>CM028132.1:405393214-406643928 GCA_016271365.2 Neoceratodus forsteri | reverse complement strand
TCACTCGGTTCTGTAAATAAATAAATAAATAATTAAGTATGGATCATGAGGCACGTACCGACATCAAAAAATTCTGTCTTTAAATGTCTATATCTGTAATCAGGTCGCCCCTGAAAAAGGGACCTCTGGTCTCAGTGGGCTTACCCGGTAACCAAAATCTAAATAAGTTTCAAAAAAGCGTTCGATTGTTCAACCGATTTGTTATTTTTTCGGTATTCAAGTCTCTGTCTATGTACAGGTAGTGTTGTAGATAGGTAGTGATAATTATCTGTGGAAATTGTTTTTTCTTCAGTTTCCGATCCGTCAGTCCAGTTTAAAACTGACCTTTTGTTTATATTTGTGTTTCTGGAATTTAGTAGTGGTGCTGCCCAGCTGTAGCTGCCCGGTTCCTATCGGTTTGGAAAAACCCAGACTTTTGCTGTTTTTTTCTACAGCCCATAACATGGTTAGTAACCGGCAGGGGAGTATTACCCGGCTTGAGAGCTGTAAAAGGTAATTTGTTAGTGTGGCCATGTCTGAGAAACCCAAGAAAAAAAAATGGTCCCACTGGGTTTCAGCACTGTTCTGTGTGGAAAGGCCTTTGCCAAGGCTGACCCCCATCTCATCTCTGTTTATTGTCTAGGGTTTGACCACCCTCAAAACCGACTGCCAGATTTGTAAAAATTTTCCTAAAGCCACTCTGGAAAAAAGGTTGAGTAGGCTGAAGGAAAGAGAGGCCGAGAAGTCCGCTGATCCGGATGGCCAGCCCCATTCAGTTGTGGCCGAACCTGAGGAGGTGCCTACTGACCTGGGAGATACCTCCTCAGGCAAAAGGAGATCTGACTCCGAGGGGTCAATTCCGTCAAAAAGGAAAAAGAAGTCAGCCGGTTCGGATCTAGCACCGCACACTCTAACCACTGATGAAATAGCTACAGTGATCAGTATAGTTCAAGTCGCTTCACCCGGTTCCGTGGTCAGTTCGGTCTGATCCGACTCCACCGGATTACGTTCCGGATGCTTATTATGATGTGGAGTGGGAGGTAGATGAAGAGTATCTCGACGATGATGATGATGATAATGACTTTGAAGGCCTAGATGTGCCTATTAAACCGGACATCTCCCCAGACAGGCCTTTCAGTGTCTCCCCTCCTAGGCTTTCTGAGTCCTCTTCTCACTATTTGTTTTACAAGAAAGTGGCTGAAACCCTCCAGCTCCCAATGGTAGAAGCTGCTGAGGAGGAAGAGCCAGATTTTGTTGAGATGATGGACATCCCAGAGTCCAAAAGATTGTCTGTCCTCTTCATAAATCCTTGGGGAAACCGACAAAAAAGATATTACAAACACCTAACTCCTTAACTCCTGTAGATAAGAGAATGGGCAGGAGGTATATGTTATCAGGCTCAGGTATGGCGTTTTTATATAGTCATTGCAGCCATGTTGTGGTAGTGCAGGCTGCAGCCTGTGACAGGGCTAACATTCCTTTGGTTTCACGCACTCCAGACAAAGACTCCAGGAAGGTGGATGCCATGGCCAAAAAACAATATTTGGCATCCTCCTTGGGACTCAGGCAGGCTAATTATATGGTCTACACAGCCAGGTACCAGAAGTCCAGGTGGGTTACGGTTCTGGAACTGGCTAAACAGGCCTCCCTCCCAGCTGGCCAAAGAGCTGAAGGAGGTGGTTACTGATGGAATTGAGTCATTCAAGGTACAATTCCATGCTGCTGTGGACTCCAGTGATGTGGCATCAAGAGTCATGGCTACATCTGTGTCTCTCAGACTTGCTTGTCTCAGATGTACTAGCCTTTCCCAGGATAAGGCCATGGGTTTCCCTGTGGTGGGTAACACTCTGTTTGGGGAGCAGACAGAGGATTACGTGAAGAAAATGGATGAGTATAGCGCCACCTACAGGAGTGCACAGGCCAAAGAAAGGCAAGCCACTCCTCAGAAGCAGCAGTCTAGGGGCAGGGGTGGGCCTTTTCACAGGCCTTTTTACCAAGCCCAGGCTTCCTTTTCTTTTCCACAGAGGGTGTTCTTTCGAGGGGGAGGTAGGAGGGGGATGAGCAGGGCTGCATTCTCTTCCCAGTCCAAGGCTGCTGCCAAACAGACACCCTGATGTGTCAGCCTGGGTCGACTCCCCTATTCCAGTAGGAGGCAGGCTGGCTTACTACTTCCAGGCCTGGAAGTCTGTTACCTCAGACAAGTGGGTCCTGGAGGTAGTAAGCCAGGGACTGGCCCTCAGTTTTAAAAGGTTTCCAAAAATGAGGGTCAAGCCCTTTCCACCTGCAACTATCTCAGAAACCATTGTTCAAACAACATGAAGTCTTGCTATATTATGACATATGCAGTGAGTCCCAACCTTCGAACTGCTCTGGAGGTGAAAGAGTTAACTTTCCATGCCAGGCATGGAACGCTGAGCTCGAGCTCGGTTGAAACTCTGTCTGTTGTTCTTCAAACTCAAACCGTCATATTTTTTACTCCGCCTCACTGAACAGTCGCTCCGGAGATTTCTCCTTCTGCTCGGTTCATTTTGTCAGTTAAAGTATTGTTTTCTTGGTTTTCGACCAAATTTAAACGCACTCGGTCGGTTCAGACTCTGTCTGTGGTATTGTGAGTACTAGATAGGTTTTACATTAATTTCTATTCTGTGTGGAACTTGTAAGCGGTTTATCGGTTCGGTTTGAACCGATCAGGTTGTTTAAAATATCTTAATCTGTCATTTAGAGTGTGGTTACGGTTCTTATCGGTTCAAAAACGGATTTTATTACGTTTTTCCACGACCCGTGACACGGTTGGGAACCGAAAGAGGGTCTTACTCGTGGATTGCCATAAACGGGTAAGTTTGGTTAGGCTGGCACTATGTCTGAGAAACCCAAAGGAAAAACCGGGCCCACTGGGTTTCAGCACTGCAGTGTCTGTGGGGAAGTCTTTGCCAAGGCTGACCCCACACCACCTGTGTTTATTGTCTGGGGTTTGACCACCTCAATGCAGACTGCCAGATTTGTAAAAATTTTCTTGCAGCTACCCTGGAAAAGAGAGTTGGTAGGCTTAGGGAAAGGGAGGCCAAAAAGTCCGCTGAACCGGATGGCCAGCCCGGTTCGGTTCCAACCGAACTGGAGGGAGTGCCCTCTGACCAGGGCGAGACTTCCTCGGGCAAAGGAGATCCGACTCTGAGAGTCAGTTCCAGCAAAAGGACTAGGAAATCAGCTGGTGTGGAGCCAAAACTTTCCTCTCCAACCGCTGAAGAAATAGCCAAAGCGATTAAAATTGTCCAGTCGCTTTCCCGGTTCCGACCGAACCGGCACCATCAGAGTAAGCGTCGCAGTTGGCCCGGTTCCACCGGTTCAAAGTATGATTTAGAAGAATATTGTGAACGGAGGAGGGAAGAGGAGTATGAGGAGAGTGAATGTGATTTGAAAGTCAGGATGTGCCCATTGACCCAGACATCTCCCCAGACAGACCTTCAGGAGTGTCTCCTCCTAGGCTTTCTGAGTCCCCTTCTCATTTTATGTTTTATAAAAAAGTGGCTGAAACCCTCCAGCTCCCTATGGAGGAAGCTGTGGATGATCAAGAGGAGCCTGACTATGTGGAAATGATGGATATCCCAGGGTCTAGGAGACTGTCTATTCCTTTGCATAAATCTTTTGGGAAACAGTTAAAATTCTAAAAACTCCTCACACTATACCTCCTGTGGATAAGAGAATAGACAAGAGGTACACATTGTCAGGCTCTGATACGGAGTTCCTTACACAACAATGCAGCCATGTTGAGATAGTGCAGGCTGCAGCCTGTGACAAGGCAAATATTCATTGGCTACACCCCCTGACAAGGACTCCAGAAGGATTGATGCCATGGCAAAGAAACAGTATGGCAGCATCCTTGGGACTCAGACAGGCAAATTATATGGCTTATGTTGCTAGATATCAGAAATCCAGATGGGATACTGTTATGGCTCTAGCAAAACAGGTCCCTAGGCCAGCTGCCAAGAGCTGGAGCAGGTGGCTGCTGATGGTATTGAGGCATCCGAGGTGCAATTTCATGCTGCAGTGGACTTTAATGATGTGTCATCAAGAGTCATGGCTACATCTGTGGCACTTCACAGAATGGCTTGGCTCAGATGTACTAGCCTTTCACAGGATACCCAGACTAAGGCCATGGATTTTCCTGTTGTGGGTAATTCTCTGTTTGGGGAGCAGACAGAGAATTACATGAAGAAAATGGATGAGTATAGGACCACCTATAGGAGTGCACAGGCCAAGGAAAGGCAGGCCACTCCTCAAAGGCAGCTTTCCAGGGGCAGGGGCAGGCCTTTTCATAGGCCTTTTTACCAAGCCCAGACCTCCTCTTCTGCTTGCCCAGAGGGGTTCTTTAGAAGCAGAGGTCTCTTCCCTCCTGGCTCTCAGAGCTGTGGAAAGGGTTCCACCCACACCAGGGCAAAGGATTGTACTCTAGGTACTTCCTTACCCCAAAAAAGACAGGAGAATGGCGGTCCATCCTGGATCTCAGATATTTAAACAAGCACCTTTTAAAACCAAAATTCAAAATGGTGACTCTGGGAATTATTCTACCCTTTCTAAGGCCAGGGGACTGGCTAGCGTCCCTGGACCTCAATGATGCCTACTTCCATATTCTCATCAGAAGCTCCCATCGAAAGTACCTCAGGTTCGAGCTGCCCTCAGGCCATTACCAGTTCAGAGCAATGCCCTTTGGCCTCACCTCTGCTCAAGGGTATTCACAAAATGCCTGGCAGTAGCAGTTTGCTTCCCTAAGAAGGCAAAAATTGCCATTTTCCCTTACCTGGACGACTGGCTTATAGTAGGCCAGTCTCCAGACCAATCAAGTTACATCTACAGATAACTCAGCAGCTGCTCACCTCTCTAGGTTTCCTTCTGAATCTTTCAAAGTCAGTTCTAGAGCCTGTCCAGCTCCTCACCTTCATAGGCGCAGAGCTGAACACAGAGAAAGCCAGAGCCTTCCTTCCTTTGGACAGGGCAAGGACCCTGGTCTCTCTGGCCTCCTCATTCACCCTGCAGGCCTCTCGACCAGCAAGGCATTTTCTACAGCTCCTGGACACATGGCTGCTTCTACAGCAGTAGTGCAGGGAGCAAGATTTCAGATGAGGGACATCCAGTTCCATTTGAGAGCCTTTTGGTCTCAAAGGAAAGACCCTCTAACCAAATTGATCCCAGTAACTCGAACCCTGATCCAAGCCCTACAGTGGTGACAGGATCAGAGCAATCTGAGACAAGGGGTTCCCTTTGTCACTCAGTCTCACTCCTTAATCCTTACTACAGATGCATCCCTCTTGGGGTGGGGAGCTCACATGGGCGACCTCACTAATCAGGGATTGTGGTCCCCTCAGGAATCTCTGCTCCACATCAATCTGTTGGAACTCAGAGCAGTTTTTCTAGCACTTCAAGTTTTTTCCAAATCTGTTCAGAACAAAGTTGTACAGGTCAGAACAGACAATACCACCACAATGTGGTACATCAACAAGCAAGGAGGCACTCGGTCTACGGCCTTGTGCACAGACGCGATGAAGTTGTGGTCTCTGGCTTACTCCCTGAACACCTCCCTCACGGCAGTTCACTTCCCAGGCAAGGACACTGTCCTGGCAGATGCTCTCAGCAGGATTTCCCAGGGCCATCACGAATGGTCAGTGGACCCCCTGGTCCTGGAGGTAATATTTGCCAGATGGGGCACCCCGCAGATAGATCTTTTTACAGCCCCAGACAATCACCAACTTCCCTTTTTTCGCTGCAGGCCCCCAGTGTTGGGCTCAGTCCCTCTGGATGCCTTAGTTCTCAATTGGGAAGGAAGTTTCTCTATGCTTTTCCCCTTCCCCTCCTGTTCAAAGTGTTAGTCAAAATCAGATCTCAATCCTGCAAGATGATCCTGATTGCTCCAGATTGGGCCAGACAACCCTGGTATCCACTCCTACTGTCCTTAGCAGTCCATCTTCCCCTTTTTCTTCCCAGGAATCACAACCTGTTAACCTGTGCTCAGGGGAGGGTTTGGTACTCGAACCTCAAATCTCTCAATCTCAAGGCCTGGCTCTTGAAGAGTTAGAGTTTGCTGATCTACACCTCTACCAAGGTGTAATGGATATATTGAAGGCTTCTAGGAAACCTTCCACCAGGGCTACCTATAATTCCAAATGGAAGAGGTTTTCCATATGGTGCTCTGGGAAGCATATTTCCCCAGAATCTGCTGATTTACCCACAGTCCTGGATTATATAGTCCATTTAAATACCTTGGGGCTGAGACCAACTACCTTAAAAGTACATTTTGGCAGCTGTGTCTGCTTTTATTTCAACAGGTAAACCCTCTTCTCTTTCAGCTCATCCTGTATTCTCCAAGTTTTTAAGGATTGCTTCACACCAACCCTCCTTTCAGGGACCCTGCCCCTGCCTGGGATCTTAATGTTTGCATTGCTCAGCTTATGCAACCTCCCTTTGAGCCCTTGTCTTCAGCAGAGCTTAAGTACTTGACTTGGAAGACTGTGTTTCTGGTAGCCATCACTTCTGCCAGACGCATAAGTGAATTACAAGCTTTGTCAGTGGAGCCTGATTTTATCTCCTTTCATAGAGATAAGGTGGTCCTCAGGACTAACAGGAAGTTCTTGCCTAAGGTGGTTTCAGATTTCCACCGTAATCAATCTATATCTCTTCCAGTGTACTTCACTGACCATTCCTCCTCTGACGAGAGGAGGCTGCACAGCTTAGATGTGAAGAGAGCCCTTAGTTACTACATAGAGCGTACCAAGGGTCACAGGTTTGACTCCCTCCAACTGTACCTCACTTATGGTGAGGTTGGTAAAGGGAAACCTGCCACTAAAAGATCCATTGCCAGGTGGATTGTCTCTTGTATCCAATTCTGTTATGAAAAGCTGGGTAAGGTTCCTCCCTTAGGCCTGAGGGCTTACTCTACCAGAGGTACAGCTGCTTCCCCTGGCTGCTGCCAGGGACATCCCTATTCTAGAGATATGTCAAGCAGCTACCTGGAAAACAGTTCACACTTTTACCAAGCATTACTCCCTGGACATCCAGGCTAGGGTGATGCTCAGTTTGTACTACTGTGCTTCAGAGCCTATTTCTAAGTAGGTTCTGTCCCCTCCATGGAGGTACTGCTGTGTAGTCTGCATATGTCATAATATAGCAAGACTTCATGTTGTTTGAAGAAAAATTACTCACCTTAGTAAAGTTGTTTCTTCTAATGGAGTCTTGCTATTTTATGACCCCCCTGCCCCTCTCAGAACCTCTGTTTTTGGGATGTGGGTGGGCAATGCAG
The DNA here is from genome assembly GCA_016271365.2 of Neoceratodus forsteri. Taxonomy (NCBI): domain Eukaryota; kingdom Metazoa; phylum Chordata; order Ceratodontiformes; family Ceratodontidae; genus Neoceratodus; species Neoceratodus forsteri. The sequence goes on along the minus strand of CM028132.1, from coordinate 406,636,661 downwards.
TGTTGGCACTTAGTAGATGCCCACCTTGTTGTTTTCACCCCTCCTTTTTTGGGGTGACTTGGTGTGTGTTTTCATTTTTGGGTCTCCTGACTTGAGTCTTTGTTTTGGGACCAAAAAATGTGTTCTTATATTTAGTAGCCAGTTGGCTAGTGTAGGTTTACAGCTTCCACACAGGACCTCAGTGAGTTTAGCTCGTAAAGATCTGATGGTTTGAGTTTGAAGAACAACAGACAGAGTTTCAACCGAACTCGAGCTCAGCGTTCCATGCCTGGCATGGAAAGTTAACTCTTTCGCCTCCGGAGCAGTTCGAAGGTTGGGACTCACTGCATATGTCGCAATATAGCAAGACTCCATTAGAAGAAACAACATTACTAAGGTGAGTAATTTTTTCTTCTAGAAGCAGAGGTTTCTTCTCTACCAGCTCTCAGAGCTGTAGAGGAAGTTCCTTCTCAACACAGGGGCAAAGGTCTGTACTCCAGATATTTCCTTACCCCGAAAAAGACGGGAGTGGTGACCCATCCTAGACTTAAGGTATTTGAACAAGCACATCACAAAACCAAATTTCAAAATTGCGACTTGGGGAATAATTCTTCCCTCTGTAAGGCCACAGGATTGACTGTCATTCCTGGACCTCAAGCATGCCTATTTCCACATTCCTAACAGGTGCTCCCACAGACAGTACCTCAGGTTCGAGTTGCCTTCAGGCCATTAGAGGGCCATGCCCTTCAGCCTAACATCAGCTCCAAGGGTGTTTACAAAGTGCCTTGCAGTAGTAGTTGCCTTCCTCAGAAGGCAAGGTATATCGTCTTCCCCTATCTGGATGACTTGCTCATTGTGGGTCAGTCCTCCGACCAGGTCAAGTCAGCTCTGAAAACCACTCAAAACTTGCTGAGTTTTGTGGGGTTCCTCCTCAGTCTTCCAAAGTCAGATTTTACTTCGAGTGGTCTCTTACAGTAGGTAATTAAATATAGGACTGAAGCCGGCAAGTGTCAGGACCCCACGGAAAAATTTCTAGCTAGCAGTCTTTGGCGGAGGACTACCCCCACATCAGGTGACCGACGTCATGCGATGTCAGTATAAAGGGGCGGTCCCCACGCCCGCCTTCCAGTTCTTTCCCGCCTTTGGCTCGTGAAAGCGTCTCGTGGTTAAGTTCACTGCTTTGTCAGTCAGTCGTCTGTATTATTACCGTTATTTTTTTCTCTAATTTGTTCTAAATTCTCATCAGATTTTCTTCAGCATCTGCTGCGTATGCCGTCCCCTACTCCATCTGAGCACAAGAACAAGTGCGATTCCTGCGGCGCCCAGCTGCCGCACAAGGATGGACACTCCCAGTGCCTCTTCTGCTTAGTCCCGGATCACCCCGTGGAGAAGTGCCAGCACTGTCAACAGTTCAACACCGCCACCCACAAACGGAGACAGTAGTCCCTGGAGGCCCACATTTTGAAAAAAAAGATGTCCTCCATGGAGAAGGAGCTGAAGAAGCTTTGGCAGGCCTCTACTTCCCCTGAAGGTCACCGCAAAAAGAAGGAGAAGCACTGGGACCGGGACTCCTTTTCTATGGTCACCGCGACTCCAGCTGGAATCGCTGTGCTGAAGGTAATGTCCTCTCAGGGGGACCGTTCCATGACGGCCTTCTTGGAGGCTTCCAAGTCGGCGTCGACCTCTCCCGTCGAACTCTGCGTGTAGGAGCCCTCTGGGTAAGAGAGGTAGCCGCTCCGGGAAGCCTGCACTGTCTGACCTTCTGGTTCAAGCGGCTCCAGTGGCGGACTTGGCCTCTGATGCCCACCGGGCCAAGGCCGATAAGGCCGCCCGACCCGCCGGGGCCAGCACACGGCCTCCAAAATGCCTACCAAGGCCGCTCGTTCCTCGCAGCCTTCGTTGGGCAGTGGGTCCGATAAGTCAGAAGCCGGATCCTCCGACACCCACCCGGACCCCACCAGTAAGGCGAACGTTGGCTCCTCCGACTGGTGCATGGCGTTAGAGCTGACGCCGGACCCTACGGATCAGTCCATCATCCGCGGCTTGCCGCAACATTCGCTGTTGCATTCCGAGGCTCCAGCATCTCCCTTGTTGGATCCTGGGGATTTTAGTCCTCCTTCCCCGGGCGACACTGAGGACGCCGGTATGTGACCGTCAGGTCTTCCTCCCGCTGGGCTGGACATCCTGACGTCGGACCCTCGGACACTGGCTCTGATGCTGGATGACATTCCCTTGCTGGATGCCGTTCCCGACGCCTGCTGGGCCTCCCTTACCGGGTCTGCCCGTTGGGCCTCTCCCAGGACCTTCTGCTCTGTCAGAGTCCCTGGTGCCCAGGTATCAGACGTTGTCCTACCCGGTACCGCAGTATCCGGTGCCGCAGTACTTGGTGACCCAGTACCCGATGCTGGCCTTCCCGCTGTCAGGCTACAGATACTCGCCGTATGGATATCCTCAATATCCATATCCCCCTCCTTCTCTACTGCCCCCTCAGATGCCGGTGGACCTGAAGGAGACTCTGGCTTCCTGGTGGGCTGAGGCCAAGGCTTAACTCAACAGGGAGGTGGAGAGCCAGCTTCCAACACCAGACCCGGTTCTGGACTCCTGTCATCGGAGGCGAGAGACTCCCTCTCCCTTCCCTGACACTAGAGGTGAGCTCTCTGGTGCCAGGGCAGGGGAGGACATGCTTCCCCGAGGGCTGCCCAAGAGGTCCGTTCCTCCCCACGCGCCTGGAGGTGTCTTTCTCTTCTTCCTCTTCGGAAACCACGGATGATTCTGACAGGTGCTCTGATCCAGACGACGAACAATGCACTCCAGACCAGCCCAGGACTCCTCCGAAGTCACCTCCGGAAGATCCTTCCTTTTCTAGAGTTGCTGCAAAATATCCAGGCAGTTCACCAGTGGCAATCTTTGGAGCCAGATCGACAGCGGAAGAAACTCGCTGCTCATTTGGATGTGCCCGAAACCGCTCCAACACTGATTCCACCCTGGATCGAGCCTCATGCGGACCTTGCTTCCACTATTTGGAAGCAGTCGTCAGCATTAGCCCTCCTTCTGAGGAAGGCGGATAGGCTATACCAGGCTATTCCCTGAATACACACCCCATAGCCGACTCGGTCGTGATTAGCGCCGCTCACGGCCGTATGGCTAACCCTAAGCATCTTAGTTCATCCCCACCTGACAAGGAATCTCGTCTTTTGGACCAGTATGGGAAAAAGGTCTACGCTTCTTCCACTCTGGGAATAAGGGCTCTTAATTATGTTGCTCATATGGGGGATTACCAGAAGGTGATCCTTAGTGAGGTGGAAGCAAAGTTGGACTCCTTTCCTGAGTCTCAGACTAAGCAGGCAGCGGCAGATCTGGTCCGGTCTGCTCGTTCGGCCAGTCGGCACATGCTTCATGCCACGTATGATGCAGTGGATGCTGCTGGTCGGAGCTCGGCTTTCGCCATAGGTTTGCGGCGTCGTGCTTGGCTCCGGGTGTCAGGTTTGGTCCCGGAGGTGCAGTCTGCTATCCAGGATGTGCCCTTCAGGGGTTTGGTGCTGTTCGGTGGGGATGTCAAGAACATCATCACCGATCTGCAAGAGAAGGCTACTGCTCTAAAGTCTGTCGACTGTATGTACTGGCCCCCTCAGGGTCAGCGGCACCCTTTTTGCAGACGTTCTCAGCCTAAAGCGAAACCTCAGGGCAAGCGGGCCAATAAACGGGGGCCCTTCAGCTGCCAAGCCCCCCCCCACCCAAAAAAGCGGTGGTAGCTTCAGCCGCAATGCTGCCTCACACCTTCTGACTTCTCTCCTCTCCCACAGCCTCTGGACCTTGCAGAGGAACCAGTAGGAGGGAGGTTCTCCTTCCATCCACTGGGTTGGAAGAGGATCACTTCAGACACTTGGGTGCTCCAGCTGATAGCAGAAGGGACACTTAATCAAGTTTCTACAGAAACCACCCAGAAAACCACCCCCAGGTCATCTTACTCCCCGGAACATCATCTTCTGGTTCGGGAAGAAATATCCTCCCTTAGAGCCAGTCCCACCCCACCTTCGGGAGACAGGTTACTACTCCCATTTCTTCCTGGTTCCGAAGAAATCGGGAGACATGAGGTCTATCCTAGACCTCAGCTCCCTGAACCTGTTCCTGGAGTACAAACGGTTCAGAATGCTCTCTTTGCAGAGCCTTCTGCCCTTACTTCGGCCAGGACAGTGGCTGTGTGCTCTGGACATGCAGGATGCCTACCTGCATATCCCTATTCGCCCTTCCCACCGTAAATACCTTCATTTTTCATTTCAGGGGGACCACTACCAGTTCAACGCCCTACCATTTGGTCTTTACTCTGCGCCCGAGTGTTCACTAAATGCCTGTCTGTGGTAGCGGCCCACCTGCATACCCAGGGAGTGCAGGTTTTCCCATACCTGGACGACTGGACTGGCTCCTGGCGGCCCCGTCCAGGGAGGAACTCCTGCGCTCCCTTTCCCTTACCCTGCAGGTTTTCACCAGCCTGGGCATTACTATCAACCAGGCCAAGTCCCATTTGATCCCATTCCAGAGGCTCTAATTCATTGGGATGATCCTGGACATGACCTCTGGCATGGCATTCCTGCCACTGGACAGGGTGGCCACCCTCCAGACGCATGTAAGCCTGTTGTCCAGTCGCAGGTGGGTCAGCGCCGGGTCAGTTCTTCGCCTCCTCGGGCTCATGGCGGCTACTATTCCGACAGTCCCTCACGCTCGGCTCCACATGAGGATCTTTCAGTGGACGCTTCAGTCTCAGTGGGATCAATTGGTGGATGACCTAGATCTAGAAGTCCTGGTCTCCAGCCCTGTGGTTCGGGACTTGCAATCGTGGATGGTTCCGGAGAACCTTTGCTGGGGAGTTCCCTTCTGCCTCACTCACCCCTCCCAAACATTGACAACAGACACCTTGGGAGAGGATTGGGGAGCCCACCTGGGGTCTCACAGGACCCAGGGCTCCTGGTCCAGGCTCAAACAGACTCTTCACATAAACGTGCTCGAGCTCAGTGCTGTGCTGTATGCTCTACAAGCTCTGCATCTGTATCTGCTTCCCGGTCATCTGGTTGTCCAGACAGACAGCATGTGCGTAGTCTGGTACATCAACAAATGGAGGAACTCGTTCCTACCCTCTTTGCAGGGAGGCAATGCGTTTTTAGGATTGGGCAGTGCAACACAACCTTCACCTCACGGCGGTTCATGTTCCGGGGGTCGAAAACATGTTGGCAGACCACCTCAGTCAATCGTCTGCCCAGGCACATGGGTGGGAACTGGATCAGGGGGTAGCAGACGATATCTTCCTATGCTTGGGAACACCACAGGTAGACCTGTTTGCATCTCTTCACAACGCAAAACTTCCCGCCTTCTGCTGCTTGCTTTAGGGCGAGGCATTTTATGGAGAGTCACTCTGTCTCTAGACTGGAAGGGCAGATTTGTCTGTCCCCCGATTCCCTTGATTCTGAGGGTCTTACACAAACTCTGCACAGAAGGAGCTCATATGATGCTAATCGCTCCTTTTTGGCCCAGGCAAGTTTGGTTCTCTCTTCTGCAGCAGTGTTCAGAGGAACCTCCTCTTCCTCTGTCGTAACTTTTGTTGACCCAGGATCAGGGGACCTTGGTCCATCCAGGCCTCAAATCCCTTCAGTTGCATGCGTGGCTCCTGCAGATGTAGTTCAGGCCTGATTCGGGGTTTCCCCGCTCGTGGCTGAGATTCCGGTGGAGGCTAGAAAACCCTTCACTAGATCTATCTATGCCATGAAATGGAAACAGTTTTCTATTTGGGCCTCTTCCAAAGATTTTGAACCATTCTTTTGCCCTGTTGGGAGGCATCTGGACTACATGCGCCATAGATACATAGATACATAGACAGTGTCGGCAGATAAGGGCCTATGGCCCACCTAGTCTGCCCATTTGAGCTTGTAAGTTCAGTTTGTTTTCCTAGAAGTCTATTTCCCCTTACCCTGACCTCTAGAATTCCTTTATGTCCATGCATTCTTAAATCCGTGATTGTTTCAGCCCCACCACTTCCTCTGGCAGGGTGTTCCACTTGTCCACCACCCGTTCAGTGAAGAAATTCTTTCTCATGTTTCCTCTGAATCGTCCTCCCTCCAACTTCATCCCATGCCCTCTAGTCCTGAAACATCTTTTTGCTTAAAAATAGTGTTTTCCTGCACCTGTTCCTCCCTGTGAGATACTTGTATGTCTCTATCATATCCCTCTCCCTCCTCTCCTCCAGGAGTACATGTTCAGTTCCTTCAACCTGTCTTCATAGGATTTGTGATGCAACCCATGCACCATCTTTGTTGCCCTCCTCTGAACCTTCTCTACCCTGTCTATGTCCTTACGTGAGGTATGGTCTCCAGAACTGTACACTGTACTCAGGTGGGGCCTCACTAGTGTCTTGTATGCGGAATTATGACCTCCTTTTCCTGCTGGTGATGCCCTGCCTATACATCCCAGCATCCTATTTGCTTTACCTGATGCCTTGTCACACTGTTTCCCTACCTTGAGGTCATCAGAGATGACAACCCAAGATCCCTTTCCTGCTTGGTGCATGCTATATCCTCACCCCCCAACTGATATATTGTGCCAGGGTTTTTGTGCCCCATATGCATTATCTTGCACTTCTTTGCATTGAATTTCAACTGCCAAACCCTTGACCATTCTTCAAGTTTCTGCAGGTCCCTTCTCATTCTGTCTACACCCTCTGGTGTGTCTACTCTGTTACAGAGCTTTGTGTCATCAGCGAACAGTGAAATTCTGCCTTCTATATCGTGTGCAATGTCACTGATGAAGATGTTGAATAGGACCGGTCCAGCACTGATCCTGTGGTACCCACTGGTCACTCTTCCCTCTGTGGGTGACAGCCATTTACCACCACCCTCTGTGTCCTGCCACCCAGCCAGTTCCCACCCACACTACTGTCCTGCCCACACCCATATTCCCCAGTTTGTGTAATAGTCTTCTATGTGGCACAGTGTCAAAGGCCTTGCTGAAGTCCAGATAGGCCATGTCCACTGCCTCCTGATCCACCTCCTAGTCACCCAGTCAAAAATTCAATGAGGTTGGTCTGACACTGACCTCCCCCTGAGTGAAACCATGCTGCCTTAGGTCCTGTGGTCCATTGACAACCAGATGTTCCACCAATCTCTCCTTCAGTAGTGCTTCCATGATCTTTCCCACTACCGAGGTGAGGCTGACTGGTCTGTAGTTCCTGCTTCCTCTTTGTTCCCACTTTTGTATAAAGGGACTACATCTGCTGTCCTCCAGTCTTTGGGTACCTCCCTGTTTCCAGTGATTGGCTGAACAGGATGGCCAGAGTTCAGCCACCACCTCTGGTTCTTTAAGGACCCTAGGGGTGCCCATCTGGCCCCATTGCTTTGTCAACTCTTACTTCCAGTTCCTTCAGGACCCTTTCTCGTGTAAAGGGACTTGTGTCCATTTCTGCACCATTCTCACCCCTTGTACTCCTTCGGACCCATTACCCCCTCTTCCTTAGTAAAGACTGAGCAGAAATACCTGTTCAATATGTCAGCTTTACTGTTGTCATCCTCCACGCTGCTCCATCCTCCCCTTCAGTCTAACTATCCCTCCTTTGTCCTTCTTTTTCCTTATGTACCTGTAAAGGTTTTGTCCCCTTTAACCACTGATTTTGCAATGTGTTCTTCTGTCTGAGCTTTGGCTTCCCTTACGACTTCCCTGCCTCCTTTGTTTCTCCTGGTACTTCTCCTATCCCCTTCTGCCTGTGTCTTTTGTATTGCCTGAATGCAGTCTTTTGGCTTTCACTTTCTTTGCTACCTCTTTGGAAAACCATAATGGTCTCCTCTTTCTTTTCCTCTTGCTAACCTGCTTAATGCATAATTCTGTTGTTCTTATAATCCCCATTTAAATACTGCCCTGTTCCTCAATCCCTGATTCCTGTCCCATTCCCTTAATGCCTCTTTCAAGCATCTCCCCATTTCCCAAAGTCTGCCCCCCTAAAATCCAGGATATGTGTTTTTGTGGTTTGGTTCTGCTCTTTCTGTGATTTCAAACCACAATGACTGGTGGTCACTGTTACAGGTGCTCCCCACTGTTACCCCCATCACACTGTCCCTGTTTGTGAGCACAAGGGTCCAGTATGTTGCCTTCTGCCGAGTTGGTTCCATGACCAGTTGCTTGAGGAAGGCACCCTGAAGGAGTCAGGATAAATCTGCTCCTAGTTGATGCTGCTGCTGGGATGCTCCAGTCCACATCTGGTATATTGAAGTCTCCAACCAGTACTACCTCACCCTTGTCAGCCATCCTTTGGATGGCTAGCATCAACTCCTATCTGTTTCTTCCTCCTGGGCTGGTGGTCTATAGACCACACCTGTCTTAATCTTCGGCCCATTTTCCTTTCAAGCTTAACCCATAGTATCTCTCCCCATTTTGTTCCTCCTGGATCTGTGTGGCCCTTATGTCATTTTCACATACAGTGCCCTCCTCCTCCCTTCCTGCCTGCTCTGTCTCTTCTGAATATGTTGCAGGTATGGCCATCTCCCAGTCATGGTTATCATTACACCAGGTTTCAGTGATGGCCACAATGTCCAGAGTCTGACTGTACCATGACAGCCTCCAGATCTTCCATCTTGTTGCTAAGGCTCCTGGCATTTGCACATGGCTTTCCATGATTTGACCTCCCTAGACTGCTTCACTGTTCTACTCCAGCCCCTTCCTTGGTTGTCATTATCCCTGGTTCTCCTTGCTGTCTGCCCTTCTGCTGAATTTTGCCCCTTTGCTTATCCACCTTTTGGACACTAGTCTCCAACTTTTGCGCTGCTTTGCAGAGATAGCCCTCCTCTGGTTCACTGGTTCCATTACTAGCTGTGGGGGTGAGCAAGTAGGTACCATCCTTGCTGGCCTGCCACCCCCTTTGCTAGTTTAAATGCTTGTCAATGTAGCATTTAAACTTATCATTGAGTGCTTGGATTCCCCTCAGGATGGATGCAGGCGTCAGGCTTGAACAAACCTCCATCCCTCAGATGGGTCCCCAGTCACCAATGAATCAAACCCTTCCTCACAGCACCAGTTCTTCAACCATGAGTTAAAGTTCCTGGTGCATGCACTCCTATGCTCTCCCTTGCCTCTCACAGGTAGTACTTCTGAGAAAGTGACAGAAGTAGCTACTTGTGAGACCCTCCCAGTTTCCTAAACTCTTCCTGAACTTCCTTTGGCTCCCCATTTGCCAAGTCATTAGTACCTAGGTGGATAATGACATCCAGCTCACCCTCCTGTCTTGCCTTCCCAGTGATCCCCAGTATCTTCCTTCCATCCCTCCATGCCGTGGCACCTGGTGAGCACCTCACCTCCCTGTCCTCCCCTCCTGTGTTCTAGCTGGATCCCTCTTATGATGGAGTCCCCACCAGGATTCGCTTCCTCCTCCTCTGGGGTCCACTGCTTTCCCCACTGAGGTCACCTCCTTGCCTAACCTCCACATCCTTTCCTTCCACTTCCCTGGGTACCTCTATTTGGTTGTCCTCATTTGCCAGTGTGGCATATGAGTTCTTGAGAGAATAGGATCTGGGATGTGCCTCTGCCTGACTGCTCTAACCCTCCTGAGCCCACTGTCATCCAAGTGCTCCTCGTTCTCGGCATCCTTTGAGGCAGCTGCATTGGACTGGGTGGTTCCTGGACAGGGGTGATGGTACTCCTGACCCAGTTTACTTCCGCTCTGAGTCTGGCTACCTCATCCCTCAGTCCCGAGAGATGCATGCAGATGGGCAGCACCTCAGTGTCCAGAAGGTCTGCCTGAATATGGCTGCCCCACAGCCACTACATTGCACCACTCCCACATTATACTGCAATTCCACTACTTATCTGCTACTGAAGCTCTCTTAGTTCTCTTTTATTTATTTACAGTATTAAAAATCCTGTAACTGATCCTCAGATATATATTTTTTAAGGAAAAGAAACCAATAAATAAATAAATGAGTCAAAACACTTGTGCTGAGGGTGGTCTTCTTCCCCTTATGCCCCTCCTACTTCACACCTCTTACTATACCCTGTGTTTAGCTCCTGTCAATCAGATTTATCAGGGCATATAATTAAGAGTTGGGGAAGGGTGGGAGAAGCCAAATTTGCAGCAATTAAAGACAGCACAGAATTACACCACCACTATTTTTTAAATTTTCAACAGCCCAAAAACAATTATAAGTAAAGACAACACAGAAAGAAAGTATAGTGTCACTACAAGCCTGCAATCTAAGTTTAAAAGAAAAATACCAGTTACCAGTTACTCTGAAGCACTGAATTGAATATGTTTCCTTCCTTCACCTTCTGGCTTCTTCTGGGGACCTTGGCCATCTCTTTGATCTGGGTCTCAGTCATTCCTCTCTGAAAGTTCACATGGCGGTCATCTCCGCTTACCATGTTCCTTTTGGGGACAGAACGTTTGCGCAGTTTGAAGTCTCCAAGACTTTTCTTAGAGGGGTTTTCCACTTAAAACCCCGTATTCACGTTCCTGCCCCTCCTTGGGATTTGAATTTCATTCTCGAGAAGCTTACCCTGCCTCCTTTCGAGCCGGCAGCCTCAGCAGACCCAAAGTTCCTTTCCTGGAAGACTCTCTTCCTCGTGGCCATTACTTCTGCTCGAAGGATTTCCAAGCTTCAGGCCTTGATGTGCAAAATCCCGAATTTGATTTTTCACAAGGAACGTATGGCTCTGCGCACCCAACCCTAAGTTTCTCCCTAAAGTGGTAGCGGAATCTACACTGAATCAATCCATGGAACTGCCTGCTTTTTTTTCGCAACACTCCAATCTAGGGGGTGCCGCTTGCTTACTTTGGATGTTCACCAAATTCTGACATACTACACCACCGGGATGAAGGATCTCAGAAAGACTGATCAACTGTTTGTCTCTTTTGCTCGCAAAGGAGAAGGCAAGGCTGTCTCTAAGCAATGCCTGTCTAAATGGTTGGCTCATTGTATCACTTTCTGTTACGACAAGTATCACAAGACCCTGTCGGGTCAAGTCAGGGGCCACTCCACCAGGGGTGTCGCTGCCTCTGCGGCTTGTTTTAAGAATGCGTCTGCAGCTAACATTTGCACAGCCGCAACTTGGACTTCTGTCCATACCTTTACGAAACACTACAGTTTGGACATTGCCTCTCGCTGTAGAGCTGACTTCGGGTTGGCTGTTCTGCAAGGTCTCCTTTCCTGAGGCCTTCAAAGCCAGAGGGTCTACATTTGGGTAGTTTTCCTCCTCCTCCTGTGTGCTTCTCCTTATTCCTGATTGCTTGGGACTCAGTCCTGTATGTAATTACCTACTGCAAGAGCCCTCTCGAAGTAAGATAGTACAGTTACGCATGAACTTACCGTAACAGTAGATTTTCGAGAGAGGCTCTTGCAGTAGGTAATGCCTTCCCACCCTCCAACCCCCTTAGCTTTTTCAGCTCCTTTTCCAAGAAGGGAAATCTCTGCGTCTTTCATCTTGCCTTTTTGGCTCTTGGCGGGAAAGAACTGGAAGGCAGGCGTGGGGGGACGCCCCTTTATACTGACGTCGCATGACGTCGGTCACCTGACGTGGGGGCTGTTCCCCGCCAGAGACTGCTAGCTAGAAATTTTTCCGTGGGGTCCTGACGCCTGCTGGCTTCGGTCCTTTATGTAATTACCTACTGCAAGAGCATTTCTCAAAGATCTACTGTTACGGTAAGTTCTTACGTACCTGTACTTTCTCGAACCAGTACAACATCTGATTTTCATAGGAACAGAGTTAGATACTGTTCAGGCAAAGGCCTTCCTCCCACTAGCAAGGGTAAAGGCCCTTATAGATCTCGCTTTCTGATTTTGACCTCTGGTCTCTCATCCAGCAAGACACTTTCTTCAGCTCCTAGGCCACATGGTAGCTTCCACTGCGGTGGTACAAGGAGCCAGGTTTCAGATGAGGGACATTCAGTTCCACCTAAGGTCCTTTTGGTCTCAGAAAAAAGACCCTCACCAGATTTGGTTGTAGTGACTCAGACTCTGGTCCAAGTTCTCCAGTGGTGGCTGGATCAGGACGATCTCAGACAAGGGGTATTATTCCTCAGTCAAGCTACCTTGGTGTTCCTAACATGAATGCTTCTCTTCTAGGCTGGGGAGCCCATTTGGGAGCCCTCACAGCTCAGGGTGTTTGGTCTCCACAAAAGTTTCTCCTTCATAACAATCTCTTGGAACTCAGGGCAGTTTTCCTAGCCCTTCAGGCTTTCTCGGACTTAGTCAGAGACAAGGTGGTGCAGGTCAGGACAGACAACACCACCACAGTGTGGTACATCAGCACACAAAGGGGCACTCGGTCCAAGGCCGTGTGCACAGAGACCATGAAATTGTGGTCTCTAGCCTACTCCCTACAGGCTTCCCTGACAGCAGTCCATCTCCCGGGGAAGGACAATGTGCTGGCAGATGCTTTGAACAGAATCTCCCAGGGCCATCACGGATGGTCTCTGGATCCTCTCATCCTGAAAGTAATCTTCACCAGATGGGGCTGTCCAGAGATAGATCTCTTTGCAGCCCCGGACAATCACTAACTCCTCCTGTTCTGCTGCTGACCTTCAGTCCTAGGGACTATTCCTCTGGATACTCTGATATTGGATTGGAAGGGCAGGTTTCTCTTTGCCTTTCCTTCCTTCCCCCTGCAGAGTTCTAGTCAAGATCAGGTCTCAACCCTGTACAGTGATACTGGTGGTTCCAGATTGGGCAAGACAACCTTGGTACTCTCTTTTGTTGTTCCTGGCAGTGTCTCTACCCCGTCTCTTCCCAAGAGACACAATCTCTTAACTTCCTTTCAGGAGAATTCGGTACTCCAATTTCCAGTCTCTCAATCTCAAGGCCTTGCTCTTAAAGAGATAGAATTTGCAGGCCTGCATCTTTCTCAGGGAGTTCTGGATATTCTTAAGGTCTCCAGGAAACCTTCTACCAGAAAAACTTACAATTCAAAATAGAAAAGATTCAGTATTTGGTGTTCTCAGAAAGGCATTCTGCCAGATACTGTGGACATTGCTATGGCCGTAGATTGTCTGTTTCACCTTAATACCCTAGGCCTTAGGCCTGCAACTATGAAGGCTCACCTAGTGGCTGTGTCTGCATTCTTTTCAGCAGTGAAGGGCTCTTCCCTGGTATCTTATCCTGTTTTCAGTAAGTTCTTCTAAAGTTTGTTTCATATCAACCCTCCCTTTAGAGAGCCTACTCTGGCTTGGGATTTGAATGTCTGCATTGCTCAGCTTATGTAGCCACACTTTGAGCCTCTGGCTTCGGCCGAGCTTAAGTACTTGACCTGGAAAACTGTGTTTCTGGTAGCTATCACTTCTGGCGGTCGGATTAGTAAATTATTGGCCCTGTCAGTTGAACCTGACTTTATCTCCTTCCATAGAGATAAGGTGGTCCTGAGAACAAATAGGAGCTTCTTACCCAAAGTGGTATCAGATTTTCATTTGAACCAATCTATGTCTCTACCTGTGTTTTTTTTCACTGATCATTCTTCTTCAGGTTAAAGAAGATTATACAGTTTGGATGTTAAAAGGGCACTTAGCTACTACATAGAGCATACTAAGGCACACAGAAATGACTGTCTTCAATTATTTCTCACTTATGGTGAAGTGGGAAAAGGTAAGCCTGCTTCTAAAATAACTTTTGATAGGTGGATTGTCTCTTGTATACAATTCTGCTATGACAAGTTGGGCAAAGCACCCCCTTCAGGCCTGAGGGCTCACTTGATTAGGGATACAGCTGTTTCTCTGGCTGCTGCCAGAGAAATACCCTTGATAGGAATCTGTAAAGCAGCCACCTGGAAAACAGCCCATACATTCACCAAGCATTACTTTCTGGACATCCAGCTTAGGAGTGATGCTAGGTTTGGTACAGTAGTACTGCAGATCCTGTTACCAAAGTAGGTTCTGTATGGTACTGCTTGATAGTCTGCATATTGTCAGAATACACCGTGGTAATGTTGTTTCTTCTAATGGAGTCTTGCTGTATTCTGACCTCCCATCACTGTTTCCCCTCTCAGAACCTAGTTTTTTGGGAAGTGGGCTGGCAGGTACAGTGTTGAACCTCAGGGGTGTACCTCTTATCCTCCCTCTTAAGGGTGGGATAGTTGTTTTATTGTTGTTGTTTTACATTTACATATTCTTTCACTACCTTTTTTTCTTGGGTTCTCGACTTGAGTCTTTTGGATCCAAGTTGTTGCCTTTTGGCTTAAAGTTAAAACAATTTTTATACTTAAGTAGTTAGTTTGCTCGTAAGAATCTGACAGTTACACTGAGTGTAAGTACCAGAGACAGAGGATTGAATACCAAGCTTGAGCTCAATGTTCTAGGCCTCTGCATAGAGTTAACTCTTTCCTCTCCGGGCAATTCAAGTGCTGGGACTAACTGCATATTGTCAGAATGCAGCAAGACTCCATTAGAAGAAACAACCTTACTATGGTGGCTACCTGGACCGCTGATGTTTTTTCCCTCCTGAGGATTAGGAAGGCTTTCTCTCCTCCCTCTCCTTTTGTCCTTCTCTCTCCTGTTCTTGTGACAGTGTTCTGGTCAGGGACTACTAGGATTGTGGCGCCCCTGGCCCGTCATGGCCTACGTCTCAGTATGCCCTCTATTCTTAAGTCAGAAGTGCCTGTCTGGTCCTCTCACAGGGGATTGGGTGTCTAGGAGGGAGAGCAGCTGTTGGGGAGTGGATCCCTCCTCAGGGGGGAGACTGTTAGCTCTTTTTCCCTCTTTTCTTCCTTTCTCCTTATCTAAATTTTTTGTTACATTTTTCAAACAACTTGAAGTCTTGCAGTATTCTGACATATGCAGTTAGATCCTGCCTTTCAACTGCCCTGGAGAACAAAGAGTTCTAGGGACATGGATATGTTGTTCATCCACACTTATTGGCAGGTTCCTTGCCGCTTTAAATCTTGCCAGAAGGTCTTCAAGCTGGCTCCTCCCACCCACCCGGGTGGTAAAACTCTCGGCTCTGCCCCATGACGCCAGATCTAGCCCGCTGGAAGCCAGGTTGTGCGTCGAAGCCGGGGAGGCTGGGTGGGTTGTGTGGATGAACAACATATACCATTCCTAGAACTCCTGTTACAGGTGAGTAACCTGTATTTCTAGGGACATGGATATGTTGTTCATCCACACTTATTGGCAGACTCCTGGCAGTTCTCTGGGAGGAGGGAGGCAAGGCGCACACCCCCTACTTAGATATAAAGACTGGAGAACCGAGGCCCCGACCAACATCCTGGCGTGACCCAAGGTCGATGGAAAACCTTCCCCTGAAAACAGAGATCAGGACCGGGCGGGCTGGAAGCCACCTCAGAAGCCTGGGGCTGAGACTGAGGAGAGCTGGATGCCAGAGCTGGCCAACCAGTCTGGGGCTACCAGCATCGCCTGCGCCTAGTCCCTCCTCGCCTTGCCCGTGAGTCAAGGGAAATGGGGGAGAGGCGAAGAAGAGGCCTGGGGTCCGCGACCTCGTCGGCATCCTCTACAGCAAACCTTGCTGAGGGGGCGGGCATGAGACAGTCTCGGCCTCATATTCTCCCTGGAGGGAAGGAGGGAGAAGATCCTGTACTACCTCCGGCAGGGAAGACCACTCGTGAGGCGCAGCCTATGTCTGGCTTAGGGCGTCAGCCGGGGAGTCCCCTTCCCACTTTATGTTTTACAAAAAAGTGGCTCAAACCCTCCGGCTTCCTATGGAAGAAGCAATAGAGGATCAGGAGAAGCCTGATTTTGTTGAAATGATGGACATCCCAGAGTCCAGGAGACTGTCTGTTCCCCTCCATAAATCTTTTGGGAAACAGACAAAATTCTTAAGACTCCTAACTCCATACCTCCTGTGGACAGACGAATGGACAAGAGGTACACTTTTTCAGGCTCAGACACGGAGCTCCTTTCTCAGCAATGCAGCCATGTTGGGTTAGTGCAGGCAGCTGCCTGTGATAAGGCAAATATCCCCTTGGCATCACACCCCCCAGATAAGGACTCCAGGAGGATTGATGCCACGGCAAAGAAACAGTACATGGCAGCATCTTTGGGACTCAGGCAGGCTAACTATATGGCCTACACAGCTAGATACCAGAAGTCCAGATGGGACACTGTGCTGGCTCTGGCTAAACATGCCCCTGACCAGCTTGCCAAGGAGCTGGAGCAGGTGGCTGCAGATGGGATTGAGGCATCCAAGGTGCAATTTCATGCTGCTGTAGACTCCAATGATGTTTCATCAAGAGTCATGGCTACATCTGTGGCTCTTCGGAGGATGGCTTGGCTCAGATGTACTAGCCTATCACAGGATATCAGGCTAAGGCCATGGATTTCCCTGTTATAGTAATTCTCTCTTTGGGAGCAGACAGAGAACTACATGAAAAGATAGATGAGTACAGGACCACTTACAGGAGTGCTCAGGCCAAAGAAAGGCAAGCCATTCCTCAAAGGCAGCAGTCCAGGGGCAGGGGCAGGCCTTTCCAAAGGCCTTTTTACCAAGCTCAGGCCTCCTCTTCTTATGCTCAGAGGGGGTTCTTCAGAGGGAGAGGCAGACGGGGAATGAGCAGGCCTGCATCCACCCCTCAGCCTAAAGCCCCTGCCAAGCAGACACCCTGATGGGTCTGCCCGGGCCGATTCTCCAATACCTGTAGGGGGCAGGCTGGCTTACTTTGTCTAGGGCTGGAAGTCTCTGACATCAGACAAGTGGGTCCTGGAAGTAGTAAGCCAGGGACTGGTTCTCAGCTTCAAAAAATTTCCCAAGATGAGAACAAGATCCTTTCCACCTGCAAATCCATCAGAGACCCTTGCCTTAGAGGCAGAGGTTTCTTCCCTCCTGGCTCTCAAAGCCACAGAGAAGGTTCCCCCCCTACACAAGGGCAAGGGATTGTACTCTAGGTACTTTCTAACCCCCAAAAAGACAGGAGAATAGCGGCCCATACTGGACCTAAGATATCTGAACAAACACCTTTTAAAATCAAAGTTCAAAATGGTGACTCTGGGAATAATCCTTCCCTCTGTAAGGCCAGGGGACTGGCTAGCCTCCCTGGACCTCAGAGATGCCTATTTTCACATTCCCATTAGGTGCTCCCACAGAAAGTACCTCAGGTTCGAGCTACCCTCAGGCCACTATCAATTCAGAGCAATGCCCTTTGGCCTAACATCAGCCCCAAGGGTTTTCACAAAGTGCCTGGCAGTAGTGGTTGCTTTCCTAAGGAGAAAAAAGATCTCCATCTTTCCATTCTTGGACAACTGGCTCGTAGTGGGTCAGTCTCCAGACCAAGTCAAGTCACATTTGCAAATAACTCAGCAAGTGCTCACTTCCTTAGGATTCCTCTTCAACCTTCCAAAGTCAGTTCTCGAGCCAGTACAGCTCCTCATCTTCATGGGGCGGAGCCGGATACAGCAAGGGCCTTCCTTCCCCTTGACGGGGCAAGGACCCTTATGGAACTGGCCTCTTCATTCACCCTACAGGTGTCTTGACCAACAAGGCATTTCCTTCAGCTTCTGGGCCACATGGCAGCTTCCACAGCAGTGGTCCAGGGAGCAAGATTTCAGATGGGGGACATTCAGTTCCACTTAAAAGCCTTCTGGTCCCAAAGAAAGGATTCCCTTATCAAACTAGTCCCAGTGACTCGAACCCTGAGCCAGGCTTTGCAATGGTGGCAGAATCAGGACAATTTGAGACAAGGAGTTCCTTTTGTCACTCAGTCTCATTCAGTGATACTCGCCACAGATGCTTCCCTGCTGGGCTGGGGAGCCCACCTGGGGGATCTTACCACCCAAGGGCTGTGGTCACCTCAGGAATCTCTGCTTCACATCAGTTTCTTGGGACTCAGAGCAATGCTTCTGGCACTGCAAGCCTTTTCCAGATCTGTACAGAACAAGGTGGTCCAGATCAGAACAGACAACACCACCACCATGTGGTACATCAACAAGCAAGGAGGCACTCGGTCTACGGCCTTGTGCACAGAAGCAATGAAGTTGTGGTCCTTGGCCTGTTCCCTGCAAACCTCTCTGATAGCAATTCACCTCCCAGGGAAGGACAATGTCCTAGCAGATGCTGTCAGCAGGATATCCTGGGACCATCACGAATGAATCCTAGATCCCCTAGTTTTGAAAGTGATTTTCTCGAGATGGGGCACTCCACAGATAGATCTTGTTGCAGCCTCAGACAATCACCAACTTCTTCTCTTTTGTTGCAGACCCCCAGTCTTGGGCTCAGTCCCCCTGGATGCTCTGATCCTGAATTGGGAAGGGAAATTTCTGTATGCTTTCCCTCCCTTCCCTCTCCTGTTCAAGGTGTTAGTCAAGATAAGGTCACAACCATGCAAAGTGATTCTGAATGCTCCAGACTGGGCCAGACAGCCCTGGTACCCCCTGTTGCTGTCCTTAGCAGTCCACCTTCCCTGTGTCTTCCCAGGAATTACAACCTATTGACCTCCTCTCAGGGGAGGATTTGGTACCCGAACCTCAGGTCTCTCAATCTCAAGGCATGGCTCTTGAAGAGTTAAGAGTTTGCTGATTTGCATCTTTCCCAAGGGGTTCTGGATATCCTTAAGGCTTCTCGAAAGCCTTCCACCAGAAAGACTTACAATTCCAAATGGAAAAGGTTCACTATTTGGTATTCTAATAAGAATGTTTCTCCAGAATCTGCTTGGTTGCCTACAGTTCTGGACTATATGGTCAGTCTCAATGGCCTAGGCCTTAGGCCAGCTACACTTAAAGTGCACTTGGCAGCTGTTTCTGCCTTCCTTTCAGTAGGCAAGTCCTCTCCTCTGTCAGCCCATCCTGTGTTTTGTAAGTTCTTCAAGGGATTGCGGCACACCAATCCCCCCTTTAGGGACCCTGCTCCTGCTTGGGACCTTAATGTTTGCATTGCTCAGCTTATGCAACCACCTTTTGAGCCTTTGTCCTCTGCAGAGCTTAAGCACTTGACTTGGAAAACTATGTTTTTGGTAGCCATTACCTCTGCCAGGCATATCAGTGAATTGCAAGCCCTGTCAGTGGAGCCTGATTTCATCTCTTTCCATAGAAATAAAGTGGTCCTAAGAACTAACAGGAGGTTTTTATCTAAGGTTGTTTCAAATTTCCACCTTAACCAGTTTATGTCTCTCCCTGTTTTCTTCACTGACCATTCCTCCTCTGGAGAGGGCTGCATAGCTGGATGTTAAAGGGCCCTCAGCTACACATAGGCGCACCAAGGGTCACAGGTTTGAGTCCTCAATTGTTCCTCACATATGGAGAGGTTGGTAAGGGCAAACCTGCCACTAAGAGATCTGTTGCCAGGTGGATTGTTTCTTGTGTAGAATTCTGCTATGAAAAACTGGTTAGAACTCCACCCTCAGGCCTGAGGGCTCACTCTACTAGAGGTACAGCTGCTTCCCTGGCTGCTGCCAGGGATATTCTTATCTTAGAAATTTGTCAAGCAGCCACCTGGAATACAGTCCATACATTCACCAAGCATTACTCTCTGGATATCCAGGCTCGCAGTGATGCTCAGTTTGTCACTGCAGTACTTCGGAGCCTGTTTCCAAAGTAGGTTCTGTCCCTCCTCCATGGAGGTACTGCATGGTAGTCTGCAATAGTCAGAATACAGCAAGCCTTCATGTTGTTTGAAGAAAAAATTACTCACCTTCGTAATGTTGTTTCTTCTAATGGAATCTTGCTGTATTATGACCTTCCCCCGCCTCCCCTCTCAGAACCTAGTTTTTGGGATATGGGTGGGCAGGAGCAGTGTTGGCACCCTAGGGGTGTCCCTTTTTCACCCTCCTTTATTTTGGGTGAGTGTTGTGTTTTGGGATGTATTTTGTTTTTTTGGATTCCTGACTTGACTCTTTGCTTTGAAACCAAAAAACCCTTTTATATAAATTTAGTTGCCAGTTGGCTAGTGTGAGTTTTACAGTTTCCACACAGAACTTCTAGTGAGCATTGTTCGTAAAGTTCTGACAGAGTTTAAACAGCAGCAGACAGGGGCTTCAACCGAGCTCGCGGTGAACATTCCATGCTGGCCTTGGAAAGTTTAACTCTTTGTTCTCCTGGGCAGTTGAAAGGCAGGACCTAACTGCATATGTCAGAATACAGCAAGACTCCATTAGAAGAAACAACATTACTAAAGTGAGTAATTTTTTCTTCTTCTCCCTTTGGGCTGTCCAGCTTGCTGGTCACCCCATCCTTATTAGTTTGTCCCTCTTGGCTATACCCCCTTTTTTAAAGGCTTTATACCCCCTCCTCTGTCGTTTGGGCACCTTTTCCCTCTTTCTGTCCCTATCCCTTATTCTTTCTTCCTCACCTGGCTGACAAGAACTGAGTTGCGGGAGGGATCAGAATCAGTTACTGGCCAACCTGTGAGCACCACGAAGAATGCTGGCCTCGTCGGCGGTGCTGTCCCGATGTCGACTCTTCCAGCTCAGAAAAATTTAAAGAGGCAGCACTCTAGTTCTTCTATGCAGGGTCCTGACCTCCAGTAGGACCCATAGGTAATGAATGGTGAAGATATTTGGGAAGATCTATAATTATCGTAAGTATGTAATTTCCATTTCCAGACCTTGGATGTGTTGCAAGAAGTGCTCCACATCGTGGAGGCCTCTTCAGAAGAGTTGTCTTGGATATGCTATGTATTTAAATGAAAGAGGTTCTCCATAGGCAGCAGTATGGCGCCGTGGTTTAAGGCTCTGAGCTGCAAACCTAGAGACCTGGGTTTGAATCCCACAGCCCCCACTTGCATACTGTGAGTCCCTGAGCAAGTCACTTAACTTTCTTGTGCTCCCAGGTTGCACCAGTGAACAGGCTTCAGCTTAGTGTCTCTCTCCTGGTTTAAAAAAAAAATGTGGTAGCAAGGCAAGGAGCTTGATGCCCTTGTCTGTCCTATGGCTAGCATCTGTGAATTTTATTAATTTTTTTATTTTAGTCTTTGGTAACTGGGTAAGGCCCACTAGGCATAAGTGCCTGTTTTCAGGGGCAACCTGGGAATACCTCTGGTCCCTCTCTCAATTGGGACTAAGAGCGATGACTCTTAAGGTGCACCTGGCAGCCATCTCTGCTTACCGGGCACGGGCTGGTAAGCCGACGGTGGTGCAGGAAAAGGTGATCAGATGCTTTTTTAGAGGTCTGAATCACATGTCCCTGCTGGTGTATGAACCACCACCATGGATTTACTTCTGGTGCTGGCTGTGCTCATGGGCAAGCCATTTGAGCTTATACACAGGTGTGAGATGTTTCACCTGTTGTGGAAGATGGACTTCCTGGTGGCCATTATGTCAGCCAGAAAGATTGAGGAACTCCAGATGCTGTCACTGGAGTCTGTGTACCTGGTCTTCCACAGGGACAAGGTCGTCTTTCACACCATCCCAAAGTTCCTCCTCAGGATAGTATTGGAGTTTCACCATAACCAGATGATTAACTTCCAAGTATATTTTACCAACCCTTCTTCAGAGGTCAACTGCTGGCTCCATACCATGGACCTGTGGAGGGTGTTCTTATATTATAAGCCACCCACAGCTCGAGTTTGGCAAGAGGCTAACCAGATTGTTATAACATATGCTGAAGCCTCGTCTGGTAAACCAGCAGCAAAGCTAACAGTTGGCAGGTGGCTCACGTCCTGCATCGACCTCTGCTGTTGATTGACTGGTAGGGAGCCTTCTAAGGGCTTCTGGCTCATTCCACCAGACACACTGCCTCCTTGGTGGCAGCTTGCTTGGGATGTCCCTGACCGGGAAATCTGAAGGGCTGCTACCTGAATTCAGTATACACCTTCATTTCCCACTAATGCGTTGACATTGCGTTTCGTCATGATGCTGGTTTGGGACCTTGGTTCTCAAGTCTCTGTTCACCAAATAGGGGTGCACACCTTGCCCCCTCCTCCCAGAGAACTGCTTTGAGTCAGTCAGAGTGTTGGGATAATGAACTATACTCACACACCTAGAAAAATAGGTTCTAGGGACGTGGCTATGATGTTCTGTCCACACTTTCTGGCATTTGCCTTTCCCTTTAAGACTTGCTGGAAACGTCTTCAAGCTGGCTCCTCCCACCCACCGGGGGGAGTAACTCCTTGGGCCCTGCCCCATGACACCAGATCTTCCTTTCTGCTGGAAGAAGGATGTTTCCTCCTTACCGCTCCCGCATTGGGTAGGCCCTGGCGCTTAAATCTACGGATTTTCTTCCAAAACTTAAACTAAAACTCATTAGAGTTTCGTCTTCAGTTCTATCTTCGATCGCGACCGCGATGGAGGATAAATCCTCGCCTGGATTTCGCTGGTGTCCATGTGGGCAGAAAAGATGTCAGGTACCGACCCACACGCCACCTGCCTCTATTGTCTGGGCCATGATCGCGATCTGCAGGCCTGCGACTTTTGTCTGTCATTTCACTCATCAGTCCTGGAGGACCGCACTGCCCACCTAAAGTTGGGTCATCCGGAGAAATGTTATCCACCGGTCAAATCAAAGGATGCCCATTGGCTGGTCTCCGTGTCTGCAGGGTCCGCCTAGCAGTTAGAGCAACTCAGGGCCTTTGAGGAGGAGGTGGCCCAGACCACAGCTCAATCCTCTTCTGCCTTGCCCTTCATTCTGCTCCAGTTGGGCTCCACTTATTTGGCCTCCTTCAAGGAGCTATACCAGTCCCTCCCGGCCAAGGGGCAGGGTCCTACCGAATCGAACAGTTCCTGCTCATGCAAGAAGGAGTTCAAGAAGGATAAAGAGAAGACTCATCGTCATCGATCCTGGGACCGGGATTGTTCCCGCTCTCAGGAATCTTTGGTTTTGACTTTGGTCGAAACCGCGGCCGTGGCTGCTGGATTCACGGAAACCCATCAGGCCAGTTGGCTGAGACGCCGGCCGATGATGTGGCCGAGATTTTTCTCAACCCTGTCGACTAGTTGTCATCTGAAGAGGCCGTCAACTCTCTTTTCAGGACCTCAGTTCTGCCTGTGACCTCTGAAGGGGCGTCCCAGCCTGCTGAGTCAGCCCCTCCGGTCACTGACCAAGACCAAGAGGAGCCATGGATCTCCCCGGCTCCCTCCGAGGCCCCCCCGTCGGCAGCACCAATGGCCGAGGTCTTGGTCATCTGTCTCCTCTGGGTTGAGCAGGTCCCGCCGACATTGGTGGTCTTGCTTTTGGCACCATGGGAAGCGGCACTGCTGCTATTCTTCTTTGTCCTACTCGGGTACGGAGAGTCTTGGGCGCTGAATTGTCGACGCTACAAAGACCTTATGTGGCAACAGGTAGTGCTGACCAGGTTGACGTTGACGCTGGCTACCATCCCAGCCATCACCTGGCTGTCGCCTGGAGGCCGACGCCCCTGCCAGGGCTGGTCGACACTGTTCCTCCTCCAGCGGAGCCAGTCCACACCGTTTTGGCTTGGCCAGCTGGCTTCTCCACCGATCGTGGTGGAGCCCGCACCCAAGCAGCCATCAGCCGGGACTCCTTCCAAGGAGTCTCGGTCGATAGGTCTTCCCATCAGCTGTTGGTCACTCTCACACCCTGACCGTCCCGGCGGTCGAGACGGCTACGGGTGATCGCCCGCTTTATGGACTCCTCAGAGTCCAAGGATTCCTCTCTGCACTCCCGTCCACTGGATACGGAGTCGATGGGGGATCTGTCGACAGATGAAGGCCCCACTTTGTTCATGGGCATTCTCCGCCTCATCTCCAAGTCCACAGGGTGAAACTGGAGGGCTCACTGCCCCCTTACAGAAATTCTGGATAAAGGGGACTCTCCAGAGATTTTCCCAGTGGCTAAGGCTGTTGTCGCCCTGCTCTGGAGCTGTGACAGCGCCCTGCCTCTTACCCTGTGCCCTCAGCCCGGATGCCTGCAAATATGCGGTGCCCACCGGTACCCCTTTTAGGGTTCACAGAACATCCCTTGGCTGAGGGGTTGGTGGTCGACTCCGTGTTCAGGTGCTCGGGCAATATGGGGGATGTCGATAGACCACCAGATAAAGAGTCCAAAAAATTGGACCACTCTGTTAAAAAGGTCTATGCTGCCTCCTCGCTCGGACTCAGCTGTCATGATGGCACACTTCTCCCATGCCCTTTTGGGCTCTCAGGATGAGGTGATTCCTCATCTTCCTGCGGACCTCCAGACTGTTGTCAAGCAGGTCTGGGACCAGGGTTGTGCTGTGACCAAACAGCAACTTCAGACAGCTCCGGACACAGGAGATTCCTGTGCCCACTCAGTGGTGACCGCGGTTGCCATGTGCCATAGGGCTTGGCTGCGGATCTCGACCTTCACGGCAGACACCCAGCACAAGTTGGTGGATGTACCTTTCTTAGGCACCGACCTGTTTAGGCCCGTGTGGAAGGTCCTCCCCAGTGCATTGAAAAGTCCAGTGCCACCCTGGACTCTGTCTAATCCACCCAGAAAGACTCCAGAGGCTCTAAGCAGCAGATGCACAAGCCCTTTCGGTCCTCTACTCCTGCAGCAAAACCAGCCCAACATCAGTCTTGCCAGCATGCTCACTTCTGGTGACTTCGGGCCAAGTCCTTGGCCTCGGCAGTCCGAAAGACCGAGGAAAGGGACCTGCTGGCTTCTCTGCCTCCTCCTCCAAGCCTGCTCAGTGATGGGATGGGGTTGCCACCCTCATGTCCGTCACGCCTCCCCTGGGTCCTCCTGCTGGGGGCCGGGTCTGCCCCTTCCTTTCAGCCTGGTCCTCTCTTACAATGGACAGGTGGGTTCTGGAAGTGGTCGGTCAGGGTCTGCCACTGGAATTCGAGCAGTACCTTCCAAGCCGAGCCCGTGCCCCACAGGAGGACTTGGTATCCTCAGACACTTGGTCGGCTCTTCGAGACGACATAGCCCAGCTCTTCCATAGGAAGGTCGTGATCAGAGTTGTGAATCCTCCGGAACACCCAGGGTTTGTCTCCAGGTACTTCCTGGTGCCAAAGTGGATGGGAGGCTGGCTTCCCATTCAAGATTTTTATGACCTGAACAAATTTCTCAGCTCCCGCACCTTCAGGATGGTAACTCTGCCCCAGATCATACCATCTCTGGAGCAAGACATGTGGTTTTGCTCTCTGGATCTTTAGTACGCTTTCTTTCATGTCCCGATCTGTCCGTCCCACCAAAGTTTCCTCCACTTCTGAGCAGAGGGAACCCTTTACAAGTTCCAAGCCATGCCTTTTGACCTCTCCTCAGCCCCCAGGGTCTTCACCAAATGCATAGCAGTGGTGGCAGCTTACCTGAGACCCAGAGGGGTCTGGGTATACCCCTACCTGGACGACTGGCTGATAGCTGGTTCCTCCAGGCAGGAGGTGGAGCAGTCCAGTTACCTGGCTCTCCAGACCTGCATTGATTTTGGCCTGTTTGTCAATGAGGCCAGTTCGGAACTCGTGCCCTCGCAGGTGATGAGCTTCATCGGGACAGAGCTGAACTCATGCCAAGCCAGAGCTCTGCTCCCAGTGGACAGCATGGAGGTTCTCTTCTCCTTTGCCCAGTCATTTCTGGTTGGGCACTTGCATCCTGCCTGGGACTCCCTGCGCCTTCTGGTTTAAATGGCGGCCTGCACCAGCATGGTCCAATGGGCCGGTTGCCATATGCACTCCCTGCAGTGGGAGCTGGCCAGACAGTGGTCTTAGCGCAAAGGTCACTTCGATCAGCTGGTCTCTGTGACCCAGATGATGTGGGAAGCCTGCCAGTGGTGGCTTGTCCCACAGCATCTGCAGGAAAGGATCCCGTTTGTCAACCCCGAGCCGATGGTGATCCTGATGACTGTTGTCTCTCATGGGCTGGCGTGCCTGGGGAAACACAGAGTCCATGAGCTCTGGACCCCTCAGAAATCCCAGTGCCATATCAACCTGCTGGAGCTCGGAGCAGTTCAGCTGGCGCTGACTGCCTTTGCTCTGCTTGTTCGGGGTCAAGTGGTACCACGACCATGTACTACCTCAACAAAAGACGGAACGCACTCCCTGCCCCAGAGCAAGGAAGCCCCTTTGCATTTGGACTCTCATGCGCAGCCTGGAGGTGAATCTTCTAGCCATCCATTTGGCAGGAGCCTCCAGTCAGCTTGCGGACAACCTCAGCCGGGTTGGCGAGGCATCTCACGAGTGGTTCCTCCATCCAGAGGTAGTTCACAGTCTGTTCTCCCAATGGGGCACCCCTCAGGTGGACCTGTTCGCCTCCAGGGAGAATGCAAAGCTGAGGCTGTTTTGTGCCCACCCCCCTCAGCAGGGAACGCTGCAGGGGGAAGCCTTCTCAAGGCCTTGGACTCCAGGCCTCTTCTGTGCCTTCCCTCCACTTCCCTTGATCCAGAAGGTGTTACTGAAGGTCAGAAGGGACAAGGCACAGGTGATCCTGGTAGCTCCGGACTGGCCCCACCAGTTTTGGTACCCCGATCTCCTCAGCCTCAGCAACAGGCTCCTGAGGCATCATCCCATATGCCCAGACCTGCTCTCAATCAATCAGGGGAAGGTTCTCCACCCAGCCCTTCAATCCCTGCACTTGACAGCCTGGTTCCTGAGTGGCTAGAGTTCCTGGCTTTGGGTCTTTCCGAAGATGTCCTCACTGTTGTGGAGGCATCTAGAAAGGAATCGACCAGAAGACGTTGTGTCTTCAAATAGAAGAGATTCTCCATTTGGTGTCAGGGTAAGGGGCTGGACCCTTTGACCCATCCTGTGGCTAGCATTTTGGACTAACTGTGGTCCCTCTCCCAAGGGGGACTTCGGTCGATGACCCTTAAGGGGCACCTGGGAGCTGTCTCTGCTTACTGAGCACGGGCTGGTCAGCAGTCGGTGGCACAGGAGAAGGTGGTTTGGTGCTTTTTCAAAGGCCTTGACCACATTTTCCCTCCAGTGCGTGAACAACCACCACCACCATGGGACTTGTTGGTTTTGGCAAAGCTCATGGGCAAGTCATTCGAGCCAGTGCACAGGTGTGACATGACTCACCTGTTGTGGAAGACTGCCTTCTTGGTGGCTATCACGTCAGCCAGAAGGATCAGTGAGCTCCAGGTGCTCTCTGTGGAGTCTCCTTACCTGGTCTTCCACAGGGACAAGGTTTTCCTGTGCCCCAACCCAAAGTTCCTCCCAAAGGTTGTGTCGAAGTTTCACCTGAATCATGTGATGACTCTTCCAGTGTTCTTCCCGAATCACACCTCGGAGGTCGAACACAGGCTCCATACTCTGGACCTGAGGCAAGCGCTCGCTTATTACAAAGCACGCATGGCTGGAGTTCGGGGAGAGGTTCGCCAGCTGTTTGTCACCTACGCTGTAGCCACACCTGGCAGACCTGCAGCCAAGTGGACAATTGGCAGGTGGATCCCATCCTGCATTGACCTCTGCTATAGGTTGGCGGGTAGGGAGCCTCCCGGAGGGCTAAAGGCTCATTCCACCCGCCATACCGCTGCAACGGTGGCTGCTTCGAGTGACGTCCCTATCCAGGAAATTTGCAGGGCTGCTACCTGGAAGTTAGCACACACCTTCATTTCCCATATCACACTGACCTCAAGTCATGCCGGAATGCTGGTTTTGGGGCTTCAGTTCACCAGGCTCTATTCCCTAAGTAGGGGGTGTGCACCTTGCCTCCCTCCTCCCAGAGAACTGCTAGGAGTCTGATAGAAAGCGTGGATAGAACATCATATCCACATCCCTAGAAACACAGGTTACTCACCTGTAACAGTAGTCCTAACCCCAGGAATTCTTCAATATGTTTAACTCTTGCAGTCAGCCTCCTGTGCTGAACTGCCCCAGAGAAAATGGAACTTATGCAAATGATGGAACGCATTGGCTCATGCTACCATTCAAACTGCTGCCCTTACCAACTTCTGCATTCTATAGTGCTCAGATTTCATTGTTTGTCTGCCTTGTCAAGACACCTTGGAGACCTTTATTATTTATTTATTTATTTATCTTTTGTTTATCAGGTAAGCACACTAGACAGTCACGTGCCTATTTTCAGGTGCGACCCAGGAGAGTTACAGAGATACAAGCAATAACAGTACAGAGGCTAGCATCAATTTACAGAAAGGTACAGTCAGAATACAAGCAAGAAGGACCGAAATAAAGTATAAAGGCTTGGGTCCAACTGTCAGGCAAGGTACAGACAGGTATAAGCAATCAACTACAGTCAGGTAACAGGCAGGGAACAATTTTAGTGCAGTTCAGTATGAGGCAGAACAACCCAGGGAGGGCAGCCAGGAAAAATTAGAGCCAGTGTCAGCAGCAACAATATTTGTGAATATTGCTTATTTGTTATTTATTTCTGGAATAAGTGCACGCCCGCAGCCGGGATTTTTTAATTTTTTTTATTTCAGGCACTTCATGGAGGGAGGGACTACAGGGAACAGAGGCAGCTTGAGGCTTGTTTTAGGTAATCCCAAAGGGAAGACCTGAAGCAACTGTGGGTGGGGGCAGTTCTTACGTGAGGAGGTAGGGGGTTCCAGGTTTTTGGGGCAAGAGCTGCAAATGCTCGATCTCCCGCAAGGGAGTGAGTCTTCGGAACCATCAGTGCCTGGGATTCAGTGGACCTCAACTGATAGCCAGAGGGGACAGGCTGGAGGAGGTCAGCAAGTGCTGGAGGAGTAGATGATCAGATGATGTTATCCGTAAAGTTGCCCATAACGAATGAGCGATGGTTGCTTGGGGAAAGCCAACCCAGTCTAGAGTAAAGTAGACACCGATGTGTGAGACGAGGGGCTGATAGGGCGAACCGACATATGTTGTTATACGAGGTGTCCCATTTGGAGAGCCAGGCTTTGGGGGGCATTCGTGAAGGAGGTAAGCCCGTAATAAAGCGAGGGGAGGAAGACCCCTTTTGCCAGGGCAAGTCTGGCTGCTGGGGTGAGGCAACTTTTTGCTCTGTACGCAAGTCCTAGTTTGCAGTTGGTTGCCTTACAGGAGTTAAGTATATGCAGGGTGAGATCTATTTGTGGGTCAGGAGTCACCCCCAAGTACTTGAACGATTCCACCACCTTCACAGGGGTGTCATCGACTCTGAGCACGGCCGGGCACGCTCTCACCTTGGGAAGGGAGCCGAATAACATTGCCTGCGTCTTCTGAAGGTTGATGACCAGCTTACTTGCCTTGAGCCAGGATTGGATGTGACCAAAATCCAAGTTGAGTCCATAGTTAATGTCATCAGTACTTTGTGAACTGGCAAGGAGCACCATATCATCGGCATATATGGTAACTTGTCCAAAGGTTGGGATTGAGGGCAACTGGTTTATAAAGAGGGAAAACAGGAGGGGACCAAGGACCGACCCCTGAGGTACCCCACCGGCTACTGGTGATAGGACGGATATGGCATTTTGGAACCTCATGTACTGTTTCCTACCCGAGAGATAGTTAGAGAGCCAGGCTAGGACGAGAGGGGAGAGACCAAAAGACTGGAGAGCAGAGCCCAGGAGGGTGTGATCGACCAAGTTGAAGGCCTTGGACAGGTCTATGAAGACAGCCCCCATGAGTTTGCCTTGATCAGTCGCGGTTCTAATGTTGGAGGTGACCTGTGCTAGGGCAGTGGAGGTGCTATGTCCTTTTCGGAACCCATGCTGCTCAGGGGCGAGAAGGCCATAGGTTTGGAGGAAGAGGGCAATCTAGGAGGCCACTACTTTCTCGAGCAGTTTGTTGACTGCGGATAGAATCACTATGGGTCGATAGTTCTTAAGTAATTTGGGATTGCCATGCTTGAGGACAGGGGTCACACAGGCCACCTTCCAAATGGGAGGGACAGACCCCGTCGTGAGCGAGGAGTTTAGAATATGGGAGATTGGGCGGACCAAGAAGGGGCCCCAAGGTTTAGCAGTTTGGGCACAAGGTTGGCGTGCCCAGCACTGGAGTAGGGAGAGACCTACTAGAAGCTTCTGGGTTTCTTTGAAGGAGACAGACTTAAAGTAAAAGGAGGGAGGGAGGATCGGGTGGAGCACCAGGAGCAGGACCCATATCCTTAGAAATTGAAGGCATCGAGGTATAATCAGATAGGTCCGAGAACAGGTCATTGAATGCGTTAGCTATCGTTTGGGGATTATTGCAACTGACTCCGTTTATTTGCAGGTCAGGGACCTGCTGGCAGGCCGGACCATTTACCGTGTGCTTTATAGTGTGCCAGAAACTCCTCAGGTTCTTGGCGGATACTTCGAGGGATGATTTGCAGAAATCACTCTTTGCCGAGCGGCTTGCCCGTTTGCATGAATTTCTAAGCTCCCTATAGATCTCGAAGTCTGATCTGTTCCCAGAGGCTTTGTATGCTAGCCAACTTTTGTCCCTGAGCTTCATCAGGGCAAACAGTTCCCCTTGTAACCATTTAGTGACTGTGCTCCTGACTCTTCTTTTAATGAGTGGGGCATGTTTGTCTTGTAATGAGGTGAATATGGTCAGGAAGCTGTCTAGAGCAACCGAGGGGTCCAGGTCTGCATATACCGGGGACCAGTCTGTCAGGCTGAGGTCAGTATGGAAGTTGTTTAGGTCAAAGTTTGAGTAATCTTTCATCTGTAAGACTTTTGGTGGAACCCTGGAATTTTGAACCTTCCAGATGTAGTATGTCGGGCAATGGTCCGAGATCGAATCAGGGAGGGGCCTGAGGTGGTGATTCGGTCAGGCCTATTACACAGCATCCAGTCAAGCAGAGAGCCATTTTCGCCGGAGGAGGAGGGTCTGGTAGGTTTGGTGATAAGTTGGCTGAGGGCAAGGCCAGATAGAAGGGGTTTATAGATTTTTGCATTCCCACTCAGCCAGTTAAGGTTGAAGTCCCCAAACATTAGGAGTTCACAAGTCCTCACCTTGGGGCTAAGGCAGTCAAGTAGGTAGGAGAGCCCACGAACACCACCTTTTGGGGGGTTGTATACACAGGCGAGGTGAAGCTTCTTAGTGTTACCTAATAGGAGAGGCATGTATAAACTCACAGGAGGGGTGAGTATGTCAGTCACTTTTAGATGAGATTGTAATAGAGCACCAACCCACCACCATGCTTCACCCTTGTCCTGTCTAATCGCCAAGGTAGCCAGGAGAGCACAGACAGAGTCGAGCGAGTTTGAGCCAGGTTTCGAGACCCCAAGGATGTCAGGTTTGTAGTAGTGACCCATGCCGTTAGATCCTAGTGATTGGCAGTGATGCTCTGTATATTGAGGTGGGCAATCTTTAGACCCTTTACCTCTTCCCACTGTGGGGGCAGCATGATGAGTTATGTATACGAGGGGGTTGGAAGTAGGTTTCAGGCTGTAACCTCAGCACCAGTCAGCTAGGTTAGGAAGCAAGTGTGCTAAGTGAGAATCACCCAGCAAATTTAGCTGTAGTTGATTTGGTCGGATAATGTGCTGGGAGACTACAGGCAGGGATCAGGTTAAGAATGGGGCTAAGTAGAGACAATATTGTTTGGCTACCTCTGGGGGTTCAGAGGAGAGTGGAGCAGGCTGAGCACAGTATGATTTAGGTTCAGAGCAGTTTGTTGCCACAAGTCCCCAATCTAGACAGGGCAGGGCTGCAGCAAGCTATGCTTGTTTTGCAGGCTTTTCCTTCCATCTGCTCCGGCACGACAGAAACTGCAGCCAGAAATGTGAAGGGACAAAATGTCCTGCCTATTTAGCCAGCTGATGTGGGTTAGATCAAACGAGATGTGAGATGTGCCCACTAGTGGCGGAAGCTGAGACCCTGCAAATGGTAAAGTGAGCTGATAGGTTCTGCAGCTCACGTGATCTCAGCTATATAAGTAGATGCTCACCAAGGGCGGTGATAGGGGTGGCGGGGCCCCACTGGCAGCAGTCCACCGAAGTAGGTAGGCACGGCTGAGCTCCTTGTGTGCGTACCAGTTCCTTTTTTCCCTGCGGGGAGACGAGTCAGCAGGGGTCTAGCTTGGGGGGAGGGCGAAGCAACCGAAGGCCCTCACGACCACCATAGCACTGTATTTATACACAGGTAAGCAGAGGGAGGGGCAGTCTGAAATTCCTGTGCAAATTAATTACAAGCACCTGGGGCACAATGGAGACTTTTGCAGCTTAGTAAGGCAGTTAACTACGATTTCTCATGCTGTGCAGTTTAAAATTAAGGCACCAGAAGCCACTGGAAGGTTTTACTGGCTGAAATTCCTGTGCAAATTAGTTACAAGCACCTGGGGCAAAATGGAGACTTTTGCAGCTTAGTAAGGCAGTTAACTACGATTTCTTATGCTGTGCAGTTTAAAATTAAGGCACCAGAAGCCACTGGAAGGTTTTACTGGCTGAAATTCCTGTGCAAATTAGTTACAAGCACCTGGGGCACAATGGAGACTTTTGCAGCTTAGTATGGCAGTTAACTATGATTTTTTATGCTGTGCAGTTTAAAATTAAGGCACCAGAGGCAACCAGGAGATTTTACAGTCTGAAGTTAAAATTACACTTAAGGTTCCTGTGCAATCAGATTTCTGTACAAGCTTAGCAGATTTTTAGTGTTAAAAAAACTATCTTCACTACTCTGGCGACTTAAAATATAGCAGGTCTGTTTTGAAAATGGCACCAAAGAACAGGAGCCTTTGTCCTCCACTGGCAGCAGTCCACTGAAGTAGGTAGGCACGGCTGAGCTCCTCAGAAGTCACTGAATTTTGTTTTTTTTCCCTGTAAAAACAAGTAATATCTTTAATTGTATTTCATCTGCTGCCTTTACCATCTTTTGTATAGTTAGCACTAGTGTAGTTTGTATTTTTACTTCAGTTTCACAGTTCTTCAATTGTGAAAAAAACATTGATGAACAGCTGCTTATTTTAGTTTCATTTACTTTTTATCTTTTATCTCAAACTTCGTTCAGATCCCTAACATTACTTTTTGGGTATTTCTTTACTGTTTAGCGGTTTCTTCCATTGAGAACTGACCGCTGCAAACCTTGAGTGGTTTGGGGAACTGGCATTGGGGATCTTTTCTGATTCTTTGCGGTTCAGGATCCGGCTAAGAAAAACCCTCTTATTGTGGGTTTATTGAAGAATGTCAGAAAAGCCAAAAAGAAAACTGGCCCCACTGGTTTTAAAAACTGTACACTAAGTGTGGTGAAGTGTTTTCAAAAGCTGATAAACCCAGTTTATGTTTGGTCTGTTTGGGTGAGCCCGATTTCACCTCAGAGTGTGACATTTGCAAAACCTTTCTACCTAAAACTATTGAAAAAAGGTTGGAGAGATTCAAAAAGGGAATGGCGTCTCCATAGGTTCTGGGGGATCAAGGCTCTGACCAGCCCAGTCCCCTCTCTTGTGCAAAAAGAGATAAAACTCAGGGAAATGAACTGACACCTACAAAAAAAGGAGAGCCATCAAAAACAAAAAGAACCTGGGAACCAACTGATGAACTGGTCCCGGCAAAGAAAAACCATAAGTTAAAATATACAGACCCTCCTACTGAAAAACCAAAGGAGACTTCTGTTTCTGAAACACAGATGCCTACAGCAGAGGCAGTTGCCCAAGCACTGCAGGCTCTTCAACCCCTGCAGACAGCAACAAATCAGGGACCTTCACTGGTTCCAGCCCAAACGGTTCCAGTTACTCCTGCAGTTCCAAACCAACAGTTGTCTCGGTTTCAGGTTCGGTTCCTCTCCCACAGGATCCTGACTATGACCCTTATGGTGTGGATGATGATGATGATGATGATAATGATGAAGAGGAGGAACCCACTGAACCTGAGGTGTCCCCAGACCATGAGTTTGATTCTTTCCCAGTTATCCAAAGACTACTCTTCATGCTTTACATTTGTAAAGCAAATGGTGGAGGCATTGGGTATAACTACTAATGAAACAATAGAGGAGGAGGCAGATTTCTTGGAAATGATGGACCTAGCACCCACTAAAATGTTGATCTTCCTGGACTCAAGTCTACACCACTCACTCACACTAATGGGAGTACACCAAAGGTGCTAGGACCCCTCGGTAGCCAAAAATCTTCAGGAGGGCTGGCGCCAGGATAGGACTACACATACGTGGCTAGCTCGCGCCGTATAGGCTATCTCAGCGTCGACCCTCCAAGCGCCTCAGTTCCTTTTCTCCCGCTGTCGAGTGCACTTCAGTGACGATGTTGCATGCCCACCAGTAGTCTAGTCTTCGTTTATATGACAGCAGCTATATAGCCGTTCAGTATTTGCTTAACTTAACCATTTTTAGTGTTCTTTTCTTTTTAGAAAAAAAAAGAAATTGAAGAGGAAGTTATTCTCAGCCTGCCATCAACGGAGTCGACCTTTGATGGTAGGAGACTTCGTTGAAAGCTGTGATGGCAGTGAGGCTGTGTCTTGTCCACCACCCTTAGCGAGGAGAAGTGTCCCAACCACAGGCAGTCCTGGTGGGGGCAGTCCATCTATGTACCCAATGTAGCGGTTCGGGACCAGCTCCGCATGGCCTCAAGCTCTTTTTCTTCTGTTGGTAGAAGAAGAATGGGGTACCTCGATGTAAGCCTTCTGGTGTGTCTGCGCGTTGATCGTCGCTGGTTGAGAGCGGTAAGCCTGAACTGACTCTGGTGAGCTCCCCTGTGGCTCTGCACTTAACGACCGTGATCTTTGACACTGGTTCCCATCTCTGTCCTCGATGGGGTTCCGATGAGCAGTTTCACCTCTGGGCTGCTGTTTTAGAGCCGGAGGTACGGCGTCTGCCCTGTTGTCCTGGCTAGTGGTCCTGGGCCGTGGGTCAGAATGTGCATGGTGCCCTCTCTGGTGTTAATGCCATCGACGCCGAGTCCTCGTGCCTACCCTCCTCTCCTTTTTCCCTCGTGGGTGCCGGCACAGATACAGCTTTCCTTCTTCCCTTTCCTTCGGGTCTAGGTCCAGTAGCAATTCTTGCACCATGCGATATGCCGGCTCCATGTGGTGCCGTGTCTGATGCTGGCACTATGGGTGCAACCACCTTAGGTAGCGCCGTGTGGTGTAGCATCGTCTTGTGGTACCCTGTGCTGTTGGCGGCTGTGTGGGAGCCATCTGCGATGCCGTGCTGTTGCGTCAGTGGCACCGGGTAGTGGCGTCAGCTGTACTGGGCAGCGCCGGCGCTGGGTGTGGCGCCATGTGTAGTGCTGGTGCCACGGATGGCACTGAACTCCTTCTCGATCCAGGTGGTGGCATCTCCCTAGTCTTGACCTGCTCTTTGTAGGTTATTTTGGGGTAGAAGTGGATCTAGATGAGTCTCTCCCTTTTCTGCTTTGTCGAAGATGCAGTGGATGACTCATTTTATGGGCTGGAATGCAAACCCTCTGTATCAGTGTGATGGAAGATCTTCTTTCCAGTTCCTTTTCCTCAGGGATATGGGGTCCACCATAACATTTCAGTATTCATCTGTGGACCAAAGCAGACTCCTACGTCTTGAGTTCCTACATTCCTCAGTACGAGTACACCCTGTGGAACACACTTAATGCAATGGACAAGAGCCTCCCGAAATCTAATGCTCCATTGCTAGGGACATGTAGCCCAATAATCAGCTAAAGCTTTTATAAACACCTGCGTCTCTGTCTCTAGGGCAGTTGCAATGGCAGCAGGTGGTTAATGTCTCTTTGACTGTGCTTATCTGTTCAGCTAAAGGCCACTCAGAACAATAGGGCTACCATTTAAACCACACGACTTCCTCGTGACAAGCAGTCCTGTCAAGGTAGAGGCCTAGGTGCCCTTTTCAGGAACCAATCCCTCAGCCATGAAGAGAACGCAATAGAGGGCACAGCATCCGAAAGTGCACTATACTAACCTCTGTGGATCCAGTCCAGATCCCACTCCAGCTGTTTGGGGAAGGGGGGCATCTAATTCGGTTTTACAACCAGTAGAAGTCTATTACAGAGGACCTGTAGGTCATCAGGATTGTCCAAGAGGGATACTCTCACAATTTCGCAGATTTCCTCAGACCTTCCACCCAGATGGCAGCCAGTCTGCCTGCTTCTCAGTCACACACACTCTCTGCTTCTGAGATATGGGGCCTCTGCGGGTACTGGGCAGTAAAAATCATTCCACAATGGACCGAAGCACAGATTCCTATTTCCATTGCTTCTGGTTCCAAGTTAACAGATGGCATGCACCCATTTGTCGACCTTGGAAGGTTAAACAAGTTCCTGTTCAGGGAAGAGTTTTCTAAATCTCGTCGTCCAAGTCTTCACTTCCCAGACATTTGGCTCCTAACCAGCCCTTCCGGTTAAGAGACACAGGAAGCAGTTGCCGCAGCCTCTTGTTTCTTCTCTCCAGTTTCGTGGAAGGTGCTAGTTCATCTTCCCAACAGTTCCTCTTCTTAGGAGCCCTCCTGGATACCTCCAAGGTGTCAGTTTTGTTCCAGAGGATGGGAGAAACGACATCTTTAGATGGCTCATTACAATACAGAAAATGACTATTTGGCCTCCTTTTTGGTTTAACGGATGCTGGGACTTGGGTCGTCCTCCGCAGCAAGCAGTGGTCTTCGACCACGCATCTGCAGTCCTCCCTACAAGATGACAGAGCCTGGGACAAAATCCATGGGAGACTCACTGCCAAGGCCTCCACCCTCAGGTCTGGAGCCAGGAGGATGTTCATCTTGTCATAAATTTCTTACAGATGAGAGTTATCATATAAGCAAAGTCTTGGAGGATGCCCCCTGCCACAAAGTGTTCCTACTTTGGAAGGACGACAAAGCTGTGATGTGTTACATCAGCAAACAGGGTGGGGTGTCCCCCTACCCTCTCTGCAGTAGGGCTGTGAGGTTGTGAGAGTGGTACCTCAAGTATGATGCGTCAGTTCAGATTTCGTGCAGTCACTTTCGACGAATGGTGCAGTTCGGACCTGGACCTTTTGCGTCCCTCTCAACACAAAACTGCCTCTATCCTGCTTCAGAAATCCAGACCCTGGTGTTTTCTGTCAGGACATGTTCACTACAATATTCATGATACTCCCTGTACGTTTTCCACCCCTTCCCTTCATTCAGAAGGTGCTGATCAAGTTGTATGCATGGGGGCAGGATGATTCTCATCGTCTCAGACTGGTCTTGGCAGATTGATTTGCATTGATCTACAGTCTGTCAGAAGTTCCCCCGAGGCGACTACCTCTATGAGTGGACCCTCTGGCACAGGGACTTTAGTCCATCCTGGCCTGCGCTCCCTTCATCTCCATGCCGGGCCCGAAGGAGATAAAAGTGGTTAAGCTCTAGTTTTTCCCAGACCATCGCAGATGTCTTCTGAGTCGTGCATAGGCCTTCCACAGGAAGGCTTACATGGCTAAGTGGAAACCCTTCTGCATCTGGTGTGCAAGTCCCATCTGGACCCTTTCGTTGCCCATCAAGTAAGGTGTTAGAGTGCCTCTTGAACCTGTTGATAGCAGGTCGGCCATACTTGACAGTGAAGGTACACCTGTGCACGTTTTTGGTCTGTCTTGAGCCAGTAGACATCTTGTCACTGGCTCAATTACTGTTAGTCAGTTTTACTTTAACTCCAGAAGGAAGGGGAACGCTTCCTTCACTCTCTGGATGTTGTGACAGTTCTGCGATTCTTCTTCGATAGAACAAAGTGATACATATCCGAGCAACTATTGTATCTTCAGCATGTCTCAGATGGGTCAGCCTGTTGCCTTGAGATGTTTTCGGCTTAGTTAGTAGCATGTCCCCGACACTACTAATCCATGTCTCAGGCAAATTTAGAAGGCCAGATTCACACCACTCTGTCGGAGTGGTTACTGCTTCCTGGCAGAGATTCATAATATACCCGTTGCAGTCATCTGCAGGGCGGTGAGTTGGAGCTCAGTGCATACCTTTGTAAAACACTACGTTCTGGATGTCCATACCAGACAGCTCTCTTTCTTTGGCAGGGTTGATTTTTAGCTTGGTACTCTCCCTTTAGCGTGAATGAATGGTGGAGACTTGAGTCCAGGAAGCTATGGAAATTACATACTTACGTAATTTTTGATCTTCTTGGATGAAGTCTCCATCACTCATTCACACGCCCACCCACCATCCCCCGAGCTCATTTGTTCTGTTTTTGGTCTTCACTACCTTGTTGTTTGAGCTGTGAAGACATTGTTCAGTTGACCTTTCTTACAGGGTCATCCAGGCTTTCACATGCCCAGAGGTTAGGGTTAGGTTTTCTTTCATTGGTTTACGCTGCACCTTGTCAGTCAAAAAGGTATTGAGGCGGTTGGAGGGTTGATACCAAGATAGCCTATACAGCATGAGCTAGCCTCATGGCGCTGCACATGCGTGGTCCTATGCCAGCGCTGGCACTCCTGAAGATTGTTGACTCCCGCTGGGTCCGATCGCCTCCGGCGTACTCCCATTAGCATGAATGAGTGGTGGAGATACCATCCAAGAAAATCAAGAATTATGGTAAGTATGCAATTTCCATTTTATTGTCCATGAATAAGTCTCTGAAGAAACAAGTAATGAAGGTTCTAGAGACTCCTAACTCAGTTCCCCCTGTGGACAAAAAAAAATCAGATAAATATCAACTTGAGAGGTCAGGGGCTGAATATTTGTTTTCCCACCTTGTCTGACCATCAGGGGGTGGTACTGCATCATGTTACAGGGCCACGGTGCCCATATCTTCACATCCTCCAGACAAGGACTATAGAAAGATTGATAGCATGGCCAAAAAGGGCTACCTTGCAGCTTCTCTAGCTATAAGACTAGACAATTATATGGCATATGTGGCCCAGTACCAAAAGTCTCTGTGGCAATCCTGTTTTAGCTATGGTGGACAGGGTTCCTGCAGAGGTAGCAGTAGACCTGTCCGAAACAGCGAGGTGTAGCTTGGAAGCCACCAAATACCAGTTCCACATGGCAGTGGATGCCAGTGACACTGCTGCCAGGAGGATGACACTCACAGTGGCCTTAAGAAGATTTGCTTAACTGAGGGCGACTAATCTGTCCCAAGATACACAAGCAAAGACCATGGATTTCACTTGTGAGAACAACTCACTGTTTGGGAAAAAAGACAGAGGCTTACATGAAAAAGGTGGATGAGTACAAACCCACTTATAAAAGTATCAGCCAAAGAAAAGCCCTCAACCTTGTATAGACCATATGGAAGGGGAGGTAGAGTTAGGTCAGTTTATGGTAGACATTTCTTCCAGGCCCAGGCCACCCCACAGTATCCTCAGCAAGGCTACTTTAGTGGCAGGGGCAGAAGGCGTTCCAGGAATGGAAGCCAAGCCAGCCAGGTTCAGTCACAACTTAAGCAGAATTCCTGATGTGGTTGTCAGGGTCGCCTCCCCACCTCCAGGGGGGGCAGGCTGGCTCACTATTTTCAGGCCTGGACAAGCATCACTACAGACAGGTGGGTCCTGGAAGTAGAGTCAGGGCTTGTCCCTCAATTTCAAATCCTTTCCAAAATTAAGGTCAAGGATTTTCAGGCCAGCTTCCCCCTCAGAAAGAAAGCTTCTAGAGGCAGAGGTGGCAAACTCAGCTACAGAAGTGCAGGACAGTGGGGTGCTTTAAACAAGCCGTGAAGACTTTTTATGGGGAAAAGCTTACTCTGAATTTCACTGATTTTATTGATATGTATTGTATCTGTTGATTTTGTATTTATTTTGTTCAGTGCCTTGATTTTTGAAAGGCACTATGTTAAATAAATGTTATTATTATTATTTATTATATTATAAACCTTCTGAAATCAAGAGCAATAGAGCCTGTCCCCTTGCTCCAAAGGGGAAAGGGATTCTACTCAAGGTACTTCATGACCTTAAAAAGAAATGGGGAGTGGTGATCCATTCTAGACCTAAGAGCTCTGAACAAGCATCTGGCAAAACCAAAGTTCAGGATGGTAACTCTAGCGATGATTCTGCCCACATTCCAAAGAGGAGACTAGTTGGCATCTCTAGATCTAAAAAATGCTTATTTCCACATCCCCCATAAGGGAGTCCCACAGAAAGTACCTAAGGTTCAGACTGCCTTGAGGTCATTTTTAGTTCTGAGCTCTGCCATTTGGCCTCACCTCGGTTCCAAGGGGGTTCACAAAGTGCTTGGCAGTGGTAGTGGCATACCTAAAAAGGCAGGGTATCACAGTATCTACCTATCTGGATGACTGGTTAGTGGTGGAAAAATCACCACAATAGGTAAAGGATGCTCTAAAGTACACCCAGGGCCTGTTGGAGTCCCTAGGGTTTCTGATCAACACCAAAAAGTCAGTCCAACAGCCAGTTCAGGTTCTGAATTTCATAGGTGCGGTGCTGGATACCCTAAGGGGAAGAGCCCTTCTCTCTCAGGAAAGGGTGGACAGTACCTTTCAGAGAGCCAGTACTTTCTATCTAAACGTCCCAAGGCCAGCAAGGCAATTCCTGCAGTTGCTGGGGCACATGGCTGCAGGCACAGTCTTAGGGGCCAGGTTCCAAATGAGAGACATCCAGTTCCATCTCAGGGCACACTGGTCTCAAAGGAGAGACAATATCTTAAAATTGATACCAGTAACAAAAACGCTATTTGCAGGCCTTGCAGTGGTGGCAGGACAAAGACAACCTCAGGGAAGGCATCCAATTTCAGTAGGAGCCCCCTTCCTTGGTTCTCACCACAGATACTTCCCTATTGGGTTGGGGAGCACATCTAGGAGAGCATGCTGTACATGGCACTTGGTTCACAGCAGAGTCACTCCAGCACATAAATCTGCTGGAGCTCAGAGCAGTACTTTTGGTACTGAAAGCTTTTGCTTCCCTGGTACAGGGCATAGTGATACAGGTCAGAACGGACAATACTGTACCACCACCATGTAATACAACAACAAACAGGGAGAGACAAGGTCCAGTCCCTTGTGCTCAGAAGCAGTGAGGGTGTGGAGTCTGGCTTACTCCCTACAGGTTTCCCTACTAGTCATTCTTTTGCCAGGAGATGACAACACACTAGCAGAGGCAATCAGCAGACTCAACCAGATCCACCACGAATGGTCTCTAAACAGACAGGTGCTAGAGGTGGTATTCAGGAGATGG
Organism: Neoceratodus forsteri; assembly: GCA_016271365.2. Taxonomy (NCBI): domain Eukaryota; kingdom Metazoa; phylum Chordata; order Ceratodontiformes; family Ceratodontidae; genus Neoceratodus; species Neoceratodus forsteri. Next base: position 406,595,967 of record CM028132.1, on the reverse strand, counting down.
AGCATACCAGAGATAGATCTCTTTGCCTCTCAGGACAGCCATCAGTTACCCAAATTCTGCTGCAGGCCACCAACAAAGGGGTCAGTACCTCTGGATGCCCTGGTGTTGGATTGGTTGGGGAGGAAAATGTACGCCTTTCCTCCATTTCCATTGATTCTCGGGGTCCTGATCAAGCTCAGGTCCCAGCCAGCTTCAGTGATTTATGATAGTTCCAGACTGGGCCAGGCAACCATGGTACTCACTACTGCTGTCCCTGTCAGTAGCCCCACCCATACACCTCCCTCAGAGATACAGTCTCCTAACCACCTCATAGGGGAGGAACCTGTACCTGAACCTCAGGTCCCTCAAACTCAATGCCTGGCTCTTGAGGACCTAGAGTATGTTGGCTTGCATCTCTCTGAGACTTCTTAATGTACTAAGAGGGTCTAGGAAGCCCTCTACCAAGAAAACTTATGCTTCCAAATGGAAGAAGTTTTCCATATGGTGCTCTGATAAGGATATGGTACCTCTACAGGCGAGGTTGCCAGCCTTCCTGGACTACCTGACCCATCTTCACTCCCTGGGCTTACAGTCCACCACTCTCAAGGTTCACCTGGCTTCAGTCTCGACTTACATTTCAGCTGGCAAATGGCATCCAGCTCTGTTGAGATTGGCCCACTTACACCCACCCCATAGGAAACCGGTGCCAGCATGGGACCTCATTGTCTGCATTGTCAAACTCATGGAACCTCCTTTTGAGCCTATGGTTACAACGCATCTGAAATCTGTGACCTGGAAAGCTGTCTTACTGGTTGCTGTTACTTCAGCCAGGTGGATTAGTGACCTACAGTCCTTGTGTACTGCGCAAAAGTATATCTCCTTCACAGGGACAAGGTGGTCCTTAGGACTAACAGAAAGTTCCTACTAAAGGTTGTCTCTGATTTTTACCTGAACCAGTGAATCACTTTGCCAGTTTTCTTTACTGACCACTCCAGTTCGGGGCAGCACAGGTTACATAGCTTGGATGTTAAAAGAGCTCTCAGTTACTAAATTGACCATATGAAGGCCCACAGGCAGGACAGACAGCAGCTATTCCTGACTTACGGGGATGTGGAAAAAAGGAAAAACAGCCACAAAAAGGACTGTTTTATTTATTTAGTTTGTTAACCGGGTAGGTGCACTAGCCATGCAATTACTATTTTCAGGCAAGACCTGGGAGAGTACAACAATCAAAGACAGGTACATAGCATGAGTACAGTGAAATTACAATAGCATAGATCAAAACAGTCAGTAGTAATGAATACATGCAGCCAGGACAATAACAATCAATGAAATTCACATAGAATTTTGGGCATAAAAATCCACACAGTCAAGGAGGAGATACCACAACACAGCAGCACAGAAATATTGGTCAAATTAGTCACAACAATGAAGGTTCAAATATGCAGCGAAACAAGGCAAGGGCAAATTCCTGACTGGGCAGGATGCACTAACACAGCCTCTGAGACAAGACTCAGGTGTGTGTGTGTGTGGTGGGGGTTGTAGATTAGCCCTCAAGGAGATGGTAAGGGTAAGGAGCGTTATGAGATAGGGAGGTGAAAGTTAAGCGAGAAAGCATCTGGCGGGTAAGTGGATTAAGGAGGATTAAAACAAGTGCAGAGATCAGCAAGAGACAGATGTAGGCGCAGCTCCTTTTTGAAGCTGCCATGGGATCCTGATATTCAAAGTGCTTGGGGGAGGGAGTTCCAGAGCTTAGGAGCAGAGTGATTGAAGGCAACAGAGCCTTTTGATGTTTTACATCTAGGTACATTCAGCAGGAATTTATCTACCAAGCGCAGTCCATAGGAGGAGGTTTTAGGTTCCAGCAATGTTGTGAGCACTGAAGGGGTCTGGTTTCTGAGTATAGAGTCAATCAGGGAGCCAAGAGAGTATTGACGGCAAGCTGAGGGGGATAACCAGCCCAGGTCCCTGTACAGTTGGCAGTGGTGCTTAAGCTGTGGTGACGAGGAGGCGTACCGACAGATATTGTTATAAGTAACATCCCACTTATGAAGGATAGTTTCATGTGCACCAGCAAAGGTTGATGTGCTGTAGCTGAGGGCAGGGAGTAATATGCCTCTGGCAATAGCAAGTTTAGCAGAGGGAGTTAGCATGAAACTGGACTTGTAAGCGACTCCCAGTTTAGCATTCACTGCCTTGCAGGTGGATTGTATATGTAGGCTGAAGTCCAGGGATTGGTCCAGAAGAATTCCTAGGTACTTAAAAGATGTAACACATTCTATTTGTGCGCCACTGCGGTTTTGCTCCAACAGGGGAGTTTGACATGTCCTAAGTTTAGGGAAAGATTCAAGTAACAGTGCTTGGGTTTTCTTGGCATTAAGTACAAGCTTGTGCACAGAAAGCCAATTTTGGGACATTCGTGAAATCTGAGGAAAGGGATGCATTGATGCTGGCAACTTTATCAGAGCTTGAATAGAGTACAAGATCATCTGCATAGAGAATAGATGAGCATGAAATAAAAACCTAGGCTATGTTATTGATAAAATGTGAGAAAAGAAGAGGTCCCAGAATAGAGCCCTGGAGGACCCTAATATTGATGGTAGCACCATCAGATAAGGAGGAGTTGAATTTCACAATTTGAGTTCTATTTGATGGCTTCCATACCAGGCAACAACTGGGGGTGAAAAGCTCAGATTGCAAAGAGTGGAGAGGAGAAAGGGGTGATCAACAAGATCAGAGGCCTTTGTAAGGTCTATAAAAACTGCCGCTGTCAGCTGGCCGGCATCCATATTGGTAAGCACATCAGTAGTGAATTTGAGAAGAGCTGTGGACGTACTGTGACCTTTATGGAAGCCATGTTGGGTGTCTGAGAGAAGGCTGTACTTTGTGAGGTGGTCAGTGGTTTGATTTGCAACAAGTTTTTCCAGAATTTTGCTTGGGACTGATAGGATGGCTATAGGCCTGTAATTAGTAATCTCCTTGGGATCACCTTTTTTAAAGGCAGATGTTACACGCGCAGTCTTCCAGAGGTCAGGAACTTGGCTATTGGAGAGAGAGAGACAATGTGAACATTTTAGCCAGAGGGGAGGCTATGTATGGTGCTGCTAGTTTCAGGAGCTGAGGCTCAAGTGTATCTGATTCCGAGCTAGTGTTGTCAGAGATCGTCCATAATAATTTTAAGACCTCAGTCCTTGAGATTGCCTTGAAGTGGAATGTGGGATTTTTAGCCATTTGTTGAGAAGTATAGCTGGAGGTAGTGGACTATGTTGATGTTGAAAGCAGAGAGGCTGCCTGAGGTGATGGGAAGGGAGAGGTATACTGAGACAGGTCCAAGAACACTTGATTGAAAGAATTAACAATGGTGTTAGAATCATTGCAGTGTACACTTCATTTAATACCATGTCACTAGTGGTAGTTGACTGGGAAGCACTGAGAAAGGTCTTGACGTGGGCCCAGAATTCCTAGGGTCCCCAGCAGAGCCTAGCAGCAAGTCTTTACAGTAGGCAGTCTTAGCTGTTCTGACCTGTTTTTCACAGAAGTTACGTAGAGTTCTGTAGGTAGCATAGTCAGCTTGTAGCCCCGAGACTTTGTACCTTTTCCAGCATTTGTCCCTAGAATGTAGATTTTTCATCAAGTCTTTGTAAAGCCATCTCATTTGTTTACCCCATCACCCTCCGTTTTACCTTGGGGGCATTCTTATTCTGGTCAGCCAGGAATTCATTAAGGAAGATACTTGGTGCAGACTCAACATTACGGGAATGATAAATACCATACTAGTTAATCCTCGAGACATCATGCCGAAAAGCCTCAATTTCCAGGTTGGCGAAATTTGTAAAGGTGACATAGCGTGGTGGAGGGGATGGAGCAGCCTCAGGACTCCAGATGTAGAAGACGGGAATGATCAATAAGCTAATCTGCCAAGATGCTGCTTGGTGTACATGATCCAGATGGTTTACGAGTACCCAGTCAATAAGGGTAGAGGATTTTAATGAAGGAGTAACTCTGGTAGGCTCAGTTAACAGCTGGTGAAGCTTATCATTTTGTACCAGAGAGAGCAACATGCTGTGGGCAGTCCCTAGCCAATTTTGGTTGAGGTCACCCAATATAATGACCTCATTATGTTTGGAGTGCAAAGAGGTCTGATCAGATAATTCCTGCAGTCCTACAGGGCCCCCATTTGGGGGATTGTAGGCGTAGACAATGTGGAGGTTTTTGGCTCCCAGGGTGAGGGTAGCATGAAGGGACTCACAGGCAGAGGATGCTGAGGATGGGGTGGCTGTTATTTTTAGATGATCTTTATAGAACATGGCAACCCCTCTGCCATGCCTTGAGGATCGCCTATCCCTACGGATAAGGGTTTCATGCTGGATAGTGCAGTGTATCCAGTTCTGTTACAGTAAAGCTGGTGAGGAGTCTCCAGTAGGCCTGAGGGCCCATTCCACGAGGGGTACAGCTGCTGCACTCGCAGCAGCTAGAGACACTCCTCTTTTGGAACTCTGCAAAGCGGGAACATGAAGAGCAGTACACAATTTTACCAAGCATTATTGCTTGGATATTCAGTCCAGGAGTGATGCCAGGTTTGGCACAGCAGTGCTGCAGAGCCTATTTCCTACATAGGTTCAAGCCCCAGGAAATCTTTACTGTATTCTGACATATGCAGTTAGCTTTCACCATTCAACTGCCCTGGAGAGGATAGAGTTAAAAACCTGTGCAAATAGTAGAACGTTGATAGGCTCAAGCTCAGTTTTCAAACTACTGTCCCTGGTACATTCTATGTAACTGTCATATTCTTTACTCCGCCTGCCAAAGTTAGATGCCTCGGAGATTGCTCCTTCAGCTTTTTGAAAATTTTACTTTATTTCTTCATTTTTTCAAGTTTCCGATTAATTTATTTTATTTTTCTATTAATTCAAAGTACTGTCCTTGGTTTATACAGGTAGACTAGTCTAGATCTAGCTTCAGTTCGGTAAGCCTGTGGTTCTTCATCGGTTCTCTGAACCGGTAAGAAACAGACACTTTTTTCCTACTTCTTTGAGGTAATAGTTTTTTTATTTTCGTTATAATTATTGGTAAATTGTTGTCTGGTTCTTGCCTAATTTATCTCTGTTTTGGACCGGGGTTTTTCGTTTTTTCCACGGTTGCTGAACTGACCTAAAAAAAAAAAATATGTTCTTATGAGTGTTATTGTTTACTAGTCGGCACAGAACTGGCATCTTCTGAATAAAAGGTTATGTCACTGAAGCCCCAAAAGAAAACTGGCCTTACTGGTTTTCAGCACTGCACCATGTATGGTAAACCATTTGCTAAGGCTGATCCCCCACACAACTTGTGTTGTCTGCTTAGGGTTTGACCACCTGAAAGCAGACTGTGAAATTGTAAAGCTTTTCCTCAGCCTACGCTTGATAGGCACATTAACAGACTGAGAGAAAAAATGTCAGAAAAAGCTGCTGACCCAGCTCCTGAACAACCGGTTCCTTCCTCTAGCAAGGAAAAAACTAAGGAACTGGAGGGAAAACCCTCTGACAAGGGGAAACCTCCTCAAAGCCTAAGAGAAGCACAGAAACGGCCACTGAACCGGCCCCTGCCAAAAAAGAGTAAAAGGGAAAACATACAGTGAAGGCGGTTCCAATCGCTGAAGAAATAGCAAACGCTATTAAGATTATGCAGTTGCTGCAGAGCTCACCGGTTCCTCAGCAAGCACCTCAGCAACCACCGGTTCAAACTCCCGTTCTATCATAGTTTCTCCCAGCGGTTGCTTCCTCTGTTCCCGGTTCGGCTTTACCGGATCCCTACTATGAAGAGGAGGAAGAGGATGACCTTGGGGAACCAATTGAGCCCGAGATCGCGCCAGAGCAGCAGGAGTTCAAGTCCCCCACTCGACATCCTGAAGATTTTTCTTCCCACTTTTCTTTTACGAAACAAGTGGCAGAGACTCTGTGACTTCCCACTCAGCAGACCACTGAGGAGGAGGAACTGGATTATATGGAGATGATGGACTTGGCAGCCACTAAACGTTTACTGCTCCCCATTCACAAGTCATTAAAGAGGCAAGTCCTAAAAATCTTACAGAACCCCACTTTTGTCCCTCCAGTGGACAAGAAAATGAAAAGAAAATATCATTTGGCTAGGGGTGGGGCTGAATTCCTCTTCAGTCACCCCAGCTATGAGGGGGTGGTACAGGCAGCTGTCTGTGACAGAGCAAATGTGCCATTGTCCTCTCACCCCCGACAAGCACTCTAGAAAAATTAAATATATGGCCAATAAAGGCTACTTTTGGGCTTCTTTCACCATCAGACAGGCCATTTATATGGCTTATTTGTCCAGATATCAAAACAATCTCTGAAACTTGGTGTTGGAGCTAGCTATCAAAGCTCCTCCTGCACTAGCAGCTGATCTAGAAGAGACTGTCAGATGTGGCACTGAGGTTTCCAAATAGCAGTTCCACATGGCAGTGGCTGCCAATGACACTGCTGCTAGGCTTATGGCAACCCTAGTGTCTCTGAGGAGGTCTGCTTGGCTCAGGGCCACTAACCTCTCTCAGGATACCCAAACTAAGGCATTGGATTTCCCTTGTGAGCAGACTTCTCTGTTTGGTGAGCAAACAGAAGCTTACATGAAAAAAATGGCATACCAAAACTGAGAGCAAGGCTCTTCAAACCTGTAACCCCAGTAGAAAAAGCCTTACTGGAATCAGAGTTAGCCAGTCACACTCAAAGGTCTTTCTGAAATACTAATAAAATAAAATAAAATAAAAAAGCAGTGGAACCTGTCCCAGTCTTGCAGAGGTGTAAAGGATTTTACTCAAGGTATTTCCTAACCCTAAAGAAGAATGGGGAGTGGCGACCCATATTGGATCTCAGAACCTTAAACAGGTGTCTGACAAAGCCAAAGTTCAAGATGGGTCACCTTGGCAATGATTCTCCCCACTGGCAGGCAGGCAGGGAGGGAGACTGGCTGGCATCCTTAGACCTCAAGGATGCCTATTTCCATATTCCCATCAGACAATCTCACAGGAAGCACCTCAGGTTCAGATTGCCATCAGGCCATTACCAGTTCAGAGCTCTGCCTTTCGGTCTCACCTCTTTCCCAGTGGTGTTCACAAAGTGCCTGGCTGTGGTAGTGGCACATTTGAGAAGGCAGTGGTAACAGTATTCCCTTACCTAGATGACTGGCTAGTCATGGGGCAGTCCCTTCAGCAGGTTAAGGGATGCTCTAGACCTCACACAGGCTACCCTGCAGTCTCTCTGGTTCCTGGTGAACCTGAAAAAGTCGATCCTGCAGCCGGTCCAGCTCTTGGATTTCATAGGAGTGGAGTTGGACACTCAAAGAGGGAAGGCATTCCTTCCTTCGGAAACTGTGGATAGCTTGGTACAGTTGCCAAGCTCCTTCCAACTTCACACTCCCAGTCCAGCAAGACATTTCCTGCAACTGTTGGGCCACATGGCAGCCTCAACAGCAACAGTGCCAGGAGCCAGGTTCCAGATGAGAAACATCCTGTTCCACCTCAGGTCCCATTGGTCCCAGAAAAAGGATTCCTTGTCAAAACAAGTACCAGTCACAGGGATTCTCATTCAAACACTGCAGTGGTGGCAGGAAAGGGACAACCTCACGGTCTCTCTCTCTCAGCAGTCCATCTTCCAGGGAAGGACAACATCCTAGCAGATGCACTAAGCAGGATCAGTCAAAACCACCACGAGTGGTCTCTGAACAAAAAGACCCTGCAGACCGTCTTCAGAAGATGGGCACTCCAGAGATAGGTCTCTTTGCAGCATCAGACAATCACCATTTGCCACAGTTTTGTTGCAGGCCTCCGGCAGTGGGCACAGTGCCATTGGATGCTCTAATACTGGATTGGACAGGGAAGTTCCCGTATGCCTTCCTCCTATTCCCTCTGTTGCTCAGGGTACTGAACAAGCTCAGGTCCCAGCCAGCAACAGTGATCCTTATAGCTCCAGATTGGACCAGGCACCCTTGGTACTCTGTGCTCTTGTCCCTGTCAGTCTCCAGACCGATTTGTCTCCCCAGGAGGCACAACCTGCTGACGTCCTCTACCCCTCAGGCTCATGGCTTGGCTTTTGAGGACCATGATTATGCTGGTCTGCACCTTTCTGAAGGGGTTCTTGAGGTTCTAAGGGTCTCTCAGACGCCCTCTACCAGGAAAGCTTGTGCCTCTGAATTTGAAGAGGTTCTCCATTCTGTGTCAACAGAAGGTCATAGATCTTTATCAGGCTGGACTCACAGTCATAGATACATAGATACACAGACAGTGTCGGCAGATAAGGGCCTATGGCCCACCCAGTCTGCCCATTTGAGCTTGTAAGTTCAGTTTGTTTTCCTAGAAGTCTGTTTCCCCTTACCCCTGACCTCTAGAATTCCTTTTTGTCTATCCCATGCATTCTTAAATCCCGTGATTGTTTCAGCTCCCACCACTTCCTCTGGCAGGGTGTTCCACTTGTCCACCACCCGTTCTGTGAAGAAATTCTTTCTCATGTTTCCTCTGAATAGTCCTCCTCCAACTTCATCCCATGCCCTCTAGTCCTGGAACATTTTTCGCTTAAAATAGTGTTTTCCTGCACTCTGTTTCTCCCTGTAAGATACTTGTATGTCTCTATCATATCCCTCTCTCCCTCCTCTCTTCCAGGGAGTACATGTTCAGTTCCTTCAACCTGTCTTCATAGGACTTGTGATGCAATCCATGCACCATCTTTGTTGCCCTCCTCTGAACCTTCTCTACCCTGTCTATGTCCTTACGTAGGTATGGTCTCCAGAACTGTACACTGTACTCCAGGTGGGGCCTCACTAGTGTCTTGTATAATGGAATTATGACCTCCCTTTTCCTGCTGGTGATGCCCCTGCCTATACATCCCAGCATCCTATTTGCTTTACCTGATGCCTTGTCACACTGTTTCCCTACCTTGAGGTCATCAGAGATGACAACCCCAAGATCCCTTTCCTGCTTGGTGCATGCTATATCCTCACCCCCAACTGATATATTGTGCCAGGGTTTTGTGCCCCATATGCATTATCTTGCACTTCTTGGCATTGAATTTCAACTGCCAAACCCTTGACCATTCTTCAAGTTTCTGCAGGTCCCTTCTCATTCTGTCTACACCCTCTGGTGTGTCTACACTGTTACAGAGCTTTGTGTCATCAGCGAACAGTGAAATTCTGCCTTCTAGATCCTGCGCAATGTCACTGATGAAGATGTTGAATAGGACCGGTCCTAGTCCTGTTGGACTACTCAGCCCATCTTCATTCCCTAGGCCTTAAGTCATCTAACTTCAAGATGCCTGCTTGTCTCAAGAAAGTCCTCTGGGACCTTGGGGCTCCTGCCTGCTCGACTTAAGAAAGCTCTCGGGGCTCCTGCCCATGAAGCTGGTCCCCCTGCCTGCTCGTCTTAAGAAAGCCCTCTGGGACATCGGCGGCTCCTGCCTGTGGAGCTGCCCCCCCGCTCATCTTAAGAAAGCCCTCCAGGACCTCGGGGCTCCTGCCTGTGGAGCTGTTCACCCTGCCTGCTTGTCTTAAGAAAGCCCTCCAAGACCTCGGGGCTCCTGCCCGTGGAGCTGCTCCCCCTGCTGCTCGTCTAAAGAAAGTCCTCCGGGACCTAGGGGCTACTGCCCCTGGAACTGCTCCCCCTGCCTGCTTGTTTTAAGAAAGCCCTCCGGGACCTTGAGGCTCCTGCCCGTGGAGCTGCTCCTCCTGCCTGCTCATCTCAAGAAAGCCCTCTGGGACCTCGGGGTTCCTGCCCATGGAGCTGCTCCCCCTGCCTGCTCATCTTAAGAAAGCCCTTCGGGACCTCGGGGCTCCTGCCTGTGGAGCTTCTCCCCCTGCCTGCTCGTCTTAAGAAAGCCCTCCGGGACCTCGGGACTCCTGCCCATGGAGCTGCTCCCCCTGCCTGCTTGTCTTAAGAATGCCCTCCAGGACCTTGGGGCTCCTCCGTGGAGCTGCTTTCCCTGCCTGCTCGGGTTAAGAAAGTCCTCTGGGACCTCAGGGCTCCTGCCCGTGGAGCTGCTCCCCTGCCTGCCTGCTCATCTTAAGAAAGGGATGCTACAGGACACCTCTGAGACTGCGCATCTGCCTTTGAGATTTAAATTTTGTCACCTTTTAGAACTTTCACCTGGCTGGCCCCAGCTGTATGCTTTCCTGGGACTCTCCACAGGAACTAAATGGCTTTAAATTCTGTTACTTAGATTGTTTCAGTTCCTCTCCATGTGCACTGCTGTTCTCAGGATTGGTGCCTAGTTTTCAATTTAATTTAGAGTTTTGGCTTAATTGGATTCCCCCTGCTGCCAGATTTTATTACCATTGTGTGGCGCAATTTGTTATTCTTGCAGAGCCTAATTAATGTTATATAGGGCTTTGTAGCACAAATCCGAATTCCTGCAGAGCCCGATTAATTTTATACAGGGCTTTGCAGCACAAATCTGAATTCATGCAGAGCCTGATTAATTTTATACAGGGTTTTGTAGCACAAATCCGAATTCCTGCAGAGTCTGATTTATTTAATTCAGGGCTTCTTGCGTATTGCTAGCACATTTCGGAATCCCAGCAGACCTACTTAATTTTCCAAAGAGCTGCTTGTTTTGTGACTAATTCAGATCCCAGCAGCTTTTGTGTGGTTTAAGAGTGTAAACTGCACTGCTGCCTGCCTATTTCAGGAGAAGACTTATTTTTCTTATCAGCCTTGTGGGTTTAGTTAGAGCTGCTCGCTCTAAACAGGTGGCTCTGCCTATTTCGGGAGAGGATTTCTTTTTCTTATCAGCCCTGTGGGTTTAGTTAGAGCTGCTCGCTCTAAACAGGTGGCTCTGCCTATTTCGGGAGAGGATTTCTTTTTCTTATCAGTCTTGTGGGTTTAGTTAGAGCTGTTCGCTCTAAACAGGTGGCTCAGCTGCCCTGCAGCTGTTGCACGGCTGCTCCTGTCCGCCCCCCATTACCTTCCCATCCTTAGCTAGCCTTAAATTTATAGGGTCTGTTACCGAGACTGATGTGTTATAGGCGGGGCTCATGCTTGTTTCTATCTCCCTTCTTTCACATTAGCAGGTTATATCCCATCTCCACTAGAGGTCGTCATTACCTTTCTTTTGTTCCTTAGCTCACTTTTATTTTCTACACTGCTCTGTTATTTCCTCCTTTCTCTCTCTCGGTTTGATATCAAGGCTCCTAACCTACTCTACACTCCCTAGCTACTTGCTTCTGTTATAACTTTGAGCACTTCTTCCATATCTTTCGGATATACTATCTTCTACCCTATTTCCCCTGTCATCCTTTTCCTCCTTTCCTTCTCTAGTTTTTGCCACTGTTTCCCTGCTCCTGATAACTACTTCCACCTGGCTTCATCTCTTTACACCCTACCTCCCTCCTCTAAAATGGCAACCCCTTCTTCTTACTCCTCCCCTCCTGGTTCTGATCCTCATCTATCCCTCTCCCATTATACCCACTGTTACACCCCCCCCCCCCCACTTTCCCTGTTACTTCATTGGTCCTTGCAATTACTCCCTCTGCCCCTTTTGAAATCTGGTCTTACTTTCCCCTCTTCTCTCCTTTGCCTATCTTCATCTCACAATCTCCTTCTCTCCATCCCCTCCATCTTCCTCATCCCCACTAAATTCCAAGCTACAATACAAATGTCCTAAACTAAATTATCTCATCCTAGACCTCCTCCTTCTCGCATCAGGTAATATCCTCCCTAACCCTGGCCCTCCTTCATTATCTTCCTCGGCTGTCACCCCTAACTCAAATGCATCCTGCTCCCCGGTCCCTTCCGTCATCCCCAGTGGGTTGAAACTTCTTCACCTGAACATCTGCAGCCTGCTACACAAAATTTACCTCATCCAAACTTTTGTGGTGTGATATATTCCTGACAGTTTAATTATAACTGAGACATGGCTCACAAGCAGTATCCCTGGCAACTCCATCGCCATTCCTAGCTACTCCCTCTCCAGGCAAGACTGGGTAGGACAGGGCAGGGGAGTGGCCATGTACATCCAGTCTTCATTGCAGTCTACAACTATCCTGTCGTCTTCTGTCCCAGCAACTTACGAGGCCCTAGTCACCCATATTACTCTGCTTTTCTCTGTCCCAATTTTTGTAGCTGGAATCTGCTGTCATCCTAGCACCCACCCCTCAGTCACAGCTGAACTTATATCCTCCATTTCTAGGGACATGGATATGTTGTTCATCCACACTCATTGGCAGTATCCTTGCCGCTTTAAATCTTGCCGGAAGGTCTTCAAGCTTGCTCCTCCCACCCACCCGGGTGGTATAACTCTCGGCTCCGCCCCATGACGCCAGATCTTCCTTACCGCTTGGAAGCTTCAGGTTCCTCCTTAACGCCCGCGCTTTCGACTGGTTCCATTTCTCCGCTATGGATTTAAAATAAAATTTTGCAAAAGACTTCAGTCTTCTATCCTCGCGCCGCATGGACAATCGACTCCGGATTCGGAGATGCCCATGCGGGCAGAAGATGTCTCGGACGGATCCACACTCCACGTGTGTCTACTGCTAGGCCTTGAGCACGACCCGCAGGCTTGCGACTCTGTGCACATCTTTCTCGGCCTCACGCCCCGAAGACCGTGCTGCCCGATTGCAACTGGGCTGCCCGAGAAGCGTTTCCTCCGTGAAGTCCAAGGCCGGTCTGGCTACCGGGCGCGGTGGTCAAGGATCAGCTCCGAGCGGGATGGTCGCCTCGAAGAGGAGGAAGGCGCTGGTCAGTATCTTTCCTCGGCCGCTGCATTTATCCCCGCCTCTCTGGGTTCTTCCTACACGGCTTCTTTTAGGAGCTTTGGTCTGTCCTCTCCACTAAAGGAGAAGGGCTCATGCCTGCTGGACCTATTCTCGGTCCAAAAGAGGACAAGGGTAAGTCCCTCCGTCGACGCCTTGGGAGCGGGGAAGGTCCCTCTCGGCCGGCCGACCGTCGGCTTCGGCCGACTCGCTGGCTTCGGCCACTGGCCTCACGGTGTCCCCGCCAGGTCAGTTGACCGAGACTCCCACTGATGAAGTCGAGATTTTCTCGACCCATTGACGGGCTATCGCCTTTAGCAGCCGAGATTCCCTCCCCGTTCCCCGGGAGGAGTTGAGGATCCCGTGGCTCGCCTGTGCCTCGGTTCCGAGCCCTCGGATGGACCTTCCCGGTCAAGGGAGTGCTGCTCCGCCGACACCTCCTCGCACCCCCCGAAATTCCGGACTCGGTCTCGATCTCTTCAAGGGTCCAGCTGCTCCCACCGCCATAGGCGGTCTCGGTCTCTCGGCACTGCGCGGTAAGCGGCGTTGCCGCCGTCTGCCTCCTCCCTCGATGAGGGAGGCTTCACAGAATTACGGCCGACGGCACGAGGACCTTATGTTGCAACAGCTCCTCCTGGCCGGAATAAGCCGACTCGCACCTTCCCGCCATTAAGTGCTGTCACCGAACGTCGACACAACCTCCACTTGTCCGAGGAGCTCTATACCCAGGCCGGTTGTTCGCCAAAACCAGCTGCTCCACCGATTCCCGTGGAACCTCCGCCTCCACAGCCACCACTGGGGCCCCACCAGGATTCTCGGTCGGCTAAGGGTTTACCCCATCGGCTGTCAGTTACCCTCACTCCCACCGACCTCGCAGGTGCAAGGGTGGCTCAGGCCAGAGGCAGTTTCTTCGAGGACCTCTTCCGAGTCCGAGATGATTCCTCCTTCTTCTCCAAGCGACTGGACTTGGAGTCTTCAGGAGGTCAGTCAATGGACGATAGCCCGTCGCCCTTCCTAGGACTGCTTCGGCTCATCTCGGAGTCTACCGGGATGGAGCTCGAACCCGCTTCCAACGGGCCAGGTATCCTCACGGAGATTCTGGACCGAGGGATTCTCCGACGAGGCCTTTCCGTGGCCGAGGCCATAGTGGGTCCGCACTGAACTTTGGCAGCCCTGCTTCCTGCCCTCGCCTCGGCCAGGATGGCCAGGAAGTATCCGGTCCCCGGTTCCTTGTCCGGTTTGAACACCCTCTGCTGAGGGGTTGGTTACCGACAGCGTTTCATGCGCACGGCAACGCCAGGATGTGGACAACCCTCCTGACAAGGAGTCCAAGAAATTGGACTATGTCGGGCGAAAAGTCTACGCTAAGGCCCCTCGGCTTCGGCAGGCCAGTTCGCCGCCCTCATGGCACATTTTTCTCATGCCCTGTTGGGCCCCTGGATGAGGTCATCCTCATCTTCCCCCGATCTGCAGACTACGGTTAAGCAGGTGCGGGACCAGGGCAGGGCAGTGGCCAAACAGCAGCTCCAGACTGCTTTGGATATAGGGACTCATGTGCCAGATCGGCGGCGGCCGCTAGTGGCTATGCGTCAGGTTTATTGAGGATATCCACCTTTGCTCGGATACCCAGCACAAGTTGGCGGATGTTCCTTTTGGGGACTGACCTCTTCGGCCCTGGGGTGGAAGGTCACCTGCAGAGGATCGAGAAGTCCAATGCCACCTTGACTCGGTCTCTTCCGCTCAGAAGGACAAAGGCCGAAACCACAGCCTAGGCCCTTTCGTCCCTTCTGAGCCCCGCCGCCTCGCCCAGCATCCGCCAGGGCCAGCAGGCTCGGCCTTGGCATCCCAAACCCAAGCCACCGGCTTCCTCTAACAGGAGGCAGGGAGGAAAGGGCCCAGGAGGTCCCTCGGCCGGTCCCTCCTCCAAGCCTGCCCAGTGACGGGCTGAGGGGTGTCGCCCCCATCCCCGTCACCTTACCCCTGGGTCCCCCCGTGGGGGGACGGCTCCGGCACTTCCGTTCCGCCTGGTCCGCTGTTACCACGGACAGGTGGGTCTTGGAGGTGGTGGGAAGAGGCCTGCCTCTGGAATTCGAGCAGGCACCACCCTTCAGAGCCGGGCCGCCTCTGGGGGCTGATCCCCAGCCTCACTGACGGCTTGTCGAGCGCTATCGCTTCCTCCTCCAGAAGGAGGTGGTAAGAGAGGTGGTGGACCCTCCTTCAGACCCAGGGTTTGTGTCCAGGTACTTCCTGGTTCCGAAACGGACGGGGCTGGCGCCCCATTCTCGACCTACACGACCTAAACAAGTTCCTAAGGTCTCGAACCTTCAGGATGGTCACTCTGGCTCAGATAATACCATCCTTGGAACGCGGCGTGTGGTTCTGCTCTCTGGACTTGCAGGACGCGTTTTTTCACGTCCCTATCCGTCCGTCTCACCAGAGATTCCTTCGCTTCCGAGCGGAAGGATCCCTCTTCTAGTTCCAAGCCATGCCCTTCGGCTTGTCTCCAGCTCCCAGGGTCTTCACCAAATGCATGGCAGTGGTGACAGCATTCCTGCGGCGCCGAGGGGTCCGGGTGTACCCTTACCTGGACGACTGGCTGATAGCAGCTCCCTCCAAGGAGGAGGCGGAGTGGTCCAGAGATCTGGCCTCCAGGTCTGCTCTCAACTGGGCCTCCTTATCAACGAGGCCAAGTCGGAACTCGAGCCAAGCAGGTGATTCTATTCATCGGGCGCAGCTCGACTCTCTCGAGCCAGAGCGGCTCCCGCGGACAGGGCCGAGGTTCTTTCCTCCTTTGCCGATCATTTCTGGTTGGGCAATTGCGCCCGCCCGGGACTTCCCTGCCTCCTGGGTCTCATGGCGGCCTGCACCAGCGTGGTCCGCTGGGCCGCTGGAACATGCGTCCCTTCAGTGGGACTGGCCAGCCAGTGGTCACAACGCCTAGCATCCCTTGACCAGCTTGAGTCGGTGACACAGGGGATGGAACGCTTCCAGTGGTGGACCGCTCCAGATCATTTGCAGGAGGGCATCCTGTCACTCCGCCTGAGCCGACGGTCTCTCTATCGACCGATGCTCTCTGATGGGTTGGGGTGCCCATCTGGGGAACACGGGCTCATGGCCTCTGGTCCCGCGGAGTCCCGATGCCACATCAACCTGCTGGAGCTCGAGCGGTCCGCCTAGCTCTCACCGCCTTTGCTCCGTTCCTCCGGGGTCAAGTGGTCCGAGTCCAGGCGGACAATACCGACCATGTACTATCTGAACGCCAGGGCGGGGCGCGCGCTCCATGCTTCTATGCAAGGAAGCTCTCCAGCATTTGGTCACTGTGGCGAGCCTGGTGGGGATCTCCTAGCCATTCACGTGGCAGGAGCCTCCAACACCCTGGCCGATGCCCTGAGCCGGATAGGGGCTGCATCCCACGAGTGGTCTCTCCTGCCGGAGGTAGTACAGCATCTGTTCTCCCTTTGGGGCACCTCAGGTGGACCTGTTTGCCTCCATGGAGAACGCGAGCTGAGTCTGTTCCATGCCCGCCTCAGCAGGGCTCGCTGCAGGGGATGCCTTCTCGAGGCAGTGGACCCCGGGCCTCTTCTACACCTTTCCCCCATTTCCCTTGATCCACAAGGTGCTTCTCAAGGCAGGGAGGGACAAGGCGCAGGTGATTCTGATAGCCCCAGACTGGCCTCGCTAGTTCTGGTACCCAGATCTCCTCAGTCTCAGCTCCAGGATTCCGCGGCAGCTTCCAGCTCGCCCGAACCTGCTCTCAGTCAATCAGGGGAAGGTGTTCCATCCGGACCTTCAATCCCTGCACCTGACGGCCTGGTTCCTGAGCGGCTAGAGTTCCAGGCCTTGGGTCTTTCCGACGAGGTCCTCAATGTAGTTGAGGCATCCCGCATGAGTCGACCAGAAAATGCTATGCCTTCAAATGGAAAAGGTTTTCCATTTGGTGTCAGGCAAGGGTTGGACCCTTCCTCCTGTTCCTTGGCAAGCATCTTGGACTATTTATGGTCCCTTTCTAGTCAAGGGCTTAGGTCGTAGACCCTAAGGGTGCACCTGGCAGCCATCTCTGCTTGCAGGCGCGGGCGGGAAGCAGTCGGTGGCAGGGAGAAGGTGGTCTGGCTGCTTTTCAAGGCCTTGATCACATTTCCCCCAGTCTTGAGGGAACCCCCCTCCGTGGGATCTACTGCTGGTACTGGCAAAGCTCATGGACGAAGCCATTCCGAACCTATGCACAGGTGTGCTCTCTCCACCTGTCGTGGAAGACCGCCTTCTTGGTGGCTATCACGTCAGCCAGAAGGATGGGAGAGCTCCAGGCGCTTTCCATCAGTCCTCCTACCTGGTCTTCCACAGGGACAAGGTTGTCCTGCGCCCCACCGAAATTCCTTCCGAAGGTGGTGTCGGAGTTTCACCTTAACCAGGTGTTGACTCTGCCGGTGTTCTACCCCAATCACACCTCGGAGGCGAATACAGGCTCCATACTCTGGACCCTAGAAGGGCTGGCTTATTATAAGGAGCGCACGGCTGAAATTCGGGAGAGGTTCGCCAGCTGTTTGTCACCCACGCTGAAGCCAGATCTGGCAGACCTGCAGCCAAGCGGACGATAAGCAGGTGGGTAACCTCCTGCATAGATCTCTGTTATGTTGGCGGGCGGAGCCTCCCAGAGGATAAGAGCTCCATTCCCCACTCCGCCATACTGTTGCACAACGGTGGCTGCTTCCAGGACGTCCCTACCAGGAAATCTGCAGGGCTGCTACCTGGAAGTCAGCAAACACCTTCATTACCCACTACCACATCGACCTTGAGTCACGCCGGGATGCTGGTTTTGGGGCCTCGGTTCTCCAGTCTCTCTTTTCCCAAGTAAGTATATGGGGTGTGCGTCTTGCCTCCACCTCCCGGAGAACTGCTAGGAGTCTGCCAATGAGTGTGGATGAACAACATATCCATGTCCCTAGAAATACAGGTTACTCACCTGTAACAGGAGTTCTAGGAATGGTATATGTTGTTCATCCACACGACCCACCCGACCTCCCCGGCTCGACGCAACCTGAGCTTCCAGCGGGCCAGATCTGTCGTCATGGGGCGGAGCCGAGAGTTATACCACCCGGGTGGGTGGGAGGAGCAAGCTTGAAGACCTTCCGGCAAGATTTAAAGCGGCAAGGATACTGCCAATGAGTGTGGATGAACAACATATACCATTCCTAGAACTCCTGTTACAGGTGAGTAACCTGTATTTCCTCCATCCCGCAATCTGGTGAGCTGTTCATTTTGGGTGACTTGAATTTAAATTGGTTGTCACCTAAGTCGAGTAAGATACGGAATGATATTGCCGCACTCAGCCTCACTCAACTTATCCTTGAGCCCACATGTCCAAATCATAAAACGCAAAATAACACCCTGCTTGACTGGGCACTCACTTACACATCCACACTGTGTCATCAAGTCAGGTATCTTCCCTGATGCCCTTAGCAACCACAATCCCATCTTCCTGGTTCGCAAGGTCCATCGACCCAAACTCCTTCATAAAATCATTCAGCTTCACTCCTTTAAATTCTTAGATCTTGCCCCTCTCCAGTCTGAACTTGCCTCCACTGACTGGGCCCCTCTCTCCTCTGCCCCTGCCATCGACCACACCTTCGCCTACTTAAAGGGAAAGACCTGGAACACATTCACTCCCTTCAGGCGGACCAGAGTTCATGAGTTACACCTCCCCTGGATTACCCCCGAATTACTGGCCTGCCTAAGGGAGTGTGACCGGGCCTGGAAAAAACTTAAAACATCTAAGCTCCCTAGCGACTACGCCACGTACAGAATGCTCTGCAACTCCTGTACCAAAGCTACCAGATTGGCAGAGTCTGAGTATTTCAAATGCTCTTTCCTCACAAACATAAACACCCCCTCCAAATTCTGGTGGGTTGTTCACTCCCCCCTCCAGTTCTCAAAATAGACAATTACCTGGCATCGGAACCTTGCTTGGTGGCCAATGAATTTAATGCCTACTACACATCTTGTGCCACGTCTCTTCTAAGCTGCCTCCCTCCCCACCTTCCCCCTTCCCATGTTCACCTCCCCATCCCATGTCTGACCCCCACCCCATCTCCCCTAATGAAGCTCTAAGTGCCCTCCTCTCCCTTAACCAGGGCTTGACAAATTTTAAAATTAGGTACTTGTCCACGGACAAGTGGCTTGTCCAAAAGTAGTTGTCCCAGTGCTTGAGTTGGTAGTCTCGGTATAAAATGGCATATTTTTAATGGAAAATATCAAAACTACAGAAAACTCAATGGATTTATTGTAGTAGTTATTTAGTGTTGAAATAGACAATAAGGAGAATAAATAATATGATTTTGTTTTTGTCAGCAGCATGGCGAGGCTGCGAGCATAGACAGAATTAGCATTAGCAGCGAGGAACTGACTGCAAGTGTGGTTGCAGCAGCAGCACAGAGTGCCAGCCTGCAGCACAGTGAGAACATCATTACACTAGAGTAGCAGACACAGTACAGCATCAGCATCGGGAAAAGTTACAGGAAGCCTGAGCTTGCTCCAGCCGGAGCATCATATTCAGTCATGTCATCATCAAGACTAGTGACAGCCTCTAGGACATTTTCATGAATCAGCAGAACTAGTAGTTGAACTAGCATGACCATGAATGTGGTGTGTGCCTGGACCAGATAGTAGCCAGTGGTTGATAGCTTGATCCGGATCAAAGCTGTCTAATGCAGGGCCTTCAACTGCTATATGCAGAAGTGACTGGAGCGTGTCATCAGCCAAACTTGTTCTTATTTTTGTTTTTATAAGATTCTGAATGGAGAATACTCTCTCACATTTAGCAGTAGACACACTCATAGCCAGTAACATTTCTATTAGGTCAAGGATGTGAGCAAGCTGGGCAGGTTTCTCTCGTAGTAGTCGTGAATACACTTGCAGATATGGCTTGTCAACTGCAGACTTAAGCATTGCTTTTAATGCACAATACTCTCTTTTTATACTGGTTACATGATCTTCAGAAAAAAAGTTGTGAAAGTAGTCTAATAAATTACTTAAATCAGTTGTGCCAAATTGTGCAAGTTCATCTCGTGACAGATCAAAATTTTGAAATCCAAGCAACTGAACCATTTTAGAGGTTCTTCCGAGAAATTCCGAAAGCGCTGATCAATGTAAGATACTGCTGCATCTATTAAACTGTGCAGCTGTGTGTCAGTCGTAAAATTTACTTCTGGACAGTTCCCTTTGAAAGTAAAGGAACAATCTTGTCCTCACTGCCACGTTTTGAAATGAGGTAGTTCATGCATTTTCTGCAGGATTATATTGGTTCAGAAATGATGTCATAAACTTTCCAGGTCTTGTTTTAGCTCAGTCAACTGGAGTAAGCATGTCTCAACGAGTTGGGGACTTCTAATATTAGTAGGTCATCCTTCTGAAATTCAGTGATAAATTTTTCAATATTGGCAGAAAATCTTGAAGAATAAACAGTGATTTTACAAACTGTACTGCGTGCAATCTCTTAGAAGTGCCTTGCTTTGGCCCCATCATCACCACCAGCAGAGTTTGACACATGTTCAAGATGCTGAATTACTGTAGGCAGGTTGACTTGAACAGCATGAACTGAAGCGTGTCTTACTTGCAAGCCAACGACTTGCTTTATTGCACTGAAATGAGCCAACTCGTGTGTATGACATCTGCTATTTCCTGCAGTTCCCAAGTTTCTTGGGGCTGTAGTGGTAAAATTTAAAAATTCCTTTCAAGGTGTTTTCTACTTTTTGAACAAAGGGATTTTTTTCATGACGTCGAGAACTGCTAACTCCAGTTTGTGGGCTACGCAATGCATGGGTATTACAGTGGGGACATGTTCTCAGATTTTTGCTGTGGTGCCACGTGATGGCCCATCATCACACTGGCACCATCAAAGCTGGCACATACGAACTGGTCCAGGTCTGCTCACATCGATAGGTCCGCAAAGAAAGATCAACAGACCAAGTGCAGAGGTTATTGCTTTAAAACTCCATCTGGCGTGAGAATGTTCAAGAGGTACAGCTTTAATTAACACAGTTGTAACTTTTTTTCCTCGCCATCAACAAAGCGAAGGAAGTCATTTTTCCACTCTACAATGCTTGCATCTGTACTGCCATCTGCAAGAACGGTAACAAATTTTGTATTTTTGATAGTCTGGATCTGTGTTGTAGACATGACAGCTGATATTGCGTTACAGAAATCTCTGGCCCGTTTACCATTTGCGTAATTGCTGCCGAGTTTAACCCCATTTTTTTCTTGCAATGTGCAAAGCCACTCCATATCTGAGAAAGGACGTAAATTTTTAGCCAAGGAATATGCGGTGTTAAATAAATGCCTCATTTTATTTTTGGTGACTTCCTCCATCTGAGAAAATGCATGATATATTGCAGTTTCAGATATGTTAAAATTGACTGCATGTTGACCAGTTTCGTGACTATGCTGGTTTGCACAAATTATATGTGGATTCGATTTCTCATGGGCTCAATTCTGAAATTATTTGAACCAGTGGCAAACACGTTAGGTTTTTTTGAATAAGCAGGAGTCGCAAGAGTGGGATATTTCTCACAGGCAGAGCAGTACATGACGTATTTTTGGTCATCATACCTTAACCAGGTAAACTGATTTAGCCAGTGATGCTGAAATGTTCAAGCCCTTTTTTCAACATCATATTTTTTATCTTTGCTTCTTTTCTCAGTGTTTATTTCCTCATCGTCTAAAATGAAAGGTCGCTTTACCTGTACTGAACCAGAATGTGATGGCACTGAATTGCTGCTACTGTTACGCTCATTCGTTTCAGAAACTGGTACGGTCAAGTTAGACTGATCGCCTGTTATGTCTACAAACACAGACCCAGACCGAGAACCTTGGTTGTTTTTTTCCTGACTACTAGTAGGGCCAGGGGGGGCTGGTTGGGGCTGGCTTTCAGACTGTGAAGAAGTCTCAGGGTCAGGCTCTTTACTTTTTGTTTCCGATGACGAAGATTTTTTCCCTGTCCAAAGGGAAAATAGAGTAGCTTGCTTTGGCTTATTTTGTTACATTATTTTAACTGTCTTCTATGCTGCAATTGTGAAATAAACTAATAAAGATTGTTGTATTATTGTACACAATAAAATTCTATTTTGTGTTATCTTTGTGTGTGTTGTGTTACTATAATTTTTTTACCTTAAGCTGTTGTGCTTATGCAGCACTACAAGAGGGCAGGACAGAGTACTTAGGTGGGAGGGGGGCTGGGCTGGGTCCAGAGCCGGATGGAGTACTAGCAGGAAATTGCTTTTTCCCTTCTCAGGGCAGGTTCGGTCTCACAGCCACACACAAACAAACACTTCCACCAGTGTAGCTAGTACTGGTAGGTTTATTTTATTTTTTCGGTGTCCCCAGAAATGCCTTTTCCCCTTCTCAGGTCAGGTTTGGCCTCACAGTCGCACACACATACACCTCCACCAAAAGTACTAGCTAGGGTTTATTATTTTCTTCTGTGTAGTGTCACTGTCACTTTTCGCACAAAAAATGTTTTTCCCTTTCCCCTTCCTATAGTATATTTCTAAGAAAGAAGTCCGCGCAGTTGTTCCCAAGTTCCTGTACCCTCTCCTCTCAGGGCAGGTTAGGTCTCACTCACAGCCCACTGCCACACACACCTCCACCAAGTACTTGGTAGGACAAACAAAGTACTAGCCAATAAGTTTATTTAAGGTAGCTATCTTTTTTTTTGGGGGGGGGTATCAATCTCTTTTTATACTGCGACTGTTTATTTTATTAAGTATTCAGTTCTTTCCCTTCCACAATTTCCTCTATTCTACCCTTAGGCTCTCAGGGTAGGTTCGTGGTTCACTGACTTGCCCTCACACTGCCACACACCTCCTCCACCAATGTATGTAGCAGTAGCAGCTACTAGGTTAATTCAGGTTTTTCTGTAGCTCAGAAAAATGCTTTTAGTTTTTTCACTTTAGTTTACCTTTTATTCCTATAATTTCAGTTGTTCAGGGACAGTGGCTAGGAATAGGTGTGGTGTATATAAGGTTAGGTAAGGAGGGCTAAAGAGGTTTATAGTTTTCTTAGTTAGTTCAGTTGTTGTGTACTTCACATCACACACGCTCTATCTAGTGGTCTTGCAGGAGGCACACATTATCAGTCAGGTCCAAGTCCCTAATCTCTGCTCCCTCACGGAAGGCAGGCTTGTCTCACAAACACACAACACACACACACACACACCCCAACCCTTATCACACGATTATCATTGAAATGTTTAGTAATTCCACAACTTAAATTCAACACACAATCATTTCCCTCACTTAGAGTCTCATGTTTTTTTTTTATTTAAGAGCTGTGTATCCTTTTATTTTTCTTCACTTCACGAGTCCACACATGAGTCCAAACAACACACACAGCTCCCTGAATTCAGTGTGCAGTGTTTTTGCTTAGTTCTTCCCTTCTTTTTTTAATATATATAATCAGCAGATTGTTTTATCAGACTTTCCACTCTAAGCAAACTCTCTCTCTCTCCTCTCATATCCCCCTTCCCCCAAACTACAGATCCTCCTACTCTCCTGCTCGCCTGGCGCTCCAAAACTCCCAATATATATTTGTATTGTATTCTAACTTCTCTCTCCTATTACTGATTTGCTAGTGACTCGCGGCAATCGGCCCCAAATACACTTTGACTGTGCTCCAAACAGAAATAATGTGCTCTCTGCCTCTCTCCGAGCAGCGAAATGGCGCGTTTGCCAACGTGCACGGAGCTAGTGCTACTGCCACTCTGAGAGCTCCAGTCCGCCCCCAAACGCGATCACCAATAGCCAGGACTGACAGGACTGTACCATCAGCTATAGGCTGCCTAGCCTGTCAGTCTGGCTATTTTGACCAGTTATGAGCTCGTTTCTTCTTGGCGCCGCCCTCGCGCCTCCCCGAGTGTCTGCTGGTGCCCGATTTCCGTGCCTGACTCACTGCACAGTTAATTCGGAGTTGGGACATAGGGAGCCACCGGTGGCGCTGTGGTCTGTGGCCGAGGTCGCGCGATTCAACAATGCGCATAAAGACTTTCCATCTAGTGGCCAGCGAGGGAAAAGCAGGTAAAAACCTGTAAATTTTAAACTGCAGCATGGTAGTCCGTGGGACAAGCAGAACTCTGGCATCTGCTTGTCCCCACATAAAAAATGGTAGTCCGGGACGTCGGGCTATAGGATTCGTCAAGCCCTGCCCTTAACCCCTCAAAAGGTTCCTCACCCGACGTCCTTGATCCTAAACTTCTCTGCCTCTCTGCTCCTGCTGTTGACTACCCTATTTCCTTAATTCTGAATCTCTCCTTTACGTCTGCTTAGGTCCCTACCTTCTGGAAAACACTGTTGTTCTTCCTCTCCCCAAAGGCGGTGACTACTCCGCTCCTGGCAACTATCGCCCCATCTCTCTCCTTCCTACCCTTGCTAAACTTCAAGAACACCTGATTCAAACAACATGAAGTCTTGCTATATTATAGACGTTAGCAGTTTGATCCAGCTCTAGAACTGCCCCGGAGTGAAATGGTTAAAACCATTCCAAAATAGAATTTTGGCACGAGAGCAGCTCTATCTGTGTCATTTCAAACTTGAACTGTCAGATTCTTTACTCCGCCTCAGTGAACAGTCGCTCCGGAGATTTCTCCTTCTGCTCGGTTTATTTCTCGGTTTAAAAAGTGTTTTCTCGATTGGATTTAACCGAGAATAGTTTTATTTTAACCGCAAAACCATTCGGTTCAAGCTCTATCTGTGGTGACCGTAAGTAAATGAAGGTTTTGTCTGTGTGGAACTTGTAAGTTATCGGTTCGGTTTTGAACCGATCAGTGGGTTTAAAACTCATTTAAAACTAAAAGTTACTATTTTAGAGTGCGGTTCCCGGTTCTTATCAGTTCTAAAAAGCGATTTATTACAGTGTTTTCCAATACCCGTGACACGGTTAGGAACCGATAAGGGTGTCTTGCCTGGCACTGCGCTAAAAAGGGAAGTTTTTGGTTAGGCTGGCATTATGTCTGAGAAACCCAAAAGAAAAACCGGGCCCACTGGGTTTCAACACTGTGATGTTTGTGGGGAAGTCTTTGCCAAGGCTGACCCACACACCACATGTGTTTATTGTCTGGGGTTTGACCACCTCCAGTCAGACTGCCAGGTATGTAAGAATTTCCCTGCAGCCACCCTGGAAAAAAGATGGGGCAGGCTCAGGGAACGAGAGGCCAAAAAGTCCGCTGACCCGGATGGCCAGCCCGGTTCGGTGCCAACCGAACCAGAGGGAGTGCCCTCTGACCAGGGCCAGACTTCCTCGGGCAAAGAAAAGCTGGTTCTGAGGAACCAATTCCAGTAAAAAAACAAGAAAATCAGCAGGTCTGGAGTCCAAAATTCCTCCTCCAACTGCTGCAGAGATAGCAAAAGCCATACAAATTGTCCAGTCACTGTCTCAGGGTCCGTCCGAACCACCACTATCTGGTAAAAGGTCGGTTCGTCCGGTCCCAGTGGTTCAGGATTATGATATTGAGGAATTTTATGAACCAGAGGAGGGGGAGGAGGATTTTGAACAGTATGAATGTGGCTGGGAAGGTCTGGGTGTGCCCATTGAACCGGACATCTCCCCAGACAGACCTTTAGAATCTCCCCCTATGCTGTCTGAGTCCCCATCTCATTTTATGTTTTATAAAAGTTGCTGAAACCCTCCAGCTTCCTTTAGAAGAGGCTGTGGATGAGCAAGAGGAGCCTGGTTTTGTAGAAATGATGGATATTCCAGAGTCTAGAGATTGTCTATTCCTTTACATAAGTCTTTTAGGAAACAAACAATTAAAATTTTAAAAGCTCCTAATTCTGTGCCTCCTGTAGATAAAAGATGGACAGAAGGTATACATTGTCAGGCCCTGATACAGAATTCCTTTCTCAACAATGCAGTCATGTTGGGGTAGTTCAGGCTGCTGCCTGTGATAAAGCTAATATTCCTTGGCTTCACATCCTCCTGACAAGGATTCCAGGAAGATTGATGCCATGGCAAAAAACAGTATATGGCAGCCTCTCTGGGACTCAGGCAAGCAAATTATATGGCTTATGTAGCTAGGTATCAGAAATCTAGATGGGATACTGTTATGCAATTGGCCAAGCAGGCCCATGGCCAGCTGGCTAGTGAACTAGAACAGGTGGCTGCTGATGGCATTGAAGCCTGTGAAGGTTCAGTTTCATGCTGCTGTATGTTAATGATGTTTCCTCTAGGGTCATGGCCACATCTGTAGCTCTTCAGTAGGTTGGCCTGGCTCAGGTGTACTAGTTTGTCACAGGATACCCAGACTAAGGCTATGGATTTTCCTGTGGTGGGAAATTCTCTGTTTGGAGAGCAGACAGAGAATTACATGAAGAAGATGGATGAATATAGGACTACTTACAGGAGTGCCCAGGCTAAGGAGCGGCAAGCCACTCCTCAAAGGCATGCCCCCAGGGGTAGGGGTAGGCCTTTTCACAGGCCTTTCTACCAGACTCAGGCCTCCTCTGCCTATGCTCAGAGGGGCTTCTTCAGAGGCAGGGGCAGATGAGGGGTGGGCAGATCTGCTCCCACCCCCCAGCCTAAAGCTCCTGCGAAACAGACACCCTGATGGGGTGCCCAGGGCCGATTCTCCTGTACCAGTGGGGGGCAGGCTGGCTTACTTCAGTCAGAATTGGGCTTCTTTAACCACAGACAAGTGGGTTCTGGAAGTAGTAAGCCAGGGTCTGGTTCTCAGCTTCAAAAAGTTTCCCAAGTTGAGAAGCAGATTTTTTCTACCTGCAAGTGCTTCAGAGACCTCGCTCTGGAAACAGAGGTCTCATCCCTGTTAGCTCTCAGAGCAGTAGAGGCTTCCTCCCCGCATCAGGGCAGGGGTCTGTATTCAGATACTTCCTTACCCCAAAACAGACAGGAGAATGGCGCCCATCTTAGATCTCAGATATCTGAACAAGCATCTTTTGAAACCAAAGTTCAAAATGGTAACTCTGGCAATGATTTTACTCTTCCCTAAGGCCAGGGGACTGGCTAGCCTCCCTGGACCTCAAGGATGCCTATTTCCATGTCCTAATCAGAAGATCCCATCGAAAGTACCTCAGATCTAAACTGCCCTCAGGTCATTACCAGTTCAGAGCAATGCCCTTGACCTTACCTCTGCTCAAGGGTATTCACAAAGTGTCTAGCAGTGGCAGTGGCCCACTTAAGGAGGCAGAGGATTGCTGTTTTTCCTTATCTAGACGACTGGCTCTGTACAGGCCAGTCCCCAGAACAGGTCAAATCTCACCTGCAGGTCACCCAGCAGCTTCTCACCTCCTGGGTTTTCTGCTAAACCTACCAAAGTCGGTTCTGGAACCAGTCCAGGTACTCACCTTTATAGGGGCAGAATTGGACACAAAGCTAGCCAGAGCCTTTCTTCACCCAGAAAGGGTAAGAATTTAGTGGCTCTGGCCTCTTCCTTCACTCTGCAGGTCTCTCGACCAGCAAGACACTTTCTGCAGCTCCTGGGGCACATGGCTGCATCCACAGCTGTTGTGCAGGGAGCCAGATTTCAGATGAGAGAGACATTCAGTTTCACTTGAGAACCTTTTGGTCTCAGAGAAGAGACCCCTTCCAAGTTGGTCCCAGTGACTCAACCTTGATCCTAGCTCTCCAGTGGTGGCAGGATCAGAGCAATTTAAGAGCGGGGTCCCTTCTATTTCCCTTCCACGACTTGACTCTCACTACAGATGCTTTCCTTCTGGGTTGGGAGCCCACATGGGCGACCTTTCCACTCAGGAGTTTGGTCCCCAGGAATCTCTGCTCCACATCAATTTGCTGGAACTCAGAGCTGTCTTTTTAGCTCTTCAAGCTTTTCTGCATCTGTCCACGACAAGGTGATACAAGTCAGAACAGACAACACCACAACAATGTGGTACACAAACAGGGGGGCACTCGGTCTTGACCTTGTGCACCGAGGCAATGAAGTTGTGTGCTCTGGCCTATTCCCTGAACACTTCCCTCATAGCAGTTCATCTTCCAGAGAAGGACAATGTCCCAGCTGGATGCCCTCAGCAGGATTTCCCAGGGCCATCACGATGGTCCCTGGATCCTCAAGTGCTGGGGATAGTTTTTGCCAGGTGGGGCATCCTCAGATAGATCTTTTGCAGCCCCAGACAATCACAAACTTCCTCTGTTCTGTTGCAGGCCTCCAGTGCTGGGCTCAGTTCCCCTGGATGCCCTTCTTCTGGATTGGGAGGAAGTTCCTCTATGCTTTCCCTCCTTTCCTCCTATTCAAAGTACTAGTCAAATCAGATCTCAGCCTTGCAGGGTGATTCTGATTGCCCGGATTGGGCCAGGCAGCCCTGGTACCCACTCCTTCTGTCTCTGACAGTCCATCTTCCCTGTGCCTCCCAGGAATCACAATCTGTTGACTTGTGCCCAGGAAGGGTTTGGTATCCGGACCTCAAATCCCTCAACCTCAGGGCCTGGCTCTTGAGGAGTTAGAGTTTGCTGATTTACACCTCTCTCAGGGTGTTCTTGAGATCCCAAAGGCTTCCAGAAAGCCTTCCACTAGAGCTACTTATAGTTCTAAATGGAAAAGGTTTTCCATTTGGTGTGCTGGGAAAATATTTCCAATCTGCTGAATTGCCCATTTTGTTAGATTACATGGTACATCTTAATTCCTTGGGTCTCAGACCAGCTACCCTGAGAGTTCATTTGGCAGCTGTGTCTGCTTTTGTGTCAGCAGGAAAGTCATCCCCTCTTTCCTCTCATCCTGTGTTTTCCAAGTTTTTTAAGGGATTACTCCATACTAATCCTCCCTTTCGGGAACCGGCCCCTGCTTGGGACCTTAATGTTTGCATTACCCAGTTAATGCAACCCCCTTTTGAACCTCTGTCTTCTGCAGAGCTTAAGTACCTAACTTGGAAAACTGTTTTTCTAGTGGCTATCACTTCTGCCAGACGCATAAGTGAATTGCAAGCCTTGTCAGTGGAGACTGACTTTATTTCTTTCCACAGGGATAAGGTAGTCCTTAGGACTAATAGGAAGTTTTGCCCTAAGGTGGTTTCAGATTTCCATCTTAATCAATCTATCTCCCTTCCAGTATTTTCACTGATCACTCCTCTTCGGGTTAGAGAGGTTGCACAGCCTGGATGTTAAGAGAGCTCTTAGTTATTATATAGAGCGCATCAAAGGTCACAGGTTCGAATCCCTCCAACTTTTCCTTACCTATGGTGAAGTTGGGAAAGGCAAACCTGCCACTAAGAGATCAATAGCCAGGTGGATTGTCTCTTGTATCCAATTTTGTTATCAGAAAGTGGGCAGAGCCCCCACCCCGGTTTGAGGGCTCATTCTACCAGGGGTACAGCTGCGTCTCTAGCTGCTGCCAGAGATATCCCTTTATTAGAGATTTGCCAGGCTGCTACTTGGAAAACGGTACACACTTTTACCAAGCATTACTCCCTGGATGTCCAGGCCAGGAGAGATGCTCGGTTTGGCACAGCTGTTCTTCAGAGCCTATTCCCTAAGTAGGTTCTGCCCCTCCTCCATGGAGGTACTGCTGTGTATTCTGCTAATGTCTATAATATAGCAAGACTTCATGTTGTTTGAAGAAAAAATTACTCACCTTAGTAATGTTGTTTCTTCTAATGGAGTCTTGCTATATTATAGACCTCCCCAACCTGCCCCTCTCAGAACCTCTACTTGGTGGGGGTGCGGGCAACTTAGTGTGGGCACTACTTATGTTCTTTTAGCATTTTTGTCCCTTTGGGACTTTGAGGGTGTGATGTGTATGCAGCGTTGTGTGTTTTATTATACTTATGTTCCATTTCATATTATTAGAATGGTGTTAGTATTTCTGGTCCCTGACTTGAGTCTTGGGTGTTGGGACCATCAATGGTTGTTATTATTTAGGTAGCCATTTGGCTAGTGTGAGTTACAGCTTCCACACAGACCTTAGTGAGTTTGGCTCGTAAAGATCTGACAGTTCAAGTTTGAAATGATACAGACAGAGCTGCTCTCGTGCCAAAATTCTATTTTGGAATGGTTTTAACCATTTCACTCCGGGGCAGTTTTAGAGCTGGATCAAACTGCTAATGTCTATAATATAGCAAGACTCCATTAGAAGAAACAACATTACTAAGGTGAGTAATTTTTTCTTCTCTCCCTACTTTCCTCCTTTCTCTCTGATTCCTCCTTTATCACCCCGTTCCAGTCTGGCTTTCAGAAGAACCATTCTACTACCACCTCCCTCTTCAGGCTCACCAACCCCATCCTTACTGGGATGGACGATGGCCTGATCACTTCAGCCATCTTTGTTGACCTAGCCAAAGCGTTCAACACTGTTTCTCACACACTGCTTCTTGATTCCCTCTCTGCAGCAGGCCTGGCCTCGTCTGCCATAGACTGGTTTAAATCATACTTCACTGGAAGGACTCAATCGGTAAGAATCTCTGATTCAACCTCCCCTCCACTCCCTGTCAACACTGGAGTCCCTCAGGGCTCAGTGCTAGGTCCTCTGCTTTACTCATTCTTCATCAATGACCTTCCTACAGCTTGCTCCACCTCCTCCATCCACATGTATGCAGATGATACTGTCTTGTACAGCTCTGGCAAAAATCCTGCTACTGTGGAAACCAGCTTACAGCATGACTTCAACCAGGTTCAGTTCTGGTTTGCCTCCCACCAGCTCTTCCTTAATGCCAAGAAGACCGTCTCTGTGACGTTTGGCACCAGGCAGAGACCCTCTAGGCTTTTTGGCCAGCACTCCTTCCACACCCTCGATAGGACAATCCTTGAGGACACATTCTCATTTAGATATCTTGGGGTTTGGCTGGACCAACACCTCAGCTTCTCTGTACACATCGACACCATCCTGAAGAAACTGTGCCCCAAGCTTGGTGCCTTGTACAGGAACTGTAGTTGCATCCCATTGACTGCGAGGCACGAACTTGTCCAGAAGATGATACCCCATATTTTTGACTACTGCGATGTAGTCTACGGTGCTGCTCCCAGATCTTCCTTGACGAAATTGGACAGTCTCTTTAACTCCTTCTGACGCTTTGCCCTTGACTCCCCTTCTCGTATTCATCACTGTGACCTCTGTCATGCCTTAGCCTCCCCTTCCCCCCCGTCTAACCAGTGACTTTCCCACTGTGCCAAACTGACCTCCAAATTCTGGCTTGGTGGACTCCCTCCTTACCTCTTATCTTCCCTTTCTAGCCTTCCCCTCCCATTCCCTTAGATCTAGTGACACGCACACCTTGATTGTCCTACGACGATCTACCCTCATCGGCCAGTCTGGCTTTTTTGACTGCTTCCTAAAATCTGGAACTCTCTGCCCCCACAAATACGTCACTCTTCTTCCACCTATTTCCTTAGTACTGCACTTCACAATTTCCTCTCTTCCAGCTGCTCCTGCTTTAATCCATACCTCTCAACTGTCCCTGATTTTGGCTTAGAATATTCCTCTGTCCCTTGTAAAATTGGTGTTTTTTGGACTAAACAGTGGGACTTGTAAACACAAAATAAAGTCAAACATTAAAGTTACAGACTTGTTCTTCTTCAGAAAATGCAACTTAAACTAATCCTCTTATTCTATAAACTTTCTGAGTGAATATTATAAATTTTTAAGATGTGTCCCTGATTTGGAGTCTTTGTCCCTGATTTCTTTTAGCCTTTTCCCTGATTTATGAGGTAACAGGTTGAGAGGTATGCTTTAATCCTCAGTTCCTCTTTACTTTGTTCCTGCTTGCCAGCTCCCTGCCCCCCCTTGCAGGGTTCTCAACATCCTGAAGGTGAAATAAGTTTTGGCGGTCTTTCCTCCCCCCACCCTCCTCGTTTTTCCTCCACACCTGCTTACAGCACTTCTTAGCTACCTCCCGCCCTACTCCATCAACGAAACTTGTTTACTCCTAGCACTTGTTTACTGCTTATGAGCCTAGCACTCGGAACATTATTGCACTATGATTGTATCGTAGCATTACTGATCTGTCTGTATTATTGTATCTTGATCTGTGAATTCCCATTGGTTGTATTAATTTTACAGGCTGTAATGTTTGTACTGCTCACCAATTGTGTATTATATGGACTACATGTTCCAACTTAATTGTAACTGTTCTTACCTTTTATTATCTGTTTAGTCTCTGTTTTCTTATCCTCATTGTACCCCCCAGGTCGCACTGTGAGACGAGCAACTTGTTCAGTGTGCCTTCCTGGTGAAAAATTTCAGTAAATAAATAAAATACACTTGGCAGCTGTCTCTGCCTACCTCTCAGCATGTAAGAGCTTCTCTTTTGCCTCTAATCCAATTTTCAGAAAGTTCTTCAAAGGATTGCTTCACTTGCATCCCCCACACAGGGAACTCATCCATTCTTGAGACCTGATTGTATGCATTGCACAGCTAATGCAACCCCAATTTGAGCCCATGTCCATGGCAGATCTCAAGTACGTGACTTGGAAAACAATCTTTTTAGTAGCAGTTACTTCAGCCAGAAGGATTAGTGAGCTCCAGGCTTTGTCCACAGAGACAAACTACATTTCAGTCCATAGGAACAAGGCAGTCCTCAGAACCTGAGAAGGCAGTAAGGAGGGCTGGAGGGATACTGGGATGGATAGGGAGAGGCATCAACAGTACAAAACAGGAAGTTGTTATTCCTCTGTACAGATAGTTGGTGAGACCCCATCTGGAGTACTGCATGCAATTCTGGAGACCCCATCTCCGCAAAAACATAGACAGAGTGGAGGCTGTTCAGAGGAGGGCAACCAAAATGGTGCAGGGTCTGTGCCAGAAGACATACGAGGAGAGACTAAAGCAGCTTAATATGTATACCCTTGAGGAAAGGAGGAGAGAGGGGACATGGTAGAAACTTTAAAGTATCTCAAGGGAATTAACAAAGTACAAAAGGGTAGCATCTTTCAGAAGAAGAGATGTGCAAGAACAGGGGGGCACAATTTGAAGATAGAGGGGGTCGGCTCAGAGGTAATGTTAGAAAGTATTTTTTCACAGAGAGGATTGTGGATGCATGGAACAGCCTTCTTGAGGAGGTTGTGGAGTCAGGAACAGTGGGAGAATTCAAGAATGCATTGGACAGGCATAAGGCAATTCTAGTGGGCGGTAGGAGGAAGTAAG
Source organism: Neoceratodus forsteri (assembly GCA_016271365.2). Classification (NCBI taxonomy): domain Eukaryota; kingdom Metazoa; phylum Chordata; order Ceratodontiformes; family Ceratodontidae; genus Neoceratodus; species Neoceratodus forsteri. Next base: position 406,563,185 of record CM028132.1, on the reverse strand, counting down.
CTGTTGAATAACTAGACTCTGCAGCTTATCCATCAAGTAGGGAAATGGGCAGACTAGGTGGGCCAAGCGGTCCTTATCTGCCGTCAAATTCTATGTTTCCTAATAGGAAGTTCTTCCCCAAAGTGGTATCTGACTTTCAGCTCAACCAGTCTATTACCCTGCCTGTCTTTTTCACTGATCATTCCAGTTCAGGGGAACGTAGGCTGCATAGCCTAGTCGTTAAGAGGGCTATCAGCTATTATTTGGACCATACAAAAGGCCATAGACAGGTAATACTCAACTCTTCCTGACCTATGTAGAAGAGGGTAAAGGCAAGACAGCTTCAAAAAGGAATATTGCACGCTGGATTGTTGCTTGTATTCAGTTTTGTTACAGCAAACTAGGCAAGAAACCGCCAGTGGGCCTCAGGGCTCATTCCACCAGGGGTATGGCTGCTTCTATAGCAGCTGCCGGAGACATTCTTTGTCAGAAATGTGCAGAGCAGCCACCTGGAAAACTGTTCACACCTTTACTAAACACTGTTGTCTGGACATCCAGGCTAGAAGTGATGCCATGTTTGGCACAGCAGTACCACAGAGTCCGTTTCCTAAATAGGTTCTATGCTCACCTCGAGAGGTACTGCTTTGGTAGTCTGCATATGTCAGAATACAGTAAAGATTTCCTGGGGCTTGAAGAAAAAATTTACTTACCATAATAATCTTGTTTCTTCAAAGGAAATATTTACTGTATTCTGAGCTCCCACCCTACCTCCCCTACTAGAACCTGGTAGGCGCTGCACTCCACCTGTTAATGTTTACTTGTTGAAATTTGTTTAGGTTAGTTGTTCTTGAGCATATGTGACTTGAGTCTTTTCAGATGCCCTATTCAAAGGGAGGATTATACTTCTTGGAGAAAATGTAGTTCCTTAGGATAGCATAGATAGTATCTTTTGTACATGCTTCGTAAGAATCTGACAGTTGCATACAGTGTATCAGGGACAGTAGTTTGAAAACTGAGCTCGAGCCTATCAACGTTCTACTATTTGCACAGGTTCTTTAACTATCCTCTCCGGAACAGTTGAATAGTGAAGGTTAACTGCACAAGTCAGAATACAGTAAAGATTCCCTTAGAAGAAACAAGATTTCTATGGTAAGTAATTTTTTTCTTCTGTGCCCTCCTCCAAAGGTACTGCTTCGTAGTCTGCAAGAGTTAAACATATTGAAGAATTCCTGGGGTTAGAATAAATAAATTACTCACCTTAGTAATCTTGTTTCTTCCAAGGTATTCTTCAATATGCTTAAAGAGCAAGTTCTTAGTAAGGGTGTGTATCTTAAAGAATGAAGGTTTGGGGGCTTTAGATGCCTCTGTAATCATTCTGTTTGCTTTTGTTTGTTTACTTAATTTTTCATCATTTTATTTGTATTTTGCCAACTGGTAGTGAAAAAAAGAATCCAATGGAATCCCTGTATGATGATGTCAGAAACTCTTTACTGGCAAGGCTGCCCGTGTATTTCAATGGGAAACTACAAATCTGTTTTCAGATTTTTATGGAGAAATAACACTTACTGCCACCAAACTATTATATATTTAATAGAAATATGTGATTTTTGATAACATGTGAGATCTTTTGTTTCCGTTTAGCAGGTGACATTTTCTTCATAACCAGTTTTTAAAAAATGTAAAATCATACAGATGGCGCATAATAGTGCGAACACATAAAAGGCAAAGGTTGTTGAGGAAATAAGTATCAATTTCTTTTGAAAAAGATAGACAAATATATTTAGTTTCTCATTAAAAATGCCTTGGGGCTGTTAAGTAGCTGGCAGTTTGACATCACAATACCAAAATTCTGCTGAATTTTTTTTTACTAGCAATGTGAAAAGCAAAAGTGAAAATTCACTTGTTTCAGTGCATTAACAAATATTTTATTATAAAAATAGAAAGCAATTACTAACACATCAAAATACAATAAATAAAATAGTCGGTTTTCTATTTATTAGAAGTAAACACCTGCTCTTTAACTCTCCTTCCCTTCCTCCCCTCCCAGAACCAGGAGCCTCTGCACAACAGCTGGTTATCTGTTTAAAAAAGGGGTTTATGCCCTACTTGTGTTATAAGTTTTGATCCCAGATGGGTGTTGTTTTCTTTCCCCCTTTTGGTCCTATCTGACTGTTACGGGACATGTTATGTGGGGATTTTGTTATTTAAAAATGTTTGTGTTATTAGGATAGCTTAGTTAGGGGATCTTTCCCCGCAGGCTGCTATGAATCTGAACGTTATAGAATGCATAGATACATAGGTACATAGACAGTGTCGACGGATAATTTATAATCACCAGTCTGCCCATTTGAGCTTGTAAGTTCAGTTTGTTTTCCTAGAAGTCTGTTGCCCCTTATCCCTGACCTCCAGAATTCCTTTATGTCTATCCCATGCATTCTTAAATCCGTGATTGTTCCAGCCCCACCACTTCCTCTGGCAGGGTGTTCCACTTGTCCACCACCCGTTCTGTGAAGAATTCTTTCTCATGTTTCCTCTGAATAGTCCTCCCTCAACTTCTTCCCATGCCCTCTAGTCCTGGAACATCTTTTCGCTTAAAAATAGTGTTTTCCTGCACCCTGTTCCTCCCTTAAGATACTTGTATGTCTCTATCATATCCCCTCTCTCCCTCCTCTCCTCCAGGGAGTACATGTTCAGTTCCTTCAACCTGTCTTCATAGGACTTGTGATGCAATCCATGCACCATCTTTGTTGCCCTCCTCTGAACCTTCTCTACCCTGTCTATGTCCTTACGTTGGTATGGTCTCCAGAACTGTACACTGTACTCCAGGTGGGGCCTCACTAGTGTCTTGTATAGCGGAATTATGACCTCCCTTTTCCTGCTGGTGATGCCCCTGCCTATACATCCCAGCATCCTAGTTGCTTTACCTGCTGCCTTGTCACACTGTTTCCCTACCTTGAGGTCATCAGAGATGACAACCCCAAGATCCCTTTCCTGCTTGGTGCATGCTATATCCTCACCCCCAACTGATATATTGTGCCAGGGTTTTTGTGCCCCATATGCATTATCTTGCACTTCTTTGCATTGAATTTCAACTGCCAAACCCCTGACCATTCTTCAAGTTTCTGCAGGTCCCTTCTCATTCTGTCTACACCCTCTGGTGTGTCTACACTGTTACAGAGCTTTGTGTCATCAGCGAACAGTGAAATTCTGCCTTCTAGGTCCTGCGCAATGTCACTGATGAAGATGTTGAATAGGACCGGTCCCAGCACTGATCCCTGTGGTACCCACTGGTCACTCTTTCCTCTGTGGAGTGACAGCCATTTACCACCACCCTCTGTGTCCTGCCACCCAGCCAGTTACCTACCCACCACACTACTGTCCTGCCCACACCCATATTCCTCAGTTTGTGTAATAGTCTTCTATGGCACAGTGTCAAAGGCCTTGCTGAAGTCCAGACAGGCCATGTCCACTGCCCTCCCTGATCCACCTCCCTAGTCACCCAGTCAAAAATTCAACGAGGTGGTCTGACATGACCTCCCCTGGTGAAACCATGCTGCCTTGGGTCCTGTAGTCCATTGACAACCAGATGTTCCACCAATCTCTCCTTCAGTAGTGCTTCCATGATCTTCCCACTACCGAGGTGAGGCTGACTGGTCTGTAGTTCCCTGCTTCCTCTTTGTTCCCACTTTTGTATAAGGGGACTACATCTGCTGTCCTCCAGTCTTTGGGTACCTCCCTGTTTCCAGTGATCGGCTAAACAGGATAGCCAGAGGTTCAGCCACCACCTCTCTTAGTTCTTTAAGGACCCTGGGGTGCACCCATCTGGCCCCATTGCTTTATCAACTCTTATTACTTCCAGTTCCTTCAGGACCCTTTCTGCGTATAAGGGACTTGCGTCCATTTCTGCACCATTCTCACCCTTGTACTCCCTTCAGACCCATTACCCTCCTCTTCATCAGTAAAGACTGAGCAGAAATACCTGTTCAAAATGTCAGCTTTACTGTTGTCATCCTCCATGCCCCATCCTCCCCTTCAGTCTCACTATCCCTCCCTTTGTCTTTCTTTTTCACTTATGTACATGTAAAGATTTTGTCCCCTTTACCCACTGATTTTGCAATGTGTTCTTCTGTCTGAGCTTTGGCTTCCCTTACTGACCTCCTGCCTCCTTTGCTTCTTCTGGTACTTCTCCCTATCCCCTTCTGCCTGTGTCTTTTGTATTGCCTGAATGCAATCTTTTTGCTTTCACTTTCTTTGCTACCTCTTTGGAAAACCATAATGGTCTCCTTTCCTTTTCCTCTTGCTAACCTGCTTAATGCATAATTCTGTTGTTCTTGTAATCCCCATTTTAAATACTGCCACTGTTCCTCAACCCTGATTCCTGTCCCATTCCCTTAATGCCTCTTTCAAGTATCTCCCCATTTTCCCAAAGTCTGCCCCCTAAAATCCAGGATCGTGTTTTTGTGTGGTTTGATTCTGCTCTTTCTGTGATTTCAAACCACAATGACTGAAGTGATCACTGTTTCCCAGGTGCTTCCCCACTGTTACCCCCATCTCCAGTGTCCCTGTTTGTGAGCACAAGGTCCAGTATTGCCTTCTGCCCGTTGGTTCCATGACCAGTTGCTTGAGGAAGGCACCCTGAAAGAGTCAGGATAAATCTGCTCCTAGTTGATGCTGCTGCTGGGATGCTCCAGTCCACGTCTGGAATATTGAAGTCTCCAACCAGTACTACCTCACCTTGTCTGCCATCCTTTGGATGGCTAGCATCAACTCTATCTGTTTCTTCCTCCTGGGCTGGTGGTCTATAGACCACACCTGTGCGGATGGCTGTCCCCATTTTCCTTTCCAGCTTAACCCACAGTATCTCTCCCCCACTTTGTTCCTCCTGGATCTCTGTGGCCCTTATGTCATTTTCCACATACAGTGCCACTCCTCCTCCCTTCCTGCCTGCTCTGTCTCTTCTGAATATGTTGTAGTCAGGTATGGTCATCTCCCAGTCGTGGTTATCATTACAGCAGCAGTTGGTAAGGGCAGCAGTTTGAATGGTGGCACGAGACGAGTGTTCTGTCATTTGCATAAGTTCCATTTTCTCCGTGCAGTTCAACACAGGAGGCTGACTGCAAAAGTTAAGCATATACCTTGGAAGAAACAAGATTACTAAGGTGAGTATTTTTTTTCTTTTAGGAGTGGTATATAATTCATATCCATACAACCCACCTGGCCACCCCTGGCAAGTGGCACACAAAATCCTGCTTCCAGCATGCAAGATCTGACGACATGGGGCAGAGTCGGGGGATATACCGCCTTGGTGGTGGAGGAGCTTAGCTTAAAGATGTCCGGTAAATCAGTTATTCCAGAGAACTGTCAGAGTGTGGATGTGAACTATGTACATTTCCCAGAAGTACGGTTAAAGGGATGTAACCTGTTTTTTCGGCTTACCCAGAGTTGAGGTTAGTGATTTTTCACAGATGTCTGAATTTATTTATTTATTGAAAAGTTTCACCAGGAAGGGCACACTGAACAAAATGTTGCTCATCTCACGGTGTGTCTTGGGGGAAGGAGTGGTTGTAGAGAATACATTGCAAAGTAGAACTGAAACCATCTTACAACTGTGTTGACCAGCAGATACTAACAGTAGTGAAGACCATACATACAATTAAGGATAACAGTAAAATAATTTGTTGGAACATAAATTGTCTAAGTACAATACAGAGGTCTGATCTACTTGGTACGATTATACGCAGTTCCAAATACAATTCACAGAAGTCTTGCTACATCACTTTTAAGTGCAATAATAGAAGTCTTTATACATCACTTAAAGTTCAGTAATAGGAAAACAAGTAACTACACAGGGTTCTACACAGATAAAGGATAAGGACTAGGAGACCTGAAGGAGTTAGGTACAGGAGCAATTAACAGTGAGGTAGTTGTGAAGTGCTACAGTTAAGGAGGACAGGGAGGGACGGCCTGGTGGCGCTGAGGGTTGGCGTGCTGGGCGCCACACCTCGCGCCCCTGGCGACTCAGTGTTGGGGAGCGAGCCAGGGCCGCCGGGGTCGGCAGGAGGGACAGGGTTGGCGTCTGCCGACCGCTCTCTCTTCCGGGGGTGGGTGCAGGAAGCACTCGCTCATGGAGGCGACCTCTGGTGGTGGCTGGAGGATCGCCAGTGTAGCAACGCAGGGCGTGTGCCTGGGGGCGGGTCACGGCACTCGTTGCCTTGCTGGCGGGCTCACGGGGAAGGAGGGGAGAAAGCGAACAAGCGAAGATCCTTCCACACGTCAGTGAGATGGCGGTGGCCCCGGGGGACTTCGCCCACATCCCAACTGCCAGGCCAAGCGCCCTGGATCTTCCTCCAAGGCAACCCGATGACACCAAGGTAGGCACTTCACACTTAAGAGGCTACCACCGTGGAAGGGTGGAATCAGCCCTGGAGATGGTACCGGGGGTTGAGCCTGCCTGGGGTCATTCGGGGGAGGAGATCAAGGGGAGATGCGAAGGTTCAGGCTGGGAGTAGGGCGGACTCTGTATGGGCACTCCTGAAGGATGCCCGGGGTGTGGATGTAGAAAATAAAGTTTAAAAAAAAAAAGAAGAGGACAGGGAGGACGCATGGTGGATCTGTTGAGGGAGCGAGTTCCATAGTTTTGGGAAACAGGATGAAAAGACTGATTGGCCTATAGTGGTGGAACGTCGTGGGACTGACAGGGTTCTGCAGACCTGAGATCTGAGTGAGTGGGCAGGTGGAGGGGGGATAGCTAAGGAGGACATAAGATATATAGGGAATGAGCCAAACCAGAATTTTGAGACAAAGTTTGCACGGTGATGTAAGCATCTGTTTTCAAGGAAGGGAAGTGCCAGGGAGTGGCAGGGTTGACAGTGACGGGTGAGAGGAGGAGAGTCGAGAGCGAAGCGACACAAGGAGTTGAAGAGGGTATCCAGTCTGGCTAAGGAGGTCTTGGGAGCAGCACTGTAGATTACGTCACAGTAGTCAAATATAGGAAGAATCATCTTCTGGACCAGTTCATGCCTTGCTGGGAGAGGGAGGCAGTTCCGGTTCCTGTATAAAGCACCTAGCTTGGGGCACAGTTTTTCCGGGTAGCGTCTACATGGTCAGAGAAGGTGAGATGTTGATCAGGCCAAACACCCAGATATCTGAATGAGGAGGTGTCCTCAATAACTGTCCCATCAAGGGTAAGGAAGGAGGGCAGGGAGGGGAGCCTTGAGAGTCTCTGCCTAGTGCCGAAGGTCATGGAGACCGGTTTCTTAGCGTTAAGGAAGAGTTGATGAGAGCAAAACCAGTTCTGGACATTAGTGAAGTCCAGTTGAAGTCTGTTAGCAACATCAGTAGGGGAATGGCCAGTGGTAAAAATGACCGTATCATCTGCTTACTTATGTATAGAAGATGAATTGCAGATGGATGGGAAGTCATTTAGGCAGATGGAGAACAGGATAGGACCCAACACGGACCCCTGTGGGACACCTGTGTTGATAGGGAGAGGAGGGGATATAGAGTTAGCGATTCTGACTGATTGAGTCTGGCCTATTAGGTAAGCACTAAACCAATTAGTGACTGAGTCAGACAGACCAGCTGAGGAGAGGGAGTTAAGTAGAATGGTGTGGGAAACTGTTGAAAGCCTTGGCCAGGTCTACAAAAATGGCAGATGTGATTTGGCCACTGTCCATCCCTGAGAGGATCGAGTCTCATAGGTCTCATAGGTAAGTACAGAGCTATATAGACGTTAGTCCTTTTGCTCGCCATTTATTAATAACCCTGAATATTATGCTTAAGTAAGAAGCTATCTAGTTTGTTTTTTAAATGCGTTCACAGTTACACTAGCCACCACCTCTAATGGCAACCTATTCCAAATATTGGTAACTCTCGGTGTGAGCCAGGATTTTCTTTTTTTGGTTTTTGGACATTCCACATATAGTTGTAGAGGGTGTGATCTAGTATTACCCGACAATTCCCTGTACCTCAAACCCAGTAGTTCCCATAAATCTGGATCAATAGTGGCTTTATAGATTAAACACATATCCCCCCTTAAACGCCTATATTCCAAGGAATATAAACCCAGAATATTTAGCCTCTTTTGATAATCATGACCTTTAACCTCCTGTATATTTCGAGTGGCTCTTCTCTGAACTCTCTCAAGTGCCACTATCTCGGTTCTTCCACTGGGTGACCAAAACTGCGCACAGTAATCCAAATGCGGCCTCACCAATGATGTATAAAGGGGCAGAAGAACATCCCTACTTCTAGATGTAATATGTTTATTTATACAGTGTAAAATACCACTTGATTTTTTAATAACTGAATTGCAATGCATTTTAGGTGATAGATCGTTTGTAACCATAATACCCAAGTCACTCTGTTGTTCCACAGTATTCAATATTTGTCCTCCAAGTGTATATGGTATCTGTTTATTTGCCTTCCCAAGGTGCATAACACAACATTTGTCCACATTAAACAGCAGTTTTTAATCTAATGCCTAGGACTCCAGCATATTTAGTGCTTCTTGTAGTTTTGTGGCGTCATTTTGGTTATTAATAGGAAACCCAACCCTGGTATCATCAGCAAACTTAGAAACCCAGACTCCATTGTTGACTTTCATTGAGGCAATATATATTAAACAAGCAGGGCCCCAAGACAGAGCCCTGGGGCACCCCACTAGTCACCTCCGCCCATGCTGAGTTGGTCCCATTTACATTTACTGACTGCTTTCTAGAGGTGAGCCATGCATCTACCCATTTTGTTATTTTTCCTGGTAAGTCCTGTAGTATTAATTCTTCAATAAGTTCTCCATGGGGGACCTTGTCGAAAGCCTTGGAAAAATCAAGATTCACCACATCCACAGGCTGTCCCTCATCCATTGCCCTGCTAACCTTTCCATAAAATTCCAACAGGTTGGTCTGACAGGACTTTCCGGTGGTAAATCCATGCTGTACTGGGTCTACCAGATCTGTTTTTTTGGCATGGTCCACAATATAATCTTTTAAAATACCCTCGAAGATTTTTCCTAAGACAGACATCAGGCTAATTGGTCTATAGTTGGACACCTCATGTCTACTCCCTTTCTTGTAAATGGGAACCACTCTTGCTTGTTTCCATGCCTCCAACACTAGCCCTTTTTTTAATGATGTTTGAAAAATAACCGTCAGGGGTCCAGCCAAGAGGTCTGCCAGTTCTTTAATTATTCTTGGGTGTATTCCATCCGGACCTTGTGATTTATTCTGATCTAATTTGCGGAGCCTTTTAAGTATGTCTTCGCTTGTTATCAGTGATTCTACTTCTAGTACAGTTTGCAAATGTTCTAATTTAGGGGAGGATTTACTATTGAAGACTGATATAAAGAAATCATTATACATTTGGGCAAGAAGAGACTGGTCAGTAACTGTACTGCCATCCATTGCATGTAGTGGGCCAATAGGTCTACAAAGACATTTTTATCATTAATATATGCATAAAAAGATTTATAGTTATCCTGAACTCTGGTTGCTAGGCTTAACTCATATTTTAGTTTGGCTTCTTTAATACATTTTTTTAACTTTTTTAAAAGGTCCTTATATGTTTTCCAGCAAATGTTGTTTCCCGATCTTTTGGCCTTATAAAATGCCCTATTTTTTTTCTTTATCAGTTTCAGTATATGTTTTGACATCCATTTGGGTTTGATCTTGGTGGTGCCATCCGTTCTTTTTATTGAAGGAGTAAAAGTTTGGGTAGCTAAGCTTATTTTACCCACCAGCAGATCCCACATGGAGTTGAGTATTTTGTTTTGAAATTCCTCTACCCAGTTCCAATTTCTGAGATATGTTCTCATACTATCAAAATCAGCTTTACTATAGTCATATTTGCTAGTCCTGCTTACAGTAGTGTCTGTTAATGTGTCAAGGGAAAAGTAAACCATAGAGTGGTCACTTGATCCAAGAGGGGGAATAACCTTACAAGATGTTATATTACCATCTAGGTTACTTAACACAAGATCTAATATGTGACTGTCTCTAGTATTGACATTTACCCACTGGTTCATTCCTGCTAGCAAGCATAATTCTAGATATCGTGATTCCATAGTAGTATTTGTCCGTAATGTTGTCCAATTTATGCCTGGTAAATTAAGATCACCTACTACAACGTTACTTTTAGTTCTACCAATTGTATCCAAAAAATCCAGTAATTGTACCTCCTGGTCCGGTGTAACAGTGGGTGATCTATATATGACCCCAATGTTAACAACGTGTGAATGGCAAAATGATATTTTGACCCATAACACCTCTATTTTATCCCATTTAGTTGTATTGATTTCTTCAGAATTTATTTTGTTGGAAATGAATAGAGCCACTCCCCCACCTCTTTTTTCTTTCCTGTCTTTGTGGTACAAATTAAATCCATTTATTTGCTTTTCCCATGGATCATGTGGGCTCCACCAGGTCTCCGTAACACCACATATACTAACATTCAATTGTTCCATGGATAATTTTAATTCACCCAATTTGTTATTTAAACTCCTGGCATTTAATGAGAGGAAGTTATATGAATTACGGTCATATTTTTCTTCCTTTGAAAGGGAACTAATAGGTCTACCTACCCCCCTCATGCTAAGTTTAAATTTTCCTCCAATGTGTGTCTGAGCTGGTAAGAAAAAATACATTTCCCCCTTCTGTTTAGAGCCGGTAAGCGTAATCAGAGAGGAGGTGGTGGTGGAGTGGTACTTTCGAAAGCCACATTGGAAGAGGTGAAGAATTGGAGTTAGAGAGATATGATGAGAGTTGGGTTAGAACCAGATGTTCTTGCAGTTTACCTAGGGCAGGAAGGAGGGAAGTAGGGCGGTAGTTCCCCAATGTAGAGGTATCACCACCCTTTGGTAGCAGAGGAATGATAGCATGCTTGCAGCCCATCGGTATGGCAGCCAGGTCAAATGAGCGGTTGAGGAGGGTAGAAAAGGGGACGGAGATGGCAGAGGTTGAAAGGTATAGCAGCTTGGGGTCCAAACCATCAGGTGAGCTGCCTTTAGTAGGATTTAAGGCATACAAAGCCTCCTGCATTTCAGTAGGAGTAATTTTGGAGAAAGAGAAAGTATCTGTTTGTGTGGGTGCGCTCCGGGGGAGTTTCGGATGCGACCTGCCTCGTAGCCAGTAGGGAGGCCAGAAGAATAGAGGCACATGAGGTGAAGTAATTGTTGAAAGCAGCAGCTACACTTGGGTGGTCAGTAATGGGGGGTGTTATTTATATTGAGAAGGGGGTAGGGAGGAGTAGATGTAGGTGAGAAGAGAGAGTGTATCACTTTCCCAAATTTTGAGGGGTTATTTAGGTTGGAGTGAAAGGCAGAATGGAAGTATTCGGCCTTGACCAGACACGTGGCTTTCGTGCACTGGTTTCTGAGGGAGCGGTAGATTTCATAGTCTTTGAAAAGATTAGAGCATTTGTGGAGCTTCGAAGCTTCATCACGTGCTTTTTGGCATGCGATGAGTTCGGGCGAGATCCAAGGAAGGTGGTTCCCGCAGACCCTGACCTTCCGGAGTGGGGCATATTGGTTACAGATGTCAAGGAATTTACCTCTAAAATAATCAGCTGCAACATCTGTCAAGTTCACAGAAATTATGGGGGTCCAATTAGTAAGTTCTAGGTTATGCAGTAGGGGAGCAAGGTTCAGAGATTTGTAAGATCGAATTAGTAAAGTTTTGTGTGGGGCTGAGATTTTATGGACTTTATGTACCAGGAATGTCATACAGTGGTCGCTGAGGGCCTCAGCTAGTACTCCATATTTTATGACCCTGTGGGGCTGCGAGGTGAGGGTCCAGTCAATTAAGGAGTGATTGCCTGTTTTGTGGTTCATCCGTGTCAGTTCAAGGATCATCTGGGTTAAGTTGAGGGCATTTGTCATTTCACACTTTGTTTAGGGTGGGGGATGACCAGTTTAAATTAAAGTCACCCATTATGTATACGCCACCCAAGGTGGAGTGGGACGCTGTGGAGGTAATAAGATCGGTAGTGACTGAGGAGTGGATTCCAGGGCGGCTGTAGGCACTTACTACACAAATGGGAATAGAAAAGGGGAGGGAGAGTTGTAATATCAGCAACTCATAAGCTTTAGGGACAGAGACGGAAAAGGTGGTGATAAATTGGATAGATGAGGAGGCGTAGATGGCCACGCCTCCTCCCCTCCCTGTCTAGTCCTGGTGGGATATAGTATAGCCAGGGATGGAAAGGGAGGGGTCACCTATATTTTTGCTAAGCCAGGTTTTGGATAGGATGATTACATCACGGCCAAGCGAGGCAACCAGAGGCTGGAGAAGGTCTACTTTAGGGAGGAGACTACATATATTAAAGTGTAGGAATTTTAGGCCTCGGGGAAGTTGGGTAAGGGTCAAAAGGAGAAATTGCTGTAATGGGGGTGAGGGGAGCAGGGGCATTTCCTGGGCATGGACTTGGGTTAGGGTTAATGTCCCCAGCAGAAGAGCAATAATAATAAATTGGAGTTTGGTACTCTTGAACCATGACGAGGTGTATGAGCGACTAGAGAGAAACGTAGTCTGGTAAGAAGACGGGAGCGGAAAACTAAGTTGTGAGTATTAGAGTGCAATACATAGGCATCGCTGTGAGAGAGGTAATGGGGCAGAAGGGGTAGTGAGCGCGAGTTAGGATAGGGAGAGAAGAAGTGATGGCATGAATGACGACAGGAGAAAGTAGGGGGGTAAGGCAGAGTGGTTCCGATGAGGGAGGGGAGTGGAGTGAGGAGGAGCACAGGAAGGGTGGGGAGGGGGGAAGAGGGAATCATCTGTACCCTCCTGTGAGTGATCCAGCGCCACCATGAGGTTTAAACTTGGTTCTTTCACAGTTGATGAATCCTCCCTTTGACCATTTGTTTCCCATTAGAGCTCAAATATTTAACATGAAAACTGTTTTAGCAGGTATTATTTCTGAGAGAATTGTCAGTGAGTTGCAGAGACTTTGTACAGACCCTAATTTCATGGTGTTTCATAGATGTAATGTGATTATTAGAAGAAATGTGACATTTTTACCTAAAATGTTTTCCTCATTTCGCATGAATCAATTGAGCAATGACGACTGAGAAGCCAGTAATTTCCAAGGGATTAATGGCTGGTTGGGGGGATGGGTGGCCCGAGAGCTACCTCCCTCCAGCCAGTCATTAATCCAAGGAAATGACCAGCTTTGAGGTTGTTGTTGCAATTATAAGTCTAATCGCAATAACAGTGTTCTTTATCTCCATTATTTAAGGTTTAAAACAGAGTAGCGTGTGCTGTGCATACAGCACAGTGTCAATTGGCAGCTGGATCGGTCATCTTTATTATGTTAATAACCGATCCAGTAGCCAATCAGAAGCCTAGCTAGGCTCATGAGTAATTTATTAGATTTATAATACTTAACATTGCCTGTGGTTTTTTTTTTCTCAAAGCCTCACTTCAGTTCGGGGGGGGGGTGGAATTTTTACAGTCTGGACATCAACAGGGCGTTTACATTTCTACATGCTTAGGACGCAACAGTCCAGAACTGAAAACAGGCTGCTGTCATGGCAAGGTAGGAAAGGATAGGCCTGCTGCAAAGAAAAAGACAAGCATTTGTCAATGCTTAATGTTTACTTGCATGGTATATGTGGCAGGGATGTATTGTGTTAGCTGAATCACAACTGAAGGTTACTGAAGGAATTTTGCACCAAATCACATGCTCTATGAGCAGTAACTAGCGTTGTTTCCATGTAACGCTAGGAGGAACGGCAAGAGGGGGAAACAGAAAAACGACCGCCTCGTTACACTTCTATAAAATCCAGCCTCTGTATATAAACAGAAAGTAAAGTTCTAGGAGCGTGGATATGTTGTTCATCCACACTCTTTGGCATGTCCCCTTCTGCTTTAAATCTCACCAGAAGTCTTCAAACTGGCTCCTCCCACCCACCCGGGTGGTATATACCTCGGCTTCGCCAGATCTTCCTTTCCGCTGGAAGATTCAAGTTGCCTCCCCCCGTGCTCACGCATCTTGTAGGCCTGGCTTTCAAACCTTCAGTTCTTCCGAAAATTTGCTTTGTTCGCATTAGCGATTGCAAGTTTGCTGCTTCAATTATGGAAGACAAGTCTTCCCCTGGATTTTGTTGGTGCCCTTGCGACCATGCATCTATTGCCTCGGTGTGGACCATGATACCTTGAAATGTGTCTCACCTTTCATCCCAATGTCCTTGACGACCATCTCGCATGCCTGAAACTGGGAGGCTGGAGAAGAGGAACCCTCATGTGAAATCCAAGGAGGCTTGGGCTGCGGGATCTGCCAAGCAATTGGAACGCATGCAAGCATTCGAGGAGGAAGCGGCCCATGCTGCAGATACTTTTCGGAGCTTTTTCGTTCCACTCAACCTGGGCTCCACCTTTTCGGGTTCCTTCCAAGAGTTGTGCCAGTCTCTCCCGACCAAGGGAGAGGTGCCTGCAGGCTCTCACTCCTCTCTATCCTGTATGCGAGCCTGTAAGCGGGAGAAGGACCCAGGATCATCTTTGTCTCGACGGAGACGTTCTTGGGAGAGGGAGAGATCTCGATCCCAGGAGCATGCGGTCTCGACCTTGGTCGAGATCGCTTCTTCGACCGCTGGCTTTTCGGCTTTGCCGTCAGGTCAGTCGACCGAATTATCAATCGACAATTTTGAAATTGTGATCAATCCGCTTTCGCTGACTCCGGTCGTCGAATCCCTTTATTGAACCCCTAATCTGGTCTTTTCAGATGACGAGACCCAGTCTGCTGGGACTCCATCGATGAAGTGGTCCCTGATCCCAGGAATTCACCGGTCTAGCCGGTGTCTCCCGAGTGACCGAGTCGGCCCGTCTGATCTCGATCGAGGTCTCGGATCTCTTCAACCAACAGGCCGAGGAAGAGCCATAAATGCTTTAAAAAGAGGTGACGCCATCGGTCGTCCTCGTCTGCCTCGCATGAGGAGAGACTCCGGCGGAAACTCCATCAGTGCTACAAGGACCTGATATGGCAACAGCTTATTTTGACGGGGCACAAGCCAGCTCCGGATTCTACACTGGCCATTACCTGGCTTTCACCTCTTAGGCTGAAGCCGACTCCCTTGGAACCGATTGAATCGGTTCCTCTGCCCATGGAGCCGACAAAACCACCAGCTTGACCCAAAACGGTCTCTCCACCAAGGGGCTTCTTTCAAGGAAGATAGACCAGACACCGGGCTTCCCTGGTGGTTGTCGGTCACAGTCACCCCAGACTGCCCTCGGCAGGCGGAAGGTGACCTGGGTGGTTGGCTGTTATACCCGGATTCCTCAGATTCGGATGTCACTGGCTTGCATTCTCATCCAGGGGATGATGAATCAACCATTGGCTTGGAGACGGAGGAAGGTCCCTCATCTTTCCAAGGGATTCTTCGCCTCATCTCTGAATCTACAGGGATGCCCCTGGAGCCAATCCAGAAAAAGGCGGAGTACCCTCTTACTGACATCCTTAAGAGAGGGGATACCCCAAAGGAGGCCTTTCCTGTGGCCGAGGCTATTGTTGGCCTGGCCTTAGAACTCTGGCAGCGCCCTGCCTCTTGTCCAGCTCTGTCTGCCCACCTGGCCCGCAAGTATGTGGTGCCCATGGTGTCCCTTATGGGGTTCACAGAGCACCCTTTGGCCGAGAGCCTTGTGACTGCCTCTGTGTTCAGGCGTACTGGCAGTTCTGTTGACACTGACCGACCTCCTGATAAAGAGTCCAAGCTTTTGGACCATTCAGCCAGGAAGGTCCATGCGGCTTCCTCCTTGTGCCTTCGTCAGGCAAGTTCAGCCATCATCATGGCACACTTCTCTCACGCCCTCCTTGGGTTGCTGGATGAAGTCCTCCCACATCTCCCCATGGACATGCAGACCACGGTCAAGCAGGTCTGGGATCAGGGCCGAGCTGTTGCCAAACAGGAGCTTCAGATGGTCCTGGACATTGGGGATTCTTGTGCCTGCTTGATGGCTGCCGCAGTTGCCTGTCGTCGCAGTGCTTGGCTGAGGCCCTCCTCCTTCCCGGTGGATACCCAGCACAAACTAGCTGATGTGCCCTTCCTAGGGACCGACTTGTTTGACCCAGGAGTGGCTGGTCACCTTCAGCGCATTGAGCAGTCCAGTGCCACCTTGGACGCTACTTCTGCCAAGGGTTCTTCGGGCAAGAACCAGCAGAAGAAGCCTTTTTGGCATTCTTCCCCTGTGGCTGAGCAGTCCTCCTTCCAATGTGGACAGCAGCACCAACAACAGCAGCAGGCTCAAGCTTGGCGCCCCCAGCCAAGCCCGGGTCCCAACAGGCCCACAAAGGAGGCCGAGGTTCAGATCCTGGAGCCTCCTCCTCCTCCAAGTCTGCTCAGTGACGGGCCGGGGGCTGTCAATCCCTCTTGCGTCACCTCAGCTCCCTTCCACTTCCTTTCCGCCTGGTCCGTTGTCACTTCCGACAGGTGGGTTCTCGAAGTGGTCGGTCAGGGACTGCCTCTGGAATTCAAACAGTACCCTCCAAGCCAAGCCAAGCCCCTTGGGAGGAAAGAGTATCCGCTCAGACCCAGTTGGCTCTCCGAGACGAAATTGCTCAGCTCCTCCTCAAGAAGGCAGTAGCTCCAGTGGCAGATCCTCCAGCAGACCCAGGCTTTGTCTCCAGGTACTTCCTGGTGCCCAAGCGGATGGGGGGTTGGCGCCCCATTCTTGATCTACACGACCTGAATCAATATCTCAGGCCACGCACCTTTCGGATGGTCACTCTGTCCCAGATCATACCATCCTTGGAGTGAAACGTGGTTCTGTTCATTGGATCTGCAGGATGCGTTCTTTCACGTCCCAATCCATCCGTCCCATCAGCAGTTCCTCAGCTTTAGGGTTGAAGGGGACCCTGTACGAGTTCCGAACCATGCCATTCGGCCTGTCATCGGCCCCATGGGTCTTCACCAAATGCATTGCAGTGGTGGCAGCCCATCTCAGGCGTTGGGGGGGGGTTGTCAGGATTTATCCTTACCTCGATGATTGACTCCTAGCAGGATCCACCCAGCAGGCGGTGGAGAGGTCCAGAGACATGGCCTCCAGACCTGCTTCCAACTCGGCCTCCTGATCAATGAGGCCAAGTCAGAACTTGTGCTTTTTCAGGTGATGAGCTTCATCGGGGCAGAGTTCAACTCTTGTCAAGCCAGAGCTTGACTTCTGGTGGACAGGGCGGAGGTTCTTTCCTCCTTTGCCCAGTCATTTCTGGTTGGGCAGTTGCACCCTGCCCGGAAATGTCTGCGCCTTCTGGGTTACATGGCGGTGTACACCTCAGTGGTCTGTTGGGCCCGGTTGCACATGCGTCCCCTCCAATGGGAGCTGGCCGCCCAGTGGACTCAGCGCCACAGTCATTTCGACCAGCTGATTACTGTAACCCAGAAGATGTGGGACACACTCCAGTGGTGGATCTCCCCAGACTGGTTGCAGGAAGGGATCCCATTTGTCCTCCCCGAGCCGACTGTTGTCCTCATGACCGATGCCTCTCTCATGGGCTGGGGAGCCCACATGGGGGACAAAAGGGCCCACGGGCTTTGGACCCCCGAGGAGTCCTGATACCACATCAACCTGTTGGAGCTCAGAGCAGTCAGACTGGCACTGTTCGTTTTTTGCTCCTCAGCTCTGGGATCAAGTGGTTCAAGTCCAGACGGACGATACCACGACCATGTCCTAACCTCAGCAAGCAGGGCGGCACGCACTCCTGTTTGCTGTGCAAGGAGGCGCTCCGCATCTCGACCGTCGTGAGCCGGTTGGAGGCAGATCTCCTAGCCATCCATGTGGCAGGAGCCTCAAACCATCTGGCGGATGCTCTCAGCCGCTTAGGCCAGACATCCCACGAGTGGTCGCTCCATCCAGAGGTAGCTTACAGCCTGTTCTCCCACTGGGTAAACTGATGGTGGACCTGTTTGCCTCCGGAAAAAACATCAAGCTGAGGCAGTTTCATGCCCGCCCCTCTCAGCAGGGCTCATTGCAGGGGGATGCCTTCTCGAGGTCGTGGACCCCAGGCTTCCTCTATGCCTTCCCTCCATTTCCCTTGATCCACAAGGTGCTCCTCAAGATGAGGAGGGACAAGGTGAAGGTGATTCTGGTAGCCCCAGACTGGCTGTGCCAGTTCTGGTATCCAGATCTCCTCAGCCTCAGCTGCAGGCTCCCGGAGCGACTTCCAGCACGCCCGGACCTGATATCACTTAATCAGGGGAAGGTATTCCATCCAGACCTTCAAACCCTGCACCTCATAGCCTGGTACCTGAGCGGCTAGAGTTCCAGGCTTTGGGTCTTTCCGAAGATGTCTACACCGTGGTGGAGGCATCCAGAAAGGAATTGACCAGGAAATGTTATGCCTTCAAATGGAAAACGTTTTCCATTTGGTGTCATGACAAGGGCCTGGACCCTCTGTCCTGTCCAGTGGCTAACATTCTTGACTACCTTTGGTCTCTCTCCAAAGGGGGTTTTCGGTTATCGACCCTTAGGGTGCACCTGGCAGCCATCTCTGCTTCCTGGGCGCGGACCTGTCAGCCGACGGTGGCACAGGAGACAGTGGTCGGGCGCTTTTTCAAAGGTCTGGATCACATATCCCCTCCGGTGCGTGAACCTCCACCTCCGTGAGATCTACTGCTGGTACTGGCAAAGCTCATGGGAAAGCCATTCGAACCAATGCACAAGTGTGCCTTGTCACACTTGTGGAAGACGGTCTTCCTGATGGCTATCACGTCTGCCAGAAGGACAGGGGCGCTCCAGGCGCTTTCGCTGGACTCCCCTTATCTGCCTTCCACAGGGACAAGGTTGTCCTACGCCCCCAACCCGAAATTCCTTCCGAAGGTGGTGTCAGAGTTTCACCTTAAACAGGTGTTAATTCTACCGGTATACTACCCTAATTACACCTTGGAGGCCGAGTACAGGCTCCATACTTTGGACCTGAGATATGCTCTCTCCTATTACAAGGAGAGGACGGCGGAAAGTCATGGAGAGGTTCACCAACTGTTTGTCATCTACGCTGAAGTCGCTCCTGGCAGACCTGTAGCCAAATGGACTATTGCAAGATGGATCACATCATGCATGGGTCTGTGCTACGACTTGGTGGGCAAGGAGCCTCCAAGAGGGATAAGAGCTCATTCTATCCGCCATACTGCTGCATCGGTGGCTGCTTCCAGGGACATCCCTATCCAGGAAATCTGTCAGGCTGCTACCTGGAAGTCAGCAAACACCTTCATCAGCCACTACCACATCAACCTTGAGTCACGCCAGGATACTGGTTTTGGGGCCTCAGTTCTCCTATCTCTGTTCCCTAAGTAGGGGGTGTGCGCTTTGTCTCCCTCCTCACGGAGAACTGCTAGGAGTGTGCCAAAGAGTGTGGAAGAACAGCATATCCACGCTCCTAGAAAAACAGGTTACTCACATGTAACAGTAGTTCTAGGAGTGGTATATGTTGTTCATCCACACGGACCCACTCGACCTCCCCGGCTGCGGATGCACAACACCTGGCTTCTAGCGGGCTAAGATCTGGCGTCATGGGGCGGAGCCAAGGTATATACCACCCGGGTTGGTGGGAGAAGCCAGCTTGAAGACTTCCGGTGAGATTTAAAGCAGAAGGTGGCATGCCAAAGAGTGTGGATGAACAACATATACCACTCCTAGAACTACTTTTACAGGTGAGTAACCTGTTTTTATTTTCCTTGACTGTCCCCCCCCCCCAACACACACACATCATCTCCATCCATTGAAGAGGCAGGACAAGCAGTGAGAGCCCCCTTCTTGCTATGTGCAAGTACAATTAAACGTTGGTTTGCCATTTAAACTTCATGGCTAACCTAGATTGTTAGATGTAGGCAGGATGTCCCCAACATATTACTGTTTGCTCCAGCCTGCCTGTGCTGGATATCTAATGTCAAGTTTAAATCCAATTAAAAAACAATTCCCATATCTGTATGTCTCTCCTGGGAGCCATCCCCTTGTCCAGCCCTCTAGTAAGATATTAAAGTAAAGTAAAGAAAAGCAGATATGGGGACCACTATTCAGTTGCAGTGGACTGTATTAAGTAAATCCCTTTCTCTATTCCCCTTTAATTAGGTACATTGAACCTGGCAGTGAACACCTGAACCATTTCCTGTTGATTTTGTATCATCATGGCCCCATCTGCTCTGAGCCACAGACCCATGCCACTTTTCTGTGAAGTACTTTGATGCAGATCATGATTTATTTTTTTTTTGGTATGATTTGTTTATCCCTTCTCCTCACCCCTGGTTGGCCACTCTTTTGGGTCCCTCTCAAGGTCTTCCCCATCTGCTTCCCCATCCTCTCACTAGCCACTTAACTCACATTATGGCTCCTCCTGGGTAATTCGGTGTATCCCTTTCGCCGGATCAGTCCCCCTCCTCTGAGAGGGAATGCACTGATAGTAGGATCCAGCACACTATTCCAAGTTGGCCCACGGTGCCACTGAGGCAGGACCAGCTATCAAGGCACGGCCGCAGCAGGAGACCGGAGGGACCGTCATGTTTTTTTTTTTGTAATTAAGATTTTATTAGTTTTTACACACAACAATATCCATTAAACAAATAATGAAGTGTTAAACTGAAAGCGCAAAGTCACAACCATTAGATCCAATATTACATTCAACGCTTTCTGATGATATATATAAAACATAGACCAAACTACTGCCCTCCCCCATCCCCAGCCCCCAAGGTTACGAGAAGAAAAAAAGAAGGAGTAAAGATTAAATCAATCTGTTTATATAGTGATTAGGTTCTCGGCTTCCAAGTCATAAGAAAGGAATCTAGGGGGCCCCAAAAGGATGTATAGTATTTTTGTTTACCCCGCATATAAGCAATGTGTTTCTCCAGCTGCAACGCTAGGGTACATTCCCGATGCCACTCTAATAGGGATGGAGAATTGTCAGACGACCAGTGTCTTAAAATTAACAGCTTCATAACAGCTGAGACCAGAGATACTCGCGCTCTCAAGCCCTAGAAGTGGCACGCAGGGAAAGAATATAATAAACAGATCTCGAATGGTGTCCATGCTAATTGAGCCAAGGATAGGGTCCAAGAGTCTGCTAATGGCACTCCAAAGAACCTGGATCACCGGGCATGACCATAACATGTGATACAAAGTGCCTTCCTCCTTATTGCAGTTCCAGCAAAGGGGTGAACTGTATGCCCCACGTCTGTAAAGATGAGTAGGCGTCAAATAGAGGTGATGCATGATATTGAAGTGAACCATCCTAAGTCTATCTTGTTTGATGTACGTATACATAGTATTCCAGAGTTTTTTCCAAACATCCGGAGTGTCCCGGAAATTCAACTCTCTTACCCAGTAATAACAAATACCCGAGGGAAGCCTGTGATCCCATTCCTGGAGCAGCTTATAAACTTTAGAGACTGCATGTGATTCAACAGCAACCCTCAATAGGGAGTCGATACTTTTCGGGCCATGCCCGGGTGAGGAGACTGAGGAAAACACCTGAACTAAGGCTTTACTAAGCTGTAACCACTTAAAAAAGTGACAGTCAGCAAAACCATAACGTCTCTTTAGGAAATCGAATGAGTGTGGGTTACCCTGTTCCCAAAAGTCCGCTACAGAGAAATGGCTTATCTGCAGCCAAAAGGCTGAAGGTACCGCAGTACCTCCCACTTTAATTTGCAAGTTTTCAAAAATGGGCTGGGTATCCGAGAGCCACCACTTAACTCCAAAATAACGTTGCAGTTGATAAGCTTTGAGGGACCAACCCATAGGATTGTTCATTAGGAGCCTGGGGATAATAGACAGGGGACAAATAAAGGGCATATAGAGAGCTCTTCATCTTCTTAGCAAATCGTGTTCTATGTCAAGCCACAAGGGTAGATAGTCAAATGCCTGTGCCGTTATTCCACAAGCTCAGCTTACAGACATGTTCGCAACATAATACAGAAATAAAGATGGGGCAAGCTAGCCCGCCCTTGAATTTTGGGGCTGTCAAATTAAAGTAGGATCTACGGGTTCCTTTCCCTGCCACAGAAAGGAATTAAAATCCTCTGCAGATTTGTAAACCATTTCCTTGAGAGAGGCTAAGCATCCCAGAGGATATAATAGCCTAGGAGAACATTCATTTTAGGAGGTTCAACTTACCCCACAAAGACAGGGAAATCAGGCGCCATCTATTTAGGTCTCCGAAATATTTTGAACTAGAGTACCTAAGTTATCTTTAATCATCAAGGAGAGACTTGTGCTAATACCAATACCCAAATATGTTAAAGATTTGGATTCCCAACCAAGACCAAAGCCTGTAAATCTGTTTTTCTGACATAATGGTTTAAGGGAAAATTTTAGTCTTAGAACGATTTAATTTATAACGGGATACCTTGGAGAAACAGTTTATTTCCTCCAGGATGGCTGGTACGGAGATCCCTGGATTCTCAATATGTAATAACACATCATCAGCGTAAGCTGAACATATATAACTAGATTCCCCTACCTGTATACGTTTAATTAGCGGGTTCCCCATTAATCTTCACAGAAAAGGCTCTAAATACAGATTAAATAACAATGGGGACAGGGGGCAACCTTGCCTGGTACCTCGCTCTAACTTAATGACTGGTGATAATACTCCGTTACATTTGACTCTAGCAAAGGGAGAGAAATACAGAATTCTAACCCATCTTAAAAATTCCTCGGGTAAGCCAAAGGCCGACAGGGTGGCAAACAGGAAATCCCAGGACACCCGGTGAAAGGCCTTTTCGGCATCGAGAGAGAGGAGTACTGCTGGGATTTTAGATTCCTTGGCCTCTGCAATGAGGTGTAGCAATTTCCTTAGATGATCTTGAGGTAATCTCCCCTTCATAAAACCCACTTGTTCCCTGCTAACCAGCCTAGCCATAACTTTGGACAATCTGTTAGCAAGAATTCTCGCCAAGATTTTAATATCTGTATTAAGGAGAGATATAGGGCGATAACTATCCATACTGGAGGGATCCTTACCGTTTTAAGATTAAAGAAATTGTTACCTCAAGGAAGTTTGGGTCAGAATACCATAATTAAACCAATATTTAAAGACATCTAATAAGATTGGGGATATGTTTGGGAGACATATATAGAAATTGCTAGGGAACCCATCAGGTCCAGGGACTTGTCAGGGGCATCTGTTGAATGGCTTGGTGTATCTCAAGGACCGAAATTGGGGCACTTAAGCCCTCGGAGTCAGCTTCTGTTAGTTTTGGGAGAGTAGTTGAGTTCAGATATGAAGTAACCTCTGCCACTAAGGGTTTGGATTCAGGAGCCTCCGCATATAGTTTCTGAAAGTATGCCCCAAAAGCCTTAGACATTTCCCCCGGATCCGTGCAAACCTGATCACTCTGACCAGTACGGACGCCCGCAATATAATGAGCCGAATCGAGCTGCCGTATACGCATAGCGAGGAGCTTCCCAGCTTTCTCCCCAATATCCAAGTATTGGAGCCTCGCCCGAGAAAGTGCTAGCTCAGCTTGGTGTAAAACTAATCCCGAGTACTGCGCCTACAATTGATGTAACCTAACCCACTCGGAATCGGGTGAACTCCGGGATAAGCTGGACTCAATTTGTTTAATCGAGGTTAAAAGAGAGTCTAGCTTGTCCCTCTGAACCCGTTTCTTCCTGGAAGCGATCTTAATTAACTCTCCCTTTAAGGAACACTTTAGGGCGGCCCAAATCAGGTCTCTTTGGTCTATTGAATCCTGATTGTCCGCTAAAAAATGCTTAATAAAGTCCTTAGGACCATCAAAGAGGACTCCTCTTTTAAAATTTGGCAATTTAGTCTCCATTGTGGTGAGCGTCTAATCTCTGGGATGGCCTATATGTCACACCTCACCGGGCATGGTCCGATATTACTCTGCGGAGATGTCCACCTGTATCATGTTGGAAACCGCTAATGAGCTGACTAAAATATAGTCAGTTCTTGGTGAGAATTATGTACTGGTGAATAGAAGGAATATTGATCGTATCCAGGGTTAAATATAGCCAGACATCAACTAAAGCTGCCTTATTAATAAAATCTTTCAGGGCCCTTTATGAGGGGATAGACCCTGTCTCCCATTATATGACCTGTCCAAATCATTTTTGGAGCACCAAATTCCAATCACCTCCGATAATCGTAATTTTATAGGTATCAGACACTACCTGACGTAATAGGTTCATAAAGAAGGAAGGGGAATCACTGTTAGGACCATAAATAGAGCCTAATAAAATTGGCTGTGATTCGAATAGGGCATGTACAAATACATAGCGACCTTCGGGGTCCCAACACTCATTCATTAGTTTAAAAGGGACACCTCTGGCGACAGGTATGGCAACCCCTGCTCTCTTGGTCGAGGCCCCAGCCCCAAAGACCTGGGCCACCCATGCTCTTCTAAAAAAGTGAAGGTCACTTTTTTTTAGATGGGTCTCCTGGAGAAAAACAATTTGTGCTCCCAAATGGTGCAGGTGTCTTAGGACCACTTGTCTCTTGACCCTATCCTTAGCTCCCCTAATATTCCAACTAACAATCTTATAAATATGACTCATAGTAGTTAACTGCGTTGTTAGAGGGACCTATGTAAGAAGTATCTTGGAGTACTTCGGTAAAAGAGTCAAGAATGCTGTTACAGACTCTCTGAAGCCGGATATATACATACATTCCAATTATCTTGTAACCTTGATTATCTCCCCCAACCCCCGATATCCCAAACATACTCTAATTCTAAAAGACCCAACCCACCTAACTCAATAAGATATATTTTCCTAGTGCCCCCCTCCCCCATGTTACACATCCCCAGTTCCAGAAAACTGCTCTCCTAAGGCAAATATGCCACATGATTTACTTCCGGACAGCCCAACATACCCAGTACTACCCTCCGGAGCCCTCCATCCACTGAAAAAAAAGAGAAAATACAATTAAGCTCGCTAAGTCAGAAATAGACCTAACAGCCCCGGACTGCCCATCGCCTAAGTAAAAAATAATCTAATTAAAGCGATAATCAAATTAAAGAAAGCCCTCTCCGGGCGGGCTTTGTAGGTCCATAACAGGATCAATTTAGTAATCAGGTGCCCACAGATCCTATACTAGCATAAAAAAAAAAAAAAACGGGAGGATACGAGGTTAGCGCATCCTCTGTACATTTTATATAAGAGTTCAGCCCTCCTGCATCTGCACACAAAGGAAAGACTATTTGACCAGATCCAAGTGAAAATAGCAGCCTTCCTGCGATCCTCTGTCATCAATAATATATCCGCGTCTCGCTATTGATATAAGGGCCCGCCATCAGTTCCGTACAAAGCAGTGAACTTTAAGCAGCAGCTCTATATCCACGTGAGTAGTTATGTACGAGGAGGCCTTTCTTCAAAAATAAAGCAATTTCCAAAGGTGCCAGTAAAGCCGACTGTAGTTATATACTCCACAATAAAAAGACGATAAACTATCTTGAAAGGAGGGGATATCCAATACTAAAAAAAAAAAAAATTTGTATAACCAAGTCAGAATGTTTGCAAAATATCCACTTGAATACTTCTGAATCTGGACTAAAAGCCAGGCATTTCCAGACAGAAAGTCAGTCAATATAGAGGTGAATGAAGTGTGTCCTCACTTGAAGAGGTCCGGGAAAAGACGCTGCAATTCCTGTAGGGCCTGCGAGTAGGAGTCAAACGTTAACCATCTCCCTTCATGAGAAACCATTAATGTGGCAGGATATCTGACTTTATATACCTTAGATGCTGCAATAAGTTTAGCCACAATCGGGTGTAATTCTTGTCGTCTCACCCTCACCGAGTGGGGCAGGTCCTGAATGATTCGTATCTGCTGGCCCTCCCATGACAGCTCCTTCATCCCTCTTACCTTGGCCAGAACGTGCTGCTTATCCAGATAGTTTAAGAACCTCATAATTAGAGGTCTGGGAGGCAGCCCTGTGTGGAGTGGTGGGCGCAGGCTCGTGAGCCTCTCTATTGTCGTCGCCCCGGAAAGACCCTGCGACTTTGCAGCAAAACTTTTGAAGAAAAGCTGTCGGGGCATTCCCCTCCTCCTTTTCAGGGATCCCAATAACTACCAGGTTGTTTCTTCTGCTGCGTCCTTCTAGATCTTCTAGCTTTTCCTCTAATTTTTTTATTCTCCGCTTCATAAGGACCAATTCTGTGTCGTTCCCGGATTGCTTGTTTTCCAATGAAATGATCTTAACTTCTGCGTCACCCATCCTCCGTGCCAGAGTATCAACTGATTTCTTAATTTCCTGCATATCTTCGGCTATGGATGTCATAGATGTCTGAAGAGGCTGCATTATTTCAAAATCTCGATTCAGAAAGTGGAGCATCCTGCGGTAGGCAAGTTCGATAGGCTGGTGGCCTGCTGCTTCGCTCGCTTTGCGGCCTTCTGTTTTTCTGGGGTTTGTGGAGGCGAGTGCTTCGGCCACGACTTTTTTACATATGCCTCCATATTAAAGATCGGGCTGTCGATTTTACTCGCTAATACGACCCACTCCACTGTATTATAAAGGCTCCGATCGATAAAATATTTTAATGAAAGCCAAAAATAGGAAGCGAGTGGCGGAGCTCCGGGAGTATGCTGCCGACGCTCAGGCTGCCATCACGTGACCCCCAGGGACCGTCATGTTGTCAACCAGGGCAGTTTTCTCCGTGGGAGTGGTGTGCCACTGACGTCATGGCATATGCCTGATGTCCACCAATTCCAGCTATTTTTCAGCTCATGCAGCCATGCTGTGCTCCCGGCCTCCGCCAGGGGTCAGCAGGCGCCAAGGTGCTTTCTCACCCTCCCCTCCGGAGAAGGCAAGCCGTCCTGGGACAGTCCTCCCCGACCCGAGTCTGTTCCCAAACCTGGGTTGCTGGCGACCATGATTTGTTAAGATACAAACAGTAAAAAAAATTAATGTTCTCAAATTTGTGTGCTGTTTACTGATGTATCTGTCCAGAATTCCTATGCATTTTAATTCTGTTGGCAGTCTAACACTGATTATATCCCGGCCATTGCAGCATAATCAAGCAAGCCTTTTGTCACTTACAATTCTAACTGGCCTCAGTGACCGGAAAGGAACCATTGGTCAATTGCAGTGCAAAACAAGCATTGTTTCAATGCCAAAAGTTCGCTGTTGATATTGTTATTGTATCGGGTGGGGCTGGACTGCAGTTCCCAGCAGTCTTGGCTGCTGGCTTATTTACATGCACTTGACCAGCAGCATTTCTCACTAACCATACAAGGTTCATATTTAGTCACAACTTATTGGAGCAATATACTGTATACAGTACATGGGCAGGCCATGTAGCCTTGGGATATACCACACAACAGTTAACCAAGAGGCCAAAGTTCAAATCCTGTATGCCACTTTCTGTGTGGCCCTACACAAGTTACTTAACTGACCAATGCTAACTATTTTTAAAAGGAAAGGGCACCCTTCTTACAGTAAACTGAGAAGTTGGGCTGTCCTGGGCAAAGACTTTATTTAAACAAAAATGTTGTGCCACTGCCACTACATCATGAGGAAAAGGTGATGATAAGGAGCACACAAGAGGCACATAATTTAGTACAGATGCATTTGCCATTTAAAAGGGACCTCACCTGACCAGTTTCCAACTTAAAAGAGTAGGTAATTTTACAAAAGGAAAGTTTGTAATGGGTGCTGCTGCCCCGTTACGGTAAACCCACCAGAATATAGGCAAATGAGAGGGACTTATCCTGAGTGCAGGGTGCCACGGGGTTGTCCTGGGGAGAGATTATCTGCCACACCTGTAAAAGAAGAGATAAGGGGGATACAAAAGATCCTCAGTTCGTAGGGGTGAAACAGGGCGGAAAGGACAGGAGATAAATAAAATTATACTATCTGGTGGGGTCGGAGTCCATGTCCTGTCAGACCTGTAGAGATAGAAGAAAAAATAGCTTAGTTAAGAAGGAAAAAGATGTAAAATGAGGAAAAGCAGAGTAAAGGGAATGTGGTTTGGGGAAGGGGGCTCAGCTAAAAACCCCTTTGCCCATAATGGTAGCTGAGTGGCCAATAATTTATTTAGTAGCCCAGGTGACTAGTGATGGATGGGGGGGGCTAGTAGCCCTTTTTGTCTAAATAAGGAGTGGCATTGGTGGTTTTCTGGACTAGGAAATGCCCTGGGGGGGCACTGTGTAAAATTATGCCATGGTGGCCTAGTGGGCTAGCTCCCTAGGGAATGGGACTAGCGTTCTTTTAAATACATTAATACCTTCTCTTGGGGTGTATTGGGGGCTCCCTGAGCCCTTGAATATTGTACTGTCATAGAATGTCGGTTAACCAACTGATTTCCTACTCCTCCCACTTGTTAAAACGGCTTAGACTATCCTGGTGATATGCTCTTCATTTGGAGAGAAGGTTGTGGATTTCTATCAGAAATTAATTTTTTTTTAATTTTTTTATTCATAGGTTATCCAATAAACAGAAAAAGTACATCATGCATACCCATCAAGTACAGTTGTGTAAATAGACCCCAGGCAGCATCCAGCCAAACAGATAGGCGTAGAATATTAGGCAGATACAACAATATTCAGATAATGCTCCACTGTCCCAGCAATGTCAAGGGGAAAAAGGGTCTGAAAGAGTAACCTCGTAGGATATAGCACTCTCACCACCAGAGTTGCCAAGAATTGTCTCTTTGCCAGAATTCTCCCCCTCTCACAGGACTAGGCAATTATTTGGGGAGGCTGATCACCTGTAAAAGGAACACAGGACAAAGAACAGAAGGTCCGGGCTCAATTCACTTAATGTCACACGCCCACATGAACAGGTGTCCAAAGTGACACCATGTAGGGAACAGGCTTCGAAAAAGTAATGTTTTAAAGCTCACAAACTGAAGTAACACACGTGTGTGCATAAATATATTTTATTTATTTAAATTTTGATAACCAGGTAGGCCCTCTGAGACAGTCAAGCCCCTTTTTCAGGGGCTACCCAGGAAACCAAATTTTCCAAGCATAAGAAAACAGTACAGATACAGATACAGATAATTATGTACAACTATCATTGGACAGTTACATACATTCATGGACTAAACTAGCCATCCCATTCATTGGGAGACAGTACAAATTACAGATGTCGGTTGCAGCATAGGTGAACAAACAGTAAGGTTGATGCAAGCATACATTATAATCGTAGTAGAATCAGTTAGGACTCTACTGCATCATGAACTGGCCTATGCATGCTTCGACTAGCCAACTACAG
Source organism: Neoceratodus forsteri (assembly GCA_016271365.2). Lineage (NCBI taxonomy): Eukaryota > Metazoa > Chordata > Ceratodontiformes > Ceratodontidae > Neoceratodus > Neoceratodus forsteri. Next base: position 406,534,057 of record CM028132.1, on the reverse strand, counting down.
GACTCTTTAACCCGAATAACCTACCCCCTCCCTGACCCCCCTTCCCACCCCATCCCCCTCCACCTCCCAACCCCACCCTCTCCTGCCCCTAATATTCCCTCCAGTTCCTCTCTCTGCCCAACCCCTCCATTACCACATCACCTACCTCCTTGCTGTTTATATCCCAACCTTCTGTCACACCTCCCCCACTCCAGTACCCCTCACCTTAGTTTCCCCACGCCTGTTCTCCCCCGCACTTGCCTTTCTACTGGAGCTCCAGCTTGCCCCCACTGGTGGCATCACTGCAGCAACTCCCCCAATCACTCACCCTCCCACAAAAGACAATTCCGGCCCTTAGGCTGCTCCCCACCCACTCCCCTCTGTATAGCTAGTCCCCATCGGTATGCCCAGTACTCCCAGGGTCCTGATGACCCTAAATTGACAGAATAAAGCACTTCCTTTGAAACTGTTTCCTTTGTTTGAGCTGTATCCTGAATGTTCCCTCACTGAAATGCTTTATACCCTTGAAACCATGTTCCTCCTGTTTTATTTGTAACCTGACTGAAACAAACTGTTCCTTCACTGTGTTCTAACTCGTATCGTTCAAATGTATGCAACCAATATGGGTAACTTTTTTTGTAATGTCTGCAACCTGTATGTTTGACTAATTGTTTTGTGTATGACCTGGAACCTTTGTAAACAAGTCCCAGGACTCAAAAGTATTAATCCTAAACTACAATAAATAAATAGAATAATAGATAGAGGACTATGTATTATATAGAGGATAAAGTATGGGTCTGGGTGTGTAACGAGAATTTACACACACCCGAGGGGTTTGATGCTACATAAACCCCGAGAGTGAAGCTCGAGGGGTTTATGCGTAGCAACAAACCCTGAGGGTGTGTGTAAATTTGAGTTTACACATACCCAGACCCATATTTTATTTGATATAATTGTTGGGTTTCTCTTTTTCGTCTCAACAGTTATATAAAATAAAAGAGACTGCTGTGCGCCACAGTCCGACTACGGCATGGCGCGCGGTCGGCTTTCACTTTTATTTCAAACATTTTGTGGGCAATCCGGTAGCAAATGTGGTACATTTAAGTTTTTTTACAGTTACTTACAAGTGTCCGTGGCCGTTTGTATCCATGCTGGGTTTGCGGTTCGGGAGACAGTGACCGAGAATCGAGGAAGTTCAAGCGGGCGCATGCACAGAGTGGGGAAACACGTCGTGGCGTGTTTGCCGTTATACGCTGCGCTATACGGCAATTACACCACGGTTTCTATGGGGAAAGGAAGTCGGTTATAAGGCAGTAAGACCATTGAGAGGTTTTGGGGACTTGGAACCTCGACAGCGAAGCTTGAGAGGTTCCCGAAGTCCCCCAAACCTCGAGATGGTCTGACTGCCTTATAATACATACTCCTTTATTTGTTATTTGTTGTAACATATGGACCCCATTGTGAACATTCCTTTTTTATGTTTGCTTGTGTGCAGCACAAGAAACATATTGCGGCAGCTTGGTGCTGAAACAGGTTCTGGAGGTGTGGCACTGTTTAGGCCAATACCTGCACGGCATTTTGGGATGTGTGTGTTGTCCACCAATAATGGGGTACACAGCTGGTGACAGTAGTTTGGAACGTTGCCACCAGCTTGTGAAAAAACAGCCGCTGCAATCAGGGGCCTCCTCGTCATTGCAGCGTCAGCCATTCGCTGCAATGAGGGAGCGACCCGTCATTGCAGGGCGGGATGTTCACACACTGATATTATTTGTGAACATGGCGGCGGTTTGCCACCTGTTCACAAGCAATATTAACCCTCCCCCCCTTCTGAGGGGGTGCCCAATTCCCCTGGCAGCATGTGCCTCCCCCAACACGTTTGTTTGCTGACGGGGGCCCCAATCCCCATCGGCAGCAGTGGCCCAGATATGTTTCCGATGGGGAGCCCACTTCCCATCGGCAGTATGTTAACCCCGCTTTTCTTGTTTGCGAAGGGTGCCCAATCCCCATCGGCATAATCAACCCGTTGTTGTGTACGTGAGGGGTGCTCAGCTCCGTCGGCATAGCGTAACCCCCCTTGTGCCGGCGGGGAGCCCATCCCTGTCGGCCACAGCAGCCCCCCCAAAAAAGACTCAGTTGTCACGCTGGGAGCCCACCCCAGTGTGCCACATTGCCCTGTAAAAAAAAAAAAAAAGTCCTGTGATGTCTTCTTTTTTTTTTTTTTAAACCTGTAATGAAGGAAACGGTCCCTGGCGCCTCCCTGGCCCCCCTCCCAGAACCTGCACCCACCCACTGCACACCCTGCCTCCCCACACCGCCCACCTCACCCCATACTTACCTCCGGAGTCCAGTGCGGCGATCTTCGGTGGACCGGGAACACATCTGCACTCTTCAAGACTGACCGTGAACTGAGGAAATGCCGGTAAGCTGTATAATGGAATAAATAGGGGTTTTTCAACTTTGCTAAATATCTTGGGCATTTTTTGAAATTTTGCCACCAAATTTTCAAAATGGGATTTTTGGGACCGCTCCTCATGAATTCTTTCACTGTCATGTCGTTAATCGGCCCCGAAAGGTGATTTTTGCGGTCACTGCACGGAATCACCTTTCAGGACCAATTAACTAAACGACAGTGCCAGTGTTTGAGGTGGGCTCTCAAAAAGCCTATGTTGCAAATTTGGTGGGAAAAATCCCCAGAATGACTGTTTTATGAGTGTGCGTTGCACAGTTGCTACGCACGCTCACAACTTTGTAAATTTGCAATATTTTCACCCCCGATTTTCAACATTGGCATTTTTTCAGACCTCCTTGTGAACAGTGCAGCTGTCATTTTTCACACCCTGGATGAAATGTGTTTTCGCACTTGCGGCACAGAATAGCACGGTCGGTGTGGGAAATCAGTGTTCTGAACAGATTAAGAAGCTGACAGTGGCACTGTTCATGAGCAGAGGTCCTAAAATGCCTATGTTGAAAATATGGTGATGATACTCCATAAAATGACTGTGGTAGGATGCATTGTGCTGTTCTTACTCACGCTCGTAAGTTCGCGAATTTTCAATATTTTTACTCCAGATTTTCAACATTGCCATTTTACCACACCTCCTTACAAGCAGTACAGCCGTCATTTTTCACATTTCGCCCAAAATGTGTTTCCGTGCATGTAGCGCACAATTGCGCAGTCAGTGTGCAAAATCAATGTTTGGGACAGATTAAGAAAATCACAGTGACACTGGTCATGAGCAGAAGTGTTAAATGGGCGGCCGGTGGCGCTGAGGTTGGCGTGGTCGCTACACCTCGGCGCCACGCCGGCGACCGGGTTGGGAGCGAGCACGGGTTGGCCGAGAGTCGGTGGGAGAGATGGATCGGCGTCCGAGGACTGCTCTCCATCTCGGGGTGAGGATCAGGCGGCGGTGCTGCCTGACCCTAAGCGGAGGCTGGGGATCGACAGCCGCAGCCGCAGAGACAGGGGAGGCGGGATGGCAGGCGGCTTGACTAGTGCGCGGCACGGAGCGTGCACGCACTCAGTCGCTGGCGCTGCTGCACTCCAGGCGCCCGCCGGGAGAAAAAATTCAGAAAAATGGAGCCTGGCAGCACAACGCTGCTCCCGCCGCCATTCCGGAGGGCGCCTCCTGGCATGGACCCGTTTGGGTGGGTTGAGTCGCTCCCCACCTCCCTGCCCGTGAAGGGTAAGTCGCGGGGTGCTGAAGGGAGAGGTCTCATGTCGAGGATGGCGCGGAGAGCGGATGCCGAGAGGTATAGCTGGAGCTCCTGTAAAAAAAAAAAAAAGTGTTAAAATTTGGTGGAAAAATTCCCCAAAATGACTGTTTTACGAGCATGCGTTGCGCTGTTCCTACACACGCTCGTACGTTCGTGAATTTTCACTCCAGATTTTCAACATTGCCATTTTACGACACCTTCTTATGAGCAGTACAGCTGTCATTTTCCACATCTCACCCAAAACGTGTTTCCACGCATGTAGTGCACAATGGCGCAATCGGTATGTGAAATCAATGTTCGGGAGGCATTAAAAAAATCACAGTGACACTGTTCATAAGCAGAGGTGTTACAATGGCTATGTTAAAATTTGGTGAAAAAAGTCCATAAAATGACTGTTCTGACGACCATTGCGCAGTTTCCATGCACCTCACGAAGGTCATGGATTTCTAATATTTTCAGTCCAGATTTTCACCACTGGCATTTTCCACACTTCCTTATGAGCAGTACAGCTGTCATTTTTCACACCATGGCCGAAATGTGTTTTCGCACTTCCAGTGCAGAAATGCGTGGTCGCTGTGGGAAATCACTGTTTGGGACAGATTAAGATAATCACAGTGACACTGTTCATGAGCGGAGGTTCCAAAATGCCTGTGTTGGCAATCTGCTGTAAAACATCCCCAAACTAATTGCATTATCGGTGTGCGTTGCCCAGTTTCTACACATGCTCGTGACTTCACCAGTTTTTTTTTAATATTTTCACTGCAGAATTTCAACATTGCCATTTTTTCCACCTCCCCATCAACAGTACAGCTGTCATTTTTCACATGCTGTTCGAAATGTGTTTTCGCACTTGTGGTGCCAAATGGCGTAGTCGCTGTGCAAAATCAGCTTCCGGCTAACAAACTGATATTGCCACTGTTCATAAGGTGGGGGTCACAAAAAACACATGTTGAAAATTTGGAGTGAAAATGCCAACGAACGCCTGAGGACGTTAGGGTTTCTGACCATAACGCCCCACCCTGTAGAGATTGACAGGCATCAGGGGTGTGACTTGAGATTCTCGCCTGTAATGCTCATACCATTCCACACCCTGCAGCCAGTGAGAGGCATTGAGGTGTGCCTTGGACTCTCCGGCCCCAAAGTTCACCCCATTCTCCTATACCGCACCCATCTCACCGTATTTCCTGATGGAATGGGGTGCGCATAAGGGCCAAAGACCCCAAGGCACACTGTGACACTTGTCGGTGTCTGCAGGGTAGGGTGTGGTGAAATGGTATGGCTGTTATGCCTGACGACCCAAAGGCACACCCCAATGCCTGTCAATCTCTGCAGGGTGGTGGCGGGGTTGGCTTCAGTTCAGTACTTCACTGCCATTCCTATTATGCAGCTCTCTAACTCCTACACTACCAATGCCAATGCCAGCAAGCAAACATTCGGCATTGACAAACGCTTGTTTCATGTGGATTTTGTGAAACGGGCTTGCCGGCCTCCGCATTGAGCACATGCTGTCTCTGAGCTGCCTGCAGCACAAACGAGTGTCCCATCACTCATTTCAAATAAGATTTTGTTTCTTTTAATTTAGTAGACAGTAAAGTGTGGGAGGTTATTCCACTGTTGTGGTGCTGCGAAGGAGAAGGATCTTCCTCCAGCAGCTAGGTGAGTCTTGGGCAGACCCATCATCGGCAGGTGTGAGGACCTGAGTGTTCTTGGGAAGGGTTTCAGGGTTATAGGTTAGATATACTCGGAAGAGGTGAGAGGTGTATTAGCTTGGAAGGTGGCGCAATATACTGGGAGGTTAAGTCTGGCCATGAAAGATGACCAACCCAAATTGTTCAGCACGTCACAGTGATGGGCGCAAGGTGGGGCCTTAATAGCAAAGCAGGTAGTTCTGTGATGGGCCATTTTGAGTTTATTCAGGAGTGTAGTCTTAGAGGAGTGGATTATAGAGGCACTGTAGAAGAGGCCTGGGAGAAGGGTTGCAGAAGCAGTACTGCTTCTTGCACTACTTGAGAGGTAGGGAGCAGTGCAATATAAAAGGTGTAGTTTCTGATTAGTAGCCTTAGTGACACAGGTTATGTGCTCATCAAAGGATAGATGCTTGTCAAGCACTACACCCAGGTATTTAAAGGAGGTAACATTTTCAAGTTGAATGTTACATACGAAGAAGCCAGCAGAAGTCCATTTGGTCTATCAAGTCTGCTCGTATTGCAGGGTCCACGGCTTGAGCTAATGCCCCTGCCCTCCCTCCCCATTCCTCCCATCCTCTCTACCGATGATCCTTACCTTCCCCCATGCCTATCCTAGCCTCTCTTAAAGGTGCCCACTGTCTTCAATGAGATGACCTCTTCCGACAGCACATTTCAAGTGTCCACCGCCCTCTCTATGAAGAAGTGCTTCCTGACCTCCCTCCTAAACCTCCCACCCTCCAGCTTAAGAATGTGTCCCCCCCTCGTGTTTTGGTTGCCACTCAGCTTAAAGAGACTCTCCTTATCAATCTTATTTATTCCTTTCAAGTACTTGAAGGTGCCTATCATGTCCCCTTTCTCTCTCCTGTCTTCCAGGGAGTACTTGTTCAGTGCCCGCCACCTCTCCTCATATGCCTTACCCTGCTGACCTGCTGTCATCTTTGTAGCCCTCGTCTGGACCTTCTCCAGCAGGTTAATGTCCTTTTTGAGGTGTGGGCACCAGTACTGAACTCCATACTCTAGATGCGGCCTTACCAGTGACCTGTACAAGGGCAGTATAACCTCCTCCCTCCTATTACTGATCCCCTAGAAATGCATCCCAGCATCTTGTTTGCCTTTGCTGCTGCTTTCTTGCACTACTTGGAGTGCTTCAGGTCACTGGTGATTATCACTCCCGGGTCCTTCTCCTCGTCTGATGCAGATACTAGGACTCCACCCAGGTAGTACTCTGTCCTGGGATTGTTGGCTCCTATATGCATAACTTTGCATTTCTTGGCATTGAAGCCAAACTACATGATCTTACTTCAAGAGGGCTCTTGCAGTAGGTAATTACATATAGGACTGCCGTCAGCAGGCGGCAGGACCTCACGGAAACATTTCTAGCTAGCAGTCTCTGGCAAGGGACCGCCTCCATGTCAGGTGACCGGCGTCAGGAGACGTCAGTATAAAGGGGCGGTCCCTCACGCCTGCCCCCCAGTTCTTTCCCGCCGTTAGCTTATGCCAGCCCCTCGCGGAAAAGTTCCCTGCTCGTCAGGCTCCTTCGTTGGTATTGTAACTGAATATTTTCGATTTTTTTCTTAGCCTTTGTCAGGTATCCTTCGGTGTATGTCGTCCCCTATACCCTCCGAGCACAAAAACAAGTGCGACTTGTGTGGCGCCCAACTCCTGCACAAGGACGGCCATTCCCTGTGCCTTTTTTGCCTAGGCCCCGACCATCCGGTGGAGAAGTGCCAGCACTGCCTCAGCTTTAACGCTGCCATCCGGAGAAGGCGGCAGCAGTCCCTGGAAGCCCACATTTTGAAAAAGAAAATGAGCTCCATGGAGAAAGAACTGAAAAAGCTTCAGCAGGTGTCGACTTCCCCTGAAGGCCATCGCAAGAAAAAGGACAAGGAAATGCACCGGGACAAGGGCTCCTTTCCCACCGCGTCTTCCTCTGGAGTCGCCGTGAAACAGGTAACGTCCCCCCTGGGGGACCGCTCCACGACGGCTGCCTTAGAGGCTTCTAAGGCAGCGTCGGCCCGCCCGTCTGGCTTGTGCTCGGGCCCTTCGGGTGCCTCTGGGCTTGTGGAGGCCTCTGCTCCCAGTAAAACTGTGGTTTCACTGCCTACTGGTGCGAGCGGCTACGATAAGCCGGACGTCTGCTCCTCCAACATCCTCACAGAGAAGGTTGGTAAGTCGCCCAACCCTTCGGGGCGAAGCGCGGCCCCCATTCCGCCAGACCAGGCCGCCCCTCCATCACGGCTGTCTCCGGCAAAGGGTCTGTTAAGTTGGACGCCAGCCCCTCCGACGCCCACCCGGATCCCGCTGCTAAGCCGCATGTCGCTTCGTCCGACGTCCACAGAGTGGATTAGCCGACGACGGCCCCCCCACGTCCGTCGTTCCTGGCTCCTCGCAGCCTTCGCTGCCTTCCGGGGACCCCAAGTCTCCTCAGCCCGACCCCAAGGATTTCTCCCCCTCATCCCCGGGTGACGTTGAGGTTTCTGTTCCACCTGCATCAGACCGTCCACCTTCTGGTCCGACCAATCTGACGCCGGCTGTTGGCTCCGACGCCGGACGACATCTCACCCCCCGTGTTGCCCTGACACCAGGCCCTCCGTCCCCCAGGCCTTCTGCTCCAGAACCGCCTGTGGGGCCTCTGGCCGGGCCATCTGCTCCAGCAGCTCCTCCGGCTCCCGGGTACCCATCCCCGTCGTTTCCAACGCCGCCATCCCCAGGTCCGCAGTATCCAGCGCCTCAGTACCCGGTGCCGACATATCCGACACAGCAGTACCCGGCTCCTCAGTACCCGACACCGGGCTTCCCGCTGTTGGGTTATGGATACGCGCCTTTCAGGTATGGTCCATACCCATATCCCCCCCCTCCTCCTCCACCACCACCCCCTCAGCCACCGGTGGACTTGCAGGAGACTCTTGCCTCCTGGTGGGCTGAAGCCAAGGCTCAGCTCACCAGAGAGGCGGAGAGTCGTCTTCCGATGACAGTGCTGGTTCCCGTACGTCCATGATGACACACTCCCTCCAGACACCAGGGCTAAACTCTCTGGGTCCAGAGAGGGGCAGGACACGCTTCCTTGAGGGATTCCCAGGGGGTCCGTTCCTCCCCCTCGTCGGGAGAGGGAGTCTACCTCTTCCTCATCTTCTTGTTCCTCGGACACCTCAGATCCTTCCGACGTTTGTTCCGAGCAAGACGACGAGCCACGCTCTCCGTCCAAGCCCCGGCCAAGGACTCCTCCGAAGTCTCCTCTGGAGGATCCTTCCTTCACGGAGTTGCTACGGAAGATCCAAGAAGTACATAAGTGGCAAACCTTGGAGCCAGACCCCCAGTGTAAAAAACTTGCTAAGCATCTGGATCTGCCCATGACGGCTCCCACTTTGGTGCCACCCTGGATCGAGCCTCATGCCGACCTTATTACCACCATATGGAAACAACCGTCAGCCTTAGCCCCACTTCCCAGGAAGTCGAACAGGCTATACCAGGCTCCCGAGGGTGTTGACTTTTTTAGACTCCCACCGTCGAGCTGACTCGGTTGTGATTAGCACCACTCATGGCCAGTCAGCTCAACCCAAACATCTTAGCTCGTCTCCACCTGACAAGGAATCCCGCCTTCTGGACCAGTATGGCAAGAAGATTTTTGCTTCTTCCACTCTGGGTATTAGGGCCCTGAACTACGTCAGCCACATGGGGGATTACCAGAAGGCAATTCTTAGTGAGGCGGAATCGAAATTGGACTCCCTTCCGGACTCTCAGGTCAAGCAGGAAGTGGCTGGCCTTGTCCGCTCTGTACGTTCGGCCAGTCGGCATATACTTCGTGCGACCTACGATGCAGTGGACACTGCGGGTAGGAGCTCAGCTTTTGCCCTAGGTTTACGGCGTCACGCTTGGCTCAAAGTGTCAGGGTTGGTCCCGGAAGTGCAGTCTTCTATCCAGGAAGCGCCCTTCCAGGGTTCGGTGCTGTTCGGGGGTGATGTCAAGGACATCATCACCGACTTGCAGGAGAAGGGGACGGCACTAAAGTCTGTGGACTCTATGTATCATCCCCATCAATTGCAGCGCCGTCCGCTTCCATGAGCGGAATCGTGAGCGAGACCACAGGGAAGGGGGCCACTAAATGTCAGGCCCCCCAGCTGCCAAGCCCCCGCCCAAAAAAGCAGCGGGAGCTTCAGCTGTGGCCCTGCCCCACAGCACCTGACTCCTTCCCTCTCCCACTACCTCTGGGCTTCCCGGAGGAACCGGTAGGAGGGAGGTTTTCCCTCCACCTTCTGGGCTGGGAGAGGATAACATCAGATTCTTGGGTGCTCCAGCTAATCGCAGAAGGACAGTTGATAGAGTTTCTGCAGAAACCACCTCATCACCCTCCCCCGAGGTCGTCATACTCTCGGGAACATCTTTTTCTGGTCCAGGAAGAAATTTCAGCACTTTTGCTGAAAGAGGCGATAGAACCTGTCCCCCTCTCTCTCTGCAAGGAACAGGTTACTATTCCCACTTCTTCCTGGTCCCGAAGAAGACAGGAGACGTAAGACCAAGGCCCCTAGAATTCTGCGGTCACAGAATTTTGTGCAGAACTTGCAATCTACCGCAGAACTTCTGCAGTGCCACAGAATTCACTTTTCTTGGTGATTTTTTATTAATATTTCTATTTATCCATAGAATCTGGTTCCCGTCCCCTCTTTTTATATCCAAACCCCTTATATGCTCAGAATGTGATGTTATCATTGATATAGCATCATACATTAGCTAATGAAATGACTGCATTCTACAACAGAAATGAACAGTCACTTATCTACTGCATGGCACAGCACATTATGCATGGTGATATTTGCTCAACCTGCACTACAGCCTAATACAATTTTCAGTCTTAAATTATTGCACTAGGGCCAACTTAAACAAAACCTTGTCAATAGCACAGACCTGTTAAGTCCATACCTCACTTTGTACAAACCTATTTGTGCCTTTAAGGTATAGAGACACCATCTGAAATGAATAACTGGTAAAATTAATTTAACTGTCATTTTTAAGAAAAATAAAGTAATTATGCCTTGAAAAGTGGAGTATAATAATGTGTAGACCTGTTGAAAGAATAGACCTGTTAAATAAATAATTGCCCTGTACGCATTTTTGCCAGGGTTATTGATTACATATAGTCATTGGTTGATAGAACCACCTAAAAGTTATGGAGAAATGTTGTGTGCAGGGGCAGCTGTTGGGCCAGAGGGTAGCATGCTGTGTTTCCATGCCGGCAACTCAGGTTCAGAGATTACTGTAGCTCTGGGAGCTGGCTGGGCAGCACAAGGATTGGTGGAACACATCTATGCTCGGAGCCTGGGAAGGTATGGTGCAGTGTTCTGTCACATGGTGGACACATTGTGATGTGTTGGAGAGCTGTATCTCACAACTGGTTCACATGCATGTCATGGCCTGATGGTGTTAGGCGTGCGTCAGGGAAAGCAGGTTGACATGAAAAATGAGTTTGCAGTAACTCCTCTATTCCATTTCCAATGGGACCTGTATGAATGAGGATGCAAGTTCATGGTAATAAAAAAAATAATATATATATATATTTATATATATATATATATATACATACACACACACACACAGAATCTCTCTCTCTCTCTCTCTCTCTCACCACACACACACACATATATTTGTATTTATGTTACAGATTGCATATAAATATATAAGTGATACACAGTGGGAACGTCATGAGTGGTGTAGAAAGCACACACAAATATATAAGTGATAGACAGTGGAGACCTCATTAGTGGGATAGATAGCATGCATATAGAAATACCTTATGTATCAATAAGATCCTCTCTGCATATGTCATTTATGCAACAGGCTAGGACCTTAGGAAAGAGACATTTGTTTTGCTTTTTAGGCATAAAATTATTTTATAAGTCTGTTATTTTTGAACTAGTGTTACTGTGCTTTCCACCATCCTGATTGCTATAACCACTGCCATGAAAGTGAATTCAGGATGACAAGCTTACACTGTGATGTGGTAGTTTGTTAGTGCCACAGAACTTCAGCAGAAATTACAAACCACTGCCACAGAAGTTCTGCGGCAAATGGTAGTCTTGCCGCAGAACTTGGTCCCACTGTGCCGCAGAAAAGTAGGGGCCCTGCGTAAGACCTATTCTAGATCTCAGTTCCATGAACATTTTCGTGGAGTACAAGAGGTTCAGGATGCTCTCACTGCAGAGCCTTCTGCCCCATCTCCGCTCAGGCCAGTGGCTGTGCGCTCTGGATATGCAGGACGCTTACCTTCACATAGCTATCCGCCCATCTCACCGCAGATATCTCCGTTTTGCTTTCCAGGGGGACCACTAGCAGTTCAGGGCACTTCCATTTGGCCTGTCCTCGGCCCCTCGAGTATTTACCAAGTGCCTTGCGGTAGTGGCGGCCTACCTGCGTACCTGGGGGGTATAGGCTTTCCCGTACCTGGACGATTGGCTCCTGGCGGCCTCCTCAAGGGAGGAACTCCTGCACTGCCTCTCTCTCACCCAGCAGGTCTTTGCCTGTTTGGGTATTACCATCAACCATTCCAAGTCTCACTTGATCCCATCCCAGAGGCTTCAGTTTATTGGGATGATACTGGACATGACCCTAGGCAGGGCTTTCCTGTCACCAGACAGGGCGGCCACACTCCAGACTCAGATAAGCCTGTTGTCCAGCCGCAGGTGGGTCAGTGCAAGGTCAGTTCTTCGTCTCCTCGGGCTTATGGCAGCTGCTACCCTGACAGTCCCTCACGCTCGGCTCCACATGAGGGTCTCTCAGTGGACGCTTCGCTTTCAGTGGGATCAGTTGGTAGACGACCTGGACCAGTTGGTCCTAGTCTCCTCTCCCATGATTCGAGACTTGCAGTGGTGAATGGTTTGAGAGAACCTTCTTCGGGGAGTTCCATTCTCCCTCTCTCCTCCCTCCCAGACTCTGAACACAGACGCCTCGGGCAAAGGTTGGGGAGCCCATCTTGGTCCACATCGGACCCAGGGTTCTTGGTCCAAGCTAGAACAATCACTGCACATCACTGTGCTCGGGCTTTGGGCGGTGCTCTACGCTCTCCAGGCCCTCCATCTGCATCTTCTTCCAGGCCACTTAGCCATCCAGACGGACAATATGTGCGTGGTATGGTACATCAACAAACGGGGCAGGACTCGGTCCTACCCTCTTTGCAGAGAAGCGATGAGAGTCTGGGATTAGGCAGCACAACACGACCTTCACCTCACGGCAATTTATATTCTGGGGGTCGAGAACTCCTTAGCAGACAAACTAAGTCGCTCTTCTGCTGAAGCTCACGAGTGGGAGCTGGAAAAGAGGGTCCTAGACGATATCTTCCTGCGTTGGGGAACACCTCAGGTGGACCTGTTCGCTTCACCTCTAAACGCAAAGCTTCCTGACTTCTGCTCGCTCGTTCAAGAGCGAGGCGTTTTCTGGAGAGACGCTCTGTCTCTAGATTGGAGGGACAGATTCGTCTATGCCTTCCCCCCCGATTCCTCTGGTCCCACGTGTCTTGCAGAAACTCGGCTCAGAAGGGGCACAAATGATTCTGATCACTCCTTTTTGGCCCAGGCAAGTTTGGTTCTCTCTTCTGCAACAATACTCAGAGGAGCCTCCTCTTCCTCTTCCGCTGTCACGAATTTTATTGACCCAGGATCAGGGGACCCTGGTTCATCCAGGTCTCAAGTCCCTTCAACTGCATGCGTGGCTCCTGCAGACATAGCTCAAGCCCACTGGGGTTTCTCCCCAGGTGGCTGAGATCTTGGTGGAGGCTAGGAAACCCTCCAGTAGATCTACTCATGCCATGAAGTGGAAACGGTTCTCAATCTGGGCTGCTTCAAAAGGCTTTGAGCCTTTCTCCTGCTCAGTCGGGCGACTGCTGGAGTACTTGCGCCATCTCTTCGACCTGGGTCTTAGTCACTCGTCTCTGAAGGTACACATGGCGGCCATTTCGGCCTACCATATTCCTTTCGCAGATAGGACGTTTGCTCAACTGGAAGTCTCTGATACTTTCCTCAGAGGGGTTCTTCACTTGAGACCCCCTATCCGAGTTCCTGCCCCTCCTTGGGACTTGAACTTTGTTCTCGAGAAAGTTACTTTGTCTCCTTTTGAACCGGCGGCCTCAGCAGACATGAAGCTCCTTTCATGGAAGACACTTTTTCTAGTGGCCATTACCTCTGCTCGGAGGATTTCTGAGCTCCAGGCCCTGATGTGTAAAATCCCGTATTTGATTTTTCACAAGGAACGCGTGGCTCTGTGCACCAATCCTAAGTTTCTCCCCAAGGTGGTAGCGGAATCTGCATTGAACCACTCCAATCAGGGGGAGTATCTACTTCACACTGTGGACGTTCACCGCATTCTGAGATACTACACTAACAGAACAAAGGATCTCAGAAAGACTGATCAACTTTTTGTCTCTTTTGCCCCCAAAAGAGAGGGCATTGCTGTTTCCAAGCAATGCCTGTCTAAATGGTTGGCTCATTGCATCACCTTCTGTCATGACAAGTACAAGACCCTTCCTGGTCAAATAAGAGGTCACTCCACCAGAGGGGTTGCTGCCTCAGCGGCATGTTTCAAGAATGTGTCAGCGGCAGACATTTGTGCTGCCACCGCTTGGACTTCTGTCCATACATTTACAAAACATTACAGTTTGGATATTGGCTCTCGCCGTAGAGCAGGCTCCGGGCTCGCTGTTCTGCAAGGCCTCCTTTCTTAAGGCCTTCACAGCTAGAGGATCTGCTTTGAGTAGCTTTCCTCCTCCCGTGTGCTTCTTCTTGTTCCAGACTGCTTGGGACTCAGTCCTATATGTAATTACTTACTGCAAGAGCCCTCTCGAAGTAAGATAGTACAGTTACGTAAGAACTTACCGTAACAGTAGATCTTCGAGAGAGGCTCTTGCAGTAGGTAATACCTTCCTGCCCTCCATCCCCCTAAGCTTTTTCAACTCCTTTTCCAGTGAGGGAAATATCTGCTTCTCTCTCGTCTGGCCTCTTGTGGCCCGTGGTGGGAAAGAACTGGAAGGTGGGCGTGAGGGATCGCCCCTTTATACCGACGTCTCCTGACACTGGTCACCTGACGTGGGGGCGGTGCCTCGCCAGAGACTGCTAGCTAGAAATTTTTCCATGGGGTCCTGCCACCTGTCGACGTCAGTCCTATATGTAATTACCTACTGCAAAAGCCTCTCTTGAAGATCTACTGTTACGGTAAGTTCTTACTTAACTGTACTTTCCTGTACCACTTCACATGTTAGTGGTTGTTTTTATAACCAGGGGGGCTGTGAGGTTGTGTCAAAGCAGGTATGGTGGAACAACATGGATTTAGTCTTTTTTTGTGTTCAGAACTAGTAGGTTATTTTTAATTATATAATGGTGTGTGAAAATCCTGTAACCTCATTGGTCAAAACATGTCACATGACCATGGGTAAATCCTGCATTACCCATGGCTGAGGAATGGCATTTATTTTTGACTGTTAAGTTGTTTATTGGCTTTTTTCAACATACAAAAAGCAAGATCCAGTCAGGGCGAAAAAAATAACTGTAAGGAGTTGTTGGTTACATAGACAACTCTGTCAGGTTGGTCAGTGATACAAAATGGTGTGTTAACATGCACTTCCTGGACACTATACGGAGGTTAACCTTGACGAAATGGAGGGACACGGCTTCCATGCTCCACTAGTTAGTATCTTGGTTCTCTGTGAGGATTGGGTGTAGTCTAGCCTTCTGACACCCCTAAATGAAATCAAACAGAAAGAACCACTATTCTATATACTAAATAATATAACTATATACAATAACAGCAACAGTAAACACCACACATTGATTTAGGTTACAGATAAGTGGGTCAAAATGATTCCCAGCTAATGTTCAGGCAACAGGCAGTCAGTCTTTTATTTACATTTTCAGCCTACTCCAGTCTTGGGGGTAGTATATCTAGTAAAGGGGGTCCAACATTGTTCATAGATTTTCATAGAGTCTCTCACTAAGTGAGAGAGTCTGTCCAAAGCAGCTGTCTGGAACATGGATGCCAGGAGTTCCTGTGCACTAGGGATCTCTGTTGTTTTCCATCTACAGAGCAGCAGGCGTTTGGCCTGCATAGCCCAAAGAGCTAGCCAACGGTGATCCATATCACAAAGGTGGGGTGCTTCGGATCTCAAACCCAAAAGAAGGAGGAGGGGAATAGACCTGGGAATAGTTTTTTGCAGGACTTTAGTTCCTGTATCACAAACATAGTCCCAGGTTTTCTGCACTAAGGGGCACTCCCATAGGATATGAAGGAGATCCCCTGGGTGGGAGTGACATCTCCAACACAGATTGGATTGCAACACACCTGCCTTATGGAGTATCACAGTTGTGCGGTACGAAGAGTGGAGGATCTTACTCTGGACTAATTTACTTTTCGTATCAGTAAAGTACTTGTAAGCAGTACTCCAACAGTCCTTCCACTGTTGGTCTGTAAGCTCAATGTTCAGGGCGGTTTCCCATTTGTGTTTAGATTTTTCTGCTTGGCTGGGTAGAGTGGCCCTCAAGGTTGCATAAATAGAGGTAGCTAATCCCCTATTTTTTTGCAACCAAAGAGATATGATCTGAGTTTCACCCTGTGGTTGTTGGGAGACATAGGTGCGGACTGTACTGCGGAGTTGTAAGTACCTCCAGAAGTCTGAGGCAGGGAGTGACCATTTGGCTTGCAAGTTGGTAAAGGTGTCTACCACCATAGATGCAGGGGCCATAATGTCCTCTATCGTAGATATTGCCCTATCGAGCCACCCTTTCCAGTGTATCGGTTTGTTATCTATACACAGTCTCCCATTTCCCCATGGGGGGGTTAGCTTAACTGGGGCAAGGGTCATTTTAAGCCTTCTCTGTATTTTGGTCCAACATTATAATGATGCTCCTATGGTGGGGTGCAATTTGAGTCCTTTAGAGGGGGTATTATAGATCAGGAGCAATAGAGATGTCTGTTGACTGACAGCCAGCTCTGTGTCTACCCTTTGGGGTCTGGAGGTACTGTTTCCCCATAGTCAGTGTAGTGATTTTGTCATATGAAAGGCCCATTTATAACCCTCAAACCAAGGGAGACACCACGTCCCTAGGCTCCAGTGAGCTCGAAGTTTGTTCCTGCTATACCTTGGGCATTTCCCTTCCCATAGGAATTGACCAACAGCCTTATCAATCCTCTGAGTCCGACATTGGGGGAGGGAGAGAGGGATGTGTGCTAGGATATAAAGAATTTTGGGGGCTAAGATCATTTTAATTGCTGCTATCTTTCCTGCTAAGGTTAAGTGCAGTTTGGACCATCTAGCCATGTCCTCTTTCATGTCTAATAAAAGGGTGTGGAGGTTGCGATCCCATATTTTGGAAAGAGTGAAAGTAAAATTAATTCCTAGGTAGGTGACACTGTCTCCCGCCCACTTTAAACCAGTGTCACCTAGTGATTGGGGAGTGCATCTAGGATTCAGGAGGAGTGCCTCAGTTTTAGTTTGATTAAGACGGAGACCTGAGAGTGGAAATGGTGAAGGGTATCGAGCAATAGGGGCAGTGCCGAGGGTACATCCGCTAGCTGGACTAGAAGGTCATCTGCATACATGAGCGTGGTGTATTTTCCGTTGCCTGCTGGGATCCCTCGTATACTTATGCTGTCCCTAAGGGTAATTGCCAGTGGTTCCACTGCTAAGACAAACAGTAAGGGGGAGAGAGGGCATCCCTGTCTAGTACCCCGGGCTAGGCCAATGGAAGGAGATAAGGTGGAATTAGTCAATACTTAGGCCGTAGGAGAGCTATATATAGCTGCTACCCATGCCCTAAAGCGAGGTCCTATTCCCAGGTGTTCGAGGATAGCGTGTAGGTAGTCCCATTCAGCAGAATCAAAAGCCTTTTCGAAGTCTGTGGCTATCGCCGCCACTGTGGTTGGGAGTTGCTGAGCTATCTGGGTCAGATTAGTGAGAGTCCTGATGTGATCCGTACTATATCTACCTGGGACAAACCCCACTTGGGAAGGGTGTATGAGTTGCGGTAATAGAGGTCCTAGTCTGAGGGCCATAGCTTTGGTGAGGATCTTACTGTCAACGTTGAGGAGGGATATTGGACGGTAGCTACCTGGGGATGTAGGGTCTTTCCCTTTTTTTGGCAGCACTGTAATCATTGCCTCCCGCATGGTGGGGGGAGGGTCCCGAGCATTTCTGCTTCGACATAAGTCTGACATAAAGGGGGGGACAATAGTATCTGCTAGGGCCTGCCAGAATTCAGCCGAATAGCCATCACCTCTGGGAGCCTTCCCTGATTTAAGGGAAAGTAGAGCCGATTTAACCTCTGTTATGGTAAGTGGGGCATCCAGTTGTTGAGCCTGTTGCGTGGTTATAGTGGGAAGGTATACGGATTAAAGGTAGGCATGCGTTGCCTGTGGGTGTGCCTCTCTAGAAGAGGTGTTTAGGAAGGAATAATATGTTGCCATAACCTCATTCAGATCAGCTTCTTTGGTGCATATTGCTCCGGTGGTATCTTTCAGTCCAGCAATATGTCTTTCCATTTGTTGCTTCCTCAACCTGTAAGCTAGGACCTTCCCCCCTTTTTCTCCCCCCTCCCAATACTTATGTTTCAACTTCAAAATGGAGATTTCTGCATTTCTGCACTTGAGAGAAGGGAGTTAATTTCCATACGGAGGCCTATTATCCTCTGTCTGAGGGATTCTTTTTGGGTCTTCCCTCCCTGCTCTTTGTGTTGGCGTTCCGCGATATGGAGGTCGACCTCTAAGTCCTTGAGTCTTTGTTCCCTACGCCGTCTTCTAGCACCTGCATATCCCATTGTCTTCCCTCTCATTGTGGATTTGAAAGCCTCCCATCTGGTCCCTGCCGTGGTGTCCTGGGCAGGGTTTTCCTGAAAAAACAGCTCTGCTTCAGCTCGGGCCCATTGCAGGAATTCAGTGTCCTTGACTAACAAGGGGTCAAGCCTCCAGGAAGTCGATGTGGGAGTGGGTGGACCCCCGAGCATATCCAGCTGTACTGGAGCATGGTCAGAGATCACGATAGGTAATATGTCGGATGCTAGAGTAGCCTGCGTGATCTGGGGGGGAAGTGAAAAGGAAATTAGTGTGGCTGTAGGTTACATGTACTGTGGAGTAAAAAGAATAGTCCCGCCCTCTAGGATTCAGCACTCTCCATATGTCTACCAAGCCTTAGTCCTTCATCCAACTCAGTAGGGCTCTTCGTTCCCTCCCATGTGGACTCCCCCTCCAGCAATATTCTTATCTAATAAGGGATCTAAAGCCAGGTTGAAATCTCCCCCTATTATGATTGGTATTCCACTTTGATTCCTGTTAAGGAGGGTTTGAGAAACGTGGTGAAAAAAGGCTGGGTCATTCTCATTGGGACCATAACGATTCCCTAGCAGGTTGGGACCTTGTGGGTCAGCCTTCGACGTGATAAGAGACCACTACAAATGTTTGTGTAGGAGAATAGCTACCCCACGTTTTTTAGTTGGTGCGGAAGTGTGAATTTCTAGCCCCACCCAATCTTTTTTGAGGAGCTTGTGATCTTTCCTAGTGAGTTTTGTCTCTTGTAGAAAGGCAACCTGGGTTTTACCTCGTTTCAGATATGTTAGCACCTTTTTCCCCTTCACTGGTGTATTCAGCCCTCTCACATTCTAAGTGATACATTTCAGATTAGCCATAGTCAAGGGTATCGGGGGTCTAGGCAGCGGCAAAAAAACAGTGAAGAGGAAGAGGTGTCTTCCTCCGAGAAGCATAGGTTGGGATGCCAGGCTGCCCAGCTGACCAGGGAGTGGAAAGTGACCCATAGCTCCTATAGTGGTAGGTATTAGAAACATTGTTTGGGGACAATAAGGGGCTTTGGTGAGTTGTGACGTAGGTATCAAATTGATCTGGTAGTGCGGGGCCTCATTTGGGGGCATTACATCAGAAATTACGTAGTGCACCAAGAGTGGCGCCTGGGTAGTACCATTGGAGTGTTGTCTACTTGTATGTGGGATCGTCTCCCGAAATTGTGTGCCCTCCAAAAGATCAACACTTCTGTTGCTGGGTAGGCATAACCATTCCAATAGAACATTAAACATAAACCAAACATGAAACATATATACAATCTGCACTATCGTGCCCAGTTAGAGCCGTCCAGCATATGTGATCGCCTGTCCAGCTTGGTCAAGCAAGATCTGCTGGGTGGTTCCTGTGGGTGTGGTGGCCACATATCTCTTTGGTCTGTTAACTTTTGTACCTCTCAACGTGATAGAGAGGTATGGCAGCTAGCAGAGAGATAGTTTGCTTCACCCAACAGCACTAACCTTGATTAAAGCTTATAATGGACTCCGTAGGTCTGAGGAGTAGAAATATGAACTCCACTGGATTAAGTCTGGGACCATGGGGGTCTTGGGTGGTCTGTACAAGGAGGTTCCCATAAAACAGAGGTCCTTCCAGATGGGAAGGGCAGGGCCAGCTGGCTCTGCCCCTGGGACAAATCGGGGGTAAATAAATGGTTCCCCCATTGGTGTTCTCCTCGGAATTCATCATCCATTGCCAGGGATTCCTAGCCAGCATTGCCAAGGAGATGGGGTATTTTGAGACATGGGTTTTGCTTAGCACCTGTTTGTGAGATTTACCCTAGCTTAGTGCTTAGAAGCAGTACCCCACTGTAAGACGCATGGTTTTTACTTTTTTTTTTGCCCATGAGATCCCCCCCCCCGTCTCCCCATCTGATGTGCTAGGGGGTGACCCAGGTGGTCAGGAGATCAAGGCGCCTCAAAGGCGAAAGTCCCAGTGTCTTGTGATCTCCTGACATCAAGTTACTGACAGTTTTTAACACCTTAGGCAAAATAAAAGGGAGCAACCCCTAAACACCATATAACCCAGAAAGTGACAAACCTTAAGGGGAGTACTTATCTAATCAGGTTATCTCTGTTCCAGGGTGATTACCAAGGGGTTCCAGGAAAGTGCTGGAGATTCCGTCTCGACTGGGCCCAAATCTTGGCACTTGGGTGCTGATTCTGAAGAGAGCTGTGTCACTGGTAGGCCCGAGGCTTCGTTCCGTTCCGTTCGGATGTCTGGCATCGTTGGCACGGAGGTATGGGAGAGCAATTCAGGCAAGGGTGCTTCCTCTGGATGCAGAACTCTGGTGTTTGGCGAAGGAGATCTCAGGATTTCGTAAGGGTTTTTAGTCATGTACCTCACCAGGGCTGTGCTCTCCTCCCTCTGTTGTTCTTTGTCTGCCTCTTGAGGCGGAGGGCCTGCCCGTAACATGGGATGATCTCTACGCTTGTGGTTCACCCTGGCTGTTTGTTTCCTGCTGCGCCGAGGGAGTCCTTCTTGGCTTTTTGGTTCCTCACCCAACAGCATGTCTTCGGGGTCCAGGTTATCTGCAGGGCTGGTGTGTTGAGGGGGGCCGCCATCTCCAGATTGCCAATCAATGAAAGCTTCAAGTGCCACCAGTGTCTCAAAGAAAAGAGGGACCCCATTCTGAATGATGCGCATGGTGGCCGGGTAACGCAAGGAGTATTGTATGCCCAGTTTCTGCATAGTGTGGTGGGCTGGCGTATACTCCCTTCGTTTGTTTGACAATTCCTTGGAGAAATCCTGATAAATTGAAATGGGGTGTCCCTGCCAGTTCAAGCGTCCCACCTCTCTAGAGCGCTGCAGTAAATCTTGTCTTGTGTTGTAGGCCAACAGTTTCATAAGAATGGGCTATGGTTTCTCCCCTTTCCGAGGAGCTGGAGCGAGGGACCTATGCGCCCGCTCGATTTCCAGGCGGAACTCTGGTGCCAGGCCCAAGATTTTGGGTAGGGCTTGTTTTAGAAAAGCGGACAGTGTCTCTTTTTCCACGCCCCGGAACCCTAGCACCCTCAAATTATTTCCTGCTATGGTTTTCCAAGTCGTCCACCTTGCCAGGAGTAAATTGATGGTAATTTGCTGTTCTCTTTGAACTCCTCGGATCTCCTCAATGGCTGGCTCGTGGGTTTGCGCTTGATGCTCTATGTGCGTTAGGCGGCCGGTCAAATTCTGAATTGCCGCCGTCGTATGATGGGATGCCTCGGTTACCTCGTCCATGTGGCTCAGCATCTTCTCAAAAGTAATAATTAATGTGGCTGAGATCGAGAGTTGGACTCTGCGCCGCCATCGTATTGCAGGCCGATTTGTTCAAAGCTATGCGACGGACGAAAGAGGTTCCCAGATCAGGGGAAAAAAGGTATGCCCTTGTAGCTAAAAGCAGGAGTATTTAGGATATTGCTTTGTCGTCGGTTAGTAGCTGGCTCAGCAGTGTAAATGTCGGATAATGTAGTCTGCTCGCTGCTCCTCGTAAATCAAGCTGCCATTCTGTTCGCTAGCTTGAGGAATGGCATTTATAAAAAGCATTCTGAATTTATTTTACACATGGGTTCATTGTATAAGCGCAATAAGGCACTCCAGGGTGTGAGTTATTGGGTGATTTACCCACTACTTGTGTGGTTAAGTCACTCAGCTGCGCCTCATGACACACCACACAAGGCGTGGGTAAATCTCCAATAATCCACACCCTGTTGTGCCTTACTGCTTAAACCATGATTCTAGAGTCTGAAAGTCACTTGTTAGGTCAGAGTTAATACTTGAGGCGTCACAGGAGGATCTGTATAAGATGGCATCATCTGGATATAGCTGAACCAATGCCCCATCACAATTCAAAGGAAGGTCATTAATGAATATTGAGAATAGAAGAGGCCCTAGGATTGATCCCTGGGGAACCCCGTTGGTGATAGGAGATATGTTTGAGATGGTACCGGCCCATTTGACACATTGAAACCTATTCTATAAGTAGTTAGAGACCCGAGAGAGAGAGAGTTTTTGTCAAGACCATATAGTAACAGTACTCTTATAGTAGGAAAAAAATGCTTTTACATGCAGAGTTATAACAGGAGATAATCATGTAATAGGTAAGCCACCTTTCACAATACAATAGCATGCAAAATATAAAATATGAAGAACTAACAGGGCCCAGCCAAGGAGTTTAATATGCCAAGACCAGTAATAATGCTCCTTGAGCTAGAAACTTGTAATGAATGCCACGGTAATTTTGTAGTTCAGTCAGGAACCTCTTCCACAGCCACTTCAGGGGCAGTCAGTTTTGCAAAAAAAGGCTGTAGCTGCTACAGGGTCAGTGAAAATATGAGTCTTCTGTTTGTAGAAGACCTTAAGTCTGGCAGGAAATCATTTTTGCACTTGCACCCCTTTCTCCAAGAAGGATTTTTTAATCCCTTGTAGCTGCTTCTTACACACCTGAGTCTGTAGTGATAAATCTGGTAAAAAACCCATCCGACTGTCTTCCCAGAGAAACTCACCCTTGCGGCATGCTTCTTGTAGTAGGGAAATCCTGGCTTCAGGTGTAGAAAGTGTGGCAGTGACTATAAGCGGCGCCCTATGGATCCTCCGCATGGTCTAGATCTCACAGGAATAGCAAACGACTGGATCACAGTAATGCCCGAGTCTGTCGGCAGCAAGGCTAAGTCTGTAAAGATCAAGCAGTCCAGAGCCACCATAAGCTCCACCCAGCCAGCCAAATGAGGGGGTAAGCCCACAATGCGCACGTTGCACTGACAAAGACCATTCTCTGGAGTCTCAATTTTGGCATGGAAAAAGCCCACGTCTTGGATTAGGCCTGTACAGACTTCGGAGTGCTTATCGGACGTGTTAGTAAATTCAGTGATAGCTGATTTATTTTCTGTGATCTTACTGTCGAGATCAGTTGAGTCTACGCTCCACAGAAGCCAGCCATCTGTTAGTCTCATCCCCGGTCGATTGTAGTTTAGTAAGAAGTGGTAGAATTTGTGAGAGGTCTGCACCACTAGAAGGGGCCGGCCTTCCAGGTTTCACAGCGGCACTTGACCAGGAAGTCGCAAAGTAATTTTCCAGGCCCTGCGCTGCTTGTTGCAGGTATTTTTTCGGTCCCATTGTGCAGGCACCCACATAGGCAATTCAAAACGATCACTAGTAAAAGCAGATTCACAGGATATAATGCTAAATTTAAACGAAATAACCAGCTCAAAACAGAGCAAAAAGACATGGGTCTGCCATGTTGGATACTCCACAGCACCCCCATCAGAAATTTAGTATGCATTGTTTGGTTGAAACTAAAACAGCCAGCAGTTAATGACAAGGTAGGTCTGTCAGAAAGTAATAAGGCATCAGTTGAAGAAAGCTAAATACAGAAGAGGTCCATATTTGTTTGTCGGTATCCCTGGACATAGCCAGCCCGGTGGCGCTGAGGTTTGGGGCACTGGACGCCACACCTCGTGCCATGCTGGCGACCCGGTTCGAGAGCGAGCTCGGGTCACTGGGAGTTGGCCTGGAGGAGAGGATTGAGCGTCCGATGACAGCTGTCCTCTCATGGGGGGGGGGAGAGTGGGGAGTGTTTCCCCAGTGCTAGTGACACCCTGCGGAAGTTGGGTGCACTGCACTCTGGGATCACTTGCAAGCTGGGGAGAGGTGTCATCGGATGACCTACAGACGTGCACGGGAGCGCACACGCCTGCGCTAGACATCATTGCATGTCTGCGCCTCTGGGGGGAGAACTCTAGAACAAGGAAAAACCCTGCTTTGTAGGGTAGGCGATGGCACCTGACCCCCATGCCCTCCGCTGGATCCCACCCACCCAGTCTTCTAATTCCCTCCTCCCGAAGCCTTGCCTGTAGCAGATTGTAAACTCTAAGGAGTGCCGAAGATGGAGTGGCGGCCCCACCTTGGGGGTTATAAGCCAGGGGTGTCCAGCTGCAAGGTAGGTGCAAGAGGTAGGAGTACCGCGGGGCAGACTAGGGCTGGGGAGATCTCAGGCAGGCAGGAACAGGTCAGGATGCCTGAGAGAGTCCCTACAAGCAGTGACTGGAGGGAAAAAGAATCTGGGGGGGAGTATCCCCGGACATAAATTGAGCGAGACAACAAAACTCATCCGTTTTCTTTCCTATGCAATGCCAGGTTGGTGGACAAAAAAAAATTACTTAGATCAAGGAATAACATAACTGGTTCTGGTGTAGACCTGGCATATATCATAACATATTGCCATATAGCTAGACAAAGATACTGGTCCAGTATTGGCTAAGCTTATCTCCTAGGCAGTTGTTTTCTTTCTTATGCAATGCCAGGTTGGTAGACAAAAACAAACAAAAAAAATAATTAGATCAAGGAATAACATAACTGTTTCTGGCATAGACCTGGCATATATCATAACATATGCTAGATAAAGATGACTAGCCCAGCATTGGCTAAGCTTATCTCCTAGGCATTTCTGTAAGACTTTTTTTTATTTAGGATGTTGTAACTGGGAAAATCGCACTGAGCCAAGACTACTTTGTTTCCAGGTGTTGAGTCAACGACATTGTCAGTCCAGTCACTGTTACCTGGTAGTACAGCTGAGTGAGGGGGGACCGAAAATAGGAGAGTGCAAGCATTAGAAATGTGCAAGGTATACAGAGGAAAAAAATAGAAATGAAATGTAGAAATGTTAAATAATACAGGATTCCACAACTATATGAAACATCTACCATTAGCATACTAATAATATTATTATTATTATTATTAATGCAGTCAGTGTACAGGCCGTCACCTTCAAATGTTGTCCACGGACCACGGTGATTCAGACAGTGCCAGCAGATGCTAACAGGACAGTATAGTAACTTAGTTCAGAATAATTAAAACATAATCCACTCCAGACAAGTTCAGGTTCATCTCGGGAATACCTTTCGTTCGCTCACAGACTGCGAGCGATCAAAAGGTATTCCTGAGAGTGAGATCTGAACTTGCCTGGAGTGGATTATGTTTTAAATTATTGAGAGGAGTCGACACTGGAAGAGAGGGAGGAAGTCAGGAATACCTTAGAGAGGAGCCGAGATCGGGAGAGTCCAAGGGTAGGGTGGCTGGCTGCTACAGTGTGAGACTGAGACCTGCCTCAACTGGCCCTGATGGGCCTCTGCTGGATCTTCTTCTACGGGCTCACTGGGGCTGGCATCATAAGGAACACTCGCTGGCTGACTGGCTTGGCTGTACTACCAGGTGACCACGACTGGACTGACAATGTCATCGACTCGACTTCAGTCCTCTCTCTCTCTCCCTCACCCCGACTCCTCAACTGAGCCTTTCTGGGCCTCCGCTTTCTCTACTTGTTCTTCTTCTTCTTCTGTGGACTGTAGTTCCTTGCTTCTTGGCTCAGCCTGCACCGTGGGTGGCACTGGCAGGGCAGCAGTGGCTGCAAAGAAGGAAGGGCCACAGGGGTCGGGTGAGCTGGAGCAAGCGGACTGTGGGCAGCGCAGAACCTGGGGGGGAGGAATATCACTGAAGGAAGGGCCACAGAGTGGCGGGCAGACCAGAGCGGAGTCGGTCTTTCCAGTATGCCCGTCTCTCTCTGCCTTTACCGGTACAGACCTGCAAACTGGTCTAAGAATTGCACAGCAAATGTGCTAGAAAGGCTGGCCTGCGCAGACTGAACCCCAGAAGGTAAAATAAAATATTAGCACACTGATTGTTTACCAGGGTCTCTGGGAGGAGAGAGATCGGGCCAGTGGCCAAAACTGGAAGACTTGGAGAAATGTGGGCACTTGAGGAAGATGTCGATCATTTGAATTTGTCCTGGAGTTTAAACAGAAGTTTGTTTGAAAGAGCTGAGCTGAAGTAACATGGTTAAATGGAATTATGCAAATGAAAGGACTGAAGCACTCTCATTGGAGTGCTTCATTTCTTTTAAGTACACAAAGTTTACACTCACCTAACTCTGACCGGTGTCATACTCTGCTTGCATGGTCATTGGTCTGTCAGGGATGAGCCCAGTGTACTGTAGATTGCACTGCATTGGGCTGATCTGTGACACACCTCTGAAATGCTGTTCTCTGAAATAAAGCAAGATGTTTCTTGTGCACATGCAAGAAAACATACAAAGACCAGTCTCTCATTGGATTGTCCCAATATTCTGCTATGGTGAGGTAGGCAAGGAGCCACCAAAGGGCTTAAGAGTGCATTTCACCAGAACTGCATCTGCCACAGTGGCAACATTAAGGTGTATACCCTGGCTAGACATGCACAAGGCATCCAGTGGTCTACAGTACACACCTTCACTTCTCACTACTTTCAGGACATCCGATCTGGAAGGGATGCCAAGTTTGGTACTTCTGTGCTTCAGGACGTTTTTCCTAACTATGCAGATGCCTATTCCAACCCTACCTTAAGCCTGACCTCTGTTGCTCTACCCATCCCCCACCCAACTCCTTAACAACTTACACTTGTCTCCCTCCTCTACCCTCCTTCCTAACCTAATGGTACATATTGTAATCTACAGCTGTGTTAAGCCTTGTATTGTACGTTTGTTTATTATTGCTCTGACAAATGCTCACCTGAACTGTCTGTTACCAAAGAAATGAATGTATTGACAACTGCTCATTATGCTGCCTGCATACAAATTTGTTTGTTTACAACACTTGACGTGGAACCTTTGCATGGCTCAAAGGTACTCTGATGCACAAATAAATAAATAGGTTCTAGACTCTGCCTCCCAAGTGCTACTCGGAGTCTGCTAGTTGTATAATATTGCAAATACGCTCTTGTTGCTAGAAGAAATAATTATTCATCGTAGTAACAATATTTCTTCTAGAGGGTGTATTTGTTAGTCATGCAAGCCCTCCCTTCCTTCCCTTATAGAAGTTGCATAAAATGTTTTTTCAGGTCAAGTCAGATCATATGCGTGACCAAAAACCCATTCTTACTGGTAGCACCATATGGCATCAGAACCATCCATTGCTTAACCCGACCCAAAATGGCCGCACAAGATAGAATGAGTTAACATTTTCTTGCTTGAGCGATTTACAGTTTCAAGCTTTGCAGTTTTCATAATTTTTCATAATGTGACTTGTCATTTCTTATTCCATTTACATTTCTTAATATGTAATGTAAGCTACTGTAGTTGAATGATTACTGCTCTGTTCTGCTATTCAGCTGTACATCTGCAGTTGTAATGTCCAGGGGACTGTAATTACACACTGTAGAGTTTGAACGTTAACATTCTAAAGTTCTGTCTCTGGGGCAACACCTTAGGGCTGAGATGCTGCTATTTGTAGGACTCACAAATACACCCTCTTGAAGAAACGTTACTACAGTAATTAATTGATCTTACTTCGAGATATAGCTCTTGCAGCAGGTTACACCATTAGGACTGAAGCCGTCAGGCGCTAGGACCCCACGGAAATTTTCTAGCTAGCAGTCTTCAGCGGGGACCGCCTCCGACGTCGGTCCGGCCCCCGACGTCAGGCGTAGTACATAAAGAAGCGGTCCCCCCACAATCCTCAGTTCTTTTCCCGCCGTCGACATCGCAAGCATCGGCCTCTCGGTCACTTTCTAGCGTGCGACAACTTAGAACTATGACGTTCTCTCTTTTCTTATACGGATTTGGATTCATCTGATGTCCTCTCCAAACACCTTTCTGGAAGGTCACCAATCAAAGTGTGCCTGCGGCAAACAGATCTCCTTCAAGGATTCTCACTCAGCCTGCGTGTGTTGCCTAGGCCCGGAACACAACACCAAAGCCTGCTCCTTCTGCCAGGGCTTCAACAGTCGCACCAGGATCCGCCGCCAGAAGGCCCTTCAAGTGTTTCTCTTGGAGGAGAAACTAAAGACCATGGATAGGGAACCTTCCTCCAGGGGGGAGTCGTCAGAGAAGACCCACAAACACCGGAAGAAACACTGGGAGAAGAAAGGACCAGGTTCCCGGCGAGGGCCTCGGACTCCCGAAGCTCCGGCTCGCAGTCAGACCGCTCTCCTTCCTGGGCTCAATCTCAACCTTCCCCGGTTCAGGTCAGATCCTCCAGCGGCTCCTCCTCTCTGCAGCCTCTCAAGACTTCCAGGCCGTCGGCTTCATCCACTCCTTCTAAGGCCTCGTCTAAGTCTGGGGAGCGCCACAAATCTTCCTCCCGCTGTCGGGACTCCAACGCCAGGTCGGTGTCCCAGCCTTCACGTAGGTCGGACCCAGTCCTTCATAAGACTAAGGACCTGACGTCCATAAAACAGACGCCAGACCCGACGTCGGCCCACCGGTCGGCCAGGCATCACCAGCACTCCCAGGAGCCGGCGACAGCAAGACACCCGTCGCCAGCCAGGCGTTTTGCCTCCCAGGGCATCGGCTACCCCAGAGAAGAGGACTGCACCACCGTCACCAGCTGACGTCAGTCGGAAGGAATCATCGGAGGAGGATACCACTCAGCCCGAGGACCAGGTGGGCGACACCGGAGTCGTCGGGCTCCCACGGGAACCTTCCCAGGAGCGGGAGACCCCCGGGGACCCGATGCCCGACCCTGGCACCTGGCCCGTCGTCGGGCTTGAATTTGGCAGAGGTAAAGGAGCTCTTTACCTTCTAGTGGGACACCTTCAGGAAGGATGTGGTCGCCACGCACCCTCCTCCTACTCCGGCTCTGCCTCCACCCACTCCTTCACCGCCTACTCCTCTGCCCAAGGGGCCCGTAGGACGGTCACCAACCCCCAAGAAGCCAACACCTTCTCCTAGGGGCAGATCCTCAGATAGGAGAAGACCTCCCTCAAGATCCACTTCAGGGTCACCTAGCCCTAAGAGACCCAGACGACGCCGGTACACCACGTCTGCGGAGGATTCTAGATCTGACACCTCAGGGTGCTCCAGATCTCCTTCTCCCATCAGCATTCCCTCTCCAGACCCACACGACCTTCCCAGGTCTCCTCCGGATGATCCCTCCTTCGCGGAGATCATGAGGCACATTCAGGAGAATATGGGGTGAGATGCTGAAGAGCTCGACCCCGAGAGACAGCGCCTTGCCCGCTACCTTCGGCAGAAAGACCCAAAGCCTGTGGTAGTGCTACCCTTGGTGGACACCTGTGCAGACGTTACCAAGGCTGCGTGGAAACGTCCGCATTCGACACTGGCAGTGCCGAAGAAGGCTGACCGCCTATACAAGGCCCCTAGGGAGGAAAAGTATCTGGCGAACCATCCTCTGGCTGACTCCCTGGTCATCACTGCCTCGCATGACCGGTCTCAGAGACCTCAGCACTTGAGCACACAGCCACCGGACCCGGAATCCAAGCAATTGGATGTCCTAGGTAGGCGCACGTACGTGGCTGCGACTTGCGCCATCAGGTCTCTGAATTACCTCACCCACATGGTTCAATTCCAGAACGCACTGTCGGAACAGGGACAGGACCTGGTTGAGAAGATGCCCAATGGTGGCCAAAAGGAGGAGCTTTTAAACCTCTTCTGTATGGGTTCGGATGTGGGGACCCAGGTGCTCATAGCCACATACGACTCTGCGGACTCTTCGGCCAGAGCTGCAGCCTCAGGCATGTGTCTCCGGAGACACCCTTGGCTCCGTGTCTCCGGTTTTACCCCGGACGTCCAGAAGAACATCTTAGACGTCCCGTACAACGGTGAAGTCCTTTTTGGTGAAGCCTCCGAGAAGGTGATCACCAAACTTCAGGACGCAGGGAAGGCAGTTAGATCTGTCCAGGCCATGTACAGGTCCTGGCCCAGTTCCTTTCGTAGGAACCAGAGTTGCTTTCGTGGCCGGATACAAAGGCAACAACCACGTCCTGGCCAACAGCAGAGGGGCACTTTTACCCGAAAAGCCCAGGCCAAGTCATCCCCAGGCAGAGGCCAACGAATCGCAAAATCGGCCCAGCCTGTGGGATCGAACGCTGCCACAGCATGACTCCTTTCCAGCCTCCGCCCCTCCTCAGGATCAACGGGAAATGAAGGTCAGGGGTCGCATGGCACGTCACCTGTCAGGGTAGCGGTCGATCACCACCGACAGGTGGGTGCTGCAACTGGTCAAAAAAGGCCACTATATAGAATTTGTAGGCAGCCCACCTACAAGACCTCCCCTGCTTTCCCGTTACTCGGGTCAGCACGCCCTGCTCATACAGCAGGAGGTGCTCACGCTTCTGGAGAAGGAAGCCTTAGAGCACGTTCCAGAGAACCAGAGAGGGCTAGGGTATTATTCTCACTTCTTCCTGGTTCCAAAGAAAACAGGGGACCTCCGTCCAATTCTGGACCTCAGCGACCTCAACCTGTCGGTCGTTTACAAATGCTTCCGCATGGTGACCCTTCCGGGCCTAATTCCCATGTTGAAGCAGGACGCCTTTCTGGCATCTTTGGATATGCAGGATGTCTACCTGCACATTCCAATTGCTCAAGCGCACAGGAGGTTCCTGTGCTTCGAGTTTCAGAGCCGCCATTATCAGTTCCGAGCTCTTCCTTTCGGGCCGTCATTGGCACCTCGCGTTTTTACGAAGTGCATGGCGGTCATAGTGGTGTCTCTGAGGAGACAAGGCCACTACGTGTTCCCATACCTGGACGACTGGCTTCTCATGGCACCCTACAAGGAGGCACTGATGATGGCCATGCACCGCACCCAGTCCCTTTTTCAATCACTGGGTATCCTCATCAACTACGAGAAGTCTCTCCTGGTGCCGTCCCAGAAACTGCAGTTTATAGGAACAGTTCTGGACACCGTCAGAGGGAAAGCCTTTCTTCCCTGAGACAGAGCGGAACACATCAGATCCCTCATCAGGGACCTGTCGGTGAAGAAGACCGTCCCGGCCAGACTGGTCCTTCGCCTGCTTGGACATATGGCTGTGGCCATTGCAACAGTCCTGATGGCACGGCTCCACATGCGGGTAACCCAGTGGATGCTAACGGTGCAATGGGACCAAAGACAAGACCATCTGCAGCAGCCAATTCGAATCACGAATGCTGCGATTTGGGATTGGCAATTGTGGCTAGATCCGGGGAATCTCTCCACGGGGGTTCCCTTCACAGCACCGTCTCCGACTGTGACTCTCTCTACAGATGCCTCAGGTCTCAGGTGGGGAGCACACCTAGACGGTGTGCGGTCTCAGGGCATTTGGACAGCCCAAGAATCTCATCTCCATATCAACATTTTGGAAATGAGGGCAGTACTTTACGCTCTGCAGGCCTTCCAGTCGGAGATTCCACCGGGTACTCTCCTCTTACAAACAGACAATACCGCGGTGATATATTACCTCAACAAACAAGGGGGCACTCACTCCTACCCGCTTTGCAGGGAGGCCATGAGAGTGTGGGAGTGGGTAGTGCAGCACGGCACAAACCTAATTGCAGTACACATCCCAGGAGTGGACAACACCGTCGCAGACAGTCTGAGTCACTCTCAGGCCAGAGTCCATGAGTGGGAACTTCTGCAGGAGGTGGCAGAGGATCGGTTTCTCAGATGGGCACTCCAGAGTTAGACCTTTTCGCGTCCCCATCCAACGCAAAACTGCCCAATTTTTGCTTGCTAGATCCAGGGCCTGGTGTTTTCTGGTGAGGCACATTGTCCCTCTCCTGGGCGGGCAGATTCCTCTATGCCTTCCCTCCTTTCCCGTTGATCCAGAGAGTTCCCTTAAAACTCCGCAGGGAGCAGGCGACGCTCATTTTGATACGCCTTTCTGGCCCAGACAAATTTGGTTCCCTCTTCTGCATCAGCTATCCCGGGAACCTCCAGTTCCTTTGTCAATCAGCTCCCATCTGTTGTCTCAGGAGGAGGGTTCATTAGTCCATCCAGACTTGCATTCATTGAACCTGCACGCTTGGCTCCTAGAGACATAACCATGTTGTAATCTGAGGTCTCTGAAGTGGCAGATGTACTCTCTGCCATGAAAACCGGCAACCCAGCAACGTACACCATGAAATGGTGCAGATTTTGTTTGTGGGCTCAAGCGCACCTTTTTTTTGCCATTAGAATGCCCCGAAAAGCTGGTTCTGGATTACCTGCTTTCCCTTTTTCATTCCGGGCTGGCTTACTCCTCGATTAAGGTGCACCTCTGTGCAATTTCTGCTTACCATGCCCCCATAGGCCATCGGACGGTGGCCCAGTAGGACACTACTCGTGCATTTTTAAGGGGAGTCCTCCACCTTAGGTCGCCCATCAAGGATCCGATTCCTCCTTGGGACTTGCCCTTCGTCCTGGAGCAGCTTACGCTGTCACCTTTTGAACCAGCTACATTTTCTGTCGTGGAAAACGTTATTTTTAGTTGCAGTTACTTCGGCAAGAAGGATCTCCGAATTGCATGCACTAATGTGTAAAGAGCCTTATTTAGTTTTCCATCAGGACAGGGTATCCCTGAGGACAAACCCAAAGTTTCTGCCTAAGGTGGTTTCAGCCCTCACCCTTAATCAGGATATTGACTTACCAGTGTATTTCCCAAGGTACACCAACCGAGGAGAAGCCCTTCTGTACACCCTTGACGTGCATCGGTGCCTCAGATATTATCTGACCAGAACCAAACAGTTTCGAAAGGCGGATCAACTGTTTGTCTCCTTTGCTGTTAGAATGAAAGGAGCTCCTGTTTCTGAACAGTCTCTCTCGAGGTGGCTCATCCAGTGCATCACTTTCTGTTATGATAAGCGCAATAAACCCTTGCCGGGCGCGGTCAAGGATCATTCCACAAGAGGGGTGGCCACTTCCTTTGCGGCGTTGAAGAACGTCTCCACCTCAGCTATTTGCGCTGCAGCCACTTGGAGCTCTGTGCATACCTTTATCAGGCATTACAGCCTGGACATTGCGTCGAGGTGAAGAGCAGGGTTGACCTAGCCGTCCTTCAAGGGACTTCTGTCCTGGAAGCTCGAGTTGTATTGACTACCTTTCCTCCTCCTGTGAGTAAGGTTGCCACTGTTGGCTTAAATCAGTCCTAATGGGTGTAACCTGCTGCAAGAGCTGTATCTCGAGTAAGATAGTACAGTTACGTAAGAACTTACCGTAACAGTAGATCTTCGAGAACAGCTCTTACAGCAGGTACCTTCCCGCTCACCATCCCCCTTCTTGTGGAGGTAGGTCGTAGCCAAACATCCATCTTATGAGATGGGACGTTCTGTTTTTAGTCTTGGCCATCTGGTGGCGGATCCTCGGTCTCCTCTTCTGATGTTATCCAGCGGCCGGGAGTCTACGGTGGGAGAACTGAGGATTGTTGGGGGGACCACCTCCTTATGTACTACGCCTGACGTTGGGGGCGGGACCAATGTAGGAGGCAGTTCCCGCTGAAGATTGCTAGCTAGAAAATTTCCATGGGGTCCTGGCGCCTGACGGCTTCAGTTCTTTTTTTTTGTTTTATCTCTTTATACTCCCTCCTTGTCCCCGATGTCCCCCTCCTTCCGACTGCACAATCCCCGGACGCCCCCCATCAGGGATCTGCCCCTAGAGTGCTCTTACCTCTCCTTTCTCCTCCGTAGCACAGCGGGGTCTGTTCTTAGGTGGGCTCGAGAAGGGGCAGTCTTCATCTAGGGACACCGAGGACTGCCATTTTCAGCTGTTCTCCCACTTCCCCCGCCCCTGGGACGCGGCACACAGGGCCGTCGTCCTAGAGGGACGGCGATGCTGATGCACACCTCTCAAGCACCTAACAGCATCCCCTCCCGGACTCGGTTACGAGCCCACACCCCGGGCGGTGCTCCACCCGTCATTCTCGGTGGAAATCCCACTGAGGAGGAGAGCATCCGTTGGGGCGCTCAATCCTCCCTCCCCCCGGCCGACCCCCGACGACCCGAGTCCGTTCCCGAACCCGGGTCGCCGGCGTGGTATGAGGTGTGGCCTCTAGTGCCTCAACCCTCAGCGCCACCGGGCCGGCTAAGACGGCTTCAGTTCTAATGGTGTAACCTGCTGCAAGAGCTGTTCTCGAAGATCTACTGTTACGGTAAGTTCTTACGTCCCTACCTACCTAATACCTAATGTTATAACAGTCTACCGTGCAGACACTATGTCATTCTCCTCTCCCCTTTTAGCCTATTCCCCCCGGTTAGCCTACACCCCCCTTGCTACTGTCCTCACCTATGTCTACCGAAGCACTTACATTGATCACGATCAACTGTCATTACAGTGGTGCCGCCTCTTGCGCAGCACGATATGGGTTGCCGCGAAGAAATAAAAAAGCAGTCTCCATTCTTATAAGCTCCTTAAAGAAAGTTATACTTCTGCTTCTTCTCTGCTCAGGAAATGTGGAGCTCAACCTGCCCCCACAACTTACCTCGCCTATCCGATTTTGCTGAGGCCACAGGTCTCAAAAGATGATGGTCAACATTTTAAGCCTGCCTAAAACTTGTACAGCTGCAAGCCTGAGTTGCACGTTAACCCAGACCTTATCATAATTACAAGTCGTGGTTAAAAAGACAAACACTGATCAACAAATATCACTGCAGGGCTACAATTTATTTAGAGCAGATAGAGAGTCTAGAGGCGGGGTGTGGTTATCTCATCAAATCTAAGTACTTGGTCACCAATATAGTTGCAAATCTCTAGCCAAAGGAATTTGAGTTAGTTTCGCTGAGCCTTCATCTCCCCTCCTCGGAATGTATCACTATCCTAGGTGGCTATAGACCCCGTCTGGTGGTGATGAAGTCCTTAATCTTTTGAAATCCATGTTCGTAGATGCAAAACTGAAACAATATTTCTAGGAGATCTAAATATGGACTGGTTGTCACCTAAATCACCGGCCTCAAATCCCTTTGTGACGAGCTAGGTCTTGGGCAATTAGTCAGTGAACCTACTAGGAACAACACTCTAAATACTGCCAACAGTTCCATTCTAGATGTGGTACTAACCACCCATCCACACAAAATATCTCATTCGACAGTGTTTCACTAGCGACATGAGCGATCATGGAATTGTTGCTTGCATAAGATCTCAAATTAAAGGCCGGCGCAACCCATCTTCATAACAAAAGATGCTTCACTGAAATTCAGTGCAGTAAACTTCCTGTCTGACCTGAGCATGATCAGATGGCAAGATCTCTACCTAGCCAAAGATGTCAACAAGGCAGCTTACATTCTTAATGACAAACTCACTACAATAATAAATAAGCATGCCCCTTTCATCAAAGTAAGGTTACGGAACAATTCCAACCCCTGGTTCACCTCGGATCTCAAGGCAGCCCTTATAGCTCGAGCATACCTCTCAACCTTTTGTCCCCCAAATGTGGAACATTGCCTTTCAAAATGTGGAACAAATGAGCAAAATGTGGAACACATAATCAAATCTTTACATAGGAAGCTCAGAACACTGTTAAAATGTTTGCAATTATGTTCAGAGAGTCTGTTATTAATTGAATAGTATATTTTTTGCATCATTTACTATAGATTTTTGCTTTAAAAAGTTAATACTGAATGTGGGACAAGTCTTCACAATGTGGAACAGGGAGCTTTTGTGAAGTAAAATGAGGAACGTTCCTCGTAATGTGGTACAGTTGAGAGGTATGAGCTCGAGATAAGCTCTGGGCTAAAGCTAGACATTCCAAAGAATCTTCGGATTGGCAGGCCTTTAGAACAGCCAGGAATAACTGTGTGAAAAAACTTCGCTCTGCTAAAGCTAACTATTATATTTCTACTGTCGAACAAGCTAAAGGTAACCCTCATAAAATATGGAAGACTATCAAAGCTATAGAAGGACGACCCATGGCCCCCTCTGTCCCAACAAAGATAGTTGCAAGTGGCAAGATTGTGGAAAACAAGTCCCTAATCCTGGAGGAACTTAACTCCCACTTTGCCACAGCTGGATTAACTTTGACTCATCACCTTATGCTGGTGCTGCGGTGAGCCAGCATACCCCCCTCTAGTCCTGCACCCAGCCCCTTCCAACTCTTGTGAGAGATAACATAAAGTAGAAGATTCTCTTCTTAACTTAGACACAAAAAAAGCGAGGGACGTATGGCTTGGAACCCTTTTTCCTAAGGTCAGGCTACGCCCATCTCACTGCCCCAATTCTCCACATCTTCAATCTTTCCATTACATCTGCTACTATGCCGTCCTGCTGGAAATCAGCACATATCCTCCTCTATTTAAATCTGGTGACCCATGCGATGTAAACAACTATAGCCTATCTCCATATTGCCTATCCTTTCTAAAGTTCTCGAAAAACTGATCCATATTCAGTTAAAATCTCACTTGGAAACCTTCTCTCTCATTAACCCAGCTCAATCTGGCTTCTGGGCTAATCATAGCACAATCACTGCACTAGCAAAAGTAACCAATGATTGGATCTCTGCTATAGATGCTAAGAAGGTAACTGGTGCAGTCTTTTTGGACCTCAGCAAAGCTTTTGATACTGTTGATCACAAACTATTAGTCAATTGCCTTGCAAAGTTGGGTGCCACATACCATACCACCCAGTGGTTCTCTAGCTACCTAACTGGAAGATTCCAAAAAGTAAAGGTGGAAGGCTTTTTTTCTGCTGCCTTGCCAGTTGCAAGAGGAGTCCCCCAAGGATCCATCTTAGGCCCTATCTTGTTTTCTCTGTACATTAATGACTTAGATGCTAACATATCTCGTCCAATCTGCACTATTTTGCAGATGATACTGTATTATACTTCTGGCTCATCGTTATCTGAAGTTAAGGGAGTGCTTCAAGCGGACTTCGCACAACTGAGCATAATCTAATAAAGGCAAAGCTTCTGCTCAATGCTAAGAAGACTAAAGCGATGATATTCTCCGCAGTGCTGTCACAGGCCCCCAATACCCTTGCCCAAGACTTCATTGTCACCACATAAACGAGCCTCTGGAAGTTGTAACCAAATTTAAATATCTAGGTATCTGGATCGACAATAAATTATCTTTCAATGACCACGTCAAAGATGTCTTTAGAAGGTTAAAAGCAAGGTTAGGTTTCTTCTACAGAAATAGGCCCCTTTTCCCCTTTGAAACTCGAAACAAGCTTGTACAGGCCACTTTTCTCCCCCTACTCGACTATGGCGATGTAATCTATTCCTCCACCACTTTTGCAAATCTAAGTAAACTGGACATCCTTTATCACCGTGCGTTACAGTTCATTACCAACTCCCCTTACCGTTCGCACCACTGTGACTTATATGCAGCTGTTGGTTGGACATCCCTTACTACTAGACGCCTGCTCCATGCTGGGCTATGGACTCTTAAACTGCTCTTGCAGAAATTGCCAAGCTATCTCTCTTCCCTTATTAGTATCTCACATAGTGCATACTCGTTAAGAAAATCTGACTTTATTATGCTTGACATACCAAGGACACGGACTTCCTTTGGTAAACGTGCTATTGCATATGCCCTTCCCTCCATTTGGAACCAATTACAAACCATACTGAAACTAACTAGCACAGTTTCAATAAACTTCTACAAATCGCCAAGTTCAGCCAAAATAAAAGACACCTGTAACTGTCATTAAGTCTCTTCCTTCCCCATGTGTGCCATATTTATCCACTGGTGAGGTATAATTGATTTGTCATATTAACTGCTTTCCTTCCCTTCTACTCCTGGCTTTTCTATAGCTTCGCTCCACTGCTACTCTATCAAATCACTCTCCCCCATATCAGTTGTAGACTGTTTGTTCTAGCTGCCAAAATATATGTATTGCACACACAGTCATCATGTTTCATTTATCAGTATGCAACCTGTAAGTCGCTTCCCTGTCTCATATCAATGTTTACCACCTGCGGTCTCCCTATGTGGTACCCTTGTATGTATTTCCAGCCTGTATCATGTAACGTGCATTTCATGTGTATACTGTTATTACCTATCTGTGTTTGTACTTTAAGTGTTTATGTCACAGGACCTCCTTGTGAATGAGCTTGCTCAATGGAGTTTTCCTGCAATAAACTTGAACTTGAACTTACGTAACTGTACTTTTCTTCTTGCCCTAAAATGCAAATTGAATGAGTTCAGTAATTTCACTGTGGTGGTGTGATGTGCAGGTTCTGGAGTAGGCTTGTGAACTTGGGAGCCAAAGAATACAGCCATACATCTGCCTTGAAGATATAGGCTTGTTTTTGCTTGTTGTACATGAAATACTTGCCAATACTTTACTTTCACCTGTTTAGAGGGGCAAGCTCACGGAAGCAGGAACTGGTAGTAGAGCTGAAAAAGAATGGAGTTAACTTCGACGTCAGAAAACTACATGTGGGTGATTTTCTGTGGATAGCACAAGAGAAAGTCCAGTACATTCCAGGTAATGTTAACATTTGTGTATATGTAATTGGAAGCTAAAAAAGTATATATTATATTTCACTGTAGTGTCCAGCTGATGCCATTATATCATGTAGCTACGTAATGACTGAAGAGTGGGACTCTTGTATTATTTATTGATTCAACATAATTGTGCCTTTGTATTTTGGAGTACCCCCAGAGTGCATGAATAAGTGTGACTGGCTAACTCAGTACTGTTCATGCATGTTGAAGCACAAGACGCCATGCGCTCAAGGAGGTGGTGTCAGCCAAACAAATCCACACAAAATGCACAATACAGACTGCACTGTGACAAGAAAACTTATGTAGTCGAATAAATGCTCTGAAGCAAAGTTTTATTTAAATAACTTTAAGCTTACAGCATAGCAAGAGGATGGCACTAAACCCAGCGCTTCACCTTTGAAACAAGAGGCTTCGTCAGAGGGCATGGCTGGCTGACAATGGTGTTATCATCACTTAAATAATACAACAGATTGAAGTTAATTATTAAATAAACACCCTGTGCAGCATGTCAGTGTAAACACCTGCTCAAACTATTAATTGAAAAGAAATAACTGTGGTCAAAAAAACCCTGATACCAAGTGATAAATTTTACGCACAAAACCTATAAAGGCAGTTAAACACATGATTCTGTCTTATCCTATTTAAATTGTGTATACAAAAGTAAATCATTTTACTTATCAAGTTAGTTTCTGTTGTTAAATACACAGTTTTGATCAAACAATATACAAGCCCAGGCTAAAAACAATTCATATGCCCCAGAAAAAAAGGACTGGGTGAAAGTGAGGGGGAGAAGATGGGGAAAAGAAAAAGGGACAAGAGCAACATTTTTACCTTTAATAACTTTGCAACCGTTCATCTGATCCACATGAAATTTTGCATGCCCTGCCAGGGACCAAAGATCTCTTGATGTAGCAAGTTTTGTGCTGGTCGGATGTGCAATTGCGGAGATGTGGAGTATCAAAAAATGTGAAATTTACCATTTAGGTGTAAATCCTTTGTCACGCTGTTTCTTCGAAATGGCTTGGGGGTTTGCTCTGATATTGTTAGGGTATGTGAAGTCTGGGTCTCAGATGTACCTTTTGAAGGTTTGGTAAAAAAAAAAAAAAATATAATCCATTCAAAAGTTATAAAGTTTCCCATTATATCCTATGGGAAAATTAGATGTGCCTTATGCAAGCTTTTTTGCTTTTAAAGCAATCAGATACTTGCTTCCGAAATGGGAAAAAGTAATGTCATGCTTCCACCATCTTGTTTTCAGTTAGCGACACGGAAAACGCTATAATTCAAAAAATACTACCCTTAGTAAACACCAAGAGTTGTGTTTACCTAATTGGAACCTAGGAACACAATTCTGGCATTAGTTTTGAGAAATAGTAGCTGGAAATATGTTAATTTTAATCGGGCCATTTTTACTGCCGCAAATTGTGACACTAGTGCCGCAATTTGTGGCAGTACTTTAGTGAACGTGCCGCAGATTGCAGCATTGTTGCGCAAAACACGTGGGGTTCTGCCGTAAATTGCGGCACCGTTTCTCGAAAAATGCTGCAGTTTGCGCCACTACTTTAGCTGCCGCTGAAATAAAAAAAACCTTTCCTGGCCATTTTTTGTCCAGTCTGTCGCCAGAATCCGATTCCTTGGCCCCGTTCAGGTAAACACCTCTTGGTGTTTACCTAAATAAAGGATTGTTTTATCCTTTAACTGCCTCCAAAGGGGTTGAGACATGTTTAGAGTACATATGTTTGTTGGGGTACCCAATCTCCGTGTTGGTGGTAGAAGCCCTCCCCCAATGTGTGGGACACCAGGGAGCCCACTCCCAGTGTACCAAGATAGAAGCTTGCCACCCCCCCACCAGTGTGGAACATTGGGGAGCCCACTCCCAGTGTCCCAAAATATCTCCCCCACTAGTATGGAACACTGGGGAGCCCACACATGTGTTCCGAAATACATATTTAATGATCTGCTGACAGCAAGGTGCGAATCCCCATGTCAGCACTAGAAGCCCCCAGCCAGTGTTGGGACACTGGGGAGCCCTCCCAGTGTCCCCAGATAAATCCTACCCCCAAGCACTGTGGGACACTGGGGAGCCCACTCCCAGTGTCCAAAATATTTTTCACTTGTACCTGTAAAATAAAAACAGTCCCCGACATCTTTTTTTTCCCTGAAAAAATGATAATGGTCCCTCATCGTCTACTCCAGTCCCCATCCCTCATCCCGACCCTCCCATTGAGCACCCCACTCCCCCGCCCTTTACTTACCACTGTAGATCGTCTGCTGTCATCTGCTGTGGACTGGGACATCTGCACTCTTCAAAGTCAGACCACGAGGCTGAAGAATCAAGGTAAGTGCCATATAATGTATTTCAATGGCGTTTTGAACTTATGGTGATATCTTTGGCATTTTTTGGTATTTTTTCATCAAATTTTCAACATGGACTTTTTGGAACCCCACTTCATGAACACTGTCACTGGCGTTTCGTTAATTGGGCTCAGAAGGTGATTTTGTGGTGCGCTGCACAAAATCACCTTTCGGGATCGATGTTGAAATTACAGTGCCAGTGTTCATGAGATAAGGTCCCAAAAAGCCCATTTAAAAAATTTGGTGAAAAAATTCTTAAAAATGACAGTTATATGCGGTTGTTGAAGTTTTTCTACATACAGCGTAACTTTGGAAATTTTAATTATTTTTACTCCAAATTTTCAGCATAGCCATTTTTTCACACCACCTTGTGAACAGTATAGCTGTCATTTTTCACATCCTGCCTGAAACGTATTTGCACACCTGTGGTGCGGAATGACGTTTTGCCACGGATTTAACAATTTTCACCTATGGGGGTTATGAGGTGGGGTCAAAAGAAGACTGTGTTGAAAATTTGGGTCATAATATGAAAAACTGCCAAAGTTATGACCATTCATTGCAATTTTGGTACGCCCACTCATAACTTCGCACATTTTAAATATTTTGACCCTAGATTTTCAACATAGCCTTCTTATTACCTAACCTCATGTATGTCACAGCTGTCATTTTTTTAAATCCTGTCCAAAATGTGTTTTCGCACCTGTGGTGTGGAATTTATTTTTATTTATGTATTGCTAGGATTACAATACCTTTGAACTAGAGATTATTTTACAAAACTTCTGTGTCAGATA
The DNA here is from genome assembly GCA_016271365.2 of Neoceratodus forsteri. Lineage (NCBI taxonomy): Eukaryota > Metazoa > Chordata > Ceratodontiformes > Ceratodontidae > Neoceratodus > Neoceratodus forsteri. Next base: position 406,492,577 of record CM028132.1, on the reverse strand, counting down.
CAAATACAGAAGTTGTACATACAACTTTTGGCTATTACATTACAAGGCTGGAAGGCAAACAATTAACAGTCGACAGTGGTTGCATAAACTCTGTTACATAATATATGAAATAGCATGCTAGTAATTTACAGTAGGTATACAGTCCATAAGACAATCACATGAGTGGTAGGATAAGGAGATGAGAGAGTGGGGGGTGCCGTCAGTGAATTATGACTTTGTCAGCCAGGGATCAGAGAGGGAGGGAGGATAAGCAAAGAAGGGAAAGAATAAAAAGAGGATAAGGGAATCAAAGTGCAAGTCAATTCCTAGAGCTGAGCTGTGTCGGGGTCTTGTGTGTGGGGGGGGGGCAGTCACAACTGCTTATTTGGGGGAGGTGCTGGCGCAGAGTAAGTTTAAAAGGGCAAATGGAGGGGTTGTTAAGGATCTCTGGGGGTGACGTCACAGTTGTGCAGAATTATGTTGTGGTGGGGATTTCAAACTTTTCTGTACCGGGTACGTGTCCTGAGGTAATCAGATGGCTGTGGTGATAATTTGCTCATGCATCTACAGTAAAACCCTCCTGGTTCAACACACTGCCCCCCTCCATCTCCGAAGCTCCAACTATATCGTGCTTCAAAACTTCCTTACGTAACCACCTTATTAACACCCGATGCTGTAACTGCCGCTAGTCAAAGCCGTACTCAATACTTATGATAAAGCTTATTACTAAGCTGCTAAGGACAACATAACTCTGGTATTGTTTGCATCCATCCTACCTGTACCAGCTTGTTTGTATCTATGTCTTAATTTACTGTTATACTTATGTGTTGTACTGCTATACTGTGTATTTTGGTTTGTCTTACTGTGACAAGGTACCTTTGTAAACGAGCCTATGGCTCAAAGGTTTTCCAAACTGCTGTTTAAATAAAATAAAATAAATAAAAAATAAAATAAGGAAAATCACGGCGCATGAGAGCGTTGGGCCCTCTGGGCCGTGCACTCCCACAGGGAGATGAAGGTTAATTACAATGTCTCTACACGTATGCGCTCCCATAAACAACTACGGCTATGGTGATACTTTCACAAAAAGTAAAGAAATTCATGTCAAAAAACTGCATTAATGCACCATTAGGGTTCCTTATGGTGATACTTTCTCAAAAAGTAAGGAAATTCATGGCAAAAAATGCCACATTAGGGTTCTAGTGACAAAAGTTGGAAAATTCAAACTTGGGGTTCCCAACCCTAAGACCTCACCCCCAGCTACCAACCCTAAGACCCCACTCCCACTCTGTATGTAGGAACAGGCATGAGGGGTGTGCTCTGGCTTTTCGAATCTTAATGTTCACCCTATTCTCTTATTCTGTACCCATCTTAGCTTACTGAGACTTGGAATGGGGTGATCATTAGGGTTCAAAACGCCAAGGCACACCCCTCATACCTGTTTCTGCATGCAGGGTGGGGGTGGAGTGTTAGGTTGAAAGCCGAGGGTGGGATCTCGGGGTTGGGAACCATAAGTTCGAATTTCCCAACTTTTGGCGCTAGAACTTTGGCATTAACAGTTTTTTACCATGAATGTCCTTACTTTTAGTGATAGCATTACCATAAAGTACCCTAATTGGGCATTAATGCAGTTTTTTCCCATTAAAAAAAAAATATATATATGTATATGTAACCCCCTTGTTACCCGGGGTTACTAGAATCCCAGTAAGACCTAGTGGTAGGCAGGGAAGGCAGCTTGTGAAACTCCAGTTAAATGGATTTCACACTGTCTCACTCTGTTCTCAGTCTCAGCTGAGACTGAGGGATGACATCACCAATAGAACTATCGCAGCTGCATGAGCCACATTGGAATCTGCAGCAAGGGAGTTGGAATAGAACGTTGGGAGGTTTAAACAGATTGAGTGTGTGTGGAGTTGGTGTTGGGAGCTTGCTGTGAAAGCAGCACAGCAGCTCAGTGTAGGCTCTAGGAGCCTCAGTCCTGACAGAGGGCTATTTTTAGGTAAAAAAGGGTGTGTGTCTCCACCAAAAGAGAGACACAGAAGATAATTGAAGTGGTGGAGACCGCTGTTTTCGGGTCTCAGTGCCCCCTCCTTCCGGGGATGGGGGCAGCAAAGAGTTCCCTGCAAATTCCTGGGGCAACCCCCTAGTTCTTCTAGTAATGAAAAAGCTGCCTGTTTGTTCCAGAGTTTATTTGGGGAACAAGAAGACTTGTGAGTCGCCTGTGGGGCATCTGCAACCGGAGGGTGAGTGTTTGCTCTTCCTGAAAGGGCCTATGTTTTTCACCCTGGGATTTGTGTGACAATGTGGGGATTGAACTACTGAGATGGTGGGAGGCCTAGAATAATAGTCTAAGCAACAAAGTAAAAGTAGGTTCAAGTCCAGAGCTTATTGGGATGAAAATGATATGTAGAGGAGATGTGGCAGACGTCTACCCAGGAATCTACATTTGCAAGTTTTCAGTAAAGGAATTGTTTAGTTTCCAGAGAAATGGCCAGGTATGGGCTGTGGGAGCTGGAGGTGGGAGACCCCCCCCCAGCTTTAGTGACCAGGTCCACCTCTACGGATTTGCTCTGTGGATTTCTACTTTACCTCAGGCACTTGGCCAATGATGAGGGAAGTACCCAGACGTGGGATTGGAAGGAAAATTCCCTCTAGGAGTCGAAGGCTCTATTGTGGTTTGGGGAGCCACAATAGGATAATTGGTTCATTCCCAAAATGGACCGCGGATCAATTGGCCGGCGGGGGAGCTGGGCCAGTGGGGAAAACCCAAGTAGTGTACAAGTCGGACTGTGTACCCAAAGCTGCGTGCAAGTCCGGGCTGTGTTCCTGGTGGGTTTAGAGCCTGAGGGCTGGAAATAGTGATAAAGTGTTCTGTTGTCTCTAATCTGCATTACCAGGAATGTAGCCCCGTGGGGTTCCGTCTATGCTTTGTTTGTTTAGCTTGTATGTGAATAAAAACCACACTGTAGAATCCCATTCCTGGTTCTGGACATTACAGTTATTGCTTCCTGTGTTTGGATTTACTTGGGTGCCCCTGTGCAGAGTAGCCAAACCTAGGTCCCCTGTGCCGAGTAACCTCATCCTCCCCGAACCCAGTCCCCACCAGGTACTGCTGTCAGCTTCAACAGCATGCCACCTGTCATTTTGCTAAAAAGGTAGGGGTGAGGGGTTACAAAAAAGGAGGCACCGCTTTGGATTTTATTCAGGGAGGAAGGTGCTCGGGCAAGGGGGCTAGCGTTTTGGCTATCTGGCAGTGGGTAGCCCAAAAGCTGAAGCAAGTTAATTAGTGTGTCGCTGTGTGCTGTGGATCTTATGCTGCTGTTTAAAATTGCCAACTGTTTACCAAGGAGCAGTAAAGACAAAGAGTGTGCCCTTGTCCTGCATCAATTGTTTACAGCGTTTTTGCCTGCTTTTAAAATGAACTGTGGTAAAGAAAAGTGTGGAAGACTAGGGGTAGCAACAGGGAAATGGTGCCCTGGAGGTTGGAAATGCCTTTAAAATGAACTGTGGTAAAGAAAAGTGTGGAAGACTAGGGGTAGCAACAGGAAAATTGTGCTCTGGACGTTGGAAATGCTTTCTGAAAGAACTGAGAGACTTGCAGGTGTGTAATGGCTATGTTAAATGGCTGAAATGGGCTCCCGCTGTGGAGTCAGTTGAAAAGGAAAAAAAGTTGCATTCTGCAGTTTAAATTTGCCTGCTCGACGATGGCCGTGAGGAGAAGAGCCCTCGCGAGGAAGAAGAGGCTCATTTGCATGGCGTCGTGTGATTGGTCAGGCTGAGATCAGTCCCGCCCCTCAGCCAGCTCTACAGTGACTGCCCCAGCATTTGAGAGGAGTGAGTGGAGTCGTGTACTGGCTAGTGGAGGAGCATCGCGGAGTGTTAAAATCGCTGTAAACCTTGTAAAAATAGACTATCTTGTTTAAAATCGGGCTCAACCCACTAATCGATCGTCGGAATCGCAAGTTTGGTGGTCGAAAAGACGATCAGCAGGACTGCCCGCCCGTTTCTGTTCTGAGGCCTCCAAGAACTGGCTGCAGGCCGTTTTTCCCCATCGCAGCAAAAGCAAACTGCTACTGATAACAGTAAGTAACAACCTAAAAAACTGCTCAAACAGTGATTTTCTGCCCTATGCCATATAAATGTGTGTGCAGCAGTGTAGTTGCTTTGCAAGTAACGACTGTGTCAAGTCCTGCCAGCAAGTGCAAGTCTGTTAAGCCATTGACTGTGTGCATAGTAATGAATTCAGCCTCAGTTTAAAGTTTGAAGCCAGAGAGAGACTGTGAGTTGTAGCCAAATGTGCAGCACTAGTTATACAGGCAATCCTGTGCTTAAAAAACCTGAAGCTGTAAGGGACTGTAAATCAAATAAATGTTACCAGCATGTAAAAAGTCTGTCGAAAATCCCGTAAATGTGTTTAAAGCAAGAACAGAGCAAGTTGTGCAGTTTGAGCAAAAGTTATCAGTAGTGTGTGTAAATCGGGTGCGCAGTGGCTTGACCCAATTTCTGAATGTTGATGCACAGGAGTGCTGCCGCCGCCATTACAGGGTGGGGTAGTAAAGTAAACACAGCAGCAGAGGAGCCATTTTACAGCTAAAGAGTGTGTTCAGCAAAGTGGGACTTTCAGTTACAGTGAACTTTTGTTTGTTTTTCTGCAGTTATGGCCTCGGGACCAGCTCGTTACCCGGATCATGCCCGGGTTGCAGTAGCAGCAGCAGTAAATAGACTGAGGGATATTGAAAAGTGGTGTTATAGAGGGCAACTGCCTCCTCCTGTGGCGGTTCCTGGATATCCAGTGCATGTATGTCAAATATGCTTGAGAGCTGGAAGGGACGTCTTCATGATTCCTCACTGTGCTGGATGCCTAGAAAGATATGGCTTGTATAAAGCGCCTCCAATCCGGTTGGCTCCCACATGGATAAAAGTTCAGGAATCTGCAGTTGGCAGCACACAGCACCAGGCGGAGCCTGTGGAGGAAGGCCCTTCAGGGGAGTGTGGCACAAAGCTAGAGGGTGCAGAGTTAGAGACAGAACCAGAAGTTGAAGTTTTGGATGCTGGATCCCAGAAGGAAAGTTTGGATAAAGTATCAATAGACCCTGGGGGGGGCTAGCCCAAGTCTCTTAGGCGAAGATGAGATGTGGGAGGTGTCGACCTCCGCGCCTAGTGATGAGTCGATAGTCTCAGGAGTGAGAACGACTGCTCACTCGGCTCAGATCCTCAGTGAAGAGGAAGATGAGGGGGAACTTATGTGGCCTTTTGAAAAAGGAACGGGTACACAGCTTCAAGATCTTGCCTCGGAGGAATGTATGGAAGAAAGTGGTGATGCCATTGCCCTGGCTTTGCATGAGGAAGAAGTCAGGGATCCGTTTCTAATTTCTTTAAGGATGCGTAGCTGACAGAACCAGTACTGGCCACCCCCAAGCCAGGTCAGCGGTCTTAGATTGACCAAAGCAAGTAAAGAGGAGAGACTGGTTCGTAGAAAGGCAAATGAGAGCTATGGTATGACCTTTCCTCGGAAAGTCTGGGAGGAGATTGAGAACAGCAGGAAATCCTGGATCTGGGACGAAGCAATGAAAAGTGTGCATCCTGGGGCCAACAAGCATGTAAAGAACAGGCTGTTTCACGAGAAGTATACCCAGTGGAGGAGAGGCAGGACACTGTTTATAGACAGAGTGAGAGTGGTGGATGGAGAGGGACATGAAATCTCCCACTGTGTGAATTATGTGCGCCCAGACGGGGAAATAATTCAAGCTCCTGACCCCCAGTACTATTGGCCTCAGTGCAAGGACCTCCCAGGAAATGTGCCCGTGCCTACTAAATGGAAAGCCGAGCAGTGGTAGTCAATACTGTCACACCAGACTGTGAAGTGCCTTTATTGATCCGCCAATATGGACATCCAGGACTCAGGTGCCCCACATTCATCAGTTCTACAGTGTACTGGCCTTTCCAGAATCCATCGACTGGCCCAACAGATGATTTCAGATTCAGAGAGGACACCAGCCCAGCTGTATCCTGTTCATCGCCTGGTAATCGGATGACGTCGGACCAGCTGTTTTCTTTTTTGTTCCTGTTCTAAGGTTCCATCTCCAGAGATGACATCAGCCCAGTAGTTCCCAGATGTGCCCTCCTGTGGTTCCCGGAAGATGTCCGCCCAGCTGTATCGGAAGAAATGCTGCCAGGGAGAGTCTTTTGTCAGAGGTGCAGGTTAGTGCAGAATTTCCATTCTACAAGGGGCTGGTAAGTCCAAACTTTTCTATCTTTATGACATTGCAGTACACACCCTACACTAGCAGACTTCAAAATGTGTGAACTGTCTGCAAAGACTCTCCCCTTCGGGACTTTGGCCTGTTAGAACCGTGCTTCACCGGGCTCCGGCCCAGGAGAGACTCTTTATTGGACTAGCCTTCGGGCATTGTGGTCACTAGTTGGGACTTTTAGGGCACTCCATCCCCCCAAATGTGTATTGTAAATAATGTCATTGTTTTCTAATGTAAATACTGTTTTCTACCTTTTCTAAAAAACATCTTTTGGGATTCTCCAGTGTTTTGATGGTAGGGGTCTAGGTAGACTGTGTATGCAGATTAGAGTGTGTGTTGTCTTTCTTTTTCTTACAGGTGTTCCTGGGAAGACAGAAGAGAAGACAAGAAGAGGAGGAGGGGCTCATCGGAGTTCCCCGCTAGTACTTTAGTGTGTAGAAATTTAAAGTACTGTGGTGTTATTGTTGTTGTTACTGTATTAACCCTTTCCTTTCACAGGTGTGGTTGTGGGGGTAGGGAGGAGGCAGTAAAATGGTATAAAGTGTGGTATTTTAATGGTGTGTGGTTGCAGGTTGCCCAAGGTCGGGGAGGTCCCCGGGTTGTTTTGTTTTTGGGGTATTAGGTTAAAGGCAGATAGGTTTTCCCTAGAGGGCTAGGGGGGATAGACAGGCTGTGGTCCTGAATGGCCATAGGGACCGCAGTGCTGATCTATCAGGGCTATGCTCTGAGTAGTTCTACCAGAGCCACTAGGTGTCCATAGTAAGTGGATAGTGTAGAGGCTGATATGTCAGCTAAAGGCCTCTAGGCCCTTAGTGTTGCCTGCCTGTGCTTGCACATGGTAGGAGGGGGCCTGATCACCCCCCTCCACAGGTAGCACATAGGGTGGGGATGGCCTAAGGCCGGGTAAATAATGACTGCGGACAGTCATTTTCCTGGTCAAGGGCAAGTGTAACCCCCTTGTTACCTGGGGTTACTAGAATCCCAGTAAGACCTAGTGGTAGGCAGGGGAGGCAGCTTGTGAAACTCCAGTTAAATGGATTTCACACTGTCTCACTCTGTTCTCAGTCTCAGCTGAGACTGAGGAATGACATCACCAATAGAACTATCGCAGCTGCATGAGCCACATTGGAATCTGCAGCAAGGGAATTGGAATAGAACATTGGGAGGTTTGAACAGATTGAGTGTGTGTGGAGTTGGTGTTGGGAGCTTGCTGTGAAAGCAGCACAGCAGCTCAGCGTAGGCTCTAGGAGCCTCAGCCCTGACAGAGGGCTATTTTTAGGTAAAAAAGGGTGTGTGCCTCCACCCAAAGAGAGACACAGAAGATAATTGAAGTGGTGGAGACCGCTGTTTTCGGGTCTCAGTGCCCCCTCCCTCCGGGGATGGGGGCAGGAAAGAGTTATCTGCAAATTTCTGGGGCAACCCCCTAGTTCTGCTAGTAATGGAAAAGCTGCCTGTTTGTTCCAGAGTTTATTTGCGGAACAAGAAGACTTGTGAGTCGCCTGTGGGGCACCTGCAACCGGAGGGCGAGTGTTTGCTCTTCCTGAAAGGGCCTATGTTTTTCACCCTGGGACTTGTGTGACAATGTGGGGATTGAACAACTGAGACAGTGGGAGGCCTAGAGTAATAGGCTAAGCAACAAAGTAAAAGTAGGTTCAAGTCCAGAGCTTATTGGGATGAAAATGATATGTAGAGGAGATGTGACAGACGTCTACCCAGGAATCTACATTTGCAAGTTTTCAGTAAAGGAATTGTTTAGTTTCCAGAGAAATGGGCAGGTATGGGCTGTGGGAGCTGGAGGCGGAGACCCCCCTCCCCCATCTTTAGTGACCAGGTCCACCTCTCGGTTTGCTCTGTGGATTTCTATTTTACCTCAGGCACTTGGCCAGTGATGAGGGAAGTACCCAGATGTGGGATTGGAAGGAAAATTCCCTCTAGGAGTCGAAGGCTCTAGTGTGGTTTGGAGAGCCACAGCAGGATAATTGGTTCATTCCTAAAATGGACCGCGGATCAAGTGGCCAGGGGGGGAGCCGGGCCAGTGGGGAAAACCCAAGTAGTGTACAAGTCGGGCTGTCTACCAAAAGCTGCGTGCAAGTCTGGGCTGTGTGCCTGGTGGGTTTAGAGCCTGAGGGCTGGAAATAATGATAAAGTGTTCTGTTGTCTCTAATCTGCATTACCAGGAATGTAGCCCCGTGGGGGTCCGTCTATGCTTTGTTTGTTCAGCTTGTATGTGAATAAAAGCCACACCGTAGAATCCCATTCCTGGTTCTGGACATTACAGTTATTGCTTCCTGTGTTCGGATTTACTTGGGTGCCCCTGTGCAGAGTAGCCAAACCTAGGTCCCCTGTGCCGAGTTACCTCATCCTCCCCGAACCCAGTCCCCACCAGGTACTGCTGTCAGCTTCAACAGCATGCCACCTGTCATTTTGCTAAAAAGGCAGGGGTGAGGGGTTATATATATATATATATATATATATATATATATGTATGTATATAAAATACCCGACAGGGTGGGCAGTATTGGACAATACTGAACCCCAAGGGGCCTTATAGCCCCTGGAATGTCTGGTATTGCCCATACCACCCACTCTGGAGGGTATTATTGTGCTTAGAAAATGGGCTATAAGTAATATTTTTATAAAAATTAAATAAAAGTTTAAAAACAAGTATAATAAATGTAAAAAAAAGAATAAATCCACATTTTTCTTGCAGAGTAGTCCGTCTGCTGCTACACTTGGCCAGTAGAGCAGTAGAGGGCGTTATTGTTTCAGTCAATCAACTTTATTTAATCAGGCATAGACACCATTGAGCAAGCTCATTTTCAAGGTGGTCCTGGACATTGATACAATGCAGTACATAATCTCAGGTATAATAAATCAATGTTGCTAGACCATTGTCCAGGTAGTTATCAATACAGTCAGTACAGTCAGTTGACACAGTCCCACACAAAAGATTAATCGGCAGATTAACCAGCCTGGGAGTGGGTCCCAGGATGGTAGCCTGGGTAAAACATTGGCTGGACAACAGGACACAGAAAGTAATTGTAAATGGAATCCACTCTGAAGAAAGAGGGGTTACTAGTGGGGTACCGCAGGGTTCAGTACTGGGTCCAGTCCTTTTTGATGTCTTTATAAGTGACATTGCAGAGGGACTGGAAGGAAAAGTATGCCTCTTTGCAGATGACACAAAGATCTGCAACAGGGTTGATATACAAGGAGGCGTGGAAAGGATGAGAATGGACTTGGCAAGGTTGGAGGAATGGTCAGAAGTATGGCAGCTTGGATTCAATGCAAAGAAGTGCAAAATAATGCACCTTGGAAACAGAAACCCAGGGGAAGATTACATAGTGGGGGGGAGGTAGTAACAACAACAAAAATGGAAAGGGACCTGGGGGTAATCATATCAGATGACCTTAAGGTTGGCAAGCAATGTGAGAAGACGATAGGGAGGGCTGGGGGGATACTGGGATATATAGGGAGAGGCATCAGCAGCAGAAAACAGGAAGTTGTTATCCCCCTGTACAGACAGTTGGTGAGACCCCATCTGGAGTACTGCGTCCAGTTCTGGAGACCCCATCTCCGCAAGGACATAGACAGGATGGAGGCAGTTCAGAGGAGGGCAACTAAAATGGTGCAGGGTCTGCATGAGAAGCCATACGAGGAGAGACTAAAGGACCTTAATATGTATACCCTTGAGGAAAGGAGGGAGAGGGGGGACATGATAGAAACGTTTAAGTATCTCAGTGGAATCAACAAAGTCCAAGAGCGTAGCATCTTTCAGAAAAAGAGATGTGCAAGAACAAGGGGACACAATTTGAAGATAGAGGGAGGATGGCTCAGGGGCAATGTGAGGAAGTATTTTTTCACAGAGAGGGTGGTGGACACATGGAACAGCCTTCCTGAGGAGGTTGTGGGGTCTAAAACTGTGGGAGAATTCAAGAATGCATGGGACAGACATAAGGCAATTTTTTTGGGGGGGGTAGGAAGAAATAGGCTGTTGGTTAAATAGGATCTGTAGCTTATCCTCTAGGTAGGAAAATGGGCAGACTAGGTGGGCCAAGCGGTCCTTATCTGCCATCAGAGTCTATGTTTCTGTGTTACATATTGGTCTGCTGGAACTGAAAAACAGCTACAATTCATAGAATAGGTTTACAGAGAGAGAGGAAGAGCCAACAATCCTAGACTATTGCAAGTTTATTGGTAGTATGTAGAGAGAGCAGGGAGTGTGTAAGCAGGAGGGGATAGAATGAAAGAAAGCCAGGATTAGGGTGAAAAGTGTAGAAAAAGATGATTTTCCCTCGATTGGGAAGAAGGGTGAATGAGTTTCTGGTCGCGGGATTCGTGTGTAGATCAGCGGCTAAGGGTTCAAAGTCGTCTAAAATAATCGCATGCTTTCTTTAGGAAGTTGGTTATCAGGGCTTTGAATGAGCATAGGCATGGAAGTGAGGAGATCTTTAATGAGCTTTGCATGATATTCCACAGTGAAGGGAGTGAAAAATTGATTGCGGCCTGGCCATATGATGTTTTCACTCTGGGAGTCTGGAGACAGAATATAGAGAATCGTCTTAGGCCATAGGATCCATTTGCCCATTCGAAGAGGCTCGAGATGTATTCAGGAAGATTACCAGAAAGTGCTCTATGGATCCAGAGGAGAGCATTCCTTTTCCTCCTAGTTGAGAGTGAGGGCCAACCTTATTTCTGGTACAGTAGGCAGTGGTGAGTGCGAAGGGGTAGGTTGAAGATAAATCTTAGGGCCCAGTGGTAAAGGGTGTCTAGTTTATTGAGCACCGATGAGGGGCAATGATTGTAGAGGAAGTCAGCATAGTCCAGTACGGGTAGGAATGTGGATTGTGCTAGCCTCTTTCTTGCTTCTGAGGTAAGCAAATGTTTAATACGATAGAATAAGCCTAACCGCTACCTTAGCTTCTATGAGACTTCATTCAGATGGTACAAAAAGTTAAGCTTATTATCCAGCCAGAACCCTATGTATTTAAAGGTTTCAACTGTTTCAAGGGGTTCGTCCAGAAGTGTTAGAATTTGAGGAATGTGTGTTGGTCCAGGGACTGCCTTTGGTGAAAGGATCATGGATTTGGTCTTTTTGGCATTGAGGAAGAGTTTGTATTTGATAAGGTTATATTGGTGAGTAATGAAGTCTTGTTATAAGCTCTCATGGGCCACATCCAGTGAGGCATGTGTGGTATAGAGTACAGTATCATAAGCAAATAAGTGAACATTAGTGGCACCTAGATGGGTGTCCAGATTGTTGTTATAGATTGCGAAGAGGATTGGACCCAGTATGGAGCCTTGGGGGACGCCTCGTAGGAGCGTTTTTTGTGGAGACAGGCCACCTGTCGCCTTGATTTGTTGTAACCTGTTGGTGAGGTAATTGGCAAACCATTTGATTGTGGGGCTATCGAGACCGATACTGCTCAGTGCTGTAAGCAAAATGTTGTGATCCACGGTACTGAAAGCCTCGCTAAGATCAAGGAAAAGAGCAAACATATGCTTCTTCGAATCTAGGGTAATTTGCCAATCTGTGGTTAACGTTTACGAGTGCAGATACAGTGCTATGCTTGGCTCTAAAGCCAGATTGTACAGGGTTTAGCAATTCCTGCAAATTCAAATGTTCTCTAATTTGAGTATTGACAATTTTTTCAAATAGCTTTGACAGAACAGATAATATAGATATAGGCCGGTAATTATTCAGGTTGCAAGGGTCCCCCAACTTGAATACTGGTAAGATGTGAGCAGTTTTCCATAGCATAGGTAGTTCTCCTTGCTTCAGGGAGGTGTTGAATAAATGGGTGATGGGGCGGTCAAGTAGTAACGGCCAAGCTTTAGAAAGTAGGGCTCGATGTTGTCAGCACCAGCACTCTTTTTGGTGTTCCGAGGATAGTAATAGGTCCTCTACTTGTTTAAATGTGACTGTATGGAAGCTGAAGATGGTGGGATGAGGTTGGGTAGTGATTGGATTAGCATTAGTGTCGGCAGCGGAGTCCCCTGGGGAATGAGCTTGCTGATAGGTGAGGTGTCGAAAGCTAGCCCTGCAGTGGCAAAGTGCTCATTGAACTGTTCCAGTATATCAGCTGTGTCCGTGTAGGTGATTCCATCGGTCATAATTTTGGTTGGGAGAGATGTGTCAGCAGAATGTCCTTCAACCTCTCTGACGATGTTCCAGAATTTGGATGAGTTGTTTTTGTTGGCTTCTAGTTCAGCTTGAAAATATCTAGTTTTTTCGGCTCTAATTAGCTTGGTGCAGGCATTTCTAGCTGTGCAAAATGCTAACCAATCTGCCTCTAGATGAGATTTTCTCGCTCTTTTCCACCAGTAGTCTCTGTCTCTAAGCGCTTTCTTCAGGATGGGGAGAACCAGGCAGGGAGTCTTTTTCTAGATCTGATCAGTCTTAGTGGGGCATACTTGTCTATCAGTCCCACTAAGAGGCCATGGAAGATATTAAATGCCTCGCTAATGGAGGGGGCGAGATAAAAATCCTGCCATCTGCTGTTGCTTGGGTCTTTCAGGCAAGTGTTCTGGCAGAATTTTTTCATGCATCTTTTCAGTTTGACTTTGGTGGCCGATTTTATTTGGGGAGAGTGTCTGATGCAGGCAGTAGCACAGTGGTCGCTTATATCATTAGAGAACACGCCGGTGTGTGAGATGTTATGAGGCTTGTTTACTAACATGAGGTCCAGAAGGGAACTACGCTCGGGATTTTTCCTGTTAGGGCTGGTATTTGCAGGTGTCATTTTTACTAATCCAACTGTATCACAGAGATCCTTCAATTTCTTGGAGCTATCATCATTCCAGTTTAGGTTAAGATCACCCAGTAAAATGCACTCCATGTTAGCTGAGTTAATTAGACTTTGAAGGTGCGGTAGGAGGGCCATGCCACCCGACGGTGGTCAGTAGCTGACTGCAATAAGGAGTGTCTTCTCATTGGAAATGGAAAATTTTAGTGCTAGGCATTCAAACTCTTTAGCCTTCGAGGTGCAATCGACCGTGGCTATAAACTGCCAGTTGAAGGCGTAAGCCAGAATTCAGTTATCATGAAGAAATCGGGAATTGCATGTAGAGCCTAGGTCTGTATAAGGTCTGGTTTCTTCAGTAAGCTGCAAGTATTAATGTGAAGAAAGCTAAGACCTGTATATTGCGGAAGGTCCTCAGGCGTTGCCAGAGGAATGGGCGGGTCTGGATTTAGCTCAACGTTTCCCGAGCAGAGTAGGAGAAGCAGCAGAAGTTTTTTGAGGTATTGACTTAGTCTGCTGAGCAGTCTTTTGTTTCTTCGTTTGGTGTAGGACGGTTTAGAGTTGGCTATTTTTTTTTTCGTATCATCGCATTTGAAAGGGAAAGTGCATAGATAATTGCTGCGGCCGACAATGTAGTAGGCATTCGCACGTGGTCTCTGGTCACTGTCTGTTGTGAGGAGGGGCACGACCATATGGGAGACGTTCCTGTTTTGACTTGTCATATTTCATTGAGAAGGGGCAAGCTTTGGTATTCGCCAGAGGTGGAGTTTTGGTTTTGGTGCAGGGTGGGAACTGATACTTTGAATGGTGCAAAATTTAGGAGCAAAAGGCAACTATATAAAAAAGCATCGATATGTGGCATTTTTACTAGAGGATGTCTCCTAGTGTTGGTATCTTGCCCAAGATGACAGGCTTGTTCAATAATAGCTTTCTTAAAAAGGCAGAACTGTCTGGGGGTGTAGCCTGGTCGATGGGCGTGGCTGAACTTATTAGACCAATAGGCAGGTAGAGGACTGGCCTAGTACTCACTGGGAGAGCATTTAATAGAGGCCGGGGTCGGGGCGGGTGGTGTGCGAAGAAAATTCCCCAACAGCCAAAAAGAAAACTGAGCAAACGGGCTGGTGGAGGCGCCCAGGGCAGGGTACAGTTCGTAGTCATGCCACTGAGAGCGGAGTCTCGGGGCAGCCAATTGCAGGCAGAGCCGTGAAGGCAGCAGCCAATCACTGGCAATCCCAAGGGGACAAAGTCCAATCCGGACTCCCAAGATGTTCCTCGAGGAAAGCAGGCAGGCTTACCCGGTCAGGAGGCTCCTCGGTGGGCAGACGGATAGACTGTTTAGGAGACCATGTTTCAGGAAATTCACTTGTTGAACTGTCTCCCCCACCCGCCCGTCATTCATCACCCCCCCCCCAAAGACTTGTGGGATTTTTTTTTCACCTTTGGGAGACCATAGTGTGATCAAGAGAATGGATTTAGATTGTGCACAGGATGAAAACTGACAGGTGCAGCGTGTTTTGGAATGCCGGCTGAGTTATGTGTGTTAGGTGGCACTATGGAAGATAAATGAGTTGATTTCTCCTAAAAAAAAAAAAAAAAAGTAAAAAAAACACATTTTTACATGTTATACTGGTCTGGAGTGGGTATGGAGCCAAAGCGAGTCGGGCAGAAAGTTCAAGTGCTATGTAGGAGTAGTGCTGAGCATGAGACGTGCTAGTAATTTTAAGTGTGTTTTGTGTGAGCAGGACTTTCTTACAAATTGGTGCCAGTAATGGAGTCACGCTGCTGGGTAGCGGCAGTTGTGAGAGCAAGCAAGGGATCGGTGGTCAGGTGTCATGCCAGCGCCGGAGTTGGGTCCGACTTTCTAAAACACAAAGTAATAAAAAAGTAATTTTTAAGTTGATTTTTATAGTACTAATGTAAATTCTTTTAGTTACTGTGTGTATGGACTGGATTTAAAGAGCAGGTTTTTGCTTGTAGTAAACAGAAAACTGACAATTTTATTTATTGTATTTTGATGTGTTAGTAATTACTTTCTACTTTTATAATAAAATATTTGTTAGTGCAGTGAAACAAGTGGATTTTCACCTTTGCTTTTCACACTGCTAGTAAAAAAGAATTCAGTAGAATTCTGGTATTGAGATGTCAGAAACTGCCAGCTACTTTATTTCAGTGAGAAACTAAATATATTTTTCTATCTTTTTCAAAAGAAGTTGATACGTATTTCATCAACAAACATTGCCTTTTATATGTTTGCACTATTGTGCAACAACTGTTTGATTTAAATTTTTATTTTTTTGCTCCCCCCAGTTCCGGGCTGGCCTCCCCTTCAAGCCCTCCTATGCCCCCCGTGCCGCACTGCCTCGGTACAGGCACCTCTTCACGCTACATTGCAGCCCCCTGGGTAACCCCCAGATGTAACCCTTCGCTGGGTGGGTCACCCTCCTCTGAGAGGGAAGGCACCGGGAGGGCGGCCAGCGCCATACTTGCCCCGGGTGCTGCTAGGGTGGTTCGTGCACTGCCCGAGGTCTCGCAGCAGTGGTAGCTGGCGACCGTCATCCGGTCGGCCTCGGGGCCCTTTCCCGTTTGCTCCCCAGGGACATGGTGTGCCACTAACCTCAGGCTTATGCGGACATTTGCCACGTCCCGTTGATTAGTGGGACCCCACGCATTGCCACCTCCCCAGCCTCCACCAGGGTTCAGCAATCGTCGGGTCACGTCCCCACCCTCCCCCCAAGAGAAGGCGAGCAGTCATCTGACGCTTCAGCCTTCTCTCCCTGTCTGACTCTCCAGCAACCGAGTCCGTTCCCAAACCCAGGTCGCTGGCTTCGCAAGCGGAAATCCAACTGTTTTGCCGACGGGGCAGCGATTTTACATTTTTAAAAATAATAATTAGTTTCTCTTTTCTTCTTTCCAAGTAAAATCTGGTTAAGAAGAAACTGTGACCTACTAAATTATAACGAAAGATCACATGTTATCAAAAATCACATATTTCTGTTAAATATATAATATTTTGGTGGCAGGAAGTGTTATTTCTCCATAAAAATCTGAAAACAGGTTTGTAGTTTCCCATTGAAATACACTGGCAGCCTTGCCAGTAAAGACTTTCTGACATCATTATACAGGGATTCCATTGGCTTTTTTTCACTAGCAGTTAGCAAAATACAAATAAAATGATGGAAAAGTTAGTAAAAAAACAAATAAAAGCAAACTGAATGATTGCAGAGGCATCTAAAGCCCCTAAACCTTAATTCTTTAAGATATACACTCTTACTAAGCACTTGCTCTTTAAGGACCGAGTATGTGTGTTTGGGGGGCTTCTCGTTCGATCTCTCACCAAGCAAACAGGAAAGATCGCGGCAATGGAATTTTGAAAGCTTACGTGGCACAAGGATACCAGTTTGATCAGTTGGCATGGCAGACTGGCACGTTTTATTTCCTGGTTGTCTATTGTAAGTTAATGTACCCCCTTGGCAGGGGTACCAGCCAATCGGACACCAGGAAATAAAAAGCCCCGTTTTCTAAATATTACATAAAACATTGAATAAATATTGGTGTAGAAAATGCAGAAACATTATATGAACATACGAAGAAGCCAGCAGAAGAAGGCCATTTGGTCTGTCAAGTCTGCTCGTATTGCAGGATCCATAGCTTGAGCTAATGTCCCTGCCTTCCCTCCCCCACTCCTCCCATCCTCCCTACCCATAACCCTTATCCTCCCCCATGCCTGTCCCAGCCTCTCTTAAAGCTGCTCACTGTCTTCAACGAGATTACCTCTTCTGGCAGTGCATTCCTAGTGCCCACCACCCTCTCTGTGAAGAAGTGCTTCCTGACCTCCCTCCTAAACCTCCCACCCTCCAGCTTAAGACTGTGCCCCCTCGTGTTATGGGTGCCACTCAGCTTTAAGAGACTCTCCTTATCAAACCTTATTTATCCCTTTCAAGTACTTGAAGGTCCCAGTCATGTCCACACACTCTCTCTCCCTCTCTCTCTCTCTCTCTCCTGTCTTCCAGGGAATACATGTTCAGTGCCCTCAACCTCTCCTTATATACCTTACCCTGCTGATCGGCTGTCATCTTTGTAGCCCTCCTCTGGACCTTCTCCAGCAGGTTAATGTCCTTTTTTGAGGTGTGGGCACCAGTACTGAACTCCATACTCTAGATGCGGCCTTACCAGTGACCTGTACAAGGGCAGTATAACTTCCTCTCTCCTACTACTGATCCCCCTAGCTATGCATCCCAGCATCTTGTTTGCCTTTGCTGCTGCTTTCTTGCACTGTGTGGAGTGCTTCAGGTCACTAGTGATCATCATTCCCAGGTCCTTCTCTGATGCAGATACTTGGACTCCATCCAGGTACTACTCTGTCCTAGGATTCTTGGCTCCAATATGCATAGCTTTGCATTTCTTGGCATTGAAGCCACGCTACCATATCCTGGACCACCTCCCCAGCTTTTCCAGATCTTCCTGTAGGTCCTGTATCCCTTCAGCTGTGTCCACTTTCCCACAGAGTTTGGTGTAATCCACGAATAGGCACATTTTGCCCTTAATGCCATCTCCAGTGTCATTGATGAAGACATTGAACAACACTGGCCCCAGCACTGAGCCCTGTGGGACCCCACTGGTTACCTGTCTGGTGCCAGATAACTCTCCCCCCACAGCCACCCTCTGGGTTCTGTCCTTCGGCCAGTTTTCCACCCATCTGGCCATCTTTTCCCCAACCCTGAGATCACCAACTTCCTGATCAACCTTTCGTGGGGCACAGAGTCAGAGGCCTTGCTGAAATCAAGATAGAGGATGTCTATGGCTTGGCCCTTGTCTACTGTCTTAGTGACACAGTCAAAGAAGTCAATCATATTTGTTTGACACGATCTCTCCCCATGAACCCATGCTGCCTCACATCCTGGAGACCATGCTCCTCTAGATATTCCACCAACCTCTCCTTTATTATGGTCTCCATGAACTTTCCCACAATAGAGGTCAGACTGACTGGTCTGCAATTCCCTGGGTCATCCTTGGGACCACTTTTATGGAGCGGCACTACATGTGCTGTTCTCCAGTCCTGTGGTACTATGCCTGTCTCTAGTGAACTATTAAATAGGTCTGCCAGTGGCCCTGCCAGCACCTCAGCCAGTTCCTTTATTACCCATGGATGGTATGCCTTCTGGGCCTGGTGATTTGTCCACCTTCAATGTCAGCAGCCTCTCCCTCACTCTATCCTTCTCTATCACTACATCTGTGTTCCCCCCCCCGCCCCCTTTTCCTCCTGAAGGCACTGGTCCGTCCTTCTCCCTGATAAAGATGGAACAGAAGTATTCATTTAGTATCTCTGCTTTTTCCCCATTATCCTCCACCCACTCCACCCCTTTCCTAAGCCTAACAATCCCTTCCTTCTTGCCCCTTTTCTCACTTATATAGTGAAAGAAAGCCTCCTCCCCCCTTCTTAATTCCTTCGGCTATCTGCTGCTCCTTCTGTGCCTTTTTCTCGCCCGACTTTCTTACTTGCCTCACTAGCCAACCATAGGTAATTTTCCCTGTCCACCTCTCTCTTGGTTTTCCTGAATTTTCTACAGGCCAACCTCTTTTACCTTACTGCCTTGGCAACCCCAGAACTGAACCCAGCTGGGTACTTTGGCCCTTGTGTTCTTCCCCCTGAGCCTAACGCACTCGTCTGTGGCAACCATTATTCCTTCCTTAATGATGGACCAGCTTTGTTCCACTTCATATCTGCTCTGATGCCTGCCAGATGGCTCCTTAGCACTTCGCCCATTTTTCTGAAGTCCACCCTCCTGAAATACAAGGTTTTGGTCTTAGTCGGGATGGTTTCCCTGCCCATATCCAACTGGAACCATACTGTGGAATAGTCACTTCCACCCAGTGGCTCCCTGACCATTATTTCGTGTACATGCTCCCTATTTGTGATCACCAGATCAAGAATTGCCTCCGCTCTTGTTGGTTCAGTAACGCCCTGAGTTAGGAACCGACTCTGCAGTCCTTCCAGGATCACCTGACTCCTAGAACATGTCGTGGATGATATGCTCTAGTCCACCTTGGGCAGGTTGAAGTCCCCCTCAATTACCACCTCTCCTTTCCCCGCAGCTTCCGATATTTGTGAGCTCAGTTCCCTGTCCCTCTCCTCATCTTGATTGGGTGGTCTGTAAACCACCCCCAGCTTCACCTTTCTCCCTCTATTGGACCTTAACTGAACCCATAATGCCTCCACCTCCCCTTCCTCCGACTCCTCCCTCATGCAAGTTATTCCCTCCCTGATATAAACTGCCACCCCTCCCCCTTCCCAACTACCCTGTCCCTCCTTTCTAGTTTATATCCAGGGATCGCAAGGTCCCAATCAAGGTGTGATGTTGCCCAAGTCTCGGTTAGTGCAGCTATGTTCACCCTCCTGTCCGCTAATAGTGCCTGCAGGTCTTCCATCTTGTTTCCAAGACTCTGTGCATTCAGACACACCACCCTCCATCTAGAATCTGGCCTTCCTTCTCTTCCTTCTATTCTTCTACTCATACAGTATTTATCCACTCTGTGTGCACCCCTCCACGTCCCCTTGTTATGTGTTCCTCACCCCCTCCACCCTTTGCTAACTGTGTTCTTGCCCCTTCCACCTCCTCCCTCCAGGCCTCTTCCATCGCTTTGGGGGGGTTCACTGACCTCCTCCTCTCGGAGTCTGTGGGCCTGCATGCCCACTGCCCCCCAGTAGTTTAAATTAAGTGTAGTGGTTATGTATTCCCCCAGTTTGTCCCTGAGTACCCTCAAACCCTCCCTACTGAGGTGTAGCCTGTCTAGTGAAAAGAGTGCTTTGTTTGACCAGGTCTCCTCCTAGTTCCCAATACAGATGAACATCTCCTCCCTGCACCATTTCCTCAGCCAGTTATTGAAATCCTCTATTCTTTTCCTGGCTGTGCTGACCCTTGGTACTGGTATCACCTCTGAGAAGGCCAGCGAACTTCCTTCCTCCCTGCAGATCTTCCCTAACTCTCTGAACCTACTTTGCACTACCTCCACCTCCTCCCCAGCTAGGTCGTTGGTTCCCAAATGTATAACTAAATTAGGTTTTCCTTCAACCTCCCTATTTCCCTTATTCTTGGACCCGCCTTCCCAGCTGCCATCCCTGGCATACAAACCACCCTCCTGCTTGCATTTGGGTCCCCTTTCCTTCCCCAGTAAGTACCCCTAATTATGGAGTCCCCTGTGATCGCTACCCTTCCATCCCCTGCATCCATGCTTCCTGTCCTTCCTTTCTTACCTTTGATACTAACTGCTTCCCCACCTAATTGCTCCCTCTTCACCCTGGTGAATTTATCTCCACATCCATAATTTATCCCCTTAACTGTTTTTCCATCTCCCAATCTGCCCCTTCCCGTTTGACTATCTGTATCTGCTTTCAGTTTTCCCTCCCTCCTTCCTTTCCTTTTCTCTCCCTCCATTCCATTGCACAGCCTAGAAAAAAAAGTCCCATGTCCCGGGTTTTGGGGTGGAAGTGGGGTTGGAAAAAAGGAATTAAGAAGGGGATAGGAAAAGAGAGGCAAAGGGAGTATATAGTAACAATATATTTATATGTGTGTGTGTTTGTGTGTGTGTGTGTGTATATATATATATAAATCTATGTGTGTGTATATATATATATATATATATATATATATATTTAAATGTACTAAATATAGAACAGCTTTACAAAAAAATCCCTATACCTCAAAATAAAAAGGGAAAGGGAGGTGGGGAAAAAAGAAAAAAGGAGGGGATTTTCCTGATAATGCTCTTCAAGACGGACAAGTACAATGAAGTTACCACAAAAAAAAAAAATTAATAGAAATATTTTAATATATACATTGTCACTTACAGAAAACTGTATTTTCAGGAAAAGGGAAAAAAAAGAGAAAGGTAAAAAAAGTGGGAAGGGAACTACGGTAATTCAGTCAGAAAGCCCTGGGTTCAGATGAAAGGACAATAATTGGAGGGGAGACAGCTAGAACCAGAAAAAAGAAAACAAAGGATTAACAAAAATAATAATAATGGCTTGGAACGGGGACGGGGGTTGGGGAGGAGAGAATCAGGAACAGGGTAAGAAAACCTGTATATCTGATATATTCTTGAACAAATCTCCAGTATAGAGGATAAAGTGTATGGGCATCGATGAATAACCACGCTGTGCAAGCTTCAAGTGGTTTCCTTGGCAACTCGTGTAGACCTCGATAGCGCAGCTCCAAAGGTTTACCAAAGTTGCCAAGGAAACCATGAGATGCTGGCTAGTGTGGTTATTCATCTTTGCCCATACTTTGTCTTTTCTAGTGTATGGGCATCGGCATCATCTGCAAATCTGGGGGAACATGTCAGATCAAATTTTGTTTTTCCAAAACATGACTGTACACCCCGTGGCAAACATGAATAACTGATGAAAACATTGGAGCTTATCTTGCACTGAAGTTCACAATATGTTTTCACAATAATAAAAAATATATACAACCAGAAAAGCATGGACTGAACAGATAAAAAAAATAATATAAACTGTATCACATTTGAATGGTAACAGCTATTAATAACTGGAAATTAGCCACACAAAAAGCAAATCATGTGATTAGTAATGTCCAATGGTGGGTGCCGTAAAACAGGAGACAGTGTAGGGACGTGAAGCGGTAAACTTTGCAGTACTTTCTAGTCTTCACAATTTCAAACCTGCGAAAGACCCACACGAGAAGCATAAAAACAATTAGTCTGCCAGCAAGGAATACAGGACAACACTTTGTATATCGAGTTCTTTTGGGTGAGTAAGTGCGTGTCTGCAGGGGTTTCAGCACAGATGCGGTTTGGGGTGGGGGAGATGGGCACAGAGATGAACTTAAAAAAAAATTAAACGAATTTTTAAAATCGGTGACCATTCCAGTAATCGATGGGATCCACATAAGCGTTTCAGTCAACTTGGGAACGCACATGTGCAGATCATTTGTGGTGGTTATACCATCGATGTGACATACCATCAGTGGGTTAACAACATAGTGATGTCACATTGATGGAATAACAACCTTGTAAAAAGATCATTTTGACCGATAACGTTTGACCATACATTATATATTTAAAAAAAATTCATTTTGATGAGAGAGCATCATATCCATTTGTTGTTTTCTCACAAAGGGTAAAATATCTGTTGTCATTTAAGCCATTTGGAATTGTTGCCCTTAATGTATATATCCAGCGAGATTCTTTTTGTAAGAGCTCATTTTTCCAGTTACCACCCCTGGGGTTTTTGGCAACATTTTCTATCCCCATAAAACTAAAGCCATCCATTTTACTATCATGAAAATCTGCAAAATGTTTACCCAGGGGTGTTTTTGTGATGCTGTATAAATAGAGGGCCAGATATTCAGACTGTGCCAGGCAGGGGCGCAGCGCAACTGGGTTGAGCCAGGGCATAGTCCAGGCGATATTCAGCAGTGCTGTGCCATGGCTCAGCACAGCTGAATATGGCACTGAGGACGCACGCATTGCGCACGGCACAGTAGCACTGCGCCAGCGCATGTGGCAGCAGGGGAGCAGGGGGTTGCACCAAAGCAAGTGCGGTTGTACTAGGCGCAGCAAGATCGATATTCAGCCGTGGGCATGCAAATTAGGCCATAATGCATGCAAGGTGCAAATGGGGCCATTTGCATGTCATTATGGCCCCATTTGCATGCAGTGCACCGATCCTCGGCGGCTTGCGCCTGGGCGCCTTGCCAGGCTGCAGCCGCTGGGTCTGGAGCGGGTTCCGTGCTCTTCAGCGGGCACCTCCCACCTGTTTGCCCGATCGTGGGCATGAGTAGAATTACTCCCTGGTGGTCCAGTGGACCACTATCCTCTGCCCGATCTCGGGCATGAGTAGAATTACTCCCTGGTGGTCCAGTGGACCGCCATCCCCTGCCCGATCCCGGTCATGTATTATAATAATCCCTAGTGGTCCAGTGGATCGCTGTCCCCTGCCCGATCATGGGCATGTATTAAAATAATCCCTGGTGGTCCAGTGGACCAATCTCCTTCGCCCGCTTACGGGTGTTAGTCAAACACCCTGGTGGTCCAGTGGTACCCACCCGCCACATAGTCCCCTGCACCCTGCACACACACACACACACACCCGGTCAGTGGAGGCGGCATCTCCCTCTTGACCCGCCCGACTAACAGTGTGCAGTGGCTGTACGCCTGTTAGTCCATTCATTGGGCCAATGGGCGTGCCAGTCCCATACTAACTAGACAGTCTCAGTTTGTGTTCATTCACAAATCGATCATGTGTGTACAGTATGGACTGCAGACGTCATGGGCCTAATGCAGGGACCAGTAAGCGCATAGCCCTACCGTATGCTGTCAGTTGGTGGCTGGTGGATGCTGCCGCCCGCCACTAACCGGGCGGGGACTACATGGGCGGATGGGGTGGGGGTACCACTGGACCACCAGGGAGTACATCTTTACATGCCCGCCATCGGGCAAGGGATCAGCGTCCGCTGACTACCAGGGAGTACTTCTTGACATGCCCGCGATCGGGCAAGGGATGGCGGTCCACTGGACCACCAGGGAGTACTTCTTGACATGCCCACGATCGGGCAAGGGATTGTGATCCACTGGACCACGAGGGCTTCATTTTCACATGCCCGCGCAGGGGGGGCACGATGCCCCCTGGGCAGGGGGCTAGTTGACTGTGTCCTGGGAGGTCATGTGGCCACCCATAGCAGGCGGCTGCTGTGTTGCACCCAGCAATATGGCAGCCCACCTGTGGGTGTCCTCGACTTGTTCCTGGTTTCAACGGGCACAACATTGCGCCCCCCTGTGCAGTGTAAGGCAGGTTTGTGCCTGCATATGCGCCATACATCCCGGGCTGAATATCTGGATGTGCCACATATGCATGGGCATGCCCCCCGCACTTGCACCGCATACATTACTGGTGTGCCCCGGTGCATCGGGGGTTGCGAGCGAACCCGCCTGCTTGAATATCGCGGCCGCCATTGGTTGCACAACCCTATTGCAACTATGCGCAACCCCTTTGAATATCCCACCCAGAGTGTACATGCTCCTGAATCTGCTCTTTCAGGGTCCTGGTCGTGCAGCCGACATAAATTTTGGGGCAACTACATATGAGGACATATACTACAAATTCAGTTTGACAGTTAATAAACTGTCTAATCTTGATATTTTTGGACAGTAAAGGATGCCTTAATGTTTTGTCCTGATTACAAAAGATGCAGATATTACAATGGCCACATCTGCAATTGCCAATAGGTTTCGGGGGCACCCAATTCGGTCGCATATCATGTGATGATTTGTAATAAAGCTGCTAGTTACCTAATACCCCAAGTTGTGTCCATGTCTATAGGTGATCTTAGGTTGCACACCGATGGCTATTTTAAGTTGTGGGTCACTATCAAATATGTGCCAGTGTCTGTTAATTATTCCAGAAACCTTAGTGGAAATGCGATTATAATCTGTTACAAAAGTTACAGTATAATAAGTGGCTTGTGGCTGTGGTTTTGATTTCAACAGTGTCAGCCTGCCTAGCTTTCTAGCTCTTTGCATTGCTTTATCCAGCAAGTCAGCAGGATATCCCCTTGCCAAAAATCTGTTCTTCAGAAGTAGTGCCTGTTTTTCAAATGATGACATATTGGAACAATTTCGTCTAAGCGGAGTAAACTGGCCATATGGCACGCCCCTTTTAAGGTGCCCTGGGTGGGCTCTACTATAGTGCAGTAGAGTGTTGCCTGAAGTGGGCTTTCTGTATAAGTCCATCTTCACTGCGCCAGAATCATCTGACTTGAGGCAGATGTCCAGAAAATTGATACTGGTGGGGCTACAACCAGATGTAAATTTCAAACTGATATCATTTTCATGTAGATATTCCATAAAAAAATTTATCGATTCAATATCCCCATCCCAGATTATGAGTATGCCGTCAATAAAATGTCCCCAATAGATGATCTTGGGGGGGGGGTTCTTACTGGGATTGAATACGATGCTCCCTCCCACCAAGCCATGAAAAGGTTAGCATAGGACGGGCCCATCGTAGTCCCCATTGCTGTCCTGCATGCCTGGAGATAAAATTTCCTGTCAAAGATGAAATAATTTCTTGATCTTACTTCGAGGGGGCTCTTGCACTAGGAGTTAGCCACCAGGCACCAGGACCACACAGAAAACTTCTAGCTAGCAGTCTACAACGAGGGACCACTCCCTGATGTTGGCACAGCGGTGTCATTCTATGATATCAATCAATCAATATCTTTATTTATCCAGGCGGGCACCAGTGAGCAAGCTCATTTACAAGGTGGACCTGCAATCCTACAGTAATAATACAGAAAGACAAGTTACAGTAGTACAAACAGTAAAATAGCTGCTATTATAGTAAAAACACACATTTACAGGTAATATACATTGAACATAGAACTACAAGGAGTCGTGGATAATGAACTTGTGCTGGATCCAAGCCCAAAAACTGTGCATTTTGTAGTGGGAAATGTTAGGGAGAGGGTAGGCATACCAGATAGAAGATATCAAGCGCATAATGTAGGGAGAAGTGGGGAATAGGGGCACAAGCGAAGAGGACCCATTGTTAGAGCAGAGTGAGGGATTGGGAGGGCAGAGGACCGTCCGAAAGGCGACGAAGCGATTTTTGCCCCAAAACGTGGCGACATGTGGAAGAGAAAAACTGCCATTGTACTAAGTGCAAGAGGAGGAATATAGTAGCAGGGGCATAACTGGGAGGCCCCTGGAGTTTGGGGCAGAGGGAGGTGTTGGATGGACGAGGGACCAAATATTTTTTTGGGCGAAAGACGATAATTATCCCCAAGTGCGGTAGCATGTGCTAGAATCAGGCTGCAGCTGTTCAGAGCATCAAAGAATAAGATATGGGAGTTCGGCAGTAAATACTGTGGATCTGTTGGTGGGCATGTTAGAGGCAGAGGCACACATTTCAGCTGGGGGGGGCTGCAGTTTGCGGGGCGCCATTTGAGGGAGGGAGGTTAGTTAGTGTCTAATAAAGCAGTTGCAAATTTCCGTAGTGCCGCCATCTCGGTAAAGCCTTTTGAATAAAAGGGTACTTACTGGGGTTTTCAGCTCAAGTATTTTTGGGGTTTTATTCCATATTGATGGGAGTGCGAATCCAAAGGTGGCTCTCCCGACTCGTGTGAGTGCCCTGGGTATATTTAGCAGGAGTTGTGAGCAGCTTCTAAGGGAATAATTCCTGGGCACAATCGGAGGCAGACAGTCGACGATGTATTGAGGGAGTTTGCCACTGAGGGCTCTAAGTGTCCAGAGAGCTGCATTAAAGTTGCGCCTATAGTGAAGTGAGATCCAGCCTGTGGTGGCATATAGTGCACAATGATGGGTAGAGAAGGGGAGGTCAGTGATAAAGCGTATAACTCTGTGGTAGAGCGTATCCAATTTTCCAAGATAGGAAGCCGCACAGCTATTGTATATGAAGTCTGCGCGTAGTCAATTAAGGACAGGAACGTGGCTTGGACAAGTCGTTTCTTTGCGTCTACTGTAAGAAGTCTTCTTATCCTGTAAAAAAAACCAAGACTTTGCCTCAGTTTTTTCAGCAAGTCTTCCAGGTGGTCAGTGAAGGAGAGTTTACAGTCGATCCAGACCCCAAGATATCTGAATTTCGGAACGTACTCTAAGTACTCTCCCAGCATCGTGGTTATTGGGGGAAGGGAGTCAGCAGCACTTGTGTAGTTTGCTGGGGAAAATAACATGGCTTTAGTTTTCTTAGCATTTAATAGCAGTTTTTTATTGATTAGTTGGAGTTGCAGGAGGTTGAAATCATTTGTAGGTCAGTACAAGCTTCTTTTGGTGTGGGACAACTCAGGTACAGCACTTTGTCATCCGCGAATAAGTGAATACTTGCATCCTTGATTCCCTCATCAATGTTGTTGATATACTCTGCGAAGAGGAGGGGACCTAATGTGGATCCCTGAGGGACACCTCTTTGTAAGAGTTTTAGGGCAGATAGTTCGCCATCCGCTTTCACCTGCTGGTATCTGTCTGTCAGATATTCAGAGAACCAGTTTAGAGAAGTAGCATCCAATCCTAGTGTTTTTAGCGAGTCGAGGAGCTGGTCGTGGTCGACTGTGTCGAATGCTTTGCTGAGGTCAAGAAACAGCACATACTGACTTTTTATGCTCCAACTCCAGTTGCCAGTCGTTGGTTACTTTAGCTAATGCCGAGACTGTACTGTGGTTGGCTCTGAATCCGGATTGAAGGGGGTTTAGTAATTTTTCTTTGTCGATGAAGGATCTTAGTTGGCCATTTACTATTTTTTCCAGTAGCTTTGAGTGTGGGTAGGAGAGAAATTGGCCTATAGTTATTAAGGTCTCAAGGGTCTCCAGATTTAAATAGTGGGATAATGTGTGCGATCTTCCATATTTGAGGGAGGGTACCTTGTGTTAGGGACAGGTTGAATAAATGAGTAATAGGCACTGCCAATACGTGGCATGCTATCTTTAGGAAGTATGGTTCAAGTGCATCTGCGCCGGCACTTTTCTTAGTATCCAGGTGGAGAATCAAGTCTTCCACTTCCTTGAGGGAAACCGATGAGAATGAGAAATGTTGACTAACGGAGCCAACATTTGGTGGGGTCATGCTAAGTTGGGTGCGCAGGCTACATGCAGGTGAGTTATTGAAGGCTAAGCCTGCTGTGGCGAAGTGCGTGTTGAATGCTTGCAGTATCTCTTTTTTGTCATTGATTACTGTATTGTCAGAGGTAATTTTTGTAGGGAGCATATTTTGTGACGTGGCTCCCGCCAGTTCTTTGATTGTGGCCTAGAATTTGGAGGGACAGTTGGCTGCAGTATCTAGTTCTGCTTGGTAATAGCAGGCTTTAGCTTCCCTAATCAGTTTGGTGCAGCGATTTCTGGCTGTTCTAAAGAGGAGCCACGTCTTCCTCTTTTGGGGATTTGCGGGCAGTTTTCCAGAGTTTATCCCTGGGCAGTAGTGCAGCCTTGAGATCTTGAGTGAACCAACGGCATTTCCTAGCCTTTATGCATATTTTTGACAGAGGCTCATGTAGATTCATGGCGTAGGTAATGATTTCATGTAGTATAGAATATGCAGTTTCCACTGTTTTAGCAAGGTAAAAACTCAGCCACAAGGGGGAGTTTTTTAGGTTAAGTAGGTATGCCTTTGGGTCGAAAGACCTGGTTGACCTTTTGGTGAAGAATTTGGCCGTAGTTGGCACTTTGTTGGCTACCCAAACTCCAGCTATTAGGCAATGGTCACTAATATCCGCGTCAAAGGTTCCAACGTGGGAGAAGGAATGGTGTTTATTCACAAGCAGGACATCCAGAAGGGTACTTCTGGCTGTATTCTTTTTGTTGATATGGGTGGGCTCTTCGTTGAGTAGGGTGAAACCAAGGGAGTTGCAGAAAGATTTAAGCAGGTGACCGGCTTCCGACAGCCAGTCGTAGTTTAGATCCCCGAGGATAATTGTTTCCAGTGGGGCTAGTGACCAAGATAGTTGTAAGATAGGACAAGAGCTGAGTACCGGCAGATGGTGGTCTATAGCATCCTATGACTCGGAGTGCTAACGATGGGGATAGGTCAATTTTTATGTCCAGGCACTCAAATCCCGCTACCAGTGAGTTAGAATTAAGTGTTGATGCCACAAATCTATCTTTGATGTAGATGGCGACCCCACCTCCTCTGGATTGCCTATTGCATCTAAAGATCTGGTGGTTAGGTATATTAATCACGCTATTTGGCGTAGAGGGCCGAAGCCAGGATTCTGAGATAACAAGCACATCTGGCATTGTATGGGCGGTCCAAGCCTGGATAAGGGTGAATTTTTTCAGCAGGCTGCACATGTTAATGTGCATAAAACTAATACCTTTAAGAGACAGTGACTCAGAAGGGGAGGTAAGTTTATTTATGGGCCCTGGATTAAGCTCGACATTGTCAAAGCAGAGAAGGAGAAGGAGGAGCAACTTTTCAGGGATTCAAGTGAAAGGCAATGAGCTTGAGGCTTTTTCTGGCTTGGCGTGGAGGAGGAACCAGGGTGCCAAGCTTTGTTTTTTAATTTATGCAAGCCTAAGGACACTGAGGCTAATACTCTGGCTGTGTAACGCCAGTGGGAGTAACTTGAATTAATTAGAGATAAGGAAGGAGGCGTAGACAAACCTGCAATAGTTGCTCTTCAAGGAAGGTAGTCCACCTGGATCAGTTGGCAAGGAGCCTTGGCATAACATGTGATGTGTAGAGTCAGATTGGGCGAGCAGTCTTCAGGATGAGGATGTGGTGTATCCCCCAGTCTCAAACTTTTCAGATAATAAGCCAGTAAGGGGTATGATGCACAGTGAAGTCAGGAGGAGGAATTGATATAAGAGGGGCGGTCTCCCACACCCACCTCAGTTCTTTTCCCGTAGTCGACGTGTGCCTCTCGGACCTTGTGGAACACTGCTCCAGTCGGCTGCCATTTCTTCAGACTTTATTTTTTTTGCTGTTTGTACTTTGTCTTTAATTTCAGCTGCATGCCTTTGCAGACCTCCTCTGTGGATCCCCGCAAGTCTCAGTGTGCCTGTGGCAAGCAGATTCCCAAAAAGGATGGCCACTCTGCCTGCATCATCTGCCTAGGCCATGACCACGATACCGAAACCTGCCAGGCTTGCCAGAAGTTTAACCAGGTCATGTGCAAACACCACCAGAAGGCTCTGGCCCATCTCCTTCAGCAAAAATTGGCCACCATGGAGAAAGAGCTGCAGGCCCGAACTGCAGCGGGGACTTCTTCGGAGGCTTCCGCTCCCACAAAGAAGCACAAGAAGCGTTGGGACTGCAAGCAGTCTGCTTCAGGGCCGTGGTCGCCTCTGGGGGGCCACAGCCATTGCTGGGTCCCCCCCCCCCCCGCAGGGGGTCGACCTCAGCGGCCACACCAGCCCTCCTTCCCTCTGGGCTGTCTCTGGCCATGCCACCTGCCTTGATTTCTGTGGTGGGTGGTGCCTCTGCAGGTTCGGGGGATTCCTCCTCCTTCCCGCCACCCCTGTCACTCAGGCCCTTCCACCATCAGGGTTCTCAGCCAGGAGGCCAGGCTGGTTCTCCGGGTGCCAACTCCTCTGTTGACGCCTGCCCGGCCCCAGTGTCTTTGCCAGACCCCTGTTTGGGGTCCAACGGTGATCCTTTTGACCGACGCCAGCTGTCACCCACTCATGCAGGGCCTCAGCCTGTGCCCGTGGTGTCTGCCTCCCGTGGAACCGGCGCCGGGCCGCCCGCCAGTCCTCCTCCCGTGCAGTCGGTGGCAGGCCTCCTTCCTCAGACCAGATGCACCTGGTCGTTCTGCCTACGGACCTCTCCTCAGTCACTCAGGCATTGCTTCAGAACCTGGACCTCCCGGGCCCATCAACCAACTAGCAACCACTGTTGGTGCTGACTCAGGACTGCCCTTTGGGCACCCCTTCAGGCTTGGGCTTGAGCCTCCAGTTAGTGCCCTGTGGGTGCACGACCTGTCTGGCAAGATTATCGTCAGGTTCTGTCTGTGGTCTCCTGACACATTACCCCACGCTGGGCTGTTCTTTTCACCCGACGATTCTATATTGAATGCCGGCTGACTACAGAGCTTTTCTTAGCGCATGGTGGGTGTCCACTCAGCGCCTGACACCAGCCCAGGCGATCCCAACATCTGACCCGTCCCAGGCGCAAGGTTCCCCTTTGCCAGATGCTGATGCTCCACCTCCTTCAGCGGATACCCAGCGAGACACTGGGTCCGTCGCAGTCTCTGGACTATCACCACCCCAGTGCACAGCTTCAGAATCTGAGGAACCGGTGGACATGGTTTCAGACTCTTTCGAGACCCGTGTTTCCCACATCAACCCCCCTTCCCCCCCTGGGAAGTGTGAGTCAGGGACACTCCTTAATCTCGTCCTGAGGACCTGCCCTTTTTTTTGAGGCAAAACTCATCCAAGCCTCCCGGGGGTGGCGTACTGAGGAACAGCATCCTCAACGTTGCCGCCTGGTGGAGCACTTACACCTTACAGAGTTTGTGTCAGTGGTTATCCCACCTTTATTGGTTCCGCATGACGTTATCTCCTCTACCGTCTGGCAACAACTGGCGTCAGTCCCTTCCATGCTCAGGAAGGCTGACTGACTGTACCATGCCCCTGATGACCAGCCTCACTTTGATACCCACACTCAGGCCGACCCCTCAGTCTTATCTGGAGCACAGGAGGAATTCATGGAGTTCAGACACTGGGGGGACTTCCCTCCAGATAGGGAATCCAGGTACTTGGATATTCTAGGGTGCAGGGCCTATGCCTCCTCTACCTTGGCCTTGTGTGCTCAAAACTATCTCACGCACATGCTCGTGCACCAACAGTTTCTTTTTGGGCAAGCAGGGGACATAGTCCAGTTGTTGCCAGAGTTTTCTGTTGGGACACAGCTGGAACAGCTACTGGGTTTTGCCTCCAGCATGGGTTTTCATATCCTCCATGCCTCATACGACACGGCGGACACCTCTGCTCATTGCACGACAGCTGCCATGTGCCTCAGGCACCATGCTTGGCTGCGTCTGTGAGATTTCACCCAGGAAGTTCAGGCTGCCATTATGAACGCCGTATTCCGGGGCAATTCACTGTTTAGTGAGGAGGTCCGGGAGTTGTTCTCCTCTTTACAGGAGTCTGGCACAGTCCTCCGTTCTGGGTCTCGTAGCCAGCAGGGCGGGAACTGCATCTATCTTTGTCACTCTGCGTGGCGACCCCAGTGTCCACAACCCACCAGGCCTGGAGCAAACACTGGGCTTCTTCAGCTTCGACCGCCCCAGTCCACAAAGCTCATAGTGCTGCTGTGACTGAGCTGTCGGCGCCTACCGCCTCCTCTCAACCCCGGACACAGCTCCCCTTCTCTTGCTAGGAGAGTGGGGGATAACAAGCGAGGGGGATTGAAGCCCCTTTCCCTTTTGTTGTTTCAATTCCCTTTTTCTGTGGTGTCTGACATGTTCAGGGAGTCCCTGTATGGGGCCTCGGTCCACGTTTCCGCTGTGCCAGCGGAGAGTCTTGTTCCCCCTTTTTGGTTGGGCAGGTCTTGCCTCCCCACTTCCTTTTTCTTTGCCCTCCCACCATTTATTTCAGATGTCCAAGGTTCTTCAAGCTCTGCTCCAGTGTTCGGGACCTAAGCATTTGCTCCATGGGCTGCTGCTCCAGTCTCTTTTCAGAGCCAGGCAGGTACCCTCCCTTGGCGGGATATTGAGCTTTGCCTGCATATCCTCTTCCTTGATGGTACGGATGATACCTTAATGGAGTCCGGGATTTTCTCCATCCCGCCTTTTCTCGGGGGCGAGGCGCTCTCTCTCCGGGAGAACCTGGCCGGTTTTCCGGTCTCCAGCCTCCCTGCCGGATTCTTCCTGGGCCCATCCCCTACCATGGACCCTGATCCTGGCCTGACATTGGTCCTCTGAACAATTACCTCTGATGTCCACCTGTCTGGATTTCAGGCTGCTCTAGTCAAGGTGTGATATGGCTCCTATGCGGCCTAGGCCATACTCTCCTCACAGGTATGGCGCAGTTGCTCAGGGAGCAAGCTACGGTGGTTTCTTCCTCCATTGCGAGGCTGCGACCTGCTTCTTCTCCTGACTCTTCAGCCCTTCGTCAGGGGCCCGTCATGCGGTTGCTCTGTCCGGGCCCTCATGGATCCTCTCCATGTGCGGATCCTCGGGGTCCACTAAGCTGGAAGTTTCTTGGGCTTCTACCTTCGCTTCCAGCTCTTCCTTGGCAGAAGAAGTTCTTCCCTTCGAAACTTCTAGTCTCAGTTGAGAGTTCCTCGGACCACGTAGGTCTCCTTGTTTTCTGTGGAGTCTGTTCGCACACCCACTGAGCTCTTTTATCCCTGCCTTTCCAGGGCACCCCTGTGGCTGGTTGGCAGGTATACGTGTGCTCTGGAGTACCTCTCTGGTAAGGGCATCCCCACTCGTGTCTCATTTCCCAGAGACCGGATGGTCCAGGAGTGAGACCATACGCCATGCCCTTCATTGGTCCATCATCCAGGCACCCGGAACGCTAGGCTGCCTGACGACTATCCCTAGCTGCTCGCTGGCTTGGCCTCTACTACAGGCTTGCCATACGTCGGCCCGAAGGGCTACCCCAAGCTTTGCTCCTTGGCACTGGAACCATTGGTTATGGGGGTCATTCTTATATCTGCTTCCTCAGAGTCTCTCCTTCTTGTAGCCTGATATCACTGAAGGGAGCCTTTTTTTTATATACTTTCTTTATTGGAATTATAGCTTTATAATACATTCCATCTTGTAGTTTCTGTTCAATTCCTTTTTCAATTCATTTACAACATACAAGGGAAAGGGTAGGTGGGAACATAGAACAATTAATACAAACTTCAGGAATATCTGGTAGGTAACAGTCTTTTTCCTGGAAGGAACACATCTTTGGTTGTAATAGTGTATCTCATACATTTTCTTTAATAAACTGAGAGGCACCGAGGGCTAAGATCCTTAATCATATATCTGTTCCCCTTAGTATTCTTAAGCATCTATTCCTGTTGTAATACCCACTTATACCATCTCTCTCTATGAACTTGGAGGATCTATCTTGTAGTTGATACGTGAAACGTTCCATCTCTTGGATTTCTTGAATAATTATCTCCCATTCTACCACCAGTGGGGGCTGTTCTCTTAGCCATTTTCTTGTGATTGCTTTACCTAATGCTGCTATGCATATGTTCCATAAGTAGTGGTCAGTGCTACCTCTTATTCTCTTAGGAGGCAGTTCCCATCCTATGTGGCTTATTAAAAGTGTTTCTTCGATTTGAAAGACAGCCCTAACTTTCAACTGAATATTGTGAAGAAAGGTGACCAGTTTGGGGCATGTGTAGAATATATGGGTGTGAGTTGCCATACCTTCCCCACACTTTCTCCAGCAGTGGGTTGTTTTAGTTCTATCTCATTTGGCTTGTTTTGGTGGGATCAGGAAGAAGTGTACTCTCACCCTCCATACAAATTCTTGCCATTTTGGGGCAGCCGTGGTCTGAAATGTGCCCTTCCAAATTCGAAGCCAGTCTTCCTCCCTCAGTTCACAGCCTGCTGCTTTCTCCCATTTTGTAGTGATATACTTAACATTCTGGGCATTCTGTCCTTGTAGTGAGCTATATATAGCTGTTACGAGCCCTTTTGCATTTTTTTTATTTATTAAGTAGCCTAGAGTTGGGGGTTTTAGTCTGTTTGGGTGGGTCTAGTGTCTCTGCCCTAATCTGTTTACATATAAGGGATATACAGTGGTGAGCTGTCAGACAAATGATTTATCTACACTAGTGCTGTTTGACCTCGGTTAACCTCACGAGTGGCATAAGCCACGAGTGAGATGTCCTAGGTCAAACAGCACAAGTGTAGATAAATCATTTGTCTGACAGCTCACCACTGTATATTTCATTTATGCAATAGGGATGCTTTCTATCAGTGCAGGGACATTTGTTTTTGATTATTTGTCTTTTTTTTCATATGTGTGTCAAAAAAGGGAACAAAAAATTGCATTTTCTGCTCTTTTTTGCTAATTATAAAAAAATTTATTAGGTATCTATAAATGAAATACCACTCATTTTGCAGATAATTTTGTGCTGCACAACTTTTATGCTCACAGCACTATGCTGTCTTTTTTCGTTTTATAGTTATTTGCATTTGAATATGGTTAGTACTGGTACTGAGGCTGAACATTTTAAATAAATTCCGGAGTGATTGTGACTTATCTACTATGTGTATAAATCTGCAGTGATGCGTCTCCTATGTGTATAAATGTAAAATTTTGAATTTATCTCATAGTAGCTCAGATTTAGCGTGTAGGATTTATGTCCACGCCTATTGCATAAATATAGTTATTTAATTGTAGGTATCTAAAGACATCTGAGGGCTTCCAACCAAGTGTCCTCTGGCACTCTGTGAAAGAGGACACTGTGGTCCCTTCAAGAATCTGATTTGGATATCTCGGCCCTTGTTGGCATTGTCTCTTATACCAAGGGTCTGATCCTCCAGGTGGAAAATCTTTATTTTTCCACAGTCTACAATATTTCCAAAACTCTTTTTTTATTTCCAGGTAGATAAGGTACTTATCCCAGGCTTTCACTGTTACTACCATGCTGGGGAACCAGTTGTCTTTCTGTGTTCTTTGGGAGGTGTTCAGGAAGAGATTCTCACAGAGGTTCAGTTTCCCTGCCTCTGTGATTTCCATGTCTCTCCAGCGTGCCTCTGTGTGTTCATTACCCCACAGGAAGGCCCATCTAAGCTGTGTTGCCAGCCAGTACTCTTTTATGTTTAGTACAGACCATCCTCCCCAGTGTTTCTTGGTCTCAAAAACTGACTGTCTGATTCTCGGTTTTCTCTCTGCCCATATAAACTTACTGATCAATTTCTGCATTTTTGCTAGCCATTGCATGGGAGGTTTGACTGATGCACCCTGGAATACAAGCAAGAATCAAGGCAACAGGGTCATCGTGACAGCTTGTTTTCTATCAAACATTGGGAGGGGCAGAAGGGATCATCTTGCTATGTCTGATTTCATCTGTCTCCCAATTGGAATATAATTATCCAAAAAGAGGAACTGTGGTGTTTCTAAGATAAATCCCTAAGTATTTCATCACCTGGGTTTTCCATCTCATTCTCTCTGAAGGGAGAAAATTAAAACAAAGCACTTCTGTTTTGGTGGAATTTAGGGAGTACCCTGACAGTTCGGTGTACATTCGGATCTTCTGCATCAATTTCGGAAGTGATTGTTCTGGGTGTTTCATATAAATGAGCACATCGTCAGCATAAAGATCCAGTTTCTGCTCACGATTAGCCATTTGTACCCCCTTTATGTCTGTGTCTTGTCTGATCCACTGTGCAAGTGGTTCAATATATATTAAAAAAAGGAGGGGCCATAGTGGGCACCCTTGTCTGGTGCCCCTGCTGAGATCAAATCTCTTGGATATCTGGCCGTCTGCTCGGACATAAGCTTTCGGGTCCGTGTACAGTCTCTGTATCACGTCAATGAACTCATCCAAGAAGCCAAACCTGGCAAGGGCCCCATACAGAAATTTCCAGTCTGCTTGGTCAAACACTTTTTCTGCATCTAGGCTTAGAATCAGGGCGTGGTCTTTAGTTTTATTTAGGTGGTCTGTTATATTCAGGGAGCGTCTTATGTTGTCTGCAGCTTGCCTATTTGTGACAAACCCAGTTTGGTCGGGGGCTATAATCTGGGGGAATGTGTTTTCTAATCTTTTGGCCAATATAGAGGCAAAATGTTTATAGTCTACATTTAATATCAAAATTGGTCAGTATGAGGTGCACTGGGTGGGGTCCTTGCCAGGCTTAGGGATCACAGAGATCATCGCATATGACCAGGACTGTGGGATACAGCCTCCCTCCCGCATTACTGCCTGGTAGTTCCGTTGTAAGATGGGTATTAAGGACTTTCTAAATTTCTTATAAAATTCAATTGGGAGCCCATCTGACCCAGAACATTTCCCTGTCTTCCCCTTACTAATTACTGATTCAATGTCTTGGGCGCTTAATGTAGCCATTATTTCTGTATTGCGCACAGGTGTTAACTGTGGTAGTTTTAATGTTTGTAAAAATTTCTGGACTTGTACTGATGTAGCCCTCTCCCTCGCCTTGTATAATTTTTCGTAGAATGTTTTAAAGGCCCCCAGGATTTCTTTCCCTGTATAGTGCCATTGTTTGGTGTTAGGGTTTAAGATCTTCGATATATGTGCCTTGGCTGCTCGGCTACTTAGGTGACAGGCTAGCAATTTTAACGCTCTGGGTCCACCTTCTAATATTTTTGTTTAAGAAAGAGAAGATCTTCCTGGACTAAGTCTCCATCACTCATTCACACTAGTGGGATAGCGCTAGAGGCGCTAGGACCAAGCGGAACCTAAAATTTTTCTGAAGAATTGGCTGAGACAGGACCACTGTCTTGTGCAGACTAGCTCACGCCTGTGTAGGCTATCTCGGCGCCACCCTCCAACCGCCTCAGTTCCTTTTCTCCCGCCGTCTAGTGCGCTTGGATGTCGACGTTGCTCATCTGCCGGAGTCTAAGTTTTCGTCTATACGACAGCAGCTTTTAGCGTTTAATATTTTAAGTAGTACTTTCTTATTTTACGAACGAGAAAAGAAGATTATGAAGAAGAAGAAAAAGAACTTCTTTCCTTCCATCAACGGAGTCATCTTTAGACGATAGCGGTGATGGTAGGAGGACTTCGTTTGAAAGTTTTTATGGCAGAGGGGCTGTGTCCGGTCCGTCGCCCTTAATTAACGAGGGGGGGTCTAACTACGGACATTCCTGTGCTCGGGGGGTGGGAGACAGTCCACCGAAGCACAAATCTAGTGGTTCCGGGGATCCGGCTCCGCTTAACCTCAAGCTCTTCTTCCTCGTTGGGGGAAGAAGAATCAGTACTGCTCGAGGTTGCCCGTTGGTACGTCTGCACAAGGATTGTTCGTCGGGAGGGGCGATGGGCCTGAACCGACTTTGGTGGGTTCCCCTTGGCCCCGCTCCTAACGGCTGCATTCTTGACTCCGAACTCCATCTCTGTCCTCGTTGGAGGTCCAGTGGGCAGTTTCACCTCTGGGCCGCTCCTGTGGAGCAGGGGGTTTGACTTTTCCAGTTCTCTGATTTCGGGGTCTCCGGGCCTTGGAGCCTCTGGACTGGAGCCGGGTCGATTGGTTAACGTTAGGCGAGGTGCCCTCTTGGTGCCTTTGCCATTGTGTCGACCCCTTGTGCCTACCACCCTCTCCCTTTTTCTATGCAGGGGCTGGCACGGGCACCACCTTTTTCCTTCTCCCCTTCTTTTCAGGATTTCCTTTGCCATTTTCCTTCGGTGCTGTGGCTCGGTGCCTTGGTCGGCACCGTGCCTCGGAGCCGTGGCTTGGTGCCTTGGTTGGCGCCAAGCCTCGCTGCCTTGGTCTGCGCCGTGCTTCGGGGCCTTGGTTGGTACCGTGGGTCGGTGCCATCGACGGCGCCATGGGTCAGCGCCATCGCTCTGTGCAGCGCCATGGGTGCTATTGTTGCTGCCGTTGGTTGTCGGCGCCGCCAGTGGTGTTGTGGGTGTCTAGGTGGTGCCGTGCACCCTGCTGGTGGTGCCGTGCACCCACAGGCGGCACCGTGGGATGTCCATGGGTGCTGCGGGTGGCACCGTGGGTGCTCTTGGGTGCCACTGGTGCCCTCGGGTGCCATTCTTGCCATGGTACCATGGATGTTGGGGGTGCCTTCGGGTGCCATTGCTGCATGGGTGCCAGGGGTGCCTGCGGGTACTACCGCAGGTGCCCTTGGGTATCACCCAGGTTGGCATAGGCACTACTTGGCGCCTTCCTGTGCCACGGGGATGCTAGTGGGTGCTGTCTGGCAGAACTAGTGACACATTTTTCCTTTTCGGACTTCTTCTCCACAGAACTTGTGGCGAGGTGTTTTATGCAGAATGAAGTCCTGTTCTGCGGATTATTTTCCGCACATCTTAGTGAGTGGCAGTCCATGTGGGATCTTGTGTCATCCAGCAGTTTTCTGCTGATGGGCTCTGCTGTACTGCTGTGCCTGCAGAATCTCTCATTCCGCTCAGCACTTTCTCGGCTCACTACGTGGTACCAAGCTCCTCGACATCCCTCCTGATGGCGGAGTCTCTAGTGGCTCTGACCTAGACCTCCCTTAGAGGTCCTTCTGGGGTAGAACTGCATCTAGATGGGTCTTTCCCTGCCCTTCTGGTCAGTAATACAGTGGACGACTCATTTTATATACTGAAGGGCACGTCCTCTCTATCATCAGAGTCTGTGATGGAAGATCTTTTCAGTAGTTCCTCAGTAATGGGTTCCACTGTAGTATTTCAGACTGCATCCAAGGACCATACGCTTCTGCGTCTAGACTTTTTCAGTTGTCAAGACAATTACACTCTGTGGAACATTCTGATTTAATGGTTGGGAGCCGCTCAGGCTCTTCTGCCCCTTTGATAGGGGTATATGGCCCCCTTGTGATATTGCCCCTTCGGTGGCTTCTTCAGCACAGGTGGTTAGCATCTTTACAGCTGTGATTATTAGTCCGGTCCTGATTTCAGTATGGATGCTCAGGCTTCTTCTGCAGTCAGATGGAGAACATCTTCGTCATTTTGTATCAAGACAATCCTGGCGAAATAACAACCTGAAAGCCTTGCTAGGCTCGGACTAAAAAATTATTTATTTATTTATTTTTTAATCACAGCACAGGGCCTAGCGAAAATTACCCGATACCCCCCTTTTTGGATCTGGTCAGGTTCCATCTCAGCCCCTGAGGTGATCGTCTCCAGAGTATGGTAAAGAGTACTTGACTCCTCCTTCCCCTAGGGGGAGTCCGATCCAGCGGTGGTATGGGTCATCTCTTTCTCCAAGAGAGATTTCTCTCATTCAGAGACATTACCTAGACCTAGGCGACTGCCCAGTCTGTTAATTACCCTTTCTTTTTATCAGGCTTTCTTCTCTTGAGCAGAGCCTCACAGCAACAGAAGTGACTCTCAGCTGAATCGGAACTCAGGTTCCTACTTCCTTGCTTGCTTTAACTTAACAGGCAATATACTCCTTCTTGACCGAGGTCAAGTAGGTCTTTTGTCTAAGGTAGCTTCTTAAATATTCACACCTTCGGTTCTGGCGCACTGGTTCCATGCCAGTCGCTCACGAAGCTATCCTCTTCTAGTGCTTGACGGAGTTGTGATGTTTGTTTTTCAGCAAACTAGAATCCTTTCTTACTCCCTTCAGGGAGACCAGAGTGAGTAGTGCCTCACCGCATTGAGTCACTGCCGCTTCCAGTCACTTTCAACGAATGGGCTAGCCCTAACTTGGTCCTACTGTGCCCCTCCTCGATGCACATCTTCCTCTATTTACCTTAGAAATCCAGCAGTTTTCTTTCTGTCGGACTGTTTTTTTCCGCAGTGTACATGTCCTCCTGTACATTTTTCCTTTCTTCCCTGAGTTCAGAGACTGCTACTACAGTTGTACATACAGGGGCAGGATGGTTCCTTTTTGGAATGTGCAGTGGGCAGGATCTGGTTCTACTAGACCACCTCAAGAGGCTTCTAGTCATGAGTCGTGCTTGGCCTTCCATCAGGAGGGTTCCAGTGACTAAGTGGAGACTATTCTCCTTGATGAGCTAACCCCACCTGGACCCCCTTTGCTCACCAAGTAAGGGGTGAAGTGCTGCTGGACCTGTTGTTCACAGGTCAGCCATATTTGATAGTGGGGGTTTCCATCTGCACTTTCCGGTCTACCCTGAACCAGTAGACTCTACCTCCGACTCTTTCAGTTCCTGAGGTCCCTTTACGTTACATTAGTACATGTCTTTGACACTATTACTTTTGGTCCTAGACCAAATTGTGAGGCCAGGTTCTTGCCACTCTCCTAGAGTGGTTGCAGCTTCCTGGCAGACTATCGTTTTGTGCCCATTGCAGTCGTCTGCAAAGTGGTGAGTTACAACTCGAGCGCTTATCTTGTAAGCAGTGTGTTCTAGATGCTCTTTACAAGACAGCTGTTTTTATTAGCAGGACAATCCTCGGCCGTCCTTTCTGAGTGAACCCTATCTCCTACCACCCTACTCAGGGTTGTTGGTTTTACCTTGGTACTCTCCCACTAGTGTGAATGAGTGATGGAGACTTAGTCCAGAAAGATATGGAAATTACATACTTACCGTAATTATTGATCTTCTTGGACAGTCTCCATCACTCATTCACATGCCCACCCACCATCCCCTGGGTTCACTCATTTTCTTTCCTGGTCTTCATGATCCTATGGTTCAGACTGTGAAGACATTGTTCTTTGACCTTTCTTGCAAAGGCCATCTGGGCCGTTTCGGGCCCAGAAACTCAGGATGAGTTATTCTCATTAGTTACGCTGCACCTCCTCGGTCGAAAAGGTACTGAGGCAGTTTGAGAGTTAACGCTGAGATAGCCTACACAGTCACGAGCTAGTCTCGTGGTGCCGCGCATGCGTGGTCCTGTCTCGGCGCCGACCCTTCAGAAAATTTTAGGCTCCCGCTTGGACTTAGCGCCTCTGGCGCTATCCTACTAGTATGAATGAGTGATGGGACTGTCCAAGAAGATCAGTAATTACGGTAAGTATGTAATTTCCATTTTTTGCTCCACCTTCCAGTCTAATAATTTGTTTAGTTCTTTCTTTAGGGTGTCTAGGTCTTTACTCCTCCGTTTATCTATTTTAATTTGTTGTGCCAATTCTAGGTCTTTCATTTTTTCCTCTAAGTCCTGTTGTTTTTGTATTCTTTGCCTTTTCCTGGCACTACTAACAGCTATCAGTTTCCCCCTTATCAGTGCTTTGATTGTATCCCAAAGAACTCCTATTCCTACCCCTGGAGTGTCGTTGGCTTGCATTGCTTGACCAGTGAATAGTGGAAGTTCATCCAGGACTTCTTTGTCTCTCAGAAGTGACAAGTTAAGTTTCCAGAAGCTGGTTTTATGTTGTGTATGTAGTGTGCTCTCCAGTGTGAGGGGAGCATGATCCGAGATCATGCTTGTCCCCATTGTACACTTCTTCAATTGTCCCAGATATTCCTTATTTACTGAAAAGTGATCTATTCGGGAATACGTCTGGTGTACATGAGAGTAGAACGTGTATCCTGGGGCAGTGCCTTCGATATGTCTCCATGCATCAAAGAGTCCCAGTTTCTGTGCTAGTGCTTTTACCTGTTTGGCTATCCCGTGTTCTTCCCTAGGATTCTTGGAGGTGGAGTCTCGGTTTGGGTCGAGAGTGATGTTCCAGTCCCCTCCTAGGATTACCATACCCTCTTTCTTCTCTAGAGTTCCAACTAGGACATTTTTATAGAAAGAGAATGGAGAGCCTGGAGGGGCATATACAGATGCCAGGGTTATGGGTTTGCCATCCAAGTTACCCTGGAGGACCACATATCTGCCCTCTTTGTCTGTGGTTTTCTCTGCTAAGGTGAACAGGGTCCCTCGGGAAACCAGAATGGCAGCTCCTCTCCCCCTTATATGATGCAGCATATACTTCCTCAAAGCCACACTGCTGCAGCATCTAGTGCTGATAGGTGTGTTTCTTGCAACATAACAAAGTGTGCTCCAGATTGACTAGCATAATTGAGAACCTTTTTCCATTTGACAGGATTAGTCAAGCCGTTAACATTGTAGGAGAGAATTTTAAGATCCAAGCTACCCATTGTCTAAACTAGTATGGCCTCTTCGTGGTCATGGCAAATTAGCATAAATTGTCTCTAGCGCCTCAGGTGCCCCTTGCATCCAGTCATAGACATTTTTGTTTGGATATTCCTCATAAACTATAAAAACCTTTACAACTTCAAATATTATGCCAGCCTGGCATTGTAACAACAGGAAATATAACTTGGGGAAACAAAAACCTTCCAAGGTTGGGGGGTTACTTGTAACTCCCGTCTTTGTGTGAGGGTGTCTGAATCCAGCAAACTCCTCTCCACAAAGTAGCAGTGTATTTGCTTCCCCCTGGAGTGGGGGTCACTGCTTCTGCTTCGCTGCTCAAGGCTACTGCGTTGAGCAGGGTAAATAGAAAGAAATGTGGCCACAGCCCAAGTCGCAACCCTCGTTTTGAAGTCCTCATTGTAGCTCTTTCGCATGCCCCCGGAGTATTAGCTTGCTCCATATGTCAGCAGTTCTAGAGCTGATCATGCATAAGGAATGCCTCCCCTTCATTTCCCTAACCCAGTCCGATCTGCAAAACAGCCCTCCTTTTCAGTAGGGAGATCTATCCTTCTGGTATCAAGTAGTTGCAAGAGATGGAATATTTGCTAGCTCAGGTTTTTTTAGTGTCATCCTTGCCATGTTCGAGTTGAGAAATATCTATTCTCCTGCTTTGTCGCCCCCACACACACCACCACCAAAGATTTAATTCCCAAGCTTGGCATCACTGATTAAATTGTATTTGGTGACAGAACACTACCTGCACATCTCCCGCACCCAAACCTTCCCTGGGCAGCGTGGCGTTTAAGCAGGTCTAGCTAGCAACCAAAAGATACCTGTGGCATAGACTCTTAGGTCCGTTTTGAGATACCATGCTTGGTGAGGTTGTATGGAGGATATCATTGTACTCACCGCAACTCCCCCCTCCCCCCCCAACATCACAGTCCATTACCAAGGTATAGGCTCACAAAACTGCAGTTCAGTTGTGCTGTGGGATACAATTTCAAACTGGATTTCAACTCACAGTTCACATTTCTTCAAAGTGTCCCCAGGGATCTTACTTCGAGTGGGAGCTCTTGCAGCAGGCTATTACAATAAGGACTACGCCGTAGGCACTAGGACCCTCCGGTGAAAACTTCAGCCAGCAGTACACAGCAGGGACCGCCCCTGATAACGGCCCTGCACCAATGTCGGTCTGGGTACAAGAGGGGGTGGACCCAGCTCCACCTCAGTTCTTTCCCGCCGCGTCCCGCACGTGAACAAGGAAGAACAGCTTCTGCTTGCCAGTTGCAGCTAAAATCTCTTTGATTTTCTTCTATCAATACCTTTTGGAGCCATTTTTTGACAGTTTTTCTCCATTGTATTTCGACGTCAGTCCGCTGCCCGTCGGTTATTTAACCATTCTTTTAGACGGTTTTTGTTCTCCAGGTACCGACGTCAGCCATTGCCCGACGGTTTTTGAAGTTCGACGGATGTCTTCTCGCACGTCGGCCTCACCGGAGCACCTGAACAAGTGTGAGTGTGGGAGGCAGATCCCAGCCAAGGACGGCCATCGCCAG
This sequence comes from Neoceratodus forsteri, assembly GCA_016271365.2. Classification (NCBI taxonomy): domain Eukaryota; kingdom Metazoa; phylum Chordata; order Ceratodontiformes; family Ceratodontidae; genus Neoceratodus; species Neoceratodus forsteri. The sequence goes on along the minus strand of CM028132.1, from coordinate 406,448,942 downwards.
TGTGTCGTTTGTGTTGTGGTCATTCCTCCTTTGGTGGATATGTTCCAGGACCGCACTAGAACCACCTGGATGCATCCAGCTTCAGTCCCTGCCGTTCCGAAAAAGTTGGATAGGCTGTACAAGGCCCCGAGGGCAGAAGCCTTTCTCGCTGAACACCCTCAGGCGGATACTTCGGTGATCATGGCTGCCCATGATAAGTCCAGGCAGCCGAAGCACCTCAGCTCTCAGCCTCCCAACCCAGAGTCTCGCTATTTGGACCAGGTGGGCAAAAAGGTATATGCTGCTTCCACCTGTTCCATAAGTTCCCTCAACTTTTTGACGCATATGGTGCAGTACCAGAATGCGCTTTGGGAGAGGGGACAAGAGCTGATGAAGGCCCTTCTAGACTCTGCCCAGAAGACAGAGCTCCTGGACCTCCTAAAATCGGGCTCAGACGTAGGCTCCCATGTCCTGAGAGCCTCATATGACACGGCAGCTGCTTCTGGGGTGTGTCTATAGTGCCACGCCTGGTTGAGAGTCTCCGACTTTCACCAGAATCTGCAGGCCGGTATCAAGGCTTTGCCCTTCCAGGGTACTGTGCTGTTTGGGCAGGAGATGGAGGCCTTGATCTCCCGTCTCCAGGAGTCTGGCAAGTCTATCTGGTCGGTCCGCCAGATGTACCGCGGTGACCAGCGAAAACACCGTAAGCGGCCTTTTCGTAAGTCCTCAGGCAGTCAAGGCCAAGCCCGTAGCAACCAGCAGGGGCAGAGAGGAGGCTTTCGCAGGAGATCCAGCAACCAGCAGTCTGGTGGACCTCCTGCCCGTGGGCCCAAGTCCTCCAAGGCCTCTCTGCCCACTCCCGGCTCAGCCCAATGACTCCCTTCCGCGGGAAGATCCAGGGGAGCCGGTTGGGGGCCGCTTCTCCCTTCATTTCGAAGAGTGGAAGTCAATAACTGCGGACCAGTGGGTCTTAGACATCATCAGGAGGGGACACATGCTGGAGTTCACAGAGTTTCCACCGAACACTCCACCAAAGCTGTCCCGTTATCCTCCTTCTCACATCCCACTAATAGAAGGAGAGATCCAGACCCTTTTGCAAAAAAGGGCAATAGAGATAGTCCCCTTGCATCAGTGAGGACAGGGGTTTTATTCACACTTTTTCCTGGTTCCAAAAAAGACACAGGACCTTCGTCCCATTCTGGACCTCAGCCCTCTAAACCTCTTTATCGAGTACAAAAGGTTTCAGGATGGTGACCCTCCAAGGACTTCTTCCTTTGCTGCACCAAGGGGACTGGCTCTGCTCCCTCGACATGCAAGATGCGTACATGCACATCGGGGTCTACCCTCCCCGCCGGAAGTTTCTGAGGTTCCACTTCCAAGGGGAGCATTATCAATTTCGAGTGCTTCCGTTCGGCCTCTCTTCCGCTCCGTGAGTCTTCAGCAAATGCCTAGCAGTGGTGGCTGTGGCTCTAAGGCGCATGGGGCACTATGTGTTTCCCTACCTCAACGATTGGATGCTTACGGCCCCGTCAAGGGTAGGCCTTCTTCGCGCCCTTGAAGACACTTATACTCTGTTCTGAGGGCTGAGGATCACCCTGAATCTGCGAAAATCGTCCCCGGAACCCAGTCAAAAGCTCGTCTTCATTGGAGCGATCCTGGATTCTGTCCAGGGCATGGCCTTCTTCCCCCAGGACAGGGGAGATCGCCTGCGACAGATGGCAGAACGGATCTCAATAACTCCTCAAGTTCCAGCTCGGAACTTCCTTAGTTTACTGGGGCACATGGCGGCGGCCATCCCTGTCACTCCCTTGGCCCGCCTCCACATGAGAGTCCCGCAGTGGATGCTCAGGGTGCAGTGGGACCAAGGCCACGACGATCTAGACTCCCCGGTCAAGATCTCGGAGCCAGTCCGGAGAACTTTGCTTTGGTGGATGGACCCCAGGAATTTAGAGAAGGGGGTTAGCTTTCGTCCGGAGTCACCAGGTCAGACTCTGACGACAGATGCATCAGACCTGGGGTGGGGGGTGCACCTGGGTGCTCGTCGAAAGCAAGGGGTTTGGTCACCCGAGGAACGGTCCCTTCACATCAACGTGCTGGAAATGCGAGCGGTTCTCTACGCTTTACAGGCTTTTCAGGAGGACCTTGTGCCAGGCTCTCTTGTGGTTCAGACAGACAACATGGCAGTCATCTTCTACAACAGCAAGCAAGGAGGCACTCATTCATACCCCCTTTGCAAGGAGGTGATGAGAATCTGGTACTGGGCGATGGAGCGGGGCATTCTGCTGTCCGCAGTGCACGTTCCAGGCATCCTCAACGATCTGGCCGACAGCCTCAGCAGGTCGCAATCCAGAACGCACGAGTGGGAGCTGCTACAGTCCGTAGCAGACCAGCTCTTCAACAGGTGGAGTCTTCCAGAGCTGGACCTCTTTGCGTCACCACGCAACGCCAAACTGCCAACGTTCCGCTCGCGAGAGCATGCGCCTGAAGTTTTCTGGCCAGACGCTTTATCCCTTTGCTGGGCAGGGAGGTTTCTCTATGCCTTTCTGCCCTTCCCTCTCATTCAGAGAGTGCTGCTTAAGTTACAGGCAGAAGGGGCCCGAATGATCCTCGTAGCCCCCAAATGGCCTCGGCAGATTTGGTTCCCACTAATGCAGCGGTTATCAACGGAACCTCCAATTCCGCTGCCCATATGCTCGCAGTTACTGTCCCAGGACCTAGGGTTGCTGGTCCAATCGGACCTTCGGTCCTTGCACCTACATGTTTGGCTCCTTCAGACGTAGCTCAACATAGATACGGGGTTTCCCCTGAAATGGCGGCAGTCCTAGTTTCGGCGAGAAAGCCCTCTACCCACTCCGCCTACGTTATGAAGTGGAAGTGTTTTTGTCTTTGGGCATCACCACAGCGTTTGGATCCCGTCATCTGCCCTGTGAACTCAGCATTACAGTATCTCCTCTCCTTGTATCAAAAGGGCCTGAGTTACTCCTCTATCAAGGTACACGTATGGGCAATTTCAGCCTATCATGCTCTCGTAGGAGACAGAGCATTGGCGCAATTGGATGTCGCCCACACCTTTCTTAGGGGAACCCTGCATATGAGACCTCCCATTCGGAACCCTGTCCCACCCTGGGACCTCCTTTTTGTGTTGGAGAAACTCACCTTCCCTCCCTTTGAACCAGCAGCGGATTGTGAGCTGCATTACCTTTCTTGGAAGGTTTGTTTTTTAGTTGCTGTTACTTCAGCTCGAAGGGTTTCCGAGCTTCAGGCTCTGATGTGTAAAGAGCTGTATTTAGTTTTCCATAGGGAAAGGGTTTCCCTAAGAACTAATTCTAAGTTTCTTCCGAAAGTGGTCTCATAGTTGACCCTCAACCAGTCGGTTGACCTTCCTGTTTATTTTCTTTCCCCTTCCAATAGAGGGGAGGCTCTCCTCCACACACTGGATGTCCACAGGACTTTGAGGTACTACCTCAAGAGGACGGCTACGCACCGTCAATCGGAACAACTTTTTGTGGCCTTTGCACCACAATGCTTGGGTCGACCGGTGACCAAGCAGACTATCTCAAAGTGGATAGTTCGCTGCATCTCGTTTTGTTACGAGAAACACAGTAAACCCCTACCGGGCCCGGTTAGGGGTCACTCCACCAGAGGAGTGTCTGCCTCATTCGCTGCCCTGAGTAATGTCTCTGTAAAGGACATTTGTGCGGCTGCCACCTGGAACTCGGTGTATACCTTTGTCAAGTATTACAGCTTGGATATCGTCTCCAGACGTCGAGCTGGCTTCGGCCTTGCTGTTTTACAAGGGCTTCTGTCCTGAGGCCTCTGGAGTCAGCATATTCCACCTCCCGGGGTCGTCTACCTCTTTGATGTGGGACTGCTTGGTATTCAGTCCTTATTGTAATAGCCTGCTGCAAGAGCTCCCACTCGACGTAAGATAGTATAGTTACGTAAGAACTTACCGTAACAGTAGATCTTTGAGAGGAGCTCTTGCAGCAGGCGCTACTTCCCACCCGCCTTCCCCCTCGAGGTGTGCAGATCCATCTTCGTTTACATCTCCATTTCTCTTCTACAGTTGCTTTGTCTCCTTCTCTTGTCATGCCTTGTTCCGGGTCTTGGCAAGAGAACTGAGGTGGAGCTGGGTCCGCCCCCTCTTGTACCCAGACCGACGGCGGGGCTGGTGTCGGGGGCTGTCCCTGCTGTGTACTGCTGGCTGAAGTTTTCACCGGAGGGTCTTAGTGCCTGCGGCGTAGTCCTTATTGTAATAGCCTGCTGCAGGAGCTCCTCTCGAAGATCTACTGTTACAGGAAGTTCTTACGTAACTGTACTTTACTCTGCCCTAGACAGCCACTACTGTATAAGTTTGCAGTCTGTATGCGCTGTAGTATTAGAACAGTAGAGAATGAGAGTGGGAAGACGCAAACCGTGATGGTGACTGAATGTGCAAAGGTGAGTGTGAACATAGTAGATATTTCATAAGCCATACAGAAATCAGCTTTTCTCTTATTTTTATTACACTCTGAAATGTTGTTAGCAGTGAGTGTTGGAGCAAAGTGGAGCCAAAAGTGCTATGAATGCCCTATGGATTGTCCCATCCCCTAAAAAAATACTGAGGGTCGAGACAGGTGTTGCCCATGTTCTAGCTGACCACTAACAGTTTGCATGCTGGGTGCCCTGTGGCATTTGAAGGGGAATGCAGTATCAGTTCGTCTATGACTGTCTGTCAGTTTGGTAACTACACTACTTATTGCATTTAAAAGTTTGTTTTGGTGAGGGGGGGGTTGCAGAATGAACACTGATGTTGGTCAGGAGGCTCATTCATTGGCTCTATTTCAGGTCAGCTGCGTGCCCCTCAGCGTCAGGAACTGGTGCTTGATTATGTGGTGGAGAGGAAAAGGATGGATGACCTCTGTGGAAGCATCATCGATGGCAGGTTTCGGGAGCAAAAGGTTAATAGTAATTGTAGTATTTCTGTTAGCTAGCTAACCATTAATGGTCTCTTTTGTTGGTTTTTTTTTGTTTTGTTTTTGGTTTTTTTGTAAACATGTTTGACCTACCTTGTTTCTCTGATCAGGTTATCCTTTGCCAAAGCTACATTCCTATCCATGGAGCAGCTTCAGTCCGACCCAAGGGGTCTTGGTACCGTGAACGCAAGCCCAGAGCCACAGTAACCGCTTGGTCTCCAGGAATGTACCTGTTCTTCTCCTAGGTAGATAAAACCCCATATCCAGTCAATGTCTTGGGACAGGGAGTGCAGGCACCCAAGGCCATCCCTGGGGCAGATGAAGGGAGCCCCAATACATGTGGGCATCAGACACAGCATCATCTGCCTAAGCAGCGGCCTTTTATCTGCCTTCCACAAGGATGCAGGGATGCCCTTCATGCGGTCCTCTCCTTCCACATGCTCACTGAGCTGCATCACCCACACAAAAGATTAATTGTCAAATTAACCAGCCTGGAAGTGGGTCCCAGGGTGGTAGCCTGGGTAAAACATTGGCTGGACAACAAGACACAGAAGGTAATTGTAAATGGAATCCACTCTGAAGAAAGAGGGGTTACTAGGGGGGTACCGCAGGGTTCAGTACTGGGTCCAGTCCTTTTTAATGTCTTTGTAAGTGACATTGCAGAGGGACTGGAAGGAAAAGTATGCCTCTTTGCAGATGACACAAAGATCTGCAACAGGGTTGATACACAAGGAGGCGTGGAAAGATGAGAAGGGACTTGGCAAGGTTGGAGGAATGGTCAGAAGTATGGCAGCTTGGATTCACTGCTAAGAAGTGCAAAATAATGCACCTGGGAGACAAAAACCCAGGGGAAGATTACACAGTGGGGGTGGGGGAGGTAGTAACAACAACAAAAATGGAAAGGGACCTGGGGGTAATCATATCAGATGACCTGAAGGTTAGCAAGCAATGTGAGAAGGCAGAAGGGAGGGCTGGGGGCATACTGGGATGTATAGGGAGAGGCATCACCAGCAGAAAACAAGAAGTTGTTATCCCTCTGTACAGACAGTTGGTGAGACCCCATCTGGAGTACTGCATCCAGTTCTGGAGACCCCATCTCCACAAGGATATAGACAGGATAGAGGCAGTCCAGAGGAGGGCAACTAAAATGGTGCAGGGTTTGCAAGAGAAGCCATACGAGGAGAGACTAAAGGACCTTAATATGTATACCCTTGAGGAAAGGAGGGTGGGGGGGACACGACAGAAACTTAAATACCTCAGTGGAATCAACAAAGTCCAAGAGGGTAGCATCTTTCAGAAAAAGAGATGTGCAAGAACAAGGAGACACAGTTTAAAGAAGGGGATGGGGCATTCAGGGGCAATGAGAGGAAGTATTTTTTCACAGAGAGGGTGGTGGACACATGGAACAGCCTTCCTGAGGAGGTTGTGGGGTCTAAAACTGTGGGAGAATTCAAGAATGCATGGGACAGACATGAGGCAATTCTTGTGGGGGGTAAGAAGAAATAGGCTGTTGGTTAACTAGGATCTGCAGCTTATCCTGTAGGTAGGGAAATGGGCAGACTAGGTGGGCCAAGCAGTCTTTATCTTCTGTCAAAGTCTATGTTTCTATGTTACATCCCAGAGGAGCAGAGCATCATCAGGGATGATTGATCCCTGCTTGAAGCATGAACCAGGTTTATTGGCATCATGGGTGAAAATGCAGCCGCTGCATTGGTAGGCCAGCCAGCCATTGCCAAGCTTGAACACTGTGTATGTGCCAGTGTACAGTATTGACTGTTAAACTTCATTTTGCCTTGAGGGAGATAAGACAGTTTCAGACATTTGTTGTAGTGCCCCCTGGTTTTTATCTTTCAGTCGTATCCACTCGGCGATATGCTGTGGCAATTTAATTTTTTTTTTGTTTTAGAAATTAATTATTTTTAGATTAATTTTCAACTTCCACTGGGTCTGCCTTACAGTCTTCATGTTTAGGGTTAGACTTGAAGAAAATGTTGGTGGTTGACCAGTAGCTACTGGCCCTTGTGCAATTGTAGAAGCCTGCAATTTGTGGTACTGTGAATTAAAATGTATTCATGTTTAAAGTTCTGGAGATTCTTAGGCTCCTTGAGTGCCATTTTTTTAACAGTCAAAAGGAAATTGTGGGAGTCCAGAGCAGAGGCCCTTGAAGCGCCAGAGTAACTTTCCCACGTATGTGGATTCAATAAATAACTAAGTTTTACATTTCAAATGTACATTGTACTACTTTGTTTTGGTAAGTTATACTTGCTATTAGCACAGCAGCACTTTTTTTAGTACTGTTTCTCCCCCGTGATTCCCACCAGCCACTTCTGACACCCCCGGCCTCTCATCAGACCCCTCCCCCTCTCGCCCCACAACTTACCCTTTGTGGCAGGGGTGGGTAGTTCGTGACTGGGAGCATGTAATGCCACCAGTGATGCCCAGCACACGTTGCCTGCACGCTGTACGTCAAGCAGCTACCTCCTCCGACCCCACGCCAGGGACTGCATGCTGGGTCCCCAGCCGCTGCTAGGGGTCAGGCAAGTGCGGGTCCATGTCCCCACCCTTCCCTGGGAGAGGAGAGCTGTTCTCTGGACCTTCAATCCTCTCCTTCCCCGGCCGACCCTTGGTGACCCGCTCGCATCGCGAATATGGGTCGCTGGCATGGCAGGAGATAAGGCAGTGATGCCTCAGCCCTCCACACCACTGGGCCGGCCTCACAGCAGCACTTTTACTATGTAGCACACAGGTTTGTGTTCTTCTCTACAGGACTATAACTGATTTTGACCACTATAGGGCCACCAATTTTTCTGCAGAAAAACTGTCAGAATAGTGGCATTTACAAGTTCAGTTTTTTCCAACTGTAGAAACTTTCTGAAAAACGTTTTTTTCTCACAGTTGCAGTCATTTTCTGAAATCTGGCACTTTTTCCTGTAATTACAAACTCTTGGACTAAAATCAAACAGACTGGGAGAAAATTGAAAAAAGAAACCCAGATTTTTACATTTGTCCAAACAGTATTGGTGATAGATAGATAGATGGATAGCTAGCTAGCTAGATAGACAGACAGATAGATAGATGATACTTTATTCTAAAGAGCCTCATTCCTAGGACTCGGGGCGCTGTACAATACAAAATGGTACAATTTTTAAAATCGTACAAAATAGATAAGTTGACTGGGAGTAAACAGTTAATCTTTCTACCGCACTTTAAAACATAGCATATATTAATCAGTAAAAGCCTGTTGGAACAGATATGTCTTCCAACCCTTTTTAAAGGCTTCTGCTGAGGGAGCCTCCTTCAAATAACCAGGCAGTAAGTTCCTCAAGGTAGGCGTGGCCATCGAAAACGCCCGTTCCCCCGAATGCCGCAGCCTAACCCTGGGAGCTCCAAGGAGGCATACCTCGGCAGAACAGAGTGCCGGGGGCGGCCGGTAGGGACAAGAAGATCTTGCAGATAGACTGGTCCCCTTTCATGCAGGATCTTATAGGTAAGGAGCCCTATCTTGAGACAATCCTCCACCTGACCGGTAGCCAGTGTAATTCGTGGAGGACTAGGGTGATATGATCACACCTTTTCACACCAGTCAGCAATCTTGCCGCTGCGTTCTGTACCAGCTGCAGCCTGCGGAGGTTGCCGCCAGATAGCCCTAGATACAGGGCACTACAGTAGTCCAACCTGGATGTGACGAAAGCATGCACCAGTGTGGTTGGGTCCTCAGGGGGGGATCAGGGCTTGGATCTGGGCGATGTTCCTAAGATAGTAAAATACTCTTTTTTTTTTTTTTTCTTCTTTCAGTTCTGTTTCTGCACCAGCCAACTGGGGCATCTACCGGGGGCTTGCTCGGCTTCCCCTCTATCACTCACCTGAACCCATCCCCACACCGAGGAATCGGGTGCAGTCCCCCCACTCGCGATGGCCCTACAGGAGGAGGCGGGGACCTAGAAGAGTCAAGTCAGGTTCTGGGCCAGCATCGGGCACATGGGCTTGGCCACCGAAGCACCACCATCACCTCACCCAGCAGCTGGGGAATTTCTTTGTTCTCCCACCCCCCCTTAGACAGGACTTGCATTGCCGACCAGCACCGCACACGCCTGCAGGAAGGCCACCTGATGCCATCCCCTTGGTTACTCATTCCTTGGCTGCAGTGCACCCAGTCTCCACGGGGCACTACTCGCGCCGCAAAACCCGGACCCCTCCCAGGAGAGGAGAGCAGTCCTTCGGACGCTTGATCCTCTCCCACCCGGCCAACTCCGGGCTCCCCGGGCTCGCTCCCGAACCTGGGTCACCGGCGTGATGCGAGGTAAGGCGGATGCCTCAACCCTCACCGCCACTTGGCCAGCCTTTGGTAAAATCCACTTTTGACCACGGCCGACACCTGAGCATCAAGTGTCAGGCTGTCATCTAGGATCACACCCAAATCCTTCACCCATCTAGACGGGCAAGGGAATCACCCCAGCACTAAGCCAGGGTTAACCTCACCCCCCGCCCTGACAACCTGGATCCACCGCCAGTACCTCAGTCTTATCTGGGTTAAGCTTAAGTCAGTTTTAAGTCATCCACATCTGGATTTCCTCGATGCAGCTATTAAATACAGAGGCTATCCCCTGGGTATCGGGTGCACAGGACAGATACAGCTGCCTATCATCTGCATAACAGTGAAAACCCAGCCCATACCGCCTGATAATGTCTTCCAACGGCAGCATATACACCGTGAACAACAAGGGCGACAAAACTGAGCCCTGCGAGATCCCACAGCACAGAGGCTTCGGGTTGGATGAGGCTAACCCCATCATCACCCTTTGCACTCTGTCAGGTATGACCTGAACCAGTTGATGACATTACCAGACAAGCCACATCAGAACCTCTGGTGGTCAAGCAGCACCTCGTGATCCATGGTGTCAAACACTGCAGAGAGGTCCAGTAGGAATAAGATGGTACAGTCTCTCCTGTCCCTCGCCATCAGGAGATAATTTAGCACCCTTACCAGGGCAGTCTCCATACTATGCCCCACTCGAAACCCAGACTGGAAAGACTCAAGTGGAAGAAGAGGCAAGATGCCTCTTGAGCTGAATGACCACTACCTTTCTATAACCTTCCCTAAAAATGGGAGGTTTGAGATTGGCCTGTAGTTGCCGAGGCAGTCCGGGTCCAAACAAGCCTTCTTCAAGAGGGGTCTAACCAAGGCTTCTTTCAAGGCCACTGGAAAGGCCCCACCCCTCAAAGAACTTTGGACAAACTCGGCGACCATAGGTCCAATTAGGTCCAAACATCCAACCAGAGGGCGGGTCAGACTTATGTCCAGATCACATTGTGTTGGTCGCAGCTTCGAGACTACCACCTTCTCCACTCAAACCATCTCAGACTCATCCCAGACAAGAGGAGTGTTTCGACACAGCTCAGGATGAACTCTGCATCCCTTTCGAGAGAGGCTCGACAAGACCTCCGCCCTCATAGAGGACACCTTGTCGGCAAAGAACAGAGCAAGCTCCTCGCACCTAGTGCTAGAACCTGCCCCACCAACACAGAGACAGACGGGATGTAAAAGCCTGTCTACCAAGCAGAAGAGCTGAGCTGGTCTGTTCCTTGCCGCAGCAATCTCCCTAGACAAAAATCCAGCCTTTTTTGGGGAGATTGCCCCTGATAGGCAGCATAATGCGACTTCAGGGCCAATTTGTCCTCCACCAGGCCAGATCTCCTTCAGCACCTCTCTTAACCTCCGACCCCTAATCTTTAAACCCCGGAGATCCTCTTCATACCATCAAGGCTTCCAGCGAGTAGACGGGGGCCCCTAATCTTTAAACCCCGGAGATCCTCCTCATACCATCAAGGCTTCCGGCGAGTAGACGGGGGCCAGACACAAATGGGTGCGATTGAGTCAAAGGCCACAGTGACAGCCCCATTATAGGCTGCCACTGCCTCCTCCATCCCAATCGCACATGCCGCCTCCACACTTGATAGGTCCAGCACCGCCTGCAGTCCTGCCGAGGAAACTCCTCTCAAAGGGTGATACTGGACCAGCTCCACAGGGGCAGGACCATCTGGGGGGCCTTAAACGTGAACCCCATGGTGATGTGATCTGATCAAAGCACTGGATCCACTCTGAGGTCGATAATATCCAAACCTAAAGAAAAAACAAAGTCCAGCGTGTGGCCGCTTGAGTGCGTTGTAACATTTTGTGTCAGGTCTAGAGCCCCCATACTCTTAAGGAGATCGCTCCCAAATCCTAAGAGCCCACCATCGACCCAAGCATTGAAGTCCCCCAGAATCAACCATCTGGGGGACTTCCAACACCAGGCCAGTGACAAGTTCCTTGATCTCCCATAAAAAGTCCCATTCTCCTCCTGGGGGATGATAGAGCAGAAAAACTCTGAAGCCCACACCAAGACCCCCTTGGGCGGCCACACACTCAGAGGACCTTATGGGACAAACAGGTAGCACCATGAGGTTCAGGCTAGATTTAAAACAAATGGCTGGCCCGCTAGTGCAGGGGAAGGTTGCCTACTGGTGACCCAGGTTCGGGGAACGGACACGGGGCTTCGGAGGGTCAGCCAGGGGAGAAGGATTGAGCATCCGATGACTGCTGTCCTTCTCCAGGGGAGGGGCTATGCCTCAGCGATACGGACACCCCAGCGGAGGTTGCGTACCGATCACGCCGCACCACGTATTCAGGAGGGTGGGCGACGCTGTCATTGCACGCCCCCCGCCTCCCCACATACCGGGGAAAATGCTGCCGGACGCCCTCAGATGAAGCCGCCTCTGCTTCTGTCAGCTCCCAGGCTGGCCCCTCAACCTGTCCCGTCGCTCTGTGGCACTGTAGGGTCTGGTCCCAGCCCTACCTTGGGGAGGTAAGCCTGGGATATCGAGGGCTGCGCCAATCTGGGAGAGAGAAGTGGGTCTGTTACTTGGCAGAGGTACCGGGCGGCGGGAAAAAAAAGATTTAAAACAAATGGCCACCCCCTGCCCCTGCGATCCTCCCTTAGGGTATGTATCACAGAGTGCCAAACCGGCACTGCTGCCTCCAGAATGGAAGCAGCATTCTCGGCCAGCCAGGTCTCCGTGATGTAAGCCAGGTCGACCGAGGATATCAAGTCAGCCATTATGGCAGTCTTGTTCCTCATCGACCTGGCATTGCATAACGCAACCAAAGTAGGATGAGGTGAGGCAGCTGGACCAACCATCTGCCCACCATCTACTGTGGAGCCCTTGGGTATGGGAATTAAGCATGGCAACCCCCTCTCCAGTTCCCATTTCACCCCAGTGCATCTCCTTGACCTCACCACCCGAATCCTGGACACCCTGGCAGCCACTTGTGGACTCTCCCTCTCCAAGCTATCCCCCAAAGTCCTACACCTCCTATAAACCTCCACAAGAAATGTTGGGAGCTTGAAGGGGCGGAGGTCCCAGAAGGAAACCCCCAAGTAGCTGCACCTTAAGGGCCTCTGTCCCAAACACACAATCCCAAAATAAAGTCCTCACAGCAAAATAAAGTAATCCCACAATTACACAAACCAACCACCCAATTAACACCTCACAAAACTGAGACTACAAAACCCCCCCAAAAATCACCCACCCTCGACCACCCACCAACAGCAGACACTAATTTCACAATTTAAACCCTCAAACCATTCACACACACACCCCAAACACTCACACAATCTCACAAATAAATTTAATAAATATTAATAAATACACAGTGCTCTGAGAAGGGAAAAGAAACACCAGTCCGGCAAGTCAGAGTTCTTAAAAACTGTTCAATCCAAGTTCATACAGTTCTGTATTTGAAAATGGAAAACCAGAGGCGCTACTTCCGTTGTTTACTACCGTCCGTTTCTGGTTGCAGGACACTAGGAGCAGGAAGGACTAAACCCTGAAGAAGAGAAAACATGACTGTCTCAGTGGCAGAAACAAATATATATATATATATATTTTTTTTTTCTTTTTTTTTTTTTTCTTTTCCTCGAGTCACCAGCCTGACCCCCAACAGTGCCACTTCTTGGCAACCTCCCACCCCCATCATCCGCCCTGCACTCAAGAGTTTCTACCTGCTCTGCATCCCCCACATCACAGTGGGGCCTTTCAGACATCACCTGCTATAGACAGCAGAATTAAGTGATGAGTCTTCGTGCAGATGATGCAGGGCCAGAGAGTGCTGAGAGATGCCAGTAGGCCAGATTGGGAACTTTCCACGGTTTCTCCCTCTCCAGAGACATTGTGAATGTGCTTATGCAGCACATACAATGGGTGTGCGCAGAGCAGAGCCAAACACCTCTACCTTCCTAGCCATCCCAGCCACAAATGCACTACCTTGGGTCCACAGGTGGCACAAGTGTGGTGGGATTGGGCTTCCTACACTCTGTAGGAGGTTAGTGTCCTATTGATTCAGTTCAAGTCTTAGGTTTTGAATTTGTCGCCTGGATGGCAAGCAGATGTACTCATAGCTAGGCTAATAGGGCAGCCTTCAAATTATTTTCTTTACAAAAAAAACCCAAAACAAAAGTGGATACATTTGAAAGGAACAAAAAAAATAAGGGTGCTTTATGGTTTTAAAATTAATATTTTTAATACTTTTGTTTTTCCTTCCTTGGCCACCAAATAATTTTTTCAACATCCTAAGCCTTTTTCCCCAGTGCTGGAGCCCTCTGGCTCACCCTCTGCTACCAGTCTTCTCTTAACATCCCTTCCATAACCACTGGCTCTCTTGTAGATGGGAGTTCCAGTTCTGCTCACCAAGGGACTGAGACAGAGGAATTCTGGGAGAAAGACCTTGAGAGGAGTGAATGGCACCAGTAAAGCCCCATGTGGCATCTGACCGAAGACCATTGGAATTGTCTTCATAGAACAGAGCAAGATGGACATTGAGGGGCAGGGTGGCCATTGGTCTGCGGGGATGTCAACATGGTGAGCAAGCCTGCCCTCCCTTTATATGTGCTGCTAGCCTGCCTCTGTCTGGATTCATAGTGCCTCAGCCTCCCTCATCAGTCAAACGAGTGCACCCAACCCCACCTTGTACCCAGAGTGTTGGAATTTCCTTTGCTGCATGGCAATCACACCTTTGAGCAATGAGGTGTGGGGGCGGTGGACTGTGGGAGATACCCTGCTTCCCTAAAGGCAGAATATATCTAAGGTGAACACAGAGTTTGCCTTGGCTGGTCAGCTCCAACTGTCTCAGACTTAGGACATAACTATGCTACTGTGCTGCCAGGGCCACCATTTTGACTGGCTAACTTAAAGCTGCCTTTGTTATCTTATTCACTGGATCTTGCTTTCTGGCTGGCCCATGAATGGGCTGCACTTCATTTAGCAAAGTGCTGTGCTGTTCAGGGATGTACTGTAAATAGAGCAGCGGGCAGAGTGGTATCCGTGTTATGTGACATGCTGGCATGAGCAGCTCATTCAGTTATCAATTTGCAAAGCCTCCTGATAATGAGGCCTGCACCGTTGAAATATCCAAGACTTATTGCGTTCCCTTGTGTAGCAGTAGAATCAGTTACCAGTGTTTTTCTTTGTTGCTGTCCGAGACGTTGACTACAATCTCCCTTAGGTTGAAGAAGCTTGTGATAAAATGAGTGAAACATGAAAGAAACATAGAATTTGACAGCAGATAAGGGCCGCTTGGCCCACCCAGTCTGCCCATTTCCCTACCTGATGGATAAGCTGCAGATTCTAGTTAATCAACAGCTTACTTCCTCCTGCCCCCCACTAGAATTGCCTTATGCCTGTCCCATGCATTCTTGAATTCTTCCACTGTTCCTGACTCCACAGCCTCCTCAGGAAGGCTGTTCCATGCATCCACAACTCTCTCTATGAAAAAATACTTTCTAACATTACCTCTGAGCCGTCCCCCCTCTATCTTCAAATTGTGCCCACTTGTTCTTGCACATCTCTTCTTCTGAAAGATGCTACCCTCTTGTACCTTGTTAATTCCCTTGAGATACTTGAAAGTTTCTATCATGTCCCCCCTCTCCCTCCTTTCCTCAAGGGTATACATATTAAGCTGCTTTAGTCTCTTCTCGTATGTCTTCTGGTGCGGACCCTGCACCATTTTGGTTGCCCTCCTCTGAACAGCCTCCACTCTGTCTATGTCTTTTCGGAGATGGGGTCTCCAGAATTGCACGCCGTACTCCAGATAGGTCCACCAAACCTCAGAGGGATGTAAAGAACAAAGAAGCACCGTCATCTGCTTGTGTTGTGAACCTTTCTCTGAAGTAGAGTGTTTTGTTCAATAGTATTCAGCTGCTGCTCACTGCTTTGCTTCATTGTTCTAGTTTCGAATGAAGCGGTGTGGACTGAAAAAGCTCATCTATCTAGTGGAGGATCATGGCTCTGTGCAGCACTTGAGCATCCCTGAGAGTACCCTGCAGCAGGCAATAGTAAACACTCAGGTAAGGAATGCAGTGAATATGGAGCACACTGTCCATACCCCCCCAATAATACCAACGCTGTAGTCAATGAGTGAGAGACTAGAAGGGGTGGTCTGGGGATTGGAGGTCAGGGAAAGGGACTGTGATATTACATGATCACCAGCACCCTAAGCATAAAGAGCAGTATGTTTGAATTCTGTCTTTTTTCTTTCTCCCTCTCTCAGGTTGGGGATGGTTTTTTTGTCAAAAGAACAAAAGATGTCAGAGAGTCAGCAGCCTACCTCACCATCATGACAAGATATCTGCAGAGTCTTTACTCGGTAGGTGGTGAATAATAACAGAAAAAACCTTGGGCCGGATTTTCAAATGTCCAGAAACGGCCATGGAACTGAGTTCTGCACCGCAGCCCGCCGGTACAGAAAAACTCTCTGCACTAGCGGACATTCCAGTTTTCAGCCCGTGCTTCACATGGGCGGCAGGCACAGCTGTGGAAGATGTTATGCCTGGTCCAACCACATGTGATCAAGTGGGTTTTTCTCATGCATATCTGGAGATACTAGTCATGTGGAAAAGGTGGGCTTGTATATTACGAGCATACGAAATTTCCAGCAGAAACAGACCGTATTGGTCTATCAAGTCTGCTCGAGTGTGCAGCTCAGTCTGTTTTGCTGGAGCTGTCCCACTCCCCCCAGAATTACCCTCCCCCCACCCTCTCCCCCTCCTGTCCTCCCTCCAGTTGTAACTCTCCTTTTTACCCTGTCCCACCCCCCTTTAAAGCTTCCCACCGGTTTCAGTGATACCACCTCCTCCGGCAGTTCATTCCACTTTGACACCACCCTTTCTGTGAAAAAGTGCCTCCTCATCTCCTTTTTATATCTACCCCCCCAACTAGTTTCAGACTATGCCCCCTTGCCCTCTTGTGGTCCCCTCCCTTTTTAAAGTGAAAATGCTATCTGTTCTGACCTTGTTTATACCCTTTAGGTACTTGGTTTCTATCATACCCTTTCCCTTCTGTCCTCCAGGGCCAGGGAATACATATTGAGCTCCCGGAACCTCTCATTATGTGGTTTATCTTCCATGTCTGAATCATCTTGGTCACCCTAGGCTATACCCCCTCCAGTAGTTTGATGTCCTTCTTCAAATAAGGGCACCAGAACTGCACGCAGTACTCTAGGTGTGCTCTCACCAATGACGTGTACAATGCCAGAATGACTTCTTCCGGGAGGTGATTTCTCTGGCGATGCATTTCAGCATTTTATTTGCTTTGGCTGCCACTTTACAGCACTGTGCAGTGTGTTTCATATTGCCCCTGACTGTCACCCCTAGATCCTTTTCCTCTTCTGAGCTGGACACCTGTACGCCTCCCCAGCCAGTAGCTGACCCCTGGGTTCTGGCTCCCAGGTGCATCACCCTGTATTTCTTGGCATTGAACCCCAACTGCTAGGTGCCAGAGCAGTTCTCTAGCTTAGCCACATCCTCCCTGAGCTCCTGTCTCCCAATCTCAATGTCCACCCTCCCACAGAGCCTAGTATCATCTGCGAATAGGCAGATTTTACTTTTGACCCCATCCGCTATGTCACCAATTAAGATGTTGAATAACACTGGTCTTAGCCCTATGGGACCCCACTGGCTACAGGTCTAGGCTTGGATAGTTCTTCCCACTGCCACCCTCTGGTTCCTGTCTTGCAGCCAGCTCTTGACCCACCCTAGCAGCTTGTTCCCGACTCCCAGGTTACTCCGTTTGCTAAGCAACCTTTCATGTGGCATGGAGTTGAAGGCCTTACTGAAGTTCAGGTACAGAAGGACATCCACCGTCTGGCCTTTGTCCAATGACCTTATGACCCAGTCGAGAAAGTCTATCATGTTGATCTGACAGAACTATTAGATAAATCAAGCACTGAAGCTATTACATCTATTTAATTTAGGCAGGAAAACATGAGAATCCTTGTGACTGGGGGCAGTATACAGGCCACCTATGCAAGGGGAGGAGGGTGATCAACAGTTAATTCAGGCAGTCACAAAGCTGACCCTAAAAGGTGAACTACTGTTGGTAAGGGACCTAAACCTCCCAGCTGTAGACTGGGAAATCCCAGATGCAGCATCGTGGAGGAGCAGGGAGATACTAGCTGCGCTTCAGGGAGTATTACTTCAACAGCTAGTGAGGGAACCGACAAGGGGCAACAACCTGCTGGATGTGGTCCTGACAAATGGGGAGAGTGTGGAGGAGGTGCTGGTGGGAGAAGAACTGGGCAACAGTGACCACAGCACAGTGATGTTCAGGGTCAGGGCAGGGAGGGAGACAAGCAAAACCAGTACTGCAGTCATGGACTTCAGAAGCACAGACTTTGACAAGATTTATTTATTTATTTAGTCATTCGGACATAACCTTTGAGCAAAATGCTCTTTTTCAAAGGTTCCACGTCTTAATAGGAGTAGGACACAGAAAAGTAGTTACAGAGTATGGGTGCACAAGTACAGAGACAAAAAATAGAAGAAATAACAGCAATTGGTCTGACTATTTGCAATTGTAAACTATCTCATATAGAGGTACAGCTTACTGCAGTTAGTACAGCCCAAGGTACATGATGAGTGGTGTGGGTTTAAGAAACTAATTTAGCAGGAGGTAAAGCAGCCAGGGGAGGCATTGTCGTTATTTCATATAAAGTTTGGGGGGGACCCTCAACATAGACTTTACAATTCTGTATGTTAAGGGAAGCCAAGGTGAGGCTTTGTCGCAATTCTAGTCGGGGGGGGGGAGGGGTCATTTTCTGTGCAGGACAGACCTAGTAGGAACATACTAAAGAGCAATGTGAGGGAGGACCGAACACAGAATAAGCTGGGGGAAAGACAGGTGCTTTGAAACGATCACATTTGTACAGGGTCAGTGGCAGGGGGAGGGACTTAAAACAGAGTGCTGAGTTAAGGACAGTAGATAGAAAGCTTGTCAACAGGCTATGGCTATGGAAGGCTCAAGTTCGAGGGCTGGCAAGTAGTAATAGGAAGTAGGAGTTTAAACTCGGGGTTACTGGGCAGCAGGGTAACAAATCGGAGAATGCAGCCCAGGAGTAGCCTGACTCCAAGCTACCGGGTGATAGTGCTACAGCTTACCTGCAGCTACAGACTTCAGCCTTGGCCAGGTGATGTCTTAGTTCCGCCTTGAAGATGGGGAGGCTCTTAATGAGTAAAAGGCGTGCTGGGAGAAGATGAGAAGGATAGTAAGGGAGAGTATGGAAAATGTGAGGCAGTGGAGGAGTTATGGCATGCTATTAAGGAAGGGGTACTGAAAGCTGCGGAAATGTGCATAACAAAGGTTAGGAAGAGCAAAAGGGGGAGGAGACCGCTTTGGTTTACAAAGGAGGTTGCGGGATCAGTCGGGGAAAGGAGGAGGAGGACTTTCAGAAAATTTAAGAGGACACTCAGCGAGGAAGATAAGCAAGAGTAAAGGGAAAAGAAGAGTCTGGCAGGGAAGAAGATTAGAAGGGCAAAAGCCGATATTGAGGAGAAAATAGCAAAAAAGGCCAAAAGGGGGGATAAAACCTTTTTCAGATATGTGAGGGAGAGGAGAAGGGCAAGGCAGGGGATTGCTAGGCTGAGGGGCAGGAAGGAATAAAATTGGAAAGGGACTGTGAAAAAGCAGAGTTACTAAATAAGTACTTTAGCTTGGTATTCACGGAAGAGGAGAACGGTAGGGGACCTGAGCTAAAGTCAAAGGGAAAGGACGGCAAATGGGTGGATCTGAGCTCATTCACTGTGGATAGGGTTAGAGCAGAGCTAGACAGATTAAGGGTGGACTAGGCATTGGGGCCTGACAGGTTACACCCCAGGGTGATCAGGGAATTGAAGGAGGAGTTGGCCGCTCCCTTGACAAGGCTCTCCAACTTGTCCCTGGATATGGGGAGATTGCCGGAGGACTGGAAGAGGGTGGATGTAGTGTCTTTACACTAGGGAGGTAGTAAGGAGGTGAAGGGGAACTACAGGCCCGTCAGCCTCACAACAGTGGTGGGGAAGGTAATGGAGGCATTAATCAAGGAGAGGGTGGTGGATTACCTAGAAGAGAGTGACTTGCAGGATAGCATGGCTTCATGAAGGGGAAGCCTTGCCAGACAAACCTAATTCAGTTCTTTGATTGGGTGACTGAGGTGACTGACGGGGGGGGGGGGCAGTGGACATGGCCTATCTGTACTTCAGTAATGCTTTCGACACCCTCCCTCATAGGAGGCTGGTGAGCAAGATGGAAAGCCTGGGGTGGGTGGTAATATAACAAGCTGGGTGGAGGTTTGGCTGGCAGAAAGAACTCAAAGGGTGGTGCTAAACAGGGTGCACATCGGGATGGCAAGGGTGAAGGGTGGCGTGCCAAAGGGGTCAGTTTTGGGTCGGCTTCTCTTCAGCATCTATATCAGTGATATTGCGGAGGGTTTGAGGGGGAGGGTGTGTCTATTTGCTGATGATACGAAAATATTCAGTAGGGTGGAGGACATGAGGGAGGAATTAAAGACGCTCGAAAAATGATCTGGGATGTGGCAGCTGAAATTTAATGCCAAGAAGTGCGCATTGGTGCACTTGGGGAGTAGGAACAGAAGAGCAGGGTACACCCAAGGCGGGAAGGAAATCAAAGTAACAGAACAGGAGAGGGATCTGGGGATCATAGTCTCCTCAAACCTTAAGGTAGGAATCCATTGTAGCAGGGTGGCAGGAAAGGCCAGTGGAATGTTGGCAGGCATAGGCAGGGGCATTACTAGTAGAATGAAGGAGGGAGGTAATAATGCCCCTTTACAAAGCCATGGTGAGGCCGGACGTAGAGTATGGGGTTCAGTTCTGGAGGCCACATCTCCACAAGGATATAGATGCGTTGGAGAGGGTTCAGAGAAGGGCAACCAAGATGGTGCAGTGTATGTAGGGAAAGTCATATGAGCAGCTGTGTAAGGAGCTGGATCTGTACACGCTGGAGACACGGAGGGAAAGGGGAGGCATGATTGAAACTTTATGTTAAGGGGCTCTATAAAGTGGGAGAGGAGGGTTTACTTAAGAGGAAGGAGGGGGTCAGAACTAGAGTTCACAGCCTCAGACTGCAAGGAAAAAGATACAGGGGCAATGTGAGAGGGCGTTTCTTCATGGAGAGGGTGGATGGAGCCCTGGAACAGACTACCAAACGGAGTGATGGGGCTAAATCAGTGGAAGAATTCTAGAGGGCATG
Organism: Neoceratodus forsteri; assembly: GCA_016271365.2. Classification (NCBI taxonomy): domain Eukaryota; kingdom Metazoa; phylum Chordata; order Ceratodontiformes; family Ceratodontidae; genus Neoceratodus; species Neoceratodus forsteri. Next base: position 406,428,453 of record CM028132.1, on the reverse strand, counting down.
GGATAGGCATATGGGGCTGAGTATCGGGGGGGCGGGGTTGGGCCTGGCAGTGAGGGGGGTGGGGGAAAAGGGCAGACTAGATGGGCCGATATGGTCCTTTTCTGCTGTCAAATTTCTATAATTCTATTTGTTTTGCCAGGGACTATTTATTTTAGCTTTGCCATCCAGAAGATAGAATTAGTGTTGTGGTGTTGGAAAGAACATTTAAAATTAAAAACCAGCTTTATTTTGTATGGTGATCATAAGAGCAAATGCCAGTAGTGCAAGGTCTACTATTGCAGTGACACCCAAAATAAGCATAGTTAATTCGGAATAACTGCCCAGTATTTGTGGATGCAGTGTAACAGTATTAAAATCTGCAGCATCATATAAACTACATCCCAGCAATGTTCAGCTGGAGTAGGGAGGGTAGCAGAGGTGAAATATTAGGGCTCATAAACAAAGAACACAAGATGCTTTATTTATTTTTTAATTTTTCATCTCTGCAAGGGGGTGTCATCTCTATCTGACCTTTCTCTCAGGAACAAGGCACACCCTCTCACCCACTGTCCCCCATGGTAGGGTTCTCTGAGGAACACCAGGGAGAAACTCAATTCAGTTGTGGGGACTGTTTAATGTTGTGGGTGGCAGCAAACATCCTGTCAGCTTCCCTTTTATTTTTCCAAGTTTCTCTGCCCGGGAATTGTCAGTGCTGTACAGTCATTTGCAGTGCTGCTGTAGCAAGCTCTTATCACCCCTTTTGCTCTGCTTCGCCCACCAGTGTATCAGTCTGCCCTTTCTCCGTGGATGATGAAAAAGAAATCAAAAGAAACAGTCAGGAGAGTTTTTTTCTTTTCTTTTTTTTTTTTTGTATTATCTTTTTACCTCCTCCCTATGTGCTCCACTCCAGCCTCCCCCTTATGGCTTTCCAGTGCTTGCTCTGGTCCATTTGCCCTCCGATCCTCCAATCCCATATAGCAGCAGACCCCCAGGGTAACCCAGAGTAACTCTTGTCCGGATGGGTCCCCCTCCTCCGAGGGGGAATGCGCCAGCCAGGGCCAAGCCAGCGCTACACTTGGCCCCGGGGTGCTGCTGGGAGGGAGGACTCTGCAGAGACATGAATGGCACCAGACAGCCGGGCAGCCGTCATCCGGCTTAGAGTGGGGTGGTATTTCTGCTTTTCTGGTGCATCCCTGACGTGCGTCTGTTGTGCTCCTGGTCTCCACCAGGGGCCGCCACAGCGGGACGTCAACCCACTACCCACCCCAGGAGAGGAGAGGAGAGCAGTCCTACAGACACTCTATCCTCTCCTTCCCTTGCCAGCCTCCAGCGTCCTGGGTCCGTTCTCAAACCTGGGTCGCCGGTGTGGGTCGAGGCAAGGCGCCAGCGCCTCAGCCCTCTACACCACTGGGCCGGCAAGAGTTGTTTTCTAATGATGAAGTCTCTAATTAGGGTAATGCCAAAGGAGGGAGAGAACAAGCTGGTAAAATCTGATGAGATATGTGGGAGTGGAGGGTATTATGCCTGTTCCTTCCATTTGGGAAGACTAGGGATTTCAGGGTATGACTGCTCTTCCTGGACTAGAAGTCTCCACCACTCATCCACACTAATGGGAACTACACTGGAGGTGCTAGGACCCAACGGTAGCTAAAAATCTTCAGGAGGGCTGGCGCCGAGGTAGGACCATGCATCTGCAGCACTGCGAGGCTGGCTCGCGCGCCTTACAAGCTGTCTCGGGGTCGGCCCTTCAACCGCCTCAGTTCCTGTTTTTCTACTGTCGAGTGCGCTTCAGTGACAAAGTTGCTCGCCCGCCGGGAGTCATATCTTCATGTCTATACGACAGCAGCATAGTCGTTCAGTATTTGATTTAGTTTCTTTTGTAATATTTTTTTTTTTTAATTTAAATTTTCGTTTGAAGTGAAGTAACGAAGAAAGGAAGTCTTCTTCAGCCCTCCATCAATGGAGTTGACCATGAACGGTGCCAGTGCCATTGAAAGCTGTTTTGACAGCAGGGCTGGGTCCGGTCCACCACCCTCTTCGGGGGGGGGGGTAGGGGGTCTGACCATGGGCAGTCCTGTGCTCAGGAGGATGGGCAGTCCTTCTGGAAGCACAGAAAGTAGCGGCCACGTTTCTGATCACGACTGGGGGCTCAGCACTGTTCGGTCTCAAGTTCTTCTTCCTCCCGCCGGTCAAAAAAGAAGTGGTACCGCCCAAGGTTGCCCTCTGGTACGTATGCGCGGAGTTCGTCGGTAGCAGGGGACGGGAGGCCGACCTCGGCTCCATCGGGGTCACCTGCGGCCTCGGTCCCTAGCAGCCGCAGTCCTTGGCTCTCGAGTCCCTCCCTGCCCCCGTGGGGTCTTCCATTGAGCAGTTTCATCATTGGGCTGCTCTTATGGAGCAGTGGGTTCGACGGTTGTCCTGACTGCCTTTGCCTGCAGACCTGATCCCTGGGCCTTCGGGCCTGGGGCTGTTGGCCTGCGGGTGGAGCAGTTGGGTCACCCTGGTCTCGTGACACCTCCTTTGGTGCCATCGACGCCGCTCCCTCATGCCTTTTCCCCTCACATGACTTCGGCACAGGAGCCAGCACAGGTACTGCATTCTCCTTCTATTCCTCTTCATACTTTAATGTCTCCGACTTCGGGTGTCCCGGTGTTGGGTTTGGGGACCCCAGGCACTTGATCGATGTCGGTTGCAGTGCCGCTCTTGGCTTCGGCCTTGGTGGCACCATTGCCAGTGCGGTGCCAGCTCCATCTCGGGTGTCGGGGTTCTCAACTCCGATTCCGGGGGTGGCCCCTCCGGGCCTTCTTCCTCACTTTCCTACCTGTACTATCCCTTGTGGGGTAGTGGGAGACTGTGTTGAGTCTGATCCTGACCTGTGCCTTGCAGAGGATGTGGATCAGGACTCTTTTTATGGGGTAAAGAACAAACCCTCCACTTCAGCAGAGGCTGTGGTTGAAGACCTCTCTCTTAAGTCTCTGCTGAGGAATATGAATTTCACTCTGGCTCTCCAGACTTCTGTGGTGGACCCTAGGAAGCTTTTGCCTCTGCAGTATCTGCACGTTCCTGAAATTCCTGTGGAACTGACACTTCCGGTGCAACCCTCTTTTGAGACTCTTTCACAGATGGTATGGGACAGACCGGCGTGCATTCCTTCCGTGGCTAAGTCCATAGAAAGGAAGTATGCCCCACTAAGGACAGACCTATCCTTGCTTCTCAAGCCTTTGCAGATACCCTAGTGGTTCTGGCAGAAAATGACAAAGCCATGCTCCCCCAGGAAACCATGGCTCATCCGGTAAACAAAGAATCCCGTAAAATAGTCACTCTGGGGAAGCGAGTGTTCACTACTGCTACCCTGGGCATGTGTATTGCTAGTTATCAGGGCTATTTCTCTCAGTATGAGTATACCCTCTGGCATTCACGTAGAGAAACAGTCAAGGCAATTCCGGAGTCGGACTTCAGGGAAGCTTTCGATACTGTTCCACAGAGAAGATTGATTAATAATCTGGGTAGGCTTAGGGTGGGTCAGAAGTTGGTCAAATGGGTGGCAAACTGGTTGACGGGCAGAAAACAGAGAGTGGTGGTAAACGGTATACAGTCAGAAGAGATGCAAGTCGCAAGGGGGCCAGTCCTCTTCAATATTTTCGTCAGTGACATTGCAGATGGACTGGAGGGTAAGGTTTGTCTGTTTGCAGATGACACCAAGATCTGCAACAGAGTAGATGATCCAGATGGGGTGGGCAGTATGAGAAGAGATCTGGATAAACTAGCAAAATGGTCGGAAGAGTGGTAACTGGGGTTTAACGCAAAGAAGTGCAAGATCGTGCACGTAGGGAAGAGAAACCCTAAAGCCACCTATAGTCTGGGAAGGGAGTTGCTGGCAGTCACAAGGGAAGAAAGAGACTTGGGCATCATCATCACCGATAAAGTGAAATCATCCAAGCAGACGACTAAAGCAGTAGGTAAGGCTAGGGGGATGTTGAAGTGTATTAGTAGGGGTATCACAAGTTGGAAGAGGGAGGTAATAATCCCTCTTTACAAGACACTGGTTAGGCCCCATCTGGAGTACTGCGTACAGTACCGGAAGCCGCACCTTCACAAGTACATTAATCAGATTGAGGCAGTCCAGAGAAGGGCAACCAAAATGATGTACGGACTGCATCAGAAAACATATGAGGACAGATTAACAGAGCTCAATAGGTATACCCTAGAGCAAAGAAGGGAGAGAGGTGATATGCTCGAAACATTCAAACACTTTAAGGGCATAACAAGGTGAAAGAATCTAACATGTTTCAATATAAGAAACATAGAAGGACAAGAGGAAACAGCATGAGATTAGAGGGAGGCCAATTAAGGGGTAATGTGAGGAAGTTCTTTTTCACAGAAAGGCCGGTGGATGCATGGAACAGCCTACCTCAGGAAGTGATGGATATGAATACAGTGCAGGGCTTCAAACAGGCATGGGATAGGCATAAGAGAGCAATGCAGATGAGTATGAATAGATAGGCCATTGACAGAGCAAAGGCCGATGGCACATTCATAAGGTAGAAAATGAAATGGGCAGACTGGATGGGCCTTGCGGTCCTTATCTGCCGTCATCTTCTATGTTTCTATGGATACTAACGCGGAGCTTCTTCAGACCATTGCCAGAAGCATTGAGTCCAGCAATCAGCAACTTAAAGCTGGTATGGATGCTTTTGATACTGCCTCTAGAGCAGCAGCGTCCAGGATCTGTACCCAGCGTCACTCCTGGCTAAGGACCTCAGGTTTCACTAATGATGCTTAGCATAGAGTCATGAATTTCCCTTTTGATGGAGTTTATCTGTTTGGCCCACAAGTGGAGCAGGCACTGGAGACTACTCAGAAGACTAGGACTGCTATTAAAACTGCCAGACCAGGCCAGCCTGGTGGCACTGAGGGTTGAGGTGCTGGACGCCACACCTTGCGCCACGCTGGCAACCCACATTTGGGGGTCGGCAGGGAGGAGATGGATTAAGCGTCCAATGGACTGCTCTCCATCTCCGGGAAGGGGGGGTGACAGGCGGTTGGAACATGTCTGATCCCTAATGGAGGCTGGGGCTTGGAGGTACACCGCCGCAGGAACGTGGGGCAGGTGCACGGCAGATGAATGGCGAGGCCGCATGCGTCATTGCACGCCGTGCTCCCGCTTGGGGAGTAAAGGACAAAAGAGACCCTGGTGGCTGGTCGTTGCAGCGTGATGGCCGTCCCCTCACTTCGCCTCCGAGGCAACGCCTCCGAACTGGATCCAGAATCAGCGGTGAATATGGGGGACTCCCTGCTGCCCCACCACGGGGATAAGCCATGGGAGCTACAGGGGTGAGAGCCTGAAGGACTGGAGCAATGAGATGGCGGCCAGACAAGGAGCCGACTGGGACCAGGGAGAAGAAAGAGATAAGCAAAAAAAAATAAAGAAAAAAAAGAACTGCCAGACCCGCCCCTGCTGACCCTGAACGGGGCGGAAACCACCGTCAAGTTCATAACGGCAGTCCTTTTGAGGTAAAGGTCAAGGAGCTTTTAACAAAACTCAAGCCCCTCAGTCACAGAAGAAAACGCAGCAGAAGGCACAGGCCCGGAAAGCCCCGAGTGCCACCCTCTGAAGACTCTGCCCATGTCCCACCTCAGCTGCCCAAGGGGGACTTCAGCGGTAGGGAGACATCTGACTCAGTTTTACAGCCACTTTAAATCTGTCACAATGGACAAAGGGGTCCTCAGGATAATTCGAGAGGGATTCTCTCTCTCAATTTCTCAGAGACCACCCCCCCCAGATTGTCCACCCAAACGACAGCCCAAGCTGTCCACCTCTCAGTCAGACCTCCTTGCTTCCAAGATTCAGTGCCTTCTGAACTACAAGGCTGTAGAAGTTGTTCCACAGGGAGAACGGAACACGGGTTTCTACTCCCATTACTTCCTAGTGCCAAAGAAAACAGGCGGTATGCGTCGTATTCTAGACCTGAGGAAATTGAACAAATACCAGTTCAAAGAAAAGTTCAAGATGATCTAGCTGGGAGCGCTACTGTCTCTCATTCATTAAAACGACTGATCGGCATCTCTGAACATGCAGGACGCCTACCAGCATGTTCCAGTGCATCCAAGCCACAACAAGTGCCTACGCTTTGTGGCTCTGGGTCAGCACTACCAATTCAGAGTCCTGCCCTTTGGGCTCTCCTTGGCGCCTCAAGTCTTTACAAAGTGCTTTGCGGTACTCGCAGCGAATCTCAGAAAACTAGGAATTCAGGTGTACCCATACCTGAACGATTGGCTCCTAGTGAGCCCTTCCAGACAGAGACACAGGAAACGATTTCCACAGCTTCCAAGTTCCTCACATCCATGGGAGTCCTACTGAACCTGGAAAAATCTCAGCTTCAGCCCTCCCAACAACTTCTCTTCATAGGAGCTCTCCTGGACATCTCCAGGGCAAGAGCCTTCCTTCCAGAGGACAGCAGAAATGACATCCTCCAGGTGGCTCACTTCAACGAGGAGAATGACTCTGTCCGAGCTCTCTCGATGCAGCAGATGCTAGGTCTCATGACATTGTCTGTGTTCACGATGCCCCTAGCCTGCTTGCACATGGGAACCATACAGTGGATGCTCAGCACTCAGTGGTCTCTGACCACGCACTCGCAATCCTTCCACATCAAGGTGACGGAGCCTCTAACGAGATCGCTCACCTGGTGGACTCAGGAGGACAACCTCCTCCAGGGTTTCCCCTTTGTCCCACTGGAGACACAGATTACCATCAGCACAGATGCATCTCTGACCGGTTGGGGAGCTCACTGTCAGGACCTCCATACCCAGGGCATGTGGAGACAGGACAAGTCCCATCTGCACATAAACATCCTGGAGATGAGAACTGTTCTGTTTTATGCTGTCTGAGCCCTGAAGGATATCCTCTGTCACAAAGTAATCCTCCTTCAGACGAACAACAAGGCAGTGATGTGCTACATCAACAAACAGTGTGGGGTGCACTCCTACCCTCTGTGCAGAGAGGCCGTGAGAGTGTGGGAGTGGTGTCTCAAGCATGAAGCCCTGATCCAGGCAGTCTACCTGCCGGGAATCCAGAATGATATGACAGACCACCTCTGCAGAACGGAGGCAAATCCACATGAGTGGTCTCCTGACTCAAACATCGTGCAGTTGCTATTCGAAGAGCGGGGCATAGAAACATAGAATTTGACGACAGATAAGGACCGCTTGGCCACCCAGTCTGCCCATTTCCCTACGTAATGGATAAGCTGCAGATCCTAGTTAACCAACAGCCTACTTCTTCCTACCCCCACCCCCTAGAATTGCCTTATGACTGTCCCATGCATTCTTGAATTCCTCCACTGTTTTTGACTCCACAACCTCTCCGTGAAAAAATACTTCCTCACATTACCTCTGAGACATCCCCCCTCTATCTTCAAATTGTGCCCCCTTGTTCAAACAACATGAAGTCTTGCTGTATTCTGATATTATGCAGTTAGCCCCAATACTTGAACTGCTCCAGAGAGGAAAGAGTTAACTCTATGCCAGAGCATAGAACGTTGAACTCAAGCTCGGTTCAAACCTCTGTCTGCTGCACTTTTAAGTGTAATCGTCAGATTCTTTATTCCGCCTAACTGAATAGTCGCTCCGGAGATCTCTCCATCGCTTTCGGTTTGGTAACAGTAAAATGTCGGTTTTATACCGCTTTTTTCTTATTTTACTTCGGTTCAGATCTCTACAGTAAGTGCTTAGGTAGTGGACTGAGTGTTATTCTGTGTGTGGTTCATTTGGTTCGGTTGAATCAATTGTCTGGTTTATTAATTTAATTTTATTCTTCACTGATTAGTGTGAGGTACCGGTCCTTATTGGTTCTATAAAAAAAAACCAAAAAAACCGTGTTTCAGATGTTTTTTTCCAATACCCGTAACACAGTTAGGAACCGATAAGAGGGTCTTGCCTGGCTTTTGTCGAGTAAAGGGTAAGTGTTTAGGATGGCTACGTCTGAGAAACCTAAAAGAAAAACCGGGCCCACTGGGTTTCAACATTGCAGTGAGCGTGGGGAGGCCTTTGCTAAGGCTGATCCCCCACACCACCTGCGTTTACTGTCTGGGTTTTGAACACCTTGATTCAGACTGCCAAATTTGCAAAAAATTTTCCTAAGGCCACCCTAGATAAAAGATGGGGCAGGCTTAGGGAAAAGGAGGCCGATAAGTCTGCCGATCCAGATGGCCAGCCCGGTTCGGTTCCAACCAAACCTGAGGGAGTGTCCACTGACCTGGGCAAGACTCCCTCGAGCAAAAGGAGAGCCGATCCTGAGGGGGTCAGTTCCAACTAAGAAAAAGAGAAAGGAGAAATCGGCCGGTTCGGATCCAGAACCGCATTCTCCAACTGCCGAAGAAATTGCCAGAGGGCGATTAGTATTGTTGAATCGCTCCGTCCGGTTCCGACTGATCTGGTGCCTCTTGGTAGATGCTCGGTTCGATCGGTTCCTCCAGTTCTGGATTATTCTCCAGAAGAGTATTATGAACTGGATCTGGAGGGGGATGAACAGTACGACGACAACGATGATGATGATGCTATTGAAGGCATGGATGAGCCAATAGAACCAGACATCTCCCTAGACAGGCCTTCCAATGTTTCCCCTCCTAGGCTTTCTGAGTCCCCTTCATACTTTTTGTTTTATAAAAAGTTGTGGCAGAAACCCTCCAGCTTCCTCTGGTTGAAGCTGCTGCGGAACAAGAGAAGCCTGACTTTGTGGAAATGATGGACATCCCAGAGTCAAAATGACTGTCTATTCCCCTCCTTAAATTCCTGTGGAAACAGACACAAAGACTGCTTAAAACTCCAAATTCTTTACCTCCTGTGGACAGACAAATGGACAAGAGGTGCATGCTGTCAGGGCTGAGGTGCGGAGTTCTTGTAACAGCAATGCAGCCATGTTGGGGTTGTGCAGGCTGCAGCCTGTGATAAGGCTAACAGACCCTTGGCTTCACCCCCAGATAAAGACTCTAGGAAGATGGATGCCGTGGCAAAGAAACAGTACATGGCATCCTCCTTGGGATTCAGGCAGGCTAACTACATGGCCTATACAGCCAGATACCAGAAGTGCAGATGGGATACTGTTCTAGAACTGGCTAAACAGGCTTCCCCCAGCTGGCCAAGGAGCTGGAGGAGGTGGCTGCTGATGGGATTGAGGCATCTAAGATCCAGTTTCATGCTGCTTTGGACTATAATGATGTATCATCACGAGTCATGGCTACATCTGTGTCTCTTCGGAGATTGGCTTGGCTCAGATGTACTACCCTCTCACAGGATACCCAGGCCAAGGCCATGGATTTCCCTGTCGTGGATAATTCTCTGTTTGTGGAGCAGACGGAGAATTATATGAAGAAAATGGATGAATACAGGACCACTTACAGGAGTGCACAGGCCAAGGAAAGGCAGGCAACTCCTCAAAAGCAGCAATCTAGGGGCAGTGGCAGCCCTTTTCACATGCCTTTCTACCAGACATATGCCTCCTCTCCTTTTCCTCACAGGGGATTCTTCAGAGGGAGAGGCAGAAGGGGGATGAGCAGGGCTGCATCCTCCTCTCAGTCCAAGGCATCTGCCAAGCAGACACCCTGATGTGTCAGCCCGGGTCAACTCCCCCCTTCCAGTAGGAAGCAGGCTGGCTTACTACTTCCAGGCCTGGAAGTCTGTTACCTCAGACAAGTGGGTCCTGGAGGTAGTAAGCTAAGGACTGGCCCTCAGCTTCAAAAAATTTCCAAAGCTGAGGGTCAGATCTTTTCCACCTGCAAACATCTCCGAAACCATTGCCCTAGAGGCAGCAGTTTCCTCTCTGCTGGCTCTCAGAGCCATAGTGAGAGTTCCTACTACACAGGGGCAAAGGTCTCTAGTCAGATACTTCCTTACCCTCAAAAAAACAAGGGAGTGGCGTCCCATCCTAGATGTAAGATACTTAAACAAGCACCTACTCAAGTGGTGACTCTGGGAATAATTCTTCCCTCTCTAAGGACAGGAGATTGGCTAGCCTCCTTGGACCTCAAGGATGCCTGTTTTCACATTCCAATGAAGTGCTCCCCAAAAAAGTACCTCAGGTTCGAATTATCTTCAGGCCATTATCAGTTCAGAGCAATGCCCTTTGGCCTAACATCAGCACCAAGGGTGTTCACAAAATGCCTAGCAGTAGTAGTGGCCTTCCTAAGGAGGCAAAGCATTTCCATATTTCCATACCTGAATGACTGGCTCATTGTAAGAGAGTCTCCAGACCATGTCAAGTCAAATCTGCAAGTGACCCTGCAATTGCTCACTTCTCTAGAATTCCTCCTCAATCTTCCAAAGTCAATTCTCAAACCAGTGCAACTCCTGACCTTCATAGGGGCAGAGTGGATACTGTCAAAGCAAGAGCCTTTCTCCCTCTGGCAAGGGGAAAGACTCTTATAGACCTGGCTTCTTCCTTTCGCCTCCTGGTATCTCGACCAGCAGGGCATTTTCTTCAACTCCTGGGCCACATGGCAGCTTCCACTGCAGTGGTGCAAGGGGCCAGATTTCAGATGAGGGACATCCAGTTCCACTTGAGGGCCTTTTGGTCTCAGAAAAAAGACCCTCTAACCAAACTGATTCCAGTGACTCAGACTCTGATCCAGGCTGTCCAGTGGTGGTTGGATCAGGAAACTCATTCTGTGGTTCTAACCACAGATGCTTCTCTCCTGGGGTGGGGAGCTCACATAGGAGTCCTCACAGCACAGGGAGTGTGGTCCCCTCAGGAGTCTGTACTACACATCAGTCTTCTGGAGCTCAGGGCAGTGTACCTGGCTCTACAAGCCTTCTCGGACTCAGTACAGAACAAGGTGGTTCAGGTCAGGACAGACAACGCCACCACCATGTGGTACATAAACAAGCAGGGAGGCACTCAGTCTACGGCCTTGTGCACGGAAGCCATGAAATTATGGTCCCTGGCTTATTCGCTTCACATATCTCTGGTAGCAGTCCACCTTCCAGGGAAGGACAATGTGCTAGCAGATGCTCTGAGCAGGATATCTCAGGGACATCACGAATGGTCCCTGGATCCCCCAGTGTTAAAGGTGATTTTTTTGAGGTGGGGCACTCCAGAGATAGATCTCTTTGCAGCCCCAGACAATCACCAACTTCTTATTTTTTGTTGCAGACCCTCAGTCTTGGGCTCAGTCCCCTGGATGCTCTACTTCTGGATTGGGAGGAGAAATTTCTGCATGCCTTTCCCTCCTTTCCTCTATTATTCATGGTTCTGGTCAAGATAAGGTCACAGTCTTGCAAAGTGATCCTGATTACTCCAGACTGGGTCAGGCAGCCTTGGTATACTATATTGCTTTCCTTAGCAGTCCATCTTCCCCTGTCTCTTCCCAAGAATCACAATCATTTAACCTCCTCTCAGGGGAAGATTTGGTTTCCCAACCTTCGGTCTCTCAACCTCAAAGCATGGCTCTTGAAGAGCTAGAATTTGCAAGCTTGCAATTATCTCAGGGGGTCCTGGATATTCTCAGAGCCTCTCGAAAACCTGCCACCAGAAAAAACTTAGAACTCCAAATGGAAAAGATTTAGCATTTGGTGTTCCAATAAACACATATCCCCAGACACTGCTGACTTGTCTACATTTCTGGATTATATGGTTCATCTTAATGGCTTAGGCCTCAGACCAGCTACCCTGAAAGTACACTTGTCAGCTGTTTCTGCTTTTCTGTCAGTGGAGAAGGCTTCCTCTCTGGCATCTCATCCTGTTTTCTGCAAATTCTTTAAAGGATTGCTCTATACCAATCCTCCCTTTAAAGATCCTACTCCTGCTTGGGATCTTAATGTTTGCATTGCTCAACTTATGCAACCACCTTTTGAGCCTCTGGCTTCAGAAGAACTTAAATACTTGACTTGGAAAACTGTGTTCCTGGTAGCCATTACCTCTGCCAGGCATATTAGTGCATTACAAGCTCTGTCAGTAGAGCCTGATTTTATTTCATTCCATAGAGATAAGGTGGTCCTTAGACCCAATAGGAGGTTCTTACCCAAAGTGGTTTCAGATTTTCATCTGAACTAGTCCATGTCTCTTCCCGTGTTCTTCACTGATCATTCTTCTTCAGGAGAGAGAAGATTACACAGTTTGGATTGTTAAGAGGGCTCTTAGTTACTACATTGAGTGTACTAAGGCACTTAGGTTTGACTCTTTCCAGTTGTTTCTCATTTATGGGGAAGTGGGAACGGGTAAACCTGCTACTAAGAGAACTATTGCCAGGTGGGTTGTCTCTTGTATACAGTTCTGCTATGAAAAGCTAGGCAAAGTACCCCCCTCAGGCCTGAGTGCTCATTCGACTAGAGGTACAGCTGCTTCTCTGGCTGCTGCCAGATATACCCTTACTAGAGATATGCATAGCAGCCACCTGGAAAACAGTCCATACATTCACCAAGCATTACTCTCTGAATATCCAGGCTATGAGTCATGCTAGGTTTGGTACAGCAGTACTGCAGAGCCTATTCCCAAAATAGGTTTGATACCCTCCATGGAGGTACTGCTTGGTAGTCTGCATAATGTCAGAGTACAGCAAGACTTCATGTTGTTTGAAGAAAAAATTACTCACCTTAGTAATTGTGTTTCTTCTAATGGAGTCTTGCTGTATTCTCACCTCCATCCCTCCCTGCCTCCCCTCTCAGAACCTGTTTTTTGGGAAGTGGGCTGGCAGGCACAGTGTTGCACCTCAGGGGTGCACTTGGCACTTTTCCCTTTTTAGAGGGGGGGGGGAGTGATTTATGTTATGTTGTTCACTACCTAGTTTTTGTTTTGGATTCTCGACTTGAGTCTTTTGGGGTCCAAAATATTTGGTTGCCTTTTGGCTAGTAATTTTGCAGTTTCCACCTAGGAGGTGTAGTTAGTATTAGCTCGTTAGAATCTGACGGTTACACTTCAAAGTGCAGCAGACAGAGGTTTGAACTGAGCTCAATCTCAACGTTCTATGCTCTGGCATAGAGTTAACTCTTTCCTCTCCAGAGCACTTCAAGTGCTGGGGCTAACTGCATAATGTCAGAATACAGCAAGACTCCATTAGAAGAAACACAATTGCTGAGGTGAGTAATTTTTTTCTTTTCTGCTTGCTTGTTCCAGGGCCTGGAGTTTTCTGGCAAGGCACATTGTCCCTCTATTGGAATGGGATGTTCCTGTATTTCTTCCCTCCCATTCAGAGGGTGCTCCTCAAACTTCAGATGAAGGGGGCAACTCTAATCCCCATTGCTTCCCTATGGCCGCAACAGATCTGGTTCCCTCTACTGCAGCAGCTGGCAGTGGAACCACCAGTACCTGTGTCCTTATGCCAGGGCCTAGTGTCGTAGGAGCAAGGAACCCTGGTCCATCCGGAGGAAGGTTGCTTCACCTCCATGAATGACTCCTGAAAACATAACCAATGCTAGATGTGGGGTTTCCCAAAAGGTTGTTGATGTCTTGGTGGTTGCCAGAAAGCCTTCTATCAGAACTACTTATTCTGTGACATGGAAGTAGCTTGTTTTGTGGGCCACATCTTATCACTGAGATCCATTTACCTGTCCAGTAAATCAGGTTCTGGAATATCTGCTCTCCTTGTCAGATGCTGGCCTGCAGTACTCTTCTATCAATGTGCACTTGGCTGCCATTTCAGCTTCCCATGTGCCTATTGAGGGTCGTACTGTTGCCCAGCTGGAGTTGGTCCATACATTCTTGAGAGACTTTCTGCACTTGAAGCCTCCTAAATGTAATCCAGTCCTGGCTTGAGATCTGAATTTTGTGTTGGAAAAGCTTACTTTGGCTCCTTTTGAGCTAGCTGCAACTTGTGACTTCTACTTCCTTTCTTGGAAAATGTTATTTTTAGTTGCTGTTACTTCATCTCGAAGAATTTCAGTGCTTCCAGCGCTAATGTGTTAGTCTCCTTATTTGATTTTTTCATGAAAACAGTGTGTCTTTGCATACTAATCCTACGTTTCTGCCAAAGGTGGTTTCTGAGTTTACTTTAAATCAAACCATCCACCTGCCAGTTTTATTTTCCTGAGCATTCCAGTCCAGGGGAAACATTTCTCCGTACTGCAGATGCACATAGAATACTCAGGTGCTGTACGAAGGACTGCAGGAAGTCACTGCAGCTTTTCGTTTCATTTGCCAATGGGAAAGAGGGTGCCCCTGTTTCTAAACCGTGCCTGTCCAAATGGCTGACCAGCTGTATTACTTGCTGTTACAGGAAGTACGGTAAGGAACTTCCTGGGGTTGTTCGTGGTCATTCCACTAGAGGCATGGCCACTTCTGTTGCATGTTTCGAAAATGTGTCTGCTGCAGAGATCTGTGCAGCTGCCACCTGGACCACACTTTTACTGAACACTACAGTCTGGACATTGCCTCCTGAAAAGGGCTGGTTTTGGCACAGCTGTGCTTCAAGGCCTTCTTTCATAGGCCTGTAGACACCAGCCACCCAGACTGTTCACTGTCAGTATTGATTGGTACTTGTTCCATAGTTGTGGCCTGATGAAAGAGATATCTTTGAGGAAGACAGAACAGTTACGTACGTACCATAACAGTAGATCGAGAGAATTTCTTTCATCAGGCCGTGCCATCCCACCCTTCATCCCCTGATGATCCTAGGATTCTGTAAGTGCTGTCTCCTTCTCCATGAGGGTCTATCTGCTGCTCTCTGCCTCGCCTGGACGGCAGAGCCCTAGGTTCTTTCCTTGTCTCTACATGGAGGTCCTCCAAGCATGATCTCCAGTGGGGAACTGAGGAGGGAAGGGGCTATGTGGGAGAGCTGGCGGACGTTATTGTGTGCGGACCCTAGTGGACTGCTTGTAAAAGTTTCTGTGTTGTCCTAGTGCCTGATGGCTTGTAGTTTCATTGGTGGGGCCTGATGGAAGAGATTCTCTTGACTCAGTACTGTTATGGTAAATCATAGAATCATAGAAATGTGGCAGCAGAAAAGGACCCACTTGTCCATCGAGCCTACCCTTCCCCCTTCCTACTTGTCCCCTTTCTCCGGTGACATCCCCTCCGTCCACTGGACAGCCCCATATGTCTGTCCCATGCCTTCTTGAATCCCTCCACCGTTTTTGCTCCCACCACCTCTTCTGGTAGTCTGTTCCAGGACTCCACCACCCTCTCAGTGAAGTTATGCCCCCTCACATTGCCCGTAAACCTTCCTCCTATCAATCTTTGACTATGACCCCTAGTTTTCACACCTACTATACTCATAAATAAGCTCCCCATCTTCACCCTGTTTACCCCTTCATGTACTTAAACATTTCTGTCATGTCCCCCCGCTCCCTTCTGGTCTCCAGAGGGTACAGATCTAGTTCCCTCCATCTTACATCATAGGGTTTACTATGTGTACCATCCACCATCTTTGTTGCCCTTCTCTTAACCCTTTCAATCCCGTCTATGTCTTTGCTCAGGTGAGGTCTCTAGAACTGGGCCCCATACTTCAAGCAAGGCCTCACAATGATTTTATAAAGTGACATCAGCACCTCGCTCCTTCTGCTTGTTATACCTCTCCCTGTGCATGCCAGCATTCTATTTGCTTTGCCCACAAGTGACAGGGTTAAATAGGGCCCTGTCCCAGTTGTTGTGGAGAAAGAGTTTAAATGCAAGGATCTGTTCCATTCTTTCCTTTTCTCTCTCTTCTCTGGTTGCACAACCAGATTTTCTCATGAAACCTAGGACTTGATCACCCTGACTGTCTTGCAGTCCTCTGCCTCTTGCTATCTCTCTCTACCCTCACTTGCTGTTCTGCCCCCCCTTGCATTTCTGCTGGTATAAAATATATGTAAATCATTTTGTGGAAATGTAACTGCTACTGGGATCCCTTTGTTTAGAAATGTATATAGTATTACAGTTGAAATGTAAATAGTTATACTGTTGAAATGATTGCAAAAAGCTGTTTGGAACTCAAGGGGTTAACCTATTTGCAAACTCTCTGAGAAGCTGTAAGCAAGAGATCGGTTCTGGGTCACAATGTTCTTTTTACTGCACTTGTTGAAACTTGCAAGAACACTGTGTGAGAAGCATGCTGTTTTCTTAACGAGCAGGGGTTTGCTAAGACTTATAAAACAGAGCTGCAATTTCTTGCAAGAGATACACGGAGACTGAGATTGGAAATTGGAAAGAAACCCAGATGGACTTTCTCTGTTTATACTACCTTTGTAAAAAATTATACTGAACAATTTAGGAGTGGTTACCAGGACAATGACAGCCAAACTAGCAAAGACAGAAGTCCAAGCTGAGACTGTACAGCTAGCACTAGCTATGGAAAAAGAACAGACAGTGACAGAACCTGAAAGCCTGACTGTCTTTTTCAAATGGTGGGCTATACAACAAAAAGAGACGGAGAAACAGAGAAGAGAGGAGATGCAGCAGAGAGAACAATAAATCCAACGTTTAGAAGCACAGAGAAAAGAAGAAATGCAGCAACCCAAACAGCAGAGAAGAGAAGAGATGCAGTGACAGGAGCACCAGACGAGAGAAGAGATACGGTGACAGGAGCAGTGGTGGCTGGTTGCCTTGCAGACTATCAAAGGCAGAGGATCTGACATAGTTCCAGATGAGCAATAGGACATAGACAAGAAAAAATTACTCATGTTAGTAATTGTATTTATTCTAATGGAGTCTTGCTGTATTCTGACAAGTTGCAGTTAGCACCAGCTCTTGAACTGCCCAGGAGAGTGAAGGGTTAAATTCTATGCCAGGCATAGAACGCTGGGCTCGAGCTTGGTTGAAAACTCTGTCTGTGTCCTTTCAAACCCAAACTGTCAGATTCTTATGAGCTAAAAACTCACTGGCCCAGCTATTCAAACTGCACCCAAAAAGTGCGCAATAGCAGGAACAAGCGCAAGTCTATTGCGCCCATGCACAAGAGGCACGATATTCAAAAAGGAGCAGGCCAAATTGCGCCTACAGCCAACGACTGAATATTGCACCACCTGCGCCATAGCGCAACTAGGGAGGGGAAGCTGAGCAGATCTGATGCGCCATAGCGCAACAAGGGATGTTCAGCTGAGCAGTCCAGAGGTGCCATAGCGCAACCAGGGAGACCCCCCAGCCGCAGAGCAATGTAACTGCACAATCAGGGAGGTAGGGGCCCACCACCCATGCCACGGATGGGCACAGGAACACACAGCAGAACAGACATTGTCCCCCCACACCCCAAGCACAGCACAACCAGGGGAGGGCTGGAATAACCACTGGTCCATGGAGACAAGCAGCCAACCCACAGCCTGGCCATGGTGCCCCATCACACCTACCGGCAAGCTGTGACTGGCACACAAGGAGGGCAGACCACCCTGTGCCACACCATCCCCCAGTGCACAGCACACCCTGCACCGTGACCCCCAGACACCCCCCATGAGCAGTGACCACCACAGCAGGAAACCCCATGCGTGCCACCACCCCCACTGTGTCAATGCAATCCTGTGCACCACAGAACCATGCAAGCCAGCCCCACCACGAGCACCCATCAGCAGGTTGCAGCACACGGCAATGCAACAACGGCAGACACAGTGCCACCACGCAAAGTCCCCCGAGGTACTGCTGAGAGACCGACCATGCATTGGCACAAGAGTTACCCCATATGGGACGGCCGTGTCCTTCACACCACCACCAGTGGTACAGCGCTGTGCACAGTATTCCAGTGACACACCCCGGCCCACCACTGGCCACAACAGCCAGCATAGACACCCATAGTGGTGCGTGGAAGCATGCACCACACCGGATGCCACACAGGGTCTGGACAGACACCCACACATATCCAAGGGCACAACAACACAGGGACGCAGTGGTGGGGCAACCAAGCCCCCATTGTGGGCCCATGTAAACCGTGTACACACAACCCGGAGTCCACCATGGCACTGGAGTGCCAGCCACCCTGGACCCATACACCACCAGTAGTCACACGGAGCACAAGCCACAGACAGTGGGGCACATCCCCTGCAACACACACAAGCCACAGCATGGAGGTGGGACAATGACCGTGTCGCCCACAGTGCCACCTGAGCCAGGCATGCACCTCACCAGTGACATGGGCAACCCAGCAAAGCGACGGGTACAGTGTCCGCCCTGCAGGGAATGCCACCACTGACATGCCAGCGGACCGTGCAGGTCACAGACAGGCATGTGTGTCGGCAGCACAGGCCATGGACGGGCCGATGGGTGCGCCATGGACACAGAGCATGTGCCATGGACCACTGCACACAGTCATCCAGTGCACAGGGCACAACACACACACCACAGACACTGACTGATAGCTACCCCCACACCATAGTCACCTCCACACGGACACACACACATACCCACGACTGCACCACCCCTGATGCCATGCACACCACTGCAGCTGAGCTCCTGTAGCCTGCTGCAAATCAGAGACCACCACGGTATTCATATAAAATTCAAATGTATTGTAAAAATATAAAACTTAACTATGTACAATAATAAAAACTATTTACAAGTTTGTGGTGGGGGACACAAAAAAGGTGGGGGTGGGCAGGGGGAAGGGGATGGACAAATGGGATGGGATAGGAGGGGTGTGAGGGTGGGTCCAGGGGGGTAGGGGAAGTCAGGGACCAAGCGACCACTGTTCCTGGCTCTGGGTCTACCTGGCTCTGTGTCGTCGCAGCACCCCCGACTCGACCAGCCTCCTCAGTATCTCCACCGTCTCGCGGGCCAGATTCAGGAGCTCCCGCATGGTGTCCTGAATTCCCCTTAGTTGTCTCGCACCTAGGACAAGGGAGCACAGTCAACAGGTGTGAATGCACAACCTCATACAGCCCGCCCACTGTGCATGGCATACGGCCATAGGACATACCACTGTGATGGTGTGTGACCATCCGCAGTGATCACGTCCACAGGACCTGCCCACCCAGGCGCATACAGCCATGCGGAATGCTGCACACACCCACTGGCCAAGTCATGCACAGCACCACCGTGGCGGTTTAGTGACATGGCTATGTGGTGCAAAGGCAGTGGCACAGCCATGCACCTGGTGCATGCATGGACCACCAGTGACGCACACCCAGACATGCATTTGCCACTGGACAGTGTTGACTGTAACAAGTGGCGTGCATGGCAGTGATGTCAATGAATGGTGGACATGACCCGCTGCCCACCTTGTCACACAGCATGCAATACTAATCATGGAGGTCTGGCACTCACCCTCATTGGGCCGGTCAGGTGGCCGTTGCTGGTCCTCGGCCTGCCTGGCTGCGGTTGCAACACCCCTCCGCTGCTCTGCCCGCACCCTGTGCAGTTCTTCTGGGCCTGTGGGGAAAAAAAATGGAGAGAAGAACATCAGTATATTCCCAAAGCAAAGTCCCCCTGCCCCAAGGTGTGTGCCTCCCACCCAGCCAGACCCACCCACCCCACACCCTGTGAACACCGCCACGGACAACCCCATATGGTCCCTCCCTATGTGCTGGACACATACAACACTGTGACTCATATGGACGATAAATGTGTAGATGGAACCCCTACCTGGACGTGGCACCATGCCCCTCCTGGCACGTGACCGCAGTCAGGCCAGTAGCTCCAGCTCCCTCCTGCGCAGGTCACCATAGCAGTGCCTGCACTGCTCGGCCGAACGCCCCTGGCCTGTTGCCTCATCCAGGGCAGTGGCCATCTCCTGCCACACCTGGGTCCTTGCTCTGTCCAGGGGCGCCGCCCCAAAGAGAGGCCCATGGTGTGGCTCAACTATGGCCACCAGATTGGCCAGCTCAATGGCCGTCCATGGAGCAGCCTGTCTACGCGCCATTCCAATAGCTATAGTAGGCAGTATGGCGCTCTGCAGCGCGGTTCCCCATGTGCAGATGCTGCGCGGTACAGCGCTGCCATTCCCTATCGCGCTGTTACCGAACAGTGCGATAGAGGTGCACCTATGCCTGACGCTAGGCGCCAAGGGGGCAAAGGTCGGGCACAGGGTCAAGGGTCTCTGGCGCAAGGCCACGCACAGCACCATCAGATGACAATGCATGTAGCGCGATTGGCTGCCTGTGTGCCAGCGCCACAGCGGACTACCGGGCAGTTGGGCCATTGCGCCTATGAAGGCCCAGTGCCACAGCACCATGTAGTGACCATCGCTATAGCGCCACTGGCACAATGGTGGCCGTGCCCTGCATTGCCTACCGCGCACAGTACATCATCAGCGCGGCAGACGCCTGCGTCAGCAAGCCGGGTATGCGCAGTGAGGTGTACTACGCATGCCACAGAACTGCGCCATTGGCCCCGCACGTTTAACACAATTGCGCAAAGCGCAGCAGTGCGATATTCAGCCGTCATATGCAGATCATCCGATCAGCCATTCAATGGCGCAGCAATGCCATTTGCATCTAATTAAAGTTGATCCTCGCCTCATTTGCATGAGTTGCGCTATAAAGGTGCGACAGTGTGCTGCAGTGGCCATAGTCGGTTACTGCAGTTTATTGGTGAGTTGCGTGCTGTTTGGGAGTGTGGACTATGGATTCAGGGACATGCATGGGACTGCACAGTCACAGGTAACAACTGCCATTCTTATAGGCTACATAATGACCGAGCACGTTGTTGGAGAGGAGGACAACAGTGATGGGAGAAGGAGGAGGAGGAGGCCGAATTTTACAAAGGCTGAAACTGAGGCCCTTTTCGAGGCCTACCTGGATCAGGAGCCACTGCTCAGTGGACGGCGGGGAACCCCTCAGGCCCGTGCTGCTGCATGGGAGGAGGTGGCACGTGCCGTGAACCTGCATGGCAGCCACCAGCACTCTGTGCAGGAGTGTAAGAAGAAGATGGGCACAGACAGGAGGAGGGTGAAGGAGAAGGTGGCTGCCATCAGGGTAGCATGTGGTGCAACAGGTGGGGGACAGCCAGAGGTGGTACAGCTCACCCGAGCGGAGGACAGGCTTGCTGCAAGCATGCACCGAAGTGCCATTGAGGGTGTTCCGGGTGGTGGCTTCCAGACGGGTGGTGGCCCATCACTGCATGGTAAGTCATGGTCTGTCTAGGGGGGGCAGGGTAGGTCACACGCAGTAACGCAACTTTGCTTTCCCTTGCAGATCCTGAGCATCTGCATGGGTCAGCGGTGGTGGGCCTGTCCACTGCAGACAGTTGGATGGAGTCTGAGGTGGGACCATCCACCTCCACAGGTATTTGTGGATAAGTACGACAGTGGGGCCGCCTGGCTGTCCACACTGATGTCGTTGAGACGGGTATGGAGGAAGCCCTGCCTGTGTCCCTGTGTCCCAGCGTCCGATGCCAGCACACTGTGGCTGTGGCAGGGCAGAGTCCAGCACCAGTGATGATGACACGACCGTCTTGGGCAGTGACACGTGTGTGCCACAGGATGGACACACAGCAGGGCAATTCACACCCATAGCTGTGGGTGGTGCCGCCATGGAGGCCTTCATGTCAGCACAGTCCCAGGCTGTGCCTGTCGGCACCAGTGGGGCAGCACTGGTGTCTGTTCAGGACAGTGGGACTGTTGCGGCCACTGCGGCGACATCACTGAGCCCTGGGGTGCGGCAGCCGGAGGGGCAGCATCAGCAGTTGCCCACTGGGCTTGAGGGTACAGGGCTCAGCGGCAGCATCTGTGCACCGCCTGTGGACATGTCCAGACCTGGTCCTGGTGCACAGCACCCACCCTCAAGGGGTGCTGAACATCAGGCCCTTGCACACCCTGAGGGACAGGATGCAGAGGAGGCTGATGACCCCTTGGACGAGCACACCCGCCTACTGCGAGCATCGGTCCAGCAGCAGATGCAGCTTGCGACATCCGTGGATGCACTGCGTGTGTCTCTGGAGCATGCAGAGGAGCGTCGCAGCAGGGACGCCAAAATGATCATGGCACGGATGGACCGTTTGCGGGAGTATGTGACCGCTGCCATTGACAGGCATGCACAGGCGTTCATTGCTGTCATGGCCATAATGGGCACACAGTCAGGTGCCCATGCATTGCGGACACCACGCAGTGCAATTTTCAACCCCCCGTTCCCAGTGTCATGCGACTCCCACCCTGTCGACGCTGGGTTCAGCTGTGGGCATCCTGAGAACTCCTGGTGCAGGCATGTTCGGTGAGCTGTAGACCCCTGCGCGGGCACGGTCACGGTCACGTTCACGCAGTGGAACCCCTGGGGGGACCATCGGTGCCACCCCATGAGGCCAGTGGTCAGCCTGCTAGTGCTGGTGGGTCTCGGCGGGGCCGCCCACGCATCCGTGGCGGCCGTGGCACTGTGTCGCGGGACTGACCTGTCTCCCTGCGCAGTTACTGTCTGGTGCTGCCCTGTGTGCATTGTGTGTTTCAGTGGGCAGTGCATGGGTGGGTACCTGGCCCTGCACGCGGACACACAGTCCACCGGCACACCCTCCCAGCTGCTGTCCGCAGTTACGTGTGCATGATGATGCCTGCATTGCGCTGTACACCAATGTGCAATGGTGGTCAGCATCTGACACACGCACCTGGACAGCCAGTGGGCGTGGTGGCCTGTGGACATGTGTGTTGCTAGGGTGTGCGTTCTTGGTCGGTGTCTTCTGCCCTCTGTGCACATTTGTTGCGTGTGTGTGTGTGTGTGTGTGTGTCCTTCAGCATGGCATGTTAATCCTCACCCATCCCTGGCTGTGTGTGTGCCTCTGTGCCCTGCCACTTCCCTTGACGGCATGAACGCCCAGTGTGGGTTCCTGCGTGTTTGTGGGTTGTGCCTTGGCCACTGGTGGTTGCGCATGGCCCCATGACTTACCTGGGTTGGCTGAAGTGCTCCTCCGTGATGGTGTCCCAGTGCAGATGTGCCAGCCGGAGCAGTCGGGGGTCCCATCGGCCAAGGGGGGGGCTGCTCGTCACCGGCGTCCCCATTGCTGTCCCCCTCTTCGACCTGTACGGCTGTCCCACATTCGTTGGCCATGTTGTGCAGGATGCAACAGGCCAGGAATATCCCACAGGCCATTGAGGGGCTGTACTGTAGGGCACCGCCAGAGGTGTCCAGGCAGCGGAAACATGCCTTCAGCATCCCGAACACCCGCTCGATGACATTACGTGTGGTGGTGTGTGCCTCATTGTAGCATTGCTGCGATGGGGTCGTGGGCCGCCGGTAGGGTGTGAGCAGCCAGGGACGGAGTGGGTATCCACTGTCACCTGTGTGTAGAGGGTGGAGGTTAGTTTGGTGATCAGCATCGCCCTGCCCCAGGCCATGTAGGCCACTACCCATGGCACCTCTTGCCATGCCCCCCCAGCCCCTATATTTGTCCATGTGGTTTGCATACTCACCCACTAGGTGGCCAGTGGGGATGTCCCCACTCTCGAATCTGTGGCAGAGTGCCAACTGGTGCCAGATGCAAGAATCGTGTGCTCCCCCAGGGTGCGTGGCACAGACATTGATGATGCGCCCCCTGGCATCGCACACCACCTGGCAGTTGATGCTGGCATAGCCCTTTTGATTAATGTATGCGGCCCCCTCGGGGCCAGGTGGTGTATGTATAGCCACATGGGTGCAGTCTATTGCCCCTAGCACGCCAGGCATACGTGCTACCCTGTGGAACTCCTGTATGTTTGCTGTGCGCTCCGCTGCTGTGCTGGGGAAGTGGATGTACTCCTCAGTATGTGGCAACAGTGCGCTGAGGAATTGGGTGAGGTGGCGTGACGTGGCCTACTGGGTTATGCCTGTGGTGTCCCCAGTTGGTCTCTGGAAGGTACCCGTGGCAAGCAAGCACATGCAGACTGTTACCTTGGTCTCCACTGACAGGGCATGGCTCCGTCATGTGGGTACCTGCATCACATCACTGAACAGCTCACAGAGCCGCCTCAAATTGCTCTGTTCAGGCGGTGCAGCCCCACAATCTCAGTATCATGTACAGCTCAAAGTTGGTGCGGGCTCGGTGCTGCCTGTTGGGGCATACCGACGGCGCCCTTCCCACCACGCCCCCTGCTGCCCGCCTCTCACCCCCCTCATTACGGCCTCCATGTGGAAGGTACCACTGGCCATGTCCTTGGCTTGCGTTCACCCCTTCCCCAGCAGCTCCTACTGTATTCCCCCCGCTGTCCTGGCTGCTACCTCCCCTGCACCGGGTACACCTGCCTGTGCTGGCCTGTGTGCTATGTGGCTCCCCACACCTTCCCTGTGCCTGGCTGTTAACTGTGGCCTTTCCCTAGCCTGCCCTGTTCGTGCCACTTGCCCTGTCTGTGTGCCTCTGCCTCATGTGGCTTCCCTGTAGCGTTCTTGTGCCTCTTCCTTGCTCCTTTTTATTTTGGCTCATTTCCGCTATGGTGCAACTTCCGCTTGCTCCACTGTTGCGCATTGCGCAAGTCTTGGAATATCACACTGCGCCATTTATGCATGGTTCCTCCCCCTTCGGTTGCGCATGCCTTCATTATCATTGCGCTGTTGCTCAGCATGATTTCGGGGGTGCAACTGCCTCCTGCTGAATATCGCAGAATGGCGCAATTTTGGACTTGCGCAGGCGCAACTCTGTTGCGCATGGCTCAACTCTTTTGAATGTCTGGGCCACTGACTAAATGTAGAAATTGTAAAAACTCCTAGTAGCCGACTGGAAACAAAGACATTTGGATTCCCCAAAAGACTCAAGTCGGGAAACCCAAAAAACCAAAAACAGATAATAAGAACAACAAAAAAAGAACAATACAAAGCACCCCACACAAGGAGTGGGGAAAAGAGAACCCTTGGGGTGCAACATTGCACCTGCCCACCCACTTCCCAAAAACAGGTTCTGAGAGGGGAGGCAGGGAGGGAGGTCAGAATACAGCAAGACTCCATTAGAAGAAATACAGTTCTAGGGACATGGATATGTTGTTCAATCCACACTTACTGGCAGGTTCCTTGCCGCTTTAATTCTTGCTGGAAGGTCTTCAAGCTGGCTCCTCCCACCCACCCAGGTGGTAAAACTTTTGGCTTCACTCCATGACGCCATATCTTCCTTACCGCTTGGAAGCTCAGGTTCCCTTCTTTGCGCTCTGCGTTTTAGGCCTGGATCCAAATTCTTCGGTTTATCCAAAACTAATCTTACAAGTTACAAGACTTCGGTCTTTATCTTCCCTCGCAGCTGCGATGGACAAATCGACTCCCGGATTTTGTCGGTGCCCCTGTGGGAAGAAGATGTCCCAGACCGATCTGCACTCTACGTGCGTTTACTGCCTGGGGCTTGAACACGATTCGCAGGCCTGCGACTTGTGCAAGTCCTTTCCAGCCACGGCCTTAGAGGATCATGCTGCCAAATTGCAACTTGGGTGCCCTGAGAAACGCTATCCTCCAGTCAAGTGGAAGAAGGCCCGTTGGGTGGTGTCCGCGGCGGCGGGCTTGGCTGAACAGCTCGAACAAATGATCGTCCTCGAGGAGGAAGCGGCCCAGGCCGCATCATCATCTTCAGTCACGGCATTTATCCCGCTCTGTTTGGGCTCCTCCTACACGGCTTCATTCAAGGAGCTTTGTCAGTCCCTCTCCACCAAGGGAGAGGGGCCTTCGGGACATTCCTCTCGGTCCAAGAAGAAGGACTCCAATGGTAAGTCCGACCGTCGACATTCGTGGGAGCGGGAGAGGTCCCCTCCTCCGGATAGTCAACTCTCAGCTTCGGTCGAGGTTGCGGCTAAGGCCGCTGGCCTCACAGTTTCCCCGTCAGGTCAGCCGGCCGAGACATCTGTCAACGCAGTCGACATTTTTCTCGACCTGTCGAATGGGCTGTCGACTGGCGAAGCCGACAGCCCTTCTTCACCGGTTCCCCTGGTGAAAATCGTGGATTTGCCTGTGCTTCCTGTGCCGGAGTCCCTGGTTAACGTCCCTGAACCGAAGGAGGAGCGGGTTTCCCCTGCCCCCTCTCAGACCCACCCTCGGAAACTCGGAAAGTCTCAGTCTCGGACCTCTTCTCGGTCCAGCTGATCCCGCCGACATCGGCGGTTTTGGTCTTGGCACCATGGAAAGTGGTGGCGCCGCTCATCCTCGTCTTCGTCCTCTTCGGAGGATAGGTTCCGGCGTAGATTGCATTGGCGCTACGAGGACCTGATGTGGCAGCAGCTTCTTTAGACCGGGAATAAGCCGACTCCGTCACCTTCCCTGGCCACTAAGTGGCTGTCACCAGATCGGCCGAAACAACCCCTCGTAATCGAGGAGCCGGAGCCGGCACCGGTTGTTCGTCTGAAACCAGATGCGCCACCCATTGTGGTGGAATCTCCACCTCCACAACCTAAATATGGGGCCCCGACCAAGGATTCTCGGTCAGGTCAGGGCTTGCCCCATCGGTTGTCGGTCACCCTCACTCCCGATCGGCCTCGGCAGGTGGGGGGGGACTCAGGCCCTCAGTAGCTGTTTGCAGACTCCTCGGAGTCTGACGATGACTCTTTCCTGTTCTCCAGGCCCCTTGACCTGGAGTCCACTGGGGGTCAGTCGGTGGACGAGAGCCCATCCTCGTTCCTCGGAATGCTTCGGCTCATCTCAGAGTCCACTAGGATGAAGCTCAAATCCATTTCAAAGCGGGCCAGGTATAGAAACATAGAAACATAGAAGTTGACGGCAGATAAGGACCGCAAGGCCCATCCAGTCTGCCCATTTCTTTTTCTACCTTATAAATGTGCCATCGGCCTTTGCGATGTCAGTGACCTATCTATTCATAGTCATTTGTATTGCTCCCTTATGCCTATCCCATGCCTGTTTGAAGCCCTGCACTGTATTCATAGCACTACTTCTTGTGGTAAGCCATTCCATGCATCTACCACCCTTTCTGTGAAAAAGAATTTCCACATTCCCCTTAATGGCCTCCCTCTAATCTCATGCTGTGTCCTCTTGTCCTGCTATTTTCTTATATTTAAACATGTTAGACTCTTTCACCTTGTTTATGCCCTTAAGGTGTTTAAATGTCTCGATCATATCACCTCTCCCTCCTTTGCTCAAGGGTATACATATTGAGCTCCGTTAATCTGTCCTCATATGTCTTCTGATGCAGTCCCTGCACCATTTTGGTTGCCCTTCTCTGGACTGCCTCAATTTGGTTAATGTCCTTGTGAAGGTGTGGCCTCCAATACTGCACGCAGTACTCCAGATGGGGCCTAACCAATGTCTTGTACAGAGGGATTATTACCTCCCTCTTACGACTTGTGATACCCCTACTAATACACCCTAACACCCCCCTAGCCTTACCTACTGCTTTAGAGGTCTGCTTGGATGATTTCAGGTCATCAGTGATGATGATGCCCAAGTCTCTTTCTTCCTTTGTGACTGCTAGCAACTCCTCCAGCCTATAAGTGGCTTCAGGGTTTCTCTTCCCTATGTGCATGATTTTGCACTTCTTTGCATTAAATCCCAGTTGCCACTCTTCTGACCATTCTGCTAGTTTATCCAGATCTCTTCTCATTCTGCCCACCCCATCTGGATCATCTACTCTGTTGCAGATCTTGGTGTCATCTGCAAACAGACAAGCCTTACCCTCTAGTCCATCTGCTAGGTCACTAATGAAGATGTTGAATAGGACTGGCCCCAGGACTGATCCTGAGGTACCCACTTGTGACTTGCATCTCTTCTGACTGTATACCATTTACCACCACTCTGTTTTCTGCCAGTCAACCAGTTTGCCACCCAGTTGACCAACTTCTCACCCACCCGAGCCTACCTAGCTTATTTATCAATCTTCTATGTGGAACAGTGTCAAAAGCTTTGCTGAAGTCAAGGTAAGCATCAACTGCTCCCCTTGGTCCACCACTCTGGTTACCCAGTCAAAGAAATCTATGAGATTAGTTTGACAGGACCTTCCTTTGTAAACCCATGCTGTCTTGGATCCTGTGCCCTATGGATTCCAGGTGTTGCACTATCCTTTCCTTAAGGAGTGCCTCCATAATCTTGCCCACTACTGAGGTAAGACTGACGGTCTGTAGTTCCCCGCCTCCTCCCTGCTACCACTCTTGTGGAGTGGGATCACATGAGCCCTTCTCCAGTCTTCTGGGACCTCTCCTGTGCTCAGAGACTCACTAAACAATTCTGCTAATGGCTCTGCTAGTTCCTCCTTTAGCTCCTTAAGTACCCTGGGATGTATGCCATCAGGTCCCATTGCCTTATCCACCCTGAGCTTAGCAAGCTCTTGTAGGACCCTTTCTTTTGTGAAGGGAGTAGTGCTCACCCCTCCCCTGTGTCCATGATGCTGAGCTGTGGGCCCTGCCTACCTTCTCTTCAGTGAATACTGAGCAAAAGTATCTATTTAGGATAGATGCCTTTACAGGGTCCTCCTCCTCACATGCTCCCTTTTCTCCATTAAGCTTAGCAATACCCCTCTGGACTTTCTCCTTTCACTAATGTATCTATAGAAAGTCTTGTCACCTTCTTTTACTGTTTGTGCTAGTGTTTCCTCAGTTTGGGACTTTGCCTGCCTTACTGCCTTACCTGCTTCCCTTAGGGCAGTTTGGTATGCCCCCTATCTTCATCCCGCTGTGTTCCCTTATATTTTCTGAAGGCCAGCCTTTGGCTCTGACCTTTCTGCTACTGTATTTGAGAACCAAAGTGGTTTCCTTCTTCTTTCACTTCCTTTTCTGTCTAACACAATGGGATGTTGCTTCAAGTATTGTATCCTTAATGCTTGCCCACTTTGCCTATACCTCCTCACCTGTGTTTCTTTTTGCCAGGTGGAGATACTGGACCAAGGGGATTCCCCAACGGAGGCCTTCCCGGTGGCTGAAGCCATTGTTGGTCCAGCCCTGGAGCTGTGGCAGCGGCCAGCTTCTTGTCCATCACCTTCGACCAGGATGGCTGGAAAGTATGCCATTTCCACTGGTTCTCTCTCCAGTTTCTCGGAGCACCCCTCCGTGGAGGGGCTAGTGACTGACAGCGTTTTCCGGTGCTCTGGAAATGCTTGGAATGTGGACAAACCACCCGATAAAGAGTCCAAGAAACTGGACTACTCCGAGCGGAAAGTCTATGCTGCTTCCTCCCTAGGCCTTCATCAGGCCAGCTCGGCCGTTCTGATGGCACACTTTTCGCACGCCCTTTTGGGCTCCCTGGATGAGGTGATTCCTCATCTCCTGGCTGACCTCCAGACAACGGTCAAGCAGGTGCGAGATCAGGGAAGGGCAATGGCCAAACAGCAACTCCAAACTTCACTGGACATAGCTGACTCGTGTGCCCGGTCAGTAGCGGCCGCAGTGGCCATGCGCTGCAGAGCTTGGCTGCGGATCTCCACTTTTACAGCGGATACCCAGCACAAGCTGGCAGACGTTCCCTTCTTGGGTACCAACTTGTTCGGCCCCGGGGTGGAAGGTCATCTGCAAAGGATCGAGAAGTCCAGTGCCACCTTGGACTCTGTCACATCTGCCCAGAAGGACAAAGGCTGCCAGCAGCAGCGTAAGCCCTTTTGGCCTTCAGGCCCTGCGGCATGTCCGGCCCAGCAACACCAGCATCGGGCCAGCAGGCTCGCACTTGGCATCCCAAAGCCAAGCCTGCAGCTTCCTCCAGCAGGAAGCGGGAAGGGAAAGGTCCAGGAGGCCCCTCGGTTTGCCCTTCCTCCAAGCCTGCCCAGTGACGGGTTGAGGGGTGTCACCCCCAACCTCATCACTCTTCCCCAGGTTCTCTCTGTGGGGGGACGGCTCCACCACTTCCTTTCCGCCTGGTCCAATATCACCACGGACCGCTGGGTCCTGGAAGTGGTAGGAAAGGGTCTGCCTCCGGAATTCGAGCAGTCCCACCTGCTCGGGGCCGTCGCCCCCCTTGGCGGGCTGATGGGTCCGCAGCAGCTTCCTGTCAGCTCATCGAGCTGACATTGCCCTGCTCCTCCAGAAGGAGGTGATTAGGGAGGTGGCGGATCCTCCATCAGACCCAGGGTTTGTGTCCAGGTACTTCCTGGTCCCGAAATGGACGGGGGGCTGGCGCCCCATTCTAGACCTACACGACCTGAACAAGTTCCTAAGGTCTCGTACCTTCAGGATGGTCACTCTGGCTCAGATCATTCCATCCTTGGAACGAGGCATGTGGTTCTGCTCTCTGGACTTCCAGGATGTGTTCTTTCACGTCACAATCCGTTCCTCTCACCAGCGATTCCTCTGCTTCAGGGCAGAGGGATCCCTTTACGAGTTCCGGGCCATGCCCTTCGGCCTCTGTCCACCTCCCAGGGTCTTCACCAAATGCATGGCAGTGGTGACAGCATTCCTGCGGTGCCGAAGGGTCTGGGTGTACCCTTGCCTGGATGACTGGGTGATTGCAGCCCCCTCCAGGCTGGAGGTGGAGTGGTCCAGGGATCTGGCCCTCCAGGTCTGCACTCAGATTGGCCTCCTCATCAACGATTCCAAATCGGAACTCGTGCCAGTGCAGGTGATTCAGTTAATTGAGGCAGAGCTCGACTCTCTTCGAGCCAGAGCACGGCTCCCGGTGGACAGGGCTGAGGTTCTTTCCTCCTTTGCCCAATCATTTCTGGTTGGGCAATTGCGTCCTGCCCGAGGCTTCCTGTGCCTCCTGGGCTTCATGGCGGCCTGCACCAGCGTGGTCCATTGGGCCCGCTGGCACATGCGTCCCCTGCAATGGGGGCTGGCCCGCCAGTGGTCACAGCGCTCCAGTCCTCTGGACCAGCCAGTGATAGTGACCCAAGAGATGGGGAACGCTCTCCAGTGGTGGATCGTTCCGGCTTATCTGCAGGAGCGTGTCCCGTTTGTCCGCCCAGAGCCGACGGTCAATTTAACGACCAACGACTCTCTGATGGGTTGGGGTTGCCCATCTGAGGGAGCTGAGAGCGCACGGCCTCTGGTCCCCTCAGGAGTCTCGATGCCACATCAACCTGCTGGAGCTTCGAGCGGTCTGACTAGCCCTCACTGCCTTCGCTCCGTTTGTACAGAGTCAAGTGGTCCAGGTCCAGACAGACAACACCATGACCATGTACTACCTAAACCGCCAGGGCAGGATGCACTCTTTGCCTCTGTGCAAGGAGGCTCTCCGCACTTGGTCTCTCATGAGCAGACTGAGGCGGATCTCCTAGCTATCCATGTGGCAGGAGCCTCCAACATTCTGGCCAATGCCCTAAGCCGGATAGGTGCTGCATCTCATGAGTGGTCTCTCCTGCCGGAGGTAGTACACGATCTGTTCTCCCACTGGGGCATACCTCAGGTGGATCTGTTTGCCTCCAGGGAGAATGCAAAGCTGAGGTTGTTTCATGCCCACCCTCCTCAGCAGGGTTCGCTGCAGGTGGATGCCTTCTCAAGGCCGTGGACCCCGGGCCTCTTCTATGCCTTTCCCCCATTTCCCTTGATCCACAGGGTGCTTTTCAAGGTGAGGAGGGACAAGGCACGGGTGATTCTGGTAGCCTCAGACTGGCCCCGCCAGTTCTGGTATCGAGATCTCCGAGGCGGCTTCCAGCCCACCTGGAGCTGATCTCAGTCAACCAGGGGAAGGTACTCCACCCGAACCTTCAAACCCTGCACCTGACGGCCTGGTTCCTGAGCGGCTAGAGTTCCAGGCCTTGGGTCTTTCCGACGAGGTCCTCAATGTTGTTGAGGCATCCCGTAAGGAGTCGACCAGGAAATGCTATGCCTTCAAATTGAAGAGATTCTCCATTTGGTGTCAGGATAAGAGGTTGAACCCTTCCTCCTGTTCTTTGACTAGCATTCTGGACTACCTGTGGTCCCTTTCTCAGATAGGGCTTCGGTCGACGACCCTTAAGATACACCTGGCAGCCGTCTCTGCTTAGCGGGCGCGGGCTGGAAAGCAGTCAGTGGCACAGGAGAAGGTGGTCGGGCGCTTTTTCAAAGGCCTTGATCACATATCCCCTCCAGTGCGAGAACCTCTACCTCCGTGGGATCTACTGCTGGTATTGGCTAAGCTCGTGGGCAAGCCATTTGAACCGATGCACAGGTGTGACATCTCTCACCTGTCATGGAAGACCACCTTCTTGGTGGCTATCACGTCAGCCAGAAGGATGTGAGAGCTCCAGGCGCTTTCCATCGAGTCTCCTTATATCATCTTCCACAGGGAGAAGGTTGTCCTGCGCCCCCACCTGAAATTCCTTCCGAAGGTGGTGTCGGAGTTTCATCTTAACCAGGTGTTGACTCTGCTGGTGTTCTACCCTAATCACACCTCGGAGGCCGAATATAGGCTCCATACTTTCGACCCTAGAAGACCGCTCTCTTATTATAAGGAGCGGATGGCTGAAGTTCGGGGAGAGGTTCACCAGCTGTTTGTCACCTACGCTGAAGCCGCACCTGGCAGACCTGTAGCCAAGTGGACGATAAGCAGGTGGGTCACTTCCTACATAGATCTCTGCTGTAGGCTGGCAGGCATGGAGCCTCCCAGAGGGATAAGAGCTCTTCTAGGGACATGGATATGTTGTTCATCCACACTCATTGGCAGGTATCCTTGCCGCTTTAAATCTTGCCGGAAGGTCTTCAAGCTTGCTCCTCCCACCCACCCGGGTGGTATAACTCTCGGCTCCGCCCCATGACGCCAGATCTTCCTTACCGCTTGGAAGCTCAGGTTCCCTCCTTAACGCTCTGCTTGAGACTGGTTCCTATTTCTCCGCTTTGGATTTAAAATAAATTTATGAAAAAGACTTCAGTCTTCTATCCCTCGCTGCCGCTGATGGACAAATCGACCCGGATTTCGGAGATGCCCATGTGTCAGAAGATGTCTCGGACGGATCCACACTCCACGTGTCTACTGCTTAGGCCTTGAGCACCCACCCGCAGGTCTTCGCACCTGTGCTCATCTTTCTCGGCCTACGTCCTCGAAGACCGTGCTGCCCGATTGCAACTGGGCCGTCCCGAGAAGCGTTTCCCTCCGGTGAAGTCCAAGGAGGCCCGGTTGGCGGTGTCCGCGGCGGCGGGCTCGGCGGATCAGCTCGAGTGGATGGTCGCCCTC
Source organism: Neoceratodus forsteri (assembly GCA_016271365.2). Classification (NCBI taxonomy): domain Eukaryota; kingdom Metazoa; phylum Chordata; order Ceratodontiformes; family Ceratodontidae; genus Neoceratodus; species Neoceratodus forsteri. The sequence continues at coordinate 406,395,696 of CM028132.1, read as the reverse complement.
GAAGAGGAGGCGGCGCGGGCCGTATCTTCCTCGGCCGCGGCATTTATCCCGCTCTCTCTGGGCTCTTCTTACACGGCTTCTTTTAAGGAGCTTTGTCTGTCCCTCTCCACTAAAGGAGAAGGGCCTACGTCTGCGGGACCTTATTCTCGGTCCAAAAAGAGGGACAGGGGAGTCCCTCCGTCGACGCTTGGGAGCGGGAAAGGTCCCTCTCCCCAGACCGTCGGCTTGTGTCGACCGCTGGCTTCGCCCACTGGCTCCACGGGTGTCCCGTGCAGGTCAGTTGACCGAGACTCCCACCGCATGAAGTCGAGATTTTTCTCACCCATTGACGGGCTGTCGCCTTTAGCAGCCGAGATTCCCCTCTCCCGGTTCCCCGGGAGGAGTTGAGATCCTGGGCTCGCCTGTGCCTCCGGTTCCGGAGCCCTCGGATGGACCATCCGAGCGAAGGAGTGCCCGCCGGCCGACACCTCCCGCGACCGACCTCGAAATTCCGGGACTCTCGGCTCGGTCTCCGGACTCTTCGCGGGTCAGCCGATCCCACCCGTCATAGGCGGTCTCCACCAGTAAGCGGGGCGTCGCCGCTCGTCCTCGTCCCTCCTCGGATGAGGGGAGACTTCGTGAATTACGCCGACGGTACGAGGACCTTATGTTGCAACAGCTCTCCTCCGGGAGTAAGTCGGCCCCCGCTTCCTCCCGGCCATTAATGGCTGTCACGGGCTGCCGACACAACCCTCGACTTATCCGAGGAGCCTATACCCAGGCCGGTTATTCGGCCAAAACCAGCTGCTCCACCGATTCCGGTGGAACCTCCGCCTCCACAGCCACCAATTGGGGCTCCGACCAAGGATTCTCGGTCGGCTAAAGGTCTACCCCATCGGCTGTCAGTTACCCTCACTCCCGACCGACCTCGGCAGGTGAAGGGTGGCTCAGGCCAAGGCAGCTCTTCGAGGACTCTTCCAATCTGAAGATGATTCCTCCTTTTTCTCCAAGCGACTGGACTTGGAGTCTTCAGGAGGTCAGTCAATGGACGATAGCCCGTCGTCCTTCCTAGGACTGCTTCGGCTCATCTCGGAGTCCACCGGGATGGAGCTCGAACCCGTTTCCAAGCGGGCCAGGTATCCCCTCACGGAGATTCTGGACCGAGGGGATTCTCCGGACGAGGCCTTTCCGTGGCGAGACCATAGTGGGTCGGCACTGGAGCTTTGGCAGCGCCCTGCTTCCCTGCCCTCGCCTTCGGCCAGGATGGCCAGAGTATGGTCCCTACGGTTCCTTGTCCGTTTTTGAACACCCTCTGCTGAGGGTTGGTTACCGACAGCGTTTTCGCACGCCGGCAGCGCCAGGGATGTGGACAAACCTCCTGACAAGGAGTCCAAGAAATTGACTATTCGGGCGAAAAGTCTACGCTCCTTCTCTCGGCCTCGTCAGGCCAGTTCGGCTGTCCTCATGGCACATTTTTCTCATGCCCTGTTGGGCTCCTGGATGAGTGTCATCCCTCATCTTCCGCCGATCTGCAGACTACGGTTAAGCAGGTGCGGGACCAGGGCAGGGCAGTGGCCAAACAGCAGCTCCAGACTGCTTTGGATATAGGGGACTCATGTGCCAGATCGGTGGCGGCCGCAGTGGCTATGCGTCGGCGGGCTTGGCTGAGGATATCCACCTTTACTTCGGATACCCAGCACAAGTTGGCGGATGTTCCCTTTTTGGGGACTGACCTCTTCGGCCCTGGGGTGGAAGGTCACCTGCAGAGGATCGAGAAGTCCAATGCTACCTTGGACTCGGTCTCTTCCGCTCAGAAGGACAAAGCGCAAAACCACAGCCCTAAGCCCTTTCGTCCTTCTGTGCCGCAGTCCCAGCCCAGCAGCGTCAGGGCCAGCAGGCTCGCCTTGGCATCCCAAACCCAAGCCGGCTTCCTCTAACAGGAGGCAGGGAGGAAAGGCCCAGGAGGTCCCTCGGCCGGTCCCTCCTCCAAGCCTGCCCAGTGACGGGCTGAGGGGTGTCGCCCCCATTCCCGTCACCTTACCCCTGGGTCCCCCCGTGGGGGGACGGCTCCGGCACTTCCGTTCCGCCTGGTCCGCTGTTTCCACGGACAGGTGGGTCTTGGAGGTGGTGGGAAGAGGCCTGCCTCTGGAATTCGAGCAGGCACCACCCTTCAGAGCCGTCGCCCCTCGGGGGTCTTCGGGATCCCCAGCCTCACTGGCGGCTCGTCGAGCCGACATCGCTTTCCTCCTCCAGAAGGAGGTGATAAGAGAGGTGGTGGACCCTCCTTCAGACCCAGGGTTTGTGTCCAGGTACTTCCTGGTTCCGAGCGGACGGGGGGCTGGCGCCCCATTCTCGACCTACACGACCTAAACAAGTTCCTAAGGTCTCGAACCTTCAGGATGGTCACTCTGGCTCAGATAATACCATCCTTGGAACGCGGCGTGTGGTTCTGCTCTCTGGACTTGCAGGACGCGTTTTTCACGTCCCTATCCATCCTGCCTCACCAGAGATTCCTTCGCCTCGGCGGAAGGATCCTCTTCCGTTCCAAGCCATGCCCTTTGGCTTGTCTCCAGCTCCCAGGGTCTTCACCAAATGCATGGCAGTGGTGACAGCATTCTCTGGCCGAGGGTCCGGTGTACCCTTACCTGGACGACTGGCTGATAGCAGCTCCCTCCAGGAAGGAGGCGGAGTGGTCCAGAGATCTGGCCCTCCAGGTCTGCTCTCAACTGGGCCTCCTTATCAACGAGGCCAAGTCGGAACTCGAGCCGAAGCAGGTGATTCTATTCATCGGGGCGCAGCTCGACTCTCTTCGAGCCAGAGCGTGGCTCCCGGCGGACAGGGCCGAGGTTCTTTCCTCCTTTGCCCGATCATTTCTGGTTGGGCAATTGCGCCCTGCCCGGGACTTCCTGCGCCTCCTGGGTCTCATGGCGGCCTGCACCAGCGTGGTCCGTTGGGCCCGCTGGAACATCGTCCCTTCAGTGGGGACTGGCCAGCCAGTGGTCACAGCTGCGATCCTTGGACCAGGCAGCCGGTGACACAGGGGATGTGGAGCGCTCTCCAGTGGTGGACGTTCCAGATCATTTGCAGGAGGGCATCCCGTTCGTCCGCCCGAGCCGGCGGTCTCTATCGACCGATGCCTCTCTGATGGGTTGGGTGCCCATCTGGGGAACACGGGCTCATGGCCTCTGGTCCCCGCGAGTCCCGATGCCACATCAACCTGCTGGAGCCCAGCGTCCGCCTAGCTCTCACCGCCTTTGCTCCATTCCTCCGGGGTCAAGTGGTCCGAGTCCAGACGGACAATACCACGACCATGTACTATCTAAACCGCCAGGGCGGGACGCGCTCCATGCTTCTATGCAAGGAAGCTCTCCGTATTTGGTCACTCGTGCGCAGCCTGGAGGCGGATCTCCTAGCCATTCACGTGGCAGGAGCCTCCAACACCCTGGCCCGATGCCCTGAGCCGGATAGGGGCTGCATCCCACAGTGGTCTCTCCTGCCGGAGGTAGTACAGCATCTGTTCTCTCATTGGGGCACACCTCAGGTGGACCTGTTTGCCTCCAGGAGAACGCGAGCTGAGTCTGTTCCATGCCCGCCCCCTCAGCAGGGCTCGCTGCAGGGGATGCCTTCGGGCAGTGGACCCCGGGCCTCTTTTCGCCTTTCCCCATTTCCTTGATCCACAAGGTGCTTCTCAAGGCGAGGAGGACAAGGCGCAGGTGATTCTGATAGCCCCAGACTGGCCTCGCCAGTTCTGGTACCCAGATCTCCTCAGTCTCAGCTCCAGGACTCCTCGGCAGCTTCCAGCTCGCCCGGACCTGCTCTCAGTCAATCAGGGAAGGTGTTCCATCGGACCTTCAGTCCCTGCACCTGACGGCCTGGTTCCTGGAGCTGCTAGGAGTTCCAGGCCTTGGGTCTTTCCGACGAGGTCCTCAATGTAGTTGAGGCGTCCCGTGAGAGTCACCAGAAAATGCTATGCCTTCAAATGGAAAAGGTTTTCCATTTGGTGTCAGGGCAAGGGCTTGGACCCTTCCTCCTGTTCCTTGGCAAGCATCTTGGACTATTTATGGTCCCTTTCTAGTCAAGGGCTGAAGTCGACGACCCTAAGGGTGCACTCATAGTGCCATTCTGCTTACCGGGCGCGGCCGAAGCAGTCGGTGGCGAGGAGAAGGTGGTCTGGCGCTTTTCAAAGGCCTGATCACATTTCCCTCCAGTGCGGGAACCCCACCTCCGTGGGATCTACTGCTGGTACTGGCAAAGCTCATGGGCAAGCCATTCGAACCTATGCACAGGTGTGCTCTCTCTCACCTGTCGTGGGCCGCCTTCTTGGTGGCTATCACGTCAGCCAGAAGGATGGGAGAGCTCAGGCGCTTTCCATCGAGTCTCCTTACCTGGTCTTCCACAGGGACAAGGTTGTCCTGCGCCCCACCGGAAATTCCTTCCGAAGGTGGTGTGCGGAGTTTCACCTTAACCAGGTGTTGACTCTGCGGTGTTCTACCCCAATCACACCTCGGAGGCGAATATAGGCTCCATACTCTGGACCTAGAAGGGCGCTGTTTATTATAAGGAGCGCATTGGCTGAAATTCGGGAGAGGTTCGCCAGCTGTTTGTCACCTACGCTGAAGCCGATCTGGCAGACCTGCAGCCAAGCGGACGATAAGCAGGTGGGTAACCTCCTGCATAGATCTCTGCTATAAGTTGGCGGGCATGGAGCCTCCCAGAGGGATAAGAGCTCATTCTACCCGCCATACTGCTGCAACGGTGGCTGCTTCCAGGGACGTCCCTATCCAGGAAATCTGCAGGGCTGCTACCTGGAAGTCAGCAAACACCTTCATTACCCATTACCACATCGACCTTGAGTCACGCCGGGATGCTGGTTTTGGGGCCTCGGTTCTCCAGTCTCTCTTTCCCAAGTAAGTATTGGGGGTGTCGTCTTGCCTCCCTCCTCCCGGAGAACTGCTAGGAGTCTGCCAATGAGTGTGGATGAACAACATATCCATGTCCTAGAAATACAGGTTACTCCACCTGTAACAGGAGTTCTAGGAATGGTATATGTTGTTCATCCACACACCCACCCGACCTCCTGGCTTCGACACGACAACCTGAGCTTCCAGCGGGCCAGATCTGCGCCATGGGGCGGAGCGAGAGTTATACCACCCGGTGGGTGGGAGGAGCAAGCTTGAAGACCTTCCGGCAAGATTTAAAGCGGCAAGGATACCTGCCAATGAGTGTGGATGAACAACATATACCATTCCTAGAACTCCTGTTACAGGTGAGTAACCTGTATATTCTACCTGCCATACCGCTGCTTCGGTGGCTGCTTCCAGGGATGTCCCTATCCAGGAAATCTGCAGGGCTACTACCTGGAAGTCAGCACGTGCCTTCATTACCCACTACCACATCGACCTTAAGTCACGCTGGGGTGCTGGTTTTGGGACTTTGGTTCTCCAGTCCTTATTTCCCAAGTAGGGGGTGCGTGCCTTGCCTCCTTCCTCCCGGAGAACTGCTAGGAGTCTGCCAGTAAGTGTGGATCGAACAACATAATCCATGTCTCTAGAAATACAGGTTACTCACCTGTAACAGGAGTTCTAGGAATGGTATGTTGTTCATCCACACAACCCACCCGACCTCCCCAGCTTCGACGCCCAACCTGGTTTTCAGCAGGCTAGATCTGGTGTCATGGGGTGGAACTGAGAGTTTTACCACCCGGGTGGGTGGGAGGAGCCAGCTTGAAGAACCTTCCGGCAAGATTTAAAGCAGCAAGGGACCTGCCAGTAAGTGTGGATGAACAACATATGCCATTCCTAGAACTCCTGTTACTGGCGAGTAATCTGTATATTTCTGCCAGGAGCAAAGTTATCAGATGTTTTGGCGCTGCTACCTAAAATAGTGAAAAAGAAGGATGGCAAACCTGTGGTATTAATTCACATTGGCACATATGAGCTGAAAAATACAAGAGAGGACCAGATAATACTAGAGTATGTAAAACTTGTGAAACTGGTTAATGACTTGCATGGCACCATTATTTTTTCTGAGATTTTACCTGTACCCAGAGCCAGTAATTATATAGATCAGATACTAATTAGGATGAATAATTGGCTCCAAAGACGGCGCCTGATGCAGTGGCATCTGTGCATAGAAACTTGGGAAATTTTTTGTGACAACAATTCTTCATACAAAAAAGATAAGTTGCACCTTAACAGAAAGGGAAGCAAGTTGCTGGGGCAGATTTTGAGAAAGAATATTGAACATTTTTTAAACTAGGAATTAGGGGGAGAAAGGGTCTCTCGAGATCTGTTCAGGGTAAGGGTTCTGTTGTTCACCAGGAGAGAAAGCCACCTCAGTTGAACCTGAAAAAGAGTTGAATGTGTTGTTAATACTAGAGTATATAAAACTTGAGAAACTGGTTAATGACTTGCATGGCACCATTATTTTTTCTGAGATTTTACCTGTACCCAGAGCCAATAATTATATAAATCAGAAAATAATTAGGTGAATAATTGGCTTTGAAGATGGTGCCTGATGCAGGGGCATCTGTGTATAAAACTTGGGAAATTTTTTGTGACAACAAGTCTTTGTATAGCAAAGATAACTTGCACCTTAACAGAAAGGGACATAAGATGCTGGGGCAGATTTTAAGAAAAAGTATGGAACATTTTTTAAACTTGAAATTAGAGGGAGAAGGGGTCTCTCGAGATCTGTTCAGGGTAAGGGTCCTATTATTCACCAGGAGAGAAAGTCAGCCACCTCAATTGAACCTGAAAAAGAGTTTAATATGTTGTTGGTCAATTCCAGAAGTATTAAAAAATAAGCTGGGGGAACTTCAGTGTATAATGAAAAAATATGACATTGACTTTTGTGGATTGACTGAAACCTGGTTGAAAGATGACGACTGGGTTGAGGGAATTCCTGGTTACGATTTTTTCTACAAATCTAGATCAGCAAAGATTGGAGGTGGTGTGGGCTTATTTATAGCAGCATCTTTAAAAGCTCATGTTTTGGAAACATCGCATAGTGCATATTATGGTAGAACAATTATGGACCAGATTTTTTACTGGTAAAAAAAAAAAAAAAATACCCTGAGTCTGTGCTATAGGTCGCCTAACCTGACTGAAACAGAAAACAGTCCGTTTTTGAATATGCTGGAGGACAGGATTACAACAGAGCGCTGTGCATCAGTGGGGGATTTTACTTTCCCTAGAATAAACTGGAATTCCCTATAAGGGAATAATCAGGAGAGGTTTACCGAAATGTGCTAGAACAATTCACTTGAACAATACGTTACTGAAAATACAAGAGAAAAGAACCTTCTCGGTTTACTGTTTTGTAATATTGAGGGAGCAATAAAAAATGTAAATATATTGCAACCCCTGGGTACTAGCAACCACCATATGGTCACATGTTCTTTCTCTGAAAAGACAGTTAAAATAAGTGGGAAAACTAATATACGGAACTACAGAAAGGCTGACTACATCAAGATCAAATGGGTATTAGGCAGCTGGAACTGGCAAGAAGAGCTGATGCATCAAACCCTAGAAGAAACCTGGGAATATTTAATAACAAATTGCAATATTGTATACAGGAATATGTGCCACAAATTCAGAAATACAACAGTAAGGGTAGGGTGCCAAAATGGTTTAATAAAAAAATATGCAGACTGGTCAACAAAAAAAATACGGCATTCCGAAAGTATAGAGAAAATTCAACACAAGAAAGACTAATTATAAGGTGCTGGTTGCCCAGTGCAAGAAAGCTACACAGAAAGCAAAAAGTAGAGCAGAAGTGAGGTTGGCGACAAGAAAAATAATTACAAAGAATTTTACAATTATATTGATAGTTTAAGACAGGGTCAAAAAGATTATCAGTCAAGTTGGGAATGCAATAATTGACGAAAAAGACATGGCTACAGCATTTAACAATCATTTTCTTAATGTATTTTTAAAGCCTGATACCTCATGTTCATTTGTAAATAAATTCTCTAGTTTAGGCCAACTTTCTGAGATCACCACCAAACAAATTCTTGACAAATTAAGGCCCTGGACACACTACAGAACTGTTTTTAAAAACCGTTTTTAAAACCAGTTTAGCAAAACCATTTCAGTGCATCTACACTACTCAGTAACCATTTTTGATAACGGTTTAATGTGTACACACTGCTAGAGTTAAACCTGTTCTCCTTGTGACTATTTTGTGTTAAGTCCAACACACAGAACAGTGCTTGCTTGTATACACTGCAGCTAGAACTGTTTTAGTTAAACCATTACAGCTTAAAACGTTTTTACTCCTGTCCAGACCTATGAGTAAAACCGTGCTAGCTCTAAAGTGTTTTTAAAAATGATTTTAAGACTAGATAACTAGCAGGGTTTAAAAGCACTTAACTTTTTAAGGGGCTTGTAGTCTGTCTGCAAACAGTGCTAGGGGGATTTAAAATGTTTTAAGGCACTTAAAACCATTTTAAGTTCCCCAGTGTGTCCAGGGCCTAAGAGACTTTGATGTACATAAATCCGGAGTTCCTGATGGTCTACACCCAATGTTTTTAACTAATATAGCTGAGGAAATAGCTGGGCCACTTTCAGTACTCGTTAATATTTTGCTAAGAGAAAGTAGAATGCTTAAGAAATGGAAGATGGCACACATTACTCCTATTTCTAAGTCGGGGGATAAAGCTAATATTGACAATTATAGACCAGTCAGTATAACTTCGGTCTTAGGAAAATGATGGAGACGTTCGTTAAGGAACACTTAGAAGAGAATCTTAGGGAAATGCAAATATTTGATGAAACACAGCATGGCTTTCCTTCCGGAAGATCATATACCGGTAACCTGCTCCACTTTTTTGAGCCTGTGAGTCAGGCGCTTGATCAGGGTCTCCCTGTAGATGTGGTATATTTGGATTATACCAAAGCTTTCGACTCAGTGTCTCACGAAATATTATTGATGTCCTTAAGAGATTTGGGGGTGCATGAGGGTTTATTAGCTTGGATTCATTCCTGATTAGAGAATAGACTGCATAGAGTACCAGTTAGAAGGTACCTATCTGATTGGGGTGTAGTGTCGAGTGGGGTCCCACAGGGGTCAATATTAGGACCACTTTTATTTAATCTTTTTATTTCTTCAGTGCTTGCCTCTGGTGGTTTGTGGCTCTGCAGATATGCAGATGACACAGAGTTGAGTTCCATAGTAAATGACGCAGCATCTGTACAGGAATTTCAGATACAATTAATCTAGAAATTTGGGCTACTTAAACATAAATTACGATTTAATGAAAACAGATGCAAAGTTATACACTTTGGTCATAACAATGTGTGTGCAGAGTATAAAATAAATAAAATTATTACTCACACTGACAGTGAAAGGGACTTAGGAGTTATTTACAACACTTTAACTTTTGATATACGCAATAAAAATGCAGCAAAATGGGTGAAGTCATTGGAAATATTTTAAGGAACATTAGGAGAGAGGAGGTATTGGTGCCCCTGTATAGATCTCTAGTCAGGTCTGTTTTGTAATATGGTGCACCTTTCTATACACCTCAGAGTGTGGCCAGTAGTAAGCAGATAGAAACAGTACAGAGGAGACTAACAAAACGTGTGTTTAAATTGAGAGATAAACCTTATAGTGTTAGGTTATGTGAATAGGGAGTCTTTTCTATGGCATAGCAGATGACATGGAGGATTTATGTTTTGTGTTTAAAGGTCTAACAGATGGTATACTTTGGGAGTCTGCAGAGCTATCTAGAAAAGAAAGAAATTTGGGTAGAGCAACTAGGGCCCACCCTTTTCAGCTAAAAGGAGAACAGTATAGGACTGCAAAAAGCGCAAAGTGGTTCAACCAAAGAACTGTAGGTGGTTGGAATTCACTCCCAGCTGCAGTGGTCAAAGCAAATAATTGATCTGCCTTTAAGCATCTGTTGGACCTTCATATGGGACATAAGAAGTGGGAATTTGTCCGCTAAATAGTGGTAAGTCCTTAAATGGCATGTGTTGCTCATGGACTTGTAATTGTACCTGTGAACCTGTAATCAGGCTGCAAGGACACTGGCTGCATGGCGTTGAGTGATCGGGGATTGCTCTGATACCCTGCTGACATGGGTTCACATCCCACACCTGGGACATCCGGAGCAGAGGCCAGCAGGGAGGGTGTAAGAGTTTCCTTTGGACACTGTCCTCCAAGGGGAAGGGGGGGCTTGCAGCGCCACTCTGTAGTAGCTCCTGGTGGTGACTTGTGCAGGTACCACTGATGACATGGTGACCACCCACCATCTGGCACCCCACCCAGGTAAGCTGTGTGTCCGTATGAGCGGTTGAGGTGGAGGGTGGGCGGGACACTGAAGAATGCCACACACCAGCACACCAGATGACCTGTCTGCCCCTCCCCACGCCTGGATCCTCCTTGTTGACACACTCGACGGTTGTGCCTCCTCTGGACGCTGCACATATGCTCCTGTACTAGGCCGTGGCATGGTCCTCAGCAGGGACAAGCCAGCCAATAGAGAGGGAAGAAGTAGGAGCTCTCAGGCGCATTCTCCATGATAATGGCCAGGGAAGGCTGCTGACAGGGACAAGCTGGCCCTTGAAGGCGTCCGGAGGTCTGGACTGCAAACATGATCCAGCAGGACATTAGAAGAGGAGGGAGTCTGGTGGGGAAAAAGAGGTGGTGTTGTGGGGACCCGAAGGAGAAGGGTGCTGGGAGGCACAGTGGGAGCAATACAAAAAAAATCAGGCCACAAGGCGATACTGCAAGAAAATTCCAGAAAATGTCCCTCTCATTAAAACATTAACTGACGGTCTTGCCCCCAGTTTATCCCATTCTGGTGTATGATGCAGAGGGAGATGAGTGAATGTGTACGGGAAACTGTTGAATTAACAGAGGACATGGTTTTATTAATGATTTTACCCCAACATTCCCCTCCATGGCATAAAACATTGTTACCAATTTTGCTGCTAGCAGCCAAAAAGGCAATAACGAAAAGATTGATGAAACTGGCAATTCCTTAGGTGCCTGAGTAGTGTTAGAGAGCACTCTGTATATATCAGCTTGAGAGGCTAGCTGCAGGCTTATCTGACACAGTTCCAACTTTCACCACATGATGGCAACAGTGGGTATGGTACATGCTCAATGTAGGTATTGCATTTGTACCATGAGGAGTGGGAAGGTGTCAGGGATGAAGAGGAACACTCCTATTGAGTTGGAGAGTGTTACTGAGGGGACACAATAAGAATTTGTGGGTCTACAGTGTCTGAGTTCTGTACAACCAAAATAGTTATTCTGTGGAAGTATCAATCCGTAAAGATGTAACATAGATGGACATCAGGTATCAGTTTACTCTAGTACAGTGTATTTGCTTTTAAAAGGAAAACCCTCCCAATTCTGTATGTTACAGTGACCTTTTTAATAATGTATAGATGTACCAGTAAAAGTCTCTAAATAAAAATATTTAAAAGGAAAAAAAATATTAACTGCCACTGAGAAGGATCAGGGCCCAGCATTGGTGTCTCCTTCTATGTAAGCCAAGAAAAAGCCACCAGATTTGAAGAACTGGGACAAAGAAAGATCAGCATCGAGGCCATCATCATCATCAGGACACAAGCACAAGCATGGGGATAGAGGTAGTCTTCTCTGGCAAGGTCCTGGTCACTGGTCAGACAAGGTAAATCTGTGGTGTCATTGCCAGCTCCAACAGCATTGAAGACAGCCCCCCGACTGTTGATGAGACACCAAGGACAGGGCCTGGCTTAGGTGCTGCCATACCTTTGTGGATATAACATAAAATGAAATTGCAAAGTTGAAATGCTGGAGAACCAAGTTCAGTATAAAAATTTAAGAATTGTTGGTTTACCACTTGGGATGGACAGTGATTTTGAATCTGTAAGGGAACTGGTCAAAGACATATCTGTTGCAGTTTATGATTTGCCCACTTGGGGGATCTTATCACCCAAGGGCTGTGGTCACCTCAAGAATCTCTGCTTCACATCAGTCTCTTGGAACTCAGAGCAGTGTTTCTAGCACTACAAGCTTCTGCCAAGTCTGTTCAGAACAAAGTAGTTCAGATCAGAACAGACAATACCACCACAATGTGGTACATCAACAAGCAAGGAGGCACTCTATCTATGGCCTTGTGCACAGAAGCAATGAAGTTGTGATCTCTGGCCTATTCCCTGCAAACTTCTCTGAAAGCAGTTCACCTCCCAGGGAAGGACAATGTTCTAGCAGATGCTCTCAGCAGCATATCTCAGGGCCACCACGAATGGTCCCTAGATCCCCTGATTTTGAAGGTGATTTTCTCCAGATGGGGCACTCCACAGATAGATTTTTTTGCAGCCCTAGACAATCACCAACTTCCTCTCGTTTGCTGCAGACCCCCCAGTATTGGGCTCAGTCCCCCTGGATGCTCTGGTTCTCAATTGGGAAGGGAAGTTCCTGTATGCTCCCCCGTTCAAGGTGCTAGTCAAGATCAGATCTCAACCCTGCAAAGTGATTCTGATCACTCCAGACTAGACCCAGACAGCCCTGGTACCCACTGTTGCTGTCCTTAGCAGTCCACCTTCCCTGTCTCTTCCAGGAATTGTACAACCTGTTGACATCCTCTCAGGGAAGGGTTTGGTATCGAATCTCAAATCTCTCAATCTCAAGGCCTGGCTCTTGAAGAGTTAGAGTTTGCTGATCTGCACCTCTCTCAAGGTGTTCTGGATATTCTAAAGGCTTCTCGAAAGCCTTCCACCAGAAAGGCTTACAACTCCAAATGGAAAAGGTTCACTATTTGGTGCTCTGGTAAGCATATTTCTCCAGAATCTGCTGGGTTGCCTACAGTCCTGGACTATATGGTTCATCTCAATGGCTTGGGACTCAGACCAGTTACATTCAAAGTACATTTACCAGCTGTTTCTGCTTTTTTGTCAGCAGGCAAGCCCTCTTCTCTTTCAGCCCATCCTGTATTTTGCAAATTCTTCAAGGGGCTGTTGCAGACCAATCCTCCCTTCAGGGACCCTGCTCCTGCTTGGGACCTTAATGTTTGCATTGCTCAGCTTATGCAAGCCCCCTTTGAGCCTTTGTCCTTTGCAGAGCTTAAGTACTTGACTTGGAAAACTGTGTTTTTGGTAGCCATTACCTCTGCCAGGCGCATCAGTGAATTGCAAGCCCTGTCAGTGGAGCCTGATTTCATCTCTTTCCATAGAGATAAAGTGGTCCTAAGGACTAACAGGAAGTTTTTGCGTAAGGTGGTTTCAGATTTCCACCTTAATCAGTCTATGTCTCTCCCTGTGTTCTTCACTGACCATTCCTCCTCTGGAGAGAGGAAGCTGCACAGCCTGGACGTGAAAAGGGCCCTTAGCTACTACATAGAGTGCACCAAGGGTCACAGGTTTGAGTCCCTCCAGTTGTTCCTCACTTATGGAGAGGTCGGTAAGGGCAAATCTGCCACTAAAAGGTCTGTTGCCAGGTGGATTGTCTCTTGTATACAATTCTGCTATGAAAAATTGGGAAGAATCCCACCCTCAGGCCTGAGGGCTCACTCTACTAGAGGTACAGCTGCTTCCCTGGCTGCTGCCAGGGATATTCCTATCTTAGAAATCTGTCAAGCAGCCACCTGGAAAACAGTCCATACATTCACCAAGCATTACTCTCTGGATATCCAGGCTAGGAGTAATGCTCAGTTTGGCACAGCAGTACTTCACAGCCTATTCCCAAAGTAGGTTCTGTCCCTCCTCCATGGAGGTGCTGCTTGGTAGTCTGCAATAGTCAGAATACAGCAAGACTTGGGTGTGGGTGGGCAGGAGCAGTGTTGGCACCTAGAGGTGCCCCCTTTTTCTCACCCTTCTTTATTTTGGGTGTGTGTTGTGTTTTGTTTTTTGGGTTTCCTGACTTGAGTCTTTGCTTTGAAACCGAAAAAACCCTTTTTTATCAAATTTAGTTGCCAGTTGGCTAGTGTGAGTTTACAGTTTCCACACAGAACGCCCAGTGAGTATAGTATAGCTCGTAAAGATCTGACGGTTGGGGTTTAAACAACAGCAGACAGAGGCTTCAATCGAGCTCGAGCTCAGCGTTCCATGCCCTGCATGGAAAGTTAACTCTTTGTTCTCCAGGGCAGTTCAAAGGTTGGCGATCACTACAATAGTCAGAATACAGCAAGACTCCATTAGAAGAAACAGCATTACTAAGGTGAGTAATTTTTTTCTTCCTTGATATTGTTGGGGTCCCAAAAACCTTTGAGGCAGCATAAAATTGTTATATGTGCCTATGCTGGTGGCATTTGAGAAACACTGATGTATATGTATTGTTCTTTCTATCCTTTTCTTGTGCTTCTCTCTGATTTTTATTCAGAATAAAACGCTGCTAAGCTGCACAAAGGAGGATGAATCCAAGTTGAACAGGACATGTTCTCTCTCTGCTGACTCCTGCATTCTGTTGACATTTAGAGAATTCAACGAAGGAGCCATGAAAAACAAGGTATCTGCAGTCACTTTAATGCCTTCATTCAAAATCTGTAAAACCTAAGACAAACATTGTTATTGAACAAGAGCCTCCTTAAATCTGAAGATGTTCACCCGCAGTCCTGAGTGCTTCAGGGTATCTGAAGGTCTGATTCACCGATCACAGTTTATTTGCCTTACTTGCCTCTAGCACCTCTCTCTTTTGGGCCTACCTGTACCCCACATGTGTTGAGATATGCTGCTGAACTCCGGCAATTTCCTCCAGACAGTTCAGATTCACAGCCATCAAACTCCCAGTTTATTCAAGGGGGGGTTGGGGTACGCTTCTGCTACCAGGGACAAAAATACTAGATAGCAAGACATTGGCTGTTAAGGAGGTACTGGAGCATTAGAGGCCTACTGATTTTTTTGGGGGTGGGATTGCAGATTGTCATCATCTGCCATAACAAACCAGAATTTTTGTGTTCTGTCATGCAGTGCCACCTTCAACCTGAAGTTGTAGACTTATCTCAGTGCCCCATTCTGGAGGCAGGAGCTAGACAACAGTGTCTGAGTGCACACACCTGTCATGCTCTGCACTGCTATCCACAGTAGGAAACAGTGGTTCAGTGGGCACTCCTTTAGGCCCCACCCCCCCCGAATCTGAACACACGCCCTCCATAGTGTGTTGAAACTCTACTGGACCAGATAGAAGAGTTGGACACAAACCCGGGTCCCCTACACAGTCTGGCAGCATACTACTGCTTTCCTGTCACCTTCAAGAGTGAAAGTGATAGAAAATGTCACCTTTCAGATAGCTATTAAAAAAAATAGACCCCCCCCCAAAAAAAAAAAAAAAATAACTGGCAGAAAGGGCCAACTGACATTGGGTACCCATTAATTTTGTACTTCTTTTCTCCAACCCATCCACCTCTCCCTGTAGAAACCTGTAGGATGGCTGTGTGAATGCAGACATAGATTCATAGACATGTGATGGCAGAAAAAGGCCTTCCTGGCCCATCGAGTCTGCTCATTCTAGGGACATGGATATGTTGTTCATCCACACTCATTGGCAGGTATCCTTGCCGCTTTAAATCTTGCCGGAAGGTCTTCAAGCTTGCTCCTCCCACCCACCCGGGTGGTATAACTCTCGGCTCCGCCCCATGACGCCAGATCTTCCTTACCGCTTGGAAGCTCAGGTTCCCTCCTTAACGCTCTGCGTTTGTGACTGGTTCCTATTTCTCCGTTTGCGGTTAAAAATAAATTTTGCAAAGGACTTCAGTCTTCTATCCCCTCGCGGCTGCGATGGACCGTCGACTCCCGGTTTGGAGATGCCCATGCGGGTCAGAAGATGTCTCAGACGGATCCACACTCCACGTGTGTCTACTGTAGGCCTTGAGCACGACCCGCGGGCTTGCGACCTGTGCTCATCTTTCTCGGCCTTCGTCCTCGAAGCCGTGCTGCCCGATGCAACTGGGCCGTCCGGCGTTCCCTCGGTGAAGTCTAAGGAGGCCCGGTTGGCGGTGTCAGCGGCGGGCGGGCGCTCGGCCGGATCAGCTCGGCGGATGGTCGCCCTCGAAGAGGAGGCGGCGCGGGCCGTATCTTCCTCGGCCGCGGCATTTATCCCGCTCTCTCTGGGTTCTTCCTACACGGCTTCTTTTAAGGAGCTTTGTCTGTCCCTCTCCACTAAAGGAGAAGGGCCTGCGTCTGCTGGACCTTATTCTCGGTCCAAAAAGAGGGACAGGGTAGTCCCTCCGTCGACGCTCTTGGGAGCGGGAAAGGTCCCTCTCCCCGGGCCGTCGACCGTCGGCTTCGGTCGACCGCTCGGCTTCGGCCACTGGCCTCACGGTGTCCCCGTCAGGTCAGTTGACCGAGACTCCCACCGATGAAGTCGAGATTTTTCTCGACCCATTGGACGGGCTGTCGCCTTTAGCAGCCGAGATTCCCCTCTCCCCGGTTCCCCCGGGAGGAGTTGAGGATCCCGTGGGCTCGCCTGTGCCTCCGGTTCCGGAGCCCTCGGATGGACCATCCGAGCCGAAGGGAGTGCCGGTTCCGGCCGACACCTCCCCGCACCGACCTCGGAAATTCCGGGACTCTCGGTCTCGGTCTCGGACCTCTTCGCGGTCCAGCCAGTCCCGTCATAGGCGGTCTCGGTCTCGGCACAGCGTGGCGTCGCCGCCGGTCGTCCTCCTCCCGGATGAGGGAGGCTTCGGCGAAATTACGCCGACGGATTCGAGGACCTTATGTTGCAACAGCTCCTCCTGGCCGGGAATAAGCCGACTCCGGCGCCTTCCCCGGCCATTAAGTGGCTGTCACCGGAACGGCCGACACAACCCCTCGACTTATCCGAGGAGCCTATACCCAGGCCGGTTGTTCGGCCAAAACCAGCTGCTCCACCGATTCCGGTGGAACCTCCGCCTCCACAGCCACCAATTGGGGCTCCGACCAAGGATTCTCGGTCGGCTAAGGGTCTACCCCATCGGCTGTCAGTTACCCTCACTCCCGACCGACCTCGGCAGGTGAAGGTGGCTCAGGCCAGAGGCAGCTCTTGAGGACTCTTCCGAGTCGAAGATGATTCCTCCTTTTTCTCCAGCGACTGGACCTGGAGTCTTCAGGAGGTCAGTCAATGGACGATAGCCCGTCGTCCTTCCTAGGACTGCTTGGCTCATCTCGGAGTCTACCGGGATGGAGCTCGAACCGTTCAAACGGGCCAGGTATCCCTCACGGAGATTCTGGACGAGGGATTCTCGGCGGAGGCCTTTCCGGTGGCGAGGCCATAGTGGGTCCGCACTGGAGCTTTGCAGCGCCCTGCTTCCTGCCCTGCGCCTCGGCCAGGATGGCCAGGAAGTATCACGGTCCCTACCGGTTCCTTGTCCGGTTTTGAACACCCCTCCGCTGAGGGTTGGTTACCGACCAGCGTTTTCGGCAGCGCCCGGCGCGCCGAGGATGTGGACAAACCTCCTGACAAGGGTCAAGAAATTGGACTATGTCGGGCGAAAAGTCACCTGCGTCCTCTCGCCTTAGTCAGGCCAGTTCGGCCGTCCTCATGGCACATTTTCTCATGCCCTGTTGGGCTCCCTGGATGAGGTCATCCTCATCTTCCCGCCGATCTGCAGACTACGGTTAAGCAGGTGCGGGACCAGGGCAGGAGCAGTGGCCAAACAGCAGCTCCAGACTGCTTTGGATGGGGACTCATGTGCCAGATCGGTGAAGCGCGGTGGCTATCTGTCGGCGGAGCTTAGCTGAGGATATCCACCTTTACTTGGATACAGCACAAGTTGGCGGATGTTCTCTTTTGGGGACTGACCTCTTGACCCTGGGGTGGAAGGTCACCTGCAGAGGATCGAGAAGTCCAATGCCACCTTGGACTCGGTCTCTTCGCTCAGAAGGACAAGGCACGCAAACCACAGCCTAAGCCCTTTCGTCCTTCTGTGCCCCGCCGCCCGCCCAGCAACGTCTAGGGCCAGCAGGCTCGGCCTTGGCATCCCAAACCCAAGCCGCCGGCTTCCTCTAACAGGAGGCAGGGAGGAAGGGCCCAGGAGGTCCCTCGGCGGTCCCTCCTCCAAGCCTGCCCAGTGGACGGGCTGGGGTGTCGCCCCATCCCGTCACCTTACCCTAGGTCCCCATTGGGGCGGCTCCAGCACTTCCGTTCCGCCTGGTCCGCTGTTACCACGGACAGGTGGGTCTTGGAGGTGGTGGGAAGAGGCCTGCCTCTGGAATTCGAGCAGGCACCACCCTTCAGGCCGTCGCCTCGGGCTTCAGATCCCCAGCCTCACTGGCGGCTCGTCGAGCCGACATCGCTCTCCCTCCTCCAGAAGGAGGTGGTAAGAGAGTGGTGGACCCTCCTTCAGACCCAGGGTTTGTGTCCAGGTACTTCCTGGTTCCGAACGACGGGGGCTGGCGCCCCATTCTCGACCTACGACCTAAACAAGTTCCTAAGGTCTCGAACCTTCAGGATGGTCACTCTGCTCAGATAATACCATCCTTGGAGCAGCGTGTGGTTCTGCTCTCTGGACTTGCAGGGCAGCGTTTTCACGTCCCTATCTGTCCGTCTCACCAGAGATTCCTTCGCTTCCGGCGGAAGGATCCCTCTTGAGTTCAAGCCATGCCCTTGACTTGTCTCCAGCTCCCAGGGTCTTCACCAAATGCATGGCAGTGGTGACAGCATTCTCTGGCGCCGAGGGGTCGGGTGTACTCTTACCTGGACGACTGGCTGATAGCAGCTCCCTCCAGGAAGGAGGCGGAGTGGTCCAGAGATCTGGCCCTCCAGGTCTGCTCTCAACTGGGCCTCCTTATCAACGAGGCCAAGTCGAACTCGAGCCAAGCAGGTGATTCTATTCATCGGCGCAGCTCGACTCTCTTGACCAGGCGCGGCTCCCGAGGACAGGGCCGAGGTTCTTTCCTCCTTGCCCAATCATTTCTGGTTGGGCATTGCGCCTGCCGGGACTTCCTCGCCTCCTGGGTCTCATGGCGGCCTGCACCAGCGTGGTCCGTTGGGCCCGCTGGAACATGCGCCCTTCAGTGGGGACTGGCCAGCCAGTGGTCACAACGCTGCGATCCCTTGGACCAGCTTAGTCGGTGACATGGGGATGTGGAACGCCTCCAGTGGTGGACCGTTCTGATCATTTGCAGGAGGGCATCCTGCTCGTCCGCCTCTTGAGCCGACGGTCTCATCGAACACTGCCTCTCTGATGGGTTGGGGTGCCCATCTGGGGAACACCGGGCTCATGGCCTCTGGTCCCCGCGGGAGTCCCGATGCCACATCAACCTGCTGGAGCTCCGAGCGGTCCGCCTAGCTCTCACCGCCTTTGCTCCGTTCCTCCGGGGTCAAGTGGTCCGAGTCAGGCGGACAATACCACGACCATGTACTATCTAAACCGCCAGGGCGGGGCGCGCTCCATGCTTCTATGCAGGAAGCTCTCCGCATTTGGTCACTCGTGCGCAGCCTGGAGGCGGATCTCCTAGCCATTCACGTGGCAGGAGCTCCAACACCCTGGCCGATGCCCTGAGCGGATAGGGCTGCATCCCAGTGGTCTCTCCTGCGGAGGTAGTACAGCATCTGTTCTCCCTTTGGGGCACACCTCAGGTGGACCTGTTTGCCTCCATGGAGAGCGAGCTGAGTCTGTTCCATGCCCGCCCCCTCAGCAGGGCTCGCTGCAGGGGGATGCCTTCTCGAGGCAATGGACCCCGGGCCTCTTTTACGCCTTTCCCCCATTTCCCTTGATCCACAAGGTGCTTCTCAAGGCGAGGAGGGACAAGGCGCAGGTGATTCTGATAGCCCCAGACTGGCCTCGCCAGTTCTGGTACCCAGATCTCCTCAGTCTCAGCTCCAGGACTCCTCGGCAGCTTCCAGCTCGCCCGGACCTGCTCTCAGTCAATCAGGGGAAGGTGTTCCATCTGGACCTTCAATCCCTGCACCTGACGGCCTGGTTCCTGAGCGGCTAGAGTTCCAGGCCTTGGGTCTTTCCGACGAGGTCCTCAATGTGGTTGAGGCGTCCCGTAAGGAGTCGACCAGAAAATGCTATGCCTTCAAATGGAAAAGGTTTTCCATTTGGTGTCAGGGCAAGGGCTTGGACCCTTCCTCCTGTTCCTTGGCAAGCATCTTGGACTATTTATGGTCCCTTTCTAGTCAGAGCTTGGGTCGGCGACCCTAAGGGTGCACCTGGCAGCCATCTCTGCTTACAGGCGCGGGCCGGGAAGCAGTCGATGGCGCAGGAGAAGGTGGTCTGGGCTTTTCAAAGGCCTTGATCACATTTCCCCTCAGTGCGGGAACCCCACCTCCGTGGGATCTACTGCTGGTACTGGCAAAGCTCATGGGCAAGCCATTCGAACCTATGCACAGGTGTGCTCTCTCTCACCTGTCGTGGAAGACCGCCTTCTTGGTGGCTATCCGCCAGCCAGAAGGATGGAGAGCTCCAGGCGCTTTCCATCGAGTCTCCTTACCTGGTCTTCCACAGGGACAAGGTTGTCCCTGCTTCACCGAATTCCTTCCGAAGGTGGTGTGGGAGTTTCACCTTAACCAGGTGTTGACTCTGCCAGTGTTCTACCCCAATCACACCTCGGAGGCCGAATATAGGCTCCATACTCTGGACCCTAGAGGGGCTCGCTTATTATAAGGGCGCACGGCTGAAATCGGGGAGAGGTTCGCCAGCTGTTTTGTCACCCACGCTGGAAGCCGCATCTGGCAGACCTGCAGCCAAGCGATCTATAAGCAGGTGGGTAACCTCCTGCATAGATCTCTGGTAGGTTGGCGGCATGGAGCCTCCCAGAGGGATAAGAGCTCATTCTACCCGCCATACTGCTGCAACGGTGGCTGCTTCCAGGGACGTCCCTATCCAGGAAATCTGCAGGGCTGCTACCTGGAAGTCAGCAAACACCTTCATTACCCACTACCACATCGACCTTGAGTCACGCCGGGATGCTGGTTTTGGGGCCTCGGTTCTCCAGTCTCTCTTTCCCAAGTAAGTATCGGGTGTCGTCTTGCCTCCCTCCTCCCGGAGAACTGCTAGGAGTCTGCCAATGAGTGTGGATGAACAACATATCCATGTCCCTAGAAATACAGGTTACTCACCTGTAACAGGAGTTCTAGGAATGGTATATGTTGTTCATCACACGACCCACCGACCTCCCGGCTCGCAAGACAACCTGAGCTTCCAGCCGGCCAGATCTGCGCCATGGGGCGGAGCCGAGAGTTATACCACCCGGGTGGTTGGGAGGAGCAAGCTTGAAGACCTTCCGGCAAGATTTAAAGCGGCAAGGATACCTGCCAATGAGTGTGGATGAACAACATATACCATTCCTAGAACTCCTGTTACAGGTGAGTAACCTGTATTTCCCTCCCTCTACCTGTCACCCACCCCAAGTTTCCCCTTGTCCTTCCCTTGACAACCCTCTGTGTTTGTCTCAAGACCTCTTGAATCCCTCCATTGTATTGGCACTCGCCACCTCCTCTGGCAGTCTGTTCCAGGACTCAGCCACTCTCTCTGTGAAGTAATACTTCCTAACATTTACCCTAAACCTTCCCCCCTCCACCTTCAGTCCATGCCCCCAAGTTCTTGTATCCACCTTCCCTGTAAAAAAGCTCTTCCCAACTTTATTGATCCCCTTCACATACTCGAATGTTTCAGTCATGTCCCCTCTTTCCCGTCTTATCTCCAGAGGATACAGATCCAGTTCCCTCAACTTCTTCTCATATGGCATCCCTCTTAGCCCATGCACCATTGTAGTAGCCCTTCTCTGCACCCTTTCTATGCCATCTGTCCTTTCTTAGATGGGGCCTCCAGAACTGTACCCCGTACTCCAGGAGTGGCCTCACCATGAAGCTGTAAAGTACCATCAGCACCTCCCTCCTTCTGCTGGTTATCCCTCTCCCTATGCACACCAGCATCCTGTTAGTCTTGCCCACTGCTTTGCTGCACTGGGTCCCCACCTTAAGGTCATTTACGATTATAATCCCTAGATTCTTCTCCTGTCTGGTTGCTGCCATTTTCTACCCCCCCCCCCAAGTGTGTATGTGATATTTGGATTCCTCTTCCCAAAGTGCATCACTTTGCATTTCCTGCCACTGAATCTCAGCTGCCGTGTTGTAACCCCAGTAATACTAAGGTATTCATAACTTTCTGCAGTAAGCCCTTAGCTAGAACTGCCCGGAGAGAATAGAACACATGCAAATGATGGAATTCTTTGCACGTGACAACTTTTCAAATGCTGCCCCATTCTAACTGCCAATGTTCTAAAACTCCTCAGATTTCACTCTCCGCCTGAAAAGTTTGGTCGCTCGGAGTGTCGCTCTTCTACTTACTCCTGTGACGTGAAGAAACTTATAAAATATATACAAGTATCCTTTATTTCATTTGATACCTTATACTTATTGTTTTTTTTGTAGTTAAACTTAGTTTTTAGTGTTATTTGGTTATTTTTATCGGTCCCTCTCAGTTCAGTATAACCGGTGGGGAACAGAGTTAGTTTATTTATTTATTCAAGTTTTGTTGACTGGGTAAGTCCACTGAGACAATTAAAGTACCTTTTTCAGGGTCGACCCGGGGTCGAATAGCATTCAGTAGCAATGCAATAAACAGAGAGGCAGTACATTAACATACCGTAGCAATACAATAACAGAGAGGCAATACATTACTGGACAATATTTGTCAGGTAGTAGATCAAAGCATACAGTGGTGAGTATAAACACAAGATAAAAACTTAAGCAAATCAGTATATAGTACATACAGAGAAGAGAACATGTGGGAAAGATTTAAAAGGGGGAGGGAGGGGGATAAGGCAACTGACAGAGAGAAAGGAGGGAGAGGTGCAGGGTAAAGTAGTAGGAAAGGGGGTGGAAGAAAGATAAGGGAGCATCATCAGGTGAAGCAAGAGCAGGCTGAAGAGGTGGATAAAGAGGCAGACAAATTAGATTGGAACAGAGGAAGAGAGGAGCAAAACAGGATGGTGGGAGGAAGAGAGTTCCAGTCAGAGAGAGCAGAAAACGAAAAAGATCTCCTGGAGACAGCTAGATGTAGCTTTGAAACGACAAGGGGATGTGAGGTGTAGCGGAGGGTACACGGCACTTGTCTGAGACATGTTAGATCATCAAGGCAAGGAGGTGTAAAGTCATGGATGAACTTAAATATGAGACACAAGGAGGAGGAGTACCTTAATTTATCTACATAAGGAAACCATCCCAATGAGGAGGGGACATCACAGTGGTGGGAACGGGCGTTGGCCCCCAAGGCAAACCTTCCTATCCTGTGGTATGCCCGAGAGTGGAGGGACAGGGAGGAAGAGTTAGTTGAAAGCAGTAGTGGAGCACCATAGGTAAGGAGGAGGAGGAGGAGGCAGTTTTCAGGCAGGCAGACATGAGAAGCGGACAGACTCGATAGAGGAGACCTAGTTTCTGATTAAGAGATTTTGCGGTAATTGAGGCATGAGTGCTGAAGGAAAGTATTGAGTCCAGTGTGAACCCCGGGTAAAGGAGTGCAAAACCTCTAAGGTATCGCCCTTGAGGGTTGTAATACTAAAGGGAGGGGGAGTAAGTTTAGGTTTAGGACAATGTGAGAATAGCATACATTTAGTTTTCTTTGTGTTAAGAACAAGGTGACTGTGATAGAACCAATCTTCAAGCGAAGCAAAGTCAGATGCAAGGTCACGATAGATATGGTCAGTGTGTCGAGAGGAGCGAGAGATGATTGCGTCATCTGTATATAGATGTATGGAAGCACCTCCACAGAAGCGGGGAAGGTCGTTGATGAAGAGCGAAAATAATATGGGGCCCAGAATGGATCCTTGAGGTACACTCTGGTTAACTGGGCATAATTCAGAGAGGGAGCCATCCCACTTAACTCTCTGGGAGTGCCCGGACAGATAACTTTTGACCCAATTCAGAGCACTGTTTTCCAGACCAAGGTGAAGAAGCTGATGGAGCAGAAGACCGTGATTCACCAGATCAGATCCCTTGGTGAGATCAATGAAGATGACACCCATTGTCCATAGCATGGAATGTGTCAGATGATCTTACTTCGAGATACAGCTCTTGCAGCAGGTAACACCATTAGGACTGAAGCCGGCAGGCGTCAGGACCCCACGGAAATCTTCTAGCTAGCAGTCTTCAGCGGGGACCGCCTCCGACGTCGGTCCCGCCCCCGACGTCAGGCGTACTACATAAGGAGGCGGTCCCGCCAGAATCCCCAGTTCTTTCCCACCGTCGACTTGCATGTCTCGACCCTTCGGTCTGTTTCTAGCGCGCGACGCCTGGTAAAGTTCTTCCAATTGGAAAAGTTTGTTTTTCTACAAAGTCTGCCATCTGATGTCCTCTCTAACCTCCGTGGAAGGCCATCCATCGAAGTGTGCCTGTGGAAAGCAAATCCCTTTTAAAGATCCGCATTCGGCCTGCGTCCGGTGCCTAGGCCCAGTCCACGACACCCGGGCCTGTACTTTCTGTCAGGGATTCAATAGCTGGACCTGGATCCGTCGCCAGAAGGCCCTGCAAGCGTTCCTTCTCGAGGAAAAAGTTAAGGCCATGGATTCAGCCTCCAAGGGGGAATCGTCGGAAAAAGCCCGGAGACACCTCGAAAAGCATAGGGAGAGGGTGAGATCAAAATCCCCTTCTAGGGCTTCCGACTCCTGTAGCTCCGGCTCCCGGTCAGACCACTCCCCTTCCCGGGCCCGCTCTCAGCCTTCCCCGGCTGCGGTGAAGACTTCTTCGGGTTCTTCTTCTCTTCTTCCGGCCAAGACCTCCAGGCCTTCCTCTTCTTCAGCTTCCAAGGCCTTGCCGAGGTCAGGGGACCACCACCACCACCACAAGTCCGGATCCCGTCACCCGGACCCCTACGCCCGGTCAGTCTCCTTGTCCCTTCCACCCCAGCGGAAGACCAAGGAGCTGACTTCGCTCAAGAGGACGTCGGATCCGACATCAGCCCACCCGACGTCGGCCAAGCACCACTGGTCCCGAGACCTGACGACCGCCAGATGCCCATCAGCAGGTTAGGCCTTCGCCACCACGGACGCCGGCCGGGACGGACGCCCATTCCTGCTGAGAGGAGAACCCCACGCCCCACCGACGCCGCCAGGAGGCGCCACGGAGGAGGAGCTGACCCAGCCGAGGACCAGACGGGCGAACCGGCCCTGTCGCACCCCCAGGGAACCCCTCTGAACCTGAGACCCTGGGAGCCGACGCCCAGAACCGATTTACCGACCACCGGGCGCCCGGGTCCGTCTGTCGGGCCTCAGCATTTCAGAGGTTAAGGAGCTGTTCACCTACTGGTGGGATACCATAAAGAAGGATGTGGTTCCCACACCTCCTCCTCTTCCTCCTCCTCCTCCACCCATGACTCCACCAGCCCCAGCGCCCCCGACTCCATCCGGGGCTGCAGGCCGAGTACCTTCCCCCCAGGAGCCTGAGGAACCTTCTAGGGGTAGACCAGATAAGAGGAGACCTCCGTCCAGATCTTCTTCTGGGTCACCCAGCCCCAAGAGACCCAGAAGACGCCGCCATTCGCCTTCGACGGAAGACACGGGATCAGACTTCTCGGACGGATCCAGATCCCCCTCTCCAATCGGCGTCCCTTCTCTGGACCCACGTGAGCTCCCAAGATCTCCTCCGGTTGACCCATCGTTCTCAGAGATTATGAGGCATATCCAGGAGAACATGGGCTGGGACACAGAGGAACTCGACCCCGAGAGACTACGCCTTGCCAGATATCTTCGGCAAAAAGATCCAAAGCCTGTGGTGGTGCCACCCTTAGTGGACACCTTCATGGACATCACCAAGGCAGCGTGGAAACGTCCACACTCGCTCCCGGCGATGCCGAAGAAGACTGACCGCCTGTACAAGGCCCCTAGGGAGGACCAGTACTTGGCATCACATCCTCTGGCCGATTCTCTGGTCATTACAGCCTCACATGACCGGTCCCAGCGGCCGCAACATTTGAGCACCCTGCCACTGGACCCAGAGTCCAAGCAGCTGGACACTATGGGCAGGTGCACGTATGCATCCGCTACCTGCGCCATTAGGTCCCTCAACTATTTAACCCACATGGTCCAGTTTCAGAATGCCTTGTGGGAGCAGGGACTGGATCTGGCAGAAAGATGCCAGAAGATGAGCAGAAGGAGAGTTGCTGCAACTCCTCCATGCAGTTCGAGACGTGGGAACCCAGGTGCTGCGAGCCGCGTACGATTCCGTGGACTCCTCGGCCAGAGCGGCAGCCTCAGACGTATGCCTCCGGAGACACTCTTGGCTCCGTGTCTCCGGATTACCCGGACGTCCAGAAGAACATTCTGGACACCTCGTTCCACGGAGATGTTTTTTTCGGTGAGTCCTCGGAGAAGGGCCTCACCAAACTTCAAGAGGCCGGGAAGGCGGTGCAGTCTGTCCAAGCCATGTGCAGACCCAAGCTCAGTTCCTTTCGCAGGAACCAAAGCCGTTTTCGAGGCCGGATGCAGAGACAGCAGTCCTGCACTGGCCCACAACAGAGGGGCTCCTTCTCCCGCAGAGCCCAGGGGAAGTCGTCCGCGGGCCGAGGCCAACGCCCTGCAAAGTTGGCCCTGCCTGCAGAACCCCCAGCCGCCACAGCATGACTCCTTCTCGGCCCCTGCCCCTCAGGATTAATGGGACACCGAGGTCGGAGGTCATATTGTGGACCACCTGCCAGGGTGGCAGTCTGTAACCACCGACACGTGGGTTCTTCAATTGGTCAAACAAGACCACTTTATTGAATTTGTGGACAAGCCACCCAGAAGGCCTCCTCTGCTCTCCCGTTACTCGGGTCAGCACAGATCGCTCATCAGGCAAGAGGTACTCGTGCTCCTTCAAAAGGGAGTGGTGGAGTATGTCCCGGAGAACCAGAAAGGATCCGGATACTATTCCCACTTCTTTCTGGTTCCGAAGAAAACGGGGGACTTCCGTCCAATACTGGACGTCAGCAACCTCAACATGTCGGTCGCCTACAAACGTTTCGCATGGTAACCCTCTAAGGTCTCATTCCCATGCTGAAAAAGACGCCTTCCTAGCATCCCTGGACATGCAGGACGCCTACCTGCACATCTCCGTAGCTCGAGTGCACAGGAGGTTCCTGCGCTTCGAGTTTCTCGGCCACCACTTTCAGTTCCGGGCTCTTCCCTTCGGACTGTCATCGGCCCCCAGGGTCTTTACCAAGTGTATGGCAGTCGTGGCAGCGTCTCTAAGGAGACAGGGCCCTACGTGTTCCCGTATCTGGACGACCTGCTTCTCATGGCCGCCTCCAAAGAGGCGCTGTTGTTGTTATTCAGAACACCCAAGATCTGTTCCAGTCTTTGGGCATTCTTATCAACTCTGGTCTCTCCACCGTGCCGTCCAGAAGCTGCAGTTCATAGAAGCAGTTCTGGACACCGTCAAGGAAAGCCTTTCTTCCGAAGAGCAGAACACATCAGATCCTCATCAGGGATCTCTCAGCGAAGAAGACTGTCCCCGCCAGGTTGGTCCTTCGCCTGCTCGGACACATGGCTGCGGCCATCCCAACCGTCCCTTTGGCAAGGCTTCACATGCGGGTAACTCAGTGGATGCTCAAAGTGCAGTGGGACCAAAGGCAAGACCACATGCAGCATCCGGTCAGAATCACGAACGCCGTGATTCGAGACTGGCAATAGTGGCTAGACCCAGGGACACTCTCTGCGGGTGTTCCGTTTACAGTGCCGTCCCTGGAGGTAATCCTCTCCACAGATGCCTCAGGGCTGGGGTGGGGAGCACCTGAACGGGGTGAGGTCCCAGGGAACGTGGACCCCTCAGGAAGCTCACCTTCACATCAACATTTTGGAGATGAGGGCGGTCCTTTATGCCCTGCAGGCCTTTCAGTCAGAAATCCCATCGAGTACTCTTCTGCTTCAGACAGACAATACGGTGGTGATGTATTACATCAACAAACAAGGAGGCGCACACTCTTACCCCCTTTGCAGGGAGGCTATGAGAGTATGGAATTGGGTAATCTGACACGGCGCAAGCCTGATTGCAGTTCATGTTCCCGGCGTGGACAACACAATCGCAGATGGCCTGAGTCATTCCCAGGCCAGAGTCCACGAATGGGAACTCCTTCAGGAGGTAGCGGAGGATCTGTTTCTACGATGGGGAACTCCAGATTTGGACTTGTTCGCTTCCCCATCCAACGCAAAACTGCACAATTTTTGCTCGCTAGATCCAGGGCCTGGTGTTTCCTGGCGAGACGCGTTGTCCCTCTTCTGGGCAGACAGATTCCTCTACACTTTCCCTCCCTTCCTGTTGATCCAGAGAGTTCTTCTCAAACTACGCAGGGAGCACGCAACAATGATCCTGGTAGCGCCTTTCTGGCCCAGGCAGATCTGGTTCCCCATGCTGATGCAATTTCCCAGGATCCTCCAGTCCCGTTGCCTTTCAGCTCCCATCTACTGTCTTAGGAGGAGGGTTCTCTAGTCCACCCAGACTTACGCTCACTGAACCTGCATGCCTGGCTCCTCGAGACATAGCCATCATGCGACACGGGGTCTCACAAGAGGTGGCGGAAGTTCTCTCCGCTGCCAGAAAGCCGACAACGCATGCAACGTACACCATGAAATGGCGCCGATTTTGCCTGTGGTCTCAGGCACGCGGCCTCTCCCCTTTAGAATGCCCAGTGAAATCGGTTCTGGAATACCTGCTTTCCCTCTTCCACTCAGGTCTCGCCTACTCCTCTATGAAAATTCACCTCTGTGCGATTTCGGCCTACCACTTCCCTGTAGGTCAGCGCACAGTGGCACAACTCGATGCCTCTCGGGACTTTCTGAGGGGGGTGTTACACCTGAGGCCACCTATCAAGGATCCCGTCCCTCCTTGGGACCTACTCTTTGTCCTGGAACAGCTCACGCTTCCCCCCCTTTGAACCTGCCGCAGATTGCGAGCTGCGTTTTCCTGTTGTGGAAAACGTTATTTTTAGTTGCTGTCATGTCAGCAAGGAGAATTTCCGAGCTTCATGCTCTCATGTGTAAGGAACCTTATTTAATTTTCCACAAGGACAGAGTGTCTTTGAGGACGAATCCTAAATTCCTGCCTAAGGTGGTCTCTGCCCTTACTCCTAACCAGGACATCGATCTGCCTGTGTACTTTCCCAAGTACTCTAATAGAGGAGAGGCATTGCTTCACACCCTGGATGTTCACCGCTCCTTAAGGTACTACTTGAACAGGACTAAACAGCTTCGCACGTCTGAGCAACTGTTCATATCCTTCGCTGAGAGGATGCTGGGCCAACCAGTCTCAAAGCAGACCCTTTCTCACTGGCTTGTCCAGTGTATTTCCTTTTGCTACAACAATAAACAGAAGCCCCTTCTGGGCACAGTCCGGGGCCATTCGACAAGGGGGGTGGCTACCTCCTTTGCAGCACTGCGCAATGTCTCCAACTCGGCCATTTGTGCCGCGGCTACTTGGAGCTCAGTGCACACATTTATTAGGCACTATAGCCTGGATATTACCTCACGGCGGAGAGCCGGTTTCGGCCTTGCTGTTCTACAGGGTCTCCTGTCCTAGAGTCAGGATTTGCTCAAGATCTCTCCAATTTGCCTCCTCCCAGAATGCTTAGAGGCGCTATTGCTTGGGAATCAGTCCTAATGGTGTTACCTGCTGCAAGAGCTGTATCTCGAAGTAAGATAGTACAGTTACGTAAGAACTTACCGTAACAGTAGATCTTCGAGAACAGCTCTTGCAGCAGGTACCTTCCCGCCCACCATTCCCCCTTGGAGGAGGTATGGCTTACCAGGCCTTGGCAGGAGCTAACACTCTTCCTTCTTTTTCTTCTAACGGCAGATCCTCGGTCTCCCCTTCTGATGTCATCCAGCGGCCAGGAGTCTCCGGCGGGAGAACTGGGGATTCTGGCGGGACTGCCTCCTTATGTACTACGCCTGACGTCGGGGCCGGGACCGACGTTGGAGGCGGTCCCCGCTGAAGACTGCTAGCTAGAAGATTTCCGTGGGGTCCTGACGCCTGCCGGCTTCAGTCCTAATGGTGTTACCTGCTGCAAGAGCTGTTCTCGAAGATCTACTGTTACGGTAAGTTCTTACGTAACTGTACTTTACTTTTATCAGGGTGGTGAGAGTACTATATTTTCTGCTAAAGCCATGCTGACAAGGGGAGAGTAGATTGTGAGAGTCAAGGTAGTCTTAGAGGTGGTTATAGACTATGCATTCTTGGATTTTGGCCTGAGGGCAAAGAATGAGATGGTCGGTAGTTGTCGACAATGGAGTTGGAACACCCCTTGTGAACTGGAACAACTACCGCCACCTTCCATTTTATCTGGAACAGAGTTAGAAAGGAAGGACTGGTTAAATAGGTCACGGATTGGGTGGGCAAGGTCAGGGGTGCCCAACTTAAGACATTTTGGCTCTAGGGAGTCATGGTCAGGAGAGCGCTCAGGTTTCAAATTAGACAGAAGCTGTTGCAGTTCTTCGAGCGTGGCCAATTTCAGATGGAGCTCAGGACATTCCTCAAGGGTATTTGGGGGAGCAGAGGTTGGAGAGGAGGAATTATGAAAGAGTGAGGTGTATTTGTGGAGGTCAATAAAGAAATTATTAAAACCGGTGGCAATAGAGGTAGAGTCATCAAGGGTGGATCCACTGACAGTGATATTGCTAGGGTTTTCCATGGCCTTTCCTTTTACTATACCTCCAGGCATTTCTCCACAGTTTTCTTTATTTCTAGGTTTTCTGACTAAAAAAAATTGTTAGTTATTTAGATTTCGTTTAAATATCTGTATTTTTATTAGTTATTTCGTTATTTAGATTTCGTTTAAATATCTGTATTTTTATTAGTTATTTCGTTATTTAGATTTCGTTTAAATATTTGTTTTTTGTAACCTCTTTTCTCGGTTACTGAACCACTGATCCCAGTTTGTTTTCTTCATTGGTTCGGTTCTGGAACCTACCACAACCACTAAGCTTCTATAGAAATGTTTAAATTGTTTAGCGGTTTATTTTTTTTATCAGTCCCCGATTAAAAAAAAAAAAATCAGAGAAACCGAAAAATTGTTCCGATTCTGGGGCAGTATTTGCTAAGGCAGACAAACATGATATATGTGTGGCCTGCCGTGGCTTTGAGCATCTCAAGGAAGATTGTGACATCTGTAAAACCTTCCAGGAGAAAACTGTGGAGAAATGCCTGGAACGGCTAAAGAAATAACTTCCTCCACCAAGGGGTCCTTCTGGCTTTGACCAGCCAATACCCCCTTCTGATGTGGCTGAAACCACTTCAGTTGTTGCCTCTACCCGTGAGACTGATGACAAATGCACTGAGAGGATTGCTGAACTGGCTGACTCCCCAGTTCCCTCAAAAAAAGACAAAACAACTAAAGCACACGTAACACCCAACTAGTAAAAAGGGGACTTCTGTGCCTGCTCTGACATTGCCTTCTCCCCAAGAAATTGCTCAGGCGTTCAAGGTGATACAGACCTTACAAGGCCTTGTGCCCCCTGACCAGAAGCAACCTGTCCAGGCTTCTGTGGGACAGACTGGCAGCACATGGAGATCTTCCCTCATGGAGGAGGAGGATTATAGTGAGTGTAAGGAGGAGGAAGGGAAACCTATTGAACCTGAGGTATCCCCTGAGCAGGAATTTGGCTCTCCTCCTAGGAACTCTGAGGATTATTCCTCACATTTTACCTTTGTCAGGAAGATGGCTTATGCCCTGGACATCACCACAAAGGAGGAGATAGAAGATGAAGAAGAGGTGGAATACCTTAAAATGATGGGTTTAACCCCCATGAGAGCAGTCCTCCTGCCTGTCAACAAATTATTTAAAAAAGATGCTCTGGAACTCTTGCAAACCCCTAACTCTGTCCCCAACCCCCTTGACAAGAGGAGGATAAAAAGTACCAAAGGGAAGTGGCAAGAGTTCCTGTTTACCCATTCTGACCATCAGGGTGGTACAGGCGTCTGCCAGTGATAAGGCTAGGGTCTCTCTGACTTCGCTCCCACCAGATAAGAACTCTAGAAAGATTGACAGCATGGCAAAGAAGGGATATTTGTCAGCTTCTTTGGCCATTCGACCAGACATACACTGTCCAGTACCAAAAATCCTTATGGCTGTCAGTATTGGCCGTGGCACAGTAAGCTCCCTCACCTCTGTCTGATGACCTGGCAGAGACTGCCAGATTTGGTTTAGAGGGGGCTAAATACCAGTTCCAAATGGCTGCTGGCATGAATGACACTGCAGCCAGGTGGATGGCAAACATTGTTGCCCAGAGGAGATTTTCCAGACTAAGAGCCACAAATCTAACTCAGGACACTCAGTCAAAAGCTCTTGATTTTCCTGTGGAGGAAATGCAATTCCTGGGGAGTCAATAGTCACTTATATGAAAAAGGTGGATGAATATAAGGCCACATATAGAAGCAATTCTGCTAAAAAGAAAGCTTTACCATCCGCCAAACCCTGTGGAAGGGGAGGCTGGGGCAGGTCCTTTCACAACAGACCCTTTTTCCAACCAGTGGCTGCACCCCAGTACCAGCAGTACCCACAGCAGGGGTACTTCAGGGGTAGGGGTAGAAGGGGTTCTAGGTGGGGGTCCCAAGCCCAACTTCAGCCCCAGACAAAGTAAATACCCTGACATGTCTACACAGGCCGCCTCATTCATACCTGTCAGAGGCAGACTGTCTCACTTCCTCCAGGCTTGGTTAAGCATTACCACAGACAAGTGGGTCCTTGGGGTAGTGAGTCAGGGGCTGTCTCTGAATTTCAAATCCCTTCCTCTTAAAACCAAAAAACAGGGTTTTCTGTCGACCTTCCCTGGCAGAAAAGAAGCGGTTGGAAGCAGAGGTTCAAAACCTACTGCTGCTTAGGGCAGTGGAACTTGTCTCAATCCAGCAGAGAGGAAAGGGTTTCTACTCCAGATATTTCCTCATCACGAAGAAAACCGGGGAGTGGCAGCCTATCTTGGACCTTAGGACCCTGAACAAGGATCTGAAAAAGCCAAAGTTTAAAATGGTAACTCTGACATTGATACTGCCAACACTCCAGAAAGGAGATTGGTTGGCATCACTGGACCTAAAAGATGTTTATTTCCACATCCCCATAAGGGAGTCCTAGAGGAAATACTTCAGGTTCAGACTCCCAACAGGTCATTACCAGTTTTCAGCCATGCCTTTTGGCCTCGCTTCGGCCCCAAGGGTATTCACAAAGTGCCTGTCAGCGGTTGTGGCACACCTTCGAAGACAGAGTGTCACAGTATTCCCATATCTAGACAACTGGCTAGTGGTAAGAAGATCACCAGACCAGGTCAGACAACAACTGCAGACCACCCAAGGGTTCCTGAAGTCCCTGGGGTTCCCGATAAATCATAAAAAAAAAATAAGTCTTTCTACCTGCACAGGTCCTGCAGTTCATAGGAGCAGAGTTCAACGCCCTGCAGGGCAGAGCCTGCCTGCCTCTCAACAGGGTGAGAAGTCTCCAGCTGATTGCAAACTCATTCAGCCTGCACAAGCACAAAACCGCAAGGCAGTTTCTTCAGCTACTGGGCCATATGGCTGCAGCCACAGGCACAGTCCTAGGCTCCAGGTTCCAAATGAGGGACATCCAGTTCCACCTAATAGCACACTGGTGCCAGAGAAGAGACCCTCACTCAAAGCCTATTCCAGTAACAAGAACTTGTTACAAGCACTTCAGTGGTGGAAAGAGGAATCCAACCTAAGGGAAGAGGTTCCTTTCCAGTGAGAGTCCCCATCAAAGAGCACTTGGTCAAGTGCAGAGTCACTCCAGCACATAAACTTGCTGGAACTCAGAGCAGTATTTCTGGCACTAAAATCTTTCACAGCATTGGTGCAGGAAAAGGGGATGCAAGTCAGAACAGGCAATACCACAGCAATGTATTACATAAACAAGCAAGAAGGCACCAGGTCAGGCCCTCTCTGCACAGAAGCCATGAAAATCTGGACCCTAGCTTACTCCTTGGGAGTTTCCCTACAGGCAGTCTACCAGGAAAGGACAGTACCCTGGCAGATGCTCTGCATCGAATCAACCAGGCTAATTACGAATGGACTCTGAACAGGCAAGTGGTGCAAGTGATCTTCAGGAGGTGGGGCACTCCAGAGATAGACTTGTTTACATCCCACCAGAACCACCACCTGCGTCAATACTGTTGCAGACCACCAGATCGGGGTACAATCCCTCTGGATGCCCTGGCTCTGGACTGGTCGGGGAAGTACCTGTATGCCTTTCCTCCCTTCCCCCTGGTATTCTGGGTATTGCCCAAGCTCAGGTCCCTCTCAGCATCACTAATCTTGAAAGCTCCTGACTGGCCCAGGCAGCCATGGTACTCTCTTCTGCTCTCTGTGTCTGTAGCCGACCCAATACATCTCCTTCAAAGGCACAACCTGTTAACCTCCAACCAAGGGACCCTTCTGTACCCAAACCTCAGGTCTCTCAACCTCAAAACTTGGCTCTTGAAGAACTAGAAAATGCAGGTTTACACCTCTCTGAAGCTGTCTTGGACATCCTAAGAGGATATAGGAAGCCTTCCACTAAGAAAACTTATGGCTCAAAATGTAAAAGGTTTTCTATTTGGTGCTCAGCCAGGGTCTTGGTGCCAGTACAGGCTGGGGTTCCAGCTGTTCTTGATTACCTCTCCTTCTTACATTCCCTGGGACTGCAGTCCAGCACCCTGAAGGTTCACCTGGCGGCAGTATCTGCTTATATTTCTGCTGGCAGAAGGTGACAATGGCTTCAGAACCTATTTTGAGGAGGTTCTTCAAGGGCTTGGCCCATCTGCATCCCCCTCATAGGGAACTGGTGCCAGCATGGGACCTCAGTGTGTGCATAGCTAAGCTCATGGGACCTCCTTTTGAGCCCATTTCTTCAGCTCACCTAAAATATGTAACATGGAAAACAGTTTTCCTAGTGGCAGTGACCTCTGCAAGAAGAATCCGTGAGCTTCAGGCTCTCTGCATTGAACAAGACTACATTTCATTCCATAGTGATAAGGTAGTCTTGAGGATAAACAGGAAATTCCTCCCTAAGGTGGTTTCTGATTTCCACCTTAACCAATCCACTATCCTACCTGTCTTCTTCGCTGAGCATTCAAACAACATGAAGTCTTGCTGTATTCTGACAATATGTAGTTAGCCTCAGCACTTGAACTGCTCCGGATAGTAAGGGGCTAAATCTATGCCAGAGCATAGAATGTTGAGCTCAAGCTCAGTTTTCAAACCTCTGTCCCTGGTACATCTCAATGTAACCGTCAGATTCTTTATTCCGCCTAACTGTGAAGTCGCTCCAGAGATTTCTCCTTCAGTTCGGTAAAGTTTTGAATCGGTCGGTTTGTTCAACCGATTTTCTTGTTTTTTTGGTATCAGATCTTTGTATTCGGTACAGGGTAGTGTAAGTAGATAGATAGTGAATTGTTTTTGAATTTACTGTGTGGAAATTGTTTTTCTTTGTTTTCCTATCGATCAGCCCGGTTGGGAACCGAAACAATCTCTTATTTCTTTTTTTCTGGGAGTTTAGTAGTGGTGTCCGGTTCTTATTGGTTTCAAAAAAATGGAGTTTGCTTTGTTTTTTTCCACGGCCCGTGTCACGGTTGGTAACCTATTAGGGTGTATTACCTGTCTTAAAAGCTGTTACGGGTAATTTGTAGGTTAAGTCTGAGAAACCCAAGAAGAAAACCGGTCCCACTGGGTTTCAACACTGTACTGAGTGTGGGGAGGCTTTTGCTGAAGCTGTTCCCCGCCTCATTTGTGTTTATTGTCTGGGGTTTGACCACCTCAAATCAGACTGCCAGATATGTAAAAACTTCCCCAAAGCCACTTTGGATAAGAGATTAAGCAGGCTGAAAGAAAGGGAGGCTGAGAAGTCCACTGAACCGGATGGCCAACCCAGTTCGGTTCCGACCGAACCTGAGGGGGTGCCTGCTGACACGGGTGATACACCCTTGGGCAGAAGGAGATCTGACTCTGAGGGGTCAGTTCCGTCAAAAAGAAAAAGGATGTCAGACAGTTCAGATCCTGAACCTCAAGTGCCAACCACCGCTGAAATAGCCAAAGCGGTAAGCACTGCGCAGTCGCTTCATCCGGTTCCTTCCGAACCGATCCCTCCGACTAAGCATTCAGTTCGGTTGGACCCAACTCTATTGGATTATGATCTGAATTGTTTTATGATGTGGAGTGGGAGGGAGACGAAGAGGAAGAAGAGGATTTTGAGGATACTTATTTTGGAGGCCTAGATGAGCCTATAGAGCCTGACATCTCCCCAGACAGGCTTTCCAATGTCTCCCCTCCCAGGCTTTCTGAGTCCCCTTCCGATTTTCTGTTTTACAGAAAAGTGGCTGAAACTCTCCAGCTTCCAGTGGTGGAAGCTGCTGATGAGGAAGAAGAGCCTGACTATATAGAAATGATGGATGCCCCAGAGTCCAAAAGGCTGTCTATCCCTCCTCCCAAGTCCTTGAGGAAACAGACAAGAAAAATTTTACAAATGCCTAACTCTTTATCTCCTTTGGATAAGAAAATGGACAGGAGATAAACTCTTGTCAAGTTCAGGTCCACGATTTTTGTACAACCATTGCATCCATGTTGGGGTAGTGCAGGCTACAGCCTGTGACAGGGCTAACATTCCTTTGGCTTCATACCCCACCAGATAAAGATTCCAGGAAGGTGGATGCCATGGCCAAAAAACAGTACTTGTCATCTTCCTTGGGACTCAGGCAGGCAACTTACATAGCCTATACAGCTAGGTACCAGAAGTCCAGGTGGGAAACAGTAATGGAACTAGCAAAGAAGGCCTCCCCCTAGCTAGCCAGAGAGCCGGAGGAGGTGGCTGCTAATGGAATAGAGACATCTAAAGTGTAGTTTCATGCTGCTGTTAACTCTAATGATGTGGCATCTAGAGTCATGGCTATATCTGTGTCTCTCAGGAGACTTGCTTGGCTCAGATGTACTATCCTGTCTCAGGATACCCAGGCTAAGGCCATGGATTTTCCTGTGGTTGGTAATTCTCTGTTTGGGGAGCAGACAGAGGCTTACGTGAAGAAAACAGATGAATACAGGACCACCTACTGGAGTGCACAGTCCAAAGAGAGGCATACCACTCCTCAGAGGCAACAGTCTAGGGGCAGGCCTTTTCACATGCCTTTTTATCAAGCACAGGCCTCCTCTTCCCACAGAGGGGGTTCTTCCGAGGGAGAGGTAGGAGGGGGATGAGCAGGGCTGCATCCTCTTCCCAGTCCAAAGCTCCTGCCAAACAGACACCCTGATGTGTCAGGCCAGGTTGCCTCCCCCATACCAGTAGGGGGCTGGCTGGCTTACTATTTCCAGGCCTGGAAGTCTGTTACTTCAGACAAGTGGGTCCTGGAGTTAGTAAACTAGGTCCTGGCTCTCAGTTTCAAAAGATTTCCAAAAATGAGTCAGGTCTTTTCCTCCTGCATCAGCATCAGAGACCATTGCCTTAGAGGCAGAGGTTTCTTCCCTGCTGGCTCTCAAAGCTGTGGAAAAAGTTCCTCCACAACACAGGGGCACAGGGCTGTACCCCAGGTACTTCCTTACTCCAAAAAAGACAGGGGAGTGGTGACCCATCCTAGACTTAAGATATCTGAACAAACATATCACAAAACCAAAGTTCAAAATGGTGACTCTGGGAGTAGTCCTCCCCTCTCTGAGGCCAGGGGATTGGCTAGCATACCTGGACCTCAAGGATGCCTGTTTTCACATTCCTATCAGGTGCTGCCACAGAAAGTACCTCAGGTTCAAGTTGCCCTCAGGCCATTGCCAATTCAGAGCCATGCCCTTCGGCCTCGCTTCAGCTCCAAGGGTATTTACAAAGTGCCTTGTAGTAGTAGTGGCCTTCCTCAGAAGGCAGGGTATCTGTCTTCCCTTATCTAGACGACTGGCTCATTGTAAGCCAGTCCTCAAACCAAGTCAAGTCAGCTCTGGAAATTTCTCAGAATCTGCTCAGTTCCCTAGGATTCATTCTCAATCTTCCCAAGTCAGTTCTCGAACCTGTACAACTCCTCACTTTTATAGGAGTAGAGTTAGATACAGTCCAGGCAAGGGCCTTCCTCCCGCAGACAAGGGTAACCGCCCTTGCAGATC
Organism: Neoceratodus forsteri; assembly: GCA_016271365.2. NCBI lineage: Eukaryota > Metazoa > Chordata > Ceratodontiformes > Ceratodontidae > Neoceratodus > Neoceratodus forsteri. The sequence continues at coordinate 406,357,782 of CM028132.1, read as the reverse complement.
TGGCCTCCTCTTTTCGTTCTCTAGTCTCTCGACCAGCCAGGCACTTTTTCCAATTCCTAGGCCACGTGGCAGCTTCGACTGCTGTAGTACAAGGGACCAGGTTTCAGATGAGGGCATTCAGTTCCTCTTAAGATTGTTTTGGTCTCGGAAGAAAGATTCTCTCACCAAACGGATTCCAGTGACTCGGACTCTGGTCCAGGCTCTTCAGTGGTGGCTGGATCAGGACAATCTCAGACAGGGTGTCCCATTTCTCAGTCAAGCCCCCTCAGTGGTTTTAACCACAGATGCCTCTCTCCTGAGTTGGGGGAGCCCATCTGGGGGCTCTCACTGCACAGGGAATTTGGTCACAGCAGGAGTCTCTCCTTCACATCAGTCTCCTGGAACTCAGAGCTGTGTTCCTAGTCCTCCAGGCTTTCTTAGAGTCAGTCAAAGCAAAGTGGTGTGTGGTGCATAAACAAGCAGGGAAGCACTCAGTCTACGGCCTCGTGCACGGAAACCATGTGGTCTCTAGCTTACTCTCTCCAAGCTTCCCTGACAGCAGTTCATCTTCCAGGGAAGGACAGTGTGCTGGCAGATGCTTTGAGCAGAATATCCCAGGGCCATCACGAAGGGACCCTTAACCCTCATATCCTGACAGTCATCTTCACCAGATGGGGCACTCCAGAGACAGATCTTTTTGCAGCCCCACACAATTATCAACTTCCTTTGTTTTGCTGCAGACCTCCAGTCCTAGGGACTGGTCCTCTGGTTGCTCTCCCATTAGATTGGACAGGCAGGTTTCCTAATGCCTTTCCTCTACCATTCAGAGTCCTGATCAAGATCAGGTCTCAACCCTGCACAGTGATACTAGTGGCCCCAGACTGGGCCAGACAACCCTGGTATCCTCTCTTGTTGTCTCTAGCAGTGTAACTTCCCCTGTCTCTACCCAGGAGACACAATTTGTTAACCTCCTCTCAAGGGAGGATTTGGTATCCCAATCTCCAGTCTCTCAGTATCAAAGCGTGGTTCTTGAAGAGTTAGAATATGCAGGCCTGCATATTTCTCAGGGGGTCATGGATATTTTGAAGGTCTCTAGGAAACCTTTTATCAGGAAACCTTATAATTCCAAATGGAAAAGGTTCATCATTGGGTGTTCTCAGAGAGGTATATAGTCGGAGGCTGCAGGTATTGCCACGGCTTTGGATGATTTGGTCCATCTTATTAGCCTAGGCCTTGGGCCTGCAACCCTTAAAGTTCATTTGGCAGCTGTGTCTGCTTTTCTTTCTGCAAGGAAGGGATCTTCCCTGGCATCCCATCCTGTTTTCAGTAAGTTCTTCAAAGGCTTGGTCCACATTAACCCTCCTTTTAGAAAGCCTACTCCAGCTTGCGATCTGAATGTCTGCATTGCACAGCTTATGCAGCCACCCTTTGAGCCCTTAGCTTCTGCCGAGTTTAATTACTTGACTTGGAAAACTGTGTTCTTGGTAGCTATTACTTCTGCCAGGAGAAGCAATGAATTACAGGCCTTGTCAGTAGAACCTGATTTCATTTCCTTTCATAGGGACAAGGTGGTCCTCAGGACAAATAGAAAGTTTCTACCTGAAGTGGTATCAGATTTTTGTCTGAACCAATCTATGTCTCTACCTGTGTTTTTCACTGACCATCCTACCTCAGGGGAGAGAAGACTGCACAGTCTGGATGTGAAAAGGGCGCTGGGCTATTACATACAATAGAGCACACTAAGGCACATAGGAAGGATTGTCTGCAGCTATTTCTCACTTATGGAGAAGTGGGAAAGGGTAGACCTGCCATTAAAAGGACTATTGCCAGGTGGATTGTCTCTTGTATCCAATTTTGCTATTCCAGATTGGGCAAAGAACCTCCTTCAGACCTCAGGGTCTACTCGACTAGAGGTACAGCTGCCTCCCTGTCAGCTGCTAGGGATATTCCCTTGGTAGAAATATGTAAAGCAGCCACCTGGAAAACAGTCCATACATTCACCAATTATTACTCTCTGGACATCCAGACTAGGAGTGATGCTCGGTTTGGTACAGCAGTGTTGCAGTGCCTATTCCCAAAGTAAGGTTCTGTGTCCCCTCCTCCTGGGGGGATCTGCTTGGTAGTCTGCATATAGTCAGAATACAGCAAGACTTCATGCTGTTTGAAGAAAAAAATACTCACCATAGTAATGTTGTTTCTTCTAATGGAGTCTTGCTGTATTCTGACCTCCCTCTCTCCCTGCCTCCCCTTTCAGAACCTAGTTTTTGGGATGTGGGTTGGCAGGCACAGTGTTGCACCTTAGGGGTGTACCTTGCACCCTTCCTTTACCTAGGGTGGGGTGGTGGTTGTTATTTTATTTGTTATATATTTAATTCACTATCTACTCTGTTTCTTCTTGAGTTATTGGCTTAAATCTTATGGATCCAAGCTTTGTTGCCTTTTTGGGCCTAAAATGAAAACAATTTCCGTAACTCTAGTTAGTTAGTACTTGCTCATAAGAATCTGATGGTTACACTGAGATGTACCAGAGACAGAGGTTTGAAAACTGAGCTCAAATTGAACGTTCTACGCCCTGGCGTAGAATTAACCCCTTACTCTCCAGAGCAGTTCAAAAGTGCTGAGGCTAACTGCATATAGTCAGAATACAGCAAGACTCCATTAGAAGAAACAACATTACTATGGTGAGTAATTTTTTTCTTCCATCTCGGGGGAAAGAAGACATCGCAGTCTGGATGTCAAAAGAGCTCTTAGCTACTACATGACAGCCACTAAAGACCATAGGCAGGATAAGAAACAGCTGTTCCAGACTTATGGGGATGTGGGAAAGGGTAACCCAGCATTGAAAAGGTCCATTTCTTGATGAATAGTCCAATGTATCCAGTTCTGTTACACTAAAGCTGGTAGGGAGCCCCCAACAGGACTGAGGGCCCACTCCACAAGAGGGACGGCTGCTACTTTAGTAGATGCCAGAGATGTTCCATTGGTTGACATCTGTAAAGCAGCTACCTGGAAAGTAGTACACACCTTTACAAAGCACTACAACCTGACTATTCAATCCAGGGGTGATGCTAAGTTTGGCACAGCAGTCCTGCAAAGTCTGTTTCCAAAATCAAGATCTTCCCTTGTTAATCTTCACCATTCATTACTGCATGGGTGTAAGCCAGAGGTGCGCATCCGCCACGGGAGTTCCCCCCCCCCCCAGAGGAGTCAGTGCCGATGGCGCCGCCCCAGTGACACATCATGTGATAAAGCGGCATTAGGCGCCCTGAACTCCTCCTCCATCCCAGTTCTGTTTCTCCCGCCGTCGAGACTGCACCTGCTCGCATGTGGAGAGTTTTGTGCTACTCCATTGGCCCAGTTCGTCAAGTGAAGCAACTCCTTCATCCCTGTTTGTTTCTTTCCCGATGCCATTGACTCTGGTAAGTCCGTTCCATTTTCTTTTTCAACAGCGCCGGGAGCTTTGCTGTGTTTTAGGTTATTTTCACATCATGTCCAGTTCAGGAGCTAAGCAAAAGTCGAAAGCGGGCTATGCCCCTGTGCGTCGGTGCTCCTGTGGCCGGAATTTTTCCGTGATGGACCGGCATGATGTCTGCCTTCGGTGCCTGGGACCTAACCATGACATGGATAGATGCGATGCCTGTTTCTCGATGGACCGCTGTGTTCTCGAAATCCATACGTTCAAAATTGGTAAGGCCCTTCCGACATTTGGAGAATGGCATTGCTATCGGGCCTCCCAGGCCAGATCCTTAGACCCTTCCTCCAGATCCCCTCCCAGGCCTATACAGTCTGGAGAGGAAGAGGCCTCCTCATCCTCTAGTCTTGCCGAGGAGGAGGCCTCTTTTGCGGTATTGGGAACACCGTGGTCCCTTCCGGGGTTGCGGTGGGGACACCGCCTCAGCAGTCACCTCTTCGGAGGTGCAGGCTTCCCCAATGTCGTGGCCCGTGGCTGCTGGGCCTGGCATGGGTGGACCTTCGACGCCGCTTTCCGGCACCGTCTCGGATCCTGGTGCCGGTGATCGGGGCAGCGGCGCCGTTTTGGCTCTCGGCGCCACTGGCAACACCGCGGGCCCAGTCAACACTGCTGGCGGTGCTGTGTCAGGTCCTGGCACCGAGGGCAGTGCCGGGGACTCAGCTGGAGTCGCTGCAAGTCGGGACCGGATTCCGGCATCGTCTCCAGTGCTCCGATGCCGAACGGTGCCGTGAGTGGGACCGGCGTCGTTCACAGCGCCGTTTCTCAGGAGACTCCTGGGGTGGCCAGTATTGAGGTCCTTCTAGTCGCCTCTTCCTCGGAAGCAGACGACTCAGACGTGGACCCGTCCTGGCTCCCTGATTCCTCGGGATCGGAGTCTTCTGTGGGACACAGTGTCAAGCGGCCCAGCGTGCCCATTCCTCAGTCTCCACAGCAGTCTTCTCCTGAGGTCTCCCAGGCTGGGGGTGGCCTGGAGACCTTGGGAGGGGACAGCATGAGGGTTGGGGAAGGGTCTGTTCTCCCAGAAGAGGCCATAGCAGCAGCCGTCTCCGATGCTGCTGTGCCTTCTCAGGGTGGACTAGGGGCCCTGTCTTCTTAGGGCTTCCTCAGAGATCCCAGGATCGACGGGCTCTGTCACTGTCGTCGAGGAGGAGGGCGTCCTCTGAGTCTGAGCGGTTGAGGGGCTGGGGTGAAGCACGCTGAGTTTCTCCTGCTATCCCTCGGGGTGTATGTAGGAGCCATAGTGCTGAGCCCCGTCTCTCCCTCTTAGGCTCAAGGGACCCCTCTGGTGGCATTGCTATGGGTTGCTCTTCTGGATCCTTGCAGCCCTAGGTACGTCACAGGGGAGGATCCCCTTCCGGGCTCTTCCAAGATTCGCATCCCCAGGGTTCCGTTCTGCAACCTGGTTTGTTATCCGGGACCCCGCCAGCTCGGGCTTCGTTCCCCGGATTCCAAAGCCGTAGCAGAGGACAGTTGCCTCTTCGTAGGTGCCCTACTCCCATTCCTCTGCAGCCACCACCCTCTCTCCCAGGCCATGTCGGTCCTACAGGTCCGTTATCCTGGGAGACATTCAGAGGCACTGCGGCGGCCTTCCCGTCATATGTTAGATGTATGCATGAGTGGGTGTTTTGCCTATCCCCACCACCACAGGAGCCCTCTGGACATTCGAGATCATACTTCGAGTGGGAGCTCTTGCAGCAGGCTATAACAATCAGGACTATGCCACAGGCAGTAGGACCCTCTGGAAAAACTTCTCAGCCAGCAGTACCAAGCAGGGACCATCCCCGACGTTGGCCCGGCCCCGACGTCAGCCCTGGTACAAAAGGGGTCAGGTCCTGGAAAGTATCCACCAAAGGAGTCGCCACCAATGGTTTCGGCTCCTTTTGCCTCAGTTATTTGGCCAACCTTTGGCGTTCCGGATCCAAGTCTTCCTTTTCCCACTCTTTGGAGGCCTGGATATGCCTCATGACATCCATAAAGGTCGGATTGTCCGGAGACGAGCGAGGCTGGTCCTTCTCTCCCGGGGATCCACCGATCCCAAGAGAAGAAGAGGGAGAGGATGCCGATGAAGAAGAGGAGGACCGACTACTAGGTCTGGAATAATCTGATCTCTCCTTGTGACCAGTCTCCCTCTGTCTTCATTAGCTGGGGAACCAACGTCGGTCCAAAGACCGGCTCTGGTCCTGAGACCGGCAACAGAGCATAGATTGACGTCTGTCAGAGGACCAACGTCGGGAACACTCTTGCCCAGAGAAACGAGTAGGGTTGCGAGTGCGAGACCTGGACCAGCGACCGTCTCCAGAGTCCATGGAGCGTTGGCGGTGGTACTTGGACTGGGAGCAGGAACGAGCCTTGGGTGAAGGTGTAGGTGGCTGCTCGGGGGACTTCCTCGGGGAAGGCTCACCTCCAGGCTGGGGTTTGCCCGCCAGGTTTGGTACCGGTGACTGGGCCGGCCGGGGAGGAGGGCTGCTTCTGGACCTGCCCCCACCAAAAGGAGAACAACTCCTGTAGCTTGTCTCGTAGAAAATTTCGTCCACTGGCCCGAAGGGAGTATCGGACGTCAGCCCTCAAGGGAGCCGGCGGTGGGACTTGGGAGAGGAGACGCCCGGCTCTTCCGTGGACATGCCGAACCCGCCGCCCCTTCAACTGGTGTCGGTGGTGGGACTGATGACAGGGTGCCACGGAAAGTCCCTGCTCGAGGACGCGCCTTTAGGAAGGTGAGTTGAGCTTTCACCTCAAGGTTTTAGTGGAGACCCTTAGCGGGGTCACCTGAAGCAGTGCTTCTCCCCTGATGGACTGGCCTTGGCCTGGGACTACTCGGACTCACCTGGGCCGGGGAAACCAGCAGGCCTTCTTGGGCTAGGGCATGGCGAGAATGGGACATGACTGGGACCCGATGCCGGGACCTACTACGATCTTTCCCGTGGTGTTTGTTCTTGTCCTTATGCTTCCTCTTCTCCAAAGTGTGCAGATCCTTCTTCTTCTCCAACAAAAAAGCCTTCAGGTCCTTGAGACGTCGGATCCGTGTCTGGCTGGTGAACGCCTGGCAGGCTGAGCAGGCCGCGGTATCATGATCTGGCCTGAGGCAAAAGACGCAGCGCTTGTGCCCATCTTTATAAGGGATCTGCCATCCACAGTCACACTTGTTGTGGTGCATCTCCGAAGAGACCGACGATGGTGAAGACATCCGTCGAGAAAACTGAAAGAAAAGTCGAAAAACGGGTGAAAGAATATGTTGTTTGCCCTTCCTGACAAGCTGAGTAGTATAGTCTTCTTCTCACGTGCGCAGGATGCGGTGGGAAAAGAACTAAGGTGGAGCTCGCTCCGCCCCCTTTTGTACCAGGGCCAACGTCGGGGCAGGGCCGACGTGGGGGGTGATCCCTGCTTGGTACTACTGGCTGAGAAGTTTTTCCGGATGTTCGTAGTGCCTGCGGTATAGTCCTGACTGTTATAGCCTGCTGCAAGAGCTCCTCTCGAAGATCTACTGTTATGGTAAGTTCTTACATAACTGTACTTTCCCCATCCTCTTCGTCTCCCTCCTCAGAGGGAGAGGAACCCTCTGCAGACCTCTCTTCCAACGCTGATTTCACTGATTATCAGCGCTTCCTTTCGCGGATGGTTGGGGACCACCATATCTCCTTTGTTAGGCAAGACAATACTGAATGGGAGACGCTTGAATTCCTCAGTGAATTCAGTGCCCAACATCTGGGATGCCATCCTGGCCTATTCCCTTCCAGAAGGCGTCTATCCATTCCTGGCAGTCTCCAGCCGACCCTATCCCAGCCCGGCAGACTGTAGGAGGAGGTATTGTGCCCCGTCTGAGTCCCTAGGTTCTCTTCCCAACCCGCCTTCGGGATTGGTGTCCCTAGAGACTCCTTCCAGGCGCCGCCGTCTGGCGCACGACTGACCACTGGACTCAGATTCTCTACAGTTTGACCGGTTGGGGTGAAGAGTGTTCTCTTCCTCTCGTGCGATGCTGTGTTTCGCATCACATCTAGCACACCATGCTACCTACAACAGGCATCTTTGGTCAATGCTATCTCAGCTTCTAGCATCAGTGCCTGACACAGAGCAATCTAGACAGGCCATTGTCCTTTCTGCCATAGGCCTGGAGCTGGCAAGGCACCAGGCAAGGGCATCTTACAATGCTAATGAGGTGACTTGCAGGGACAGCAATCTGCATTAGGCGGATGGCATGGCTTCGTCTATCAAGATTGTCACCCCTGGCCCAGCGTAGGGTGATTCGCTCCACTTTCCAGGGGATCTGTCTTTTCTCCACCAGGGCTAGGAGGCTTCTGCGGGGGCTTCCTTTGTCTCCTCGTCTCTGGGAGACACCTCCTAGCTCTCCTCAGCCTTAGGCTTCTCGTCTGATTAGCCCAGGGTCTCTCCCTTCTGTTTTCCACCAGCAGGAGACTGAGGGTCTTGTTCCATCAGGCATTTCTCTTGTCGTCACTCACCCAAGCAGTAATGAATGGTGAAGATTGACAAGGGAAGATATGAAAATTACATACCTACCGTAATTCTTGATGATCTCTTGTATCTTCATTATTCATTACTGATACTCGCCCACCTTCCCCTCAAGGGCCTCTTATTTCGGTGTCTCCTCCTTCCTGCTCATTCCTTCCTGTTTCTTCGTTGGCCTTTAAAAAAAAAAAAAAAAACTATCTTGATTTTTCCGTTCTTCTCTGGATGGATCCTATTTCCCAAGGGTTAGGGGAAACGAGTAGGATTTATTTCTATCCTGAGGGAACTCTTTCTGATTGCCCTTAGGGGTGACCTCTTGGCTCTTTCTTAGCCATGTTGTTCAATTCACAGTTAAAGAGACCGTTCCTCTAATAGCTCGGTCCCCTTTTTCCAGGTTCCCTCTGGCAGGTCTTAATCTCCTGTTGTGTCAGCTTCTGCTGGTTGGTGCTGTCCTGGCACTTCAACTACCTTGAACTGATGTTCCTGCCTTGCCTTCAGGGAATCTGGCTGAGTTCCCACTCTATCCTTTACGTAAAGGGGTGCCCTCTGCAGAGCTCACCCCTTCCCCACACACATTTGTGTTAGCACTTAACAAAGTGCTAGGGAGCTTCTTTCCCCTTCCTAGTTGGGCGCTGTCTTTTCGGAACAGAATTTCTGCCTTGGCAGTCTGTGAGCTCTCAGCTAGAGTTTAAGGGGTTGGGATGACGGGAGGTTAGAGAATCTGCCCTCTGTGTCCAATCTGTGCAAGCGGTTCAGTTGAACCTTCTCTTCAGTCCTGTCAAGTGGGATCCTTGCTCCCTTGTTTTTGGTTCCGAGCTTATAAGCCTTTAAACCAATATCTCAATGGGCAGAGTTCTCCCCTCCCAACGTCCCTTTTTTCTCTTCCCTCTCTTCTTCTTCTTCCTTTTTTCTCCTCTTCTTTATCTTTTCCTCCCTTGGAGCCACCCCAGAAGGGAGGCCCTACAGTCCCTTAGGGTAGGCATTTCCTTCTTTTTTCTGCCCTCTACCGGCTTATTCCTTTTTCAGTTTATATCCTTTCCCTATCCCTCAGCTCTCTTGCCTCGCTCTTTTTTCTTATCCTTTTTTCGCCTCTTCGGCTAACAGAACTGGGATGGAGGAGGAGTCTACAGCGCCTAACAGCTGCCCCTTGCCCATCACGCGATGCGTCACTCTCAGCGGGGCGCTGGCTACTCTTGGGGGGGGTTGACCTCCTGTGGCGGGTGAAGCCTCCATCTTACACCCAAGCAGTAATAAATGGTGAAGATTCAAGAGAAGATCAAGAATTACGGTAGGTACGTAATTTTCATTTCTGTGCCCACCTCCAGTGGTACTGCTTTGTAGTCTGCAGAAAGTTATGAATACCCGAATATTACTGGGGTTGGAAAAAAAAAATACTTACCATAGTAATCTTGTTTCTTCCCAGTGATACTCCGGTATTCATGACTTCCCACCCTGCCTCCCATTCCAGAGCCTTTAGCCTCTGCACTCCTGCATACTGTGCTCTTAGAGGTATATGTGCCACTTTCTGGCACAGTTCTGATGAACAGGGTTCATGTTGTGTTTTCCCCCTTTTTCAGGTGACTCTGACTTTTTTTGGGGGTATCTGTCGTGTTTTTCCCCTCCAGTTGGAGGGTTTTATTTAAGGAGTTTTGGGTTTAATTCTTACGATTATCATTGATTATTAGTATTACTAATAATTAATGCTATTCAGTATTCATAGTTCCATGGGCCTGCCTTTCCAGGCATGTAGGAAATCTGAGGAGTTTTAGAACATTGGCAGTTAGTATGGGGTAGCATTTGAAAAGTTGTCACGTGCAAAGAATTCCATCATTTACATGTGTTCTATTCTATCTGGGTAGTTCTAGCTAAAGGGCTTACTGCAGAAAGTTATGAATAACTGTGTATCTCTGGGAAGAAGCAAGATTACTACGGTAAGTAATTTTTTCTTCAAACAACATGAAGTCTTGCTATATTATAGACATTAGCAGTTTGATCCAGCTCTAGAACTGCCCCGGAGTGAAATGGTTAAAACCATTCCAAAATAGAATTTTGGCACGAGAGCAGCTCTATCTGTGTCATTTCAAACTTGAACTGTCAGATTCTTTACTCCGCCTCAGTGAACAGTCGCTCGGAGATTTCTCCTTCTGCTCGGTTCATTTCTCGGTTGGATTTAACCGAGAGTAGTTTTATTTTAACCGCAAAACCGTTCGGTTCAAGCTCTATCTGTGGTAACCGTAAGTAAATGAAGGTTTTGTCTGTGTGGAACTTGTAAGTTATCGGTTCGGTTTTGAACCGATCAGTGGGTTTAAAACTCATTTAAAACTAAAAGTTACTATTTTAGAGTGCGGTTCCCGGTTCTTATCGGTTCTAAAAACGGATTTATTACGGTTTTTCCAATACCGTGACACGGTTAGGAACCGATAAGGGTGTCTTGCCTGGCACTGCCGTTAAAAGGCAAGTTTTTGGTTAGGCTGGCATTATGTCTGAGAAACCCAAAAGAAAAACCGGCCTTACTGGTTTCAACACTGTGATGTTTGTGAAGTCTTTGCCAAGGCTGACCCACACACCACATGTGTTTATTGTCTGGGGTTTGACCACCTCCAGTCAGACTGCCAGGTATGTAAGAATTTCCTGCAGCCACCCTGGAAAAGATTGGGCAGGCTCAGGGAACGAGAGGCCAAAAAGTCCGCTGACCCGGATAGCCAGCCCGGTTCGGTGCCAACCGAACCAGAGGAGTGCCCTCTGACCAGGGCCAGACCTCTCGGCAAAGAAAGCTGGTTCTGAGGAACCAATTCCAGTAAAAAACAAGAAAATCAGCAGGTCTGAGTCCAAATTCCTTCTCCAACTGCTGCAGAGATAGCAAAAGCCATACAGATTGTCCAGTCACTGTCTCAGGGTCCGTCCAGACCACCACTATCTGGTAAAGGTCGGTTCGTCAGGTCCCAGTGGTTCAGGATTATGATATTGAGGAATTTTATGAACCAGAGGAGGGGAGGAGGATTATGAACAGTATGAATGTGGCTGGGAAGGTCTGGGTGTGCCCATTGAACGGACATCTCCCAGACAGACCTTAGAATCTCCCCTATGCTGTCTGAGTCCCATCTCATTTTATGTTTTATAAAAGTTGCTGAAACCCTCCAGCTTCCTTTAGAAGAGGCTGTGGATGAGCAAGAGGAGCCTGATTTTGTAGAAATGATGGATATTCCAGAGTCTAGGAGATTGTCTATTCCTTTACATAAGTCTTTTAGAAACAAACAATTAAAATTTTAAAAGCTCCTAATTCTGTGCCTCCTGTAGATAAAAGATGGACAGAAGGTGTACATTGTCAGGCCCTGATACAGAATTCCTTTCTCAGCAATGCAGTCATGTAGGGTAGTTCAGGCTGCTGCCTGTGATAAAGCTAATATTCCTTGGCTTCACATCCTCCTGACAAGGATTCCAGGAAGATTGATGCCATGGCAAAAAAACAGTATATGGCAGCCTCTCTGGGACTCAGGCAAGCAAATTATATGGCTTATGAAGCTAGGTATCAGAAATCTAGATGGGATACTGTTATGCAATTGGCCAAGCAGGCCCATGGCCAGCTGGCTAGTGAACTAGAACAGGTGGCTGCTGATGGCATTGAAGCCTCTAAGGTTCAGTTTCATGCTGCTGTGGATGTTAATGATGTTTCCTCTAGGGTCATGGCCACATCTGTAGCTTTTGTAGGTTGGCCTGGCTCAGGTGTACTAGTTTGTCACAGGATACCCAGACTAAGGCTATGGATTTTCCTGTGGTGGGAAATTCTCTGTTTGGAGAGCAGACAGAGAATTACATGAAGAAGATGGATGAATATGGACTACTTACAAGAGTGCCCAGGCTAAGGGCGGCAAACCACTCCTCAAGGCATGCCCCAGGGGTAGGGGTAGGCCTTTTCACAGGCCCTCCTACCAGACTCAGGCCTCCTCTGCCTATGCTCAGAGGGCTTCTTCAGAGGCAGGGGCAGGCGAGGGGTGAGCAGACCTGCTCCCACTCCCCAGCCTAAAGCTCTCTAGAAACAGGCACCCTGATGGGGTGCCCAGGGCATTCTCCTGTACCAGTGGGGGCAGGCTGACACTTCAGTCAGAATTGGGCTTCTTTAACCTCAGACAAGTGGGTTCTGAAGTAGTAAGCCAGGGTCTGGTTCTCAGCTTCAAAAGTTTCCCAAGTTGAGAAGCAGACTTTTCTACTGCAAGTGCTTCAGAGACCCTCGCTCTGAAACAGAGGTCTCATCCCTGTTAGCTCTCAGAGCAGTAGAAAGGGTTCCTCCCTGCATCAGGGCAGGGGTCTGTATTCCAGATACTTCCTTACCCCAAAAAAGACAGGAGAATGGCGGCCCATTTTAGATCTCAGATATCTGAACAAGCATCTTCTGAAACCAAAGTTCAAAATGGTAACTCTGGCAAGGATTTTACCTTCCCTAAGGCCAGGGGACTGGCTAGCCTCCCTGGACCTCAAGGATGCCTATTTCCATGTCTAATCAGAAGATCCCATCGAAAGTACCTCAGATTCGAACTGCCCTCAGGCCATTACCAGTTCAAAGCAATGCCCTTGGCTTTACCTCTGCTCCAAGGGTATTCACAAAGTGTCTAGCAGTGGCAGTGGCCACCTAAGGAGGCAGAGGATTGCTGTTTTCCTTATCTAGACGACTGGCTCATTGTAGGCCAGGTCCCCAGAACAGGTAAAATCTCACCTGCAGGTCACCAGCCGCTTCTCACCTCCCTGGGTTTTCTGCTAAACCTACCAAAGTCGGTTCTGGAACCAGTCCAGGTACTCACCTTTATAGGGGCAGAATTGGACACAAAGCTAGCCAGAGCCTTTCTTCCCCCAGAAAGGGTAAGGAATTTAGTGGCTCTGGCCTCTTCCTTCACTCTGCAGGTCTCTCGACCAGCAAGACACTTTCTGCAGCTCCTGGGGCACATGGCTGCATCCACAGCTGTTGTGCAGGGAGCCAGATTTCAGATGAGAGACATTCAGTTTCACTTGAGAACCTTTTGGTCTCAGAAGAGACCCCCTTTCCAAGTTGGTCCCAGTGACTCGAACCTTGATCCTAGCTCTCCAGTGGTGGCAGGATCAGAGCAATTTAAGAGCGGGGGGTCCCCTTCATTTCCCCTTCTCACGACTTGACTCTCACTACAGATGCTTCCCTTCTGGGTTGGGGAGCCCACATGGACGACCTTTCCACTCAGGGAGTTTGGTCCCCCCAGGAATCTCTGCTCCACATCAATTTGCTGGAACTCAGGGCTGTCTTTTTAGCTCTTCAAGCTTTTTCTGCATCTGTCCACGACAAGGTGATACAAGTCAGAACAGACAACACCACAACAATGTGGTACATCAACAAACAGGGGCACTCGGTCTTTGGCCTTGTGCACGAGGCAATGAAGTTGTGGTCTCTGGCCTATTCCTGAACACTTCCCTCATAGCAGTTCATCTTCCAGGGAAGGACAATGTCCTAGCGGATGCCCTCAGCAGGATTTCCCAGGGCCATCACGAATGGTCCCTGGATCCTCAAGTGCTGGGGATAGTTTTTGCCAGGTGGGGCATCCCTCAGATAGATCTTTTTGCAGCCCCAGACAATCACAAACTTCCTCTGTTCTGTTGCAGGCCTCCAGTGCTGGGCTCAGTTCCCCTGGATGCCCTTCCTCTGGATTGGGAGGGGAAGTTCCTCTATGCTTCCCCTTTCCTCTCCTATTCAAAGTACTAGTCAAAATCAGATCTCAGCCTTGCAGGGTGATTCTGATTGCCCCGGATTGGGCCAGGCAGCCCTGGTACCCTCCTTCTGTCTCTGACAGTCCATCTTCCCCTGTGCCTCCCAGGAATCACATCTGTTGACTTGTGCCCAGGAAGGGTTTGGTATCCGGACCTCAAATCCCTCAACCTCAAGGCCTGGCTCTTCAGGAGTTAGAGTTTGCTGGTTACACCTCTCTCAGGGTGTTCTTGAGATCCTAAGGGCTTCCAGAAAGCCTTCCACTAGGAGCTACTTATAGTTCTAAATGGAAAAGGTTTTTCCATTTGGTGTGCTAGGAAAAATATTTCCGAATCTGCTGAATTGCCCATTTTGTTAGATTACATAGTACATCTTAATTCCTTGGGTCTCAGACCAGCTACCCTGAGAGTTCATTTGGCAGCTGTGTCTGCTTTTGTGTCAGCAGGAAAGTCATCCCTCTTTCCTCTCATCCTGTGTTTTCCAAGTTTTTAAGGGATTACTCCATACTAATCCTCCTTTCGGGAACCGCCCCTGCTTGGGACCTTAATGTTTGCATTGCCCAGTTAATGCAACCCCTTTTGAACCTCTGTCTTCTGCAGAGCTTAAGTACCTAACTTGGAAAACTGTTTTTCTAGTGGCTATCACTTCTGCCAGATGCATAAGTGAATTGCAAAGCCTTGTCAGTGGAGACTGACTTTATTTCTTTCCACAGGGATAAGGTAGTCCTTAGGACTAATAGGAAGTTTTGCCTAAGGTGGTTTCAGATTTCCATCTTAATCAATCTATCTCCCTTCCAGTATTTTCACTGCTCACTCCTCTTGGGTGAGAGGAGGTTGCACAGCCTGGATGTTAAAGAGGCTCTTAGTTATTATATAGAAGCGTGCAAAGGTCTGAGGTTGAATCCTCCAACTTTTCCTTACCTATGGTGAAGCTAGGAAGGCAACCTGCCACTAAGAGATCAATAGCCAGGTGGATTTGTCTCTTTATCCAATTTTGTTATCAGAAAGTAGGCAGAGCCCCAGTTTGAGGGGCTTTCATTTCTACCAGGGTACAGCTCGTCTCTAGCTGCTGCAGAGATATCCCTTTTAGAGATTTGCCAGGCTGCTACTTGAAAACGGTACACACTTTTTACCAAGCATTACTCCTGGATGTCCAGGCCAGGAGAGATGCTCGGGGGGGGTTTGGCACAGCTGTTCTTCAGAGCCTATTCCCTAAGTAGGTTCTGCCCCTCCTCCATGGAAGTACTGCTGTGTATTCTGCTAATGTCTATAATATAGCAAGACTTCATGTTGTTTGAAGAAAAAATTACTCACCTTAGTAATGTTGTTTCTTCTAATGGAGTCTTGCTATATTATAGACCTCCCCCCCAACCTGCCCCTCTCAGAACCTCTACTTGGTGAGGTGCGGGCAACTTAGTGTGGGCACTACTTATGTCCTGTTAGCATTTTGTCCCCTTTGGGACTTTGGGAGTGTGTATGTGTGTGCGTGTGTGTTTTATTATACTTATGTTCCATTTTCATATTATTAGAATGGTGTTAGTATTTCTGGTCCCCTGACTTGAGTCTTGGGTGTTGGGACCATCAATGGTTGTTATTATTTAGGTAGCCATTTGGCTAGTGTAGGTTACAGCTTCCACACAGACCTTAGTGAGTTTGGCTCATAAAGATCTGACAGTTCAAGTTTGAAATGACACAGATAAAGCTGCTCTCGTGCCAAAATTCTATTTTGGAATGGTTAACCATTTCACTCCGGGGCAGTTCTATAGCTGGATCAAACTGCTAATGTCTATAATATAGCAAGACTCCATTAGAAGAAACAACATTACTAAGGTGAGTAATTTTTTCTTCCCGACCACTCCTCCAGTAACTGTATATCACTCTTCATTGCCCCCCCCCAAGGTGTCCACCCTGTTACTGAGTTTTGTGTCATCTGCGAAAAGGCAGACCTTCCCCTGAAGCCCCTCTGCTATGTCACCGACGTAGATGTTAATCAGAATATGCCCCAGCACCCGACTCCTGAGGGATCCCGCTCGACACCCCAATCCCCCCAGTGCGCACCCCACTGACCATCACCCTCTGGCTTCTCCCCGTCAGCCAGTTCTCCACCCATTGTACTATTTTCTGCCCCACCCGTAGACTCCCCAACTTATTAACCAGCCTTCCATGGAGCACCGTGTCAAAGGCCTTCCCGAAGTCCAGATAGGCCGTGTCCATTGCACCACCCTGATCAACCACCCTCGCCACCTTGTTGAAGAATTTGATCAAGTTTGTCTGATATGTCCATCCCCGAGTGAAGCCATGCTGCTGAATGTCTTGCAGACCCCCTCTTCCAAATATCTAACCATCCTTTGTTTCAATATTGCCTCCTTTATCCACCACCGATGTGAGTCTGACCGGACGATAATTGCCCGCATATCCAGACATATCCAGTCTAAAACCAGAACGTCCCCAAATTGAGTCTTTCTCTGATGTTTTTTTTTCCCCATCCTGTTGTCTAAATCATAGTTTGTACAGTCAGTCACACATACTGGTCACTCCAGCTGGAACCTGCTGGCCACATCTGTTAGTCTTCCATACAAAGGCCATGCTGCTGTCTCTCTTGGTTGGGAGCTGATAACTAAATTTGATCATTACGTACATACACTGTCAGTATCATTTTATGAATAGTTTGTCCATTCTATACTACTACCTTGTTTTCCAGGCACAAACCGTGAAGGACGTGTTTGCTCGTCAGCTGATGCAGATCAGTGGGATTAGCGGAGAAAAGGCTGCCGCCATCCTGGGAAGATACAGCACACCTGCCAGGTATAGTTTTATCTTCCATGCATGGCTTAGCGATTTTTTGTGTTTGCTTCTCTTTAAACTAGACTGAGTTTCCATCTCTGTAAAGTCCTGAGTGCAATGTTAACTGTAGTCCAGCTGTCTTTGATGGTTTGTCATTTTCCTTCTAAACTGTTTTTATTTTGTCCCTTTTGATGTGTCATTGCATAGTTTGATTCACTAACTGTAGAGCAGCAGTACGCATTAAAATTGCCAACAGTCAGGTCTGCTAACAAGAATTGTAGCAGGCTTCAGGGGCCAGATGTAGATAACATCTCCTATGCCTGCACACCTGATCTACTAAGCTAATGGGCAAGTTTGATGAAAAATTCTTGTGCTTGATTTCTAGAAGGACTCTATCCAGACGCTTCCTTTCCTTCTACACAGGTGGCTGCCCTTGTCGAGTGTTGTCATTCTCCACCCCCCCAAATACCTATTGTGGATTCATTATTGGTACATAGTTATATTGCAGGAAGGGATCCATACAAATGTTGCTTATGGTTCACATCTGGTGCAGGGTCTGCTATTTGTACACCAGTGCCTTTTTAAAATCCTGGGTAGCTGCAGCATAATTAAGTAGATGATTGCGCTGCTGTAAATGTGCAGATTATTTTATATACCCAGTATACAGGAGTATCTCTTCCTCAGAGGACTAGGGAGCCCAGGGTGGAGGAATGGCAAGTGGTAAGGGGAAGGGGTGGGAATGTGAAAGTAGCATCACTGGTGAGAAATTCTAAAGGGGTACCTATATTGAATAGATTTGCACCACTGTCTGGAAGGAGAAAGGGGGCAACAGGAGGTGAGGTATGAGGTCAGGTTGAGCCAGGGTTGAGAGCAAGAGTACAGGGGAGGGGGATGGAACTAATCCGGGTGGGCAGGGAAGAATATGCAGGCAAAACAGAGTGGAGGATGGGGAAGGGAGAGAAAAGGAATGGAAAAGGGGAGGGAAGACTGAAAGCAGATAGATAGTCAGGAGGGAAGGGGCAGATTGGGAGATGGAAAAATGTTTCTAGGGACATGGATATGTTGTTCATCCACACTTATTGGCGGGTTCCTTGCCGCTTTAAATCTTGCCAGAAGGTCTTCAAGCTGGCTCCTCCCACCCACCCGGGTGGTAAAACTCTCAGCTCCGCCCCATGACGCCAGATCTTCCTTACCGCTTGGAAGCTCAGGTTCCCTCCTTAGCGCTCTGCGTTTTCGACTGGTTCCTGGAAATTTCGGTCTTCGAAATCAATTGGAAGTTTTCTGGAACTTCAATCTTCTTCTTCTTCGCTGCAGCGATGGCTCATTTGTTTTCCGGCTCTCGGAGGCGCCCGGCTAATTCCTCCAGGAGAGACCCGCACTCCACGTGCATTTACTGCCTTGACTTGGATCATGATCCTCAACTTTGCAAATTTTGTTGTGCCCTTTCGGCCAGCTCTCTGGAGGATCGTGCGGCCCATTCGGGGCTCGGGCGACCGGAAATTTTTCCCGCTCCAGAAAATTCCTTGGAGACTCGTCGGGCAGTGTCCACGTCAGCTGTCTCGGCTGAGCAGCTCGATCTACTTTTCTCCGGGGAGGGGGGCGGCTGCCCCTCCCTCTTCCTCGATCGCGGCGCTCATCCCGCTCTCCTTGAGTTCTCCTCATGCAGCTTCGTTCAAGGAGCTTCGCCAGTCCTTTTCCTCGAAGAGAGAAGGACCTTCGGGACCTGCCTCTCGGCCCAAGTCCAAGGAGTCGCAGGCTAAGTCCCTTCGTCTGCGCTGGAGGGAGCGGGAGAGTTCCACCTCCCCTGCCGGCCGACGTTCGACTTCGGTCGAGGATGCGGCTCCTGCCACTGGCCTCACGGTGTCCCCGTCAGGTCAGCCGGCCAGGACTCCCATCGACGTTGTCGAGTCTCTCGACCCGTCATCTGGGCTGTCTTCTGCTGGAGCACTTCATCCCTTAGCTGGTTCCCCGGCCCAGGCGTGAGTTCTGCCTGTACCCAGCAGTGCGACAGACCTCGGCCCTTTCTTCAAGCCCGAAGGAGGAGCGGGTGCGCCCGCTCCTTCCCAGGCCCGCCCTCGGTTCCCCAGTTGGTCTCAGTCTCGGTCCTCCTCTCGGTCTGGCCGCTCACGCCCGACCTCGGCGTTCTCAGTCGAGGCACCGAGTCAAGTGGCATTGCGTTCTTCTCGTCCCCTCCTCGGATGAGGGTGAAGCCTCGATGCCGTTGGCGTCGGCGTTGAAGAGTTTATGTGGCAGCAGCTGCTGTTGTCTGGAATCAATCGACCCGATTCATTCTCCGGCTAGTAAGCAGCTGTCGGCGGCTTGAACCCGCTCGAGGGCAGTCGAGTGCCCTCTCGGGGCGGTTGCTCAATCCGATCCCTACTCCCCACCGTCCTCGGTGGAACCCAGGCAGGTCATGACCTGTCCCACAGGTTATCTGTCCCCCTCACTCCCGCCCGCCCTCGGCAGGAGAGTGACTCAGGCCTGCGGCAGCTTTTTGCAGACCCCTCGGAGCCCGAAATCGACTCCTCTATGTTTCCTAGCAGGGAGGACCCAAGGTCTTCTCCGGAACATTCCGCGGATGACAGCCCATCGTCCTTTATGGGTCTGCTCCAGCTCATCTCGGAATTCACCGGGATGCAGCTCGAGCCCGTTTCCAAACGGGCCCCTTACCCCCTTATGGAGATTCTAGACCGAGGGGGTTCACCCTCGGAGGCCTTCCCGGTGGCTGAGGCAATCGTGGGCCCAGCCTTGGATCTCTGGCGGCAGCCTACTTCCTGCCCTGTGCCTTTGGCCAGGATGGCCAGGAAGTACTCTGTCCCTGTCGGTTCTCTGCCGGGTTTCTCGGAACACCCCTCGGCTGAAGGGGTAGTCACCGACAATGTTTTCCAATGTTCTGGAAATGCTAGGGATGTGGATAGGCCCCTGACAAGAGTCAAAAGGATGGACTATGTCGGGCGCAAGGTTGCCTCTGCGTCCTCCCTAGGCCTCCGTCAGGCCAGCTCGGCTGCACTGATGGCACATTTCTCCCACGCCCTCTTGGGCTCCCTGGATGAGGTCCTCCCTCATCTCCCGGCCGACCTGCGGACCACAGTCCAGCGGGTGTGGGACCAGGGTAGGGCGGTGGCAAAACAGCGCTCCAGATGGCTCTGGATCTGGTCGACTCCTGTGCCAGATAGGTGGCAGCCGAGGTGGCCATGCGCCGCAGGGCGTGGCTGAGGTTATCCTCCTTCTCTTTGGAAACCCAGCACGAGTTGGTGGACATTTCCTTCTTGGGGACTGACCTTTTCGGCCCTGGAGTGGAGGGACACCTCCAGGGGTCCGAGAAGTCCGATGCCACTCCGGACTCGGTCACTCCCGCCCGGAGGGACAAGGGCAGCTGGCAGCCTTTGCATAAGCCCCTTTGCCCCCCGGCTCCTGCGGCTCGACCGGCCCAGCACGAGGGCCAGCAGGCATGCGCTAGGCGGCCTGACGCCAAACCAGCGTCTTCCTCCAAAAGGAAGCAGGGAGGTAAAGGTCAGAGAGCTCTCTCAGCCTCTTCCTCCCCAAGCCTGCTCAGTGGCCAGGCTAAGGGCGCTGTCCCGGCCCGTCGTCCCTACCGGTTTCCCTGTGGGGGACGGGTCAGCACCTCCTCCTCTTGGTCCTTCCCGGACCTCTAGGGAGTCGGGAGGTGCTAAGGGTCAAGTCCTGTCGCGAGTTCGAGCAGGTTCCACCATCACAGGCCGTTGCCCACGGGATCTTCGGAGTCCACAGCCTCTTAATGCGGCCCTCTAGAGCCAACTGCCTGGCCCTCTAATTAGAGGTGATCAGGAAGGTTGCGGATCCTCCTTCTACCCTTGGTTCGTGTCCAGGTATTCCTGGTCTCAAACGGACAGGGAGGGGCTTGCGCCCCATTCTTCCGCATGCCTGGGTGGTCTCTCTGCTTCAGATATCCCATCCTCATAATGAGGCGTGTGGCTTCTTTCCTGGGCCTCCAGGACGTACTTTTTCCTCTTTCAGTACGTTTCTTGGGAGACTCCTCCCTTTCCTAAACGAGGGATCTCCTTACGAGTTCCTGGCCAGGCCCTTCGTTCTCTGCTCAGCAGCTTTCTGCGGCATCGAGGGGTCGGGGCGTAACCCCACCCGGATGGCGGCCTGACTACAACCCTTCCAGGCGGAAGGGGACGATCCAGTGTTCTGGCTCTCAGACTGGTCTCCTTTTATCGGAACCACGTTGGAACTCGTGTCTTAGCGGGTGATCCTTCTTCGGGACGAGGCTCGAGTCTTGAGTCCGAGCTCAGCTCCTGGAGGACAGGGCTGAGGTTCTTCCTCCTTACCTAGTCAGGTCTAACTGGGCAATTCGCCTGCCGGAACCTCCTGGGCCTCATGGCCCGGCTCAGCGTGGTCTGTTGGACCCGCTGGTTCATGCATCCCCTAGTGGGGACTGGCCAGCCAGCGGTCACAGTGCTGCGTTCCTTCGGACCAGTTCGTGACTACAGCCCAGGAGTTAGGGGAACGCTGTACCTCGGACCGTTCCAGCTCTTGCAGGAGAACATCCTGTTCGTCCGCCCTGAGTCGACGGTCTTCTCCAACCAATGCTTCTCGGATGGGTGGGGATGCCCATCTAGGGGAATACAGAGTGCTTCGCCTCTGGTCCTCTCGGGAGTCCCGATGTCTTTCCTACCCACTGGAGCTCCAGGCGGTCCGCTTTGCTTGCACTGCTCGCTCCGTTTGTGCGGGGTCTAGTGGTTTAAGTCCAAGCGGACAACAACACGACCTTGTGCTACCTACCCCACCAGGTTGGGTCGAGCTGATTGCCTCTGCGTAAGGAGGTTCTCCGTATTGGGTCTTTCGCGCAGCTGGAGGCGGTTTCCTAGCCATTCGATGGCAGGAGCCTCCAGCACCCTGGCTGATGCCCTAAGCCGGACATAGGCTGCGCCTCACGAGTGGTCTCCCCTGCCGGAGGTAGCACAGGATCTTCTCCCTCCTTCCCTCCAGGGAGAATACGAGGCTGAGACTGTCTTATGCCCGCCCCCTCAGCAAGGTTTGCTGTAGGGGATGCCATCGAGCCGCGGACCCGGGCCTGTTCTATGCCTCTCCCCATTTCCCTTGACCCACGGGCAAGGCGAGGAAGGACTAGGCGCAGGCAATGCTGGTAGCCCCAGACTGGATTGCCAGCTCTGGTATCCAGCTCTCCTCAGTCTCAGCCCCAGGCTCCCGAGGCGGCTTCCAGCCCGCCCGGTCCTGATCTCTCTCTTGTTCAGGGAAGGTTTTTCATCTGGACCTTCAATCCCCTGCACCTGCAGAGCTTGGTCCCCTAATGCTGACTGAGGCCAGGCCTTGGGTCCCTTACGCAAGGTCCTCGGCGTTTTGAGGTGTCCTGCTATAAGTTGGCCAAATGCTCGCCTTCAATTGGAAGAGTTCTCCATTTGGTGATGGGATAGGGCCTGGGTCCCTCTCCATCCTCGTGACATTCGGACCATCTCGGTCCATTCTTTTGAACTAGGGCTTGACAATGACCCTCTAGGTGCTTCTGTTGGTCACCCTGTCTTCCGGTTGGGCCAGAAGACAGTCGGTGTCAGAAAGGTGGTCTGGCACTTTTCTAGGCCTCGATCACACCTCCCTCTGGGGAGAGTATCCCATTTCTGTGGGATCTTAGCTGGTATGGGCTTAGCTCACGGGCAAGCCGTTCGAACCTTGCACAGGTGCGAGTTTCCCCACCTGTTGTGGAAGAACACCTTCTTGGGGCTACTCTGCCATCCAGAAGGAGGAGCACGTTCAGGCGCCCCTTTGAATCTCTATCTGGTCTTCCACAGGGACAAGTTTGTCCTTGCAAAGTTCCTTCCGTGGCGGTGGCGGAGTCTTCCCTAACCGGTATTGTCTCTGCGGGGTTCATCCCCATTCACGCCTTGGAAGTCGGGGCCTCGGTTCTCCAGTCTTCATACCTAAGTAGGGGGTGTGCGCCTTGCCTCCCTCCTCCCGGAGAACTGCTAGGAGTCTGCCAATAAGTGTGGATGAACAACCTATCCATGTCCCTAGACATACAGGTTACTCACCTGTAACAGGAGTTCTAGGAATGGTGTATGTTGTTCATACACACGACCCACCCGGCCTCCTTGGCTTCGACGCACAACCTGGCTTCCAGCGGGCTAGATCTGGCGTCATGGGGCGGAGCCGAGAGTTTTACCACCCGGGTGGGTGGGAGGAGCCAGCTTGAAGACCTTCCGGCAAGATTTAAAGCGGCAAGGAACCTGCCAATAAGTGTGGATGAACAACATATACCATTCCTAGAACTCCTGTTACAGGTGAGTAACCTGTATTTATTGGGATAAATTGTGGATGTGTAGATAAGTTCACCAGGGTGCAGAGGGAGCAGTTAGGTGGGGAAGCAGCTAGCACAGAAGGTAAGAATGGAAGGACGAGGAGCATGGATGCAGGGGATGGAAGGGTGGCAGTCATAGGGGACTCCATAATTAGGGGTGTTCACTAGGGAAAGAAAGGGGACTCGAATGCAAGCAGGAGGGTGGTTTATATGCCAGGGATGACAGCGGGGAAGGTGGGCCCAAGAATAAGGGAAATAGTAAGGGAGGTTGGAGGAAAACCTAGTTTAGTTATACATTTGGGAACCAACAACCTAGCTGGGGAGGAGGCTGAGATGGTACGAAGTAGGTTCAGGGAGTTAGAGAAGATCTGCAGGGAGGAAGGAAGTTCACTGGCCTTCTCAGAGGTGATACCAGTACCAAGGGCCAGCACAGCTAAGAAAAGAAGAATAGAGGATTTTGATGACTATCTGAGGAAATGGCGCAGGGAGGAGAGATTCATCTGTATTGGGAACTAGGAGGAGACCTGGTCAAACAAAGCACTCTTTTCACCAGACAGGCTACACCTCAGTAGAGAGGGTTTGAGGGTATTCAGGGACAAATTGAGACGAATACATAACCACTATGCTTAATTTAAACTACTAAGGGAGGAACAGTGGGCGTGCAGGCCGACAGACCTCGAGAGGAGGTAACAAGGGTATGTGAAGGGGTGCATACACAGGGGATAAATATGAATAGAAGAAAAGAGGGAAGAGAATGAAGGTCAGACTCTTGGTGGAGGGTGGTGTCTCTGAATGTGCGGAGTCTTGGAAACAAGATGGACGACTTGTAGGCAGTATTAGCAGACAGGAGGGTGGAGATAGCTGCAGTAACCGACACTTGGGCAACATCACACCATGACTGGGACCTTGCAATCCCTGGATATAAACTACAGGGGGGAGGGGTGGCAGTTTATATCAGGGAGGGAATAACTTGCACGAGGGAGGAGTCTGAGGAAGGGGAGGTGGAGGCATTATGGATTCAGAGGGAGAAAGGTGAGGTTGGGGGTGGTTTACAGACCACCCAGTCAAGATGAGGAGCAGGACGGGGAACTGATCTCACAAATATTGAAAGCTGCGGGGAAAGGAGAGGTGGTAATTGTGGGGGACTTCAGCCTGCCCAAGGGGGACTGGAGCATACCATCCACAACATGTGCTAAGAGTCAGGTGATCCTGGAAGGACTGCAGAGTGGGTTCCTGACTCAGGACATCACTGAACCAGCAAGAGGTGAGGCAGTTCTTGATCTGGTGCTCACAAATGGGGAGCATGTACAGGAAATAATGGTCAGGGAGCCACTGGGTGGAACTGACCATTATACAGCGTGGTTCCAGTTGGATATGGGCAGGGAAAGCATCCTGACTAAGACCAAAATCTTAGATTTCAGGAGGATGGACTTTAGGAAAATGGGCAAAGTGCTAAGGAGCCACCTGGCGGGCATCAGAGCAGATATGGGGTGGACCAAAGGTGGTCCGTCACTAAGGAAGGAATACTGGTTGCCACAGATGAGTGCGTGAGGCTCAGGGGGAAGAACACAAGGGCCAAATCACCCAGCTGGTTCAGTTCTGGGGTTGCCATGGCAGTAAGGGAAAAGAGGGTGACCTATAGAAAATTCAGGAAGACCAAGAGAGAGGTGGATAGGGAAAATTACCTAAGGTTGGCTACTGAGGCAAGTAAGGAAGTCCAGCGAGCCGGCCTGGTGGTGCTGAGGTTGAGGCGCTGGACACCACACCTCACGCGACGCCAGCAACCCGGGTTTGGGAGCGAGCTGGGGCCGCCGGGGGACGGCAGGGGTGGGTGAGGATTGAGTGCCCGAAGGGCTGCTCTTCTCCCCGGGGGGGGGGAGGTCAGGGGCTGCCTGGCATGCCAGCAGCTCCTGGTGGAGACCAGGGGTACTGCAGCATGCTCGGCTGCACGACATCAGCACACGCAAGGGGGGGGAGAGATCACCAGAACAGGGGAAACGCCGGTCTGAGGGGTAGGCGACAGCACCTGCCCGGCCTTCCAGGTTCCTCCACCCGGGTTCTCTCTTACATCGGAGTCTGTCTAGTAAGTGCGCCCATAGAGGAGGGGCGGCCCCACCCTGGAGGGGTTAAGCCGGGGGTGCCTTTCATGGACAGAGGAGGAGGGAGAGAGGAGGCACAGGTGGGTGGTCTTCAGGTAGGGCAGGATGCCTCAGAGGGGCCCCCCAGACCGTGACCGGAGGGAAAAAGATTTTGGGGGGGGGTGTCCAGCAAGCAAAGGCACAGAAGGAGCTACAGACAGCTGAAGGAATTAAGGGGGAGAAGGCTTTCTTTTACTATATAAGTGAGAAAAGGGACAAGAAGGAAGGGATTGTTGGGCTTAAGAAATGGGTGGAGGTAATGGGGGGGGAAGCAGAGATACTAAATGTATACTTCTGTTCCGTCTTCACCAGAGAAAAGGACGGACCAGTGCCTTCAGGAGGGAAAAGAGGAGTGGGGGGGATGAGAACACAGATGTAGTGATAGAGTAGGATAGAGTAAGGGAGGGTCTGCTGGCATTGAAGGTAGGCAAATCACCAGGTCCAGACAGAGTACATCCAAGGGTACTAAAGGAACTGGCTGAGGAGCTAGCAGGGCCAGTATCAGACCTATTTTATAGTTCACTGGAGTCAGGCATGGTACCGGAGGACTGAAGAACAGCACATGTAGTGGTTCACCACAAAAGGATGACCCAGGGAATTAGACCAGTCAGTCTGACCTCCAATGTGGGCAAGCTCATGGAGACCATACTAAATGAAAGGTTGGGGAGAGGCAGCATGGGTTTATTGGGGGGGAGATCACGTCAAACAAATCTGATTGATTTCTTTGACTGTGTCACTAAGACAGTTGACAGGGGCCAAGCTGTAGACATCCTCTGTCTTGATTTCAGAAAGGCCTTTGACTCTGTGCCCCACAAAAGGTTAATCAGGAAGTTGGTGGATCTTGGAGTTGGGGAAAAGATGGCCAGATGGGTGGAAAACTGGCTGAGGGACAGAACCCAGAGGGTGGTTGTGGGTGGAGAGTTATCTGGCACCAGAGAGGTAACCAGTGGGGTCCCACAGGGCTCGGTGCTGGGGCCGGTGTTGTTCAATGTCTTCATCAGTGACATTGGGGATAGCATTATGGGTAAAATATGCCTATTCACGGATGACACCAAGCTCTGTGGGAGAGTGGACACAGCTGAAGGGATACAGGACCTACCGGAAGATCTGGAAAAGCTGGGGAGGTGGTCCAAGATCTGGCAGCTTGGCTTCCATGCCAAGAAATGCAAAGTTATTCATATTGGAGCCAAGAGCCCCAGGGCAGACCAGTACTACCTGGGTGGAGTCTTGAGTATCTGCATCAGAGGAGGAGAAGGACCTGAGAGTGATGATCACTAGTGACCTGAAGCACTCCACGCAGTGCAAGAAAGCAGCAGCAAAGGCAAACAAGATGCTGGGATGCGTAGCTAGGGGGATCAGTAGTAGGAGAGAGGAGATTATACAGCCCTTGTACAGGTCACTGGAAAGGCCATGTCTGGAGTATGGAGTTCAGTACTCGTGCCCACACCTGAAAAAGAACATTAACCTGCTGGAGAAGGTCCAGAGGAGGGCTACAAAGATGATAGGGAAAAGGGAAGGGAACATTGGTTAACCAGGAGTAGCACACTAAGCTGAAGCTTGTTTTCAGATGTGACCTGGGAGCACAAGGAAGTGAAGTGACTTGCTTAGGATCACACAGTATGTACCTAGGCAGCTGTGTGATTCAAACCTAGATCTCCAGATCTGCAGCTCAGAGCCTTAACCCACTGCGCTATACTGCCTCCTCCTGATAGCGGGTCAGCAGGGTAAGGCATAAGAGGAGAGGTCGAGGGCACTGAATATGTACTCCCTGGAAGACAGGAGAGAGAGAGAGTGGACATGATTGGGACCTTCAACTACTTGAAAGGGATAAATAAGGTTGATAAGGAGAGTCTCTTTAAGCTGAGTGGCAACCATAATACGAGGGGGCACAGTCTTAAGCTGGAAGGTAGGAGGTTTAGGAGGGAGGTCAGGAAGCACTTCTTCACAGAGAGGGTGGTGGACACTTGGAATGCGCTGCTGGAAGAGGTCATCTTGTTGAAGACATGGGCAGCTTTAAGAGAGGCTGGGATAGGCATAGGGGGAAGGTAAGGATCATGGGTTGGTAGGATGGGAGGAGTGGGGGGGCAGGGACATTAGCTCAAGCTGTGAACCCTGCAATACGAGCAGACTTGATAGACCAAATGGCCGCCTTCTGCTGCCTTCTTTGTATGTTTGTATATGTCTGTATAAGAGTGTCCTTCACAGATTTTATGCAAAATAGCATTTTTACCATCTCTCTCTCTCTCTCTCCTCTCATCCTTAAAGCTAGATCTTTTAAATGTAGTCCGTAATCATAAATATCTCTCAGATTTACCATACTGATATCTGTATGGATGTTTTAAATATCAAATACTTAGTTCTTCCTTTAATCAGTCTTCTCTGTAGAGTCCCACTTTTGGGTCTAAGCCAGAGGCGCTTGGACCCCATGAGAGTAAATCTTTTAGCCAAGGGGCCAGCAGCAGCTACTGACTCAGTGTGCATGCGTGACACCACATGGTGACATATGCCTGCCAATAACCCTTGCTGGTCCCCTTACCTGCCTCAGTTCTGTGTTTTCCCGCCACTGGGAGCACACCATGGGAGTGAGTTGGTTGCCTCATTTTGTCATCTTCACGACTTCTTTCTCATTGTATTATTTTCCGGAATGCCCAAGTTGTGGAAAAAGAAGGGTTCATCAGACCTGCTCTTCTGTTATTGTGCTTGCAACAACAAAAAAGATTAACATCGAAGACAGGCATTCATTCTGCTTCTTCTGCCTAGAGTGTAGCCATTACATGGACTCCTGTGATGTCTATTTTTCCCCTCGGCTGCTGCACCCTTCAAATTCTTTGTTTGAAGCTGTGCGGAAAGAGCTCAACTTTTAGGGGAGGCATCAGACTTGGAGGTCACTAGGTAGAACTGTGGACTGTTACCCCAGGTCATTCGCCACTTTTAGGAGACAGCTGAGTCACAGAACCCTCCCCACCCCCGACCCCAGTACTGTGGCTGTGTTAGAGTCTGTGATGGTAGTGTTGGGTGAACCATTGGCTCCTTCTGGGCAACGAGTGGAGAACCTATAGACCGCTCACCGACAGACCATCTCTGGAGTCTGGAACAAGGCCACTGGCTTTGTCTACTACTTTGGAGACGCTGACGATCTGTGTTGCCTAAGCTGTTATCACCGTCTGCAGTGATGGCAGTCTCTCTCAAGTAGTCACACTGAATTTTGCTCTTCCCCTGGTGGGGAACAGATTAGTATATGCTTTACTCATTTCATTATCAAAAAAATAATACTTCTTACTAAGCACTACTTGAGTGCATTTTCGGTGACATGTCTTTTTGAGACAGTTGCTTGATTCTAACCAACTTCATGGTTTCAGACCTGGCAAAAGCTTGTACTGCTGTCACTCTGGGGCTGCTGCCATGTTACCACCTTTTCCCCTATGCTGTGGATCAGCAGTGCTATATGCTGTGAGGTAGGTAACTGAGTGTAACACTAGTTATGGCTCAGTGTGTATTTACCAGACTTCCACTGACCCTCAGCGGGGGGATATATAAGTCTAGAAATTATTCCCTACTCTTCTCCCCCCCCACGCAGTTTGGTAGTCTGATTATATTCAGTTGTTTCTTTTTTCTTCTTATATGCTTTTCCTTTCCCTTGTTTATCTGTCTTGCAAGCATAACTTGTCCCCACTTGTCTCATTGTCCTGGCAAACAGAACTGTGGTAGGCGAGGAGAACCATCAGTGGTTTTTGGCAGGCACGAATCACCAAGCAAGCAGTGTCCAGCAGCTGCCCTGAGCCAGTGGCATTGCTGGCCCCCTGGCCAAATGATTTGCTCATGCAGGGTCCTAGCACTTCCAGTTTAGACCCAAGAGTGGTCCTTCATGGACAAGATATTCAGTAAGATCTTCAGTTATGGTAATTGTGCATCTTTTCTTTCTGAGTGTACTTTTCTTAGGCTGAATTTTTTGGGTCTAATAAAAATACCGATCTTCTGGATGTGATCTTCGCCATTGTTTCCCACTGATGGTTCTGGGGCCGGAGGCACTAGGACCCTGCGAGACTCAGCTTTTACAGGGAGGGGAGCTGGCGTGGTCTATGACACTGCACCTGCACACTTCACATGGTGCTGCGCGCCAGCCAGTAGCCATCGCTGGCTCCCTCATGCACCTCAGTTCTGTTCCTCTTGCAGTTGAATACAAACCATGGAAGTGACAGTGCCTCAATGAATCTCTTTATCGCTAATTTTAAGTGCATCACTGCTCAGATTTCTTTCTCAGTGCCTTCTCTGTTTATTATTTTCTTTCTGCGATGCCACAGTCCAAGAAGAAGGGGCTAAGAAGTCGAAGAAAATCCAGCACCTTCCCATTATGCGTTGTTGCCACTGTATGAAGCACCTGGCTTGAATGAACCACTATCAAAGCGTGCAAGCCTGTCTTAGCCACAGCATGACACAGATGTGTGCAGCGCCTGCTTCTCTGTAGACTGCCATTCCCTAGAGTCATGTGATTAGGTGAAGTTGTATGATCCCCACCTTTAGAGGTAGGCACCGCACATATATAGCCATGGTACAGGTGGTAGGCCTTTCTCCTGAGCCCCTTCCTAGGACCTGTGGTTCCAAGGATGTACAGGGTCCTCTTGGACCTCACCCTGATGAGGTGTGGGAGGCCCTGGTGGGTGAATGTGGTGGACAGATAGCTCCTTCTGGGCAACTGACTGCAAGCCCCCACAGTCTGCCTGCCCTGAGCAGCAGAAGTCCTTGGTGGTGAGGCCAAAGCTATATGCCTGGTCTACACCAAAGGACACATAGGTGTCATCTTACTTACTTACTGCTTGCCAGCAGAAACAGGCAACACAGTCTATCAAGTCTGCTTGAGTGTGCAGCTAGCACCCCACTTTCTGCAGCTGCACCTCCGCTCCTCATCACACAGATGAATGCCGACTGACCTTGAACCAGATTAAGCTGTTGGTGGTATTTTTAGTGAATGGGGGAAATTTGGCCAGGACACCGGGGAAATTCCCCTACTGGTCTGTAGGGGGAACCCTTGTCGGTCTCAGCCAAGATGGCCGACATCCAGGAGGAAGGTATGGATGGAGGTGATGGAGGAGCTGGAGAATTTACTGAACCTTCAGAATCTCATACTATACACAATGAAACTTTGGAACCTCATACTTCTGTTGTTCATGATAGAACTGAAGGTGGGCAGAATTTAGCAGAAGGCATAGTGGAAAATGGGAGCACGACACTTCGCTTCCGACTGTTCGCTTCCTAACAACTCACTCCCGACAACTCGCTACAATGACAGTTCACTCCTGTAACATTACGGTACTACGTCAACTTGCTCCCAATTGCAACTACTCGCTCCCAACCTTTCATTTCAAAATAATTTTCTCATTGTAACAATGACTTGTCTCAGTAAGCAGCTCGCTCCCAACATTTAATTTGACTCTGTTCTCAGTTTAACAGCTCGCTCTTACCTTAAGACCTTAGAAGTCTCCACTACTCCGGGATTACAGGACACGAAGTGAATCAGTCACCTTAGTTCCCCTTAGTAACCGTCTGTATACAGGAAGTCATTAATTCAGTTGTTTAGTCATTAAAAACAATACTTTATTAATAAACTGTTAAAAATCCTTTGGCGTCTGAAGTCTAATATTCAAAGCTATGTGCAGTGCCTCTCAAAAACTCCTCAGTAGTTTGCTCCTCCATGTTAGAAGTAATACAGGCAAGACGTTCAACATTGTCTCGATGCACCTTTCAAGACACGGTCAGGGCATTACCAGCTATCAATTGTTCTAGCTCTGCATCCCTTTTTCGCTGTACACCTTTTAGACCATCAGTGAACTTCCACAGAGTGGGATGCGACATGCACAGAATAGTCTGCATCCCTCGGTGGAAAGCTTCAACCACATTATTAGTTTTTGCTCGCCCATCACTGACACTTTCAGCGTGATTCCATAAGGCTAGCTCAAACTGGGGCTGTCTCCTGCCAGTGCCTCTCCTATTGTATCACCCTATCCAGACATCTTCAAAGTAGTCTATCACAGGTAGCAAATCCTCAGGAAAAACATTATGTTGTTCGTCGGTAATTTCCTTGAAGCGTTTAATAACTTGATCAATCAGATAAAAGGCAAGAGAGGGCAAATATTTACATTTCAAAACAAATTCTGGCTCTTGTGCGTACTTTACAGCTAGTCCTTCCATCTGTATCTTTCGATACACACACTGTGTGAAATGGAAGAAGCATCCCACTTGCTTACTCTGAGGAAATGCTGTTTTGAATGCGTTAATTGTAGCCCTCTCAAAGTCTGTCATCACAATGTCTGGGGAAAGATTTTTGTTTAATTCTTTCAGAGCTGTTAGCATCCTGTCATAACACTCACGTCTTTTACTCGGTAGCAGAGCATAAATAGCAGGCTGTACTTTCCCAAAGCGCTCACCCATAATAACATATAACTGATTGAAAAGTGGAGGAGCAACACTGAAAGTGCCATCAGCATGCCATACCTTGGATCTTTCAAGGAACCATAGATTTCTTTCTGTACCAAAGATCAATATCCTGTTGTTCCCAGGCCCACTGTCATGTAAAAGAAATGTAACACTATCTGTGTCATAGTTCTGAGAGTAGGTTTTAAAAGTGTCAGGTATAATCAACTCAACTAGATCTTTTGGGTTTGGTGGGGCACCATGAACCCGGACTCTCTGCACAGTTCTTTTTAAGTTACGGTCTATCAGCTTTCCTGTGGCTGCTAAAGACATATTCTGTTTTGCATGTAGTAATACTTGCGTAGTTGTATCCTGGGTTGTTACTGCTCTTTCTTTTGCTATACTAACAGCAACAGATTTCTCCACGGCACAGGGTCAGGTGCATGACTGTGTGTAGAAAACCTCTATTATAGTTGGGTCATCAACTGAGACTGTGTGAAGCAGGCATTGCATACCTTAACCTTTTGAACTGCACGCTCACATTGCCATATCCCTTTATCCTGTGCCCCCCATTTGTGGAATGTATATATATAATTATTCTCGTCCACAAGCTTTCGTTTTTGGTGCTCTGAGGTGATGAAGTGGCAATTCATTATCACTGATGGCAGTAGCAAAACACAGACACAGGCTAGTATGCTTTATACTAGTAGCCACCCATTCCGGTTGGCCTGTATCATTGCAGGTAAACATTGCCCAATAGTGAGGCTCAATGTAAAACTGACATGCGCTGTCAGTAGGTGAGTGTAAGCTGTCTGTCACCTTTACTCCCCATGCTGTCAGGTGAGTGTAATCGATTGGTAATTCAGTACATTGGGTCCTCATATACAAGCTAGAACATACTGTATACTGTTTGCAGTAAAGCATGGTCAGACGGGAGCGAAATCGCTAGGAGCGAGAAAAAGAAAAATCAGCAAAATTAACCAGAAAACAAAAATTATGAGCACATAGCAAGCCAGGTTTGCCAGTAGTCTGATTACCCGTGAACACCTCACCCACTGTGAGTCTCTATTACAGAGTGGGAGACAGTGACAGAAGAAAAATGAGAGAAAAAAAATGAACCAGCATACAGTTCTATTCTCTTTAAAATCTGTACCGGGAGCGAAATCGTTAGGAGCGAGAAACAAACTGAGCTAATTTTCATCTCAGTGAATTGCCGGGAGCCAATATAGCGGGAGCGAATAGTCGGGAGCATATTGTCTTGTACCCATGGAAAATATACTACAAGGGTATGCTCAAGAAAAACACCTTGATGCAAACAGACAGAATTCTCAACTGGACTACACTACCCTGTCTGAGGAACATTTGCTTTATGTGTTTCAGATGCATAAAACATTTTTAACTCGGCTTGTTCATGATGCTGCAAATGATATTCCTGATGATTCATTTTCCATATCACTCCCTTATGCAAGTAACACTGATCTGATAACTTCTAATCTTCCTGTGGATAATAGTACTCAGCCTCCCTCCTTTTTACACCTAAGAGACACTAAGCGTTCTGGTAGCGCTGATGACTTTACCTGGACTCCTGAATCTGCCTTGCAAGCAGCCGGGTGGCAGCGACTAAAAGAGGGAGCTCCTTGGACTTCCCCGAGATCTGTATGCGCGGAAGAGATAATTAACACTGGTGCACGTCAGGATCCCTACGAAAGGCAAAATAATGAAACGGAGCAGCACTCTGAGACCGCACAACCTCGGGAGCAAACACAGACACTCCCACCAATGGACAATTCAGACACTAGCCAGCCACAGTCTGCTCTACACCAATCTGTGGGCCCCAACAGTATGCATACTCAGTCAAGCAGCTCCTCTGCAGAAGATGAACTAACACCTCACACTTCTGCTTTACACCCAGGAGCTTCACAACAGACTAACCCTCAGAATAATGTGTTTAAACTCAGTGATTTATTTCAGGCAGTGGGTACACCTGCACAGTGCAGAATCGCGGTCCACATGAAGTATCTTGGAGACCTGAACTCTGCACCATCTTGAAGGACTGTTCTACATTCTATGTTAAAAGATTGTTTGGGATAAGCCCCTCTGAATTTTTGCATTCATTCATGTTCACGGGGAAGCAATATATGACATTAGTTTTAAGAATGTTTATACATTAGAGCAATTTTGGACTAAATATGAAAATGTTAAAACATCTCCACTTTGGACTTCATTTCTGCTCATCCCACTCACAAAACCTCTAATTAAGATGATCACTTTGCTATTTAGAAGTGAGGGGGTGAACATTGCAGATGTTCAATATTGGCTCAGGTGCGATATCTTAAGACACCCCTAGACCAATCTTAGATGAAGATACAGTCTGGACTGGAGGATGGAAAGTTAAAATACAACCTCTCCAAACTGACAGAGGCATAGCTTATCTACCTGGTAGCTTTTATATTGGGAGAGACAGGGGATTATGTTTTTATCCTGGTCAGCCTTGCATCTGCCACAAGTGTGGCTTTAGAACTCACTTGAGACAAACTACGGTGTATGTTGTGCTTGGCCTATGGTCATGTCAGTTTGGGCTGCCCTACTCCTCAAAAGTGTAATCTGTGTGACGAACAAGGGCACACTTATCAATCCTTTCCATGGGCAGACCATAATAGATTAGACCAAGCTCCTTTAGACCAAATGCAATTGATAACAGACTCCCAAGATCAGGCTCAAAGTAGGAAAGAGAGTTTGTCTTTAGGGGTGGACCCCCTTCCCCCAAATATATCAACTGCCAAATCTGTTGAACCTCCCCCTTTGGCAGCATCAGCCCCTCTAGCTCCACTACAGTAACCCCTTCACAACCTGAGAACTTCCCAACAGCTCTCGCCACAATGCAGACTAGCTCAGATGTTCCCATAACAGACACTAAGTCAGAATCAGATGCCCCCTCCCACCCCTCCAACGGATAGAACCTTTACTCCAGTCACTACTTCCAGGAAGAATAGGGGGAAGAAAAAGCCTGCAGTTTCAACTCCTAGATGGTCCATTCTCACCAGGAATAGATGTCAGGCTTTAATAAAGAAGCGACAGTGGAGAGACTCTGGGGAGGAGGACACAGATTCTGATTCCTCTCAGGCATCCTTTTCCAAGATGGATTGCTCTTCTGACCCCAGACAGGAATCCTCTCATCAGGCAGAAATACAAAAAGGTATACCCCACCCTCCCCCAAAAAAATAGGTAGGAAAAATACGACATGTCAGTCATCTCTTTTTCTCTCCTATGGCTGCAACTTGCAAGCTGCGCTGTCTTTCACTTAACGTATGCAGCGTTAAGTCTTTTCGGAAACAGCTCACTACATTCCAATATTTAAACGACTTGCCACATGAGATTTATTTTCTACAAGATACGAGGTTAAAAACCCAGCAGGAAATTTTTCATGTATTCAAGAAATGGACTAGGGGGCCCTCTTATTGGACATGTGAGGAGGACCTATGTGACGGGTTGGGTATTTTATTCAGTAATTACTCTTTTTAAATCTCCAAAATTCTAGATATTCTCCCGGGATGTGCCATGATGATAGATTGTACTTATCACTCTTGGAAATTAAGATTAATTAACATATATGCCCCACAAAGCATAGCATCGAGGTCTGCTCTCTTCAAACTGTTGCATCCCTATTTATACACTTCTCATCACATCCTCTTCGGGGGGATTTTAACTGTGGACTGACACGTGCCAATAGAGGGGGCAAACTCCAAAAACTTTTGGGGATATGGCTACCCTAAAGAGAATAACCCAAACAGCTCAGCTTAAGGATGGATATTGTGAGGTTCATAAGACAGGTGCTAAAACATACTACAGAGGGAAATTTGCTACTAGGATTGACTTTATTTTTCTGTCTAAAAATATCCAGGTATTGCAGGCTGCGGTGCACCCTTGTGAGACTTCAGACCACCTGGCAGTCTCCTTGACTTGTACCTCGGCAAATGGTTCCGCTCCCTCCCGGTCTGGTTCCTGATGGAAGTCAAACTGCACACTTCTGACTGACATAATAATCTCCGAGATGGCCTTGAATTTTATACGTGCTAGGGTGTCTGTCATTGATGCTTATGATGCCTCCCTTTCGTGGTGGGAAGACACCAAAATTGATTGAAAAAAATGTGTTCTTTAGAAATCGAGACATAAAACCTTGACAGATTTAAATTTACTCTCTCTCTCTCTCTCTCTCTCTCTCTGCTTTGAAACCCAAAGGAATGTTTCCCAACAGATTGTAGCTCTTAAGGCAGACATAGAAGCCTATCAACATGATAGAGCCTTGTCCCTGAAACGCGAAGCGCAATGCAGCACCCATGGTACTAAACCCTCTTTAGATATTTTTAAAAGTTGTTCAGATAGGGTACATGCTACCCTTATGGAACAAATCAGAGATCTGCTCACAAAGACACTACGCTCTTCCTTACCCCAAATAAAAAAGCAAGTTCAAATTCACCTGGAAGGACTTTTAGGTTCAGCCACTGCAGACCCTGAATTTTTTGACAGGATAGCAGTCCCACAGGTTGACCAGATCCAATTAGACTCCTTACTCACTCCAATTTCTGTGGAAGAAACCAAGTCAGCCATACTACGCCAAAAGAAACGAACCTCCCCGGGGGCAGATGGTCTCCCAACAGAGCTATACCAGCATTTTATTACTGGTTCTTCCCCACCCTGTTAACAATAGTCTATACCAAAACATTATGAATACATACTTTTCAGAAACACCAGTTCTATTGAACATGAAAGGAGAATATTTGGACAATAACAGGGTTTTTTACAGCTCACTGACCCATGAATACCATCGAAAGTGTGTGGTGTTACTTGGTTGTCCTGCCATGGGAGGCTTGGGGTCAAGGGGAACTTGAAGCACAGATCACTAGACGAAGGAATGTGCCTTCGGGATACATGCTTAAACACGGTAGAGACAATGCACCATTTTTTCCTTGAATGCCCTTATAGTGTTTCTTTTTGGGTCGTGCTTTTGCACAAGTGGAAAGACAAGAAGTTAAAATTCATAACTTATGATATTTTGGTTTATGGTTACTTCACCCCAGACCTAGCTCAGGATCATCCCAGTACTCTACGATTGTTATTCGCTTTCTGTAGATACTATTTATGGCAAGCTAGATTCGCCTTTTTGTTGCAACAAAAAGTTCATATGAATATTCAAGTTACAAATCAAATAGTGCAAAATATGCAGGCTGTATTTTTCTCTGAGAAAAAAAGAATGACTTCTTCTGAGCATGCCAAATATTGGAAGTATTGGGATTGGATACTGACAGATATAGAGTGACTTTGAATACAGCCATTTGGATATAATTTATTAAGGAATCATGTATATTACCCAGGTTTTGTCATATGGGTCATGTTGTATTACGATAGATTCTCTCTTGTTTTTACTATTAGGGTTATACTCTATTTATCTTTCTCTGGAAGTATGCTACACTACGTTTTTTTTGAAAGTAGGATGTTAATTCTTATTTCAGTTCTGGTATTTTATTATATATATATTTTTTTCTTTTTCTTTCTTTTAAGTATTTAGTTTGTTTTAAAATATGACATAATACATTTTTCATTTATGTACTCTCCTTATGATTTTATATGAATACTTATTTTTTGTGTGTGTACTATGTTATGTTTCAATAAAAATTCCCCTACTATTTTCAATAAGTGCCCTGGGATCTTTAACATCCACCTGAACTACCACCATAACAGGCAGATGGGACCTCGGTTTAGCGTCTCATCTGAAAGACGGCACCTAAGAAGTGCAGCACCCCCCTCATGCTGCACTACGGTGTCAGTATTGGGATATTAACTCAAGTGCCATGTGTGGGAAATGAACCCACAGCCCTCTGACAACTCAAGTGTCAGGTGTGGAAATTGAACCCACAGCCCTCTGACAACCCTCTGATCTCCCAGCCTCAGAGGTGAGTGTGCTACCTGCTGAGCCACTGACACTGCTCATGCTGTTGTCACCATTTGTGGTGACAAGTTGGATGGCACCAGGGATGATGCTGGGCCCCCTGTTACACTGTTCGCGGTGTCTGAGGAGGGACCAAGGTCGATATACTTAAGTTGCTCATGTGGAGGTTGTCCTTTCCCGTGTGTTATTTTTGGTATTACGGTGACGTCTTCTTGTTATTTGTTTTATACAGTATGTTGAAACCCAAGAAAAAAGAGCTGCATTGAAAAAGAAGGATCCAAGACCGCTCATTGTGTGTGGTACTCCTATGGCCAAAAAATGGCTACAGTGTACCATGTCAAACCTGTGTGGCCTGCCTGGGATCAGGGCACAGTGAGAATGTATGTGGTGCTTGCTTCCCCATGGACCATCATACTCTGGAGAACCGATATTGAAGTGAGGTCGCCTGATTACCACCTTCAGAGGCAGGCGTCTCGTGTGCGTCCAGGGCTAGGTCTCTAGGCCTTTCCTCTGCGTCTTTTCCCAGGACCTCTTGTTCTGCAGAAGTATGGAGTCCTCCTCATCCTCACCACTCTGAGGCATCAGAGACTGTGGTGGTTGGGGCTGGTGGACAGCCAGTTCCTTCTGAGCAGTTGGCTGCGAACCTTCCACAGTCTGCCCACCCTGAGCAGCAGATGTCCCTGGCGGTGAGGCCAAAGCTGTATGCTTGGTCTACACCAGTGGACACCTTGACGTTGTCTTCTGGTGTCGCCCATGCTGTTGTCACCATTTGCCCTAAGGACGGTGCCCAGCCACCCCCAACACTGTTTATGGTGTTGGGGGAGGGAATAGCACAGAGGGTGTTGTCTGTTCTATTGCCAGTCCAACACCACAGAGGTGGATGGCTGCGTACATGGTGACAGTGATGGCTATGAACGTGGTGTTGATCCTGGGCTAGGTTCCGAGTGAGGTGTCACCGATAATATCATGTTGGAGGTCATCCCTATCTCCTGTGACACCGAGTATGACGTAGAAGTCAACAGCAAGTGAAGGGGGGACGTCCGGTTTGGCTGTTATCAAGGTGGTCATCTAAAAAAAAAAAGCAAGCTCCTCACCTTGGACGCTTAATTTTTTTAAAAACTCTCTCAGCATTGGTAGTTTTGACTGATTTCTTTTCAGCTCTTTCCCGTGAAACAAAAAATACCCATCTTTGAGGATGTTTCTTTCCTTAGGCCAAACCTTTGGAACTAACCCAGGTCAGCACAAGGACCACATGGAAACTTTTGCTAACTGGGGACCGCCCCTCAGCGTCTACATAAACATGGGTGGCCCCATCTCTCCTCAGTTCTTTTCTTGGCATCAGTCGTACTCGTCGGACCTACTGTGGAAATGCTGACCAACTAGCCATTGTCATTTATTTTATTGTTAAGTAATCACTCATTTTTAGTGATATCGCTGCTTCTGCATGCCGCCAAAAGCAAATATGTTGTTCCGGTACTGCGAGCACAGAGAAAAGATTTATAAGGATGACACACACACAAATTGTGTATCTGCTATTTAGGCCTCTCTTGTAATGTCAGGATTTGCCAGGGCTTCAATCAATGAACCAGGCAGCGCAGAAGTAAGTGCTGGAGAAGTTTTTGTTAGAGAAAACTCTAGCAGCCATGGAAAAAAAACAGGGTCATAAAGCAGCATCAACAGCCCATCGACTGATTTGCGGTCGCTGAAGTCGAAAGACTTCAAAAAAGGTCGGTCATCCTCGGGACACAAGCATAAACATAAGGAGGACAGAACTGCTTCGCTGGCAAGGTCTGTCTTGCTGTTGCGGCCTGCAGGTACTTTATTTGCATTGTCATCGCCCGTCCCTGTGGCAGTGATGCCAGTCTCACTGCTTGGACCATCGACCAGACACCAAAGCCGGGGCTTGACTCTGGCACTGCTGTGCCTACTACAGATAGTATGTCACCATCATAGATGGGTCCAGGCCCGCCATCATCTACAGTGGTCACAGTCCCTGGCCAGGGCATCATCAATGCGCAGGCATTTCTGGTGTCATTTTCAGATATGATATGTCACATACTTCGTGGCATGCGTATGAGGCCTGTACTGTCATTGACTGGCATGTCTGTGTTGCAGGCCCTGCCGACATCCTCGGCTGGTACACGGAAGTACCTTCTGAGCAGTGGCCTACGGTGTCACCAGCGAGGTCTTCAGTCCTGTCAAGAAGGACACTGATGATGAGGAAGACTATAATCCAGACCTCATAATGATGATTATGAAGAGGAGGAGGGTTATGGAGAAGAACTTTATGCTCCACGTTCTAGCTCCACAGTGTCTACTTGTATTGAGAATTCTGTGGTGTATGCACCCAGATTGCCTCCTCAAGACCCTACCTTACAAACTGTGATGCAACAAATACAGAATGCAATGGGATTTGCTGTGGAAGAAGAGGATTCAACTAAAAAGAATTTGATGGACTTTTTGGAGGTACCACGTACTCTGACTGTCCTTGTTCTTCCAATTTACCATACATGGCAGGATGCAACATTTGTTGGATGGTACAGACCAAATTCTATACCAGCTGCACCCAGAAGGTCTGGCAAGAGGTACCTTGCTCCTGCTGCCAAGCCTTGTTATGCCAGCCAGCCTGAAATAGATTATGTATTCATAATGGCTGCCCATGATGGATACAGTGCACCAAAACACATGAGCACCCTGCCCCCTGATAAGGATTGCAGGAGGTTTGATGTGATGTGTAAGCAAATGTATGCCTCTGCCTCACTAGGCCTTTGTGTTGCAAACTATCAGGCCCACACAATGTCAAAATAGCTTGCGGAAAGCTACCAAAGTTGCAGCTCAGGCTCTTCCAGAAGGAAATGCTAAGAATGAAACACTTAAAAATCTGAATTCTGGAGCTGAGGTGGGCAAACATTACTCTTACTATATGATGTTTCGGATGCATCTGTTAGTGCAGCTGCCACTGATATTAGCATGAGAAGGTATTCTTGGCTTAGTGTGGCTGGGTTTGCAACTGATGTGCAGCAAACAGTTCTGAGTGTTCCTTTTAGAGGCACTAAAACTGTTTGGCTACCATGTGTAAGAGGCATTAAAAGGCTTTCAATTTAAAGCACTTTGGGAGTGGAATCTGGGAATAAGCATCTCAGAGGAGAATTGGATTAGTTATGCAGTCACATGTGGGTTTGTTGCTTTGTAAGAAACACATGGAATCCCAGTATAAATTTATACACCACCTGTTCTGTCCTCCAACGATTGTACATAAGTTCAGCTCGTTCAGCTCCTCAGTTTCTCCAATGCGTGGGAGGTGTGGGGAGGCCTTGGTTACATGCATGCATTATTTGTGGGACTGTTCCTTGCTGAGGCAATTTTGGACATGGGTGACACAAGACATCTCAGTCATCTTGTGACATCAGGTGGAGGTAACACCAATATATCTCTTTTTCATCATGGGAGGTATGGGCCAGGAGGAATGGGAGCTATTCCCGTGCTGGATCAAGGTTCTTTTAACCTTAGCTAGACTATGGATTAATACATGGGATTCATGTATGATACCCACACTACAACAATGGAAAACATTAGCTATTCAAACCTTGGCCTTGGAAAGATTATCTTATTTACTAAAGGGAAGGGAGGGGGAAATTTCTAGAATCCTAGGAACCATTTTTGAACTCCTTGTCCCTGATAGAAACCCAGCATTTGAAAGAAGGGGCATGTTAAGAGTCGAGGGGTTAATGAAAAGAGAGGGAGTGAGTTGGCTGGTATCTCAGATCTCATATATAGCACAGGCACTTTGACATGTACTGGTAATTGGCTCTTGATTTAAAACTCATATGTAATATAATTTTTGACCCAGTTTAATATTCTCCACAATCTATATTACACTCCTCGTCAGTTATTTAAACTGGGTCATATTCGTTTACAGCATTATGTTAGATGTAGAGAAGCAGAGGGTACCTTACTTCATATTTTTGAGGAATGTAGCAAGGTTTGCCCACTATGGGATAACATTAAATCTAAAGCCGACCCCTTGCTGGGGCA
Source organism: Neoceratodus forsteri (assembly GCA_016271365.2). Classification (NCBI taxonomy): domain Eukaryota; kingdom Metazoa; phylum Chordata; order Ceratodontiformes; family Ceratodontidae; genus Neoceratodus; species Neoceratodus forsteri. The sequence continues at coordinate 406,316,536 of CM028132.1, read as the reverse complement.
TAGATAAGTTATTTACCCCTAAAGTGTGAATAGTTGGGGACTACAGTGGAATTTGTCAAAGAACGGAAATATTCTATGGCCGTGATTGCCATATCGGTTAAAAGGGTTGTTCTCCAGCACTGGAGAGACCAAACCCATGTATCCTATCGGGAATGGCTTCAAGAATTCCTATTTAATTTACGTCAGGAGAAAATGATAGCCAGTGTTCATAACAAATCTCAGTCTTACATAGCTAAATGGAGCAGGCTGCACACATTATATACCAAATAAGGTTGCTTGGAGCGCGCCTCCTTCTTCTTCGTCTTCTTCTTTTTTGTTTGATTTAGATCAGACATGCTGTGTTTTGACTAGACACCGCAGCCAAGGCGCTTGTTTTTTTCCAGTAGTGCCTTGTGCCTTTTCTTTCTGGACAACTCAGTTTTTCACATTTTATACTAGGGATGCATGGATACCTAAATTATACCGGATATCGGATTCTGGATAATTAATAATGATATCCAGTCAGGTCGGGTTTTTATCAGGTCTGATAGCAGTACAGGGAAAATATACCGAAAACGATTACCAATACCAGTTGCATTAAAATCACACACAAGCACAGCAGTGATCGGCACAGGCAGGTTCAGTGTGACAGTATATTGTTTTACAAAGCAATTACTGGAGCAGTATTTTTTAATGAAGCATTAGAGACTGTGTTTACGGAGGGAGAGATACAGTGCTCATTAAAACTTACATTCACTCTACTGTGCCCGTTTTTTACACATCCATGCTTCAGGCCACTTATGCTGCCTCCCGAGTCCCACTCCCACCGCTACCACCACTCTTACAGTTCAGTTTTCTTGTAAGTTACACTACAGCAGCATTACTCAACAACAGCATTGGAAAATGAGCAAGACAGGTTGGCAAATATAGTAGCAGCTCCTCTATTCAGCCTGTTTTGTTTAATTACTTAAACTGTCCCGCGGGGGGGGGGGGCTCCCCTCTGACACTCACGCTCCGTTTGTTTGTTCCTCCATGTACCAGAGCCATGCAGCAGACTGTACTGGAGCAGTATTTAATGCAGCTTTGAGAGAGCTGAGAGATGCCTCTTGACTACTGCACGGTTCCTGGCTCTGGCTCCCACCTGACCCCGCTCTGCTCCTGCCTGGCCATCCAAATTAACTGGCTCACTCCCTTCTTGGCCAACTGTTTGTCCATTTTATTTTAAATACCTCCATGACCTGACCCCACTCCCATTCTGCTACACTCCTGCCTGGCCATCCAAATTAACTGGCTCACTCACTCCTTGGCCAACTGTTTGTTACATTTTATTTTAAACACCTCCAAGAATAAAATACTTTCAGGTTTCAGTAGGCACCAGTCTCTTCCTCGTGCAGTGCTGAATTAAGCCAGAGCAACAGGTCTTCCACACGTAGATGAGCTGCAGCACTTACTCACTCTCGGCCACACTGGCAGTGTTATCTGCAGATTTAATGCATTTTACTGCAAGCAAACAAAAAACAGCAACTACCTGACCCACTTTGTAGTGGAGTATCCGATCAGGCCGGATAGAGTCAGAAATTGAAAAATCTGACCAGTTCAGTAGATCGGGTTGGATATCCGTGCTTCCCTATTCACACCCCAGGAAATCTTACTGTATTCTGACTAATGCAATGTGGTCTCACCATAGGACTGCCCCGGAGCCGAAATGGTTAATAGAACCTATGCAAATAATGGAATGCTAGGCTCAAGCTCGGTTTTCAAACCACTGTCCCTGGTTGCACTTCTTTCAGCCGTCAGAATCAAACCCCAGGAAGTCTTACTGTATTCTGACTAATGCAGTTAGCCCTTCCAGTTGAACTGCCCTGGAGATGAAAGAGTTAAAGCCTATATGTAAATAGTGGAACGTTCAATAGGCTCAAGCTCAGTTTTCAAACCACTGTCCCTGGTACATTTTATGTAACTGCCAGATTCTTTACTTCGCCTACCTGTGAAGTCGCCTCAGAAATCTCCCCTCAGCTCCTTCGGTTGAAGTACAAGTTTCGTAATTTTTTTATAACAACCATTTATTTTTGTTTGATTTTTAGACCTCTGTCCTTCGGTTACAGGTGAGACTAGACTAAGGTTTCTACTTTCCGGTAAGTTTTTCGGTTTCTGATCGGTTTTCACAACCTGGAGGAAACTGAAGATTCCCTTGGCTTCACATTTCCCTGAGAAGGACTCCAGGAAAATTGATACCCTGGCTAAAAAGGGGTACCTGGGAATTTCATCCTGCCTAGGGCAAGCTTCTTACATGGCCTGTGTTTCCAGGTACCAGTCCTTATGGGAATCTGTCCAAGAATTGGCCAGCAAAGCTTCTCCTCGGCTGGCATCTGACCTAGAGGAGTTGGCTAAGAATGGAGTGGAAGCAGCTAAATATCCGTTCCACATGGCTGTGGATACTAATGATAGTGCTTCCTGAATCATGGCCACTGTTGTATCTCAAAGGAGATTTCTATGGTTAAGATGCACTAACCTCTCTCAAGACACCCAAACTAAGGCTTTGGATTTTCAGCTAATGCAAAATTCTCTTTTTGGGGAGCAAACTGAGACATGCATGAAAAAGATGGATGAATACAGAGTGGCTTACAAAAGTGCTGCAGCCAAAGAGAAAGCTGCCACTCCTCAACGACAGCAAAGTAGAGGAGGCAAGAGCAGACCTTATCAGAGAGGCCTTTTTATCAGGCCCAGGCTTTCTCTGCCTACCAACAGCAAAGAGGTTACTTCAAGGGTAGAGGCAGAAGGTGTGCTGGCCTAGTGGACCTAGCCCTCAGCCCAAGACCCGTGCCAGGCAGACTCCCTGAGGTGATTGTTCGGGTCACCTCCTCCTTTCCCCTCCCCTTCCCCAGTAGGGGGCAGGCTGGCTTATTACTTCCAGGCATGGAAAACCATTATCACAGACAAGTGGGTCCTGGAAGTATTAAGCTAGGGTCTTGCTCTGTGCTTCAAGTCATTTCCAAAAATAAGAGCAAGACTATTCAAACCTGCTACCAAATAGTGGAACTTGTCCCATATCCTTACAGGGGAAAAGGGTTGTATTCAAGGTACTTTCTAACCTTGAAGAAAAATAGGGAGTGGCGACCCATTCTGGATCTGTTGTACATGAACAAGCATCTTACAAAACCAAAATTCAAAATGGTCACCCTGACTCTGATCCTTCCCACTTTAAGACAAGGGGATTGGCTGGCATCCCTGGACCTCAAGAACGCCTACTTTCATATCCCCATCAGGCAGTCTCGCAGGAAATACGTCAGGTTCAGACTGCTCTCAGGTCATTATCAGTTCAGGGCCTTGCCCCTTGACCTGTCCTTTGCACCAAGAACCTTCACAAAGTGCTTGGCAGTGGTCGTGGCACATCTGATAAGGTTAGGAGGGACAGTCTTCCTTTACCTGGATGACTGGCTAGTCATGGGGCATTCTTCTCAACAGGTAGAGGAATCTCTGGTCGCAACACATGACACTTTGCAGTCTCTAGGGTTTCTGGTAAATCTCAAGAAGTCAGTTCTAAAGCCAGTCCAGCTCTTAGAGTTTACAGGGGCAGAGCTGGACACAGTTCGGACAAAAACTATCGTACCACAGGCAAGGGTGGACAGCATTGTCCAGTTAGCAGCCTCCTTACAGCTTTACGTCCCTCAACCAGCAAAGCATTTTCTCCAACTCCTGGGCCATATGGCTGCAGCCACTGCTGTAGTCCTAGGAGCCAGGTTCCAGATGGGGAGATATCCAGTTCCACCTCAGGTCCTTTTGATCCCAGAGAAGGGATTCTCTGTCCAAGGTAGTACCAGTGATCTCCACATGGATGCAAGCTCTGCAATGGTGGCAGGACAAGGACAGCCTCAGGATGGGGGTCCCTTTCCTGCAACTATCTCCTGCCATGGTGCTGACCATGGATGCCTCACTCCTAGGGTGGGGAGCCCACCTAGGGTACCACACTGCACATGGCACATGGACCAAGCAGGAGTCTCTGTTGCACATAAACCTGCTGGAACTCAGAGCAGTGCTACTAGCTCTACAATCATTTGCCACATTGGTACAGGAGAAGGTGGTTCAGGTCAGAACAGACGACACAACCACCATGTATTACATAAACAGGGAGGGACCAGGTCCTCTGTCCTGTGCACAGAGGCCATGAAGATCTGGAGTCTGGCCTACTCCCTTATGGTCTCCCTGTCAGCAGTCCACCTGCCAGGCAAAGACAAAGTTTTGGCAGATGCAGTCAGCAGGATCAATCGGAACCATCACGAATGGACTCTGAACAGGCAAGTCCTACTGACAGTGTTCAGGAGATGAGGCACCCCAGAGGTGGACCTTTTTGCAGCCCCAGACAATCATCAGTTGCCCCAGTACTGCTGCAGACCACCAGTTTGGGGCTCAGTACCCCTAGATCATTTGATCCTGAATTGGACGGGCAAGTTCGTGTATGCCTTTCCCCCAGACAATCATCAGTTGCCCCAGTACTGCTGCAGACCACCAGTTCGGGGCTCAATACCCTTAGATGATTTGATCCTGGATTGGACGGGCAAGTTCTTTTATGCCTTCCCTCCATTTCCCCTGATATTCAGAGTGCTTAACAAGCTCAGGGAACAGCCTGCAGCAATGATTCTGATTGCCCCAGGCTGGGCCAGACAGCCATGGTACTCAGTGTTGCTGACTCTTTCAGTCACCAGTCCAATCCGCCTCCCCAGGAGGCACAACCTTTTGACCTCCTCCTCCCAAGGGAGGATCCTATACCCCAGCCTTCGTTCCCTCAGGCTCAGGGCCTGGCTGTTGAGGACTTATGCAGGCTTGCATCTCTCAGAAGGGGTTATGGACATCCTAAGGGTCTCCAGGAAGACTTACACATCAAAGTGGAAAAGGTTCTCTGTCTGATGTTCCCAAAGGGCTATAGATCCACAGGAAGCTGGCTTGGCAGTCCTGAGGACTATTTGGCTCATCTTCATTCTCTAGGCCTCCGGTCTTCCACCCTCAAGGTGCCTCTGGGAGCTGTTTCTGCCTATCTCTCAGCAGGGAGGGCCCTTCCCTGGCTTCTAATGCAATTTTCAAGAAATTCTTTAAGGGGTTGCTCTATTTGCAGTCTCCTCATAGAGAGCCTGCCCCTTCTTGGGACCTGAACATCTGCATAGCACCGCTCATGCAGCCCCCTTTTGAACCCATGTCCTCAGCAGAGGTTAAATACCTGACATGGAAAACTGTGTTTTTAGTGGCTATCACTTCAGCAAGAAGAATCAGTGAGCTACAGGCTTTGTCTGTGGAATCAAATTACATTGCTCTCCACAGGGAAAAGGGTATGCTCAGAACAAATAGGAAGTTTCTTCCAGAGTGGTCTCGGAATTTCACTTGAACAAGTCCATTACACTGCCTGTCTTCTTTACGGACCATTGCAGCTCAGGTGAGTGCAGGCTGCATAGCCTGGATGTAAAAAGGGCTATCAGCTTCTATCTGGATCAGACAAAGGGCCATAGGAATGAGTGTACTCAGCTGTTCCTCACCTATGGAGAAGTGGTAAAGGGCAAGCCAGCCACAAAAAGGACCATTGCATGATGGATTGTGGTCTGTATTCAGTTCTGCTATGGCAAACTGGGTAATGAGCCACCAGTTGGCCTGAGGGCCCACGCTACCAGGGGGACAGCTGCCTCCATAGCAGCTGCAAGGGATGTTCCCCTGCTTGAAATCTGAAAAGCAGCTACTTGGAAAACTGTTCATACATTCATTAAGCACTACTGCCTGGATACCCAGGCTAGGAGTGATGCCAGGTTTGGCACAGCAGTACTGCAGAGCCTATTCCCAAAGTAGGTTCTGTGCCCACCTCCAAGGGGCACTACTTGGTGGTCTGCATTAGTCAGCATACAGTAAGACTTCCTGGGGTTTGAAGGAAAAATTACTTACCATAGTAATCTTGTTTCTTCCAGAGAGTCTTACTGTATTCTGACCTCCCACCTGCCTCCCCTATTAGAACCTGGGGGCACTGCACTCCTGCTGTCACTTTTAGAAATGTTGGACAACTGGGGTGGTTTTTCCATGGGCATCTGTGACTTGAGTCTTTTTTTAATGCCTTTTTTGGGTTTGTAACCATTTGACTATGCAAGTTAGATACTTACTATTGGTTTAATGTATCTTTTAATTAGTATAGCTTAGTTTATTTCTTTATTGCTATTAGCACTATAGTTTGCTTGTAAGAGTCTGGCAGTTACATATAATGTACCAAGGACAGTGGTTTGAAAACCAAGCTTGAGCCTATTGAATGTTCCACTATTTACATATAGGCTTTAACTCTTTCATCTCCGGGGTAGTTCAACTGAAAGGGCTAACTGCATTAGTCAGAACACAGTAAGACTCCCTTGGAAGAAACAAGATTACTATGATAAGTAGTTTTTTCTTCTTTGCTCCACTTGCCTCAGTAAGACGTCTCCGGAGAGATCGCCTTCACTTGCTTGAAAACTTTGTATCTTATCTGTGTCAGTCTTCACCATTCATCACCTTTGGGTATAGTGGCCGGAGGTCAGCACCCCGAGGGAGCTTTTTTTTTTTTTATTTTTTGATGGGCTGAGTCGACGCACCATCACCATGCGTGGCGCTCGTGGGTTGGCCATTATGTGTGGTCGACCCGCCCTCCCGCCCGTTCTTCAACTCCCACCGTAGAGGTCGCACCTCGTGGAAGCTTTGCTGCAAGAGGCCTGTTCCTGCTCTGAAGCCTTCGGCTCCATGTTATCTTCTCTACGCCGAGTTTGTCGACGCCGCTTTGTATTTTCCTGTCAGTTCTGTTGTCCGCCACCACTCAATGTCGCCTGGTAAGACTGTTCCCTTTATTCTTTTGTGACGTTGAGTCTTGTTTTTTGTTGTTTTTTCCATAGGTCATGTCTCGGTCGGGGGCAAGAAAACTTTGAAGACGGGATGGCCCCCTATGCATCGGTGCCCATGAGGCCATAAGTACTCCATTGCCTCGCGTGTCTTGGCTTGCTGCATGACATGGAATCTTCCCTTCTCAATCTTCACCATTCATTACTGCTTGGGTAGTGCCGGAGGCGCGCACCCGTAACGGGAGTTTTTTTTTTTGATCGGCTCAACGGCGCCGCCCTCGAGAGCGACACGCTGCGTCATGCGTGAGGGGTGGCTGTTAGGTGCCGCAGACTCCTCCTCCATGTCAGTTCAGTTTCTCTCGCCATCAAGGTTGCACTTGCTACGCGGTTAGTGACAGGCCGGATTCAATCCAGACTCCTTCTCAAACTTATCTCGATCTTCTCTCGACGCCGTCAAAACCTGGTAAGACCGTTCTTTTCATAATTTCTTGGACGGCGCCGAGAGCTTTTGCTGTTTTATTCATATTTTTTACGCATCATGCCAGGTTCAGGGGCAAAACATAAGTCGAAGGCTGGCCACGCCCCTATGCGTCGGTGCGCCTGTGGCCGGTATTTTTCTGTCACGGATCGGCATGATGTTTGTCTTCGTTGCCTGGGACCCAACCACGATATGGATGCATGCGACGCCTGTTTCTCCATGGACCGTCGCATCCTAGAAGTCCGCGCGTTCAAGATCGGCAAGGCCCCGCTGACTTTCGGGGGACGGCGCCGCTCCAGGGATTCCCAGGTAAGGTCTCTAGGCCCTTCCTCTGGGTCCCCTCTCAGGCCTATACGGTCTGTAGAGGAGGAGGCTTCCTCATCTTCTCTTGCAGAAGAGGAAGCCTCTTTTGTGGTGTCGGAGGAACGCCGAGGTCCCCCCCGGGGCCGCGGCAGGGACACCGCCTCGGCAGTCACTTCCTCGGAGGTGCAGGCTCCTCCAGTGTCGAGGCCCATGCTTGCTGAGCTCGGCATCGGTGGACCTTGATGTCGCTTTCTGGCGCTGCTCAGATCCCGCGCCCGCCACGTGCCGTGTTTGAGACGGTGCCGCTGGCGGGCGCCGGCGTTGGCCTTCAGCCGCAGGCCCAGTTCGGCACTTCTGGCTGTGTCGAGGGGTCCCCGCACCGGCGGCGTGCCGTGAGTCTGGCCAGCACCGTTGGGGAGCCGGGGCCAGGCCTAGGTGTCGCGGGGGGTCCGGTGTCGTCCAGCGCCGGCACCGTTCGCGGCGCCATTTCACCGGAGACCCTTGGGGTTATCAGTATTGTGGTCCAGCTGGTCTCTTCCTCCTCGGAGGCTGATGATTCAGACGTGGACCCGTCCTGGCACCCTGACTCTTCGGAGTCAGGGTCTCTGGTGGTACGAGGTGCTAGGCGGCCCAGCACGCCTATTCCTCTGTCCCCGCTGCCGTCCTCCCCTGAGGCTCCCCAGGCTGGGGGTGGTCCGGGGTCCCTGGGGGGCAATGGAGTGGGGGTGGAGGAAGGGGCTCTCCCTCCTGGGGGGGGTCGTGGCAGCTACCAACCCTGGTGCTGCTGCACCCCCTTGGAGTGGGAGGTCGCTGGGGTCAAGGAGGAGGGCGTTCTCGGAGTCCGAGGGGTCGAGGGGCAGGGTTCAGGCATCTCGGTCTCTATCTGCCACCGCTCTGGGTGTGGCTCGGTGCCGTAGAGCTGGGCCCCGTCTTTCCCTTTTGGACCCCAGGGACCCTCTGGTGGCTGCTGTGGGCTGCCCTTCTGGATCCATGCAGTTCCAGGTTCATCATAGGAGGGATCCTTCTGGGCTCTTCCAGGCTACGCATCCCCAGGGTTCCGCTTGCACCTGGTCTGTTGTCCGGGATCCCGCCAGCTCTGGCCTGCCTCCCGGATTCCAGAGCCCTAGCAGAGGACAGTTGCCTGACCGTAGGTGCCCTTCTCCCATTCCTCCCCCGCCTCCTCCCAGGCCATGTCGGTCCCACGGGCCCGTTGTCCTGGGAGACCTTCAGAGGTTCTGAGGCGGCCTTCCCCTCATATGTTAGGTACATGAATGAGCGGGTTTTTTGCCTATCCCCACCACTGCAGGAGTCCTCTGGTCACTCAAGCTCTCCATCATCCTCGTCTCCCTCCTCGGAGGGAGAGGAACCCACTGCTCATCTCTCCTCCGATGCTGATTTCAATGAATATCAACGATTCCTTTCGAGGATGGTGAGGGATCTTCGAATTTCCTATGTTAGGCGAGACGATACTGAACGGGAGACGCGTGAATTCCTTGGCGAATTCAGTGCTTAGCACTTGGTGGTACTATCCTGGCCTATTCCCTTCCAGGAGGTATCTATCCATTCCTGGTAGTCGCCAGCCGCCCTTTCTCCAGCCCCGGCAGACTGCCAACGTAGATCTTATCTGTGTCAGTCTTCACCATTCATCACAGATGGGTATCTGGCTGGAGGTTAGGACCCCGCGGGAGCTTTTTTTTTTTAAAAAAAGGTGGTCGGAGCCAACACACCATCGGCGCCGCCCTCGAGGCCGACGTACTGCGTGGCGCTCGCGGGTTGGCCGTTAGGCTGTGTCGACTCCGCCTGCCTGCCAGTTCTTCGTCTCCCGCCATCAGGGTCGCCTCGTGGGAAGCTTGAAGAGATTGTAGGCCTGATTTCATCCTATTCCTTCGGCCTTAAGTCCGTCAGTTTCCTGCCGGTTCTGTTTTCTGCCTCTACTCGACGTCGCCCGGTAAGATCTTTCCTTATTTTTTGAATTTTGCAACGTCGAGTCTGTTTTGGTGTTTTTTTCCATAGGTCATGTCTCGGTCGGAGGCAAAGTCTTGACGGGTCCAGCCCCCATCTGACGGTGCCCATCGTCGTGAAATTCTCCATCACCCGACCAGCAGATCAGTGTCTTCGTGTTTAGCCCGCTTCACGACATGGATTCGTGCGATGCCTGCTTCTCCATGGACACGGGTCCTCAAACAACGCATTGAAAGTGGGCGAGCTCCGCCGACTCGGGGTCGGGTTCGCACTCATCGGGCCAAGCCTGCTCTCTCGGCCTTCCTCCAGGTCCCTCCCGGTTCTATACGGACCGAGGAGGAGGGAGCCTCGCTACTTGTAGCCCTAGCCATTGCCGAGGCTTCTTCCGCAGCGCAGGAGGACTGCCCACTCCCTCCCGGAGCGGGCGGGGCGAGCATGCAGTCGCCTTCGTGAAGGCTCCCCGTGCATCATTCCCGCGCTCGGAAGGCCGGGTCAGCGCCGTCGGCACCGTGGGCCCTGGCAGGGCTTGCCATCTGGCGCCGACTTGTGCGGCGCCAGGCCTCGGTCGACGCCGATTGTGGCGCCGACACTTCGCAGCGCCCGTGAGACCCACTCCAACGTCGTCCTTCACCAGGGCGCGCCAGGTTGAGCTGCGGCGCTGTGTCCTCGAGCTTGGTGCCGTGGGACGCCGGTTCCATCTGTCAGTGCGTCAGCGGCACGTCCCGCCAGGCGGGCGGCGGCACCGTGTTCGCGCTGGGTCTGCCTTTGGGGCCGCGGGCGGCGCTGCCACGGTCCTCGGCGCCAGGGAACCGGGTGGTGCCGAGGGTGCCACCGGGGCTGTCGTCGGCGCCATCCCTGTCCTTGGTACCGCTCCCGGTGTCGGACCGCATGGCGCCGCGACTGGTCCTGGCATTGGACCTCTGGCTCGGGCTGGGGCCGTGCCTCCCTCGGATCCCGCTTACGGGGTTGCGGGTGGTACTGGCACTGACTCGGGCACAGCGGTGGCATCCGGGCCTGGTGGTAGGGATAGTTCTGCCCACCCTCCTACGGTTTGGCTCAGGGCCTCGGACTCTACCTCTTCGGAGACGGAGTCGAGCTCTGAGTCGGACGTGCAGTCGCACCCCTCGGGGGTGGGTGCGGACGTGGGCAGCACGGTGGTCTCATCGACGAGTCGGAGACAGCCCCCTTCTGAGGAGAGGTCGGTGGCTCCCGAGATTAGGGTCAGTGGTGCTGACCAGCAGGCGGTGGTGCGTGCCACCATAGCTCTGCAGCCTGGTCTTGGGGGTTTCACCGATCCCTCGGTTGTGGTACCCCCCTCCGGTGGTGTGCCTTGATCGCCCGACTTTGGGGGCCCATCGAGGCACCTGCAGGGGGTACTGCTCCTGGGTATCCCTTCAGGGGCTGCCCAGAGATGCCAGCTACCTAGGCTGGCCCTCTCGAGGAGGAGAACTCTTTCAGACTCCGAGGGGTCGAGGAGTGTGGGATCGGCGCGTCTGCCTTTTTCTGGGGTCCACCCAGGCCCTGGGAGGAGCCGTAGTGCAGATTTCCACTCTTCCCCCTCGATTTCTTTGAGGGAGTCCCGTTCTTTTGAGGTAGGGGACCGTCCTTCTGGACCTTTACGGCCCCGGTCGCCTCACTGGGGGGATTCTTCCGGGCGCAGCCTAGGCAATACCAATGTGGTTATGCAGCTGTCGGCTGTGGGGTCTTCTGGGGCATCTTCTTCCACGGGTGCCCACGGTCCGCTCCCTAGCCCAGGTGGAGGTCAGCCAACATCTCTTCTCGGCTCTGCCCCATCCCTCTGCCACACTCTCCTGCGCTCCCAGGCATCCTCGGTCCTAGCAGCCCTCTCACCTGGGAACAGTTCAGAGCGGTGGCTGCCCGGTTCTCTGCTTACATTAGGGAAATGGACAGCCAGGTTTTTCAACCTCCCCCCATGCAGCCACCCACTGAACAGATGGTGACCTCCAGCTCCTTATCCCCCTCTTCGGGGGAGAGGAACCTTCTGTCCACATCTCTCCGGCTGCTGATCTCTCGGAGTATCAGTGATTCCTCATGAGGATGTTGGAGGATTTGCACCTTTCACCTTCCACTGTCAGCAATCCTGAACACGCGGCGCATGCCTTTCTAGGCGATTTTGGCGAGGCCACCCTTGTGGTGCCGCCCTGGCGGCTCCCTTCGGAGGCGTCATTGTGCTTCTGGCAGAGGCCCTTCCTCTGGAGTTCCTGCCCCAAGGGATCTCAGCCAGAGGTATTGTGCAGCCCCGGAGTCTCCAGGTTCCATGCCTCATCCACAGTCTGGTTTGACGCACTTGGATACTCCTGATGGGCTTCGCACCCTTCACCGTGACCGGCCCCCAGATCAAGACTCCTCGGATTTTGATTTCTGGGAGAGGAGGACCTTCTACTCGGCATGGTTACTCCTCTCTATTTCTGCACATCAGGCCCACTATGCAGCCTACAACAGGTTCTTGTGGTCCAGGCTAGGTCAGCTCCTAGCCTCATTGCCTGACTCGGAGCAAACCAGACAAGCCATTGCACTCTCTGCACGTGGCCTGGAGCTAGCAAGGCACCAAGCGAGGGCATCTTATGACGCCAACGAGGTAGCTACCAGGGTCGTAGGGACAGCGATCTGCACTAGGCGATTGGCATGGCTACGTCTTTCCCGGTTGTCACCCTTGGCCCGGCGTAGGGTGATTAACTCCGCCCACCAGGGAACCTACCTTTTCTCCCGCAGAGTGCGACGGCGCTTGTCGGGGCAACTTCCTTCCCCCTCCGGGAACTCCATCTCTCTCTCTCTCTCCCACTCTTGGGCCTCTCCAGGCCCTGAGTTTCCCTACTGTGTCACCTACTGAGGCTGAGGGACTTTGTCCCTTAGGGTGTAAAGAAACAACCCCCTTCGGGGGCTTGGTACTCACCCATCTGTGATGAATGGTGAAGACTGACACAGATAAGATATGAAAATTACGTACCTACCGTAATTATGATCTTTCTGTGTATCTTCGCCATTCATCACAACCCCACCCACCATCCCCCTGGGGCCTCAGTCTCTGGGTCCCCTTCCCTCTCTGTGACTCCCCTCTCCTCCAGGAGTGGGGTGTGTAGGACACACAGGAGTATTTTCAGGAGAGTGGACAGCTCGAGCGCACCCTCTCTACTACTTTGTCTCCACCCCTGTGGGTGGGAGTTGGAGTTGCCCTCCTTCTCTCCTCTTCCTGGTTTCCATCCAACTATTTCTCCTAAAAAAAAAACATAAAAAAACCCTTTTTCACCAAACATCTTTTCTTGAGAGAGTACTGAATCCCTGTACCCTGTCCTTCTTCCAGAATAGCCGACTCTGCTTTCTGGAGTATTTGCCAGTTATTCCGTGCCTTGAATTCTGACAGACAGCTTTGCTACTCCTTGCAGTTTCTATACCATCTGGAGATGGACAAGGGTCTCGGATATCTTAATACCTCTTCCCTCTCTTCTAAATTCTTTACCCACCCTACCCTTCCCTTCTTCCGCTTCCAGAGATTGGGGCCCCTCTCAATCCCCTTAGTCTAACCTCTTCTCTGCTGTCCTCTCAGTCATTATTTCTCCTTTTAGTTCAGACATCCTTTCCTTTTTCTGTCCCTTGGACTCTCTTGTCCCACCCTCCATCCCTTCCTCTTACCTCTCCGGCGACTCAGAACTGGCAGGCAGGCGGAGTAGACACAGACTAACGGCCAACCCGCGAGCGCCACGCAGTACGTCGGCCTCGAGGGCGGCGCCGATGGTGTGTCGGCTCTGCCTACCTTTAAAAAAAAAAAGCTCCCGCAGGGTCCTGACCTCCGGCCAGATTCCCATCTGTGATGAATGGTGAAGATACACAGAAAGATCATAATTACGGTAGGTATGTAATTTTCATGTATTGTGCCCCTTCCGAATCTCTAGGTACTCTCCCCAACCCACCCTTGCGATTGGCATACCTAGAGACTCCCTCCGGGCGCCACCGCCTGGTGCTCGACCGTCCACCGGACTTGGATTCTCAACAGTTCGACCAGTGGGAGCGAAGACCTCTTCCTCTCGTGCGATGTCTTGCATTGCATCTCATCAGGCCCATCATGCTGCCTACAGTAGGCATTTGTGGTCGATGCTTTCCCAAATCTTAGCATCAATGCCTGATATGGAGCAAACCAGACAAGCTATTGCCCTCTCTGCGTTAGGCCTGGAGCTGGCAAGACACCAAGCAAGGGCATCTTATGACGCCAATGAGGTGGCTTCCAGTCTTGCAGGGACAGCGATCTGTATTAGACGGACGGCATGGCTTTGTCTATCAAGGTTGTCACCCCTGGCCCGGCGTAGGGTGATTCGTTCTGCTTTCCGGGGGACCCGTCTCTTTTCCTCCAGAGCTAGGAGACTTCTGCAGGGGCTTCCTCCGTCTCCCCATCCTCTGGGGGCACCTCCTAGCTCTTCTCCCCCATAGGCTTCTCTCTTGATTAGCCCAGGGTCTTCCCCCTCTGTTTCTCACCAACAGGAGGCTGGGGGTCTTGCTTCCTCAGTGTTCCTACCCCCCCCCTTTTTTAGGGGGGGAGCTTGGTACTCTCCCAAGCAGTAATGAATGGTGAAGATCGACAAGGGACGATGTAAAAATTATGTACCTACCGTAATTCTTGATCTTCTCTTGTATCTTCACCATTCATTACTGATACCTGCCCACCTTCTCCTCAGTGGCCTCCTACTATAGCGTCTCCCCCTCCCGTCTCGTTCCTCTCCCTCCCTTTGGCCTTTATGCCAAAAAAAAAAAAAATTTCTGTTTTCCGTTCTTATTGAATGGATCTTTTTTCCTCAAGGTAAAGAGGAACGAGCAGGGTCTGTGTTTCAGCTATTCTGAGGGAACTCCTTCTGACTGCCCCTCAGGGTGCACCCTCTGGGCACCTTTGATCACGTTACGCAGTTCACAGCTTAAGAGACCGTGCCCTGGCTCGGCCTCAAAAAATTTAGATTCCCCTGGCAGGTGTTATTCAGCTCATTCTGGCTGGTGCATTTGGCACTTCTTAGCCTTGAGCAGTTGCTCTTGCCTTGCCTTAGGGAGTCTGAGTTCCCACTCTATCCTTTCATACAAAGCTGCCTTCAGTAGGGCATAATCCTTCCCCATACACTTCTGTGTTAGCACTTAACAGGGTGCTAAGGGGCATATTCCCGTTCCTAGGTGGGCACTCTCTTTCCGGAACAGATTTTCTGCCCGGGCAGTCTGTGAGCTCTCAGCTAGGATGTAGGGACTTGGCATGTTGAGAGTTTAGAGAATTTGCCTTTTATGTACGTTCTGTTCAGGCGGTTCAGTTGAACCTTCTCTCAGTCCTATCAGCAGGGATTCTTGCTCCCTTGTTTTAGTCTCGAGCTTATAAGCCTCTCAACCAATGTGTCTATGGGCACTGTTCTCCCCTCTCAGCATGCCTTCTTTTCTTCTCTTTATTCTTCTTTTCCTTTTCTCTTTCTCTCTATCTGTTCCTCCTCTAGAGCCACCCCGGAAAGGAGGCCCTGCAGTCCCTTAGGGTAGGAATTCTTTTCTCCTGTAACTGTTCTCTACCAGCTTATTCCTTTTTCGGTTTATATCTTTTCCTTTTTCTGTCCCTCGGCTCTCTTGCCTCGCTCTCCTTTTTTCCTTACCCTTTGTTTTCCCCTCTCCGGCTACCAGAACTGAGATGGAGGAGGAGTCTCTGGCACCTAACGGCCACCCTCGCGCGCCGCGCGGCACGTTGCTCTCGGCGGCACCGTTGAAGCAGTCAAAAAAAAAAAAAAACTCCCATGGCGGTGCGCGCCTCGGCACTACCAAGCAGTAATGAATGGTGAAGACACAAGAGAAGATCGAGAATTACGGTAGGTACGTAATTTTCATTTCGTGCAACGCCTGCTTCTACATGGACTGTCATGTCATCGAACAACGCATGTGGAAAGTGGGACGAGCTCCACCGACTTTCAGGGGACTAGCGCGCACTCGTCGGGCCAAGCTACGGTCTCTCGGCCTTTCCTCCAGTTCTGTACAGACTGCGGAGGAGAGGGCTTCTGCTTCTTGTAGCCTAGCCATTGCAGAAGCCCCTTCCATGGTGCAGGAGGCCCAGTCCGTCCCTACTTGGGGGAGGGCGGGTGGCAGGCACCACCTTGTCAGTTGCCCTTTGGGAGTGAAGACTCCCCCGATGTCGTTTCCCCGGCTGGGAAGCCTGGGTTGGTGCCATCCTTGACAACGTCTGTCGGTGCCGTCTTGGGCCTTGGCACTGTGGGCCCTGATGGTGCCGTTGTCGGTGCCGGTCTGTTGTTCGGCACCTTCTCTGCTGTCAGAGCCGTTCGTGGCACTGATGGTGCTGACAGTGCTGTGGGAGGCTCTGCAGCACCATCCTTGTCTGTTTCTTTCTGCGGCGCTGAACAACGACACAACGCCATAGGGGAATTCTGTCCTCGGTGCCATCCACGGTGCAGAGAGTGCGGTCGGGGCTGTCGTCAGCGCCATCTCTGATCTCGGAGCTGCTTGCGGCACCATGGGTCGTGACTGCCATGACAGATCCTGGCTCTAATACTGCTGCCATCCTTGGAGCTGTGTCTTCTTCATGCACCGCTCGTGGTGCGCTTGAGGGCTTCGGCCAACTCTGGTGCCGTCCCTCATTCTGGTGCCCCATTCAGTCGGGATGGCAGCGGGCATCCATGTGCCATCTGGCGCAGGACTTCGATCTCCACCTCCTTGGAGGCGAAATCGGACTCTGAGTCAGGTAGGCATTCTGGCTCTTTGGAGTTCGCTGCTCACATGGACACCTTGGTAATGTCCTCGACAGGCCGGAGCCAGACCCCCCTCTGAGGAGTGGACAGTGGCTCTGGGGTCCAGGGTCAGGGGTTCTGACCAGCAGGCGGTGGTACAGGCCACCATTGCCCTGCAACCTGGCCTCAGAGGGTTTTCTAGCCCCTCAGTGGTGGTACCCCCTCAGGTGGTGTGCCTGGATTGCCCAACTTTGGGGCCGATCGGAGCACCCACAGGAGGGGAGGGTGCTGTCCCCTGGATAGTCCCTTTGGGCACTGACCAGGGTTGCCAGCTGCCTAGGCTGGCTTTTTCAAGGAGAAGGGCTGTCTCAGACTCTGAGGGGTCGAGGGGTAGGGGTTCGACATGTCGACCCTTTTCTGGACCCACCCGGGTTCCGGAAGGAGTCATAGTGCGGATCTCCACCCTTCCTTTTCGGTTTCCTCAAGAGGGCCCTGTTCTTTGGAGGTAGGGGACCATCCTTTTGGACTCTCACGGCCCCGGTCACCTCACAGAGGGGATTCTTCAGGGCGCACCCTAGGCAGTCCCAGTATGGTTGACCAGCTGTCGGCTGTTGAGTTTTCCGAAGCTCCCTCTTCCCTTGGGGCTCCACGTGCGCTCTCTGACCCAGGCAGAGGACAACCAATTCCTGTTGTCGTCTCTGTCCCCTGTCCTCTGCCACCTTCTCCTGCTCTCCCAGGTATTCTTGGTCCTAGCGGCCCTCTCTCCTGGGAGCAGTTCAGAGCTGTGGCTGCTCAATTTCCCTCATACATCAGGGCTATGGACAGACAGGTTTTTCAACCTCCCTCTGAGCAGCCAGCTTCTGAACTCTTGAGGTCCTCTGACTCTTCATCCCCCTCTTCTGGAGGAGAGGAACCGTCTGTCCACATCACCCCAGCTGCTGATCTTGCAGAGTATCAGCGATTCCTTGTGAGGATGTTGGAGGACCTGCATATCACCCCACCCACGCAGCACAATCCAGAGCACTTGATGCGCACCTTTTTAGGTGATTTTAGTGCAGACACCCTTGTGGTGCCCCCCTGGCCTGCTCCCTTTCGGGAGGCGTCATTGTGCTTCTGGCTGAGACCCTTTACGGAGTCCCAGCCCTAGGGATCTCTGCCAGAGATATTGTGGCCCCCGAGTCTCCAGATTCTTTACCTCATCCTCGGTCAGGATTGATGCAGCTGAAAACTCCTGATGGGCTTCGGCCCCCACTGTGACTGGCCCCAGATCAAGATTCTATGGATTTTGACTTCTTGGGGAGGAGGACTTTCTACTCGGCATGGTTGCTGCTCTCTGTTTCAGCACATCAGGTCCACTACGCTATCTGTGATAGGTTTCTGTGGTCCAGGTTAGGTCAACTCCTAGCCGCTATGCCTGACACGGAGGTAACCAGACAAGCCATTGCGCTCTCTGCACGTGGCCTGGAGCTAGCAAGGCACCAAGCGAGGGCGTCTTACAACAACAATGAGGTAGCTTCCAGGGTCGTAAAGACAGCGATCTGTACTAGGCGGACGGCATGGCTGCGTCTTTCCCGGTTGTCACCCCTGGTCCAGCGAAGGGTGATTTCCTCTCCCTACCAGAGAACCCATCTATCTAGGGATGTGGATATGTTGTTCAATCCACACTCTCTGGCAGGTTCCTTGCTGCTTTAAATGTTGCCGGAAGGTCTTCCAAGCTGGCTTCTCCCACCCACCCAGGTGGTAAAACCCTCGGCTCCGCCCCATGACACCAGATCTTCCTTACTGCTTGGAAGCTCAGGTTCCCTCCTTTGTGCTCTGTGTTTTAGGCCTGGATCTGGATTTTCCGAAATTAATTTTAAAATTTACAAGACTAAAGTCTTCGTCTTCCCTCCCAGCTGCAATGGACAAATCATCTCCTGGCTTCCGTCAGTGCCCTTGTGGGCAGAAGATGTCTCAGACCGATCCGCACTCCACGTGCATCTACTGCCTGGGGCTTGGACACAACTCGCAGGCCTGCGAATTGTGCAGGTCTTTCTTGGCTTCGGTCTTGGTGGACTGCGCTGCCAGACTACTTCTTGGGGGCCCCGAAAAACGGTACCCGCCGGTCAAGTCTAAGGAGGCCCGTTGGGCAGTGTCCGCGGCGGTGGGCTCCACGGAGCAGTTGAAGCAGATGATCGCCCTCGAGGAGGAGGAGGAGGCCCAGGCCGCTGCTTCTTCCTTCTTGGCCGCAGCATTTATCCCACTCTCCTTGGGCTCCTCCTACACTGCTTCTTTTAAGGAGCTTTGCCACTCCCTCTCCACTAAGGGAGAAGGGCCATTGGGACATTCCAGTCGGTCCAGAAAGAAGTACTCTAAAGGTAAGTCTCGCCGTCGACCTTCGTGGGAGTGGGAGAGATCCCCTTCACCAGACCGTCGACTCTTGACTTCAGTTGAGGTTGCGGCTGCGGCCGCTGGCTTCACGGTGTCCCCGTCAGGTCAGCTGGCCGAGACATCTGTCGATGCGGTCGAGATTTTTCTCGACCTATCGGACGGTTTGTTGACTAGAGAAGCCGACAACCCTCCTTCTCCAGTTCCCCCAGTGGTTACTGAGGACTTTCCTGTGCCAAAGTCCCCGGTTAAGGTCCCTGCACAAAGGAGGGTGGGTTTCCCCTGTTCCCTCTTTGACCCACTCTCGGAATCCCCAAAGGTCTCAGTCTCGGTCCTCTTCCAGGTCCAGCCAGTCCCGCCGACATCGGCGGTCTCAGACTCTGCACCATGGAAAGCGGCGTCGCCGCTCGTCCTCTTCAGAGGATGGGCTCCGGCGCAAGCTGCATCGGCGCTACGAGGACTTGATGTGGCAACAACTTTTACTGACAAGTAACAAGCCGAATCCGTCGTCTTCTCCTTCCATTAAGTGGCTGTCACCGGAGCAGCGGAAACAACCCCTCGTGGTAGTCGAGGATCCACCTCCGGCACCGGTTGTTCAGCCGAAACCGGCTGCTCCACCCATTGTGGTGGAACCTCCGCCTCCACAACCGAAAACTGGGGCACTGACCAAGGATTCTTGGTCAGGTCAGGGCTTGCCCCATAGGTTGTCGGTCACCCTCACTCTCGATCGACCTCGGCAGGTGGAGGGTGGCTCAGGCACTTGGCAGCTGTTCGCAGACTCCTCGGAGTCTGACGATGACTCCTCCCTGTTCTCCAGGCCAATTGACCTGGAGTCTGCAGGAGGCCAGTTGGTGGACGAGAGCCCATCCTCGTTTTTGGGTATGCTTCGACTCATCTCAGTCTACTGGGATGCAGCCCGAACCTGTTCAAAAACAGGCCAAGTATCCCCTTACATAGATACTGGACCGAGGAGATTCCCCTGCGGAGGCCTTTCTGGTGGCCAAAGCCATTGTTGGCCCGGCCTTGGAGTTGTGGCAGTGGCCAGCATCTTGTTCCGCTCCTTCGGCCAGGATGGCTCGAAAGTATGCGGTCCCCACCGGTTCACTCTCCAGTTTCTCAGAGCACCCCTCTGTGGAGAGGTTAGTGACCGATAGCATTTTCCAGCATTCCGGGAACGCTCAGGACATGGACAAATTGCCCGATAAGGAATCCAAAAAATTGGATTATTCAGGGCGGAAGGTTTACGCTGCTTCCTCTCTAGGCTTTCGTCAGGCTAGCTCAGCCGTTCTGATGGCACATTTCTCACATGCCCTTATGGGCTCCCTGGATGAGGTGATTCCTCATCTCCCGGCTGACCTTCAGACGACGGTCAAGCAGGTGCAGGATCAGGGAAGGGCGGTGGCTAAACAACAGCTCTAAACTTCATTGGACATTGGTGACTCTTGTGCCCGGTCAGTAGTGGCTGTGTGCCACAGAGCTTGACTGCGGATTTCCACTTTCACGGTGGACACCCAACACAAACTGGCAGACATTCCCTTTGTGGGCACTGACTTGTTTGGGCCCGGAGTGGAGGGCCATCTTCAGAGGATCGAGAAGTCCAGTGCCATCTTGGACTCTGTCATGTCTACCCAGAAGGACAAAGGCCGCCCGCAGCAGCGTAAGCCCTTTCGCTCTTCTGCTCTGGCAGCATGTCCAGCCCAGCAACACCCACATTAGGGCCAGCAGGCTCACACTTGGCATCCTAAGGCCAAGTCTGCCTCTTCCTCTAGTAGGAAGAGTGGAGGCAAGGGTCCAGGAGGTCCCTCAGCAGGCCCTTCTTCCAAGCCTGCCCAATGATGGGTTGAGGAGTGTCGCCCCCAACCTCGTCACTCCTCCCCGGGTTCCCCCCGTGGGGGGGGGGCTCTGCCACTTCCTTTCCACCTGGTCCGCTATCACCGCGGACCGCTAGGTGTAGAAGTGGTCGGCAGGGTCTGCCTCTGAATTCGCAGTTCCTCCCTATTGAGCTGTCGCCCACGGGGGGGATGGGTTCAAGAGCCTCTCTGTCAGCTCGTCGAGCTGACATTGCCTTGCTCCTCCAGAAGGAGGTGATCAGAGAGGTGGCGGACCCTCCTCCAGACCCAGGGTTTGTGTCCAGGTACTTCCTGGTCCCAAAACGGATGGGGGGGCTGGTGCCCCATTCTCGACCTGCACGACCTGAGCAAGTTCCTAAGGCCTTGCACCTTCAGGATGGTCACTCTGGTTCAGATCATTCCATCTTTGGAACCAGGCATGTGGTTCTGTTCTCTGGACCTTCAGGATGCGTTCTTTCACGTCCCAATCCATCCGTCTCATCAGCGATTCCTCCACTTCAGAGCAGAGGGATCTCTCTACAAGTTCCTAGCCATGCCCTTCAGCCTCTCTCCAGCTCCCAGGATCTTCACCAAATGCATGGCAGTGGTGACAACATTCCTGTGGCACCGGGGGGTCCGGTGTACCGTTACCTGGATGACTGGCTGATTGCAGCCTCTTCCAGGTTGGAGGTGGAGCAGTCCAGGGATCTGGCCCTCCACGTCTCCTCTCAGATTGGCGTTCTCACCAACAAGGTCAAATCGGAACTTGTGCAATCGCAGGTGATTCAGTTCATCAGGGCAGAGCTCGACTCTCTTCAAGCCAGAGCTTGGCTCCCGGCAGACGGTGCTGAGGTCCTTTCCTCCTTTGCTCAATCATTTCTGGTTGGGCAATTGCGCCCCGGGACTTCCAGTGCCTCCTGGACCTCACGGCGGCCTGCTCCAGCATGGTCCGTTGGGCCCGCTGGCACATGCGTCCCCTGCAATGGGGGCTGGCCAGCCAGTGGTCACAGTGCTCCGGTCCTCTGGACCAGCTGGTGACAGTGACCCAGGATATGTGGAATGGCCTGCAGTTGTGGCTCGTCCCAGCTCATCTGTAGGAGGGTATCCCATTCGTCCACCCCAAGCCGACAGTCACTCTAACGATCTGTGCCTCTCTGACGGGTTGGGGTGCCCATCTGGGGGAGCTCAGAGCCCACGGCCTCTGGTCCCCTCTGGAGTCTTGATGCCACATCAACCTGCTGGAGCTTCGAGCAGTTCGACTAGACCTCACTGCCTTTGCTCCGTTTGTATGGGGTCAGGTGGTTCAGGTCCAGATGGACAACACCACGACCATGTACTACCTAAACTGTCATGGTGGGATGCACTCCTTGCCTCTGTGTAAGGAGGCTCTCTGCATCTGGTCTCTCGTTATCAGCCTGGAGGCGGATCTCCTAGCCATCCATGTGGCAGGAGCCTCCAACAGTCTGGCCGATGCCCTCAGCCGGATAGGCGCTGCTTAGAAACATAGACTTTGACGGCAGATAAGGACCGCTAGGCCCATCTAGTCTGCCTATTTCCCTACCTACAGGATAGGCCGCAGATCCTAGTTAACCAACAGCCTATTTCTTCCTACCCCCCGCAAGAATTGCCTTATGTCTGTCCCATGCATTCTTGAATTCTCCCACAGTTTTAGACCCCACAACCTCCTCAGGAAGGCTGTTCTCACGAGTGGTCTCTCCTGCCGGAGGTAGTACAAGATCTGTTCTCCCATTTCAGCTACCCTCAGGTGGACCTGTTCGCCTCCAGGGAGAATGCGAAGCTGAGGCTGTTTCACGCCCACCCCCTTCAGCAGGGCTTGCTGCTGGGGGATGCCTTCTCGAGGCCATGGACCCCGGGCCTCTTCTACGCCTTCCCTCCATTTCTCTTGATCCACAAGGTGCTCCTCAAAGTGAAGAGGGACAAGGCACACGTGATTCTGGTAGCCCCAGAATGGCCTCGCCAGTTCTGGTACCCAGATCTCCTCAGCCTCAGCTCCAGACTCCTGAAGTAGCTTCCAGCCCGCCCGGACCTGCTCTCAGTCGACAAGGGGAAGGTTCTCCATCCGGACCTTCAATCCCTGCACCTGACAGCCTGGTTCCTGAGCGGCTAGAGTTCCAGGCCTTGGGTCTTTCTGATGAGATCCTCAACGTCATTGAGGCGTCCCGTAAGGAGTTGACCAGAAAATGCTATGCCTTCAAATGGAAGAGATTCTCCATTTGGTGTCAGGACAAGGGATTGGACCCTTGTTCCTGTTCCTTGGCTAGCATTCTGGACTACCTGTGATCCCTTTCTCAGCTAGGGCTTCGGTCGACGACCCTTAAGGTGCACCTGGCAGCCATCTTTGCTTACGGGGCGCGGGCCGGCAAGCAGTCTGTGGCGCAGGAGAAGATGGTCAGGCGCTTTTTCAAAGGCCTTGATCACATATCCCCTCCGGTGCGAGAACCTCCACCTCCGTGGGATCTACTGCTAGTATTGGCTAAGCTCATTGGCAAGCCATTCGAACCGATGCACAGGTGTGACATCTCTCACCTGTCGTGGAAGACCGCCTTCTTGGTGGCTATCACTTCAGCCAGAAGGATGGGAGAGCTCCAGGCGCTTTCCATTGAGTCTCCTTATGTGGTCTTCCACAGGGACAAGGATGTCCTTCGCCCCCACCCGAAATTCCGAAGGTGGTGTTGGAGTTTCACCTTAACCAGGTGTTGACTCTGCTGGTGTTCTACCCCAGTCACACCTCAGAGGCTGAATATAGACTCCTTACTTTGGACCCTAGAAGAGCGCTCGCTTATAATAAGGAGCGAATGGCAGAAGTTCGAGGAGAGGTTCGCCAGCTGTTTGTCACCTACGCTGAAGCCACACCTGGCAGACCTGCAGCCAAGCTGACAATAAGCAGGTGGGTCACCTCCTGCATAGATCTCTGCTATAGGTTGGCGGGCATGGAGCCTCCCAAAGGGATAAGAGCTCATTCTACCCGCCATACCGCTGCTTCGGTGGCTGCTTCCAGGGATGTCCCTATCCAGGAAATCTGCAGGGCTGCTACCTGGAAGTTAGCATACACCTTCATTTCCCATTACCGCATTGACCTAGAGTGAAGCCGGGATGCTGGTTTTGGGACCTTGGTTCTCCAGTCCTTATTCCCTAAGTAGGGGTTGCGCGCCTTGCCTCCCTCGTCCTGGAGAACTGCTAGGAGTCTGCCAGACAGTGTGGATTGAACAACATATCCACGTCCCTAGAAATACAGGTTACTCACCTGTAACAGGAGTTCTAGGAGTGGTAAATATTGTTCATCCACACGACCCACCCGACCTCCCTGGCTTCGATGCACAACCTGGCTTCCAGCGGGCTAGGTCTGACATCATGGGGTGGAGCCGAGGGTTTTACCACCCTGGTGGGTGGGAGGAGCCAGCTTGAAGACCTTCCGGCAACATTTAAAGCAGCAAGGAACCTGCCAGACAGTGTGGATGAACAACATATACCTCTCCTAGAACTCCTGTTACAGGTGAGTAACCAGTATTTTCTCCTGAAGAATGAGACGGCATCTGTCGGGGCAACTTCCTACTCCTTCCGAGGAGTCCCCGTCTCACTCTCCCCACTCCCAGGCTTCTTCAGACCCGTGAAGGTTCTCTCTGTTGGTGTGCCATACACTGAGAGCTAAGGGACTTAGTCCTTTAGGGTTAAGCCCCCTTCAGGGGGGGCTCGGCACTCACCCAAAGGTGATGAATGGTGAAGATTGACACAAATAAGATATGAAAATTATGTACCTACCATAATTCTGATCTTTCTATGTATCTTCACCATTCAACACAATCCCACCCTCCATCCCCCTGGGGCCTCAGTCTCTGGGTCCACCTCCCTCTCTTTCACCCCCTCCTTTCTGTTGGTCAGGAGTGAGGTGACCTTGGGCACGTAGGGGGATGTTTTTCTCTAGGGGGAGAGTGGCTAGGATGGGGGGCACTCCTTCCTCAGTGCCTCGGCTCCACCCCCGTGAGGTGGGGGTTGGTAGTTGCCCTCTTTTCTGTTCTCTTTCCTCTTCTCCCTGTCAATTGTTCTTTATTCCCTTGTCATTAGACACAACCTCAATTTACTTTGAGAAACTAATTTTCTTATGCCAAAAAAAAAAGTTTGATGGGGGGGTATTCCCTGTATCCTGTCTTTTCTTCCAGAATAGCCGATTCTGCTTATGTTGGGGTTGTTGCCAGTGATTCTGTGTCTTGAATTCTGGCAGTTTAGCCTTTTTGCCACTCCTTCACAGTTCCTATACAATCTGGAGACAAGTCAAGGTTCCAGGGTATGTTCCCTCTCCCCCAATATTCTTACTTCTAAAATTCCCTAACCCTCTCTCACATCTCCTTTTCTGCTTCCAGAGATTAGGGCCCCTCCCAGTCCCCCTAGTTTTCCAGCTTTATTCTGTCCTCTCAGTCATTTATTTCTCCTTTTAGTTGTATATCCTTTCCTTTATCTGTCCCTTGGACTCCCTTGTCCCTCCCTCCTAACCTTTCCTTACTCTACGGTGACTCAGAACTGGTGGAGGGGTGGGGTCGACCACACATAATGGCCAACCCGCAATCGCCAGGCAGTGCGTCGGCCTCGACGGCGATGCCAATGGTGCGTTGACTCTGCCCATCCAAAAATAACGCTCCCACAGGGTCGTGACCTCCGGCCACTGTACCCAAAGGAGATGAATGGTGAAGATATGCAGAAAGGTCAGAATTACGGTAGGTATGTAATTTTCATTTTTTTTGTCAGTTTTTATAAAGTACTGTTTATTTCTTTTGGATTTTAAAGCACTGTTCTTGGTGTACAGGTAGATTTAGTTAGATTTAGCTTCTTTCCGGGTAAGTTGTCCGGTTCCCATAACCGAGAAGGAACTGACATTTCTCTTACTTTCTGAAGTAAATTTCAGTTTATATTAAATATTCTGACTCTGGAAGTACGTCGGTTACCATTTGTTGTTTACCGGGGTAACGCCTGGCTCTTATTGGTGGGCGTTCAACCGAAAATAAAAAAAGAGAGATAGGTTTTTCTTTTCTGGTTATGTCACAGAAAACCAAGAAAAGAACTGGACCTACAGGTTTCCAGCATTGCACTGAATGCAGGGAACCTTTTGCAAAAGCCGATCCTCATTTAATTTGTGTCTTCTGCCTTGGATTTGAACACCTCAAGACAGACTGTGAGATTTGTAAATAAATTTTGCAGTCAACAGCTGAGAGACAGTTAAAAAGACTGCAGGAGGCTGGCCCGGTGGCACTGAGGGTTGAGGCGCTGGATGCCACACCTTGCACCACGCCGGCGACCTGGGTTCGGGAACGAGCCAGGAGTCGTGGGGGGAGAGATCGAGCGTCCGGAGGACTGCTCTCTTTTCCCAGGAGAGGGGATGAGATACGCTCGCTCATGGAGCGACCTCTGGCAGCGGCTGGGGTTCGGCGACTGAGCAACGTGGTGCATGCCAGGGGGAGGGCAGAGCTACGGTTCTATGTTGCCGTGCTAGCTGAGCTCTGTGGGGGTGGGAACAAAAACAAGTGACAAAATGCCTCCTATGCACCTGTGAGATGACGGTGGCCCCGGTGGACCCTCCCACATCCCAGATAACGGCCCAGATGCGCCCATGAACTCCCTTCGGAGAACCCGATGACGTACAGGTAGGCCCCTCATACTTAGGAGTTGCCGCCGCGGGAGGAGCGGAATCAGCCCCGGAGATGGTACTGGGAGTCGGGTCTGCCTGTGGTTGATCGGGGGAGGGAGTTGGGGGAGATGCGGAGGGTTCAGGTTGGGAGTAGAGGTGATGATCTGTGTGGGCACTCCTGAAGGATGCCCTGGGTATAGGAAAAATAAATAAAGTTAAAAAGGAAAAAATAGACTGCTGGAAAAAATGTCTGAGAAGGCTGCTGACCTGGCCATAGATAAACCGGTTCCTCCTCAGAAAGAACCAGAGGAACTGCCTTCTGAAAGGGGTGACAGTTCCTCAAGTAAAAAATGAACCGCTGACACAGCCGCTGAATCGGCTATTGTGGGCAAAAAGAAAAAGAAGGAAATGCACACTGGACAGGAACCACAAGCAGGGAAAGCTGCGGCTCAGACCACTGAGGAGATCGCTAATGCGATCAGGATTATTCAGTCCTTACAGTCCGGAACTCCGGTTCCAGATGAGAAACGACCGCTGCCACAGGCAACGGTTCAAACCCGTGGTTCAACCCAGGTTCCTGGTTCTTTTGACTCTGGTTGTGACTGTTATGGGGAAGAAGAGGTGGATGAGGACTATGGAGAGCCCATTGAACTGGACATCCCCCTAGATCCTCACCATCCTGATTCCCCTGACGAGGGAACTGAGGACTTTACCTCATATTATTCATTTATGAAGCAGGTCGCTCAGACCCTTGACCTCCCCACTCAGGAGTCTACTGAGGAGGAGGAAGGGCAGGGCTACATGGAGATGATAGATATCCCAGCATCAAAGCAACTGCTGCTGCTCATTCCCAAATCTCTCAAGAAACAGATCTTAAAGATCCTGCAGACACTCACTTCAGTACTTCCAGTGGCAAGAAGGTTACAGAAAATACTGGGTTGCCAAAGGAGGAGCGGAATTCCTGTTTGGGCACCCTAGCCATGAGGGGGTGGTGCAGGCTACAGCTTATGACAAAGCTGGCATCCCCTGGCCTCACCCTCCAGATAAGGATTCTAGGAAAGTGGACTGTGTGGAAAAGAAGGTGTACTTGGGGTCATCCCTTGCCATTAGGCAGGCCTCCTGTATGTCTTATGTTGTCAGGTACCAGAAGACTCTTTGGAGTACGGTACTGGAGATTGCTAAGGCTGTCCCATCTCCCATGGCAGCTGACTTGGTTGAAGCTGCAAAGAGGCTGAAACTGCCAAAACAATTCAGAATGGCAGTTAATGCCAGTGACACTACAGCTGGGCAAATGGCAGTGTCAGTGTCGCTCAAAAGGTTTGCCTGGCTCAGAATCACCAGTCTGACCCAGGATACCCAGGCCAAAGCTTTAGCTTTTCCTTGTGACCCACATATCTGTTTGGGGAACAAACAGAAGCATATATGGAGAAAATGGACGAGTACAAGGCTGCCTACAAGAGTGCTGCAGCAAAAGAAAGGGCATCCACACCCCAAAAACATCAGAGTAGAGGTGGCAGGGCTCATTATAGGCCCTTTTTCCAGCCTCAATCTTTCCCCCAGTATCAGCAACAGAGGGGATCCTTCAGAGGCAGGGACAGTGGCAGCACTAGCCCCAGCACACAACCAACAGCCCAGGCAAAGCAGACACCCTGAGGTGTATGTTTGGGTCGACTCCCCAATCCCACTGGGGGGCAGGCTGGCCCACTACCTCCAGGAGTGGCAAAATATCACCACAGACAGGTGGTTCCTGGAGGTAGTGGGCTAGGGTCTGACCCTCAGCTTCAAGTTCATGCCAAAGCTGAGGGCAAGGGTTTTCAGACCTTCCCCATCAGAAACAGCTCTGCTACGTGAGGAAGTAGCCAGTCTCCTGTTATTGGAGGCAGTAGAACCAGTCCCCTTGGCACAGAGGGGGAAAAGGCTTGTACTCAAGATACTTCCTCACAACAAAGAAAACAGGGGAGTAGTGACCCATTCTGGATCTCAGACATCTAAACAGTCATTTATCAAAACCAAAGTTCAAGATGGTGATTCTGACCACCATCCTACCAATACTAAGACAGGGAGATTGGTTGGCATCCCTGGACCCAAAGGACGCTTACTTTCACATCCCTATCAGGCAATCCCACAGAAAGTACCTCAGGTTCAGATTGCCATCAGGCCATTTTCAGTTCAGGGTAATGCCATTCGGACTGACCTCTGCCCCAAGAGTATTCACAAAATGCCTGGCTGTGGTGGCGCACCTAAGGAAGCAGGGGGTAACAGTATTCCCCTACCTAGACGACTGGCTAATTGTAGGTCAGTCACCTCATCAAGTCAAGGAGGCACTGGCAGACACACAGGATACCTTGCAGCCTTTGGGGTTACTAGTAAATCTAAAGAAGTCATTGCTGGAACCAGTTCAGCTCCTGGAGTTCACAGGGGCCAAGTGAGATACCCAAAAAAGGAGGACTTTACTCCCACAAGGAAGAGTGGACAGCCTGGTGCAGATAGCCAGTTCATTCAAGCTGCACGTTCCAAGACCAGCAAGGCATTTTCTGCAGCTGCTAGGCCAAATGACAGCATCTTCAGCAACAGTGTCAGATGCCAGGTTCCAGATGAGGGACATTCAGTTTCACCTCAGAGCCCACTGGCAACTAAAGAAGGATTCACTGTCAGAGCTAGTGCTCGTTACAGGAGTCTTCCTTCAGGCACTGTAGTGGTGGCAGGACAAGGCCAACCTCAGACAAGGTGTGCCATTCCTGCAGCAACCCTGGGATAGGGGGCACATCTGGGGGAGCACACCGCACATGGCTTAAACAGGAATCACTGCTGCACATCAGCCTGTTGGAACTCAGAGCAGACTTCCTGGGTCTCCAGTCCTTTGCCAGCCTAATAAAGGGTGAGATGGTGCAGGTAAGGACAGACAAAACAACCACTATGTACTACTTAAACAACAAGGGGGCACAAGGTCAACCCCTCTGTGCACAGAGGCCATGAAAATTTGAAACCTGGCATACTCCCTAGAGGTCTCCTTCTCAGCAGTCCTTCTTCCAGGGAAGGACAATATCTTAGCACATGTCCTCAGCAGAATCAGTCAGAACCACTATGAGTGGTCACTGAACAAGCAGGTCCTGGAGATTGTCTTCAAGTGATGGAGCACTCCAGAGTTGGACCTTTTTGCAGCCCCAGACAACCACCAGTTACCTCAGTTCTGCTGCAGACCTCCAGTAAAGTACACAATCCCTCTGGATGCAGTGTTACTGGATTGGACAGGGAAGTTCCTGTATGCCTTCCTTCCCTTCCCTCTGTTAGTAAGGGTACTGAACAAGCTTGGGTCCCAGCCAGCAACAGTTGTCCTCATTGCTCCAGATTGGGCCAGGTAGCCCTGGTATTCGCTGATTCTGTCCATGTCAGTAGCCAAGCCAATCGGCATCCCCAATAGGCACAACCTACTGACTTCTTCCCAGGGCAGGATCATGTACCCCAACCTTCAGTCCCTCAGGCTCAAGGCCTGGCTCTTGAGAACTTAGAGTTTGCAAACAAACACCTTTCAGAAGGGGTGATGGAGATACTCAGTGTATCTAGAAAGCCTTCTACTAGGAAAACCTATTCTTCCAAGTGGAAGGGGTTCTCCATCTGGTGTCAGGGAAGGGACATAGATCACAATCAGGCCATCTTATCAGTGGTTCTGGATTACTTAACCCAGCTTCACTCTCTAGGCTTAAGGGCGTCTACCCTTAAGGTGCACCTGGCAGCTGTTTCAGCTTACCTGTCAGCTGGAAAAGGGTTGTCCATAGCCTCCAACCCAGTGTTCAGAAAGTTTTTCAAGGGGTTGCTGCATATACATCCCCCACACAGGGAGCCTACGCCAGTGTGGGATCTTAATATTTGTATTGCCCAGCTTATGCAGCCCCCCTTTGAGCCTATGTCCTCAGCAGAACTCAAGTATGTAACATGGAAAACAGTGTTCCTAGTGGCTGTTACCTCTGCCAGGAGGATTAATGAGCTCCAGGCATTATACACAGAGCCTGGCTACATTTCTGTACATAGGAACGAGGTTGTCCTATGGACTAATAGGAAATTTCTTCCCAAGGTGTTATCCGAATTCCACCTCAACCAGTCTATTACATTGCCTGTCTTTTTTTACTGACCATTCCTCTTCAGTGGAATGTAGACTGCATAGCTTGGACGTTAAGAGAGCTATCAGCTACTGTCTTGATCACACAAAGGGCCACATGCAGGACCGTACTCAACTCTTCCTTACCTATGGAGAAGTGGGGAAGGGAAAACACGGCTACTAAAAGGTCTATTACAAGATGGATTGTTGCTTGCATTCAGTTCTGCTACAACAAGGTGGGCAAGCAGCCACCTGCAGGGTCTCAGGGTCTATTCGACCAGGGGTACAGCTGCTTCCTTAGCAGCTGCTAGGGATGTTCCCCTCATGGAAATCTGCAAAGCAGCTACCTAGAAAACTGTCCACACATTTACCAAACACTGCCTGGATGTTCAGGCCAGATGGTATGCCGGGTTTGGCACAGCACTCCTGCACAGACTGTTTCCTAATTAGGTTCTGTACCTCCCTCCAAAGGTACTGCTTGAGTAGTCTGCATTAGTCAGAATACAGTAAAATTTCCTGGGGTTTGAAGAAAAAAATACTTATCATAGTAATCTTGTTTCTTCCAAGGGAATCTTACTGTATTCTGAGCTCCCTCTCTACCGCCCCTGCTAGAACCTGAGGGTCACTGCATTCCAGCTGTACATATACTGTTGCAAACCTGTTAGTATAGTGTTCTTTCTTGGGCATCTGTGACTTGAGTTTTAGGGATGCCCTTCTGTTTTATGAGGGGAGTGGCTTTTTAAGAGAAAAGGGGAGATTTTTTTTGTTAGAATAGTAGTAGTATTATAGTTGGATAGTTCACTGTGCATGCTTTGTAAGAAGTAAGAATGTGACGGTTGAATGAAGTGCAATCAGGGACAGTGGTTTGAAAACCAAGCTTGAGCCTAGCATTCCATCATTTGCATAGGTTCTGTTAACCATTTTGGCTCCAGGGCAGTCCTATGGTGGGACCATACTGCATTAGTCAGAATACAGTAAGATTCCCTTGGAAGAAACAAGTTTACTATGGTAAGTATTTTTTTTATTTTTTACAACCTTTTGCCATAGGCCTTGCTATGAACCTGTTCATTTTCATTTTACTTATTTGTTATTCTTTTAGGCCTGATGAGCATAAATGCCCATTTTCATAGGCGACAAGTAACGAACAGAAAATACATATACTGCATAAACTTAACCTACAATACAAAAAATAAAAAAATACAGCCATACAATGTACAAAAAACTCTACATATACTATATATTGCACATACATTTCTGTTTATCCTTCAAAAAAGGAAGTACATTTTGTTTTTAAATTGAACTGTTCTACAATTTAGCATTTCCCCTGGCAGTGAATTAAAAAAATAGAGGAGCACAATACAGTACAGATCTTTGATCAATCAGTTTCCTGAATAAAGGAACCTTAAAGGTTATTTTATCCTGTGATCTGTTCCCACAATTATTGACAAATCTTGAGGACAAGGTTGTAATTGAGTTCGGAAGAAGCCCAGAAATGCTTTTAAATATGAAAGTGCCCAGTTTTAATAAAACTCATTATCAAGAAACAAATTATTGGATTGACTGTATAAAGAACAGTGGTGTGTATGAAAACAGACATTTATCATAAAGCGATTTATTGTATTATATGTAACTCGAAGTCTATCAAGCAACTTAATACTGGCCGCAGAATAAACAGTAAGACCATAGTTCAAAACACTTAATAAAAAGCTGTGCGCTAGTAAGTGCCTAGTTTCGCTTGATAGGCAGGATTTGACTCAATGTAAGCCTCATAATCATTGATGTATATATAGTCTTTCTAACACTATTAATATGCAGTTCAAATGATAATTTGGAGTCTAAAACTAGTCCCAAGTACCTAAAATGTTCTACCATTTCTATAACATTCCCATTAACATCCATAACTAAAGGTAAATCTTTGCATTTTTGATTATTCGTAAACACCGTTGCTTTTGTCTTTTTATAATTTAATACCATACAGTTTGAAATTAACCAATTCTGTAGAATATCAGTGTCGACCTGGACCTTCTGGAGAGCATTTTTGGAGCATGCACGAATCCCATACAACACTGTATCATAATCAAGGAAGTCTTGAGTGCAAACACTAGGTACCCTATTCATATAGAGAGAAAAAAATAAGTGGCCCCAAAATTGACCCCTGTGGAACACCGCATTGAATCCTTTTTTTTTTTTTTATATATACTTTCTATTTTCTCGCCTTCCTTCCAACCAGCTCTGATATCCATCTGGAGCACTTAGGAGTCATCCCTTTGCAAGCCACCTTACCTGGTCTGCCCCTGTCACCCATGGAGCCTCGGATTACCCCCCCAGGTGGGGACAAGGTGGGGCCCAAACACCCTGAACATCTAGTTTCGTCGGTCGAGGGGTGCCACGAAGGCGGCTGCAAATCGAGGGCAAGCTCCGATGCTCTGTCTCCATTGGAGCTGGATGGTATTTCCCTGTTCTGTAGGGAAGTGGCCAGCGCCCTGATGTCAAGGTGTTTCACCAACATCTGCCACTCGCAACCCTTCTCTGTGCTGCAACGCTTGCTATGCCTCCAGCTTCTGCCAGAGGCCAGCCAAGCGTCGAGCAGGAGCCCCCCCTCCCTCCCGGGAAAGGAGAGCTGTCCTCCAGATGCTTAATCCTCTCCCTCCCCTGCTGACCTCCGATGATCCAGGCTCATTCCCGAACCCGGGTCACCGGGTATTGGATTGTTTTAGGCAAAGAAAACCCTCCACCAATGGAGGTAACATGAGACCTGTTCCTCAAATAGTTTGAAAACCATTTAATAACATCTTTTGAAAAGTGTAAATTTTGTAGAACCACAGGTAATAAATTATGCTCAGCCAGATCGAAGGCCTTGGTGAGGTTCACCAAAATAGCTGCAACAGAGTGAGCCTTATCTAGGGCACCCTGTATGCAACTAGTGTTGCACTCCGCTCCCTGCAGGGCTCAAAATATAGCCTTTCCGTATTTCCATGGAAATACGGTCTGTCTGCTGGAAATGTAAAGTTAAGCTCAGCATTTCCATTTGGAAATGCTTTCTGGCTGGTACCTTTAAAACGATGTGTTGCCATATTCTGCCTGGCAGTGGAGCACTGGAGCATTTTTCTCCTCAGTCCATCGTTCTGCATTGTTGTCCAGACAGCGGGGGGCAGAGGCAGAGCACGCTGCGATCGGCACATGATGTCCAAGTCTTTCCAGCAGCGTGACCTAGTACTTCAGCAGTGATTGGCTGGTTGCGCTGTCTTCTCTCTGTGCTGTCCGTGATTTTTTTCGTTCAGCAGTTGGCAGAGAGGAGGGAGCTCTGCTCAGACAGTGTTGAATTGAGCACTAAATTTTGGGGAGTTTAGGCAAACGAGGAGGAGGCATAGTACTAACATCTTGGGGTGGGGAAAAAGATCTAATCCGCGCTGAATGTTGCAGTCAGTACCTTACTTGAAAATAATTGTTCTTTTTCACAAAACGCGGGAATCTCACTAACAATTTTTTGTTTGGTGTCAAAACGTGGAGGAGCTTGCCTAAAAGTAGTTAATCTGATGGCTGATTAAAAAAAAAATTAGGCAGATTGTGTATTTGATGCACTAAAATAGCGAAGCCCCTATTTTTGGTTTGGCAAGTGGGACGAGTGTGAGACTAGCACTAGTAGCCTTTGTTTGCTTCTTGCCACAAACAAAACAGAGCAGGGAGCATTTGCTGCAGTTTATGATTTAAATAAACTGACTCTTCTTGGTGAGAAAAAAAAACGATTTTTGTATGAAATAGGGCTGCTGCATTGAGAGTTAAAACAGCAGACTGTGCCCTATGTCAGTTGATTAGTGTACTCTGACTACACTTATGAGGAAATCTAAGGTGTAATGTGGTATTAAAAATTAAAAAAAAAAGAATTCCTAAATAAGAAAAACACACCTTTGTCTACTACTAAAGGGAAAGTTCTTAGGAACTCCAAGGGCTGCTGCATAAAGACTAGAAACAGCAGACTGCCCTATTTTCAGATTGCTGAAGAGACTTGGGATTCAGTTGTAGTGTGTGGTGCTTGTATTAAAAACTAATATTACACCCTGGGAAAATCCTTCTGGAGCCTCAGCTGCAGTGGCTTGTATAATATAAAAAAGATCCCAGTCTAAGACAGTCAGGTCAAGAGCAGCTGCTGTAGTTAGACAACTAAACTTGCTCCCAGCCCTACAGTAGGGGATCCTTGTGGGGAACACTCTGTCGGAGCTACTGTGTATATTAAAAAAAAATAACCTAATTCCTGCATTCTAATCTGCTCCCAGCCCTACAGTAAGAGGATTCTTGTTGGGAAATCGCACTCTTATTGGGGCTACTGTGTGTTGATTAAAGGAAAAACAAAAAAACTATTACCTGCTGCTACCTTGTTAGTAAGGGAAGTCCCTGTGTCTGCTCTCTGACTGGCGCATTTATGGTTTGTTAACTAAAAGAAAGAGACTCACACAAGTCAGTTTTTAGAAAACTTTAACAACTGCTTCCCTGAGCAATAAGCATGTCTCTTCTTAGATTTGGTTTTACCAAGAAAAATACAGTGGAACATGTACCACAGCCAGGTCCATCTTCCTGCACCGAACCTGAAAGCATCCCTGACAGTAGTTCCAAGTCTTATGTGGAGGTGAGTACTGTGGAGACCCCAAAAAAAAAAAAAATAATAATGCTTGGGCGTCCAAACCAAGGAAAATGACACTAAAAGAAAAAGAGTATGAAAAACAAAGAACCAGACATTTTCTTTTTTTTTTAACTTTCAATCTTTATTAATTTTATAATAAGAAACTTGCTTTAAGAACAGAAGGGAAAATTTATAAACAACAAAACAAAAAAAAAAAGTTTACATTTACATGTATAAAAAAGATAACACTACAGTGCACTTAAGTTGTGAATTAATCTTATACCAGCTTATTAATTATGAAGTTCTTTAGAGAGGTATAGATAAAGGAAGAGAAAAAAAAAAGAAAAACACATAGTTTGCATGAAATCAGGGGGCACAGTCTATGGTATAAAGTCTGGACAAACAGGTATGATATATATAACCCATCTTCTCCACATCTTTTCAAAACAGGGCTGAGATTTATTTAAAGTGGCCATAATTTTTCCATTCTGTAAATATCTACCATCAATTGATGCCATTGGTCCAGAGTTGGAGGCTAAGAGGACAGCCACTTCCTAGTGATAGCTTTAGCAGCAAGAGAGGCCAGATTGATAAAGTTACGTAGGAACATCTGAAATGCCTGGAGGGAGTTCCCAAAAAGAAAAACAAGGGATCTCGACTTATATCTAAGGTTATTTCTTTATGGCCTTGTGGAAGCTTACCAGAAAAGGTTGAAGAACCTGGCAAGACCAAAAACATGGCCTAGGCTGGCATATGTACATCCTGATGCTTCTAAATTAGCTTGGCAGCACCAAGGCGGCAATCTATACTTGAGTTGCATTAGGGAGCCCTAAAATACCTTACTGTTAGTTTCCATGCTAATTCTTTCAGTTGCCTGAACCTGTTCCTCTCAACATAGTCTTTAAGTGACTCTCCCAAAGGGGAGAGGGACAGCTGTTTCCAAGTCCTTTTCCATTTCAGTCTAACTTTGTTTAAGGGATTATCTTTT
The DNA here is from genome assembly GCA_016271365.2 of Neoceratodus forsteri. Classification (NCBI taxonomy): domain Eukaryota; kingdom Metazoa; phylum Chordata; order Ceratodontiformes; family Ceratodontidae; genus Neoceratodus; species Neoceratodus forsteri. The sequence continues at coordinate 406,280,738 of CM028132.1, read as the reverse complement.
AGGAGTGTAAGCTCTTTATATAAACTTGAGGTTAAACGGGCGGACCGTTTCCATCTATCGCCTCCCAGAAAAGTCTCTAGGAGCTCAGGAAGAGGGCCATCCTCCATCCGATCTCCCCCAGAGAACTAAGATAGCTCCTGGCTTGAAATATCTAAATCTGTCTGTATAAGGGATGTCGTATTTTTGACTAGGTCTGTGAGCTATAAAATTATACCCTGTGGCAAAAGTGATATACTAAATGTAGACCTGCTTTGTGCCATTTAAGATATCCCTTGTCTAGCTTAGCGGGGACAAAAGCCTCTATGTATGGTAAGGAGAGCATGGCTGGTCTCCATTTTGTGAATTCCTGGGAGGATAACACCTTTTGCCAGGATCTCAGTGTCGATCGGGTGAAAGGGTTACCTATGCTCTCTGCTTGTAAGATGGGGGGGGAAAGATAGGAGAATACGAGGAATATCTCGGAGTTCTGCCTCATGAATTTCCACAGCTTTCCACCTAGCCTTGTATTTAATATCCAACCAATATAAAGGAGATCTGATTTGGGAGGCTAAGTGATAAAATCTAAAATTAGGCAAGGACATGCCTCCTTGTTGCCTAGGAAGCTGCAGGATTGAGAGGCTGACTCTAGGTTTTTTTCTCTCCCAAATGTAGGCAGATACCCTCCTCTGTAAAGTATTAAGGAAAGCATCTGTTAACTGTATTGGGAGGGTTTGAGTTAGATAGAGAAACCGGGGAAGAACTATCATCCTAATGGAGTCTATTCTCTGGTGAAGGGACAGAGGGAGAACCCTCCATCTCTCAAGCTCCACGTTTGTCTTGAGCAGAAAGGGGGTATAATTCAAAGAGAAGAGATCCTCATCAGACAGGCCGATCCGAACCCCTAAGTATTTAATACACTTCAGGTCCCATTTAAAACAATATTGATTCCTGAGCTCTGCAGAGGGGACAAAATTTACGGCCAACACTTCAGTCTTGGCCTGATTGATTTTATATCCCGACATTTCCCCAAATTTGTTAAGTATATTCCAGAGGGAAGGGAGGGAGACCTCGGGGTCAGTCATATAAATCAATAGATCGTCCGCATACAGGGCTAATTTATGGGTGTCGGGTGCCAGATCTATTCCAGAGAGACCCATCTCCTGTCTCAGAGACTGAGCGAGGGGTTCTAAATATAGTGCGAACAATAGGGGGGAGAGGGGGCAGCCCTGCCTAGTACCTCGGGATAGTGGAATAGGGTTAGTGAATGAGCCATTTATCCGAATATATGCTCTGGGGTCTGTATACATTGACCTTATGAGACCAATAACTGATTATGGGATTCCAAACCTCTCCAGCACAGCCCATAAAAAAGACCATTCAACCCGGTCGAACGCCTTCTCTGCATCCAAAGAAAGCAACAGAAAAGGGGAGCCCCTGTTTCTGATCTGGTGCAATAAGAGAAGTGTTCTTTTAATATTATCTTGCGTTTGACGCCCCGGTATAAACCCAGTTTGGTCAGGATTTATTATCTCAGGTAAAAGGACTTCAAATCTTTTAGCCATTATAGATGCAATAATTTTGTAGTCGACATTAAGTACTGAGATGGGTCTGTACGAGGAGCAGGCTGTAGCATCCCTGTCTGGTTTCGGGATGCTAGATATATAAGCATACTGCCAGGAGTCCGGGATTGGTTCTCCCATCTGAACGCCCCTACAGGCCGCCAACAAGGTAGGGGAGAGGTCTTCCCTGAAGGTCTTATAAAAATCACTTGTGTAGCCGTCCGGCCCAGGACTTTTACCTGATTTTAAGGCCGTCATAGCCTGAGCTAGTTCAAGTGGAGAGAATGGTTTCTCCAACATGGGCTTCTGTTCCTCAGAGATCCCAGGGAGTTCAAGACCTCCCAGAAAAGCTGACTTTTCCCGCAAGTCCCCCTCTCCATTCAACTGATATAGGGTACTGTAATGGGACTGAAAGGCCTGCTGTATCCCCTTCGGGAGTGTGACCATCTTATTAGAGATTGGGTCCCTGATTTGGGTAATGTTAGATCGGGTTTTATGTTGTCTGAGTCTATGCTCTAATAGCCGAGTGGCCCTTGGACCCCCCTCATAATATTTTTGTTTGAGTGATTGTAACGCCTGCTCAGTGCAATTTCAAGAATCCTCTGAATTTGACCCTTAGTAGCCTGTAGGAGGAAAACCCTTCATCTCCCTGCAGCGTGTTGGGCGTTAAATCCTGGAGTTGTTTTTGTAGCTTATCGAGGCGAGCCTGTTGCCTTTTTTGAAAAAACTGCATACTTTATTATCTCGCTCTAAGGACCACCTTAAGAGTGTCCCAAAGAGTGCCGCCCCTTGTCCCTTGCTGCTTATTATCTGAAGGATCTGACTAATTTTATGTTTAATCATTTCCTGAAGTCCTTTATGTTTAGTAGATAATTGTTAAATTTCCATAGAGTATTAATTTTTGTCTTTCCCATGTCATAGTAAGTGTTAAAATAGAGTGATCTGATAGGACCGATGGGATTTGTAAACAGCTTTGGATTTTAAATAGGTGTTCCTTAGGGATGGACATAATCTATCCGCGATATACTTTATGAGGGGTGAGAAATGAGTATATTCCTCTTATTGGGGTGAAGGTGTCTCCAGGCATCAATCCATTGGGCTCCAGAAAAAAAGGACTGCATTGCCCGCAAAGCAGGGGATTTTTATTGGAGGTATCAAGATGGGAGGATATTATGTTATGGTCGCCTCCGATTATTAGTACTCCTCTGTGCCTCTCCATTATTTTCTGGAATAGTTTTTTCCTTATGTCTGGACCTTCTCCCGGGGGAATATAAATTGAAGCTAAAGTGATATCTTGTCACTCCAGCTGTCCCACCACCAGGGCAAGCCTTCCTTCTGGGTCTACATAGGAGTCGGTTAAGCAAAAAGGAGTACTCCTAGGTACCAAGACCGCCGCCCCCCTCCTCTTCCCTTTTCTGTAAACAGAGGCCACTAGAGTGGAGAATCCAAATCTGGAGAGCTTTTGATGCTCCTGTCGATTTAGATGTGTCTCTTGTAAAAGAAGAAAAGAGGGTTTTAGCTTCTTCAATGAGGTAATCACTTTATACCTTTTTATCGGATTATTTAATCCATTAACATTATGTGAACAAACCTTAATTGTAGTTGCAAGAGCCATCATGTATAATCTTAGCATCCTGAGATGGCCCAACCAATAATGAAAACATTTCAGTAGGTAAGGTCCTATCTGGTTCTATACATTGTATGTTATAAAGGAAACCCTCATTTCTAAAGTTCACACCGATTAACGAATACCTGAGAGAAAAGCCTCTCTCATATAATATTTTAACCTTGGCGTGATAGTAACCATCAACAATACATGTGCGACCTTATTTAACCTAACAAAATACTTCAAAACAAAAAGAACTAATTTAAACATCTTAAACCTATTTACATTAGTACTTCCAAAGGGTGAGGGTGTAACTATTACCCTCTGGGTAAGGGAACCTCAGACCTTAAGGGAACTGAGACCTAAGGGAGGAAGAGTGACCCAGCATCTGGTCAGGCCTCCCGACCTCTAAAACGCCGAGGTCGTAATGGTAACATCACCCACGTTAGAGGGACAGCCATGCTTATAAACATGACAACCAACCCTGTAAGAGGCCCAAAAGGGCCATAAACTGAAAAGGCCACTAAGGGGAGCAGCTGGAACAACAAACAAAACTTTCCCCAGCACAACACCACTTCAGTGTGTTCGTTTACTTGCACATAGGGAGGAAGGCCAATTCTGGTATTTAGATCCAGCAACCTTCTATGTAAATAGTAGCCTACAATGTATATTAGAGAGACAAACCAGAAGAGAGGAAAACCAGATTGATAACCTAAAATAAACTACCCATGTTTGAGGATCTTCCAGTTCCTACCTCAGCCCTCAAGTCTGGAGGGCTAGGAAAATCAGATAAAGAGTTACATTTAGTCCATTTTAAAGCCTGTTCAAGTGTTCAGATTTTGTTCCTCAGGAGCTGCTTCTTTAGTGTAGCTATAGCTTTCCCGATGAATTCTCTGATCTCTTGCACTGAATGGAATCCTCTCATTGCCTGAGCCAGCTCGTTATTCAGGAGGGTCTGCCAGTGTGGCGGATGGGAGGACGCTTTTCTTGTGGCACAGGACCAGACGACTGGAAACTCCACCCCCTCTTCTTCAGTTCCGGTATAATTTCCTCTGGGGATGAGTATGTTTTGTTGCCAGAATCCCAGAAGACCCGGAGCTTTGCTGGGTATGGTGTTTGGAAACGGATTCCCTTCTCTTTCAGGATTCTCATGATTGGAGCGTAAGCTACCCTTTTTTTCATAATTTCTGTCGGGTAGTCATTGTCAAATAACAGCCTGGAGGAGTTGTATGAAACATTTTTCTTCTCCCACGCTGTTTTCAAAATCAATGCTTTGTCCCTGTAGCTGGAGAACTTTAGCACAATCGAACGAGGCCTGGCTGTTTGGTCAGTAGGTTTACGTACCAGTGCTCTGTGTGCTCTTTCGATTTTAAATTGTAGGGTAGGAGGGAGGGCCAGGACGTCTTTGAGAAGATCAGTTAAAAAATCTTCCATTTTGCCAGTTTCAGACTCCTCCGGAAGGCCATAGATACGGAGATTGTCTCTTCTGGACCGTGCCTCCAAGTCTGTTAGTTTCTCTTGAAATGCTTCGTGTTGATCAATTAGAAAGTCCACCGCTTGATGCAGGCGTAAGGTCTCTTCAGCCGTTTCCCCTGCCGCTTCCTCAGACCTCTCAAGCTCTCTTCTACCTCCGTTAGCCTGCTTTGAATAGTCAGCGAATTTTTTTTGTTCCCAGCACGGAACGCCTGTATTTCATTTAAGAGCGCCTCATATCTGGTTCTGGAGAGCCTTTCACTTTCTCTGTCCGTATCCAAGTCTTGCTCACAAGCCACACTGCTTGCCGAGAGATGCTGCGGCTGGAGGTAGGCCTACATGATCCACCAACATCAGCTTTATCTTTATTTCTCCCGTGGCGCATCTTCGCTTTATCTTTGCTCCCTGACATGTTCTCACTGTTTACTGCTTCTTTGGAGTCTGTTTATATAGATTAGGGAGCAATATCAAGTGGTCCGTGCTGGATCCCCTCCACTAAGCGGCCATTCAGGGTGGTGACGTCACCGGAAGTCCTCAGAACCAGACATTTTCAAGGGTCATGGAAGAAAGACAGGGAATGGCTTTTAGTAAATAATGACCGACCTGAGATGTACTGTGACTATTGCAGAAAAATGTTTCCAAATGACAAAGGTTTGTTAGTGGTTGGCTGTAAAACCATAATGATTGGCACAATAAAAATACACGAAACTAATCACATTCATCGTGAGTCAAGCAGCCGTATTGCCGCTCAACGTCACCCTAGCAAAAGCCCAGTTGTCAGAGGGTTGCTGTCAGTGGACAAAGAGACAAGAGAAATCATGACCCGTAGGTTCCTGACAGCTTTTAAGGTTGCTTAAGCTGGACAACCTTTCACAAGTTTCGTACAAGACATGGAACTACTGTCACAGATAGGGAAACAGGAAAAGATTGGGTTTAGGTACACCAGTGACAAGGCCTGTGCCAGTTTCATAAAGTACATCAGCAAGGATATAAATGCACAACTTAAAGAGGACATCAGGCAGTCCAAATATTTTTCAGTGTTGTGTGATAGTAGTACTGACTCAGCTGTAATAGAAGAAGAGCTCATTTATTTACGTTATTTGAAGGATGGTGAACCTGTCACAAAGTTTCTCACCATTGTAGACATAGGTAGGCCTACTTCAGATAATATTTTCAATGCAGTAATGAACAGTATAAAAGAAAATGCAGAAGTAGAGGATTACTCATGCATGGTAGGATTTTGCGCTGATGGTGCAGCAGTAAATTTTGGACTTAATAACGGGGTTGCCAAAAAAGTTCAGGATCAGGTTCCTCACGCAGTCTCAGTCCACTGCTCAGCCCATCGCTTTAAACTGACATTGCGCGATGCAGCCAAGCCTTGCTCTTTAGTGCAGCAAATTGATGACCTATTGCTACTGACTTTCCGGTAATACCTTTCATCGGCAGTGATGCATCATGGACTAAAACAAACATCCTCTGTTCTGGGTCTTGTGCCTGTGAGTGTGCTGGAAACCAGATGGCTAGCCCACAGAGTCAGAGCATTAAATGTGCTCATTAAAATGTGGAAAAACCTTGTTGTGCATGTAACACAGGTTAGTGATGGTCAGGTTAGTACTAGTGGCCATGTGGACACCCAAATGAAAGCCGCTAAACTGAGAAAAAGTCTTGTCTCACTAAATTACCTCATTGCAATACATCTAATTCACAAACATTTACAGATGATTGTGTCTGTATCCTTGGCATTTCAGCAAGAAAAACTGCTAATTTTCCAAATTGCAGAAAGAGGTGAGGCTGCTGTTCTTTCCTTAGAACACTATGACATACCGCAGGCTGCTGAGCGCTTCCTTGTTGTCGACAACATTTGTGCTGACAGAATGGAATTCAAAGATGAGGTGCTTATGTTGGAACGGGGGCAACAGTTCAGTGGCACAATACGTACTTGTACAAAAGAGGTGACCCATTTTAGAGATGAAATAGTTAAGTCCATGAAACAGCGTTTCAGTAACATGAAGAACAGCTGCCCGACCCACCCATCAAGCTGCAGCTGCCCTCCTGATCCTCTGAGTCGGACTCCTGCCCCAGGGGCTCGCACCTGAGTGGCGCTCACGATTCCCAGAACAGCCGATCGCTTGCCTAGTTCTATGGCCGCCGCCCGACCCACCCATCAAGCTACAGCCGCCCTCCTGGTCCTCTGAGTCAGACTCCTGCCCTAGGGGCTCACATCTGAGTGTCGCTCATGATTCTCGGAACAGCCGATCGCTTGGCCGGTTCTACGACCGCCACCCGACCCACCCATCAAGCTACAGCTGCACTCCTGGTCCTCTTGAGTTGGACTCCTGCCCCAGGGGCTCATACCTGAGTGGGGCTCACGATTTCTGGAATAGCTGATCACTTGGCTGGTTCTACGGCCGCCTCCCGACCCACACATCAAGCTACAGCCACCCTCCTGGTCCTCTGAGTTGGACTTCTGCCCCAGGGGCTCGCACCTGAGTGGCGCTTATGATTCCCAGAAAAGCCGATCGCTTGGCCAGTTCTACGGCCGCCGCCCGACCCACCCATCAAGCTACAGCTGCACTCCTGGTCCTCTTAAGTTGGACTCCTGCCCCAGGGGCTCGTGCCTGAGTGGGGCTCACGATTTCCGGAATAGCTGATCACTTGGCCGGTTCTACGGCCGCCGCCTGACCCACCCATCAAGCTACAGCCACCCTCCTGGTCCTCTGAGTTGGACTCCTGCCCCAGGGGCTCGCGCCGGCGCTCACGATTCCCGGAACAGCCGATCGCTTACCCGCTTCTACGGCCGCCGCCCGACCCACCCATCAAGCTACAGCCGCCCTCCTGGTCCTCTGAGTTGGACTCCTGCCCTAGGGACTCGTGCCTGAGTGGGGCTCACGATTTCCAGAACAGCCGATCGCTTGGTCGTTATTACGGCCGCCGCTGACTCACCCATCAAGCTACAGCCACCTCCTGGTCCTCTGGGTTGGACTCCTGCCCCAGGGGCTCGCCCGGTGCTCACAATTCCTGGAACAGCTGATCGCTTCGCCGCTTCTGCCTGGCCCACCCGCCCAGCCATCAAGCTTCAGACACCCTCCTGGTCCTCTGGGTCGGACTCCTGCCCTAGGGACTCGCGCCTGAGTGGGGCTCACGATTTCCAGAACGTCCGATCGCTTGGTCGCTAATACGGCCGCCGGCCGACCCACCCATCAAGCTACAGCCGGCCTCCTGGTCCTCTGAGTTGGACTCCTGCCCCAGGTACTGCTGCCAATTGAACTCACCTCTGATTGGCATGGCGTTTCTGCAGGCTGACTCTGATTAGTCTACCTGCTCGCACAGCCCCTGCCGATTGGAGCGCTTTTCATCATTGACTTTCCATTAGATTCTAAACCTAGTCTGTCTTGCTATGCCCTTGTACTTTTTCTCCCCCCACCCCTCCCAGGCCTCCTTTAAATGCTCCATTTTCACCACCCTTTTCTACGATCTCCTACTCCATTGGCTCACTGCATCCGTGCTCACCTTTTCTCTGAATAAGGCCTGCTGTCTCCTCCTCGTACTTCTCTGTGCATCTGCCGACTTGTGCAATACTGCCTCCCTCTGTCTGCCCTATAGGGTTGCCCTCTGTTTTTCCTATTCCGTACTCCCCATTGTCCCTCCTTTCTCACTGGTCCCACTTCACAATCCCGGGCAAAGTTTATAGCTCTGTCACACATCCAACTATAAAAGCTTAAATAAAACAGACTGTCCCTGTCATCTTTGCCTTAAAGGTCTGCGCCAACCTCAATATTTGCTCTTAATTTCCTTTCATTTCTAGTGTCTCCTGTCTGTCTGGTACAGCGATACTGTACCTTGATCTGCTGAATACAAAACCTTACATGTTACTGCTTTTTCTTGTGCCCTCCTTGGCCTTACTCTAACTGTCCCTTCCCACTGCTCCCTGTATTCCCCCAGTCATCCCCAACTATCAGCCCCATGAATACATATACTCAAACCTTCTTCGCTGACTACTATCCCTTGTGACCCCACCCCACTACTTTTACGTAGGTCCTGGATCAATATGGTTGCCTATGCCCTGAAAAACAGCCCCATGTACTCAGGTACCTTTTGTCCCTTCCTACTCCACAAACTCTGGTATCTCCTAATACTGACCCTATTGCTGTCAGGAGATGTTCATTCCAACCCTGGACTGGTTAAAAAATTACCTAGTCCCCTTGCCTGTGCCAAAGGTCTTGTTGTGGTGCACCATAATATCAGGAGCCTTGTACACAACTTTGCTGAGTTGGAATCCTGGACTGCTCTCCACAAACCCGATATCATCTGCCTTACTGAAACCTGGCTCAAACCATCCTCCCCAGACTCTCTTTGTTCCCTTCCATCATACAATCTGTTGAGACTTGATAGGCCTGGGCCCAAAAGGGGGGTGGCACTGCAATGTATTTTAAAGACCACCTCCACCTCTCTGCCATCCGCTCGTCTCCCCTCACCTACTGTGAAACGCTACATGTCCTTCTCACTCTTGGCTCCAGAAAACTTCATATAGTGTGTCTACAACCCCTCTTCCAGTGGTCTAAATGGACTTGATGAGCTAATTAATCAGACCTGTCGTCTCTCAGGAAGAAATGAGGTCCTTATCCTTGGTGACGTCAACTTAAATTGGTTAGATAACTCCCAAACCTCATTTCTGACTAGGCTTCAAAGTCTCAGCTTGCACTAGTTGATCACTGGCCCCACTAGAACTGCCCAACGATCCAAATCTAGCACTCTACTGGACTGGGTTATGACCAACCACCAAGAAAACATTATCGCCTATGGCATTTTAGCTGACGCTATCACTGATCATTCCCCTACCATTTGTGTATAGGGTAAGGTTAGACCTCCCCCATCGAAGCCTCTCTTCATTACATTCCGAAACTATGCACACTTTGACCCATGGTCTTTCCTACTAGATATTGCTACTATTAATTGGGCTCTACTTTTTATATCCAGCGATGCGCAATCTGCAGTGAACCTCTTCCTGACTCACTTCCTTGTGCTTCAGGAAAAACACTGTCCTCTCGTAACCCGGCAGGTAAAAAACAAACCTACCCGGTGGCTAAAATCAGACCTTCTCCACAAACTACGCCAGAGAGACAAAAGGTGGCTCCATTACAAAAGCTCAGGACAAAATGCTGACTTTCATTTCTATAGAGCCTTACGAAATTCCTGTAAGAGGGAAATCAGAAAGGCCAAAAGTGCCTACTGCAAGGATCTGTTAAATAAATCCTATCGGGATTCCAAAAAATTCTGGTCTCATATAAAATGCTTCCTTGGCTCAAATCAAGCTCCCACCCCTAATGACATGTCTCTAAATGGCATCCACTGTAATAATCCCAGAACCATTGAAAACTTTTTTAACACTCAATTTTCTGACCTCACCAACTACACCTCTTCCTCCTCTGCCCAACCGAACCCAGCCATCCTACCTGATATACAGTACCTGGCCCACATTTCCACTTCAAGTCGGTCTCTAACCATGAAGTACTAAGACTGCTAAACAACATCTCCGAGTTTGCTGCGGTTGGGTCAGACAATCTAGAACCTAAGCTCCTAAAACTTGCTGCCCCTTACATAGCTGCGCCTCTAGCCAAGATTTTTACCCTCTTCCTATGCCATAGCCATGTTCCGGACATCTGGAAGATAGATAGGATCACCCCAGTTTTCAAAAATGGTGATCATAAAAAGCCATCTAATTATAGGCCCATAGCTATCCTGCCCGTACTCAGCAAAATTCTTGAGAAACTCATAGCCAGGCAAACCATTGACTTTCTACAGAAAAATTATCTTCTTACCTCTGCACAGCATGGCTTTCGGAAAGGTCGTAGTACCACCACTGCTTTGCTCAATTTCACTTCTGATGCCCTTGAGGCCATGAATGTAGGTTCTCGTACGGGGGCAATTTTTATTGACATGACCAAAGCGTTTCTGAGGACCGACATTGGGAGCGGGCCCGCCTATCAGAACAGGAACGTCTTCTGGTGTGAGACCTGACCCGGCGTCGGCTACCTGACCGTGGTGAGTGCCGGTGGTCTGCGGACCGAGATCAGGAACGGGACTTGGAGGGTGGGTGAGGTGGCGGCCTCTTGGAGGTCTCCTGCGGTGAAGGGACACCCTCCAGCCAGGGCTTACCAGATGGGTCTGGTACCGGTGATGGGGCCGGCTTCGGGGGGTTCTGCTTCTGGATCTGGCCCCACCAAAAGGAAAAGAGATCCTGTAGCTCGTCCCTCGTGAACACCAAGGCTGCTGTCCCCAGAAAAGGGACCTCAGAAGTATTCGGCCTTGAAGGGGAGCCACCTGGAGAGCCCCGAGGGGAGGAGGACTTGGGAGCTAGAGATGCTGTTCCTTAGCCGGCAGCGTAGGGATCCTTCGTCCCTTCTACCGGCGTCAGTACCAGGACACGGGGGCGCTGGACTGTCCTTGGACTCCAGGGGCGTGCCTTTATCGGGTGACACCGTGGCCTTGGCAGGCAGGGCCACAGCTTGTGCCTCCGAGGTCTTAGTGGTGAATCTTAACAGAGTCACCTTGGGCTTAGCTGGTTTCTTCCCTGGCGGACCTGCTTTAGCCTGTACCTTCTTAGAGGATTTAGAGTGCTCACCAGAGCCCAGAGAAGAGCGGGCTTTCTTGGGGGATGGCCTCAAGCGGGAGCAGGACTGGGACCTGGACCGGTGGCGGGACCGACTACAGTCCTTGTTGCGGGACCACTTGGACTTCTCCTTGGTAGAATATTTGGCCTTCTCCCTGGAGGTGTGTAGGTCCATCTTCTGTTCAAGCAGGTATGCCTTGAGAGCCTTTAGGCAGCGGATCCTGGTCCTACTTGTAAAGTCCTGGCAGGTGGAACAGGCAGAATACACAGTTGGTGTGGCCGTCCTTAGCTGGAATCTGACGGCCGCAGCTACACTTATTATGATGGGGTCCAGATGAAGAGATCAAGGACGGGGACGACATTCGTCAGTACTGGAGAAAAACTGAAGAAAAAGGGCGAAAAACCGGAGTTTTTTGCTGGTGGCTGGCAAGCCAAGAACTTTCCAACATGCACAGGTCACGGCGGAAAAAGAACTGGGGTGGAGCTGGGTCTGCCCCCTTTTATACCAGGGCTGACGTCGGGGTGGAGCCGACGTCGGGGGGGGCAGTTTCTGCTGGGTACTGCTGGCTGAGAAGTTTTCTGGTGGGTCCTAATGCCTGCTGCTTTAGTCCTAATTGTAATAGCCTGCTGCAAGAGCTCCTCTCGAAGCTCTACTGTTACGGTAAGTTCTTATGTAACTGTACTTTACACTCACAATCACAACCAACATTACAACAGAACAGCACAACATCAAACAACACTGCAAATGAATCAATAACGATGTCAGTGGCTCAGCAGGTAGCACACTCTGCTCTGAGGCCAGGAGATCAGAGGGTTGTCAGAGGGCTGTGGGTTCAGTTCCCACACCTGGCACTTGGGTTAATATCCCAATACTGACAATGTAGTGCGTCATGAGGGGTCTGCTGCGCTTCTGAGGATCCGTCTTTCGGATGAGACATTAAACCGAGGTTCCATCTGCTTGTTCTGATGGTAGTTCAGGTGGATGTTAAAGATCCCATTGCACTTATCAAAAATAGTAGGGGAATTTTATTGAATATATACAAACCAAAACATCAAACAATTATACAGAACTTATGTACAAAACAAAATGTATCCAAAACATAATAAACCTTGCTTACAATAATACTTTTCAGAAAAAAATTACACATTCATCCAATGTTATCCGTCAAAAAGGGAACTGCCTTCCACCTATTAAACCATACAGTTCTCTCTGTATTTTGCTTCTCATATAAACATTGAGTATATACTTCCCATTCCAGTGATTGGATAACCTGTACTGGATTCAGATGTTGCTTCTGGAATAACAATTTGCATCTTGTCTGCTATAATAAACATTAAATGCAAGACAACAGAAGTCTAAGTGTACCAGAATTAATACTCAGCATTTGTAGTGAAAACCCTCCCACCAGTTCTTCATATGAAATTTTCTGCCATCTAACATCCTTCCACCTTTGGGCCAACAAACAGCAAAAGAACTGAACAAAAGGACAGTGTATAAAAAAAATGTTTCTTTGTCTCCTCAATGGCTGTACCTGTTTGCCTAGGACAGATCCTTTCAGCTTGACTTTTATGATCTTCCCGGACATAAAGTCTCCACCACTCATTCACACTGATGGGAGTACACTGGAGGTGCTAGGACCCAGCAAGAGCAAACTTTTTTCAGGAGGGCCAGCGCCTGAGATGGAGCCACGAGGAAGTGGCGCCACGAGCCCGGCGCATGCAGTAATGACTATCTCGGCGTCGACCCTCCAACTGATTCAGTTCCTTTTTTCCCGCCATCGAGTGCACTTCAGTGACGACGTCGCTTGCCCGCCGGCAGTCAAACTTCAAACTAGCAGCTTAGTTTTCAGTTTATTGTTTTGTATTTTATCTTTGATAAGTATATTAATAAATTCTACTTATAAGAGAGAAGTCTTCAGCCTTCCATTGACGGAGTCGACCGTGAGTGAGGCAGGTGATGGTAGGGAGACTTCGTATGAAAGCTATTCAGCCAGCAGGGCTGGGTCTAGTCCGCCGCCCTCCCGGGGGACGGGTCTGACGATGGACGGTACAATGCTCAGGGAGATGGGTGGTCTCCCCGAAAGCATGTAAAGAAACAGTCCCATTCTCAGCACCATTCAGCCTTGGGTTCTTCTTCAGCACACAGGTCGAAGAAAAAACAGCATCACTCGAGGTCGCCCTCTGGTACGTCTGCGTGTAGATGGTTGGTTATTAGGGCCAGGCGCCGGTCTCCACCTCTGTCAGAGTCACTGGTTTCTGTCTCTGATGGCCGACCTCTTTGACACTGGAGCCCCTCTCCGCCTATTGGAGGAGCTTCCGATGAACAGTTTCACCAGTGGGCTGCTCTTATGGAGCAGTGGGCTTGGAGGTTGGCCCGATTGCCCGAACCAGCCAGTCTGACACCGGGGCCTTTGGGCCCTTCGGTTCTGGGACAGCAGGCGGGGTGGTAAGGTCTTCCTAGTTGCACAGCGTCTTCTTCGCTGCTGTGGGCTCCTCGCCCTGGTGTCTATCCCCCTCACACGGCTGCGGCATGAGGGTCTGCTCCAATGTCCTTATCTCCTGCCATTTTTCATCCTGTAACTTCAAATTGCAGTTCTCAGACTTCTGTGATGTTGCTCTTGTCTACGTTGCCGACTTCTCCAGCACCGAAGTCCCTTGCGATGCTTCAAGTGCTGTCGGCGCCGTCTGCGGCACTGCGGGATCTGGCGGCGGCACGCTATCCGTCGGCGCCTCCAGTGCCAGGGGTGGCACCGGGTGCAGCGTCACACTCTTTGTCGGCGCCGTTTTCTGTGATGGAGGTTTTCGACTCCGATTCTTTCTCCTGCTCTTCTTCCTCCTGGTTTTCACTCCGTTCCTGTCTGTACAGTTCCCCTTCCCCTCCCCTCCCCGGACTGTCAGGAGATGATTTTGAGCCCGATCCAGATCTTAGACTGGGTGATGATGTTGATGCTGACACTGCCCTGGGGGCAGGAATCAATTCTCCTGCAGAGCCTGTTATTGAGGACCTTTCCTTTAAGTCTCTACTCAAGAATTTAAATTCTAGGCCTGGTGGCACTGAGGGTTGAAGCACTGGACACCACACCTCGCGCCACGCTGTCGACCCGAGTTCGGGAGCGAACTCGGGTGCCGGGGATTGGCAGGGGAGGGACTGGGTTGAGTGCACAGAAGGCTGCTCTCCAGTCCCAGGGGAGGTGTTGGGGAGCTCAGCGCTCCAGCGGCCCCTGGTGGAGACTGGGGGCCGCAGCAGCGTGAGCAGTCGTGATCACTGCGTGGCCTGACGCTGGCAGGGCTGCCATGCGCCAAGCGCCAGGAGGTGCACACGCTGGGGGGGGGACAAGAACAGAGGAAAAATCCGGCTCGTGGGGCAGGCGATGGCACTGGTCCCCCATATCCTCTGCCGGGTTCCACCTCAGATGGCCTTCCAGTATCCTCCCTCAGGTGCCTACCTGCAGTTGGCGTCTGAGTTGCAAGGAGCCCAAGAGGCGCAGGGCTACCCTCCTCGGGCGGGTTAAACCGAGGGTGCCAGCTGCAGGTGGGGGGGGGAGAGAAGGTACAGTCTGGAGGGGGCCTCAGGCGGGCAGGACTAGGATCAGTTGCCAGAGACAGGTCCTCACGAGCCGCGACCAGAGTGAGAGAAAGTTGGTGGGGGGGAGGATTTTAAATTCTACCCTTTCTCTACAGACCACAGAAATCGATCCTGGGAAGCTTTTGCGTCTCCAATATCTTCATGTCCCGGAAATCCCTATGGATTTAACCTCTCCAGTACATCCCTCTTTCGAGACCCTTTCACAGATGGTGTGGAAGAATCCGGTTCTTATTCCTTCTGTGGCCAAATCCATAGATAGGAAATATGCCCCTCCCAAGGATCGCCCCATCTTGGCCTCACAAGCCTTTGCTGATGCCATAGTGGTCCTGGCAGAGAATAAGGCTGTCCTCCCTCAGGAATCCACAGCCCGTCCTATAAACAAAGAATCTCGCAAGATAGACACCTTAGGTAAGAGAGTCTTTGCTACCTCAACCCTAGGCATGCGCATTGCCAGCTACCAGGGCTATTTTTCTCAATATGAGTATGTTCTTTGGCATTCACTCAGAGCAGTGGTAGAAACTCTGCCCGAATCGGAGGTTAACTCCGAGCTACTTCAAACCATAACTAGGGGTATCGAGTCCAATAACCAACAGGTTAAAGCTGCAATGGACGCCTTCGATACCACTTCCCGGGCGGCAGTTGCTGGCATCTGTACCTGTCGCCACTCCTGACTGCATACTTTGCGCTTCACGAATGACACCCAGCAGCAAGTCATGGCCTTACCTTTCGATGGTATGTATCTGTTCGGACCTCAGGTGGAGCAAGCACTAGAGGCCACACGGAAGACTAGGTCTGCCATTAAGATAGCCACACCTACGCGCCGCCCCCACATCTTCCGATGGGGTGAGAACAAGCGCCAGTTTTTACAACCGTCAGTCCTTTCGTGGAAAAGGCAGAGGAGGTTTCAACAGAAACCAGAACCTTCAGCCACAAAAGAAAGCGCAGCAAAAAGCACAAGGTCCAAAAACACCCAGTGCCACCTTCTGAGTTTCTAGCCCAGGTCCCACCTCAGCTGCCCGAGGGGGACTCCTCCTCAGCAGTGGGAGGATGTCTGACTCAGTTCTACAACTAATGGAAATCTATAACATCAGACAAATGGGTCCTCAGGATCATTTGTGACGGGTACTCTCTCAATCTTTCGTAAACCCCTCAGGATCATCCTCCCAAACGACAGCCCAGGCTGTCGGCGGCACAGTCAAACCTTCTTGCTTCCGAAGTACAAGGCCTTCTGAACAACAGGGCAGTAGAAGTAGTTCCACTGATCAATGAAACACAGGTTTCTACTCCCATTATTTTCTGGTCCCAAAGAAAACCAGCGGCATGCGCCCCATTCTGGATCTCAGAAAGTTAAACAAGTTCCTACAAAAGGAGAAGTTCAAGATGATATTACTCGTTACCCTGCTAACTTTGATTCATCGACGTGATTGGCTAGCCTCTCTGAACATGCAGGATGCCTACCAACACATTCTCATACACCCAAAGCACCACAAATACCTAAGGTTCATGGCACTGGGGCAACACTATCAGTTCAGAGTCCTGCCCTTTGGGCTATCCTCGGCGCCTTGAGTTTTTACAAAGTGTTGTGCAATTCTCACGGCGCACCTCAGGAAAATCAGAATGCAAGTGTTCCCATATCTGGACGACTGGCTTCTAGCAAGTCCCTCCAGGCAGGAGACTCTGGAGGCCGTGGCCATGGATTCAGACTTCCTCACGTCCATGGGAGTCCTGCTGAACCTCAACAAGTCACAGCTGCAGCCCTCCCAGAAGCTCCTCTTCATAGAAACTCTTCTGGACACCTCCTGTGCGAAGGCTTTTCTTCCAGAGGACAGAAGGAGCGATATCTTACAGATGTCCCGATACATTCGAGAACCCAGCTCGGTTCGAGCTATCTCAATGCAACAGATGCTGGGCCTCGTGGCATCCTTGGTGTTCACTGTACCCTTGGCTCGTCTTCACGTGAGAACCTCTCAGTGGATGGTCAGTGCTCAGTGGTCCCTAACCACTCGCCCTCAGTCCTTTCTTATCAAGGTGACGGAACCGCTGAAGAGGTCGCTCACCTGGTGGTCTTAGGAGGACAACCTTCTGGGAGGATATCCCTTCACCCCTCTGGATATCAGATCTCCATTACCACGGACGTGTCTCTGATGGGTTGGGAAGCTCACTGCCAGGATCTCCACACCCAGGGTATGTGGACTCAGGATGAGTCTCAACTTAACATAAACATCCTGGAAATGAGAGCCGTCCTCTATGCAGTCCGAGCTTTGAAGGACATACTCTGTCACAAGAACATTCTCCTTCAAACGGACAACAAGGCAGTGATGTACTACATCAACAAACAGGGTGGTGCACACACTTAACCATTATGCAGGGAAGCAGTGAGATGTGGGAATGGTGCCTGGAGCACAAGGCTCTGATTCAGGCGGTTTACCTGCCAGGCATACAGAACGAGTTGGTAGACCGTCTCAGCAGAACGGAGGTGGATCCTCACGAGTGGTCTCTTGACTTAACCATCGTTCAGTCACTCTTCAAAGAGTGGGGAACTCCAGACCTGGACCTTTTTGCGTCCCCACTCAACGCAAAACTGCCTCTCTTCTGCTCCAGAAATCCAGGACCTGGTGTCTTTTGTCAGGATGCGTTCAGGCTGCGGTGGACAAAACACGTTCTATATGCATTTCCTGCTCTTCCCCTAATTCAGAGGGTACTGCTCAAATTGGAGTCCCAGGGGAGCAGAATGATTCTCATTGCCTCCTTCTGGCCTTGGCAGATATGGTTCCCGCTACTCAACAGAGTATCGGACCCCCCCCCTCCGCCGAAAATGCTTCTCCTTCAGACGAACCTTCTGACCTGTGGTCCATTCCAACCTGAGGTCGCTTCACCTTCACCTCCTGAAGAGATAGAGGTGAATAGATTCAATATTTCTCATAGAGTTTCAGTTATTCTTTTGGCTGCACGTAAGCCGACCACTAGAAAAACCTACACAGCTAAATGGAAACGTTTCTCTTTCTGGTGTGCAAAATCCTTTTGGAGTCCTTTTTCCTGCCCACCGAATAAAGTCTTGGAGTATCTCTTAGACCTCTCAAACACACGTCTGCAGTATTCCATAGTCAAAGTTCATCTTTGTGCCATTTCGGCATATCATGAGCCGGTACTTTCCATGTCACTGGCTCAGTTGCCTGTAGTTAAGAGGTTTCTTAGGGGTATTCTGCATACTAGACCTCCTATTAGATGTCCAGTTGCAGCCTGGGACATTAACATTGTGCTAGACATGCTCACTTGTAAACCTTTCGCGCCTCTAGCAACTTGCGAGTTGAAGTTCCTCACTTGGAAAATGGCCTTCCTGGTGGCCATTACTTCGGCCCATAGAGTTTCTGAAATACACGCACTGGTCACAGACCTCCTGTACACTGTATTTCACAAGGACAAAGTAGTTCTTAGGACTCATCCTAAGTTTCTCCCTAAGGTTGTCTCAGAATTCCATCTAAACCAACCTTTAGTCCTTCCTACCTACTTTGCGAATTTCAAGAATGAAGGGGAGCATACCTTTCATTCGTTGGATGTTAAGAGAGCATTGTGGTTCTATCTAGATGGAACAAAGGAAATTCGCAAGGCTCAACAACTGTTGGTTTCCTTCAGTGAGACCGGCTGGGTCAACCTGTTGCTATCAGGTGCATTTCAGCGTGGCTGGTGGCATGCCTTCACCACTGCTATTCTATGGCACAGGTCAAGCTAGAAGGCAGAGTGTACGCTCACTCTACCAGAGCAGTCGCAGCATCTCTGGTGGAAATCTATAACATGCCCATTGCAGATATTTGCAATGTGGCTACCTGGAACTCCATGCATACATTCATTAAGCACTACGCCTTGGATGTCCATGCCAGACGACATCTGTCGTTTGGCAGGACCATTCTTAATGGAATTCTGTCCTAAGCACATGAGCTGTTTATCTCCTGCCGCCCGTCTCAGGAGACTATTTAGCTCAGTACTCTCCCATTAGTGTGAATGAGTGGTGGAGACTTTATGTCCAGGAAGGTATGGAAATTATGTACCTACCGTAATTCTTGATCTTCTTGGACGAAGTCTCCACCACTCATTCACACGCCCACCCACCATCCCCCGAGCTCACGTCTCTGTTTATGGTCTTCACTCCCTCAGTGGCTGAGCTGTGAAGACTTTATTGTTGACCCTTCTTAGACGGGTCATTCAGACTATCTTATGTCTGATTTTTTAGGTTAGTCCTTTCTAGGTTAGTTATGCTGCACCTTCTCGGGGGGGAAAAAGGTACTGAGGCGGTTGGAGGGTCAACACCAAGATAGTTATTACCGCACACACCAGGCTCGCGGTGCCACTTCCTCGCTGCTCCATCTCAGGCGCCGGCCCTCCTGAAAAAAGTTTGCTCCCGTTGGGTCCTAGCACCTCCGCCGTACTCCCATTAGTGTGAATGAGTGGTGGAGACTTCGTCCAAGAAGATGAAGAATTACGGTAGGTATGTAATTTCCATTTTTGCATTTCCCTTAACATTCAGTATCCCATGGCATGCAGACAAACAACATCCCACATCCTAGGGGATGTCCTGGCATCCTGTAAAGTTAAAAGAACCTTCCCTTTATAAGCGTCATACGCCCTAAAATCAGGTGTTTTATTAAATGCCTGGCTTTGTATGCTGATGTATATCTGCTGCCTTGTCTTTTGCAAGACTTGTTCTGGTACCATTTTCCTTTTCCTAATTTTAGTAACTACTGGTTTAAAGTAGGCTGGGGCTAACTGAAAGGTAGTTTTTAACACAGATTGTCTATTCCATAAGGAAAAGAAAGGCTTAAGCCATTTTGCTGCAAAGATTGTCCAGATAGCTGGCAAAGGTCTCATAGGATCTATGAAATTGTTCATTTTTTTTTGTTTGTTTTTTATTTACCTTCTATTTTTTCTCCCGCTTCCCGACTGGTCCCCTTCCACTGGTGTCTACTGGACTCACCTCTGGATGTCTAGCGAGATGCCAGCTAGCCGGGTACTGCGCCTGTGAGGGACCAGTATCATCTCGCCGGTTGGGGTATTTCATTGTCTCGCCTGGCTCCCAGGTGTGGAGTGTAGGCATGCAGTGACGCCAATGGCCGAGCTGTGCACACTTCCGCACGCAGCATGCAGGGTGTCTGCCCCACATCCACCCCCTTCGTATGGGTCCGTTTCGCCATCCCCCAGCTTCCGCTAGGGGACACGCAAGCAGCGGACTCCATCCCCACCCCTCCCTGGGAGAGGAGAGCTGTCCTCGGATGCTCAATCTCTCCCTTCCTGGACGACTCTCGCTTACCCATCGTACTGTGGAACACAAGTCGCTAAGGCAGAGGTAAAGCATGGATGCCTCAGCCCTCCATGCCACTGGGCCGGGCTACAAAGTTGTTATTAAAACATACTATAATAAAAGCTATTGAATTTATTAAATTCAACCCTCCTTTTTTATGGGTGAATATAATATTTTCCTTTTTATAGGGTTCAAATGACTTCCCCGCCAAATCACCTGGAAGACTAAGCTCAGTAATGTTACCTCCAACACAGGTGGAATTGGATACACCATACTTAAATATGTAAATATGGGAAATAAGAATGTTTTAATTAATATAACTTTTTATTTTTTGTTTGTTGCCACATTTTCCAAATCTGTACTTTTCCCTGTCTCCAGCCTCTCTTCCCACTTCACTAAACTGTTATCCCCCTTCCAAATGTCACCCCTAAGACTTTAAAAGGTTCAGCCGATTCTGGGATGCCCTGAAAATGTTCTAGATTGTCTGTAGTATTACTTACAAAATATACCCTACTTTTTAATTTATTAATAGCCACCCCTGCCACCTTTGAATATTGATCTATCGTTGACGTAACTTTTCTTCCTGAATCCTGGTATGCCATAAATAGACATACGTCATCTGCATAAGCACTTGTTTTTACTTCTATAGACCTTCCATAGGGACTGATCCCTTTTATTAGTTCATCCTGTTGTATTGTCCATAGAAGACGGTCCAAACAGAACACATGAAGCAAGGGGCTCATTGGACATCCCTGCCTTACTCCCCTTTTAATTGACATATACAGTAGGACCCAAAAAAAACATTTACCAGTGGGTTAGCTGTATCTCCCTTGTATATAGTATGAATCCAGTTGCACAAAATAGGTGGTACCCATATGTTAATAATACTTATTTAATAAAGGAATGAGATACCTTATCGAACACTTTTTTCTGATCGAGTGAAATAATGTATCCATTAATTTCTTCATCCTTCATTTGCTCCACCAGTTCTCTAATAAGTAAAAGATTATCTACGATAGACCTACCTGATACAGAACAAGTCTGTGCCGTAGAAATCAAAGAAGGGGCAGTTTTTGCAAGTCTCGTCAAGATTTTCGTAAGAATTTTTAAGTCAGTATTTATTAAACTGAGAGGCCTCCAGTTATTGAAGTCATTACGATCATTCCTCTTATGTAAGAAAATGTGTATAGCTATATTAAAATGAATATCCAATTTATTCATTAGCAAAATCCAGTTAAAAACTACTACCAGTATATCTACCAATTCTGCACTAAAGCATTTATATAATTCTGTGTTTAACCCATCTATTCCAGGAGATATAATTTTTTACTGATTTAATGGCCTGTTCTACTTCATGTTTAGATAGGTGCTATTAATGCTTCAGTAACTTCAGAAGGTAGTTCCGGTTTCTCTGTTGTTTGTAGGTATTGTTTTATACTGTGTTCCTGTAATTGGGGATCTGCATACATTTCCGGGAGATATTGTTGTACCTCTCTTAATATCTCTGGGGGAGTTGTAACCAGATGCCCTTCCTTAGTTTTAATTGATGCCATTGTCCTATCTTCTGTCTGAGTTTTACAACTGGCAAATGCATCCTCAAAGCTTGTTTTTCTTGGGGTACAAATTCTATATTCTACCAACAAAGAGTTTGCCCTAGAGTACTGCAGAAGCTCCATCTCTTTTTTAATATTGTTAATTTGATATGTCAGATTAATTTGGCCTGTATTTATTGCAGAATATGATTTTGCCAATTGAGATCTCAAAGTTAAATAATTTTTATATTATTTGGTTTTTCTATTAGAGACCACTTGCTGAAACAAAATTTTTAACTCGTTTTTTGTTTCCACCCACAATGTACTTATATCTTCTGTCAAACTTGGAATAGATATTTTTGCATTAAGCAGATCCTTTACTTGCATAACAGTATAATGATCATCCAACAAGGTTTTACTGAGTTTCCAATATCCTCGTCCAAATGGAGTTTTATCCCTTAGCCCAGTTGTTATTGCCACTAACATATGATCCAAAGTCTCAATAGGGTAATTTTTTGCATCATAGATATGCACATACTTTGTGGAAAAAATAAAATCTATTCTTGTAGCAAGCCTCCCTTTAAAAAATGTATGCCCTCCTTGGGGGTGTAATACTCTATAAGAATCCTGTAAATCAACAGTATTTAAGATATGTTTTAAACGATTTGTGTCACAAAAATCCTTGTCAGTTTTGCCCCCCTATCCTGTTTGGACAAGACACAATTAAAATCCCCACTCCATAGAATATATTTTGTTGTATAAAGAAATGTTTTTTTATGGAATTAAATAGGTCCACTCTTTCTTTTTTTTTTTTTTTCCTGAGGAGCGTAAATATTGATAGCCCTCCACGCTGTTCTGCCTACAAAAAAATTAATTAATAATGCATGGCCAGGTTGAATCTCAAGAATTCTGGTGATTGTGAACTACTCCCCTCTAAATAATATTCTCAGACCATCACATGCCTCATTCCCGAAGGAAAAATAAGAAGGTCCCCAACACCATCCATAATCTTTGAGCTGCCTGTACCAGTGAAGTAGTATTTAATCTAGTGTCTTGTAAGAAACAGATATCAAAGTTAAAATCTTTACGTACTGAAAATGTCACCAACCTTTTCCTGGCATTTTTTACACTATTAACACTAGTAGTGACAACATTCAGTACAAGATTGGATGACATGTTAAACAAGAGTGTTAAGTTAGTTTCCCCAGTCTGGTGCTTCTTCTAGGCCTGGCTCCTAATCTCTGTCTCTTCCCTTATACTATCTTTTGTGAGGAGGTTTCTTCCTCAGAGTCTGTGAAAACCATGGGTTGAGATGAGGTCTCAGACTTGCCTCCCTGGTCAGACTCACAAGACTCAGCAGACAGTATCTCATACCTATTAGACAGAGGAATACTGCATTATTGGGTTCACTATTAAGTACCATGGGTTCTGAAGGGATAATTTGACTCTGGGCTGGTGAAGTGCCTTCAGCAGCTTCAATCAGCCTTCCTATCCCTGGTTGGGGAGTGTAGCTGGACTGATATAGTAGAGGGTTCAGGTTTTTTTCCTGATTTCCAGCATGACCCTCAGACCCGGGCACCTTCTTTGCATGTTTTTGAGCTGAAATATCCTGTTTCTGAGCCTCAGTTAGTAAAGAATCCTGGTCAGGTTGATCGCCCCTGTTATGTGTAGCCCACGGGCATAAGCGATACGCATAGCCCGTCTCATCACATAGATTACATGTTAAATCATTTTGACAAGTGACACTTGTATGACCATAAGTAAGACACAGATTACATTTAAGACGATCACAATCTGAACTTAGATGCATAAAGGACCCACATTTAAAACAGGTCTTAGGCTGACCGGGGTAAAACAAATGCCCTTGGTCCTTCCCCAAGAACAAATTGCTTGGCAAGTGCTGTGAGCCCTGACTTGAACTTCGCAATCTCACTTTATACTTACACCCTCCCATCCATATGTGTTCCTCATCAAAGATGGGTTGTGAAGGGCTCAACGATTCGCATCTTTGTTTTAACCAATGTGTGATGTCATGGATGGTCACGCTCTCATTTCTAAATAAGATACTTACTGTTTTAACAGCAGGCCTGGTGAGAGGAATTGCCCTAAAGGGTAACCACAAAGCAGAAAATTTATGTTGATCATATTTAGCCCCAAATCTATCTAGTCCTTGTGGGTTCTTAAAGCTTATGTCAAAGTAAGTATCACCGGAAGCATGGATTAATGCATAAGTTTCATTTGTGAAAAACCCCATGGATTCCTTAATGAGCTTTCTCCCTACATAGATCCTATCAGGATTATTATCTAAACCTCCTAAATATTGCAATCTAACAGCTTTCCTCCATTGTGCAGGAGGAGGTTGTTGAACAAAATGATCTTTTCTTCAGAACTCTGCCCAGGCAGTTTTTGATTGCTCGGTCACAGGATTTGGGGCCATTTGGTCCGTTTCTTCAATATCTATTCAGTCCCCCCATGACTCTTGCTGCTGACTCGGCCCCTCATCCCCCGAATCTGTAGAGGAGTTCATATCCACATTCAATAAGTCAGTAGGGTGGTAGTTAACATCCTCTGCATGTAAATCGGAATCCAAATCTGTAATAATTGTAGCCCTATTACCCTCAGGGGCCAACCCAGCATTGGGAAGTATAGAAGCTGCACAGCATGATTCTGGAGCCCCCGGGATAGGACTGTGCTCTGGGTCTGGAAGCCACTGTCCCGTGGATGTTTTTTTCCAACCCACATTCTGCAGTGTGCGCTCCAAAGCCGAGGGAGTTATTTTCCACCATACCCCATAGTGTTTTTTTTTCCAGAGAGGCCAGCCCGCTCACGCTGGAGTTTAAGATGTTTTCCGGCATGATTCTTTTGTCCCTTACAGTTACTTTCCCCAATGTCAGTACTTGCAGCCTGGTCAGTGGCTTGCTGCACATCAGTCTCCGTTTCTTGAATGCAGTCAGATGAGCGAATGCTATCCACTGCTTCACTTGGGGACACTGAGTCAGAAGGCGGTGACTCTTTTAGTGATGGTGCGTCGTCTACAGCTGAGCCTTGCTTGTCAATGCAGAGCAACTTGTCAGTGGAATCGGAGCATCCAAGAAAATTATACGAACCCTTCAAATCATCCGCAACTTGTACATCCAAGTAGAGCTTTCTCCTTGTTGCCTTGTTGACGGTTCTTCTCCAGCCTCTGTAATAATATTAAGCAGATGTTCAGAAATACCCGGTCTCCCTTTGAAGTTGAGCAGGGACATAATCAGTGGTCTTTTTTCCCGTATCATCTTTTTTTGACCAGTCCTCATCAATACTGCCAGGTTGCTGAGGCAATACAGCAAGTTCCACATTATTTATTATTTAGTTATTGACTCTACCCTGTCTTTCACCCAGCAAATCGACCAAACAGCCAAAGCTATTAACTAGCATTTAAGAGTTCTATACAGGAACAAACGTAATCTCACTCCAGAAGCACTGAACATGGCCATCCACAGTTCTGTGGTCTCTCTCTCGCGGACTGTGGTATTGGCATTTACTGTGCAGCTACAGACACTGCCCTCCAACATATTAAAATGGTTTTAAATAAAGCATGCTGCCTTCTTACTTGTGCCTCATGCTTGTCACACACCTGCGATCTTTATGCCCAGATTAGCTGGTTACAGTTTGACAGCAGGCTTAAATACCAATCGTGCCTGCTTGCAAAAAAAGTCACCTTGGGACTGCTACCCTCTGGTGTATTGACCCTTCTTTCCCCTGCACATAACCCACACAGTACCAGAAGCTCTGGCAAACAGGCTTTCAGTATCCCATGATGCCGCACTGCCTTTGGACAACGTGCATTCACATACAGAGCTCCGAAGTGGTACAACTCCCTGCCTCCTGACATAACCAATGCTACTTTGCTGGGCTCCTTTAAGAAAAAACTCCGTCAGCATCTAATCTCACTGGCAACCTGTGACTGCTACCGCTAATTTGCCTTTACCTTGCTCCTACAATTTGCAATATCTGTGATCTCTATTGATTATTATACAATGGCAAGAAAAAATCCTGGACTCTGATTGGTCAGTCTTGGGCTGGACCCGTGATGTTATCCCACTACAACATCACAGGTCTAGTCTCAGCCTCACTGTGAACCTGTAGATGATTTTTTGGACCTTGATCTCTTTTTGCATCTCCTCTTAAGAAATAAAATATTTTTCCACACTAATAAAACATTATTTAAAATAATTTTTTATTTTATATATAACAACGAGCCATTGTATAATAGCAATAATGCCCTCAGGGTGTGTACGTTTGGGATAACGTCACGCCTCAGTTGTTAAGACGCTTTCGGCCTGCGGCCTCGTAACCACCTGGGCGTGACATTATCCCAGCACGACACACACCCTGTCGGGCATTATTGCTTAAGTAAAATGTTATGCTTCATGTCCATTTCTTGGGCCCCTGGTCAAGTTAACACTGTCATGGGATTTCTACCCCTGCCTAAATTATTTATTTTCCCTCCACCTCCTCTTCCCTTTTTGGCCCCTCCGTCATTCCATACCTCTTTGCTCCCTACCACCTTAATTCATCTTCATGATCACCCCACTACCTACACCACCTCTTCCTCCCTGCTCTCCTCCACCTCTCCTTTCCCCCACCCTCCTCCCCGCTGTATTCCACTTTGACTACATAGCTAGTCAAACAACATGAAGTCTTGCTATATTATGACATATGCAGTGAGTCCCAACCTTCGAACTGCTCCGGAGGTGAAAGAGTTAACTTTCCATACCAGGCATGGAACGCTGAGCTCGAGCTCAGTTGAAAACTATGTCTGTTGTTCTTCAAACTCAAACTGTCAGATTCTTTACTCCGCCTCACTGAACAGTCGCTCCGGAGATTTCTCCTTCTGCTCGGTTCATTTTGTCGGTTAAAGTATTATTTTCTCGGTTTTTTGACCGAATTTAAACCGCAACCGGTCGGTTCAAGCTCTGTCTGTGGTATTGTAAGTACTAGATAGCTTTTACATTTAATTCTTCTGTGTGGAACTTGTAAACAGTTATCGGTTCGGTTTGAACCGATCAGGTTGTTTCGAAATATATTAATCTGTCTTTTAGAGTGTGGTTACCGTTCTTATCGGTTCTAAAAAAAACGGATTTTATTACGGTTTTTTCCACGACCCGTGGCACGGTTGGGAACCGATAAGAGGGTCTTGCTTGGCGGATTGCCATAAACGGGCAAGTTTGGTTAGGACTGGCACTATGTCTGAGAAACCCAAAAGAAAAACCGGGCCCACTGGGTTTCAACACTGCAGTGTCTGTGGGGAAGCCTTTGCCAAGGCTGACCCCCACACCACCTGTGTTTATTGTCTGGGGTTTGACCACCTCAGTGCAGACTGCCAGATTTGCAAACATTTTCCTGCAGCTACCCTGGATAAGAGAGTTGGTAGGCTCAGGGAAAGGGAGGCCAAAAAGTCCGCTGACCCGGAAGGCCAGCCCTGTTCGGTTCCAACCGAACCGGAGGGAGTGCCCTCTGACCAGGGCGAGACTTTCTCGGGCAGAAGGAGAGTCAACTCGGAGGAGTTGGTTCCAGCAAAAAGGACAAGGAAATCAGCTGGTGTGGAGCCAAAGCCAAAACTTTCCTCTCCAACCGCTGAAGAAATAGCTAAAGCGATTAAAATTGTCCAGTCGCTTTCCCAGGTTCCGACTGAACCGGCACCATCAGGTAAGCGTATGGTTCGGCCGGTTCCACCTGTTCAAGAGTATAATTTAGAGGAATTTTATGAACCAGAGGAGGGGGAAGAGGAGTATGAGGAGAGTGAATGTGGATTTGAAAGTCTGGATGTGCCCATTGAACCGGACATCTCCCCAGACAGACCTTCAGGAGTGTCTCCTCCTAGGCTTTCTGAGTCCCCTTCTCATTTTATTTCTTATAAAAAATGGCTGAAACCCTCCAGCTCCCTATGGAGGAAGCTGTGGATGATCAAGAGGAACCTGACTATGTGGAAATGATGGATATCCTAGAGTCCAGGAGACTGTCTATTCCTTTGCATAAATCTTTCAGGAAACAGACAGTAAAAATTCTAAAAACTCCTCACTCTATACCTCCTGTTGATAAGAGAATGGACAAGAGGTACACATTGTCAGGCTCTGATATGGAGTTCCTTACACAACAATGCAGCCATGTTGGGGTAGTGCAGGCTGCAGCCTGTGACAAGGCAAATATTCCCTTGGCCTCACACCCCCCTGACAAGGACTCCAGGAGGATTGAGGCCATGGCAAAGAAACAGTACATGGCAGCATTCTTGGGACTCAGACAGGCAAATTATACGGCTTATGTTGCTAGATACCAGAAATCCAGATGGGATACTGTTATGGCTCTAGCAAAACAGGTCCCTGGCCAGCTTGCCAAGGAGCTGGAGCAGGTGGCTGCTGATGGTATTGAGGCATCTAAGGTGCAATTCCATGCTGCAGTGGACTCTAATGATGTATCATCAAGAGTCATGGCTATATCTGTGGCACTTCGCAGAATGGCTTGGCTCAGATGTACTAGCCTGTCACAGGATACCCAGGCTAAGACCATGGATTTTCCTGTTGTGGGTAATTCTCTGTTTGGGGAGCAGACAGAGAATTACATGAAGAAAATGGATGAGTATAAGACCACCTATAGGAGTGCACAGGCCAAGGAAAGGCAGGCCACTTCTCAAAGGCAGCCTTCCAGGGGCAGGAGCAGGCCTTTTCATAGGCCTTTTTACCAAGCCCAGGCCTCCTCTTCAGCTTACGCCCAGAGGGGGTTCTTTAGAGGGAGAGGCAGACGGGGTACAAGCAAGCCTGCTTCCATCCCTCAGCCTAAAGCCCCTGCCAAGCAGGCACCCTGATGGGGTGGCCAGGGCCGATTCTCCACTTCTTGTAGGGGGCAGACTGGCTTACTTTGTCCAGGACTGGAAGTCTCTCACATCAGACAAGTGGGTCCTGGAAGTAGTAAGCCAGGGACTGGTTCTCAGCTTCAAAAAATTTCCAAAGATGAAAACCAGATCCTTTCCACTTGCAAATCCATCAGAGACACTTGCCCTAGAGGCAGAAGTCTCTACCCTCCTGGCTCAGAGCCATGGACAGGGTTCCACCCCTACACCAGGGCAAAGGATTGTACTCCAGGTACTTCCTTACCCCAAAAAAGACAGGAGAATGGCAGCTATCCTGGATCTCAGATAGTTAAACAAGCACCTTTAAAACCAAAATTCAAAATGGTGACTCTGGGAATTATTCTGCCCTCTCTAAGGCCAGGGGACTGGCTAGCGTCCCTGGACCTCAAGGATGCCTACTTCCATATTCTCATCAGAAGCTCCCATCGAAGTACCTCGGTTCGAGCTGCCCTCAGGCCATTACCAGTTAAGAGCAATGCCCTTGACCTCACCTCTGCTCCAAGGGTATTCACAAAATGCCTGGCAGTAGCAGTTGCCCACCTAAGAAGGCAAAAAATTGCCATCTTCCCTTACCTGGACGACTGGCTCATAGTAGGCCAGCCTCCAGACCAAGTCAAGTTACATCTTCAGATAACTCAGCAACTGCTTACCTCTTTAGGTTTCCTTCTGAATCTTCCAAAGTCAGTTCTAGAGCCTGTCCAGCTCCTCACCTTCATAGGCGCAGAACTGAACACAGAGGAAGCCAGAGCCTTCCTGCCTTTGGACAGGGCAAGGACCTTGGTCTCTCTGGCCTCCTCCTTCACCCTGCAGGTCTGTCGACCAGCAAGGCATTTTCTACAGCTCCTAGGGCACATGGCTGCTTCTACAGCAGTAGTGCAAGGAGCCAGATTTCAGATGAGGGACATCCAGTTCCATTTGAGAGCCTTTTGGTTTCAAAGAAAGGACCCTCTAACCAAATTGATCCCAGCGACTCGAACCCTGATCCAAGCCCTACAATGGTGGCAGGATCAGAGCAATCTGAGACAGGGAGTTCCCTTTGTCACTCAGTCTCACTCTTTAATCCTTACTACAGATGCATCCCTCTTGGGGTGGGGAGCTCATATGGGCGACCTCACTACCCAGGGACTGTGGTCCCCTCAGGAATCTCTGCTCCACATCAACCTGTTGGAGCTCAGAGCAGTTTTTCTAGCACTTCAAGCTTTTTCCAAATCTGTTCAAAACAAAGTTGTACAGGTCAGAACAGACAACACCGCTACAATGTGGTACATCAACAAGCAAGGAGGCACTCGGTCTACGGCCATGTGCACCGAAGCAATGAAGTTGTGGTCTCTGGCTTATTCCCTGAACACCTCCCTTACAGCAGTTCACCTCCCAGGCAAGGACAATGTACTGGCAGATGCTCTCAGCAGGATTTCCCAGGCCATCATGAATGGTCACTGGATCCCTGGTCCTGGAGGTAATATTTGCCAGGTGGGGCACTCATGAGATAGATCTTTTGCAGCCCCAGACAATCACCAACTTCCCGTTTTGCTGCAGGCCCCCAGTGTTGGGCTCAGTCCCTCTGGATGCCTTAGTTCTCAACTGGGAAGGAAAGTTTCTCTATGCTTTTCCCCCCTTCCCTCTTCTGTTCAAAGTGTTAGTCAAAATCAGATCGCAATCCTGCAAAGTGATTCTGATTGCTCCAGATTGGGCCAGACAACCCTGGCATCCACTCTTACTGTCCTTAGCAGTCCATCTTCCCCTGTGTCTTCCCAGGAATCACAATCTGTTAACCTGTGCTCAGGGAAGGGTTTGGTACCCGAACCTCAAATCTCTCAATCTCAAGGCCTGGCTCTTGAAGAGTTAGAATTTGCTGATCTACACCTCTCCCAAGATGTAATGGATATATTGAAGACTTCTAGGAAGCCTTCCACGAGGGCTACTTACAATTCCAAATGGAAGAGGTTTTCCATATGGTGCTCTGGGAAGCATATTTCCCCAGAATCTGCTGATTTACCCACAGTCCTGGATTATATGGTCCATTTGAACACTTTGGGGCTCAGACCAGCTACCCTAAAGGTGCATTTGGCAGCTGTGTCTGCTTTCATTTCAGCGGGTAAGCCAGCTTCTCTTTCAGCTCATCCTGTATTCTCTAAGTTTTTTAAGGGATTGCTTCATACGAACCCTCCATTCAGGGACCCTGCCCCTGCCTGGGATCTTAATGTTTGCATTGCTCAGCTTATGCAACCTCCCTTTGAGCCCTTGTCTTCAGCAGACCTCAAGTATTTGACTTGGAAGACTGTGTTTCTGGTAGCCATCACTTCTGCCAGACGCCATAAGTGAATTACAAGCTTTGTCAGTGGAGCCTGATTTTATCTGTTTCCATAGAGATAAGGTGGTCCTCAGGACTAACAGGAAGTTCTTGCCTAAGGTGGTTTCAGATTTCCACCTTAATCAATCTATTTCTCTTCCAGTGTACTTCACTGACCATTCCTCCTCTGGCGAGAGGAGGCTGCACAGCTTAGATGTGAAGAGAGCCGTTAGTTACTACATTGAGCGTACCAAGGGTCACAGGTTTGACTCCCTCCAACTGTTCCTCACTTATGGTGAGGTTGGTAAGGGGGAAACCCGCCACTAAAAGATCCATTGCCAGGTGGATTGTCTGTTGTATCCAATTCTGTTATGAAAAGCTGGGTAAGGTTCCTCCCTCAGGCCTGAGGGCTCACTCTACCAGAGGTACAGCTGCTTCCCTGGCTGCTGCCAGGGACATCCCCATTCTAGAGATTTGTCAAGCAGCTACCTGGAAAACAGTTCACACTTTTACCAAGCATTACTCTCTGGACACCCAGGCTAGGAGTGATGCTCAGTTTGGCACAGCTGTGCTTCAGAGTCTATTTCCTAAGTAGGTTCTTTCCTCCTCCTGCGGAGGTACTGCAGTGTAGTTCAGTATATGTCATAATATAGCAAGACTTCATGTTGTTTGAAGAAAAAATTATTCACCTTAGTAATGTTGTTTCTTCTAATGGAGTCTTGCTATATTATGACCTCCCCCCTGTCTGCCCCTCTCAGAACCTCTGTTTTTGGGATGTGGGTGGGCAGTGCAGTGTTGGCACTTAGTAGATGCCCACCTTGTGTTTTTCACCCCTCTCTTTTCTGGGGTGACTGGGTGTTGTGTTTTTCATTTTTTGGGTCTCCTGACTTGAGTCTTTGTTTTGGCACCAAAAAATGTGTTGTTATATTTAGTAGCCAGTTGGCTAGTGTAGGTTTACAGCTTCCACACAGGACCTTAGTGAGTTTAGTTCGTAAAGATCTGACAGTTTGAGTTTGAAGAACAACAGACAGAGTTTTCAACCGAGCTCGAGCTCAGCGTTCCATGCCTGGCATGGAAAGTTAACTCTTTCACCTCTAGAGCAGTTTGAAGGTTGGGACTCACTGCATATGTCATAATATAGCAAGACTCCATTAGAAGAAACAACATTACTGAGGTGAGTAATTTTTTCTTCTTCCCTTTCCGTCCTATCTGTCCCCATCCTACCCCCCACCTCTGCTTGCCTTCTCCCTCCCCGCACTTTCCTCCTCCATCCCGTGTCCCTCTCTACTGGTGCGAGACCTTCGTTCTTTCTTTGACTCGGGCACAATCCAATTATCTGCCTGTGTTGTTAGTTGTACAGTTCTTCTTTTTAAACAAGCATCCTCATGTTATGTTACCGTTACCTACTGAAACGTTAGAATTTGTTTTGACTCTGCACTCTGTACGTGCTTAGATTGTGTAATTATTATTAGAGTTTATGCCTAGAGCCAGTTTTCAATTGTTTCTTGCTGTATCTGTATCCATGGAACATATCTGTATTCTTGTTTGTGTCATACTTGATGTGGAACCTATGAAAGAGCTTTCTGCTCAAAGGTGTTAATCCAAGATCCCAGTAAATAAATATTTTCTGAAACACTAGCCTCTTCTTCCTGGCCATTCCCCAGGACTGCAGCCATGGATACAGCAGCTACCCCTACTGACAGTAGGGGAAGTTTTTATTGTGGGACTCACACAATACTAGGAACAGTAGTCAAAGTCTTGTCATCTCAGGAGAAGATACTTATGTAGTTATTCTTTCAGTTTAATAATATTATTATCTTTATGTTTTTCTTATGTTGCAATGTTCTGTTATTCTTCTTCTCCCCACATTTTCCTTTTCCATGCTTTTTCCTTTTTATTCTCCTCCTCTCCTTTTTCCTCTTCCCCCCTTTTCCTCTATTTTATCCACCCCATACAGTGCTTCCATAGTTTTCCCAATGTGTGTTCTTTTGTCTTCTCTTTGTTGTGTATTTGTTGTACTTGTCACATCATGTTTCTTAATAATTCTTTTTGAGTAAAATACTGCTAATGTAGGGTCCAATGGCATCTGGATTGCCAGATGTGATATTTTAAAATGCCACATAAGAGTCGCAGTGTGCTATAAGAGTATTTATTCTTTGTTCCTGTATAGAGCCCCAATATTAAGACTTCGTAGTTCATACTGGTGAAGTAGATATCTTGTACTATCTGTGCCAAAAGAGTCCAAAAGGAAAACACATAGGGACATTCGAGAAATAAGTGTTCTTGTGTTTCCAAAATGTATTACATAAGTCTCTAGTACAGTAACATTCCTACAGTTTTTTATGTTTATGGTTGTTCTTGACACCCAGTTTTCCATGACATGATAACCAACATGTATCCTGTAAGTATTTGGGAACTCTATGGTCCATGACCTGTTTGATGGTCTGGGGGAATTCTCTACTGTGCCTTTGTAAAAAATAACTTGTTAAGAAAATAGGTTTGTAAAAGTTGTTCGTAAACCAGATGTCTTGGTAAGGTTTGTAAATCTTCCAACTTAACTTTCTAAAGTCTGATTTTTTTCCGCCATAGTAATAATGTAGTCTGGAAGTTTCTCAGACATCAGTTTAAATGAGCAGTTATCAGTAGACCATGTTTGTATCAAAGCATTCAACCATTCCTTCTCCCAGAGTATACATGGCTTAGAAATTCCTTTTATTGAAGGTACTATATTGAAGGACCAAAATAGTGTGTGTAAGAATAACAGCGGATGTATCATACCCAGACCCACTTGTGGCATGGACCCATACATTATATTTTGCTTTATCAGGTTAAGTCTGTTGCCACAAATAGTTCTAAAGAATATGCTACAGAGTTTAGTCTCCAAGGACACCGGGAGATACAGTCCCTATAGATAGTAGAATAGGGGAGGAGAAAAGTTTTTACAAGATGTAATCTCTTTAATTTTGAGGCTTGGATTTTATTCCAGGCAAACACTCTTTATTCATAGATTGTTAATTTTGTTGCCAGTTTACCATCTCCATGTCTTTAGGTCCAAAATGTACCCCTAAGATGTTTGCCCCAGGCACAATTGTTATGCCTCCTAGCGAAGCCCCTGCCTGTAAATGAGTATCACCTATTGGTAAAGCAACACTCTTTTGTAAATTTATTCTTACCCCTTTTAGGTCAGAATATTTTTGGAGCTCTGAGAATGCAGGGACACTTTCCTGTTCTTGCCATGAGAATAAACGCAAGTCATCTGTGTAGGCCATAATCTTTATATGACTGTAATTTCCTAATGAGAAGATCAATGTAAAAGCTGTATAGCAGGGGGCTTAAAGGAAACTCCTGCCTTACACCTCTTCTAATGTGGATTTTCTGACCAATGGTGCCATTTATCAGTGGGAAAAAATGTGCTTGTGTGTAGAGCAATTGTAACCATTGAATAAAGGTGTCAGGAATCCCACATATGTCTAGAATTTGAAATAGTGTATCACTGGAGATGGCATCAACTGCCTTTTCCTGGTCTAGTGCTAGGACATATCCCAGTAATGTTCTCCTATGTCCCCTAGCGAAGATTTCTCGTAGGCAAAACAAGTTATCTCTCAGACTTCTTCCTGATGTGGCATGAGTCTGTTGTGGGAAGATTAGTGTTTGAGCTACCTGCTCTAATCTATGATATAGTATTATAGAGGTATCTTAAAATCAGTATTTAATAGAAAAATGGGTCTCCAATTGGCCGAGTCCATTCTGTCTCCCTTTTTATGTAAGCGTATCAAGAATGCTTGTGCCGTTCGATCTTCCTGGACATAAAGTCTCCACCACTCATTCACAATAATGGGGAGTACACCGGAGGCGCTAGGACCCAGCAAGAGCAAAACCTTTTCAGGAGGGCTGGCGTCAAGATGGAACCGCGAGGAAGTGGCACCGCGAGCCAGGCTTGTGCAGTATAGACTATCTCGGCGTCGACCCTCCAGCCACCTCAGTTCCTTTTTTTCCTCCGAGTGCGCTTCAGTGACAACGTCGCTCGCCCACCAGGAGTCAAACTTCAAACTGCAGCTTAGTTTTCAGTTTTGTTATTTTGTATTTTATCACAAAAAGTACCGATTACATTTTACTTATTCTGACTTGTACAAGAAAGAAGTCTTCAGCCCTCTATTGACGGAGTCAACCATGAGTGGGGCAGGTGACGGTAGGGAGTCTTCACATGAAAGCTATTCAGTCAGCCGGGCTGGGTCTGGTCCGCCACCCTCTCTGGAGGGGGGGTCTGACAATGGACGGTCCATTGCTTGGGGGGGATGGGCCCCCGCCCGAAAGCATAAAAAGAAACGGTCCCATTCATGGCACCATTCAGCCTCGAGTTCTTCTTCAGTCCACCGGCCGAAGAAGAGACGGCATCGCTCGAGGCCGACCTCTGGTGGGTCTGCGCTTAGAAGGTCAGTTGTTGGGGTCAGGGACCGGCCTCCGCCTCTTTCAGAATCGCCAGTTTCTGTCTCTGGTAGCCGGCTTCTTAAACATCTGAGCCCCTTTCTGCCTTCTAGGGGGGCTTCTGATGAGCAGTTTCACCATTGGGCCGCTCTTATGGAGCAGTGGGGTCGGAGGTCGTACCAACTGCCCGATCCAGCCAGTCCGTCGCTGGGGCCTTCAGGCCTGTCGGTTTCAGATCGGCAGGGAGGGCGGTTAAGTTTCCCTGAAGTCGCACGTCTTACCGGTGCCGTTGACTCCGTGCGGTGGGTAGCCCCTCACATGGCTGCGACGCAAGGGTCCACACCGATGTCTTTATCTCCTGCTATTTTTCATTCATTGCCTTCAAATTGCAGTTTGCAGACTTCTGCGGCAATGCCATTGCCTGCAGTGCCGATTTCTCTGGCTCCAAGGTCCTTTTTGGCACTGCAAGTGCTGTCTGCACCGTCTGCAATGCCAAATGCCCCTCCGGCGCCGTCCTTGGTGTTGGTGTGGTGTTGGTGCCGTGTGCAGTGCCGCACTCCCTGTCAGTGCCATCCTTGGCGCCGGGGGTGCTGTTGGTGCTGTGCCATGTTTCCAGGCAGCATCTAGCGTGGTGCCATTTTCTGTGTTGGTTCCGTCCATGTACTTGGCACCACTCTCTTCGACAGTGCCAAGGATGTGTATGGTGCCGCCTAGTTTTCAGAGGTTTTCAACTCCGATTCTGTCAACTCCTCATTTTCCTCCTGGTTTTCATTCCTTTCCTGTCTATACAGTCCCCCCTGGACTGTCAGGAGATGATTTTGAGCCTGATCCGGATCTTTGGCTGGGTGATGATGTTGCTGCCAGTTCTGCCCTGGGGCAGGGATAAATCCTCCTGCAGAGTCTGTTGTTGAAGACCTTTTCTTTAAGTCTCTGCTCAAGAATTTAAATTCTACTCTTTCTCTCCAGACCACAGAAATCGATCATGGGAAGCTTCTGCGTCTCCAATATCTACATGTTCCAGAAATCCCTATGGATTTAACCCCTCCGGTACAGCCCTCTTTCCAGACTCTTTCCCAGATGGTGTGGAAGAATCCGGCTCTTATTCCCTTTGTGGCCAAGTCCATAGATAGGAAATATGCCTCTCCCAAGGATCACCCCATCTTGGCCTCACAAGCCTTTGCTGATGCCATAGTGGTCCTGGCAGAGAATGATAAGGCTGTCTTCTCTTAGGAATCCACAGCCCGTCCTATAAACAAAGAATCTCACAAGATAGTAAGAGGTAATAGTACCTCTTAGGTAAGAGGAGTCTTTGCTGCCTCGACCCTGGGCATGGATATTGCTAGCTACCAGGGTTATTTTTCTTAATATGAGTACGTTCTTTGGCATTCACTCAAAGCGACGGTAGAAACTCTGCCCGAGTTGGAGGTTAACTCAGAGCTACTACAGACCATAACTAGAGGTGTTGAGTCCAATAATCAACAAATTAAAGCTGCAATGGATGCTTTCGGTACTGCTTCCAGGGCGGTGGTGGTGCCTGGCATTTGCACCCGTCGCCATTCCTGGCTGCGTACATCGGGCTTTACGAATGAAGTCCAACAAAAAAGTCATGGCTTTACCTTTCAACTTTATGTATCTGTTTGGGCCTCAGGTGGAACAAGCACTAGAGGCCACACAGAAGACTAGGTCTGCCATTAAGAGAGCTAGACCTCCGCCCGCTCCCTCTCGAGGAGGTGGGAACAAGCGTCAGTTTCACAACCGTCAGTTCTTTTGTGACACAGGCAGAGGAGGTTTTAACAGAAACCAAACTCCTCAGCCGCAAAAGAAAATGCAGCAGAAAGCACAGGGTCCAAAAGCGCCCAGTGCCACCTTCTGAATTTCCGGCCCAGGTCCCACCTCAGCTGTCCGAGGGAGACTCTTCCTCAGTAGTGGGAGGACGTCTGACTTAGTTCTACGACCAGTGGAAATCTATAACGTCAGACAAATGGGTCCTCAGGATAATCTGCGAGGGGTACTCCCTCAACCTGTCGGAAACCCCTCTGGATCATCCTCCCAAGCGGCAGCCCAGGCTGTCTGCAGCACAGTCAGACCTTCTTACTCCCGAGGTACAGGGCCTTCTAAACAATGGGGCAGTAGAAGTAGTTCCACTGGAGCAATGAAACACAGGTTTCTACTCCTGTTACTTTCTGGTTCCAAAGAATACTGCGCCCTATTCTCGATCTCAGAAAGTTAAACAAATTCCTTCACAAGGAAAAGTTCAAGACGATATCACTCGGTACTCGGCTACCTTTGATTCATCAGCACGATTGGCTAGCCTCCCTGGTCATGCAGGACACCTACCAGGACGTTCTCATACACCCAAAGCACCACAGATACCTAAGGTTTGTGGCGGTGGGTCAACACTATCAATTCAGAGTCCTGCCCTTTGGGCTATCCTTGGTGCCTCGAGTTTTTACAAAGTACTGTGCAGTTCTCGCAGCCATCTAAGGAAAATCGGAATCCAAGTATTCCCATATCTGGACGACTGGCTTCTAGCAAGCCCTTCCAGGCAGGAGATTCTGGAGGCCGTGGCCACAGCCTCAGACTTCCTCACATCCATGGGAGTCCTGCTGAACCTCAAAAAGTCAGTTGCAGCCCTCCCAGAAGCTTCTCTTCATAGGAACCCTTCTGGACAGTTCTGCGCGAAAGCGTTTCTGCTGGAGGACAGAAGGAGCAATATCCTACAGATGGCCCGATTCATCAGAGAGCACAGCTCGATTTGAGCTCTCTCAATGCAACGGATTCTGGGCCTCATGGCATCCTCAGTGTTCACTGTACCTTTGGCTCGTCTCCACATGAGAATCTCTCAGTGGATGCTCAGTACTCAGTATTCTGGAAGGATATCCCTTTGTTCCTCTGGATCAACAGATCTCCATTACCACGGATGCACCCCTGATGGGTTGGGGAGCTCATTGCATGGATCTCCCACACCCAGGGTACATGGGCTCAGGACGAGTCTCAACTTCACATAAACGTCATGGAAATGAGAGCTGTCCTCTGTGCAGTCCAAGCTTTGAAGGACATCCTCTGCCACAAGAACATTCTCCTTCAAACGGACAACAAGGCAGTGATATATTACATCAACAAACAGGGCAGTGCACACTCTTACCCATTATGCAGGGAAGCAGTGAGTGTGTGGGAATGGTGTCTGGAGCACAAGGCTCTGTTTCAGGTGGTTTACCTGCCAGGAGTACAAAAAGAGCTGGCAGACTGTCTCAACAGAACGGAGACAGATCATCACGAGTGGTCTCTTGACTTAACTGTCCTTCAGTCACTCTTCGAAGAGTGGGGAACTCCGGACCCGGACCTTTTTGCATCCCTGCTCAATGCAAAACTGTCTCAATTCTGCTCCAGAAATCCAGGACCTGGCGTTTTTTGTCAGGATGCATTCAGGCTGCAGTGGACAAAACGCTTTCTATACGCATTTCCTCCTCTTCCCCTACTTCAGAGGGTACTGCTCAAACTGGAGGCAGAGGGGGGCAGAATGATTCTTATTGCCCTGTTCTGGCCTTGTCAGGTCTGGTTCCCCCTAATCAACAGACTATCGGAAACCTCTCTGAAACCGCTTCCCATTCAGATGAACCTTCTTACCCAGGGCCCTGTAGTCCATCCCAACCTGAGGTCTCATCACCTCCACGCTTGGCTCCTGAGGAGATATAGGTGAATAGGTTTAATATTTCTGGTAGGGTTTCAGATATTCTTTTAGCTGCTCGCAAGCCAGCTGCCAGGAAAACCTACACCGCCAAGTGTAAGCGTTTCTCTATCTGGTGTGCAGAATCCTCTTGGAACCCCTTTTCCTGCCCACCAAATAAAGTCCTGGAGTATTTCTTAGACCTCTCAAACACAGGTCTGCAATACTCTACAGTGAAGGTTTCTCTTTGTGCAATTTCCGCATATCACGAGCCAGTGAATTCCATGTCTTTGGCTCAGTTACCTGTGGTTAAGAGATTTCTTATGGGTGTTCTGCATACTAGACCTCCTGTTAGGCATCCATTTGCAGCCTGGGACATTAACCTTGTGCTAGATATGCTCACTCGCAAACATTTCGAGCCTCTAGCCACTTGCAAGTTGAAATTCCTTACTTGGAACATGGCCTTCCTGATGGCCGTTACTTCTGCTGGTAGGGTATCAGAAATACACGCTCTGGTCACAGACCCTCCATATACTGTATTTCACAAAGACAAAGTAGTTCTTAGGATTCATCCTAATTTCCTTCCTAGGGTTGTGTCAGAATTTCACCTGAATCAACCTTTAGTCCTTCCTACCTTCTTTGCAAACTTCCAGAATGAAGGAGAGCATACCCTTCATTCCCTAGACGTAAAAAGAGCCTTGCGGTTCTATCTGGATTGAACGAAAGGTCTGGGTCAACCTGTTGCTATCAGCTGCATTTCAGCGTGGCTGGTGGCATGCCTTTGCCATTGCTATTCCATGGCACAGGTCAAGCTGGAAGGCAGAGTGTACGCTCCCTCTACCAGAGCAGTCATGGCACCTCTGTCTGAAATATGTAATGTCCCCACTGTAGAAATTTGCAATGTGGCTACCTGGAGCTCTGTGCATACTTTTGTTAAACTCTATGCCTTTGATGTCCATGCCAGACAACATCAGTTATTTGGCAGGACAATTCTTAACGGACTTCTGTCCTAAAAAGTGAGCTCCTCTTTCTCTCCTGCTGTCTGTCTCGGGGGATTATTTAGCTCAGTACTCTCCCACTGGTGTGAATGAGTGGTGGAGACTTTATGTCCAGGAAGATATGAAAATTACGTACCTACCATATTTCTTGATCTTCTTGGACGCAGTCTCCACCACTCATTCACACACCCACCCAACATCCCCCGAGCTCACTTTTCTGTTTCTGGTCTTCACTGCATCAGTGGTTGGACTGTGAAGACTTTGTTTTTGACCTTTCTTACATGGGTCATTCTGACTATCGTATGTCCGATATTTAGGTTAGTTATGCTGCACCTCATCGGAAAAAAAGGGTACTGAGGCAGTTGTAGGGTCAACCCCGGGATGGTCTATACCGCACGAGCCTGGCTTGTGGTGCCGCTTCCTCGGGACTCAATCTCTGCGCCGGCCCTCATGAAAAAGTTTGGTTCCCACTGGGTCCTAGCGCCTCCGGCGTACTCCCATCAGTGTGAATGAGTGCTGGAGACTTCATTGAAGAAGATCTGGAATTACGGTAGGTACGTAATTTCCATTTTGCAGAGTTAAAAATAGTTGAATAAAGTACATAAAACCAAACACCAATAAAAATGGATTTTGGCTTAACAGACACCAGTGACAGTACCATTTTTTACAATGTGCAAAACGGAATTTGCCCTTTCTCAATCCCGGTAAACCAGTGTCACTGGATTGTCCATGTATCTCCCAGGTCTCCAGAATGTCTTGTAAGACAGGTTAAGCAGGCCTGAGTCAATGGTTCACAAATGGGAACTGCTGACCTCTGTGGTAAATGACCTCTTCGCAAGATGGGGTCATCCAGAGCTGGACTTTTATACGCCCCCACACAATGCAAAACTGCCATGTTTCTACTAATTTTTTGGCGAGATGCGATGTTCCTCTCTTGGAAAGGAGATTCCTATATAGCCCCTCCCCCAAAAAATTTCTTTAATACAGAGGGTTCTGCTCAAGCTGCAGGTGGAGAGTGACAGTCTTTATTGCTCCATTCTGGCCTTGCCAGATTTGGTTTCCACTTCTTCAACATGTGGTAGTGGAGCCTTCTGTCCCTCTATTTCTTGTCACAGGACACGTGGTCCCTGGTCCATCCAGACTTGAAGTCCCTACATCTGCATGCGTGGCTTATGAAGACATAGCCATTGCACATTTTGGGGTATCCTCAAGGTGGCTGATGTCCTGATTTTTTGGTGTATTCCTTAAAGATCAACTGCAGATATATTACAAACATGTTATAAACTTTTCTCCTTTTCCCTAACATAAGGACAACCAGGTCTTATTTATTACATATGAAATAAAGAAATTACCATTTGTCATATACAAATACTATTGTAATGCTCTCCTATTTGATGGTTTTACAGAAAATCCCATAGACATTTTTAAACCAGCTGGCGGAATCTTGGGTGAGTGCTCATTCCATTTAGGCAACAATGACATAATTTTCCTGAAGATCCTGGCAGCTCAGTACAAACACACACTAACGCACAACAGATTGCAAAATGGCAACAACTCATGTTTGCTTTCAATTGTCTAAGGATCTTTTGCCTATTGGATTTTGTTTTGATACAGGATTACAGATAAATATTTATCTTCTTTCTATTTTCTTTCCTCTGCAGCGCTCCCGGCGGAGGCATCCAGCCGCTGGCTCCCACCGACCCGGAGGACAACAGGCTCACTCGTACACGAGGGTCCCAGCATGGCCAACACCGGACCCTCCGACGCGATTCCACGACAGGCCTCCAGGTCGGTGGGTGCGCGGCTATCAAGCTGCTCGGTCGCGCCCAGCCTGGTTTTCCACCTTAATTGGTCCCCCACAGAGCCGGCAGTGCAATGACGTGCTGCACTACACAAGCGTCTTGCCGAAATCTGCCCCTTGCTTACGCCGCACCTTGTGCTTCTCCCAGTCTTCACCAGGGGCCGCCCAAGCGCGACGTATCCCACTATCCCACCCCAGAGGAAGGAGAGCAGTCCTGGGACGCTCAATCCAACCTCTCCCCTGCCAGGCCCGGTGGCCTGAGTCCGTTCCCAAACCCGGGTCGCCGGCATGGTGCGAGGTGTGGCGTCCAGCACCTCAACCCTCAGCGCCACCGGGCCGGCCAGATAAATATTTAGTTACTTTTACAGATTAATCAGTATTTTTAAGGGGACAATACTTTAAAATAAGGAGGAAGCTTTTGGGGCTTCATTCAAGGCAGAAAGAGAACAAAGGAAACAAAAATGTTCATGTTAAGAGCCTGTCATATTGTTGATGTTTTTTTGGGGGAGGGGTGATACTGTGCACCAAGTGCTGATCAGCTTAGGGAAATTGACAGATATTTACTCATGGTGTTTTACGGAATAATTTTGATTAATATAGGCCACCACCAAAAAAAAAAAGACTGATTTTGGAATGTCATAATATGATGTACTGAGCTGCCAGGACCTTGAGAAAAATGACGTCATTGTTGCTTGAATGGAATCAGCATTCACCCAATATTCTGCTAGCTGGTCTGAAAATGTCTTGAGGGATTTTCTGTGAAACCTTCAAAAAAGACAGGCAGTAAAACAGCATCTGAACATGAGAAATTACTGTCCCTGCACATTACTTACAAATTATACAGAGTGGTTGTTTTCATGGTGAGCAAATAAAATATGGTAAAAACATTTTAAAAACATTGCAGTTGATCTTTAAGGTTGCTGTTGTCCTAATGCAGCTAGGAAGCTTTCTGTCAGACATATTTATTCCCTAAATTGGAAGTGTTTCACTTTGTGGGCTTCTTCCCAGAATTTGGACCCTTCTACATGTCCTCTGAATATTGTGTTGGAATACTTGCTTTCCTTGTCTGATTCTGGCCTGCAATATTCCTCACTTAAGGTGCATTTGGTCGCTATATCAGCTTTCCATGCCCCTATGGATCATTGTACAGTTGCCCAATTAGAGGTGTCCCGTATGTTTCTGAGAGGTACTCTTCGAATCAAACCTCATATCTGTAAATGAGTCCCACCTTGAGACTTGAATTTTGTGCTTGAGAAATTGATATTGGCTCCTTTTTAGCTGACCACAAGTTGTGGCCTAAGTTTACTGTCATGGAAACATCTTTGTTGCAGTGACTCTTGCTCAAAGGATTGCTGAGCTTCAGGCTCGAACATGTGAGCCTTCTGTTTTGATTTTTCACAAAGACAGAGTCTCTTTGCTTATGAATTTGAAGTTTTCACGGAAGGCGGTCTCTGCATTTACACTGCGTCACATAATACACCTTCCTGTATATTATCCTGAGTATGCCAGCCAGGGTGAGGCATTGCTCCATACTTAAGATGTACATAGAATACTATGGTATTATGTTACTCACACCAAGGACTGCAGAAAGTCCTTTCAGCTTTTTGTTTTGTTGGCCCCGGGAAAGAGGGCTCTCCTGTGTCTAAACAATGGCTATCCAAACGGTTGGCACATTGTATAACGTTCTGTTATGGAACATATGGTAAGGAACTACCTGGTGTTTGTGGTCACTCTACAAGGCATATGGCCACTTCTGTTGACTGTCTCAAAAATGTCCCTGCTGCTGACATATGTGGTGCAGCCACATGGAGCAATGTTCACACTTTCACTAAGCATTACAGTCTGGACATTTTCTCCCGTAGATGTGCTGACTTTTGGCTTGCTGTACTGCAAGGTTTTCTGTCATGATCATATATCAGACTGTACCATCCTCCCAGTTTACTTTGTATTGCTTGGGAGTCATTCCAAAGGTGTGGCCTAATGGAGAAGATAACATTGAAGAAGATAGAACAGTTATGTAAAAACTTAACATAAGAGTAGATCTTCAAGAGAGTCTCCTCCATTAGGCCATGCTGTTCCTCCCTCCTTCCCTCTTTTGCTTTCGGTGAGGGTCATATCAGATGTTGTGCCTAAATCCTACTCTGTGTGTCCTGCATCCAGCCCCACGCCTCTCTTTGTATACCTGGTGCTGGTCTCATATCCTGATTCTCCATGGTTGGAGGTTCTCCAAGGCTAATCTCTGTGGGGGAGCCGAGGAGTGATGGGGCTGTCCAAGTTTAAATATACGTAGACATGGCATGTTATTGTGGTCATCCCTTGGCTAGCACAAGTTTCTGTGTGGTCCTAACACTGGCTTATAGTTCCAAAGGTGTGGCCTAATGGAGGAGATTATTTAGAAGATCTACTGTTACAGTAAGTTCTTATGTAACTTATTTCTTTCAGTAGGGCACACCTCTGGTGGACCTGTTTGCTTCCTGGGAGAACGCCAAACTGAGGCTGTTTTGTGCCTGCCCCCCACAGTCTGGGACA
Organism: Neoceratodus forsteri; assembly: GCA_016271365.2. Lineage (NCBI taxonomy): Eukaryota > Metazoa > Chordata > Ceratodontiformes > Ceratodontidae > Neoceratodus > Neoceratodus forsteri. The sequence goes on along the minus strand of CM028132.1, from coordinate 406,236,501 downwards.
CTGCTGGTGGGTGTCTTCGCAAGGCCCCAGACCCCAGACCTCACGTATGCCTTTTCCTCCCTTACCCTTGATCCACAAGGTAGTTTTCAACTCGCAGATGATCCTAATAGCTCTAGACTGATTAAGGCAGTTCTGGTACCCAGACCTCCTCAGCCTCAGCAGCAGACTTACATGGCAGCTGCATTTCTGCCAGGATCTGCTGATCAGACATCAGTGAACAATTCTGCACCTGGACCTGCAGTCCCTGATGCTCATGGCCTGGTTCATAAGCAGCTAGAGTTCCAGGCCTTCGGTCTCTCAGATGATGTGCTCCACGTCATGTAGGCCTCCCCAAAAAAATCAACTTGCAGATGCTATGCCTTTAAATGGAAAGAGATTTTCCATTTGGTGTCAGGGCAAGGAGCTTGATCCCCTTTCCTGCCCTGTGGCTAGCATCTTGGACTGTCGCTGGACTCTTTCTTAGGACTGCGGGTGACAACCCTTAAAAGTGCAGCTGGCAGCCATCTCTCCTTACCAGGTGTGGGTGGTAAGCCAGTGGTCACCCAGGAGAAGGTGGCTGGGTGCTTTTTCAAGAGCTTGGGCCACCTGTCCTCTCCAGTGCATGAACCACCTCCACCATGAGATCTTCTGCTAGTGTTAGCTATGCTCATTGGCAAGCTTTTTAAGCCAGTGCACAGGTATGAGATGTCACACCTTTCATGGAAGGCAGCCTTCCTGGTGGCCATTATGTCAGCCAAAAGTATTGGGGAGCTTCAGGCACTCTCAGTGAAATCCCTGGTCTTCCACAGGGGCAAAGTCGTCCTTCACCCCAACCTGAAATTCCTCCTGGAGGTTGTATCGGAGTTTCACCTTAACCAGGTGATTAAGTTACACGTCTGTATTACCAAGCCATATTCGGAGGCCAATCGCAGGCTCCGTACCCTGGACCTATGGAGAGCACGTTCTTATGTGGAGCACACTGCTGGAGTACAGGGAGAGACTCACCAGCTGTTTGTCAGATACGCTGAAGGTGCGCCTGGCAGACTGGCAGCAGAGCAGATAATTGGCAGGTGGATGACATCCTGCATCAACCTCTGCTATAGGTTGGCTGGTAAGGAGCCTCCTGTAGAGTTAGAGCTCATTTCACCAGATGTAGCACTGCCTTGGTGTGGTGGCTGCTTCCAGGAACATCCCTATCCAGGGAATCTGCAGGGCTGCTACCTGGAAGTCAGCACACACCTTCATTACCCACTACTGCATTGACTTTGAGTCTTGTCGGGATGCTAGTTTTAGGACCTCAACTCTCCAGTCTTTGCTCGCCAAATAGGGGTGCTCACCTTGGCTCCTCTTATCGGAGAACTGCTAGGAGTCTGCAAAGTGTGAATAGTGAACTAGAGTACTGTATATCCACACTCCTAGAAAAAGGGTTACTCACCTACAACCATAGTTTATTTATTTATTTATTATATTTTGTTAACCAAGTAGGCCCGCTGAGCCCTAAAGGTCCCTTTTTCAGAGGCGACCTGGGATTAGTTACATATAGCAAGGCATAAACATTCTAAAAGTACATATCTTATCTGTGTCAATCTTCACCCTTCATCACAGATGGGTATGTGGCCGGAGGTCACGACCCCGCGGGAGCTCTTTTTTTTTTAGGGGGTGGCACCAACTCAGCGACGGCGCCGCCCTCGAGACCGACGCATTGTGTGGTGCTCACGAGTTGGCCATTAGCTGTCATCGGCCCCGCCCTCCTGACAGTTCTTCGTCTCCCGCCATAGAGGTTGCACCTCATGAGGAGCTCTTCTTGAAGAAACTACGCAGCAGCTTCGGCCTGTTCATCGGCATAAACTTACCCATCGGTTCCGTTTCGACACCGCTGACCGGTAAGGCCGTTCTTTATTGTTTTTACAGTGACGTCGAGTCTATTTGTACTTTATTTGCTGTAGATCATGTCTGGTTCGGGGCGGCAAAAAGTTGCAGAAAACGGGGTGGCCTCCCGTGCGTCGGTGCCCATGTGGCCGCAAGTACTCTGTTACCGACCAACGTGATCGTTGTTTGATGTGTCTTGGCCCGCTTCATGACATGGATTCGTGCAGTGCCTGTTTTTCTGTGGATAGCTGAGTTATTGAGCAGCGCCCGTGGAAAGTTGGACGAGCTCTGCCAACTTTCGGGGGACGGGCGCACACTCGTGGGGCCAAGCCTTGGTCTCTCTCGGCCTTTCCTCCGGGTCCCCTCCCGGTTCTATATGGACCTTGTGGAGCTTCTGCTTCTAGTAGCCTCACCTTGGCGGAAGCCTCTTTGATGGTGCAGGAGGCCCAGTCTGTTCCCCCTGGGGAGCGGGCGGGAGGCACCGTTCTGGCAATCCGGTGTCGTGTCCTCGGGCTCGAGAGCCTGAGCCTGCACCATCCTCGTCGCTGTCCATTGGTGCTGTTTTGGGCCTTGGCGCCATGGGCTCTGGCGATGCCGTGGTCGGCGCCAGTCTGCCACTCCACGCTGTTTCTGCTGTCGGCGCCATTCATGGCGCTGATGGCGCCATGGGAAATACAACGGCACCATCTTTGACTGTTCTGGACTCAGCGTCGAGATCGGGGACAGCACCATGTCTAGCTCCGGCGCCGCTTGTGGCACCATGCCAGGCGCCAGCGCCATTGGAGGTGTTATTCTTGATCTCGGTGCCGTTCACAGTGCTGAGGGGGCTGTTGGCGCCGTCTCTGACCCCGGCACCATTCACGGTGCCATGGGGGGGGGACGGCACTGTCGTTGGTGCCGTTTCTAACTTCAGCGCCGTGTGCAGCACCATGGGAGAAGACAGCGCCATGTCAAGAGTCAACACTGGTTCTGCTGCCGTGATCGGGACCATCTCTTCGGGCGCCATTCGCAGTGCTGAGGAGGAGAGCGGCACCAATTCTGGTGTGGGACTCCAGATTGTCACCTCCCCTTGGTCCAGACAGGAGCAGGCATTTGCGGGTTGTCTGGCACTGGGCCTTGGTCTCTACTTCTTCGGAGGTGGACTCCGGGTCTGGTTCGAACGTGCTGTCCAATTCATCGGAGTTGGCAGAACCCGTGGGCACCTCAGTAATTTCTTCAGTTGCCCTGGACCCAGCCTCCCTCTGGGGAGCGAGCAGTGGTCCCCGAGTCTAGGGTCAGGGGTTCTGACCAGCAGGCGGTGGCCCAGGCCACTGTTGCTCTGCAACCTGGACTTGGAGAATTTTCCTGTGTTGTGCCTGGATCGCCCAACTTTAGGGCCGACCAGGGCATCCATGGTAGGGGAGGATGCTACTCCCTGGGTGGTCTCCTCGGGGTCCGCCCAGGGTTGTCAGCTGCCTAGGCTGGTGTTTTTGAGGCAGAGGGCTCTCACAGAGTCTGAGGGGTCGACGGGCCAGGGTTCGAGAGAGCGGCCTTTCTCTGGGACCCACCAGGTTCGGGGAGGAGTTTCAGCGCAGACTCCCGCCCTTCCTTCTCGGTCTCCTCGAGGGTGCCCTTGTCTTTGGAGGGACAGGACTGTCCTTTTGGGCTCACACAGTCCCTGTTGCTTCACAGGGGGGGACGGTCTAGACAGTTCCAATGTGGTTGATCAGCTGTCGACTGTTGGGCTCTCCGGAACTCCTCTTCCCTTGGGGACTTCCGAGGGGCTCTTTTGCCCAGACAGAGAACATTTCTCTTCTTCTGTGGTGGATCTGGCCCCCGTTCCTTTGTTGCCATCTCCTGCTCTCCCAGGTATTCCTGGTCCTAGGGGGCCTCTTCCTGGGAACAGTTCAGGGGTGCGGCTGCTCATTTCCCTACTTATGTCAGGGCCATGGATGAGCGGGTGTTCCACCTTACCCCCGAGCAGCCGGCCCCTGGATCTCTGAGGTCTTCCACTTCCTCATCCTCCTCTTCCGGAGGAGAGGAGCCTTCTGTCCACATCTCCCCTGCAGCTGATCTGGCTGAGTATCAAAGTTTCCTTGCGAGGATGTTGGAGGACCTTCGTATCACCCCACCTCCCTCTCAGTGCAATCCGGAGCATTTGACGCGTGCCTTTCTAGGCGATTACAGTGCGGCCACCCTTGTGGTGCCCGCCTGGCCCGCTCCTTTTCAGGAGGCGTCATTGCGCTTCTGGCAACGACCCTTTTCCGGAGTCCCAGCCCCTAGGGATCTGAGCCAGAGGGATTGTGCCCCCCCCCCCGGAGTCTTCAGGTCGTATGCCTCACCCTCAGTCAGGGTTGACGCAACTGGACACTCCTGAGGGGCTTCGCGCCCTTCACTGTGACCGGCCCCCAGATCAAGACTCTGCAGATTTGACTTCTGGGGGAGGAGGACCTTCTGCTCGGCCGCGGTTGTGGTTGTTGATTGCTGCTCATCAGGCCCACTGTGCTTCCTATGATAGGTTCTTGTGGTCCAGGCTAGGTCAGCTCCTAGCCTCCCTGCCTGATTCGGAGGTAACCAGACAAGCCATTGCACTCTCATCACAAGGCCTGGAGCTAGCAAGATACCAAGCAAGGGCATCTTATGACGCCAACCAGGTAGCTTCCAGGGTCGTAGGGACAGTGATCTGCATTAGGCGGACGGCATGGCTGCGTCTTTCCTGGTTGTCACCCTTGGCCCGGCATAGGGTGATTTCCTCCGCCTACCAGAGAACCCACCTTTTCTCCCACAGGGTGAGATGGCGTCAGTCGGGGAAAATTCCTACCCCCTCCAGGGGGTCCCCGTCTCACTCTCCTCAGTCTCCGGCCTCGCCTGGCCCATAGAGGTTCTCCCCGTCAGTGTCTCACCCACTGGGGGCTAAGGGCTTGGTCCCTTAGGGTCTCGGGCCCCCTTCTTGGGGGCTTGGTACTCACCCATCTGTGAAGAATTACGTTAGGTACGTAATTTTCATTTCTTGACATCATACAGGATTACAGAGACAGTGTACAGTTTTACATAGTACAGAGAAGTTATTTACAGCAGGGTTATGCAGTTAAACAATAGCACATAATTGCAATCACAAGCTTGAAAGGAAAGGGGAATTGTTAGGGCAATAGCCGATGCAGGTTCCATTTCTAGCAGTTTCAGTTCTAGGAGTGGTATATAGTTCACATCCACACAACCGACCTGGCCTGCCCTGGCAAGTGGCACACAGATCCCTGCTTCCAGCTTGCAAGATCTGATGTCACAGGGCGAAGTCAGGAGGTGGTGGGAGAAGCTCAGTTTAAAGATGTCTGGCAAATCATACTGTTCCAGTGGAATTGCCAGTGTGTGGATGTGAAATATATACCACTCTTCGAACTGTGGTTACAGGTGAGTAATCTATTTTTACAGGGACGTGGATATGATGTACTAGCCACACTTCTGGCAGTGTTCCTTTCCCTTTAAGGCTTGCTGGAATGTCTTCAAGCTGGCTCCTCCCACCCACCCAGGTGGTATCTCCCTCAGCACTGCCCCATGACGTCAGATCTTCTTTTCTGAAGGAAGAAGGTTCCCTCCTTACCACTCTCCACGCTGAGTGGGCCCTTCGCTTCAAAATTTTGCAAAACTTTGTGAATCCACTTGCATCTTTAGGCGAATTTCGAATCTTCGTCATGGATGACTCAGGGTCGGCACCCAGTTTTAAAAAAATGTGAGTGCGTGCAGAAGATGACTCGGACAGACCCGCACACCTCGTATGTCTACTCCCTAGGCCACAAACACGATCCCCATGCGTGTGGCCTCTGTCTCACCTAGCATCCTAGTACTTTAGAAGACTGGCACGCATGGCTACTTTTAGGGTGCCCAGATGAACGGGATCCCCCCATTCGGTCGAAAGATGCCCATTGGGCGGTCTCTGTGGCTGGGGGGTCTGCTGAACAACTTGCAGCTTCTGAAGAGGCTGCGGCTCAGGCTGTAGAGCATGCCTCTTCAACTTTGGCCTTTGTGCTGCTCTGTTTTGGCGCCATTTTCCCAGGGGCATTCAGAGATTTGTGCCAGTCCCTTTCCACCTTTGGGCAGGACTCCTCTAAGGGCACAAAATCCAAATCTTCAAAGAAGGAGACTAAAAAGTCACGCCATCGATTGTGGGATCGCGAGCACTTTCAGGCTTTGGATTCCTGCTCTTTCCTGGAAGTTTCGACTACAGTCGATCCTTTGGCCCAGGCTGCTGACTCCATGGTCTCCCCGTCTGGTCAGTCAGTCGAGACAGCCATCAACCTGTCGAGGTTTTTCTCAAGCTGGTCGACGCGTTGTCACAAGATGGGGCTGATACCTCTCTCTCTAGGACTCTGGTCCTACCAGTTACCTCCCAGGGTGGGTCGAACCAACCTGCTGATCCAATCAATAACCTCGGGATCGTATTACCCTGGAGGATCCTCGGCTTTCGCCAGTTCGCTTCAAGTCCCATCAGCATCCCCAAAGGTCACAGTCTTGATCCCGAAGCCCTGCGTCAAGCAGCCCACACTAGCATCGGCGTTCCTGCTCTCGGTATTTGGGCAAGCGGTGCCGCTGCTACTCTTCTTCATCTTCCACAGAGGAGGAGGAGAGGCTCCGCCGTAGAATGCGCCAGCGCTACAAAGAACTCATGGCATCAGCTCATGCTGGTCAGGGTTAAGCCAGTTCCAGCGCCCACCCTAGCTCTTCCATGGCTCCCGCCACCCAGGCCACAGCCTACTCCAGTGTGGATGGTTCCAGCTCGGTCTGTTGTGGCCTCTCTGCCCATCCAGGCGGAGCCGCCACCATTGGGTCCGTTCACCCCCCCCCCCGGATGCCCGTACCGCTTCCAGGCTTCCTCGTCGGCTGTCGGTCACCGTGACTCCCGACGGACCCTGTAGGGTAAACGGGAACACTAAAAGATCACCGCTTTTTGACAAATCCTCGGAGTCTGAGGGCTGTTCCCTACACTCCCATCCATTGGATGCCGAGTCAGGAGAGGATTTGTCTGCAGGGCATGATCCCACCTCTTTCTTGGGCCTGCTCTGTTTGATCTCTGAATCTATGGGTGTCCAGATGGAGCCCATCCGAAAAAAGGCTCTGTACCCTTTGACCGAGATTCTCAGCAAGGCTGACTCCCCTGGGGTGGCCTCTCCAGTTACTGAGGCCATTCTTGGACCTGCTCTGGAGCTTTGGCAGCACCCTGCCTCTTGCCCTCTGCCATCGGCACGGATGGCCTGCAAGTACACGGTCCCTACTGGTTCCTGTTGGGTTTCACCGAGCATTCCTCAGCCGAGGGTCTGGTGGCTGACTTGGTCTATCGGTGTACCAACAACGTCGGGGACATGGATAAGCCACCCAAGGAATCCAAGAAGTTGGATCATATGACCAAGGTAAAGGTAATGATAAAGGTGTCATCCAAGATTCCAATAAATAAATAAATAAATGACCAGAAAGGTCTATGCGGCCTCTTCTCTGGGCCTTCGGCAGGCAAGATCTTATCTGTGTCAGTCTTCACCATTCAGTACATGGCCGGAGGTCATGACCCCGCGGGAGCCATTTTTCTTTTTCTTTTTAATAGGTAGGTAGATCCGACGCACCATCGGCGCCACCCTCGATGCCGACGCATTGCATGGTGCTCGCGGGTTGGCCGATAGGCACTGTCGACTCCTCCTGCCTGCCAGTTCTTCGTCTCCTACCATAGAGGTCACCTCGTGGGAAGCCAGATCCGATTTGAGGCCTACCGCCTACGCAGTTCGTTCTCCAGCTATTTCTCGTGCCGCAGTCCGTCGGTGCCGTGTCCTGCCGGTTCTAGTTGCCTAACTCAACGTCACTGGTAAGATCTTTCCATATATTTTATTCTTGGCGGCGTCGAGTCTGTTTTTGGTGTTTTTTTCTTCATAGGTCATGTTTGGGTCGTCGGGCAAGAAGACTTCTAGGGACATGGATATGTTGTTCATCCACACTGTCTTGGCAGGTTCCTTGCTGCTTTAAATCTTGCCGGAAGGTCTTCAAGCTGGCTCCTCCCACCCACCCAAATGGTAAAACTCTCGGCTCCGCCCCATGACGCCAGATCTTCCTTACCACTTGGAAGCTCAGGTTCCCTCCTTAATGCTCTGCGTATAGTCTGGATCCTAACTCTTCAGTTCACCCGAAAATAATTTTAAAGTTTTCAAGACTTCGGTCTAATTCTTCCTTCGCGGCTGCGATGGACAAATCGACTCCCGGTTTTCGGCGGTGCCCATGCAGGCAGAAGATGTCCAGGACGGATCAGCACTTCACATGCATCTACTTCCTCGGGCTTGACCATGACCCGCAGGCCTGCGAGTTGTGCAGGTCTTTTTTGGCCAACGTCCTTGAAGACAGCAGTGCCCGGCAACAACTTGGGCACCCTGAGAAACGTTATCCGCCAGTGAAGTCCAAGGAGACCTGTTGGGCGGTGTCCGCGGCGGCTGGCTTGGCTGAGCAACTCGAGCAGATGATCGCCTTCGAGGAGGAGGCGGCCCAGGCCGCATCCTTATATTCCTCGGTCGCGGCATTTATCCCGCTCTCTTTGGGATCCTCCTACACAGCTTCTTTTAAGGAGCTTTGCCAGTCCCTCTCCACGAAGGGTGAGGGGCCATCGGGACTCTCTTCTCGGTCAAAAAAGAAGGACTCGAAGGTAAATCCCACCGTCGGCGTTCCATGGGAGCGGGAGAAGTCCCCTTCCCCGGACAGTCGACACTCGACTTCGGTCAAGGTTGCGGCTAAGGCTGCTGGCTTCACGATGTCCCCGTCAGGTCAGCTGGCCGAGACACCCATCAATGCGGTCGAAATTTTTCTCGACCCGTTGGATGGGCTGTCGACTGGTGAAGCCGACAACCCTTCATCACCGGTTCCCCCGGTGGAAGATGAGGACTTGCCTGTGCCTCCTGTGCCAGAGTCCCCGGTCAAGGCTCCTGAGCCGAGGGAGGAGCGGGTGTCCCCCGCTCCCTCCCAGACCCACCGTCGGAAACACCAAGGGTCTCAGTCTCGGATCTTATCTCAGTCCAGCCGATCCCACCGACACTGGCGGTCTCGGTCTCGGCACCGAGGAAAGTCTCGGCGCCTCTCGTCTCGTCTTCCTCCTCGGAAGGAGGAAGCTTGCACAAATGCGCTCCAGCATCGAGGACTTAATGTGGCAGCAGCTCCTTTTGTCCAGGAACAAGCCAACTCTGTCGCCTTCCCCGGCCATTAAGTGGCTGTCACCCAAAAGGCTGAAACAACCCCTCGAGGTGGTCGAGGTCCCCAAGCCTGGGCCGGTTGTTCGGCTGAAACCAGCTGCCCCACCGATTGTGGTGGATCCTCCACCTCCACAACCGAAATCGGGGACTCCGACCAAGGATTCTCGGTCGGGTCAGGGTCTGCCCAACCGGTTGTCAGTCACCCTCACTCCTGACCGTCCTCGGCAGGTGGAGGGTGGCTCAGGCCCCAGGCTGCTCTTCGCAGACTCCTCGAGTCTGCGATGACTCTCCCTGTTTTCCAGGCCCCTTGACCTGGAGTCCTCCAGGGGCAGTCAGTGGACGAGGCACTCAGTGGACAGAGCCCATCATCATTCACAGGTCTGCTTGGCTCATCTCAGAGTCCACCGGGATGCAGCTCGAGCCCGTATCCAAGCGGGCCAAGTATCCCTTCACGGAGATACTGGACGAGGGGATTCTCCCATGGAGGCCTTTCTGGTGGCTGAAGCCATTGTTGGCCCAGCCTTGGAGCTTTGGCAGTGGCCGGCTTCTTGTCCTGCGCCTTCGGCCAGGATGGCCAGGAAGTATGCAGTCCCTACTGGCTCTTTGTCAGGTTTTTTGGAATAACCCTCTGCGGAGGGGTTGGTCACCGATAGTGTTTTCCGGTGCTCCAGGAACGCTAGGGATGTGGATAAGCCCCCCGACAAGGAGTCCAAAAAGCGGGACTATGCCGGCGCAAGGTATTCGCTGTGTCCTTCCTCGGCCTCCGTCAGGCCAGTTCGGCCGTACTGATGGCGCACTTCTCCCACGCCCTCATGGGCTCCCTGGATGAGGTGATCCCCTCATCTCCCAGCTGACCTGCAGACTACGGTCAGTCAGGTGCGGGATCAGGGAAGGGCAGTGGTGAAACAGCAACTCTAGATATCGGAGACTCCTGTGCCCGGTCAGTAGCGGCCGCAGTGGCCATGCACCGCAGAGCCTGGCTGAGGATATCCACCTTTACGGCGGATACCCAGCACAAGTTGGCAGACGTCCCCTTCTTGGGGACTGACCTGTTCGGCCCTGGAGTGGAAGGTCACCTCCAGAGGATCAAAGTCCAACGCCACCTTGGACTCGGTCACGTCCGCTCAGAAGGACAAGGGCCGTCGTCAGCAACATAAGTCCTTTCGACTTTCTGCCCCTGTGGCATGTCCGGCCCAGCAACACCAGCATCAGGGCCAGCAGGCTCACGCTTGGCACCCCAAAGCCAAGCCTGCAGCTTCCTCCAACAGGAAGCAGGGAGGAAAAGGCACAGGAGGTCCCTAAGCCGGTCCTTCCTCCAAGCCTGCCCAGTGACGGGTTGAGAGGTGTCACCCCCAGCCTCGTCGCTCCTCCCTGGGTTCCCCCCATAGGAGGACAGCTCCACCACTTTCCGCCTGGTCCGCTATCACCACGGACCGCTGGGTGTTGGAGGTGGTAGGAAAGGGTCTGCCTCTGGAGTTCGAGCAGGCCCCGCCCTTCCGAGCCATCGCCCCACGGGGGGGCTATGGGGTCCGCAGCCTCTCTGTCGGCTCGTTGAGCCATCATTGCCCTGCTCCTCGAAAAGGAGTGATCAAGAAGGTGGCAGATCCTCCACCAGACCCAGGGTTTGTGTCCAGGTACTCCCTGGTCCCGAAACGGACGGGGGGGGGGGCTGGCACCCCATTCTAGACCTGCACGACATGAACAGGTTCCTAAGGTCTCGAACCTTCAGGATGGTCACTGTGGCTCAAATCATTCCATCCATGGAACAAGGCATGTGATTCTGTTCTCTGGACCTCCAGGACACGTTCTTTCACGTCCCAATCCGTCCGTCCCACCAGCGATTCCTCCGCTTCAGGGCAGAGGGGTCCCTCTATGAGTTCCGGGCCATGCCCTTCGGCCTTTCTCTAGCTCCCAGGGTCTTCACCAAATGCATGGCAGTGGTGGCAGCATTCCTGCGGGGCCGAAGGGTCCGGGTGTACCCCTACCTGGACGACTGGCTGATTGCGGCCTCCTCCAGAATGGAAGTGGAGCGGTCCAGGTATCTGGCGCTCCAGGTTTGCTCTCAAGTTGGCCTCGTTATCAACAAGGCCAAGTCGGAACTTGTGCCAAAGCAGGTGATCCAGTTCATCGGGACAGAGCTCAACTCTCTTCGAGCCAGAGCACGGCTCCCGGCGGACAGGGCCGAGGTCCTTTCCTCCTTTACCCAATCATTTCAGGTTGGGCAATTGCCCCCTGCCCGGGACTTCCTGCGCCTCCTGGTGGCCTGCACCAGCGTGGTCCATTGGGCCAGTTGGCACATGCGTCCCATACAGTGGGGACTGGCCAGCCAATGGTCACAGCGCTCTGGTCCTTTGGATCAGCCAGTGATAGTGACCCAGGAGATGTGGAACGCTCTCCAGTGGTGGATCGTTCCAGCTCATCTGCAGGAGGGCATCCCGTTCATCCGCCCTGAGCCGATGGTCTCTCTATCGACTGACGCCTCTCTGATGGGTTGGGGTGCCCACCTGGGGGAGCACAGAGCGCACGGCCTCTGGTCCCCTTGGGAGTCCCGATGCCACATCAACCTGCTGGAGCTTCGAGCAGTTCGTCTAGCCCTCACCGCCTTCGTTCCATTTGTACGGGGTCAAGTGGTCCAGGTCCAGATGGACAATACCACGACCATGTACTACCTAACCCACCAGGGCGGGACACGCTCCATGCCTCTGTGCAGGGAAGCTCTCCGCATTTGGTCCCTCGTGCGCAGCCTGGAGCCGGATCTCCTTGCCTTCCATGTGGCAGGAGCCTCCAACATTCTGGCCAATGCCCTAAGCCGGCTAGGAGCTGCGTCCCACGAGTGGTCTCTCCTGCCGAGTGGTACAAGATCTGTTCTCCCACTGGGGCATGCCTCAGGTGGACTTGTTTGCCTCCAGGGAGAATGCGAAGCTGAGACTGTTTCATGCCCGCCCCCCCCCCAGCATGGCTTGTTGCAGGGGGATGCCTTCTCGAGGCCGTGGACCCCGGGTCTCTTCTACGCCTTTCCCCATTTCCCTTGATCTACAAGATGCTTTTCAAGGCATGGAGAGACAAGGCGCAGGTGATTCTGGTAGCCCCAGACTGGCCCTGCCAGTTCTGGTATCCAGATCTCCTCAATCTCAGCTCCAGGCTTCCGAGGCAGCTTCCAGCCGGCCCAGACCTGATCTCAGTCAATCGGGGAATGTATTCCATCCAGACCTTCAATCCCTGCACCTGACGGCCTGGTTCCTGAGCGGCTAGAGTTCCAGGCCTTGGGTCTTCTGACGAGTCGTCAGCGTTGTTGAGGCTTCCGTGAGGTTCGACCAGAAAATGTCTCGCCTTTAAATGGAAGAGATTCTCCATTTGGTGTGAGGCAAGGGGCCTGGACCCTTCCTCCTGCTCCTTGGCAAGCATTCTGAACTACCTGTGGTCCCTTTCTCAGCAAGGGCTTCGGTCGGCGACCCTTAAGGTGCACCTGGCAGCCATTTCTGCTTACGGCGCGGGCGGGAAGCAGTGGGGTAACTGAGGAGAGGTGGTCGGGCACTTTTTCAAAGGCCTTAATCACATATCCCCTCCGGTGCGAGAACCTCCACCTCCGTGGGATCTACTGCTGGTATTGGCTAAGCTCATGAGCAAGCCATTTGAACCGATGCACAGGTGTGACATCTCTCACCTGTCGTGGAAGACCGCCTTCTTGGCTGTCACGTCAGCCAGAAGGATGGAAGAGCTCCAGACACTTTCCATCGAGTCTCCTTATCTGGTCTTCCAGGGACAAGGTTGTCCTGTGCCCCCACCTGAAATTCCTTCCAAAGGTGGTGTCGGAGTTTCACCTTAACCAGGTGTTGACTCTGCCGGTGTTCTACCTCAGTCACACCTCGGAGGCCAAATATAGGCTCCATACTCTGGAACCTAGGAGAGCGCTCGCTTATTATAAGGAGTGGACGGCTGAAGTTCAGGGAGAGGTTCGCCAGCTGTTTGTCACCTACGCTGAAGCCGCACCTGACAGACCTACAGCCAAGCGGACGATAGGCAGGTGGGTCACCTCCTGCATAGATCTCTGCTATAGGTTGGTGGGCATGGAGCCTCCCAGAGGGATAAGAGCTTATTCTACCCGCCATACCACTGCATCGGTGGGTGCTTCCAGGGACGTCCCTATACAGGAAATCTGCAGGGCTGCTACCTGGAAGTCAGCATACACCTTCATTACCCATTACCACATCAACCTTGAGTCATGCCGGGATGCTGGTTTTGGGGCCTCGGTTCTCCAGTCATTATTCCCTTAGTAGGGGGTGTGCGCCTTGCCTCCCTCCTCCCGTAGAACTGCTAGGAGTCTGCCAGACAGTGTGGATGAACAACATATCCATGTCCCTAGAAATACAGGTTACTCATCTGTAACAGGAGTTCTAGGAATGGTATATGTTGTTCATCCACACTACCCACCAGGCCTCCCACCTTCGACACACAACCTGGCTTCCAGCGGGCTAGATCTGGCATCATGGGGCGGAGCCAAGAGTTTTACCACCCTGGTGGGTGGGAGGAGCCAGCTTGAAGACCTTCCGGCAAGATTTAAAGCGGCAAGGAACCTGCCAGACAGTGTGGATGAACAACATATACCATTCCTAGAACTCTTGTTACAGGTGAGTTACCTGTATTTTGAAGACGGGACGGCCCCCCATGCAACGGTACCCTTGTGGCCGTAAAGTTTCCATCACTAACCAGCACGACCGTTGCCTTACGTGTCTTGGTCCGCTTCACGACGTGGATTTGTGCGACGCCTTTTCTCCATGGACCGCTGGGTCATCGAACAATGCGCATGGAAAGTGGGCCGAGCTCGCCGACTTTCGAGTGGGGTGCGCCACGACTTAGGCCTTTCCTCCGGGTCCCTCCCGGTTTTACACGGACGAGGAGGAGGGAGCTCGGCTACTAGTAGCCTGGCCATTGCCGAGGCTCCTTCCAGCGGTGCAGGAGGCCCGTCCTGCTCCTTCGGGGCGGGCGGGGCGCCACCATGGCAATCACTCCTTGGTGAGAGGCTCCCTAGTGTCAGACCCGCGGTTGCCTGAGCCGGGTGGCGCCGTCCTCAATGCCGTCGGTTGCCACCTTTGCGGGCCTCAGCGCTGTTTGCGGTGCAATGGGCCCTGACAGAGCCATCGTCAGCGCCAGTTTGTCGCTCGGCGCTGTGGCTGCTGCGGCACCATGGGAGTTTCTACGGCGCCGTCTGTTTCTGCATCTCGCCTTGGCACTGTGTCCTCGGGACTGGGTGTATTGGGGCGCGGATACCCTTTGGGCAGGCGGCGCCCGTCCTCGGCGCCAATGGTCCTCAACGTGAGTGCCATCTCATTCTCGGCGCCACTCGTGGCGACGTGGGGCCGGATGGCACCGTGGCTGGTCTGGACTCTGGGGCTGGGGCTGGGGCCGTGCCCTCTGTGCATTCCACTCGCGGTGCTGTAGGAGGCACTGGCACTGGCTCGGGCATGGTTTCGTTCTTGGCACCCGCTTTGGCAGGGATGGCACCGGCGCCCTCCTACGGTCTGGCACAGGGCCTCGGCCTCTACCTCTTCGGAGGCGGAGTTGGACTCTGAGTCAGACGAACAGTCTCGCTCTTTGGGGTTGACTGTTGGGGTGGGCAGCCCTGTAGTATCCTCGACAAGCCGGAGTCAGACCCCTTCTGAGGTGGGGTCGGTGGCTGCCCAGACTGGGGTCAGGGGTGCTCACCAGCGGGCAATGGTGTAGGCCACCATTGCTCTGCAGTCCGGCCTTGGTGGGTTCACTGACCCCTCAGCAGTGGTACCCCCACCTGTGGTGTACCTGGATCGCCCAACTTTGGGGCCGATCAGAGCACCTACGGGAGGGGAGGGTACTGTGCCCTGGATAACTCCTTCGGGTCCTGGCCAGGGCTGTCAGCTACCTAGTCTGGCCCTCTCGAGGAGGAGGGCTCTTTTGGACTCAAGGGTCGGGGCATGGGCTCTGCGAGCGACCTTTTCTGGGGCCCACCCAGGCTCTGGAAGAAGCCGTGTGCGGATCTCCTCTTCCTCCTCCTCGGTCTCTTTGAGGGAGCCCCATTCTTTTGAGGTAGGGGACTGTCCTTCTGGACCTATACGGCCCTGGTCGCCTCACGGGGGGATTCTTCCGGGCGCAGCCAAGGCGGTACCGAAATGGTTTTTCAGCTGTCGGCTGTGGAGTCTTCCGGAGCACCTTCTTCTTCGGGTGCTCTTGGTCCGCTCCTTAGCCCAGGCGGAGGTCAGCCGACATCTCTTCTCGGCTCTGTTCCCATCTCTCTGCCACATTCTTCTGTGCTCCCAGGCATCCTTGGTCCTAGCGGGCCTCTCTCCTGGGAGCAGTTCAGGGCTGTGGCTGCTTGGTTCCCAGCTTACGTTAGGGCAATGGACAGACAGGTTTTTCAACCTCCCCTCGAGCAGCCGCCCTCTGAGCAGTCGGTGCTCTCCAACCCTTCATTCCCCTCTTCTGGGGGAGAGGAGCTTTCTGTCCACATCTCTCCAGCCGCTGATCTCGCTGAGTATCAGCGTTTCCTCACGAGGATGTTGGAGGACTTGCACTCGGCGCATGCCTTTCTAGGCGAGTTCAGTGAGACCACCCTTGTGGTGCCTCCCTGGCCTGCTCCCTTTCAGGAGGCATTGTTGCGCTTCTGGCAGAGACCCTTCTCCGGAGTTCCTGCCCCTAGGGATCTCTGCCAGTGGTATTGTGCCCCCGAGTCTCCAGGTTCCATGCCTCCTCCACAGTCCGGATTGATGCAGTTGGACACTCCTGATGGGCTTTGCGCCCTTCACCGTGACCGCCCCCCAAGATCAAGATTTTTCGGATTTTGATTTCTGGAATAGGAGGGCTTTCTTCTCGGCACGGTTGTTGCTTTCCATTTCTGCACATCAGGCCCACTATGCTGCCTATGATAGGTTCTTGTGGTCCAGGCTAGGTCAACTCCTAGCTTCGTTGCCTGACATGGAGCAAACCAGACAAACCATTGCACTCTCTGCGCGTGGCCTGGAGCTAGCAAGACACCAAGCGAGGGTATCCTATGATACCAACGAGGTAGCTACCAGGGTCGTAGGAACAGCGATCTGCACTAGGCGGACGACATGGCTGCGTCTTTCCTGGTTATCACCCTTGGCCTGGCGTAGGGTAATTAACTCCACTCACCAAAGAACCTATCTCTTCTCCTATAGAGCGAGACAGCATTTGTCGGGGCAACTTCCTTCCCGTTCTGGGGGGTCCCTGTGTCACTCTCCCCACTCTCTGGCCTCTCCAGGCCCTGAAGGTTCTCCCTCTTAGTATGTCACCCACTGAGAGCTAAGGGACTTTGTCCCTTAGGGTGTAAAAGAAAACCCCCTTCGGGGGGGTTCGGCACTCACCCAGTGGTGATGAATGGTGAAGATTGATAGAGATAAGATAAAAATTATGTACCTACCGTAATTCTGATCTTTCTGTGTATCTTCACCATTCATCACAACCCCACCCTCCATCCCCCTGGGGCCTCAGTCTCTGGGTCCACCTCCCTCTCTGTGCCCATCCTCGCCCCCTCCTTTCTTGTTAGGAGTGGGGTAAACAGGGGCACATAGGGGGACTATGTTCTGGGTAGAGTGGTCAGCCCGGGGGTCACTCCTTCTCTAGTGCATTTGCTCTACCCCTGTGGGGTGGGAGTTGGTATTTGCCCTCCATTCTCTCCTCCTCCTCGTACCGTCCATCTTATTTTTCTTCGTCCTTAGGACTATCCTTTATTACAAAAAAAAAACAAAAAAAAACTCCTTTTTCACCAAAATCTTTCCTTTAGAGGGTGTTAATTTTCTGTGCCCTGTCCTTCATTCAGAATAGCCGATTCTGCTCAGATGGAGTTTTTGCCACCATTCTGTGCCTTGAATTCTGGCAAGAAGCCTCTGGCTACTCCTTGCAGTTCTTATACAGTCTGGAGACGGACAAGGGTCTGGGATGTGTTAACCTTCTCCCCTCTCTTCCTTCCTTCTAAATTCTTTGTCCCACCCTACCTCCCTCCTCTGTTTCCAGAGATTGGGGCCCCTCCCAATCCCTTTAGTTTCCAACTTCCTCTTTCTGTCCTCTCAGTCGTTATTTCTCCGTTTAGTTTTATATATTTTCCTATTTCCTGTCCCTTGGACTTCCTTGTCCTACCCTCCACTCCCTTCCTCTTACCTCTCTGGCGACTCAGAACTGGCAGGCAGGCGGAGTCGACAGCGCCTAACGGCCAACCTGCGCGCGCAATGCAATGTGTCGGCCTCCAGGGTGGCGCTGATGGTGCGTCGGCTACACCTACCTAAAAAAAAAAAAGGCTCCCGCAGGGTCATGATCTCCAACCACGTACCCAATGGTGATGAATGGTGAAGATACACAGAAAGATCAGAATTATGATAGGTACGTAATTTTCATTTCAGCCTTTTTAATGGCCCACTTCGCTTGTGCCCTCTTAGGCACTCTTGATGAGGTGCTTCCCCAGCTCCCGGCTGACTTACTGACCACGGTCATACAAGTCCGGGACCAGGGCCAAGCGGTAGCTAAGCAGCAGCCCCAGACAGCCATGGACATCGGCTATTCCTGTGCCTGGTCTGTGGCTGCCACAGTGGCCATGCACCACGGGGCTTGACTGAGGCTCTCTACCTTTACAGCAGATACCCAGCACAAGTTGGCAGATCTCCCCTTCATGGGCACCAACTTGTTCGGGCCGGGGGTGGAAGGACACCTTCCTTGCTTTGAGAAGGCCAGTACCACCCTGAACTCTGTTACCTCCACCCAGAGGGACCTCGGGGGCTCTAAGCTATGTGAAAAGCCTTTGGGTCCTCTGTGCCCCTACTTGACCAAGCGTCCCAGCCCCAGCTGGGCAGCAGGCCCAGGCTTGCATCCCCGACCGAATTTGATTGCTTCAGTTGTCCAAAATCCAGGTGATCGAGGCCCCGCTGCTTCCTCAGCCAGTCCCTCCTCTTCCAAGCCTGCTCAGGGACGGGATGGGGGGGTGCCTCCCCCATACCCGTCTTGTCTCCCCTGGGTCCTCCCATCGGGGGGGGTCAGCTCCGCCACTTCCTTTCCACCTGGTCTGCTGTCACCATGGACAGGTGAGTCCTTGAGGTGATCAGTGAGGGTGTGCCTATAGAGTTTGAGGCTTACCCACCTTGCTGAGCCCATGCCCCACGGGAGGACATGTGTCCGCCAACATGCTGTCAGTCCTTTGGGAATACATCGTCCAACTCCTTCCAGAGGAGGTAGTGGCTCCAGTCCTGGACCCTCCAGTAAACCCAGAGTTTGTCTCCAGGTACTTTGTGGTGCCAAAGCAGATGGGGACTGGCGCCCCATCTTAGATCTTTATGACCTGATCAAATTCCTTCGGTCACACACTTTCAGGATGGTCGCTCTGTCTCAGATCATTTCATCTCTAGAGTGGGACATGTGATTCTGCTCCCTGGATCTTCGGGATGCGTTCTTCCATGTCCCCATTCGTCTGTCCCATGCCGGTTTCTGCAGTTCCGTGTTGAGGGAGTTCTCTATGAGTTCCAGGCCATGCCCTTTGGCCTCTCCTCAGCTCCCATGGTCTTCACCAAGTGCATTGTAGTGGTGGCAGCCTACCTGAGGTGCTGAGGGGTCTGGGTGTTTCCCTACCTGGATGAATGGCTTATAGCGGGTCCCTCCAGGGAGGAAATGGAGTGATTCAGGGACCTGCACTCCAGATCTGCTTGTTCCTTGACCTCCTGGTCAACGAGGCCAAGTCGGAACTCATACCTACGCAGATGATGCACTTCATGGTGGTGGTGGAGCTTGACTCTTGCAGAGCCTGAGCTCGGCTTCCAGCGGACCAGGCGGAGGCTCTCTCCTCCTCCTTTGCCCATTCATTTCGGGTTGGGCAAATGCGCACTGCTTGGGACTTCCTGCACCTCCTGGATACATGGCAGTATGCACCAGCATGGTCCATTGTGCCTGGTGGAGAATGCGCTCTTCAGTGGGAGCTTTTCTGCCAGTGGTCTCAGTGTCAGGGCCACTTTGACCAGCCAGTCACTGTGACCCAGCCAGTGTGGGCTGTCTTTCAGTGGTGGTTAGTCTTGGAACATCAGCAGGAAGGGATGCCATTTGTCTGCCCAGAGCCGATGGTCACCATCACGACCGATGCCTCCCTGATGGGCTGGGGTGCCCACCTGCACCATGGACTCTGGACTCTCAAAGAGTCATGATGCCATATCAATCTGCTGGAGCTTCAGGCAGTTTAGCTGGCACTGACAGCCTTTGCTCCACATATTCGGGGTCAGGTTGTTCAGGTCCAGATGGACAACACCACGACCATGTACTACCTCAACAAACAGGGCAGGATGCACTACCTTCCTCTGTGCAGGGAAGCTCTCCACATCTGGACCCTCATTCTCAGCCTGTATGCCGATCTCTTGGCCAGCCATGTGACCAGTGCCTCCAGCCAGCAGGCAGACACCCTCAGCCGTGTGGGCGAGGAGTCTCACGAATGAACTCTCCATCCAGAGGTAGTACCCAGACTGTTCTCCCATTGGGGCACCTTCTGGTGGACCTGTTCACCTCCAGGGAGAACGCAAAGCTGAGGCTGTATTGTGCCTGCCACCCTCAGCAGAGAACGCAGCAGGGGAATGCCTTCTTGAGGCCCTGGACCCTGGGTCTCCTCTATGCCTTCCCTACATTTTCTCTGATCCACAAACTGCTGATCAAAGCCAGGAGGGACAAGGCATGGATGATCCTGGTGGGTCCAGACTGGCCCCACCAGTTCTCGTGCCCCAATCTCCTCAGCCTCAGCAGCAGGCTCCCATGGCGTCTTCCATCATGCCTGGACCTGCTCTCTTACAATCAGGGGAAGGTACTCCATCTGTACGTTCAATCCCTGCACCTGACAGCCTGGTTCCTGAGCAGCTAGAGTTCCAGGCTTTGGGTATCTTCAAAGATGTCCTCACCGTGGTCGAGACTTCTTGGAAGGAGTTGACCCAAAAATGCTATGCCTTCAAATGGAAGAGATTCTTCATTTGTTGCCAGGGCAATGGGTTGGACCCTTTATCTCGTCTGGTGGCTAGCATTCTCGGCTACTTTTGGTCCTCCTTTAAGCTGGGCCTTCAATCGACCATTAAGGTGCACCTGGCAGCCATCTCTGCATACTGGGCGCAGTCTGCTATGCCGTTGGTGACGCAGGAGAAGGTGGCCTGACACTTTTTCAAAGGCCTTGACCACATTTTCCCTCAGGTGCACGAACCACCACCACCTTGGGACTAGTTGCTGGTGTTGGCAAACCTCATGGGCAAGCCATTTGAACCGATGCACAGGTGTGATATTTCTCACCTGTCGTGGAAGACCACCTTCCTGGTAGCGTCATGTCAGCCAGAAGGATCAGTGAGCACCAGGTGGGGTGGAAAGGATGAGAAGGGACTTGGCAAGGTTAGAGGAATGGTCAGATGTATGGCAGCTTAGATTCAATGCTAAGAAGTGCAAGGTAATGCACCTGGGAAACAAAAACCAAGGGGAAGAGTACACAATGGGGGGTGAGATACTAACAACAACAAAAATGGAAAGGGACCTGGGGGTAGTCATATCAGATGACCTAAATGTGGGCATGCAATGTGAGAGGGCAGCAAGGAGGGCTGGGGGGATACTGGGATGCATAGGGAGAGGCATCACCAGTAGAAAACAGGAAGTTATTATTCCTCTGTACAGACAGCTGGTGAGACCCCATCTGGAGTACTGCGTGCAGTTCTGGAGACCCAATCTCCTCAAAGACATAGACAGGATGGAAGCTGTCCAGGAGGGCAACTAAAATGATGCAGGGTCTGCACCAGAAGGCGATGAAGAGAGACTTAAGGAGCTTAATATGTATAGCCTCGAGGAAAGGAGGGAGAGGGGACATGATAGAAACTTTCAAGTACCTCAAGGGAATCAACAAAGTCCAAGAGGGTAGCATCTTTCAAAAAAAGAGGTGTGCAAGAACAAGGGGGCACAATTTGAAGATAGATGGAGGGCAGCTCAGAGGTAATTTAAGGAAGTATTTTTTCACAGAGAGGGTTGTGGATGCATGGAACGGCCTTCCGGAGGAGGTTGTGGAGTCAAAAACAGTGGTGGAATTCAAGCATGTATGGGACAGTCATAAGGCAATTCTAGGGGTTGGGGGGGTAGGAAGAAGTAGGCTGCTGGTTAACTAGGATCTGCAGCTTATCCATTAGGTAGGGAAATGGGCAGACTGGCTGGGCCAAGCGGTCCTTATCTGCCGTCAAATTCTGTGTTTCCACAGGTACAAGTTTGTCCTTCACCTCAAGCCAATGTTCCTCCTGAAGGTTGTGTCTGAGTTTCACCTGAAGCACGTGATCAATCTCCCAGTGTTCTTCACCAACCACACCTCAGAGTACGAGCACAGGCTCAATACTTTGGACCTGCTGCGAGCACTCACCTACTATAGGGAGTGCACGGCTGGAGTTCAGGGAGAGGTTTTCCAGCTATTTGTCACCTACGCTGAAGCTGCACCTGGCAGACCAGCAGCTAAGCGGACGATTGGCAGGTGGATTGTGTCCAGCATTGATCTCCACTATAGGTTGACAGACAGGGAGCCTCCTGTAGAGCTAAGGGCTCATTCCACCCCTCATACCACTGCCTCTGTGGCTGCTTCCAGGGATGTCCTTATCCAGGAAATCTGCAGGGCTGCTACCTAGAAGTCAGCACACACCTTCATTTCTCACTACCTTATCGCCCTTGAGTCATGCCGGGATGCTGGTTTCCGAGCCTAAATTCTCCAATCTCTGTTCCCTAAATAGAGGGTGTGCGCCTTGCCCCCTCCTCCTGGAGAACTGCTAGGAGTCTGCCAGAAGTGTGGATAGTACATCATATCCATGTCCCTAGAAGAACAGGTTACTCACCTGTAACAGTAGTTCTAGGAGTGTGGATATGTTGTTAATCCACACTCACTGGCATATTCCTTTCCACTTTAAGTTGGATGGGAAGTCTTCAAGCTGGCTCCTCCCACCCACCCGGGTGGTATATACTTCGGCTCCGCCTCATGATGCCAGATCTTCCTTTCCACTGGAAGATTCAGGTTGCCTCCCTCGTGCTCACACATCATGCAGGCTCTGGCTTTCAAACCTTCAGTTATTCCAAAAATTCGCATTGTTTGGTTAGCGATTGAAAGTTCGCTGCTTCGATTATGGAAGAAAAGTCTTCCCCCGGATTTCGTCGGTGCCCTTGCAGCCAGAAAATGTCACGCACCGATACCCACACCACGTGCATCTGTTGCCCCGGTGTCGACCATTACACCTCGAAATGCGATATGTGTCTCACCTTTCATCCCAACGTCCTCGACGACCGTCTCGCATGCCTCAAACTGGGGAGGCTGGAGAAGAGGAACCCTCCGGTGAAATCCAAGGAGTCTCGGTGGACGGTTTCCACGGCTGTGGGATCCGCCGAGCAATTGGAACGCATGCAAGCGTTCGAGGAGGAAGTGGCTCGTGCTACAGAGACTTCACGGAGCTTCTTCGTTCCGCTTAACCAGGGCTCCACCTTCTCGGGTTCCTTCTGAGAGGTGTGCCAGTCTCTCCCGACCAAGGGAGAGATGCCTGCGGGCTCGCACTCCTCTCTATCCCGTAAGTGGGAGAAGTACCCGGGATCGTCTTTTTCTCAACAGAGATGTTCTTGGGAGCGGGAGAGATCTCAGTCCCAGGAACATGTGGTCTCGACCTCGGTCGAGATCACTTCTTTGGCTGCTGGCTTTTCGGCTTTGCCGTCAGATCAGTTGACCAAATTATTAATCATAATGTCGAAATCGTGATCGATCCGATTTCGCCGACTCCAGTCTACGAATCCCTCGATCGAACCCCATATCTGGTCTTTCCAGATGGTAAGACCCAGCCTGCTGAGACTCCCATTGAAGAAGTGGTCCCTAATACCGGGAAATCACCGGTCCTGCTGGTGTCTCCAGAGTGACTGAGTCAGCCTGTCCGATCTCGATCGAGGTCTTGGACCCCCTCGACAGATAGGCCGAGGAAGAGCCATAAACGCTCTAAAAAGAGGCGACGCCATCAGTCGTCCTCATCATCCTTGGATAAGGAGAGGCTCTGGCGGAAACTCCGGTGCTACGAGGACCTCATGTGGCAACAGCTAATTTTGACTGGGCACAAGCCAACTCTGGCGTCTACACTGGCCATTACTGGCTTTCACCTCTTAGGCCAAAGCCGACTTCTTCAGAGCCGATTAAATCTGCTCCTCAGCCCGTGGAGCCGCAAAACCACCAGCTTGGCCCAAAACGGTCTCTCCACCGAATGTGGTGGAACCACCGCCCAAACAGCCTGTGGGAGGGGCTCCTTCCAAGGAAGACAGACCAGACACCAGGTTTCCTCGGCAGTTGTTGGTCACGGTCACCCCAGACCGCCCTCGGCGGATCAAAGGTGACCTGGGTGGTCGGCCATTATACCTGGATTCCTTGGATTCGGACATCACTGGCTTGCATTCTCATCCAGGGGATGATGAATCAACCATTGGCTTACAGACAGAGGAAGGTCCCTTGTCTTTTCAAGGGATTCTTTGCCTCATCTCTGAATCTACAGGGATGCCCCTGGAGCCAATCCAGAAAAAGGTGGAGTACCCTCTTACGGACATCCTTATGAGAGGGGATACCCCAGCAGAGGCCTTTCCTTTGGCCGAGGCTATTGCTGGCCTGGCCTTAGGACTCTGGCAGCACCCTGCCTCTTGCCCAGCACCATCTGCCCGCATAGTCCATAAGTATGCAGTGCCCATGGGATCCCTTGCGGGGTTCACAGAGCACCCTTCGTCCGAGAGCCTGGCGACCGCCTCTGTGTTCAGGTGTACTGGCAGTTCTGCCGACACTGACCGACCTCCTGATAAAGAGTCCAAGCTCTTGGACCATTCAACCAGGAAGGTCTATGCAGCTTCCTCCTTGGGCCTTTGTCAGGCAAGTTCGGCCGTCATCATGGTACACTTCTCTCATGCCCTTTTAGGGTCATTGGATAAAGTCCTCCCACATCTCCCTGCAGACATGCAGACCACAGTCAAGCACGTCCGGGATCAGGGCCGAGCTGTTGCCAAACAGCAGCTTCAGATGTCCCTGGACATTGGAGATTTTTGTGCCTGCTCGATGGCTGCCATGGTTGCCTCTTGTCACAGGGCTTGGCTGAGGCTCTCTTCCTTTCTGGTGGATACCCAGCACAAACTAGCTGATGTGCCCCTCCTCGGGACCGACTTGTTCCTCCCAGGAGTGGCCGGTCACCTTCAGCGCATTGGGCAGTCCAATGCCACCTTGGATGCCACTTCTGCCAAGGGTTCTTTGGGCAAGAACCAGCAGAAGAAAAAGAAGAAGCCTTTTCGCCATTCTTCCCCTGCGGCTCAGCAGTCCTCCATTCAGGGTGGACAGCAGCAGGCTCAGGCTTGGCGCCCCCGGCCCAAGCCCGGACCCCAACAGGCCCATAAAGGAGGCCGAGGTTCAGGTCCTGGAGCCTCCTCCTCCAGGCCTGCTCAGTGACGGGCCGGGGGCTGTCAACCCTTCTCCTTTCACCTCAGCTCCGGGTCCTCCCGTGGGGAGCCAGCTTCGCCACTTCCTTTCCGCCTGGTCCGTTGTCACGTCGGACAGGTGGGTTCTCGAAGTGGTCAGTCAGGGACTGCCTCTGGAATTCGAGCAGTACCCCCCAGGCCGAGCCCGCGCCCCTCAGGAGGAAAGAGTATCCACTCAGATCCAGTCGGCTCTCCGAGACGACATCACTCAGCTCCTCCTCAAGGAGGCAGTAGCTGTAGTGGCGGATCTTCTAGCAGACCCAGGCTTTGTCTCCAGGTACTTCTGGTGCCCAAGCAGATGGGGGGGCTGGCGCCCCATTCTAGATCTGCAAGACCTGAATCAATATCTCAGGTCACGCACCTTTCGGATGGTCACTCTATCCCAGATCATACCATCTTTGGAGCGAAACATGTGGTTCTGTTCACTGGATCTGCAGAACGCATTCTTTCATGTCCCAATCTGTCCGTCCCATCAGCGGTTCCTCCACTTTGAAGGTCGAAGGGACCCTGTACGAGTTCCGAGCCATGCCGTTCAGCCTGTCATCGGCCCCATGGGTCTTCACCAAATGCATTGCAGTGGTGATGGCCCATCTCAGGCATCGGGGGGGGGGGGTCAGGATTTATCCTTACCTCGACAGTTAGCTCCTAGCAGGTTCCACTCAACAGGAGGTGGAGAGGTCCAGGGACCTGGCCCTCCAGACCTGCTCCCAACTTGGCCTCCTAATCAATGAGGCCAAGTCGGAACTCATGCCTTCTCAGGTGATGGGCTTTATCGGGGTAGAGCTCAACTCTTGTCAAGCCAGAGCTCAGCTCCCGGCAGACAGGGTGAGGTTCTTTCCCCTTTGCCCAATCATTTCTGGTTGGGCAGCTGCTCCTGCCCGGACTTTCTGCACCTTCTGCGTTACGTGGCAGCGTACACCCCAGTGGTCCATTGGGCCCAGTTGCACATGCGCCCACTCCATTGGGAGCTGGCCACCCAGTGGACTCAGCGTCACGGTCATTTCGACCAGCTGATCACTGTAACCCAGAAGATGTTTGACACTCTCCAATGGTGGACCGCCCCAGACCGGCTGCAGGAAGGGATCCCATTTGTCTGCCCCGAGCCAACGGTCGTCCTCACGACCGATGCCTCGCTCATGGGCTGGGGAGCCCACATGGGGGACAAAAGGGCCCACAGGCTCTGGAGCCCTGAGGTGTCCCGATGCCACATCAACCTGTTGGGCCTCAGAGCAGTCAGACTGGCATTGTCCGCTTTTGCTCCTGAGCTCCGGCGTCAAGTGGTTCAAGTCCAGATGGACAACACCATGACCATGTACTACCTCAACAAACAGGGTGGCATACACTCCCATCTGCTGTGCTAGGAGGCGATCCGCATCTGGAATCTTGTGAACCTATTGGAGGCAGATCTCCTAGCCATGCATGTGGCAGGAGCCTCAAACCATCTGGCATATGCTCTCAGCTGCTTAGGCCAGACATCCCACGAGTGGTCTCTCCATCCAGAGTTAGTTTACAGCCTGTTCTTACACTGGGACAAACCGATGGTGGACCTGTTTGCTTCCAGGGAAAACACCAAGCTGAGGCTGTTTCATGCCCGCCCCCACAGCAGGGCTCGCTGCAGGGGGATGCCTTCTCGAGGCTGTGGACCCCAGGCCTCCTCTACATCTTCCCTCCATTTCCCTTGCTCCACAAGGTGCTCCTCAAGGTGAGGAGGGACAAGGCGAAGGTGATTATGGTAGCCCCAGACTGGCCATGCCAGTTCTGGTATCCAGATCTCCTCAGCCTCAGCTGCAGGCCCCTGGAGCGGCTTTGCACACGCCCGGACCTGATCTCTTTCAGTCAGGGGAAGGTATTCCATCCGGACCTTCAATCCCTGCACCTCACAGCCTGGTACCTGAGCGGCTAGAGTTCCAGGCTTTGGGTCTTTCCGAAGGTGTCTACACCATGGTCGAGGTATCCAGAATGGAATTGACCAGGAAATGTTATGCTTTCAAATGGAAACAGTTTTCCATTTGTTGTCAGGGCAATGGCCTTGGCCCTTTGTCCTGTCCAGTGGCTAACATTCTCGACTACCTTTGGTCTCTCTCCAAAGGGGGTCTTCGGTCATCGACCCTTAGGGTGCACTTGGCAGCCATCTCTGCTTACCGGGCGAGGGCCAGTCCGCTGATGGTGGCACAGGAGACAGTGGTCGGGTGCCTTTTCAAAGGCCTGGATCACTTATCCCCTCCGACGCGTGAACCTCCACCTCCGTGGGATCTACTGCTGGTACTGGCAAAGCTTATGGGCAAGCCATTCGAACCAATACACAGGTGTGCCTTGTCACACTTGTGGAAGACTGCCTTCCTGGTGGCTATCGCGTCTGCCAGAAGGACAAGGGAGCTCCAGGCACTTTCGGTGGACTCCCCTTACCTGGTCTTCTACAGGGACAAGGTTGTCCTACACCCCCACCCAAAATTCCTTCCGAAGGTGGTGTCAGAGTTTCACCTTAACCAGGTGTTAACTCTGCCGGTGTACTACCCTAATTACACCTCGTAGGCTGAGTACAGGCTCCATACTTTGGACCTGCGACGTACTCTCTCCTACTATAAGGAGAGGACAGCGTAAATTCGGGCAGAGGTTCGCCAGCTGTTTGTCACCTATGCTGAAGCCGCTTCTGGCATTTCTGCAGCAAAACGGATCATTGCAAGGTGGATTACGTGATGCATAGGTCTGTGCTATGAGTTGGTGGGCAAGGAGCCTCCAGGAGGGATAAGAGCTCATTCTACCCGCCATACCGCTGCATCGGTGGCTGCTGCCAGGGACATCCCTATCCATGAGATCTGCCGGGCTGCTACCTGGAAGTCAGCAAACACCTTCATCACCCACTACCACATCGACCTTGAGTCACGCCAGGATGCTGGTTTTGGTGCCTCAGTTCTCCAATCTCTGTTCCCTAAGTAGGGGGTGTGCGCCTTGCCTCCCTCCTCCTGGAAAACTGCTAGGAGTCTGCCAATGAGTGAGGATGAACAACATATCCACGCTCCTAGAAAAACAGGTTACTCACCTGTAACAGTAGTTCTAGGAGTGGTATATGTTGTTCATCCACACGGACCCACCCGACCTCCCCGGCTGCGGATGCACAACACCCGGCTTCCAGCAGGCTAAGATCTGGTGTCATGGGGCAGAGCTGAGGTATATACCACCCAGGTGGGTGGGAGGAGCCAGCTTGAAGACTTTCGGTCCAACTTAAAGTGGAAGGGGACATGCAATGAGTGTGGATGAACAACATACATCACTCCTAGAACTACTGTTACAGGTGAGTAACCTGTTTTTCTTGGAGTGGTATATTATGTACATCCACACGGACCCACCTGACCTCCTCTGGCCAGTGGCACACCGGTCTTCCCTCCAGCGGGTAAGATCAGATGTCACAGGGTGGTGCCGAGGAGTTACCACCCAGGTGGGTGGGAGAAGCCGGCTTGAAGACACTCTGACAAGCCTTAAAGGGAAAGGAGCACTGCCGAAGTGTGGATGTACATCATATACCACGTCAAGAGTTACAGGTGAGTAACCTGGTTTTTCAGCTGTGGTCAAAGGTTATTATTACTCATTGTACAACTCAGATTAAACTGTTTCTGAGATGATGAGTTCACAGGTTCATCACTTCCATTTTTCTGTTCTTTAACCAGCCTTTTAAAAGCATATGACGAGTGTGCTACAGCAGTAGACAAGGAGAAGCTGCTCTCAAACATCAAGTGTGGAAAACTCCAGCGGTGAGACACCTTTGTCACTTTATATTATTTTATTTATTTATGTGTTTGTTTACCAGTTAAGTGCACTGATCTCAGGGACCATTTTCAGGCACGACCTGGGCCATAGAAATGGCACATAGGTAATACAGTTTGAAAATACAATTTCACAGGTACGAAAAGAATGGTACAGAAAGTAGGACAAGGAATACAGTCTTTGTTAGGCCTGTGATTTAGACATCGAGTGTGAGCATAGTTAGTTTATTGTTACTTCCTTCTAGAATTAATTGTGACACCCCTTTTATCAGTGAACCTTTTTTTGTTTGTTTGTTTTACACATAGTTTTCTTCTTTTTTCTCCTATTTTTACGTATAATTTTCTTTTTAGTGGGTTAAAATAATAGCAGTTGATGTTCCAGATATGTATCTCCACCATTTATTCACACTAATGGGTCTGTGCAGGAGGCACTAGGATCCCAAGGGAGCCAGAACCTTTCAGGAGGGCCAGCACTAAGGCAAGCTGTGCGGAGGTAAGACACTGCGAGAGTGGCCCGTAGTGCCAAACTTACCTTAGCACCGGCCCACAACTGCCTCAGTTCATTTTATCCCACCGTTGAGTGCACTTCAGTCATGACATTGCTCGCCATCTGGGACTCAGAACGTCATGTCTGTCTGACAGCTGCTTTCAGTTCGTTGCAGTTTTCATTTTTAAAGCTAGAATTAGTTATTTTTCTTACAGTTTTAGTGAGTTTTTGTAAATATTTCTGTCAGGTTTTCTCTCAGCCCTACCGCGTCTACATTCAGCAGCTATGCAGGATAACTGTAGGGAGCCTTCAGGCAGGCTGCTGTGACAGTGGGGCCGTGTCTGGTCCACTTTTCCATCGGGGAAGGGTTCTGACCAGGGTGGTCCCGTGCTTGGTAGGAAGGACAGTTCTCCAATGCACGAACGGGCAAGCCCGTTCCTGATTCCAGTTGGGTTCTTGGCACTGCTCAGCCTCGAGTTCTTCTTTTTCCCTTCAGAAGAGGAAGAAGTGGTACCACTCCCTCGTCGGTACTGTATGTGTTGCCGGGTGTCTTTGGTTCTGGGGAGTTGAGGACTCAGGCCCAGAGTCCCCGCTCTGTCCTTAAGTGGTGACCCCAATGGACAGTCCACCTCTGGGTAGCTCTTTGGAGCAGTGGGTGCAGCATCAGACATGGTGTCTCTCCTTGCGGACCTGGTCCCTGGCCTTTGGGGTTGGTGACACTGGACCGCTGGGCAGGGCTCTCAAGCCAGGTAGAGCATTTGGCTCCAGCAACAGCCTTCTGCTCTTGCTGGTGACCGCACCACCGACTCCTGTCCCACAGGCCGCACCCCCACCTTGTGTCACTTGGTGGGACCGGCTGGGTACCGCTGCCAGTCACTTTGGTGCTGGCTGGCTTAGCTGGTGCTGTGTCTGGTTCTGGCGTCGGTACCAGGTTTAGGTCTTTCGAGGCCTGACCTGGTGCAGCTTCTAGTGCTGGTCCTGGTGCTCATTCAACCCTCTCTTCGGCAGGTAGAGCATTTGGCTCCAGCAACAGCCTTTTGCTCTTGCTGGTGACCGCACCACCAACTCCTGTCCCACGGGCCGCACCCCCACCTTGCGTCACTTGGTGGGACCGGCTGGGTACCGCTGCCAGTCACTTCGGTGCTGGCTGGCTTAGCTGGTGCTGTGTCTGGTTCTGGCATCGGTACCAGGTTTAGGTCTTTCGAGGCCTGACCTGGTGCAGCTTCTAGTGCTGGTCCTGGTGCTCACTCAACCCTCTCTTCGGCGTCATGCCGTCATCAGGTCGCTGGAATCACCTGGTCCAATTTTCTGCCCTCCCTGGCTCTTCAGGGCCTGATTGGGCACTGGTTCCAGTGCTGCAGGTGCTGGGTCATTTCTTGTTGGTGCCAGGTCAGCTTTGGATGGTTCCTGGTGCCGGGGACCTCCTTTGTGCCAGTTCAGTTCCTCCTGGCACTATCCACTGACGCTGCTGGTTCCAGTGTCATGTTGACACCAGGTCAGTGCTGGGGATCAAAGGGCGCTGCATCCAGGTCCTTCTTGGTGCCGCCTCTTATGGAGCTGATCCCTGATGCCGTGTCTTTTATTTTGTCGGTGCCATGTGACTAGCATTGTCTGTCTGGTGCCTGACGCTTTGTCCGGCACTAGGCGTCTACTGCCAAATCTGGTGCCGTGTCTGGCGTTGTGTCTGGTGCTATGTCTGTCATCTGGGCCGGTACTGTATCCAGCATCATGTCTGGTGTTGTCTGGCACCATGTCCAGCGCTGGGTCTGGCGTTAGGTCTGGTGGCAGTTCTCGGGCCGGGTCTGGGCCAGGTTTGTGCTGTCCCTTGTGCCGTCTCTGACATCCCTCTAGTATCCTGTCTGGCACCTGGGCAATGCCAAAGGTTCTCAATTTAGAGGAACCTCCCTTCTCCTCTCCCCCCAGGCTGGGTATCGAGGAAGATAAGTCTTACACCTACCTCATCTCTTCTGAGGGTGGTAGTAATGACTCCTTAGCCTGGACTCTTCAGACTCAGGTACTTCTGCTGTGCCTCAGGGCATGCTCTTGTGGTTGCTAGTTCCAAGGGTATTTTTCTCTTTGTGTTTATCCCTTTGGAGCTTACATAGTCCCTGGCACCGTTTTCAACTGAAAAAAGGGGGATTCTGCTGACTACCATATACAGAATTTTATCCAATCAGTCACCAGTTCTTTTATTTCCCCAGGATTTGTTAGCTCCCTAGATATGCAAGCTTCTTGGTCCTGCCCCTGCATTCTTACAGTGCACCTGAGATATTTGGACTCCAAGTTACCTTTATCCAAACAATTGGCTGATAGCCCGTTCATCCAGCCACAAAGCTCTGGCTGCAACTTCTCGCTTCCTTCCCTTCTTGGAGTTCTGTTGAGTCTAGAAGTCTCAGCTCCGACCCTCGCAGTAGCTGCTGTTCCTAGGAGCTCATCTGGATATGATCAGGGCCTAGCCTTCCATTAAGGGCAATATACAGATGATCGTGCGGATAGCATGCTACATTATGGATGGCAAATCTGTTTAAGCCCACCCCATGCTGGGCCTTATAGAAGCTGATCAAGCCCCTGGTTGTATCACTCACTTGCCAGTCAGTGGAGAGCAATCTCCTCCACAGTTTCCCTTCTCCCATTCGAAACTCCAAGCAACTCTCTCTTTGGAGGCTTCCGTTTTGGGTAGCCTACTGCCAGTGTTTCATTCTCAGGGTGTCTGGAACCCATCAGAATCTCATCTCCACTTCAGTGGGTTGCACATGCAAACTGTCTTTGTATGGCGTGTCAGCCGTAGTGGATCTCAACAGCTACAAAACAGTCCTTTTCCAGACAGATGACTGTCTGCCTTTTATTACACAAACAAATGACGAAGAGCTCTCTTACCTTGTTTGCTGAGATGCTATGTGAGTGTGGAGAGAGGGCCTAGAGCAGGGGATCCTACTTCAGGGCAGTTACCTGCCCGGAGTCTAGTACACAGTGGCAGGTGAGCTCGTCCAAACGGGCGCATCTTCACAACTGATTTTGTAAGATCACTGTTCAGTGAGTGGGGCACCCCAGTGTGTGCTGTTTTGCACGAACTGCTTCGAGTCTGCTCCAGAAGGCAAAGGCATGGCATTTTCTGCCAGGATGCATTTAGGCTGGTGTGGCGAAATCTTTTCTATATGGATTCCCTTCAAGCCACCTAGTGTTGAGAATATTGCTCAGACTGGACACACAAGGGTGCAAAATCACTGTTTGCACTCAGTTGGCCTCAGCAGATTTGGTTTCTCTTTTACACAGGTCTTCAGTCAGCCAACAGAGGATCCTTCCTCTCAGGTTGGACATGTTGTCACAGGGTCTTCTACTCCATTTCAACCTGTGCTTCTTTCACCTTCAGACCTGACTTCTAAACAGATGGAGGTGAATAGGAACAAGGTATTTCAGAAGGTTCCTACAATACTTTTTCCTGCTTGTGACCTTCCACTAGGAAGTTTTACACAACCAAATAGAAAGATTTTCCATCTGGTGCTCCAGAACTTGCATGGACCCCTTCTGGGGTCCAGCTTACTAAGTTCTGGAGATCTTCCCCAAATCAGTCTTCACCATTCATTACTGATGGGCCCTACCGGAGGTCAGGACCCTGCAAGGGAAAAGAGTGCTGCCTCTTTAAAAAAATTTTGAGCTGGGTGGAGCCGACATCGGGATGATGCTGTCCTCGAGGCCAGCATTCTGCATGGCGCATGTGGGTTGACAAGTAACCTACATCAACTCCTCCCAGCTCTCAGTTCTGTCTTTTCCGCCGTTGGGGAAGCATCCTGCACTTGAATCTCTACAGCAACTGCGTCACTGCCTAGGCCTCAGTCCTTGTGGTAGTTTTTTTTTTTTATGTACTCTTTTTGTTTTAACTCGTTTATTTTAGCGGCAGCGATGGTATGTTGGGGTCGGGGCGTCGATCTATATCAAAACGGTCGGGAGTTGCCCTATGCATCAGTGCTCCTGCAACAACTTCATTAAGATCACAGACCCCCACGACCGTTGCTTCTCTTGCCTGAGTCCCTGCTATCAAATGGACGAGTGCGACGCCTGTTTTTCAATGAACCTTCATACTCTGGTTGTCCATGCGGCGCAAATGAGTGAGGAACCCCAACTTTCAGCAGACATCTACGAACTCAGGACGGCAAGGCACGAACCTTGGGATCTCCTCCCTGGGTATATCGACCCAGCAGGAAAGGACCCCTGCTGTGTGCCTTGCTGGGACAAGGGGTCCCTACGAGGGGTTGGTGGGTAGATCGTCTTCCTCCATGAAGGCAGCTGGTCACCCCTTGCAATCCGGCTCCTCCAAGGAGGACCGGGCGACCCCTGAGGTGGAGTCTGGGCTATACGTGGGCTCTCCTTGGGAGGTCCCCTCGAGACTGTGTACACCTCCTTTTCCAGCTCTCAGCGCTGCCTCCAGTACAGATGAGTGGGGCAGAGTGGGTGGTGTGTCCGGGCCTCTCCTTGTTGCCTCTCCAGGTATCTGGTGTCCAGGGTTCGAGGAGTGGCCCAGCTGAAGGTTACCCTAGTTTCATCCCCTACCTCAGGGGACGATGACGAGGTTGATCCCATCTGGGTCCCCAACTCCTCAGATTCTGCTCAGGCGTCTCCAGGACCGGTGTCTCAGTCGGAGCATGTGCCATCATCAGCATTGCTACCCCGGACTCTTCAGGGACCACTATCGGTTCTGAGGGTCCCTTGTGAGTTCCTCTGGGGGATTCAGAAAGTGGCGATGCCATGTCTGGCATAATCTCCTGGCATGGTACCATGTTCGAAGCTGAGTCTGTGGTCATCGATGCAACCAGCGCAGTTTCTCTTGGCGGCATCGGTGTCATCTCGCCCTCTGCCAAATTGTTGGCTGGGTCTGGACCTAGCATTATCTGGATCCTGGCCAACGAGAACAAGCCTCAGGGAGACCCTCTAACCTCCTCTGGGGTGCAGGGGTGGTCTTCTTCAAGTGGGGCAAGTCTGGATTCCTCCACAGGGCCTCCTAAGAGGGACAGATCTTCTCGGGAGAAGAGGGCTGATGGGAATGGCTCTAAGTGGCATCCCCCATGTTCTCGTGGCATTGGGGACCATCGCCCAGGGCTGTCTATGTCGGCCTCTCTCCTGGGTAGTGGTTCTTCAGTTGGGGGGGCAGGAGCCTCCCGAGAGGCACTGCATGGCTCCAGCTTCACCATCCGGGAGGGGGGTCCCTCAGGAGCAACCTTGAGTCCGCCCTTTAGGAATTGGGCGCACTTTGGAGGAAGGGTTAGCCAGTTCTAGTCAGGGCACATCTGCACAACTCCCAAAGCTCAGGTAGTGGTCCTTCCTGGCCCAACCAGGCTGTTCCCTCCTCCAGTCACTCTGCCACCTCCCCCCCCCCCGGGGTTTCTTAGCCCCCGAAGGTCCCCTAACTTGGGAACAATTAATGGCTGTGGCGGCACTGTTTCCTCGCTACTTTAGGGCCATCTCTGAGGTCATTTTCAGACCTCAAACGTTTGCACTGCTGAGCTCCGAATCGAACTCCCTCTCCTCGTCAGCTTCCTCCATAGAAGAAGAGAACTCTTCACGCCACTTTTTCGCTGTTGGGGATCTTATATCCTACCAACGCTTCCTAACTGAGATGATGAGGGAGCTCCATCTTACCCACCCAGTTGGATGGAACCCTGATTGTGTGACACAGTGATTCCTGGGGGAGTACAGCACCAACAGGTTGGTCATCCCTCCCTGGCTGAGGCCATTGCGGGAGGCATCGCACACCATCTGGCTACGTCCCCCCAACCCCTTCGCCTGCCCCTAGGGACTGTATGCGCAGATACTACGCAGCAGCAGGGTCTCCAGGTGCCATGCCTCAGCCTTCTTCAGGTCTGGGATTCCTGGATACTCCATCGGGGCATCGACGTCTCAGTTGGGACCACCCCCCTGACATGGACTCTGATGGTGAGGGAACCAGGCAAGCCATTCGCCTGGCCGCCCAAGGCCTGGAGCTAGCAAGACACCTCTCCAGGGTAGTCTGCAATGCCAGTGAGGTGGCTTCCAGGCTGGTAGGATACTCAGTCTGCATTAGGCGGACTGCCTGTCCTGGTTGTCACCCCTGGTCCGGCCTAGGGTGATATCCTCACCTTTCCAGGGGGCCCACTTCTTTTTCCGCAAGGCACGTCATGTTCTTCAGGGGCACTGCCCACCTCCTGGATCCCGGGAGCATTCACCGGCCCTATCAAGTCCTCGGGCCTAGCCAGGCCCATGTTGGCCCCCCCCCCCGTGTTCTCCCCCATGGGAGGCTGGGGGACACACTTTCCCACAAGGTTCGCCATCTTGGCACTCGGACCCATCAGTAATAAATGGTGAAGACTGATTTAGGGAAGATATGAAGATTACGTCCATACTATAATTATGATCTTCCCAAATATCTTCACCATTCATTATGCACACCTACACTCCCTATGATCATACACTGAGCAGCTCAGACCCTTTCCCTCTCCTTCCCCTTCTTCTGAAGAGGGAAGGGTAGGTAAAGGGGGACGCTCTTAGGTGAACTCTGTGTCCAGTCTGGATGCTCTATCTCATCGTTGGTGAACTGACGAGGTTGTCTCACTAAATTATGTGGGAAACATCCAGAAATCCAACCTTCTTAATTGATTTGGTTTCAGCACTGAGCGGTCCTCTGGACTCTAGTCTCCGCTCGCCCTGGAGCAATCTTTCTCTCCTGGTGCATTGGTTTTTCGCCATA
This sequence comes from Neoceratodus forsteri, assembly GCA_016271365.2. Lineage (NCBI taxonomy): Eukaryota > Metazoa > Chordata > Ceratodontiformes > Ceratodontidae > Neoceratodus > Neoceratodus forsteri. The sequence continues at coordinate 406,201,008 of CM028132.1, read as the reverse complement.
TCTGGCGAGCAGTAGAAGGACAGTGAAGTACACAATACAGGAGAGGAAGAATGGATGAAGAACAGTAGATAAGAGCCAAACTTCCTTGAATAACGGGATTTAAGAATGCATGGGATAGACATAAAGGAATTCTGGAGGTCAGGGCTAAGGGGCAACCGACTTCTAGGAAAACATAAAGTAAACTTACAAGCTCAAATGGGCAGACTGGGTGGACCATAGGCCCTTATCTGCCGACACTGTCTATGTATCTATCAATATAAGGGAGCTGGTATTGTTCATCTGTTGCAGAATGATCTGCAACTCTTTAAAAAAAAAAGAAGAAGAAGAAAGGGCTTCTTTCAGAAGGGATCTATCCCCCAGGCCTCTGACTCTTCTTCCCCTGTGTCTCCCCTGTCTCCTCCCCCCTAAATCAGCTTGGGCCCTTGGGTCTTGTATCATCTCCATTGCTCCTTTTTCAGTGGAGTCTAGTCCATGCAGACTTGATCTGGAGAGGAGAGTTCCAGTGGGAAGGGGGAGTGTCGGGGAGAGTTGAGCCAGTTTTTCCCTTTTCTTTCTATCTGTCTTCCTTCTTTCTCTGCTGTCCCTCAGTTGTGTTTTATTCTGCCTAGGGCTGCCCAGTGTTCTGATCACCCCCTACCTGTCCATGTTGGTTATCCCTCTGGCCTAACCCTATTTCATCTTATCAGCTTTATTTTATTTCCCACCCTTCCCTATAATTCGGGCACCCTGGCCCTCTGCTGTACCCAGCTTTTCTTGTTCCTTGCCTGGCAGGACAGAACTAAGGGCAGGGAGGAGTTGCTGTCAGTTACTGGCCAACCCACGAGCACCACATAGAACGCTGGCCTCGAGGACAACGCCATCCCAACATCGGCTTCACCTAGCTCAAAAAATTTTTAAAGAGGCAGTGCTCTTTTTCTGTGCAGGGTCCTGACCTCCAGTAGGACCCATCAAAAATGAATGATGAAGATATTTGGGAAGATCATAATTACAGTAAATACATAATCTCCATTTCTTGCTGGACTTTTGTGATGCTAGTTTGCAGTATTCCACAATCAAGGTCCACTTGTGTGTTTTTTCTATATGTCATGAGCCCATTGATACCCTCTACCTGGTTCAACTGCCACTTTTAAGAGGTTCCTTTAGGGCATTTTTATACACGAGGCTTCTCATCCAAAAACTAGTAGTTGCCTGGACATCAACCTTGTGCTGGACATGCTCACCCGCAAGCCCTGTCATCAGGGCACAGATCAGGAAGCATAGGAAAACTAGGAGCAGTTATAAAATTCACAAGTAGTGTGTTGTTATCATTAATAACAATAGAATAAACATAAAAAAAATTGTTCAGGATACCAATATACGGAGGCAGTACAAACAGAGAAAACAAAAAGTCCTTCATCTGAGGGTTTCTTTCCAGTTTCCAACGAGTCTTTCTAGCAAAAATATTGCTGCTCTTCTTATAACAAGTCTTTGCCTGACAGTTAACATCTTCATCCTAAGCTCCTTAAGGAGAAATCCTGTTTCTTACAAAATGGATCAGAGTTTTGCAGAGCAGGCTTGCAAATAGAACAGTGTCCCAAGCTGGCCTCCTGCTGACAGCTCTGCAAAAGAGTTTGCAAACAAGCCTGAGAGTAGCTTAAACTGCATCTCAAGTTAACTCCCTAAATTCCAAATAACTTTTTGCAATCATTTCAACAGTATAACTGCATATATTTTCAAACCAAGGGAGCCCAGTATCACTTACAGTTTCACACAAAGATTTGCATATATTTTATAACCACAGATAACATTAGCTTATAACCCATTCAGTTCAGTGGATATGCATTATAGCAAACAGAGAAGTTCTCACTCCGGGAATTCTCCAGTATTCGTAACTCTTACAGTTACCCCTTTAAGTAGAGCTGCCTGGAGATAGAATGTATGCTAATGATGGAATCATCCTTGGCTCATGCTAATTTTCAAATGCTGCCTTTATCAACTGTCAGTGTTCTGCTGCTTCAGATTTCATTCTGTGCCTGACAAGTACAGACACCTCAGAGCGCTCTCATCAGTCGTTCCTGTGGAGCTGAATTTAAAAGAACTTAAGTATCTTTTATATATTTTTTCATTTGCTGCCTTTATCTTTTGTTAAATTGTCAACCTCAAGTTAATTTTTAGTTTTTTTGATATCATCTCCCAGTTCGGAATAACTGCGGGGGAACCGAGCCTTAGTCTCTATTTCTGGAGTTTTTTAATCTAAAACTCCAGTTAGTTAGTTAGTTAGTTAGTTTAGTTGATATATATTATTTTTAAATTTACTGTTAAGTTTTAAAAAAAGTAACCAATAACCTCGGTTCATTTGGTGCCGGTTCTTGGTTCTTATCAGAACTTTCATTGGTACCAGAACCGACCGCAAACCGCAAAAAAATAGTTTAATATTTAAAAATCTTACAGCAGTTTCTTTTTTCTGCCTGTTTACATTATGTCAGATAAACCAAAGAGAACCGGTGAACCTGGCTTCAAAAATTGTACCCAGTGTTTGGAAGTCTTTGCCAAAGCTGAGAGACGCTCCTTGTGTGTTGTCTGCCTTGGCCAGGATCATTTTTCTGCAGAATGTGACATTTGTAAAACTTTTCCACCTAAAACAGTGGAAATACGTTTGGAGAGACTGCAGAAAATGTTACAAAAGGGTTCCTCAGGCTCTGACCAGCCTACACCCTCAAAACAAGACTCCCCAATTCCTTTGAAAAAATCAAAAAAGACAAAGCATATTGAACTCCCTGCCAGTCGGCCTGAGGGGACTTTAACTGTGCCTGTGTTAGTGCCTTCACCTGAGGAAATTGCTCAAGCTCTGAAAGTCATTCAGGCTTTGCAAGGGTTGGCACTGGTCCCTGTCTCCCCCCCCCCAATCCAGGGAGAAACCTTATCTAAGCAAGCCACCCTTTCTACACAGCCTTCAACCCAGGAATGCCTAGGGTCTGAGGACTACGAGGAGGAAGAAGAAAGTATTGAACCAGACGTCTCCCCTTAACAGGAGTTTGGTTCCTCTCCTAGAACAACTGAGGATTTTTCTTTACATTTTTCTTTTATTAGAAAAATGGTTGATGCTTTAGACCTCACTACCAGTGAGACAGTAGAAGATGATGAAGAGACTGAGTACCTCGAAATGATGGGGCTTACACTTACAAAAAAAGCTGTTGCTCCCCATCAATAAGTTTTCCAAAAAGGTTGCTTTTAAAATCCTTCAGACTCCTCATTCTATCTCCCCTGTAGATAAAAGGTTAGAGAAGAAGTATCAGCTTGACAGGGATGGTGCTGAATTTCTATTCACCCATCCTGATCATCAGGGAGTGGTACAAACAGCAGCTTGTGACGGAGCAAAACTGTCTTTAGCCTCCCACCCACAAGAGAAAGATTCAAGAAAAATGGATAGCATGGCAAAAAAAGGATATCTGTCTGCCTCCTTGGCAATTAAACAAGTCAGCTATCAAGCATATGCAGCACAGTACCAAAAGTCACTGTGGCAATCTATTTTGGATTTGTCCAAGAAAGCACGGTCTGGTCTCTCAGAGGATTTGGTGGAGACTGCCAGATATGGGTTGGAGGCTGCTAAGTACCAGTTCCAGATGGCAGCTGACTCAAATGATACTGCTGCCAGATGGATGGCAAAATCTTCCTGGACCCAAGTCTCCACCACTCATTCACACTAATGGGATAGCGCTGGAGGCGCTAGGACCAAGCCGGAGCCACAGATTTTCAGAAGGGTCGGCACTGATACAGGACCACGCATGTGCAGCACCACAAGACTAGCTCGCGCCTGTGTAGGCTATCCCGCTGTCGAGTGTGCTTGGATGTCGACGTCACTCGTCTGCCGGAGTCAAAGTTTTCGTCCATACGACAGCAGCATTAAGCCGTTCAGTATTCGTTTAAATTAACATTTTAGTATTATTTTCTTATTAAAAGAAAAAGAAGATTATGAAGAAGAAAAAGAAATCCTTACCTGCCATCAACGGAGTCGACGCTTGGATGGTAGCGGTGATGGTAGGAAGACTTCTTCTGAAAGTTGTGATGGCAGAGAGGCTGTGTCGTGTGTCCGCCACCCCTCATGCGAAGGGAGGGGCCAGACCACAGACAGTGCTGTGCTCGGGGAGACAGTCTGCTGAAGCACAAATCTGGCGGTTCGAGTTCTGACTCCGCTTGACCTCGAGCTCTTCTTCCTCCTGTGGGGGTGGGGAGAAGAATTGGCACCGCTTGTGGTCACCCTCTGGTACATCTGCACGAGGATCATCAGTGGTGGGGGGTGGCAGGCCTGAACCGACTTCAGTGGGTTCCCCTCTGGCCCCATTCCTAACATCTGTGTTCTTAGACACCAGATCCCATCTCTGTCCTGGTGGAATTTCAGTGAGCAGTTTCACCTCTGTGTCGCTCCTTTGGAGCAGGGGGTTCGACTTCTGTCCATTTTTTTCCTGGCCAGTGGACCCGGTTCCAGGGCCTCGGAGCCACCAGACCAGGCCTGGAGGATTGGGTCAGGATGTACACTGTGCCCTCTTGGGGCCAATGCCATCACATCAACGCCTTGTGCCCCCCCCTTTTTTTTCATGTAGGAGCCAGCACGGGTACTGCTTTTCTCTTTCACTCTGTGCCATTTATGGTGAGATGGGTGCTGCCTGGCGCCAATACGGTTTGCGGTGGCATTGGTGCCGCTCAGCACTGATACTGTTGATGGCGCTGTTGGGGCTGCTCGGCACTGTTGGCAGTGCCGGGGGTGCCGCATGGTGCCGATACTGTTGGTGCCGTTGGGGCTGCATGGCGCTGGTGGCCTGATACAGTTGACAGCACCGTTGATACTGCACGGCACCGTGGCAGTGCTGCTCGGCTCCGTAGTTGTGTCGGGGTGCCGTGCGGCACTGTGGGCACCCATGGGTGTTGCAGAGTAAAACTGGCACCTGTGGGTGGTATCTACACTGCTCGGTGCCATGGGCACAGAACCAGTGTGCAGGAAACGAAGATATGAATACTGAGAACTCATCTCCAAACAAGGACCTATGGTCGAGAAGGGAGCATGTCGTCTGTTAACTTGGAGCAAGCAAGGAAGTAGGAATCTGTGTTCTGACTCGCCGTGGAGTCACTTCTGTTGCTCTGAGGCACTGATCAAGAGAAGAGAACCTAATAGAAAAAAAAAAACAGACTGGGCTGCTGCCTAGGTCTAGGGAACATATCTGAATTAAGGGAGAGATCCCCTTCGGAAAAAACCTGATGACCCATGCATCCGCTGGATTGGACTTCTCTATGGGTCCAGGAAGATATGGAAATTATGTACATACTGTAATTCTTGATCTTCTTGGACGCAGTCTCCACCATTCATTCACACGCCCACCCACCATCCCCTGGGCTCACTCGTTTTGTTTCTTTGATCTTCATGGCTTTGTGGCTCCGACTGTGAAGACATTGTTCTTTTGACCCTTCTTGCAAGGGTCATCTGGCCTTCAAAGGAAGGCCCGGAAAGTTAGGATGTTATTTTCATCAGTTACGCTGCACCTCCTCAGTCGAAAAGGTACTGAGGCGGTTGGAGGGTTGACACCGAGATAGCCTACACAGGTGTAAGCTAGTCTCACGGTGCCGCGCATGCGTAGTCCTGTATTGGCGCCGCTTTTGAAAGTTTTTGGCTCCCGCTTTGTTCTAGCGCCTTCAACGCTATTCCATTAGTGTGAATGAGTTATGGAGACTGCATCCAAGAAGATCAAGAACTACAGTAAGTACGTAATTTCCATTTCTGTATGTTTGAGGAGGTTTGCTTGGCTCAGAGCCATAAACCTCACTCAGGACACTCAAAATAAAGCTGTGGATTTCCCCATAGAAAATAATGTTCTCACTGGGGTCAAGACAGAGGCCTATATGAAAAAGGCAGATGAATACAAGGCCGCCTATAAGAGCAATTCAGCTAAGGAAAGGCTGTCTCCTTCAACAAGGCCTTACGGAAGGGGAGTCAGGAGCAGATCTCCCTACAACAGGCCTTTTTACCAGGCTAGGGCTGTGCAGCAGTACCAGCAGTACCCGCAGCAAACAGGGTACTTCAGGAGCAGGGGCAGTAGGGGATCTAGACGAGGTTCCCAGACTGGCCAGGCTCAGCCCCAGACTAAACCGACTCCCTGACTCAATTTTCAAGGCCACCTCCCCTCTACCAGTAGGGGGCAGACTGGCTCATTACTTTCGGCCTTGGAAAAACATCACCACAGACAAGTGGGTCCTAGAAGCAGTGAGTCAGGGTTCGTCCCTAAGTTTCAAAACCTTCCCAAACCTAAGATCCAGAGTGTTCAAGCCAGCTTCTGTAGCAGAAAGCAAACTACTCAAAAAGGAGGTTCAAAACCTGCTACTGTCAAAAGCAGTGGAACATGTTCCTCCACAGCAAAAGGGAAGAGGTTTTTACTCAAGTTACTTTCTCACCACAAGGAAAAATGGGGAGTGGCGGCCTATTATAGACCTCAGATTGTTAAACATCTGACAGAGCCAAAGTTCAAAATGGTAACATTGGCAGTGATTCTGCCAGCGCTCCAGAAAGGAGACTGGTTGGCAGCAGTGGACCTAAAAGCTGCCTATTGCCACATCCCCATAAGAGAGTCTCACAGAAAATATCTCAGGTTCGGACTCCCTTCAGGTCACTACCAGTTCTCAACACTGCCATTCAGCCTGACTTCAGCCCCAAGGGTGTTCACAGAGTGTTTGGCAGTAGTGGTGGCACACCTTTGAAGGCTGGGTGTCACAGTATTCCCATATTTAGATTGGTTTGTGGTAGGAAACTCACCTCAAGTAAAGGAAAACCTTCAGCTCACCCAGGGCCTCTTGGTGTCCTTAGGGTTTCTGATAAACCTCAAGAAATCTGTCCTCCTATCTGCACAGGTGCTGCAATTCATAGGAGCAGAGTTGAAAACCCTGGAGGGCAAAGCCTACCTACCCTCAGACAGGGTCAGAAGTATTGTTCACTTGGCAGGTTCCCTCAGCCTGAACAGGCCGAAAGCTGCAAGGCAGTTTCTTCAGTTGCTGAGCCACATGGCTGCAGCCACGGGCACAGTTTCAGGTTTCAGATTCCTGATGAGAGACATTCAGTTCCACCTCAGGGCTCGCTGATGTCAAAAAAGGGATCCTCTCTCAAAGTTGATTCCAGTAATAAAAACACTACTCCAGGCCCTCCTGTGGTGAAAAGAGGAGGCCAACCTAAGGAAAGGGGTTCCCTTCCAGCAAGAGCCCCCATCAGTGAGTCTCATAACAGATGCATCACTACTAGGGTGGGGGGCTCATCTGGGGGATCATACTACCCACGGTTTATGGTCAAGTGCAGAGTTACTTCAGCACATCAACCTACTGGAGCTCAGAGCAGTGTTGTTCGCACTAAAGGCCTTTACACCACTTCTGCAGGGAAAGATGGTACAGATCAGAACAGACAATACCACTACAATGTATTACATAAACAAGCAGGAGGTACAAGATCAAACCCTCTCTGCACTAAGGCTATGAAAATTTGGAGGCTGGCTTACTCTCTAGGAGTCTCCCTTCAGACCATTCCTCTGCCAGAAAAGGACAGTACCTTAGCAGATGCTCTAAGTTGGTCCAGCCTGGCCCATCATGAATGGACCCTGAACAGACAGGTGGTGGATGTGATATTCAGCAGGTGGGGAACCCCAGAGATAGATCTTTTTGCATCCCACGAGAACCACCACCTGCCAAAGTACTGTTGCAGTCCACCAGCCCAGGGGATAATTCCCATGGATGCTCTGGCCTTGGATTGGTCAGGCATGCATCTGTATGCCTTCCCACCATTTTCTTTGGTGCTCGGAGTTTTGATAAAACTCAGATCCTAACCAGCATAAGTGATCTTGATAGCACCAGATTGGCTCAGGTAGCCATGGTACTCTCTACTGCACTCCATGTCTGTAGCCAAATCCATACATCTCCCCTGGAGGCACAACCTTTTAGCCTCCAGTCAGGGGAGGATTCTGTATCCGAATGTCAGATCCCTCAGACTCAGGGCTTGGCTCTTGAGGACTTAAAGTAGGCAGGCTTGTATCTCTCAGACAGAGTTTTGGACGTCTTATAGGGTTACAGAAAGCCATCCACTAAGAAAATATATGTTTCAAAATGGAAAAGTTCTTCCATTTGGTGTGCCAACAATGATGTGGTACCAGCAACTGCAGGGATTCCAACACTGCTGGACTATCTTATTCATTTACATTCCTTGGGCTTGCAGCCTGCTACCCTAAAGGTCCTCCTATCTTCAGTGTCTGCCTACATTTCAGCTGGAAAGGGTACCTCTTTGGCATGAAATCTTATATTCAAGAGATTTTTCAAAGGTGTGGCCCATTTGCACCCCCATAGGGAGCCGGTGTCAGCTTGGGACTTGAATGTCTCTACTGCCAAGCTCATGTCCCCATTTGAGCCTATGGCATCAGCTCATTTGAAATTTGTCACATGGAAAACAGGTTTCCTAGTGGCAATAACTTCTGCAAGAAGGATCAGAGAACTTCAAGCTCTGTGCATTGATTGGGACTATATTTCATTCCACAGAGATAAGATGGTCCTACAAACAAGTAAGAAATTTCTTCCCAAGGTGGTTTCTGATTTCCATCTAAACCAGTCTTGTTACTTAACCAGTCTTTTTCACTGAACATTCTAGTTCAGGTGAGCACAGACTACATAGATTAGATGTCAAACGAGCACTTAGTTACTACATGCCAGCTACTAAGGATCACAGACAGGACAGAAAGCAGCTGTTCCTGACTTATGGGGATGTGGGAAAAGGAAGTCCAGCATCTAAAAGATCAGTTTCTCGATGGATAGTTCAGTGTATTCAGTTTTGCTATTCCAAAGCTGGAAAAGAGCCTCCATCAGGGCTGAGGGCTCATTCTACAGGAGGCACAGCTGCCAGGGATGTCCCATTGGTGGAGATCTGTAACGCAGCTACCTGAAGAACAGTACACACCTTTACAAAGCATTACAGCGTGGACACACAGTCCAGAAGTGATGCCAGGTTTAGCACAGCAGTCCTGCAGAGTCTATTTCCAAAGTAGGTTCTGTGTCCACCTCCAAAAGTACTGCTTTGTAGTCTACAAGAGTTATGAATATTGGAGAATTCTTGGGGTGAGAAGGAAAAATTACCATCGTAATCTTTTTTCTCCCAGGGTATTCTCCAATATTCAGAACTCGCCCACCCTGCCTCCCCTTCTAGAACCTTTAGCCTCTGCAATCCAAGCTAAGTAAGCATGTATGAGGGTGCCACATACTGGCATGTCTGTTTTGGAACCCTGTTAGGCATTAGTTTCCCCTTCCTCAGGTGAATCTGACATTACGAGGGCTGTATTTTTTCTAACCTATTTGAAGAATTTGGTTAGGTTGTTTTATTGTTATAATTATTATTAGTAGTATTATTACTAATACTATTAGATACAGTGCCTTCAGAAAGTATTCACCCCCTTGGAATTTGTCACATTTTGTTGTGTTACTACCAGAATTTTTAATGCATTGAAATGATTTTTACCCCTTGATTCACACAGCATACTCAACAATTTAAAGGGGCAAAAATATTTATATTGTGTAACAAAAATTTATGAAACATTAAAAACTGAAATATCTTGTTTACTTAAGTATTCACCTCCCAGAGTCAATACTTTGTAGAAGCACCTTTGGCAGCAATTACAGCTTTTAGTCTTCTTGGGTATGTCTGTATCAGCTTTGCACATCTGGATTTGAGGATTTTCGCCCATTCTTTCTTGCAGATTTGCTCAAGCTCTGTCAAGTTGGATGGGGAGCGTCAGTGAACTGCAATCTTTAAGCCTTTCCACAGATTCTCAATGGGATTCAAGTCTGGGCTTTGGCTGGGCCACTCAAGGACATTCACCTTCTTGTTCTGAAGCCACTCCAGTGTTGCTTTGGCTGTATGCTTGGGGTCGTTGTCCTGTTGGAACGTAAATCTTCGCCCAGTCCAAGGTCTATTGCAGACTGATGCAGGTTCTCCTCAAGGATGTGCCTGTATTTGGCTCCATTCATTGTTCCCTCTATCCTGACAAGTGCTCCAGTCCCTGCCACTGAAAAGCATCCCCATAACATGATTCTGCCACCACCATGCTTCATGGTAGGGATGGTGTTACAAGGGTGATGAGCTGTGTTCGGTTTGTGCCAGGCATAGCGCTTTGCATTCAGGCCAAAGAGTTAAATTTTTGTTTCATCAGACCAGAGAATCTTTTGCCACATGGTCTCAGAGTCTGCCACGTGCCTTCTTGCAAACTCCAGGCATACTATTATGTGGCCTTTTCTCAGGAGTGGCTTCGCCTAGCCACTCTCCCATAGAGGCTACATCTGTGAAGTGCTGCAGAGATTGTTGTCCTCTGGACAGGTTCTCCCGTCACAGCCATGGAACTCTGTAGTTCTGTCAGGGTGGTCACTGGGTTCTTGGTCACTTCCCTGACCAAGGTTCTTCTTGCCCGGGTGCTCAGTTTGGGAGGACGGCCTGCTGTAGGAAGAGTCTGGGTGGTTCCGTAATCTTTCCATTTCCTAATGATGGACTTGACTGCGCTCCTGGGAACTTTCAACACCCTAGAAATGTTTTTATACCCTCCCAGATCTATGCCTCCTCACAGTTCTATCAATGGAGTTCTACGGACAGCTCCTTGGTCTTCATGGTAGAGTTTCTGCTCTGACATGCACTGTCACAGTGGGACCTTATATAGACAGGTATTTCCTCTGAAATCATGTCATCCATTTGAACTGACCACAGGTGGACTCCATTCAAGTTTTAGAGTGATCTCACAAGGAAATTGGATGCACCTGAGCTCAATTTGGAGTGTCATAGCAAAGGGGGTGAATACTTATCAAATCAAGACATTTCAGGTTTTTATTTTAAATTACATGTACAAAAAAATTCCAGAAGTTTCATTCCACTTTGACATTATAGAGTAATTTGTGTAGATACGTGACAGAAAAATCTCATATAAATGTATTTTAATTTGAGTTCACAACATCACAAAATGTGACAAAATCCAAGGGGGGGTGAATACTTTCTGAAGGCACTGTAGCTGTAGTTACTGGTGTCTCTTGTCCTTGCAGGCTCTCTATGAAATCTGAAGCAGCAGAACACTGGCAGTTGATAAGGGCAGCATTTGAAAACTAGCATGAGCCAATGATGATTCCATCATTGGCATACATTCTGTCTCCGGGCAGCTCTACTTAAAGGAATAAATTAAATTGAACTTTATTTTTATAGCGCCTTTCAAAACCAAGGCGCTGCACACAAACCAAATACAAATATAACTTAAAACAGAAGAATAAAAACAAGTTAACCATAATTAAGGAAGGCCAAGTTAAATAAATATGTTTTAACTCCGTCTTTTAAATATATCAATGGTTGGGCATTCTCTTAACCGACGAGGTAGAGGATTCCACAGGGTTGGAGCGGAAAAAGAAAAAGCATGGGTACCAGATATTTTTAATCGCACCATGGGAATCTCTAGCAATCCCTCGTCGGCGGATCGGAGAGGACGGAGGGGGCAGTAGGGTATCAAGAGGTCTTGCAGGTAACCGGGTCCCTGATCATGTAGGGCTTTAAAGGTTAGCAGACCAACCTTAAATTTGATCCGCCACTGAATAGGCAGTCAGTGCAGTTCGTGGAGCACAGGGATAATATGACTAGACCTAGAAGTCCCAGTCAAAAGCCTAGCTGCCGTGTTCTGCACTAGCTGCAAGCAGCAGATATCAACCCCTGGAAGCCCTAGGTAGAGGGAATTGCAGTAATCAAGGCAGGCAGTGATGAAGGCGTGGACCAATGTTGGAAGATCATCCGGAGGAACCAAGTGTTTCACACAGGCAATATTCCTCAGATGATACAAAGAGGATTTGACGACAGCCGACACCTGAGATTTTAGTGTCAGACCATCTTCAAAAATAACACCACGGTTACGTACTCGGTCTGAGGTAGTGAGCTGTATGCCATCGATCAAAATACCTGATGCCTGTCCAGCTCCCATACCAACCCCCGGACGACCTGGGTCCACTGCCAACACTTCAGTTTTGTCCGGATTCAGTCTCAGCCAGCTCGTACTCATCCAGGTTCTGATCCCGGTAAGGCAGTTGTTTAGCACAGAGAGTACAACATTCTTTCCAGGCAGAGAGGACATATACAGTTGGGTATCATCTGCATAGCAGTGAAAACTCAAACGGTGTCACCTGCTGATGTCTCCCAATGGCAGCTAGAGCTAATTGCAAGAGTTCTGAATATTGGAGAATACCCTGGAAGAAACAAGATTACTATGGTAAGTAATTTTTTCTTTAAACTCGCACATTTTGTTTTTTTAACCATCGGAATTCTCAATTCTTGATCCATATCTTGACAGAAAATCAGCATTGACTTTCTCTTTCCCAGATTTGTGCACCACTTCACATTTAAATGGCTGTAGTGCTAGGTACCACTGTGTGATTCTGGAATTTTTATACTCCATTTGGTTAAGCCAACAGAGAGGATTGTGATCTGTTGTAAGTACAAAGTCAACTCCTAGTAAGTAAAACATAAGGGACTCCATGGCCCACTTTGCCGTAAGGCATTCCTTTTCAATTGTTGAGTACCTCTTCTCTCTGTAATGCAGCTTCCTACTGATATATAGAATGTGATGTGCCTTCCCATCTACTGTATATGTTGACTCAAGACTGCACCAAGCCAGCCTCTAATGCATCTGTCTGTAACAAAAATTGTTTCTTAAAGTCTAGGCTTCGTAAAACAGGAACTGAACATAATGCAGCCTTGATAGCGCGAAAAGCTTCATCATACTCTGGGGTCCATTTCACATTATTTGGGAACAGTTTCTTCATGAGTTCAGTGAGGGGAGTAGCTAACTGGGCAAAGTTGGAAACAAATCTCCGATAGTAAACAGCCAGCCCTAAAAATGACCTGACATGTTTCTTTGTTTTAGGGACAAGATTGTTAGCTACAGCTTCTTAGAAATCTCTGGCTTTACTTCTCCATTTCCCAAAACATAGCCCAAATATCTGGTTTCCTGCATGACCAATGCACATTTAGTAGGATTAATTGTTAGACCTGCCTTTTTGATAGATTGGATAACTGCTTTTAGGTGTTCCAGGTGGCTTTCCCAGTCTGGACTGTACACCACAACATCATCCAGGTACACAGCACAATAACCAGTGTGAGGGGATAAAATTACATCCGTGTACTGCTGGAATGTAGCAGGTGCGCTGTGTGAACCATATGGCATGGTGTTGAACTGAATAGTATCCAATAGGAGTGGCAAATGCAGTTTTGTCCCTGGATTCTGTAGCTGGGGGATTTGCCAATAACCCTTGGTGAGCTCAAGGATACTGATGTACTTGGCACTCCCCAATCTGTCCACCAAATTATCTATCCTGGGCATAGGATAACTGTCAAATTCTGACACTTAAGTTTCCTAAAATCAAGGTAGATTCTTACACTTCCTTCTTTTTTATTTACAGTCACCATTGGTGATGACCAAGAACTTCTCAACTCTTCTATGATACTCAGTTCTTTCATTTTTTGTATTTCCTTAACCATGTCTGCTTTTAACCATTCTGGTAATCTGTACATCGTTTGTCTGATAAGGAGTGCATTCCCTGCCACTATTACGTGCTCAACCCCCTTTGCTCAGCCTGGCACTGTGGTAAAAGTACTGTTAAATGTCTTGACCAAGTTACGAATTTTTGCGGTTTGTTGGGAGGTTAAGGAAACATTCACCTTTACAGCATCAGCAGTTACAGTTTGTTCCAGTCTGTCATACATTATATCAATATTTTCTTTATCAGTTTCTGGTAAAACTAGCAAAGCATCCTTTGGTATTTTTTCAACCCATTTCTTCAGGAAGTTAGCGTGGTACATCTTGGTAGGATTTTTCCAATCAGGAGTCTCAATTTCATAGCTAACTGTGCCAGTATGTCTAAGCACCTTATATGACCCTTACCACTTCATTAACAGTTTATTTTCTGTAGTGGGTAACAGTAGCAAGACCATTTCACCTGGCTGAAAAACTTTTTCTTTTATTCCAGGGTCTTAATATGCCTTCTGCTGGTTTGGTTTGGGGCATCTTCCTGATTGCTATGGGTGATTTCAACATATTTTGCTAACTTCTTTCTCAGGGCACATATAGAAGATGTAATAGATTTTTTCTGACTGGGGTTGTCTTCCTTTGTTTCTTTTATTACATCTGGTGGCCCTCTATGCTGTCTGCCATACAGCATTTCAGTTGGTGAAAAACCTGTTGATACTTGTGGCACCTCTGTATAAGTAAAAAGTAAGTACTGGTCCCAGTCTTTCCCTTCCCCTTTTACAAACCTTTTTAACATACATTTTAGGGTTTGATTAAAACTTTCAACAAGACGATCTGTCTGAGGATGATAAAGGGAGGTTCTTATGGTGCTGATACCTAGCAAACAGTACAACTCCTTCGGCAGTGCAGCACCAAAATTACTACCCTGATCAGTCATAATCTTTTTTAAGTATACCCACCCTGCTGAACATTTTGGCAAACTCTGCTGCCACTTTTGGGGCTGTGATAGTATGCATAGGAATTGCCTCTGGTATTGAGTAGCATAGTCACATTCTACCAAAGTGAATCGGTTACCCTTTTTACTTTTGTCTAAGAGGCCAACCACATCCATTGCAATTCTCGCAAAAGGCACACTCTATCAAGGGTAGGGGTACCAGGGGCATTTTGTCTTTTTTAGTCACTGGGACTACTTTCCGACGTTCAGCACAAGAACTGCAATATGTATCAAAATCTTCATGAATTCCAGGTCAGTAAAATCTACAGCAATCTGGCAAGAGTGTGATCCCTTCCTTAGGGGGCCAGCAAAGAAATTTCTATTAATGACCAACCATGGGAGTATTATGTGCCATCTGTAACAGCTCTGATCCATACTTTTGTGGTATAACCAGTTGTTCTATCTGATCTTGTCTGTGTCAGTCTTTCACTGGTGGGTAGTGAGCCGGAGGATCAGGACCCCTTGCAGACTTTTTTTTTTTTTGCAAGAGGAGGAGTTGACGTAGAGATGGTGCCACCCTCAAAGCCGACGAACTATGTGGCGCTCGCGGGTTGTCCAGTAACCATCATCGACGCCTCCTCAGCCCCAGTTCTGCTTCTTCCGTTGTCGAGTGAGCACAACCTCATGTGTGAGCGCCATCTTTCTGTGGCCTAGTCCGTTGGTAGATCTCACAGTCCTAGTTCTGCTGCTCTGTTTCAGATCTCGCAGTCCTAGTTCTGCTGCTCTGTTCTTTAGCACGACTGGTAAGACCTAACCTTTTTATTTCTCATCGATGCCGAGTGCTGATTTTGGTTTTGGTTTTTCCGTCCGGTCATATCTGGTTCAGGGGACAAGAAAAAATCTTCGAGGGCTAGTCGACCTCCGATGTGTCGGTGTCCCTGCGGCTGTTTATACTCCATAACAGATCAGCATGACCACTGTCTTACCTGTTTGGGACCAAACCACAATACGGACAGATGCGACACCTGTTTCTCCATGGATCGCTAGGTTTTGGAGTTGCACGCGCTGAAAGTCGGACTTGCACCGCAAACTTTCGGGGGACAGGAACATACACAGGTCACCAAGAGCAGTGTTCTCTGCCCTTCCTCTGGGTCTCCTCCCGGACCTATACAGCCCACGGAGAAGGGAATTGTGACGTGGACAGCCAGTTCTGAGTGCTGTATTATTTTTTTTTTTTTTTAAATAAAATGTATTACTGACTGTCTGCTGAAAAATCTGGTGTTCTTAGAATGACCCCCCAGGTTTCAGCTGAAAGATGAAAGCCATGAGAAAATGCTGAAAACAGCATATGAGATCACACACACAGTTTTAGATACTAGGTGTTACATGGAAGGCCTTAATCAAGGGTCTCCTGTTTGTCTGAGTTAATTACAGCCGTAGTTGCTAAATCATATCCATTTTATGACATTGGAGGGACACCCCAGGTTATTACATAGAAGTGTGAAATCATAAAGATGCTTTCATGTCCTGGAAGGAGGAAACTTATTATGAGATCAACGAAGTGTCATTTGAAGGACATGAATTATGCTGAAGTTGCAGAATTCAATACTTTGAAAAGACATCCTGTTTTTGTATAAGATATATATTTTTTATATATAACCGGACAGAGGAAGAGCTAGATGACGTCACACAAAAGGGGTTGGCAAATACAGTTTGCTGTAGGAATATTCTGTTTTACTTAAACACTTTTATCTAGACTCTGACAAAGAAAACATTTTTGGAGCACTTGTAAACAGGTATTTAGAAAGAGAGTCAAATCTAAGTACTGTAAGTAGGAATTGCACTGTTTAAACCTTGTTCTTTTAAAAGATTTGTATGTCTTGTGATATAACAGTTCTGTATTTTGTGTTCAACATATTTTTATCTATTGTAGTAAAATTCTTTTTAGAACATACTTGGTATGTCTTTGAATTTCTTTTATTTGTAAGAAAAGTATATATGGTTATAGCATGCACTAGGCGTAAGCTTGAATGGTGGTACCAAACTGGAAAGAGAAGCGTTTTAAATCTGAGGTCTTTATTAAAGTTTTTAAGGGTTCATCTCTGTATACCTGGTTAGGTGCCCGTAGGCAAAGGTATCTAGCCTCCCGAAGACAAATATCTGAGCCTGTGCATTGGGTACGCTAGCAAGAGGTTCACAGTTTGAATCCCTCCACGACTTGAGACCAAAGGTTACTCCGAACTCACAAAACAGACAAGAGGGTTACCTTGTTCTGTTAAACTGTTCACAAGACTGCACTTGGCGGTTGGCACTTTGGGAGTAGAGGGCCTGACCTACTGAGTGGGTTTGTGATGGGTTTCTGCCAGATCCAGCCATTCTGTGGCGTGAACCCCTTCCACAGTGCAGAAGGCCCGGCCCAGCCTGGCTCCCTTGGGGGTCAGGCAGGAGGCAACATTCAGGCAGTTGCCTCCTTGGAGGCGAAGGCTCCCCCGGCATCGCGGTCTGAGGCCCCCAGGCCGGCACCGTCCTCTGTGCCACTCTTGATTTCGCCACCACTTGCAGTGCCGGGGATCGGGTAGCACAGGGCCGGCTTCCAGCGCCATACGCAGTGCCGGGGATGGGGGCAGCGCCATGGACAGCATGAGGCCAGCTCGTGGTGCCGCTCACAGCACCACGGCTGAGAGGGATCGAGGAGTAGTCTCAGTTGGGCCACCTCTGGGAGGACAGTTCAGAGGCTGATGCAGACTGGCTGCCAGATTCTTCCGAGTCCTCCGATTCCTCTGCCTCTAGCGCAGTGGCTCTGATTCAGCCCTCTCCCATGGAGCAGATGGCTTCAGCCGATTCCAGTGTCGGTGGCTCTGACCAGTCCTCTGGTGCCCTGGGTGGTGCCTCAGGACAACCTGGAGTTGGTGATCCAACTGTCACCTTGGAAGGCATACCCCCTCCAGTGGTAGTTCTTACTGACCCTACCTTGGGTTGGCTGGAGCACCTCAGGTAGGGAAGGGCACTCCTCCTTTGGCTGTCTCTCAGGAGGAAGCTGTGGGGTGTCAGTTGCTTCAGCTGATAGCAAGGAAGAGGGTTGTCTCGGAGTCTGAAGGGTTGAGGGGATTGGATTCAGGGCGGTGCCCTTTTCTGGGAACCCGCGGGGGTTCAGGGAGGAGTTGCATCGCTGGTCCGACCTTCTCCCCTGAGGTCTCCTCAAGAGGGACCTCATCTTCAGAGGTTAGGGGCCGCCCTTCTGGGCTCATGCGGCCCCAGTCACCTCGTGGGGGGATTTCTTCTTTCGGGCTCATCCCTGGCCGCTCCAGCTCAGTTGAGTGGCTTTCGTCTGCCAGAACCACCAGATCTTCTCCTTCCTTGAAGTCTCCTGGTGGGTCCTGTAGCCCGGGCAGAGGTCGTGCCCCTCCTCGGAGGTGCCTGGCCCCTTTGCCTCTACCAGCTCCTCCCCATTTCCCAGGTCATTCCGGCCCTACCGGGCCCCTCACCTGGGAACAGTTCAGGTCTGCTGCACTGTTCCCTGCCTATTATCAGTCCATGGACCAGGAGGTGTTTCACCACTCCCTTGTGCAGCTGGAACCTGGCTCTCTGGACTTGTCGGCTCCCTCGTCTTCCTCCTCTGAGGGAGAGGACTCTTCTGTCCACCTAGCCCCAGAGGCTGATCTTTCCAGCTATCAGCGCTTCCTGTCGGTGTTGCTCGACGAGCTCCTTATTTCCACCCTTGGTGAATGCAGTACTGACCGGTCGGCACGCGCCTTCTTAAGCGAGTTCAGTGCGGCCAACCTGATGGTTCCCACCTGGCCTAATCCCTTTCGGGAGGCATCGTACCGGGCCTGGCGACATCCCTCAAACCAACCACCAGCCCCGAGAGACCACCGCCTCAAGTATTGTGCCCCCCCCCCTTGGGTTTCCAAGAGCCTTGTCTCACTCCCCGTCGAGCGTGACTGTCCTGGACACACCCACTGGGCATAGAAGCCCGCGGCGTGATTGAGCCCTGGAAACTGACTCAGCTGAGTTTGATTTTTGGGGGAGGAGAGCTTTCTCCTCGACATGCCTCTTCTTGTGTATCTCTTCTCATCAGGCCCACCATGCTGCCTACAACAGGCAATTGTGGTCTCTGCTAGGTCAAATCCTAGCATCTTTGCCTGATTCAGAGGCAACCAGACAGGCCATTGCCTCCTCTGCACGGGACCTGAAGCTAGCGAGGCACCAAGCAAGGGCATCATACGATGCCAGTGAGGTGGCTTCCAGGTTGGTGGGCACAAAAATCTGCATTAGGCGGACAGCGTGGCTTCGTCTTTCCTGGTTGTTGCCCCTGGCCCGGCGTAGGGTGACTGCCCTCTCTTTCCGAGGAACCCATCTTTTTTCTCGTAGGGTGAGGAGAGAGCTTCAGGGGCACATTCTTTCTCCTGCTAGGAGAACCTCGCCTCATCCAGACCAGCCTCAGGCCTAGCCAAGCCTACTAGGGTTCCCTCCACTAGTGTCTTCCCCACTGGAGGCTGAGGTACTTTGTCCCTTAGGGTGGTTCTGGGCCCCCTTCGGGGGGCTCGGTAATCACCCATCAGTGATGAAAGGTGAAGATTGACACAGACAAGATATGAAAATTACGTACCTACCGTAATTCCTGATCTTTCTGTGTATCTTCACCATTCATCACTGAATCCCGTCCACCTTCCCCTTTCAGGCCTCAGTCTCTGGACAATTCTCCTCCTCCTCCCTGTTTATCTCCCATTTGGACCTTGATCCATTTCCAGCACCTCCTACCCCATCCCTTTATGGATCAGTTTTTTTGTTTGTTTTTTTTTAATTACACTTCATGCGCCTCACCCTCCGTCCGGTCTCCACTCCTTCAGGAGACACCTCGCAGTATCCCCGCACCACTACCTGCCTGGTCCCCTGTCGAGTCCCCATGGAGCCTTGGCTATACCCCCCAGGTGTATGGGACAGCGAGTAACACCCCGAGACAACTGCTGCCGGACTCCCGACGGGTCGCCAGGCAGGTGTGGCAGTCAGGCTTTGTATGGTGCTCCGTCATCTAGGAGACCAGTCGCCAATTTTTTTCTTGTTCTGGGGGAGTGGTATGTACCCTGACGTCATGGCGTCACTGTGGACGTCACCACTCCCCATCCCCTAGTTGTTACTCTAAGCTTGCTGTGCCCCCGGCTTCCGTCAGAGGCCAGTGAAGTGCCGAGCGCAGACCCCCATCCCTCCCTGGAGAGGAGAGTTGTCGAACGGATGCTCAATCCTCTCCCTCCCTCCCCTGCCGATCCCCAGCGGCCCGGGCTCGTTCCCGAACCCAGGTCGCCGGCATGGTGCGAGATGTGACGTCCAGCGCCTCAACCATCAGCGCCACCGGGCCGGCAGGATCAGGGTTTTTTTTTCCTCTGGGTAGGCAGACAGTGGGGAGGGTTGCTACTGTTGGGAATCACCAGAGCCTGCTTTCAGCCCAGGTAGCACCTGTTTTGTTTTTCTCGGCTCCGTCTTGTGCCTCTTGAGGGAGTCTGGTGGCAGGAGGGGACTCTCGTGATTCCCTCAGTTGTCCTCCCTCCAACCTCTTGTGCCTCCTTTTGATTAATTTTCTCCTCCTTTCTGGAGAATTTGGTATTTCCCTCTGGTTCCTTCTCTGGGTAACCCTCCCCCAAATAAATAAGTTTCTATCCCTGGGGTTGTTCTCCAGGGCCTTTTAAGACAGTCTTCTGCCTCAATCCTTTTTGTAGAAGGGGGAGACACCAACCTGTTCTTATTCCTCTGGCCTGCTTCTGTTCCTCTAATTGAGTGCCATTTTCTGCAAGCCTTGGCTTCTTCCTCTGGCTGTCTGTTGATCTGTGGCATAGCTTCTCCAGAGCAGTCCAGGGCAATGTCTTGGGGGCGGTGTCTCCTGTTTCTCCTTCCTTCTTTCTGTATCCTCCTACCCCTCCCTTTCCACCCATTCCTTCTCATCCAGAAATTGGGGCCCTACTCTCCCACTCCCTTAGGCTTCCTCCTTTCCTGTCCTCTCTTCGGCATATTCCTCCTTTTAGTTTTGCACCCTTTCCTTTCCTTTTCTGTCCCTCGGGCTCCCTTGCCCCACCCTCCCAACCCTCCTTATTTTCTGTCTCTCTCTGCGGCAGAACTGGGGCTGAGGAGGCCTTGACGACGGTCGCTGGCCAACCCACAAGCACCTTATAGTACGGCAACCTCGAGGGCAGCGCCATCTCGACGTCGACTCCTCCTCTTGCAAAAAAAAAAAAACTCCCATGGGGTCCTGATTCTCTGGCTCACTACCCACCAGTGATGAATGGTGAAGATTCACAGAAAGATCAGGAATTATGATAGGTACGTCATTTTCATTTTCTGTGTCTGAGGTTTAACCCAAATTCTGTACAGTAACCCATTACATTTTTTAAACATTGGTTCACCCTGCTTTGGTTTTACCCCCAGCTGCTTAAAATAACCCTGGAGAGAAACATCATTAGCTTGCTGTGAAACAAAATCACAACCATTTATCAGTTTAATTTCAGCATTTTCATATATTAACCCCTTATGTCCATCAGTCTTTTGTTGCCACTGTTTCTTCAAGCGCCCTTTTTCTTTTCTGGACTTACGGATCTTGGAGCTGTGCTCAAACAAGTCCGAATCAGAATCACTGAAAGGAAGAGTCCCCACCATCTGAGATTTTCTTTGCCTGAGCTCTTGTCATCACAGCTGCTGAAACTTCAGGTTTTGCTCCCTCTGTGATTAGCTCAGTAAACTTGGGGTCATTTCCAATAATTACAGGTAAAGGTAACTTGGGTACTACCCCCACTTTCATTTGGTTTGACACCCCATTAATATTCGGAGTCACTTGGGTGGTGGGATAGTATCGATTGTCCCTGTGGATGCAGATGATACCAGTACCTGGTCCTTTTACACAGTGTGTTCCTAGCACTTCAGCATGGTCTGTCTGCGTCCCGAATCAATAAGTCCCTTCACAGTCTTATCTCCCACCTTGACATCTATTAAGTACTTGCCCCAGTTTGCTAAGGACAAATCTGTGCTAGTGTTATCCTTCTTACTATGTCAGTTTCTTGTGATATGGCCTGGCGTATTGCAGTTATAGAAAGTAAAGTGTTTAGGTGCAGATTTGTTACCCCACCAGAGTTCTTATCAGACTTGGAGTTAAATCGGGGAAAAAGAGGGTCTTTATTTTTTTCATTTGAATTCTATTTTCTGCTCTCAGCTGGCCAGGGCATCTCTCAGAGGTGCCCATTCAACCAGCCGCTTCTCCCGCATGAGACTTCCTTCCCGAGGACCCCACCCAGGACCTTCCATCCCCGAATCACCCCGGGAGGACCCCTCACCTACCTGGTGGCCTTTCTGTTATTAGAGGATCAGTCCTGGATGAGAGCCAAGGGAACGCGGAGGAGAGATGGTCTGGCACTGGGGAGGTGGGCTTGGTCCCTGGAGCCGTTGTTGCCTCCCTGGTCCGCCAAGGGTTTTTTCTGTAATTGTTGCCCCTTGGAGCGCAGACGTGCAATGACGTTCATGGCACTAGCGTGCCGACATCCACCGCCACTCCACCCCCCCCCAATCTGTTTACACCACATGTTTCTTGCACTGCCCTGGTTTCCACCAGGAGCCGCCTAGGAGCGGTGCTAACCCCAGATCCCTTCTCTCCCCCGGTGGCCCAAGTCCATTCTTGAACCCGGGTTGCCGGTGTGGCATCCAGTGCCTCAACCCTCAGTGCCACTGGGCTGGCTAGGGAAAAAGAGAGTCTTAATAGTGCTTGGCTGTTACTTCTCTGTTGTGGCATCTGTCTGGCCATCTGGTAGTCTTCAGCCAAAGAAATGGCCTTTTCCCCTCTTTCTGGCTGGTGTTCCTTTACCCAAAGCTGCACGTCTGTAGGCAGGATGTTGATGAACTACTCCATTGCAAGTGTGTCGATGGATTCTTGACTGAGCTGTACTTCAGAGACCGAAATCTTTGCCTGTAGATCTCTCCTGAGATGTCATATCTTTTGAGGATTTCTCTTTTCACCAGGTTATAGTTTTCTGACTGTGCAGTGTCCATATTGCTGTAAGCAAGTTGGGCTTTACTTGTCAGGTAAGGTACCAGCCTGATCACCCATTGCTGTTTTAGCCATTGGCCGGCTGTGGCAACCCTTTCAATAGTTGTCAGAGATGCTTCAGTATCATCTGAGGGACACAACTTTGTAAGTTTACTGTCTTTTAAGTTGTTTGTGTCTTGTTGCTCTGCTGGACCTATGCCAGATCCTCCAGCTTTGATAGCTTGTAAGACATCCAGTCGTTGCTGCTTCTGTCACTGCATCTCTTCTTTTCTCTGCTTCTCGAGTTGCTGCATTTCTTCTTTTCTCTGTGCCTTTAAACGTTGAATCTCTTTTTCTCTCTGCTGCATCTCCTCTCTTCTCTGTCTCTCCATCTCTTTTTGTTGTATAGCCCACCATTTGAAAAAGGCAGTCAGGCTTTCAGGTTCTGTCCCTGTGTGTTCTTTTTTTTCCGTCACTGGGGCTGGCTGTACAGTCTCAGCTTGGACATCTGTATCTGCTAGTTTGGCTGCCATTCTTCTGGTAATGACTCCTGGGCTTGCTGCTGCAGAATCTGTACCTTTCTTCTGTGCTTCCCTGGTACCAGGTCTAGTACCCACTCACAAAACTCCTGGCTTAGAGTATGCATGGTGTAAATCCCACTGCTAACAACATGTGATTGAGGCTGGGTCAGGAAGCATAAGAAGACCAGGAGCAGTTGTAAAATTCGCAAGTAGTGTTTTATTACTATCAATAACTGTAAAATGAAAATAAAAATTGTTCAGTAGAACTACTTACAGGCAGTACAAACAGAGAGAACAAAGTCCTTCATTTGAGGGTTTCTTTTTAATTCCAAATCTCAGTCTGTGTCTCACACTCGCGCTAGCAAAAGAATTGCTGCTCTTTTTGTAAGTCTTTGCCTGGGAACTCATTAAGAGACAAAATGATCTTGCCAGTTTATACTCAGAGCAGGCTTGCAAATAGAACAATGTCCCAAGCTGGCCCCCTGCTGACAGCTCTGCAAAAGAGTTTACAAACAAGCCTGAGAGGAGCTCAAACTGCATCTCAGGTTAACCCCCTAAATTCCAGATAGCTTTTTGCAATCATTTCAACAGCATAATTATATACAGTTCAAACCAAGGGATCCTAATATCACTTACAGTTTCACACAAAGATTCACACATATTTTTATAACCGTAGATATGCAACAGGGAAGAAAAGACAGAAACAGCAAGTGAAGGCATAGAGATAGCGAGAGGCGGAGAGTCTTGAGACCATCAGAGTGATCAGTTCCTAGGTCTCACGAGAACATCTAGTTGCACAGCTAGACAGACGAGACAGAAAAGGAGAGGATAGAACAGATCCTTGTGTTTAACTCTTTCTGTATAATAAATGGGACAGAGCCTTATTTAACTGTGTCACAGTCTTATTAAGTACCAAAACACCCTTTCGAGGAAGGACAAGGCGGCTGCTCAGGCCCTCTCTGAGGGTTCCCACAAACAGGAACTCCTTAAGGTACTCCAGGGCTCAGAGGATGTTAGTAAGCATCTCCTCAGAGCCACCTGTGATGTGTCTGATACTACAGCCAGGGCTGTTGCCTCTGGCATTTGCTTCAGAAGGCACTCCTGGCTGAGGGTGTCTGGTTTTGCAAATGATGTCCAGCAAAAGGTGATGAATGCCCCTTTTGTGGGTCACAAACTTTTTGATCTAGATGTGCAGGATATAATCAATGAACTGCTGTCTTCTAGCATGGCTATTTGGTCTGTCCACTCCTTGTACCATACCCAGTCCAGAGTAGGCTGAGGTCCTCTTTTCATAAAGCCCCTCACAAGTCAGGTCCTGGAGCCAAGCTTCATGGTAAGTGCAGAGCCAGCTCCGCCTTGTCTGCCTCCTCTGGACCCCCTCTGCCAAGGAATCCAGGGGTGGAGGTGTAGCTCCGGCTGCCAGTTCAGCCTCCATCTGCCTCCTTGTCAGACCCCCCCCTCCTTCTTCCCCAAGTCATGAGGTGGTGGTTGGAGGTCGGTTCTCCCTCCATCTGTCCCAGTGGAGAACCATCACAACAGATGCTTGGGTCCTACAGATAAGAAATCAAGGCCATGCTCTAGAGCTTCTAGAGAAGCCTTCAGATGTTCCCCCAGTCCCTATGTCTTACCCTCCAGATCACACCCAGGTGCTCCAGGAGAAGGTCCTCACATTGCTGTGCAAACAGGCCATAGAACCTGTGCCCAGGTGGCAGAGGAACAGTGGGTTCTACTCCAGGTTCTTCCTGGTTCCCAAGAGGACAGTGGAGTTGAGGCCCATTCTAGAACTCAAAAGAGCTGAACCTCTGTATACAGTACAAGAAGTTCTGGATGGTCACTTTGCATGGCCTCCTCCTTCTGCTGAAGCACGGTGACTGGTTATGCTCCCTCGATATGCAAGATGCCTACCTGCATATCTTGGTTTGCCCTCCTCACAGGCCATACCTGCGGTTACTGTTCCAGGGGTAGCATTACCAGTTCAGGATATTGCCTTTTGGCTTATCCTCTGTGCCACAGTTATTTACCAAGTGCTTAGCAGCTATAGCAGCTGCCCTTCAGTGCGAGGGCCTCTATGTATTCCCATATCTGGATGACTGGCTGCTGAAAGCCCAGGGAGCTACTCTTGTTGACCCTAGAATGCACGCTGCAGTTATTCCAGTCCTTGGGCGTCACTGTCAATCGACCCAAGTCAGTGCTTACCCCCTCTCAGTGATTGCAATACATAGGGGCAGTCTTGGATTCCACTCAGGGCAAGGCTTTCCTTCCTCAAGACAGAGCAAGACCGCCTTATTGCCCAGGCTCAGGAGGTGACTCAGAGCATACTTGTTCCAGCCAGGATTTTCCTCATGCTACTGTGCCTCATGGCCATAGCCATTGTTACGGTCCCTCTGGCCAGACTGCACATGAGGATTCCGCAGTGAACCCTCAGGGCTCAGTGGGACCAGCGCTCAAATGATCTAGACCAGCTGGTCCTTGTATTCTCGCCAGCACACACAGTGCTTTGCTGGTGGATGGACCTGGCTAATCTCTCAATGGGGGTCCCCTTTCTTATCCCCTCTCCTCACCACAGGTGATTCGGGTCTGGGTTGGGGATCCCATCTAGGTCCTTATCAGACCCAGGGTCTGTGGCCCCACTGGGAGACTCACCTCCACATAAACATCTTAGAAATGAGGGTGGTTCTGTATTCCTTATAGGCTTTCCAGAACCATGTCTTTCTGGCCCTCTGTTGGTGCAGTCAACAATCTCAGTGTGGTCTATTACATCAACAAGTAAGGGGGGGGACCCATTCCTACCCTGTGTGCCGGAAAGTGATGAAGGTCTGACACTGGGCTCTAGATCATGGTCTAGACCTGTCAGCCGTCCATGTGCCCGGCACCTAAAATGCCTTGATGGATAGCCTAAGCAGGTCACAGTCCAAAGTGCATAAGTGGAGGCTGCTGACCTCACTCGCAGAAGACCTGTTCCACAGGTGGGGTCATCTAAAGTTGGACCTTTTTGCATCCCCACTCAGTGCAGAACTGCTGTGCTTCTGCTTGTTGGCTCCAGGGCCTGGAGTTTTCTGGTGAGACACATTCTCCCTCTCTTGGAAGGGAGATTTCTTTACATATTCCCTCCCTTCTCTCTGATTCAGAGGGTTCTCATCAAGCTACAGATGAAGGGTGCCACCCTCATGCTGGTGGCCTTGTTTTGGCCTTGGCAAATATGGTTTCATTTGCTGCAGCAATTGGCTGTGGAACCTCCTCCAGTACCCCTGCTGCTGTGCTGGGACCTCCTGACTCAGGCCCAGGGTACCTTGGCCCATCCAGCCCTCAAGTCCCTCCACCTGCATGCATGGCTCCTGAGGACATAGCCATTGCTTAGTTTGGGGTGGCTGCCAGAAAACCTTCCACCAGGGCCACTTACTCTATGAAATGGAAGCGATTTGCTATTTGGGCTGCTTCTTGTGGCCTGGACTCTTTCACCAGCCCAGTGAACCAGATTGAAGCATCTCCGGTCTTTGTCTGATGCAGGACTCAAATATCGCTTCCTTAAAATGCACCTGTCAGCCATATCAACCTTTCATGTGCCCATTGATGGTCACACTATGGCACAGGTGGATGTCACCCGTACTTTTCTGAGAAGCATTCTTCACTTGAAGTCTCCTGTCTGTAACCCGGTTGTGACTTAGGACCTGAATTTTGTCATGGAGAAGCGGACCCTGCCTACTTTTGAACTAGCTGCATCCTGTGAGCTACGCTTTCTGTTGTGGAAAGCATTATTTTTAATTGCCATTACTTCTGCTCGAAGAATTTCAGAGCTACAGGCTCTCATGTGTGAGCAGCCTTATTTAATTTTCCACAAAGACAGGGTCTCTTTCTGTACTAACCCTAAGTTTCTTCCTAAGGTGGTGTTCGAGTTTACCTTAAATCAGGGCTGACAGTATAGCCTAAAGGTTAAAGTAACAAGCTGTGAATGAGCTTGGTACACCAGCAGACCTGAGTTTGATTCCCACAACTTCCAGTTGCATACTGTGTGACTCTGAGCAAGTCACTCAACCTCCCCAGTGCTCCCAGGTCACCCATGAAAATAGGCACCTGTGCCTAGTGGGCCTTACCCCATTGCCAAAAGAATAAATAGAAATAAAATAAATAATTCCAGCCACCTGCCTGTTTACTATCCAAAGCATGCCAATCCAGGGGAGGTATTTCTCCATACTTTGGATGTGCATAGAATTTTGCGTTACTGTACACGCCATACGAGGGACTGCAGAAAGTCATCTCAAGTTATTTGTTTCTTTCACCCTCAACAGAGAGGGCAATCCTGTTTTAAAACTGTGCTTATCCAAATGATTGGCCAACTGTATTATTTTTGTTACAGGAAGTATGGTAAGGAACTTCCTGGGGTTGTCAAGGACCATTCCACCAGGGGTATGGCTACTTCGGTTACCTGTTTCAGGGGCATCTCTGCAGACGAGATTTGTGCTGCTGCCACTTGGGAGTACTGTCCACACATTCACCAAGCACTACAGTCTGGACATTGTATCCTGAAGAAGGGCAGGCTTTGGCCTTGCTGTACTTCAGGGCCTTCTTTCTTAGGCCTTTGGCCTCCTGCCACCCAGACTGTCCTTGCTCTCAGCACTGCTTGCGACTCGTTCCATGGGTGTGAACTGATGACAGAGATATCCCTGAAGAGAATAGAACAGTTATGCAAGAACTACCGTAACAATAGAACTTTGAGGGAATCTGTCATCAATTCATGCCGTCCCTTCCTCCATCCATCCCCTTTTCTCTCTCTCTCTCTCTCTCTCTCTCTCTCTCTACAGCTCAGCTGTCCTGTTGCTCCAGGCTTTCTGCTAGCTGGGCGCCTTCTCCCTCTCCTTGGTTCCCTGGCAGGATTCCTGTCTCCCATGGCCTCCGGCAAGGGAAAGAACTGAGAAGGCAGCAGCCCCGCAAGTACTTATATAGGGTGTGTGACTTTGGAGCCTGATGTCGGCATGAGTGGCCCCTAAAAGACTGCTGCAGAAGAAGCTTCCATGGGAGCCTGACATCTGATGGCAAAGTTCCATAGGTGTGAGCTGATAACAGAGATTCTCTTGAAGATCTACTGTTACAGTAAGTTTTTATGTAGCTGTTGTATCTTCTAGGAATATCATCACCACTGATTCACATGCCCACCCACCATCCCCCGGACTCACTCCAGTCTGTTTATTGGTCATCATCCCTTCTTGTTTGGGCTGTGAAGACACTCTGTTATTGGTTTGTTGACCCTTCTTACATGGGTCATCAAGGCTATCTTATGCCCTAAGGTTTGGTGCATATGTGCAAGTTAGGTTATGCTGCATCTCCTCAGTAAAAAAGGTACTGAGGCAGTTGAGGGCTGGTGCTGAGATAAGCCATGCAGCACAAGCCAGTCTGGCAGTGCTGCACGTGTACACAGCTTACCTCAGTACCAGCCCTACTGAAAAGTTCTGTCCACCATGGAGTCCTAGTGCCTCCAGCTCAGACCCATTAGCGTGAATCAATGGTGAAGATATTCCTAGAAGATCAAAAATTATGGTGAGTATGTTATTTTCATGTATTCCACTATCATGTCTGTTCAATCATTTGTGAATATGAAACAAGTTGCTTCTGAGTAGTTCAATGCTTGTCATTGTCCATTTGCTTTTTTTTTTTAAGCAGCAACATTTTCTCTCTTTCCTACTAATCTGTAATTCTCTTACAGAAACTTAGGCCCTGCTCTGAGCAAGACAGTTTCCCAGCTCTACTGTGCAGATGGTCCCCTGTTCTGAATCCTGGATGGCTGAAGCTATTATCCTACTAGTATCCTAAAGACCTGCTGCAATTGCTGATTGCTCTAAAACATAATCCTCTGTGGAAAGGACTGTATAAGGACAACAGCCTGCTAGATCTTTATATCTTTGGAAACAAGTTTTCCCTTTTGGCTTTTGCAGGGAGTCCAGCTATATGGAGCATCTGTAATTTGCAGATAAACTGAACCTGTTGGTGTGATTATCTTGGATTCCTGTTCAAAGATGTCTCTGCAGGAAACTATGGGATTTTCTGATTAAAGGGAATCTCACCAGTAACCTAGGAAATGTAGAAACCAAGATCTTAATGCATATAGGTTTTTGCCGCAGTAACCAGCCCTGAATGTCAGGAGTAGAAAAGGTTTTGTCAAAGACAGATTGGGGCTTCCCAAGGAACTGATGGTTGGCTGTGTCTGAACTGTCGGAAGTTTCAGTAAGACTCTTGTTTTCTCATACTAGTCCTGAACTGGTCCTTGCATTTATAATGCTAAAAACTGGCAGGTGTGTTGTGGGGCCATTAGCAGTTACATAGCATTGCCTTCCTTGACAGGATGGTTATCATTCAGGTGCTTTTCACAGTAAAAGTCAGTATAATTTAATTTTTATTATTTTATTAAGCAGCTTTCATAAAATTGTAACAGATGTGTACTTTAAGTTGGAAAATTGTATGAAAATTAGGCCACACATACACAAAAATATAATGAGGCATAATAGTGGGTACTTCAGTAATAATTTCAAAGATATAGCTCCTAAGCTTCTGCAGCTACATTTGCTTAATCTTCCAAGAATCAGTCTTTACCATGGAGCAGAGCGTTAGCCTGGGGCTGGCAGTGGCTACTGGGCATGGCCCTTGTGCACTCCCAGGTGGTGCCGTGCACTAGCCAGTAACCTTTGTCGATTCCCTCATCAACTCGAGTGCTCCTCAGTTCGCCTTGTTGCTGCTGAAGTACTTTTTGTCAATGTATGTTTCTGCTTTTAAGGTGGCAACTTCGTTTATTTCTTTTACCGCACGATGCCGAAGAGAAAGTCTGAAGGAGCCATGTCTAAGAAGGACGTCTGACAGCCACCTATCATGTGTCATTGCCCTTGTGGGAGAGAGATGGCTACGATGGGCCAGCGTCAGACCTGTGTTGCCTGCCTTGGACCGAGATGATATGGGAATTGGGTCTTAAAAATCAACTGGAAAATGTATAGACCAATTTCATTATTACCAACCATCTCAAAAATTCTTGAAAAAATTGTAGCAACCCAAATAAGTGCATTTCTAACCAAAATAAAGTGCTAAATAAATTCCAGTCTGGGTTTAGACCACTCTATGGGACTACAACAGCATTACTAAAAGTTACTCGGGGATATTGTTGAAGGTCTGGACAGGGGGATGCCGGTGGGAGCAACATTTATTGATTTATCTGAAGCCTTCGATACCTTGGACCACAGCATCCTCCTGTGCAGACTGAAGTCCTCTGGTTTATCTGAGCAGGCAGTGGGATGGTTTGAAACCTATTTGGCGGAAAGATCACAACAGGTTATTATCAATAAATGGTCCTCTGGAAAGAGAATGACTATCTCGGGTGTACCACAAGGATCAATATTAGGACCAATTTTGTATAATCTGTATATGAATGATTTTGTAGTACATCAGTATGGGGTGGATTTCCACCTCTATGCTGATGATACTGTTTAGTATGCCAAAGGGACGTCATTGTTGGGAATTCAATTGTCCTTGAAAAGAGCCTTTGATGAGTTGCAACATTTCCTGGTCAGATCTAAATTGGTACTACATGTAAAAAAAATCTAAGATGATGTTGTTTAGTGATGGAAAAGAGAACAGTGTGATTGACAATTCTATAGATATTGTAACCTTGTCAGGTTTAAAATTGGAACAGGTGGGATGCTACAAGTACTTGGGGGTTTATTTGGACGATTATTTAAAATAGGATATTCATATTGACCAAACAGTGAAGAAGGTTGGAAGGTACTTAGGATCACTGTATAGAATAAGGAAATGTATGTCAATTGAGGTTAGAAGACATATAATAAACTTGGTGGTGCTGCCAGTATTAGAATATGGAAGCATAATGTATGGAGGAGCATCCCCTATGCATTTGAATAAAGTAATAGTAATGTACAATAAACTTGCCTGATTTATTTTAAATGTCCCTAGAAGAATGCATAGGCTGGACATGTACGAAGATTTAAATTGAATATCTCTGAGAGATAGGAGAAACCTTTACACTTTGATGTTTATGGTAAAATGCATAATGGGAAAGGCTCCCGAGTACATTATAGAGAATATACATTTCAAAAACCTCAAGCAAGGCCTTAGATCTACTGACAGCCTAGAATACTTATTACCAACAGAAAAAGCAAGGAATCACTTTATGTACAATGGACCTGTATGTTGGAATAAACTCCCAGTTAGCCCAAGACCCAGTAACAGAAAAATTCATATGGGGAAAATAAAATCTTTTCTATTGACATAAAATATGCCATAAGTGTAGGTGTGAATACGTTTTCAAAATAGTTTTTACATAGAGGATTATGTATGAGCAGTCATACACAACAAGGATATTCTTGTATTGAGAGGTTTCCTTGGTAACAGATGACCTCGAGAGCACAGCTTGAGAGGTGCTTTGTTATCAAGGGAACCTCGAGATACAAGAATATCTTTGTTTATGTATGACTGCTCATACACAATCTTTTATAGTGTATGAGCAGTCACAGTATAGAAATCACACAAAACCAGCTAGTGAACACACCCGAAAATATACCGTACATTTTAACATTTTTTTTTTTACTGACAGTGTGCTGCAGGTGTTTCTGCAAGTTCAAGTTTGAAAAAACAAAACAAAACTTCCAGCTTAACTGGATAGAGGAAAGCAACTATGTGGCAGCATTCCAAGTTGTTCTGCTGCAGTAGTGACATCACTACTGCAGCAGAGCAAGCATATTCCAGGCATGGAATTCCATGCATAACAGCATTCCACCATACACTATAAATAAGTTATGTACTGCTATGGGTTTTCCCCTTTTCACTTATTACAGTGGAAGTGAGCTTTTTATACAGATTTTCAAGTATGGCTGTATGTTATTGTTAATGATTATGAGATAGAAAACAAATTTGCTGATATGCTACCTGTTGGAGCTAAATTGTGATGATATTTATGTTTCATGTATGTCCTAAGTGTTTGATGTAAAAGTAACTGGAATTTTGTAAAATTACCTCACTGAAAATGAGCTTTGCTCAGCTGAGTTATCCAATTCATTTGAAAAGAAATGAATAAAAGTGTTACCACTAGTAGATATGGATGCTTGCAACGCCTGCTTCTCCATGGACCACCGTACGATGGGAAAACCGTGTGTTGAAGAGGGGTTGAGGCAGGCGTAGCATGCATTCATCTAGCATAAGGTCTCTGGACCTTTCCCCTTGGCCTCTTGCTGGGACCTCTGATTCCGTGAAAGTACAGAATTCTCCTCGACCTTACCATGTTACGGTATTGTAGACTGTGGTGGGCAGCCAGCTGAAAACTATCTACAGTCTGCCAGCCTTGAACAGCAGAAGTCTCAGGTGGTGAGGCAGAAGCTATACGCTCGATCTTCCTGGACTTAGGTCTTCACTGTTTGTTCACACTTCTGGGTTCTAGCTGGAGGCACTAGGACCCTGGGGAGCCAAAAATCTTCAGGAAGGCTGATACCGTGGTAGGACCTCACATGCGCAGCACTGTGAGATCAGCTTGTGCCTGTATAGGCTACCTCGACATCTACCCTCCAACTGCCTCAGTTCCTTTTTTCCCACCTTCGTCTGCGCTTCAGTGATGGCATCGCTTGCCCACCGGGAGTCAATTCTTCACATCTATACAACAGCAGCATTTAGTCATTGAGTTCATTTAGTATTTGTTATTCTTTATTTTTTTTTTTTTTTAAAAAAACAGTTTTTCTATCAGCCCTGCCATCGACCAAGTCTACCATGGACGGTCTTGGTGACGGTAGAGAGACTTCAGTGGAAAGCTGCATCAGTGGAGGTCTGTCCGGTCCACCGCCCTTTTCGGAGGGGGGTCTGGACATGGGCAGGCCGCTACTTGAAAGGGAGGGCAGTCCTCTCGTAAGCACAAAAAGAAGCGGGCCCATTCCAGGTCTTGATCAGGGATTCAGCACCACAGTACCTCGAGTTCTTCTTCCAAACAGAGGAAGAAGAAACGGTGCTGCTCTTGGTCGCCCAGTAGTACGTCTGTGAGGGAGTCTTTGATTGTGGAGAGTGGCAGGCCCACTCCGACCCCTCCTGGGTCCCTGGTGGCCTCTGCTTTTAACGAACGGGACTCTCGACACCGGAACCCCTCTCTGTCTTCTTGAGGGTTTTTTTGTGGGATGCCGACAGGGAGCTCCGGTCCCTCCCTTGGAGGGACTCATTCTCGACCCAATAGTTGGGCCATCATAGAATCTGTTGGCTCCCGATTTCTGCTGTTTTGCCCCCAAGGCCACGATTGTGCAATAGGCAGAGCAGCAGGCTCCTCCTCTGCAGAGGCAGCCTAACACCCTGGACATGGGCCCTCCCCGTTGTTGGCGGTGCACCTGTGCTGACACCCAGCCACCGCTGGATGTCAGTCTACAGAGCACCACGTGATCCCCCCCCTGAGGAAGGAGAGCTGTCTATGGACGCTCAGTCCTTCCTCACCCCGCTGACCCCAAAGCAACCAGAGTCCATTCTCAAATTTGGGTCGCCGGCATGGCGCTAGGTGTGGCGTCCAGTACCTCAACCCTCAGTGCCACCGGGCCAGGTCTCTCTGTCTTCTTGTGGGGTTTCCAGTGAGCAGTTTCATCATTGGGCCGCACTTATGGAGCAGTGGGTCCAGTGCCTGTCTCGGGTGCCTCTTCTGGCAGACCTGCCTTCGGGCCAAGGTGCCACTGGGCCACAGGTGGGTCATTCAGGACATCACACGTGTCTGGTGCCGGCGACGGGCACTCCGACCCCACTGGCACCAACACAGTTGATGCCTGTCCCACACACCTTTCCCCCTCACTTTGACACTTCACAGGGGCTAGCACACGTACTACTTCCTTCCCCTTCTTTTCCTTTTTTTTTCTATTTTTCCTCCTCGGCCACCTGACCTGCTCCCCTTCTTGGGGACATCCACCCGCTGACCACCTCTACTGCGGGCACCCAGACTCCTGCGCCCCCCCCCCCACAGCAGGGCCGCAGGGAGCCCCCAACTCCCCGTGGAACACGGATCCAGGCAGTTGCCACTGCGAAACTGCGAACGGCCATCAAGTTGCTCACATCAGGCACTGTTTTCCCTGGTTTCCGGTGTCCCCATTAGTGCATGCTCAGGTAGTGCCTCCAGTCTAACTGGGGGCCACTGCCGAGCAGTGTGTCCCCTGATACCACCCCCGGAGAGAAGAGCCATCCTCCAGACGCTTAATCCTCTCCTCCCCTTGCCGACCCCCAGCGCCCCGAGTCCGATCCCGAAGCCGGGACGCCGGTGTGGGTCAAGGTAAGACGCCAGCACCTCAACCCTCTATGCTACCAGGCCGGCCTCTTTTTCTAGTACTGGTGGTGGTTCTCGGACTCCAGTTCCATGTCTGGCAGTGCTTCTGTTGCTGCATGTGGTGCCGGGGCCTGTGGCACTGCTCCGGTGCTGCGCATGGCGTCGGTGTCATCGACACCAGCGCCAGTGTCTCCAGTCTACCCCCGACACAGGCCAGTCTTTTGCCTCTCAGTGCCTGATTTCTCGGGGGTTGAGGTGAGCGACGAGTCGGATTCTGACCCTAACTTGTTTGGCGACTACGAGGATGGCTCGTGCCTTGGTGAGAAGCCTTCTGTCTCAGGTGAGACAGTAGTCGAAGATCTTACTTCGAGTGGGAGCTCTTGCAGCAGGCTATCACAATAAGGACTATGCTGCAGGCACTAGGACCCACCAGAAAACTTCTCAGCCAGCAGTACCGAGCAGGGACCGCCCCTGATGTCGGCTCCGCCCCTACGTCACCCTGGTACAAAAGGGGGCGGACCCAGCTCCACGCCAGTTCTTTTCCGGCCGCGTCCTGCACACGTGAAGAGTTCAACAGTCTTGGCTTGACAGAGACAGTAGTTGAAGATCTTTCTTTCTTTCCAGTCTCTCCTCAAGAACATGGGGACGACCCTAACACCCTTAAGTCTGTGGTTGAGAATCTCCCAGAATCTGACTCTACCATGGAGCTTCTTCAGACTATTATGTGTAGCATAGAATCCAACAGCCATCAGTTGAAAGCTTTTATGGATGCCTAGGACACTGCTGCTAGAGCTGCCACTGCTGGGATATGTATCAGGCAGCACTCTTGGATCAGAACATCAGTTTTTTTTCTGATGCACAACATCAGCTCATGAATGTCGCGTTTGATAGTTCTTATCTGTTCCGCCCTCAAGTGGAGCAAGCACTAGAGGCCACTCAGAAGACCAGGACTGCCATTAAAACAACCAGGCCAGCTCCTCCTGCCCTGCAAAGTGGCAGGAACCATTGACAATTTTGTAACAGGCAGTCCTTTCGAGGTAGAGGCCAGGGAGCCTTTAACAAAAAACAGACTTCTCAGCCACAAAAGAAAATGCAGCACAGGGCCTGAAAACGCCCAGTGCCACCCACCAAAAATCTGGCCCCAGTCCCACTTCAACTGCCCGAGGGGGACATCTCGGAGGCGGTGGGAGGTCGTCTGATTCGGTTCTATGATCAGTGGAAACTCATCCCCTCGGACAAATGGGTCCTCCAGATTGTTCGGGAAGGTTATTCCCTGAATTTTGCAGCGATCCCACTGGGTCTCTAGCCCAAACATTGAAACATAGAAGTTGACGGCAGATAAGAACCGCAAGGCCCATCCAGTCTGCCCATTTGTTTTTCTACCTTATAAATGTGCTATCGGCCTTTGCTCTATCAGTGGCCTATCTATTCCTAGTCATTTGTATTGCTCCCTTATGCCTATCCCATGCCTGTTGGAAGCCCTGCACTGTATTCATAGCCACCACTTCTTGTGGTAAGCCATTCCATGCATCCACCACCCTTTCTGTGAAAAAGAATTTCCTCACATTCCCCCTTAATCGGCCCCCCTCTAATCTCATGCTGTGTCCTCTTGTTCCGCTATTTTTCTTATATTTAAACATGTTAGACTCTTTCACCTTGTTAATGCCCTTAAGGTGCTTGAATGCCTCAATCATATCACCTCTCTCCCTCCTTTGCTCAAGGGTATACATATTGAGCTCTGTTAATCTGTCCTCATATGTCTTCTGATGCAGTCCCTGCACCATTTTGGTTGCCCTTCTCTGGACTGCCTTAATTTGGTTAATGTCCTTGTGAAGGTGTGGCCTCCAATACTGCACGCAGTACTCCAGATGGGGCCTAACCAGTGTCTTGTAAAGAGGGATTATTACCTCCCTCTTACGACTTGTGATACCCCTACTGATACACCCAAACGATAGCACAGTCTGTCCGCCATTCAGTCAGACCTTCTCATCTCCGAGATACTGGGCCTTCCCAGAAACAGAGCAGTAGAAGTGGTTCCTTGGACAGAAAGGAACACGGGTTTTTACTCCCGTTACTTTCTGGTTCCAAAGAAGACAGGCAGCATGCACCGTATTCTCGACCTCAGAAAGTTGAACAAGTTCTTATTCAGGGAGAAGTTCAAGATGGTCTTCCTAGGGACGCTACTTCCACTACATCATCAGTATGATGGCTGACATCCCTGGATATGCAGGATGCCTACCAGCACGTTCCAGTGCACCCAATCCACCACAGGTACCTCTGCTTTGTGGCCTTGGGTCAACGCTATCAGTTCAGAGTCCTGCCCTTTGGGCTCTCCTCAGCGCCTCGAGGCTTTACAAAGTGTTTTGCAGTTCTCGCTGCACACCTTTGGAAGCTCGGCATTCAAGTCTTTCCCTACCTAGATGATTGACTTACAGCAAGCCCATCAAGGCAAGAGACACAGGAGGCTGTCTCCACATCATCTAAGTTCCTAACCTCCATAGGCGTTCTGCTGAATCTGGAGAAGTCGCAGCTTCAAGTCTCTCGGCAGCTTCTCTTCATAGGGGCTCTCCGCAACTCTTCCAGGGTGAGAGCCTTCCTTCCGGGGGACAGGAGGGCCGACATTCTCCAGATGGCTTGCTTCATCAGGGAGAACAACCCTGTGAGAGCTCAGTCCATGCAACGGATGCTGGGTCTCATGGCCTCGTCCATTTCTACGGTGCCTCTGGCTCGATTGCACATGAGGACCACTCAAGTGGATGCTCAGCACACAGTGGTCTCCAATGATGCACCCGCAATCTTACCCCTTCAAGGTGACGGAGTCTCTGAGGAGGTCACTTGCATGGTGGATTCAGTAGGACAGCCTTCAGCAAGGTTTGCCCTTTGCCCTTCCAAAATCTCAGATTACCATCAGTACGGATGCATCTCTGAACAGCTGGGTGCTCACTGCCAGGAGTTCCACAATCAAGGAATGTGAAACCAGGACAAGTCTCACCTTCACATCAATGTTCTGTAGATAAGAGCGGTCCTGTACGCTGTTTGAACCCTAAAGGATGTCCTCTGTCTGTCACAGCGAGTGGGAATAAACATCAGACGAGTCAAATTTACAGGTTTAAAACATACCATGGTGTGATATTTATTTTTCAAAAGTTATAAAAATAATACATGAAAACAAACAAATTGCAAAGAAAATCACTACTTAACATCAGCAGTTTTTTCCATAATACAGTCCTGGATCTTAGAGCTCCTAAGACCCTTCTCATCTGCATTCAACAGCTTGTCTACAGTAACAGTAGAACCTCTCTCCTCTCTCTCTCTCTCTCAGGGCTGAGCCCCACTGGACGGACTGAATTGCTCTGAGTGAAGAGGTTTTATATCTTTTGTCGGGGTCACCTGACTGAGCCCTTTCTATTTACATGTCTGGACATGTTTCAAAATCAAGGGGTGTTTATTTAAGGGGACTTCCTGGTTCAGTGAAAGGTACAGTGCATATATCCACAGATATTGACTCTCTATCTCTGATCCACAGTGACTAAGCACGTTTATAAAGCATACCACATTCTTTTGTTCAGCTTCATACATAGAACCTTATACAGTAACAGGATTATAGTGTGAATTTCTGAAAATACCGTATGGATTTTGTATAACTGTACTAATCATGAAATGATTCGTTTGATATGGCTTCTGAATCATTTTTCTTTAAAAAGGCTTTATTAACTATATTCATTCCTGCTATCTAAAATAGCCTTTATGCTTTTTGTACACAGAATGCACTTATGCAGTTTACACAACACCTCTCCAGGTGTTCGGCGTAATTCAAGGGAGTGGATGAAGGGAAATGGAAAAAGAATGAAAAGAGAGAACTAGTAGGAAGTTTAGTAGGAATAGTAAAGAGCTACGCTAGGTGGCTGACCTAGGATTGGGTGGGGGAGAAAAAGCAAAGAGAAAAGTGTTACCTGTTGTGCAACAGAAGTTTTGGTAGCTAGGAAATAAGGAGATAGAAAAGTGGTCCATCAGTCACAGCCAAGGGTGTAGCCTAACTCCGCCACACTGTCACAAAGTAATCCTTCTTCAGACGGACAAAAAAGACTGTGATGTGTTACATCAAGAAACAGGAAAGAGCCCACTCCTACCCCTTGTGCAGAGAAGCCATGAGGATATGGAAGTGATGCCTCAAGCACAGCGCTCTGATTCAGGCGGTTTACCTACCAGGAGTTCAGAATGACCTGGTGGATCACCTCAGCAGAACAGAGACAAACCCTCACGAGTGGTATGTTGCACAAGACGTCATGCAGTCACTCTTCGACAAGTGGGGACATCCATACATGGACCTTTTTTGCATCCCCACTGAACACAAAACTGTCTCTGTTCTGCTCCAGAAATTCAGAAGCTAGCGTTTTCTGTCAGAATGCATTTAGACTGCGGTGGACAATACACTTTCTGTACGCATTTCCCCCCACTGCCCCTAGTTCAGAGGGTGCTGCTCAAACTAGAGGCACAGTGGGGCAGAATGATTCTGATTGCACCATACTGGCCTCAACAGATCTGGTTTCCATTAATCAAGTTGTCAGAGACTTCTCCGAGGCAACTACCTCTACGGATGGACCTCCTGACACAGGTATCCCTGGTTCATCACAGTCTGCACTCCCTTCATCTCCATGCCTGGCTCCTGAGGAGATAGAAGTGGGACAGTTCAAGGTTTCCCAGAGAATCTCACAGATTCTCTTAGCAGTGTGTAATCCCTCCTCCAGGAAGACTTATACCGCTAAATGGAAGCGTTTCTCGATTTGATATGCTAAGATCCTTCTGGATCCATTCCGATGCCTGCTGAATAAGGTTTTGGAATTCCTGTTAGACCTCTCTGATGCAGGACTGCAGTATTCTACGGTCAAGGTACACCTGTGCCCGCTTTCTGCCTATCACGAGCCAGTCCACGATGTGTCTCTGGTTCAGTTGCCTTTGTTCAAGAGATTCCTCAAAGGCATTTTTTTACATGCAAGGCTTTCGGTTAGGAAACCAGTGGCTGCCTGAGATATTAATCTTGTGCTAGATATGCTCACTCGCAAGCCTTTTGAGCCTCTAGCTATGTGTGAGTTGAAGTTCCTGACCTGGAAGGCCACCTTTCTGGTGGCCATCACTTTAGCTCGTAGGGTCTCTGAGATACATGCCCTAGTCATAGACTCTCCATGCACTGTCTTTCACAAAGACAAGGTTGTTCTCTGTATCCACCCTAAATTCCTGCTCAAGGTTGTTTTGGAGTTTCACCTCAACCAGCCCTTGGTTTTGCCTACTTTGCTAACTTCCCAAATGAAGGGGAACGCACCCTTCTGTCCATGGGTGTCAAGAGAGTCCTATGATTCTACATAGATAGAACTAGGGGCATCCCTAAAGCGAAGCAACTCTGTGTCTTTCAATGCGTCCCAGCTGGGTCATCCATTATCCATCAGTTGTATTTCTGCGTGGGTAGTGGCATGCCTTCACCATTGTTATTTTATGGAGCAGGTCAAGTTGGAAGGCCGAGTTCATGCCCACTCGACTAGAGCGATTGCTTCGTCATTGGCAGAGATATATGCTCTCTTCCCATTGCTGATATTTACAAAGCAGCTACTTGGAGCTCAGCGCACACCTTTGTGAAGCACTACGCTCTAGGTGTCCATGCCAGACAGCATGCTTCCTTTGGCTGGACAATCCTTAATGGAATTCTGTCCTGAGTGAGCTCTGTCTCCTGTCACCCTGTTCGGGGGGGTTGGTTTCTAACCCAGAAGTATGAATAAACGGTGAAGACTTTATGTCTAGGAAGATATGAAAATGATGTACCTACCATAATTCTTGATCTTCTTGGACAGTCTTTACCGTTTAGTCATACACCCACCCATCATGCCCCAGGCTCACTCATTCTGTTCCTGGTCTTCACTCCCTTGTTTGCTTGGGCTATGAAGACATTATTTTCAAACTGACCCTTCTTATACGGGTCAGAGAGGGCTATCTTATGCCTTTGTTAGGTCAGGTGTTTATCTAGTTTTATTTACACTGCACCTTCTCGGTAAAAAAGGTACTGAGGCTGGGTTGGAGGGTTGACGCTGAGGTAGCCTACATAGGCGCAAGCTAATTTTGTGATGCCGCGCATGTACAGTCCTACCACAGCACAGGCCCTCCTGAAGATTTTTGGCTCCCGCAGGGTCCTAGTGCCTCTGTCTTGAATCCAGACGTATGAATAAACGGTGAAGACATGTCCAAGAAGATCAAGAATTACAGTAGGTATGTAATTTTCATTTCAAGGATTGTGGATATGATGTTCTGTCCACACTGTTTGACATGTCCCTTTCCCCTTTAAATCTTGCCGGATGGTCTGAAAGCTGGCTCCCCCACCCACCCGGGTAGTATATCCCTCGGCTCTGCCCCTTGATGCCAAATCTTCCTTTCTGCTGGAAAATTCAGGCTCCCTCCTTATCGCTTCCACGTTGAGTAGGCCCTGGCAATCAAGTCCTCGGACTACTTACCTAAACTTAAACTCGTTTGAGTTTCTCCGCATCATTTTGCGATCACAACCACGATGGAGGACAAGTCCTCACCTACATTCCTCCGGTGCCCTTGCAGGCAGAAAATGTCTCGTACCGACCCGCACGCCTTGTGCGTCTACTGCCTGGGACATGCTCATGACACCCAGGCCTGTGACTTCTGTTGCTCATTTCAGCCTAACGTCCTGGATGACCGTCTCACACGACTTCAGCTCAGCCAACCGGAGAAGCAGAACCTGCCTGTCAAATCAAAGGAAGTCCATTGGGCAGTCTCTGTGGCTGCGGGTCCGCTGAACAACTCGAGCAGATGAAGGTATTTGACAAGGAGGCAGCTCTGGCTGCCGTTCGGTCCTCTTCTGCGTCAGTCTTCATCCCGCTCAAACTGGGCTCTACATTTTCAGGCTCCTTCAAGGAGTTGTGCCAGTCTATCCCGACCAAGGGGGAGGGCTGCTGGGAGCTCACTTCTCCCGCTCCCGTAAAAAGGATAAGGAGTCAAGAGAAGATTCATCTCATCGACGATGTTCTTGGGATCGAGAGAGGTCTCAGTCACAGGAATCTACTGTTTTGACTTCGGTCAAATATGCGGCCTGGGCTGCTGGTTTCACAGTACCCCCTGTCAGGCCAACTGGCTAAGACGCGGGACGATGACCCGGTCGAGTTTATTATCGACCTGTTGTCACTCAGTGAGGCAGACAGTTCCTTATTCAGGACTCCGGTCCTGACTGGCCCTACCAAGGAGGAGACCCAGCCTGCTGGGAACCTCTTCACAGTCCCTGTCCCTGACCTGAAGAAGCCACGGTTTTCCCTGGCTACTTCTGAGCACCCCTGTTGGTCCTCCCGACGGTCAAAGTCGAGGTCTATGTCACTTTCAACCGACAGGCCAAAGAAATCTCACAAACGCCATTCAGGGCATGCTGAAAAGTGGTGCCACCGCCAAAGGCTTCGACGCAAACTGCGTCGACGTTACGAGGACCTAATGTAGCAGCAGTTGATCGTGGCAGGTTTGAAGTCAACCCCGGCTTCCACACCAGCCATCACTTGGCTGTCACCCTCCAGGCCGACGTCGACTCCTCTGGAGCCGGGTGACACCGTCCCTCCTCCCGCAGAGCTGGTAAAGACCCTTTAAAACTGGCATCTCCACCAATTCCAGTGGAGCCGCCACCTAAGTAGCCTCCGTGGGGCTTCTGTCAAGAGCTTCCCACACAAACTGACTGTCACCCTCATTCCCAACCGCCCCCAGAGGGTCAAAGGTGACATGGGTGGTCAGCCGATCTACCCGGACTCCTCAGAGTCCAAGGATTCCGACTTGCTTTCATGTCCCTTGAATGAAGAATCGATCGGGAGTTTCTTGACGGAGGAAGGTCCCACATCCTTCATGGGCATCCTCCTTCTCATCTCTGAATCTACGGGGATGACCTTGGAGACCATTCAGAAATGGGCAGAATATCCCCTAACAGATATCCTGAAAAAAGCGGATTCACCGATAGAGGCTTTTCCTGTGGCTGAAGCCATTGTTGGCCCGGCCGTGGACCTATGGCAGCACCCAGCCTCCGGTGCTGTGCCCTCAGCCCAAATGGCCCGCAAATATGCAGTTCTCATCTGCTCCCTTTCAGGATTCACAGAGCACCCCTCAGCTGAGGGATTGATGACTGAGTCTGTGTTTCGGCACTCGGGTAATTCGGGAGACACTGATAGACCCCCAGACAGAGTCCAGGAAATTGAACCATTCTGCCAGAAAAGTCTATGCTGCCTCTTCGCTTGGCCTTCATCAGGCGAGCTCAACTGTCATCATGGCACATTTTTCTCATGCCCTCTTGGGCTCTCTGGATGAGGTCCTTCCTAATCTCCCCACAGACCTCCAGACCACAGTCAAGCAGGTCCGCGACTAGGATCAGGTGGTTGCCAAACAGCAACTCCAGAAGGCGCTGGACATCGGGGATTCTTGCGCCGCTCAGTGGCGGCCACAGTCACCATGCGCCGCAGGGCCTGGCTGAGGGTCTCAACCTTCACGGCAGACACTCAGCACAGATTGACGGATGTTCCTCCCCTGAGCACCAATTTATTCGATCCAGGAGCAGACAGTCACCTCCAGCGCATCGAGAAGTCCAATGCCACCTTGGACTCTGTTACTTCTGCCCAGCAGGAACCCCTGGGTTCCAAAAAGCAGAAGAGAAAGCCCTTTCGGCCTTCTACCCCTGTGGCCAAGCAGCCCAGTTTCAATTGGGGCAGCAACATCGGCAGGCTCAATTTTGGCACCCTCAGCCCAAGTCAGGGGCGTCAGCGGCCCGTAAGCCCAGAGGAAAAGGTCCCGCTAGCCCCATGCCAGATCCTCCTCCTCCTCCAAACCTGCACAGTGACGGGATGGGGGTTGCCAACCCCATACCCATCATGCCCATTCTGGGTCCTCCCGTGGGGGGCTGGCTCCACCACTTCCTTTCCATCTGGTCCACTATCAAAACAGATAGGTGGGTCTTGGAAGTGGCTGGCCAGCAGCTGCCTCTGGAATTCGAACAGTACCCACCAAGCTGAGCCCGCACACCACAGGAGGAGATAGTTTCCGTGCACACTCAGTTGGCATCCGAGATGACATCACCCAACTCCTTCACAAGGAGATCGTGGTCAAGGTAGCGGATCCTCTGGTACACCCACGGTTTGTCTCCAGGTACTTCCTGTTGCCGATACAAATGGTGGGTTGGCGCTCCATTCTAGATCTGCAGGACCTGAACAAGTTCCTTAGGTCTCGCACCGTCAGGATGGTAACTCTGTCCCAGATAATACCATCTCTCGAGTAGGTCATGTGGTTGTGCTCCCTGGATCTACAGGACGCGTTCTTTCACATCCCAATCTGTTCATCCCACCGAAGGTTCCTCCACTTCCAAGCCAAGGGAACCCTCTACAAGTTCCAGGCCATGCCATTCGGTCTCTCCTTGGCCCCCAGGGTCTTCACCAAATGCGTAGCAGTGGTGGCAGCTTACCTGAGGCACAAAGGGGTCCGGATGTACCCCTGCCTGGATGACTGGCTGATAGCAGGTTCTTCCAGGCAGGAGGTGGAGTGGTCCAGGGACCTGGCCATCCTTACCTGCATCCAACTTGGTCTCTTAGTCAACGAGGCCAGGTCAGAACTCATGCCCTCGCAGGAGATCAGCTTCATCGGGGAAGAGCTCGACTCTTGCCGAGCCAGAGCCAGGCTCCTGATGAACATGGCAGAGGTTCTCTCCTCCTTTGCCCGATAATTTCTGGCCCAATCTGGGACTTCTGCGTTACATAGTGGCCTGCATCACCGTGGTCCGATGGGCCCATTGGCATTTGCACTCCCTGCAGTGTGAGCTGGCCAGCCAGTGGTCTCAGAGCAAAGGTCACTTCGACCAGCTGGTCACTGTGACGCAGAGGATGTAAGACACCCTCCAGTGGTGGATTGTCTCAAAGCATCTGCAGGAAGGGATCCCATCTGTCCGCCCCGAGCCGATGGTCATCATGATGACTGACGCATCTCTCATGGGCTGGGGTGCCCATCTGGGGGAACACAGAGTCCACGCGCTCTGGATCCCTGAGGAGTCCCGATGTCATATCAACCTGCTGGAGGTCCAAGCAGTTCATCTGGTGCTGACTGCATTTGCTCTGTTTATTTGGGATCAAGTGGTTCAAGTCCAGATGGATAACAACATGACCATGTACTATCTCAACAAGCAGGGCGGCACGCACTCCCGGCCTCTGTGCAGGGAAACGCTCCGCATCTGGACCCTCGTGAGCAGACTGGAGGCAGATCTCCTAGCCATCCGTGTGGCAGGAGCCTCGACTTAACTGGCGGACGGCACTCAGCCGGGAGGGCGAGGCATCCCACAAGTGTTCTCTCTATCCAGAGGTAGTACACAGCCTGTTCTCCCAGTAGGGCACCCCTCAGGTGGACCTGTTCACCTACAGGGAGAACGCAAAGCTGAGGCTGTTCCATGCTCCCCCCCCCCAGCAGCACTCGCTGCAGAGGAATGCCTTCTC
The DNA here is from genome assembly GCA_016271365.2 of Neoceratodus forsteri. Taxonomy (NCBI): domain Eukaryota; kingdom Metazoa; phylum Chordata; order Ceratodontiformes; family Ceratodontidae; genus Neoceratodus; species Neoceratodus forsteri. Next base: position 406,156,248 of record CM028132.1, on the reverse strand, counting down.
GAGGCCGTGGATCCCAGGCCTCTTCTATGCCTTCCCTCCACTTCCCTTGATCCACAAAGTGTTCCTCAAGGTCAGGAGGGACAAGGCACAGGTGATCCTGGTGACACCAGACTGGCCTCTCCAGTTTTGGCACCCTGATCGCCTCAGCAACAGACTCCCGAGGCATCTTTCAGTACACCTGGATCTGCTCTGTCAATCAGGGGGATGGTCCTCCATCCGGACTTTAAGTCCCTGCACCTGACAGCCTGGTTCCTGAGCAGCTAGAGTTCCAGGCTTTGGGTCTCTCCAAAGATGTCCTCACTGTAGTGGAGGCATCCAGGAAGGAATCAACCAGGAAGTGCTATGCCTTCAGGCGGAAGAGATTCTCCATTTGGTGTCAGGGCAAGGGCCTGGACCCTTTGTCCTCTCCGGTGGCTAGCATTCTTGACTATCTTTGGTCTCCAACGGGGGTCTTCGGTCTACGTCCCTTACAGTGTACCTGGCAACCATCTCTGCTTACCAGGCGCAGGCTGATCAGCAGACGGTGGCACAGGAGAAGGTGGTCTGGCGCATCTTTAAAGGTCTCGACCATATTTCCCTTCCGGTGCGTGAACCACCACCACCGTGGGATCTGTTGCTGGTATTGGCACAGCTCATGGGCAAGTCATTCAAACCAATGCACAGGAGTGAGATGTCACACCTGTCGTGGAAGACCGCCTTCCTGGTGGCTATCATGTCAACCATAAGGATTGGGGAGCTCCAGGCACGCTCTGTTGAGTCTCCCTATATGGTCTTCCACAGGAACAAGGTTGTCCTGCACCCCAACCCGAACTTCCTTTCCAAAGGTTGTGTCGGAGTTTCACCTGAACCAGATGATGACTCTGCTGGTGTACTACACCAGTTACACCTCGGAGGCCAAGTACAGGCTCCATACTTTGGACCTGAGATGGGTGCGCTCTTATTACAAGGAGCGTACGGCTGAAGTTCGGGCAGAGGTTCGCCAGCTGTTTGTCACCTGTGCTGAAGCCGCACCTGGAAGACCTGCAGCAGTACAGACGATTGGCAGATGGAGTACATCTTGCATTGATCTCTGCTGTAGGTTGGCGGGTAGGGAGCCTGCCATAGGGCTAAGGGCTCATTCCACTCGCCATACTGCTGTGTCGGTGGCTGCTTCTAGAGACATCCCTATCCAGGACGTCTGCAGGGCTGCTACCTGGAAGTCAGCAAACACTTTCATTTCCCATTACCACATTGACCTAGAGTCATGCCGGGATGCTGGTTTTGGGGCCTCAGTTCTCCAATCTCTGATTCCCAAGTAGGGGGTGTGTGCCTTGCCTCCCTCCTCCCAGGCAACTGGTAGGAGTCTGCCAAACAGTGTGGCTAGAACAACATATCCACGATCCTAGAAAAACCGGTTACTCACCTGTAACCATAGATCTTCCATGGGGATAATCTCTTGTAGCAGGTAATACACTTGGGTCATCACCAGAGGGTGCTGTGGTGCATGGCAGCTCTCTTCTAGCAGTCTTTTGCCAGGGGTCGCCCACACATGACATAATCATTCTGCTCCTGTATGAGTGGACGATCCCTGGTATCCTCAGTTCATTTTCCCTCCGTCTTCAACTCGCAGGAAGCAGCTAGTGCACAGAGCAGTAGTCATCGACGAGAACTTGAGCTGGGAATGGATTTTTTCCATTTCCTTTCCTTCATCGATGAATGTCCAAAGAGTTTGCAAGCAAGACAGCACTTTTTCGCTCATGTCGTTGCGGTAGAGAGATCTAACGTTACGATAACCATGCTGTTTGTGTCAGGTGTCTGGGTCCTTCACACGACACCGTTTCCTGTGTTCATTGCTAGGATTTCAACCAGGCGACCCATCATCGACGGCTACAGGAGATCGAAGCACACCTCATGGAGCAGAAAGTGTCTCTCTTAGAGAAGGGGGCCCATTCCAAGGAACCCCCCTACTACTGCTTCACATAAGAAGCATAAACATGATAAAGATGAATCATTCTCATCTTCATCGAGCAAACGCTTGTCGATGGACACCATCACATGTGCTCCACCATCGACGATGCCCTCCAGGACTGCTCCCTAGTCGATGGGGGTTTACATCATCTCGTGACTGCGCTTTCTCGTGCCCTTTCAGCTGTCTCTATGGAACTCTATGTTGGTTCACTTGATGTTCTGTCGACGATAACTCGTTTCCCTTTAAGCATGCCTCTTCCCTTGGTGCCCCATCGATGACAGCCTTTCCTCTATGGGCAGGACTACTGGGTTTGCAGTCTCCGCTGCTCCTCTGCCTTCACAACCATTCTCCCATAGGTGCTAGGCAGACAGGGATCAGGACCCTGGACTTTACCACCCAGGGGCTAGACCTGTTTATACCTCACGTCCTGTTTCCTCAACAATTCCCATGGTTTCTCAGAAACCCCCTATCCCGTCCCCTACCGCTACCTCATTGGTTGTAGCCACAGTGGTACAACAGGTTCTACAAGTAATTAGGCACTCTCAATCTCCCACTCCGGGGGAGGCGAATTGCCCTTCCTGTTCTCCTACCCCTCCACCAAAACACTTCCAGGGAGACAGGGAACACTCATCACCCCAGTCCCCTCCCTCATATGAGGAAGAGTACTTCTCACAGGAGGCAGAATTTCCAGAAGGCTTTCCCGGCGATCTGGAGGATGTTGACCTACATGACTTGGACTCTTGTCCCTCGTCCTCTGTTTCCACTATCTCCTCCTTACATGAGGATGCTTCCCACCACGCAGCCGCCTCTCCTCCTGATGACCCATCTTTTCACGAAATGATGGGTCAGATTCAGAAAATCATGGATTTTTCAACCACTGAACACGATAAACATAGGATATGGCAGACTATTTTGAACTGCCTGAAGAGCCTGTAGTAGTGGTACCCCCACTTATACAGACTTACCAAAATACTGTACTAGCGGCTTGGAACCAACCATCAGCGGTCCCAGCCATTGCTAGGAAGGTAGATCGCCATTACCAGGCTCCTCTTGACCTTCTGTTTCTTTCCACTAGCCCTAAGGCTGACTCGTTAGTGATTACCACAGTTCATGATCGTACCAAATCACCAAAACACATGAGCTCATTACCCCCTGATAAGGAGTCCTGCTGACTTGACTACCTCGGGAAGAAGGTGTTCCAGGCAGGTACCATGAATCTTAGAATTCTAAATTATATGGGACACATGGTTAAATATCAACAAACCCTCTGGTTCAAACAACATGAAGTCTTGCTGTATTCTGACTATAAGCAGTTAGCCCCATCACCTGAACTGCCCTGGAGAGTAAAGAGTTAACTCTATGCAGAAGCATAGAACGTTGAGCTCGAGCTCGGTTTTCAAACCTCTGTCTCCAGCACTCTGAAGTGCAACTGTCAGATTTTTCATTCCGCCTAACTGTGAAGTCGCTCCGGAGATCCCTCTTGCACTTCGGTTTGGTATAGTTTGAATTGGTCGGTTTTGTCTAAACTGCTTCTTTATTTTCGGTCTGTTACCTCTGTCTTGGTAACAGTAAGTGGTAGCAGTAGGTAGTTTGTTGTAATTCTGGTAATTCTTGTGGAAATTGTTTTGCCTTCGGTTCTTCTCTGGTCGGTCCGGTTTAGAACCGAAACCCATTATGTTTGAGTTTTGTTCAGAGAAATTTGCTGTGGTTTCCGGTACTCATTGGTTCCTAAAAAAAGCCGATTTTCTGGTTTTAACCGACCCGTGACACGGTTGGAATCGATTAGTTTTTAGTTGTCTGGCGTAAAAGCTGGTAAGGGTAACTGTTTCAGTTTTTCGGCATGTCTGACAAACCCAAAAAGAAAACCAGTCCCACTGGGTTTCAGCACTGTACCGAGTATAAGGAGGCCTTTACTAAGGCCGACCCTCACCTCGTCTGTGTTTACTGTCTGGGGTTTGACCACCTCAAAGAAGACTGCCAGATTTGTAAAAACTTTCCCAAAGCCACTCTGGAGAAATGTTTGACAGGCTGAGGGAGAGGGAGGCCGAGAAGTCCGCTGACCTGCATGGCCAGCCCGGTTCGGTTGCGACCAAACCTGAGGAGGTGTCCACTGACCTGGGCAATACTTCCTCAGGCAAAAGGAGAGCTGATTCTGCGGAATCAGTTCCTAGTAAAAGAAAACATAAATCAGTCAGTTCGGATCCGACTTCTCATGGTCCGACCGCTGAGGAGATTGCAAAAGCGATCACTATTGTACAGTCGCTTTGGCCGGTTCCGACCGAACCGGCAGCAGTTCACAGAGGTTCAGTTCGGTCGGGCATGGTTGCTTCTGACATTGATCCAGAAGCTTTCTATGAGGGCGATTGGGATGGAGAAGAAGAGGAGGAAGGTGAAGGCCTAGATGAGCCAGTAGAGCCTGACATCTCCCCAGACAGGCCTTCCAGTGTATCTCCTCCCAGACCTTCTGAGTCTCCCTCCCATTTCTTGTTTTACAAGAAAGTGGCTGATACTCTTCAACTCCCTGTTGAGGAAGCTGAACAGGATCATGAGGAACCTGACTTCATGGAAATGATGGATGTCCCAGAGTCAAAGAGAGTGTCTATCCCTCTGCATAAATCCTTGGGGAAACAGACACAAAAAATCTTGCAGTTTCCAACTTCTGTACCTCCTGTGGATAAAAAGATGGACAGGAGATATACATTGTCAGGTCCTGGGACAGAATTCCTTATTACTCATTGCGGCCATGTTGGGGTAGCGCAGGCTGCAGCCTGTGACACGGCTAATATTCCCCTGGCATCACACCCCCCAGATAAGGATTCTATGAAAGTGGATGCCATGGCCAAGAAGCAGTACTTGGCATCCTCTTTGGGACTCAGGCTAATTATATGGCATATACAGCCAGGTACCAGAAATCGAGGTGGGATACGGTTCTGGAGCTGGCTAAGAGTGCCCCTCCCCAGCTAGCCAAGGAGCTAGAGAAGGTGGCTGCAGATGGTATTGAGGCATCCAAAGTCCAATTTCATGCTGATGTTGACTCGAATGATGTACATTCCAGGGTCATGGCTACATCTGTCTCCATGAGGATATTAGCTTGGCTCAGATGTACCAATTTGTCAGAGGATACGCAGTCTAAGGCTATGGATTTTCCTGTTGCTGGTAACTCTCTGTTTAGTGAACAGACAGAGGCTTACATGTAGAAGATGGACGACAGGACCACCTACAGGAGTGCTGCAGCAAAAGAGAAACAGGCCACTCCTCAGAAGCAGCAGTTTAAGGCTGGCAGGGGCAGGCCTTTTTACCAAGCCCAGGCTTCCTCTTCATTCCAGCAGAGGGGGTTCTTCAGGGGGAGAGGCAGATGAGGGATGACCAGGACCCCAGCATCCACTCAGTCAAAGCCCCCTGCCAAAACAGACACCCTGAGGTGTCAGTCAGGGTCGCCTCCCCAATCCCTGTAGGGGGTAGGCTGGCTCACTACTCCCAGGCCTGGGAGTCTGTTACTTCGACAAATGGGTCCTGGAAGTAGTGAGCCAGGGACTTGTTCTCAGTTTCAAAAGGTTCCCAAAAATGAGAGCAAGATCTTTCAGCCCCCTCTCCCCTTTGGAGGCAAAGGCCTTAGAGGCAGAAGTCTGCTCTGTTTTGCTCCTGCGAGCAGTAGAGAAGGTACCTCTTTGTCACAGGGGAAAAGGACTTTATTCCAGGTACTTCCTTACCCCAAAAAAGACAGGGAAGTGGTGACCCATCCTAGATTTAAGGTATCTCAACAAACACTTAACAAAACCAAAGTTCCAAATGGTGACCCTGGGAGTAATTCTTCCCTCTCTGAGACCAGGAGACTGGCTAGCCTCCTTGGATCTCAAGGATGCCTATTTCCACATACCCATCAGACATTCCCACAGAAAGTATCACAGGTTCGAGTTGCTCTCAGGCCACTATCAGTTCAGAGCCATACCTTTCGGCCTAACATCTGCTCCAAGGGTGTTCACCCAGTGCCTGGCAGTAATGGTGGCATTCCTCAGGAGACAAGGTATCCTTCTGTACCCATATCTGGACGACTGGCTCTTAGTAGATCAGTCCTCAGACCAAGTCAAGTCGCCTTAGAGGTCACCTAAAGGCTCCTGGAGTCCTTAGGTTTCATTCTAAACCTAGAAAAATCGGTTCTGGACCCAACTCAGCTGCTCACTTTCATGGGGTGGACATAGACACTACCCAGGCAAGAGCATTCCTTCCTCTTTCAAGAGTCCAGTCTCTAGTCACTCTGGCTTCCTCTTTTCATCCTCTAGTTTCTCGTCCAGCCAGACATTTTTTACAGTTACTGGGCCATATGGCAGCTTCCACAGCTGTGGTCCAGGGAGCAAGGTTTCAGATGAGAGATATTCAGTTTCATCTCAGATCTTACTGGTCTCAGAAAAAGGACCCTCTCTCCAAATTGGTTCCAGTGTCTCAAACTCTAGTTCAGGCACTCCAGTGGTGGCTGGAGGTGGACGATCTTCGGCAAGGTGTTCCTTTCATCAGTCAGGCTCCTTCAGTGATTCTCACCACAGACGCCTCTCTCCTAGGCTGGGGGGCTCACCTGGATCAGCTTACAGCTCAGGAAACCTGGTCTCACCAGGAGTCTCTCCTTCACATAAATCTTCTAGAATCTTTCTAGCACTGCAGACATTCTCAACTGTGGTTCAGGGGAAAGTAGTGCAAATCAAGACAGACAGTACCACAACCATGTGGTACATCAACAAGCAGGGAGGCACTCGGTCCTCAGCATTGTGCACAGAGGCCATGAAGATATGGTCTCTGGCTTATTCCCTTCAGGCTTCCTTGGTGTCTGTGCACCTCCCAGGGAAGGACAACATTTTAGCAGATGCTCTCAGCAGAATTTCTCAGGGTCATCACGAATGGATTCTGAATCCCCTGGTCCTTCAGTTCATCTTCAAGAGGTGGGGTACTCCAGAGATAGATCTCTTTGCAGACCTGGACAATCATCAACTCCCTCTTTTGTTGCAGACCTCCGCTCCTAGGCTCTGTTCAACAGGATGCTCTACTATTGGATTGGACAAGCAGGTTCCTGTATGCATTTCCTCCTTTCCCATTGATATTCAGGGTCCTGATCAGAATCAGATCCCAGCCTTGCAGGGTGATTCTAGTGGCACCAGACTGTGCCAGACTGCCTTGGTATCCTCTACTTCTGTCACTGTCAGAGACAATGTCTCTATGTCTTCCCAGACAGTTCAATCTTCTGACATCCTCCCGGGGGAGGATCCTCTACCCCAATCTTCAGGCTCAAGGCCTGACTCTTGAAGAGTTAGAATATGCAAATGTAAACCTTTCCCAATCAGTCTTGGACATTCTAAAGGTTAGCAGGTAACCTGCTACCAGAAAGACTTACAATTCCAGATGGAAAAGATTTGGTTTTTGGTGTTCCTAGAAACCTGTTCAGCCAGAATTGGCTGACATTGCTACTGTATTGGACTATCTGGTGCATCTTAATGACTTAGGCCTCCGGCCTACTACTCTCAAGGTACATTTGGCAGCAGTGTCTGCCTTCCTTTCCGCTGGTAAGGGCTCTTCCCTAGCCTCTCATCCAGTCTTCAAGAAGTTTTCAAAGGTTTGCTACATGTTAATCCTCCCTTCTAGGGACGTGGATATGTTGTTCAATCCACACTTACTGGCAGGTTCCTTGCCGCTTTAAATCTTGCCGGAAGGTCTTCAAGCTGGCTCCTCCCACCCACCCGGGTGGTAAAACTCTCGGCTACGCCCCCTGACGCCAGATCTTCCTTACAGCTTGGAAGCTCAGGTTCCCTCCTTAGCGCTCTGTGTTTTAGGCCTGGATCCTTACTCTTCAGTTAATTCGAAACTTATTCTAAAGTTTAAAAGACTTCGGTCTTCTTTTTCCCTCGCGGCTGCGATGGACAGATTGACTGCCAGATTTCGTCGGTGCCCCTGTGGGCAGAAGATGTCCTGGACCGACCCGCACTCCACGTGCATTTACTGCCTAGGACTCGGACATGACTCCCAGGCTTGCGAGTTATGCAAATCCTTTTCAGCTTCGGTCTTGGAGGACCGTGCTGCCCAGTTGCTTTTGGGGCACCCTAAAGAACGTTATCCTCTGGTTAAGTCGAAGGAGGCCCGTTGGACGGTGTCCGCGGCGGCAGAAAAGCTGGAGCAGATGATCGCCCTCGAGGAGGAGGCGGCCCAGGCCGCATCTTCATCTTCCTCGGTCACAGCATTTATCCTGCTCTCCTTGGGCTCTTCTTATACAGCTTCTTTTAAGGAGCTTTGCCAATCCCTCTCCACCGAGGGAGAAGGGCCATTGGGACATTCCTCTCCGTCCAAAAAGAAGGACCCCAAAGGTAAGTCCCACCATCGACGTTCGTGGGAGCGGAAGAGGTCCCCTTCCCCGAATAGTCAACAGTCAACTTTGGTCGATGTTGCGGCTAAGGCCGCTGGCTTCACGGTGTCCCCGTCAGGTCAGCTGGCCGAGACATCTGTTGGATGGTTTGTCGACTGGAGAAGCAGACAACCCTTCTTCACCGGTTTCCCCGGTGGAAACCGAGGACTTTCCTGTGCGTCCTGTGCCGGTGTCCCCGGTTAAGGTCCCTGAACCCAGGGAGGAGCGGGTTTCCCCCGCACCCTCTCTGACCCACCCTCAGAATTCCCGAAGGTCTCAGTCTCTGTCTCGGACCTCTTCCAGGTCCAGCCGCTCCCGCCGTCGGTGGTCTCGGCACCATGGAAAGCAGCGGTACCGCTCATCCTTGTCCTCCTCTTTGGAGGATAGGCTCCGGCGCAAGTTACCTCGGTGATACGAGGATTTAATGTGACAGCAGCTCTTATTGTCCGGGAATAAGCCGACTCCGTCGCCTTCTCCAGCCATTAAGTGGCTGTCACCGGAGCGGCCGAAACAACCCTGCGTAGTGGTCGAGGAGCTGAAGCCGACACCGGTTGTTCGGCCGAAACCGGCTGCACCACCCATTGTGGTGGAACCTCCACCTCCACAACCAAAGACTGGGGCCCCGACCAAGGATTCTCGGTCGGGTCAGGGTTTGCCCCATAGGTTGTCGGTCACCCTCACTCCCGATCGACCTCGGCATGTGGAGGGTGGCTCAGGCGCTCAGCAGCTGTTCGCAGACTCTTCGGAGTCTGACGACGACTCCTCCTTGTTCTCCAGGCCACTTGACCTGGAGTCCACTGGGGGTCAGTCGGTGGACGAGAGCCCATCCTTGTTCTTAGGTATGCTTCGACTCATCTCAGAATCCACTGGGATGAAGCTCGAACCCGTTTCAAAATGGGCCAGGTATCCCCTCATGGAGATACTAGACCAGGGGGATTCCCCTATGGAGGCCTTTCCAGTGGCCAAAGCCATTGTTGGCCCGGCCGTGGAGCTGTGGCAGCGGCCAGCTTCTTGTCCAGCACCTTCGGCCAGGATGGCTCGGAAGTATGCGGTCCCTACGGGTTCACTCTCCGGTTTCTCGGAGCACCCCTCTGCGGAGGGGTTAGTGACCGACAGCGTTTTCCAGCATTCCGGGAACGGTCGGGATGTGGACAAGCCACCCGATAAGGAGTCCAAGAAATTGGACTACTTAGGGCGGAAAGTATATGCTGCTTCCTCCCTAGGCCTTCGTCAGGCTAGTTCAGCCGTCCTGGTGGCACACTTTTCACACGCCCTTTTGGGCTTCCTGGATGAGGTGATTCCTCATCTCCCGGCTGAGCTTCAAACGATGGTCAAGCAGGTGCAGGACCAGGGAAGGGCGGTGGCCAAACAGCAGCTCCAAACTTCTTTGGACATCGCTGACTCATGTGCCCAGTCAGTAGTGGCCGCAGTGGCCATGCGCCGCAGAGCTTGGCTGCGGATCTCCACCTTTACGGCGGATACCCAGCACAAGCTGGCAGACATTTCCTTCCTGGGTACCGACTTGTTCGGTCCCGGGGTGGAGGGTCATCTCCAACGGATCGAGAAGTCCAACGCCACCTTGGACTCGGTCACGTCTGCCCAGAAAGACAGAGGCCGCCAGCAGCAGCATAAGCCCTTTTGTCCTTCAGCCCCTGTGGCACGTCCTGCCCAGCAACACCAGCATCAGGTCCAGCAGGCTCGCACTTGGCACTCCAAAGCCCAGCCTGCAGCTTCTTCCAGCAGGAAGCTGGGAGGGAAAGGCCCAGGCAGCTCCTTGGCCGGCCCTTCCTCCAAGTCTGCCCAGTGACGGGTTGAGGAGTGTCGCCCCCAACCTTGTGACTCCTCCCCGGGTTCCCCCTGTGGGGGTACGGCTCCGCCACTTCCTTTCTGCCTGGTCCAATATCAGCATGGACTCGTAGGTGTTGGAAGTGGTAGGCAGGGGTATGCCTCTGGGATTCGAGTAGTCCTCACCCTATCGAGCCGTTGCCCCACGGGGGGGGGCTACGGGTTCCACAGCCTCTCTGTCAGCTCGTTGAGCCGACATTGCCGTGCTTCTCCAGAAGGAGGTGATCAGGAAGATGACAGACCCTCCTCCAGACCCAGGGTTTGTGTCCAGGTACTTCCTGGTCCCAAGACGGACGGGGGGCTGGCACCCCATCCTCAACCTACATGACCTGAACACATTCCTAAGGTCTCACACCTTCAAGATGGTCACTGTGGCTCAGGTTATTCCATCCTTGGAACGAGGTGTGTGGTTCTGTTCTCTGGACCTTCAGGACGCGTTCTTTCATGTCCCAATCCATCCGTCTCACCAGCGATTCCTCCACTTCAGGGCAGAGAGATCCCTTTACGAGTTCCGGGCCATGCCCTTCGGCCTCTCTCCAGCTCCCGGGGTCTTCACCAAATGCATGGCAGTGGTGACAGCATTCCTGCGGCGCCGAGGGGTCCAAGTGTACCCTTACCTGGACGACTGGTTGATTGCAGCCCCCACCAGGTTGGAGGCGGAGCAGTCCAGGGATCTGGCCCTCCAGGTCTGCTCTCAGATTGGCCTCCTCATCAGCGGGGCCAGATCGGAACTCGTGCCATCACAGGTGATTCAGTTCATCGGGGCAGAGCTAGACTCTCTTCAAGCCAGAGCACGGCTCCCGGCGGAAAGGGCCGAGGTCCTTTCCTCCTTTGCCCAGTCATTTCTGGTTGGGCAATTGCGCCCTGCCTGGGACTTCCTGCGCCTCCTGGGCCTCATGGCGGCCTGCACCGGCGTGGTCTGTTGGGCCCGCTGGCACATGCGTCCCCTGCAATGGAGGCTGGCCCACCAGTGGTCACAGCGCTCCGGTCCTCTGGATCAGCCAGTGACCGTGACCCAGGAGATGTGGAACGGTCTCCAGTGGTGGCTTGTTCCAGCTCATCTGCAGGAGGGCATCCCGTTTGTCCGCCGAGAGCTGACGGTCACTCTCATGACCAACGCTTCTCTGATGGGTTGGGGTGCCCATCTGTGGGAGCTCAGAGCCATGGCCTATGGTCCCCTCAGGAGTCTCGATGCCACATCAACCTGCTGGAGCTTCGAGCGGTCCGATTAGCCCTCACTGCTTTCACTCCGTTTTGTGCGGGGTCAAGTGGTCCAGGTCCAGACGGACAACACCACGACCATGTACTACCTCAACCGGCAGGGCGGGACGTACTCCTTGCCTCTGTGCAAGGAGGCTTTCCGCACTTGGTCTCTCGTGATCAGCCTGAAGGCGGATCTCCTAGCCATCCATGTGGTAGGAGCCTCCAACAGTCTGGCCGATGCCCTAAGCCGGATAGGCACTGCATCTCACAAGTGCTCTCTCCTGCCGGAGGTAGTACAAGATCTGTTCTCCCACTGGGGCACCCCTCAGGTGGACCTGTTTGCCTCCAGGGAGAATGCGAAGCTGAGGCTGTTCCATGCCCGCCCCCCTCAGCAGGGCTTGCTGCAGGGGGATGCCTTCTCGAGGCCGTGGACCCCGGTCCTCTTCTACACCTTCCCTCCATTTCCCTTGATCCACAAGGTGCTTCTCAAGGCGAAGAGGGACACGGCGCAGATGATTCTGATAGCCCCAGACTGGCCCCCCCAGTTCTGTTATCCAGATCTCCTCAGCCTCAACTCCAGGCTCCCGAGGCGGCTTCCAGCTCGCCCGGACCTGATCTCAGTCAACAAGGGGAAGGTACTCCACCCGGACCTTCAATCCCTGCACATAACGGCCTGGTTCCATGAGTGGCTAGAGTTCCAGGCCTTGGGTCTTTCCGACGAGGTCCTCAACATCGTTGAGGCATCCCGTAAGGAGTCGACCAGAAAATGCTTCGCCTTCAAATGGAAGAAATTCTCCATTTGGTGTCAGGGCAAGGGGTTGGACCCTTCCTCCTGTCCTTTGGCTAGCATTCTGGACTAGCTGTGGCCCCTTTCTCAACTAGGGCTTCGGTCAACAACCCTTAAGGTGCACCTGGCAGCCATCTCTGCTTACCGGGCGTGGGCCGGGAAGCAGTCAGTGGCACAGGAGAAGGTGGTCGGGCGCTTTTTCAAAGGCCTTGATCACATTCCCCTCTGGTCACGAGAACCTCCACCTCCGTGGGATCTACTGCTGTTATTGGCTAAGCTCATGGGCAAGCCATTCGAACCGATGCACAGGTGTGACATTTCTCACCTGTGGTGAAGAACCGCCTTCTTGGTGGCTATCATGTCAGCCAAAGGATGGGAGAGCTCCAGGTGCTTTCCATCAGTCTCCTTATCTGGTCTTCCACAGGGACAAGGTTGTCCTGCACCCCACCAAATTCCTTCCGAAGGTGGTGTCTGAGTTTCACCTTAACCAGGTGTTGACTCTGCCGGTGTTCTACCCCAATCACACCTCGGAGGCCAAATATAGGCTTCATACTCTGGACCCTAGAGGAGCGCTCTCTTATTATAAGGAGCGGACGGCTGAAATTCGAGGAGAGGTTCACCAGCTGTTTGTCACCTATGCTGAAGCCGCACTTGGCAGACATGCAGCCAAATGGACGATAGGCAGGTGGGTCACCTCCTGCATAGATCTCTGCTATAGGTTGGCGGGCATGGAGCCTCCCAAAGGGATAAGAGCTCATTCTACCATCGCATACAGCTGCTTGGTGGCTGCTTCCAGAGATGTCCTATCCAGGAAATCTGCTGGGCTGCTACCTGAAGTCAGCACACACTCTCATTACCACTACCACCATCAACCTTGAGTCACGCTGGGATGCTGGTTTTGGGACCTCGGTTCTCCAGTCCTTATTTCCCAAGTAGGGGGTGCGCGCCTTGCCTCACTCCTGCCGGAGAACTGCTAGGAGTCTGCCACTAAGTGTGGATTGAACAACATATCCATGTCCCTAGAAATACAGGATCTTACTTCGAGAAACAGCTCTTGCAGAAGGTTACACCATTAGGACTGAAGCCGGCATGCGCCAGGACCCCACGGAAATTTTCTAGCTAGCAGTATTCAGCAGGGACCCGCCTCCAGCGTCAGTCCGCCCCCAACGTCAGGCGTGGTACATATGGGCGGTCCCCATAATCCTCCAGTTCTTTTCCGCCATCGACTGCTTGACACTCTCAGTCTCTTTCTAGCGCGACTACCGAACTTTCAAATATTTTCTCATTACAACTGATGTCTCTCAGCTCCATCTTTTGAGGTCACCTCTGTCTGCGGCAAACAGATCCCTTTCAAGGATCCTCATTCATCATTGTGCGTTGCCTAGGCCCGGACCACGACACCAAGGCCTGCACCTTTTGCCAGGGGTTTCAATAGCGCACCAGGATCCGCCGTCAGAAGGCACTTCAGGCATATCTTCTTGAAGAAAAACTAAAAAGGATGAACCAAGAACCTTCCTCCAGGGGAGAATCTTCATCAGAATCCCACAAGCACTGGGAGAAGGTGAGGTCTAGGTCCCCAACTCGGCCCTCGGACTCCCTTAGCTCGGCTCCAGATCGAACCACTCTCCTCCAGGGCTTGGCTGCAGCCTCCCGGTTAGGTCAGGTCTTCAGGCGGCTCTTCCTCGCTCCAGCCTCTTAAGACATCGAGGCCCTTGGCTTCCTCAACTCCATCCAAGGCCTCTTCGAAGTCTGCTGAGTGCCATAAGTCATCTTCCTCCACCCGACATCAGGACACCGACACCAGGTCAGTTTCCCAACCGCCCAGAGGTCCTGATCCGGCACCCAGAAAGACCAAGGACTTGACATCCCTAAAAGGGCCTGCTCTCTTGAGATCTTTATTCTGACCTCTACCTCCTCCCAGCTGACCGGGGTCAGTCCTCTCACTGCTTGGGACTCAGTCCTTATGGTGTAACCTGCTGCAAGAATCCCCTCAAAGTGAGATAGTACAGTTATGTAAGAACTTACTGTAACAGTAGATCTTCCGAGAGGAGCTCTTGCAGCAGGTGCTGCTTTCCCTCCCTCCATCCCCCTGGTGACTGCTTCTCTGTCTTTTAGTTTTTCACCTTTTCAGAGAAACGCCTCGGTTCTCCATTTTCTGTGCTTGCTGGGGTCTCCAGCGGGAGAACTGAAATGCTGGGGGACTGCCCCTTTTATACTGTAGGGGACGTCGGGGGTGGGACAACATCAGGGGGTGGTCCCCCGCTATAGCCTGCTAGCTAGAAGTTTTCCGTGGGGTCCTGGCACCTGCCAGCTTGAGTCTTTATAGTGTAACCTGCTGCAGGAGGTCCTCTCTCGAAGATCTACTGTTATGCTAAGTCCTTATGTAACTGTACTTTAATGTTTTAGCATATCATGAGCCTGCAGAGAACCTCTTTCTAGCCCAGCTGCCTCTCTTCAGAAGGTTCTTGAAGGGTATTTTGCACACAAGGCCTCCAGTCAGGAAACTTGTGCCCACCTGGGATATCGGTCTTGTGTTGGACATGTTCACCCATAAGCCCTTTGTGCCAATGGCTACGTGTGACCTGAAGTCCCTAACTTGGAAAACTGCTTCCTCATGGCCCTCACTTCTGCCCACAGAGTTTCTGAGATTCATGCTTTGGTCATGGATCTTCGTGTATTGTTTTCCACAGAGACAAGGTGGATCTTCGATAATATCTCCTTCATCAGGTCACACCTGTGTAACTTATGCCATCAGGCACTAGGACCACATGGAAACGTTTCTACAGCAGTTCATCAGGGGCCACCCACGGTGACGTCTGACGTTATCTACCTGATATATGCATGGGCGGCTCCCTTTCTCCTCAGTTCTTTTCCCGCCATCAACCAGTGCTCGTCGGACCCCTGCAGAAGCTTACCATGCACTCTTTTTTATTTCTTTCTCCTTCCTTTCTGTCACCTTCGCAGTCTCAGGGGGGCCCAGGGTGCCTAAGTGGGCTGTCAGTCCTTTTCCTTTGTTTCAGGCTCCAGGACTGCAGTCTCTGGCATTTGCCTCAGAAGGCACTCCTGGCTGAGGGTCTCCGGCTTTGCTGCAAAGGTTCAGCATATCGAACACCATGCCCCCTTGATGGGTTTCAAGTGCTTTGGTCCAGATGTATAGGATGTTATTCACAGCCTGCGGCCTCATTCAGGGCTATTAGGTCTGTCCCTTCCCTATACCATGCCCAGCCTGGAAGCTGATTGGTGCCCTCCCTTTGTTAGGTCTCTCAAATGTCTAGGTTGGGATCCTGGCCTCGGGGCATGTGCAGTGCTAACTTTGCCTTGCCTGTCCTTTCCTTCCCCTCTGGTGCCTCCACAATGCACCCCAGAGGTGGTGGGGCAGACCCGGCCACTGGTTCTGCTCCAGCCTGACTCTTTGCTGGCCCCTCCCCCTCACTTGGAGGTGGTAGTCAGGGGTCAGTTCTCTCTCTCTCTCTCTCTCTGGGTCAGTGGTGAACCATTTCAACAGATGCTTGGATCTCATTACAACAGGTGCTTGGATCCTGCAGATAATCTAACAGCCATACTCTAGGACTTTTGGAGCAGCCTCTTGATGTTCCACTGACTCTTACCTCTTTTCCACTGGACCACCTTCCTGTGCTCGGTACAAGGCACTCCCTAGCTGTGCAAAGCAGCTGTTCTGATCTGTTGGCTGTGGCCATTGTTACTGTACCCATGGCCAGGTTCCACATGCGGATCTCTCAGTGGATCCTCAGGGTACAATGGGATCAGCACATCAGTGATCTGGATCAGAGGGTTCTGGTCTCCTCCTCTGTCCACAAAGTAAATCAGTGACTGATGGGCAACCACAATCTTCTGAGGGTGAGCCCTTTTTCTCATACCTTCTCCTCAACCAATCCTTGCCTCAGCTGCCTCAAGTCTGGGTTGGGGAATGCATCTGGGTCCCTTTCAGACCCATGGGACCTGGTCCTTGATGGAGGCCCACCTCCACATGAATGCTTTACAAATGTGGGCAGTTCTGTATGCCTTGTAGGCCTTCCAGATTCATCTCTCCCTGGGTCTCCTGCTGGTGCCATCAGACACCCTCAGTGTTGTTTATTATATCAACAGCAGGGAGGGGACTCATTATTGCCCTCTGTACAGAGAAGAGAGTATAGTACAGGGCTCTAGATCACGGTCTAGGCCTGTTGGTTGTCCCTCTTCCAGGAGACTAAAATGCCTTGGCAGACAACTTCAGCTGGTCACGGTCCAGAACACACGAGTGAGAGCTGCTGACTTAGGTCATAGTAGACCTGCTCATCAGGTGGGGTAGTCCAGAGTTGGATCTTTTTGCGTCCCCACTTAATGCAAAATTGCTGCATTTCTGCTCGCTAGATCTAGTGCCGGGAGTTTTCTGGCGAGACGCATCCCTCTCCTGGGAAGGGAGGATCTTACTTCGAGTGGGAGCTCTTGCAGCAGGCTTTAACAGTTAGGACCATGCCGCAGGCACTAGGACCATCCGGAAAACTTCTTAGCCAGCAGTACAGAAGCAGGGACTGCCCCTGACGCCGGCCCCGCCCCGACGTTGGCCCTGGTACAAAAGGGGGCGGACCCAGCTCCATCCTCAGTTCTTTTCCTGCCACATCCCGTACGTGAAGAGAGAAGATCATCTTCCTGGCTTGCCAGATTCAGCAGAACTTCTTCAAGAAACCCGCTTTTTCACCATTTTTCTAAAGTTTTTCCAGTATTACCGACGTCAGACCGTTTTCGTCGAGTTTTGTAGTCATTCCAACGGATGTCTTACCCGTCGTCATCCTCGCCGGAACATCACCAAAACAAGTGCAAGTGTGGGAGGCAGATCCCGGCCAAGGACAGCCATCGGGGCTGCATTTTCTGCTTTGGGCCGGACCACGACACCGTGGCCTGTTCCGCCTGCCAGGCTTTTGCTAGCTGGACCCGCACCCGTCGTCTCAAGGCCCTGAAGGCTTTTCTTCTGGAGCAGAAAATGGATCTGCACTCCTCCGAGGGGAAATGCAAGGAGAAAAAGCGCCACGGTAAAGACCGTAGTCGGTCCCGTCACCAGTCCCAGTTGCGGTCACGGTCTCTCTCGCGGCCCTCTCCCAAGAAGGCTCGCTCTTCGGGATCAGGAGAGCGTCCAGAATCCTCTCAGGCTAAGGCTGGTTCTTCGGGGAGAAGCCGGCCAAGCTGAAGGTAACCCCGCTAAGGGTTACCACAAAGCCCTTGGAGTTGAAAGCTGCGACCCCACCTCCCAAGGCACCAGCGCCGCCCGCTAAATGCGCGCCCCCGGAGCCCAAAGACTCTCCGGCGGCACCCCATCATTGGTACCACCACCAACGCCGGTTGAAGGGGCAAAGGGTGAGGGATTGGCCGTGGAAGAGCCGACGTCCCCGTCGCCCAAGTCTTCCTCCCCTATGGGCCCACAGGAGGGCTCTCCTTCGTGGGCCGTCGTTCAGGAGATTTCCTTTCCAAGCCGAGCGGCCGAAATCTTTACGAAGGACAAGCTGCAGGAGCTGTTTTCCTTTTGGTGGGGGCGGGTCCACAAGCGGGCATCCCCGTCGCCGGCCCAGACACCGATGCCGGACCCAGCGGATAAACCACAGCCAGGAGGTGAGCCTTCCTCACCGGAGCGACCGCCTACACCTCCTTCCAAGGCTCGTTCCCGCACCCGTTCCGGAGACCACTGACGACGCTCCATGGCATGTGGTGACTGTTGTCGGTCTAGGTCTCGCTCTTGGAGTCCTTCCTGGTCTTCTAGACGGGAACGCTCCCGACGTCGGTCCTCTGACCGACGTCAGTCTCTGCTCCGTTGCCGGTCCCGGGACCGGAGTCTGTCTTTGGACTGATGTCGGTCCTCCAGTTACCGACGACAGCGGGAATCTGGTCATCAGGAGAGGTCAAACTATTCAAGATCCTATAGTTGATCTTTCTCATCTTCGTCGTCGTCATCATCTTCCTCTCTCAGCTTGCAGCGGTCCCCGGGAGAGAAGGACCAGCCTTGCTCACCTCCAGACGATCCCACCTTCGTGGACGTCATGAGGCATATCCAGGCCTCCGAGTGGGAGATGGAGGACCTGGACCCGGAATGCCGGAGACTAACGAAGTACCTGAGACAAAAGGAGCCGAAACCACTGGTGGTCCCTCCTTTGGTGGATACTTTCCAGGACCTCACGCGGACTACCTGGAAACATCCAGCTTCAGTCCCGGCTGTTCCGAAGATGTCGGATAGGCTGTACAAGGGCAGAAGCTTTCCTTGCTGAACACCCTCAGGCAGACTCCTCGGTGATCACGGCGGCCCATGATAAATCCAGGCAGCCGAAACACCTCAGCTTACAGCCTCCCGACCCGGAGTCTCGCTATTTGGACCAGATGGGTAAGAAGGTTTATTCTGCCTCCGCCTGTTCCATATGGTCCCTCAGCTTCTTGACGCATATGGTCCAGTATCAGAATGCGCTATGGGAGAGGGGACAAGAGCTTTTGAAGACCATTCCAGATTCTGATCAGAAGACAGAGCTTCTGGACATCATGAAGTTGGGCTCAGACGTAGGCTCCCATGTTCTGAGAGTCTCGTATGAGACTGCAGATATGGCAGCCAGGGCAGCTGCTTCCGGGGTGTGCCTACGGCGCCACGCTTGGTTAAGAGTCTCTGGCTTTCACCAGGATCTGCAGGCCGGTATCAGGGATTTACCCTTCCAGGGTACCATGCTGTTTGGGTCTCCAAGAGTCGGGCAAGTCTATCTGGTCAGTCCGCCAGATGTACCATGGCGACCAGCGAAGACAACGGAAACAGCCTTTTCGTACGCCCTCAGGTGGCTGAGGTCATGCCCGTGGTAACCAGTGGGGCAGAGAGGCGGCTTCCGTAGGAGATCCGTTAACCAGCAGCCTGGAGGAGCTCCTACCCATGGGCCCAAGTCCTCCCAGGCCTCTCTGCCTACACCCAGCTCAGCCCAGTGACTCCCTTCCATCCCTCCCTTCCGCTGGAAGATCCAGGGGAGTCGGTCTGGGGCCGCTTCTCCCTTCATTTCGAAGGGTGGAAGTCGATTACTGTGGACCAATGGGTCCTAGATGTCATCAGGAGAGGACACACACTGGAGTTCACGGAGTTTCCCCCAAATACTCTGCCAAAGCTCTCCCGTTATCCTCCATCCCACTAATAGAAGGAGAGATTCAGACCCTCTTGCAAAAAAGGGCAATAGAGGTGGTCCCCTTGCATCAGCAGGGAAAGGGGTTTTATTCCCATTTCTTCCTGGTCCCAAAAAAGACACAGGATCTTCGTCCCATTCTGGACCTCAGCTCTCTAAATCTCTTTATAGAGTACAAAAGGTTCAGGATGGTGACCTTCCAAGATCTACTTCCTCTGCTGCACCAAGGAGACTGGCTCTGCTCCCTGGACATGCAAGATGCGTATATGCATATTGGGGTCTTCCCTCCCCACAGAAAACTTCTGAGGTTCCACTTCCAAGGGGAACATTACCAGTTTCGAGTTCTTCCATTCGGCCTCTCTTCCGCTCCGCGAGTCTTTACCAAATGCTTGGCAGTGGTGGTTGCTGCTCTAAGGCGCATGGGACACTACGTGTTCCCATACCTAGACAATTGGCTGCTTACAGCCCCGTCAAGGGCAGGCCTGCTTGGTGCCCTCGGAGACACTTATACTCTATTCCGAGAGCTGGGGATCACCCTGAACCTAAGAAAGTTGTCCCCAGAGCCCAGTTAAAAGCTCATCTTCATTGGAGCGGTCCTGGATTCTATCCAGGGCATGGCCTTCCTCCCCCAGGACAGGGGCGATCGCCTGCGAGAGATTGCCAAAGGGATCTCAATAACTCCTCAGGTTCCAGCACGAACTTCCTCAGACTACTGGGGCACATGGCGGCGGCCATTCGTGTAACTCCCTTGGCCTGCCTCCACATGCGGATCCCACAGTGGATGCTCAGGGTACAGTGGGACCACGGCTGCGACGATCTAGACTACATGGTCAGGATCTCCGAGCCAGTCAGGAGAACTTTGCTTTGGTGGATGGACCCCCTCAACTTGGAGAAAGGGGTCAGCTTTCGTCCAGAGCCACCAGGTCAGACTCTTACAACAGATGCATCGGACCTGGGGTGGGGGGCGCACCTGGGTGCTCACCGAACGCAAGGAGTTTGGTCACCCGAGGAGCGGTCCCTTCACATCAATGTACTGGAGATGCGAGCAGTTCTTTATGTCTTACAGGCCTTTCAAGAGGACCTGGTGCCAGGCTGTCTTCTGGTTCAGACAGACAGTACAGCGGTCGTCTTCTACATGAACAGGCAAGGGGGCACTCCAGGTGATGAGAGTCTGGTACTGGTCGCTGGAGCGGCGCATTCTGCTGTCCGCAGTGCACGTTCCAGGCGCCCTCAGTGATCTGGCCGACAGTCTAAGCAGGTCTCACTCCAGAGTGCGTGAGTGGGAGCTGCTACAATCTGTAGCAGATCAGCTCTTCGACAAGTGGGGTCATCCAGAGCTGGGCCTCTTTGCATCTCCATGCAACGCCAAACTGCCAGTGTTTTGCTCGTGAGAGCACACGCCTGGAGTTTTCTTGTCAGACGCGTTATCCCTTTGCTGGGCAGGGAGGTTTCTCTATGCCTTCCCCCCTTTTTCTCTCATTCAGAGAGTCCTACTGAAGTTGCAGGCAGAAGGGGCCTGCATGATTCTCGTAGCCCCCAGATGGCCTCGGCAGATTTGGTTCCCACTCCTGCAGCGGTTATCCACGGAGCCTCCAGTCCCGCTGCCCATATGCTCACAGTTGCTGTTCCATTAACAGGGCTCCCTGGTCCATCCAGACCTTTAGTCCTTGCACCTACATGCTTAGCTCCTTCAGACGTAGCTCAACACAGATACGGGGTCTCCCTGGAAGTGGCGGCAGTCCTAGTCTCGCCGAGAAAGCCCTCCACCCGCTCCGCTTATGCTATGAAGTGGAAGCGTTTTTGTCTATGGGCCTCATCACAACATTTGGACCCCGTCACTTGTCCAGTGAACTCAGCGTTGCAGTATCTCCTCTCCTCTCCTTGTATCAAAATGGCCTGAGTTACTCCTCTATCAAGGTGCATATGTGGGCTGTCTCCGCCTATCATGCTGTCATTGGAGATAAGGCGTTGGCACAATTAGATGTCACCCGCACCTTTTTAAGAGGAATTCTACATATGAGACCTCCCATTCAGGCCCCTATCCCACCCTGGGATCTCCTTTTTGTGTTGGAGACGCTCACCTTCCCTCCCTTTGAACCTGCAGCAGTTTGTGAGCTGCGTTACCTTTCTTGGAAGGTTTGTTTTTTGGTTGCTGTTACTTCAGCTCAAAGAGTTTCAGGCTCTGATGTGTAAAGAGCTGTATTTAATTTTCCACAGGGAAAGGGTTTCCCTTAGAACAAATCCTAAGTTTCTTCCGAAAGTGGTCTCGAAGTTGACCCTCAACCAGTCGGTTGACCTTCCAGTTTATTTTCCTTCCCCATCCAATAGAGGGGAGGCTCTCCTTCACACGCTGGATGTCCACAGGACTTTGAGGTATTACCTCAAGTGGACGGCTGCGCACTGTCAATCGGAGCAGCTTTTTGTGGCCTTTGCATGCGCCACAATGCTTGGGTAAACCGGTGTCCAAGCAGATGATTTCAAAGTGGATAGTCCACTGCGTTTCTTTCTGCTACGAGAAACACAATAAGTCCCTACCGGGCCCGGTTAGGGGTCACTCCACTAGAGGAGTGTCTGCTTCATTAGCCGCCCTGAGAAATGTCTCTATCAGGGACATATGTGTGGCTGCGACCTGGAACTCGGTGCACACCTTTGTCAAGCATTACAGCTTGGTTATCGTCTCCAGACGCCGAGCTGGCCGGCTGTAGCTGTTTGGAGACTTTGTCCTGAGGCCTCTGAGTCAGCATATTCCACCTCGAGTCGTCTACTTCTTTAGCGTGGACTGCTTGGTATTCAGTCCTAAATGTTATAGCCTGCTGCAAGGCCCCACTCCCAGTAAGATGGTACAGTTCACGTGGGCACCGTGGACAGTGAGATCTTCGAGGAGGAGCTCTTGCAGCAGGCAACTTTCCCACCCGCCTTCCTCCTCGAGGTGTGCAGATCCATCTTCATTTACATCTCCTACAGTCGCTTCGTCTCCTTCTCTTGTCAGGGCTTGTTGCGGGCCTTGGCAGGAGAACTGAGGTGGAGCTGGGTCCGCCCCCTTTTGTACCAGGGCTGACGGGGCGGGGCCAGTGTCGGGGGCGGTTCCTGTTGTGTACTGCTGGCTGAGAAGTTTTCTGGATGGTCCTAGTGCCTGCGGCATAGTCCTAAATGTTATAGCCTGCTGCAGGAGCTCCTCTCGAAGATCTACTGTTACTGTAAGTTCTTACATAACTGTACTTTTCTTTACACCTCCTTCCCCTTTCCTGTATTCCAGAGGGTGCTCGTCAAGCCCCAGATGGAAGGAGCCGTCTTCATTCTGGTGTCGCCCTTTTGGCCTCTGTCATTGAGGCACAGGTCAGGAAGCATAGGAAAACTAGGAGCAGTTGTAAAATTTGCAGCAAGTGTTTTATTATTAACAGTAAAATAAAAATAGCAAAATTGTCCAGAATAACTATTTGGAATGGCACCCTTTGCAAACTGTGTGAGAGGCCTTTCGGCACCATGCATTTCTGCTTAAAGTTGAACCAGCATAATAGTCTGTGGTGATTTGCATAAGCAGCCCATGATGCTTTGCATTGTGGGGGCATGTGTGATTTTTTATTTCTTTGAAACTTGGCTTCCCGGCCAAATACCCTTTGGGGTAACCATTGCCTCAGTGCTTGCGCACAGAGGTTCTTTATTTTTTAAATAGTTTTTTGTTTAAATGTGGTGAACCAGGAGTGTCTTCTGTCCTTGTCTGATGCTGGTCTTCAGTACTCCTCTATGAAGGTGCCCCTCCCATGTGCCCATTGAGGGCCATACAATGCCCCAGTCAGATGTGGCCCATACTTTTTTGCAAGGCATTCTCCAACTGTAGCCTCCTGTTTGTACTCTCCCGGTTTGCGATCTGATTTTCGTATTGGAGACACTGACACTGCCTCCTTTTGAGCCAGCTGTGATTTGCGAGCTATGCTTTCTGTCGTGGAAAGCGTTATTTCTAGGATTATGGATATGTTGTTCATCCACACTTATTGGCATGTCCCTTTCCCCTTTAAATCTTGCCGGAAGTCTTCAAGCTGGCTCCTCCCACCCACCTGTGTGGTATATACCTCGGCTTCACCCCATGACGCCAGATCTTCCTTTCCGCTGGAAGATACAGGTGGCCTCCCTCATGCTCACGCATTTCGTAGGCCCTGGCTTAGGTCACCGTTTTACCGAAATTAAAACTCATCCGAGTTAGCGATCGCGCTTTGGTGTTCGATCATGGAAGAAAATCTTCCCCCAGATTTCGCCGGTGTCCTTGTGGCCAGAAGATGTCGCGCACCGATCCCCATCTCACGTGCGTCTACTGCCTAGGCATCGGCCATGACACCTCATCCTGCAGTTTTTGCTTGGCCTTCCATCCCAACGTTCTGGACGACCGCCTGGCATGCTTAAAGTTGGGGAGACTGGAGAAAAGGAATCCTTCGGTGACATCCAAGGAGGCTAGGTGGGCGGTTTCCGCAGCCGCGGGTTCCGCCAAGCAGCTGGAACGCATGAAGGCGTTCATAGAAGAAGCTGCCTGCGCTTTGGACAATTGAAGCTTTTTCGTTCCACTCAACCTGGGCTCCACTTTCGCAGGTTCCTTCATGGAGTTGTGTCAGTCTCTCCCCACCCGGAGAGAGGCGCCCGCAGGCTCACACTCCTCCCGATCTTGTAAGAGAGATAAGGAACCGAGCATGTCTTCATCTCGGCGAAGATGCTCTTGTGACCGAGGGAGGTCTCAGTCCCAGGAGCATGCGGTCTCGACCTCGGTCGAGATCGTTTCCTCCGCCGCAGGCTTCACAGACCTTCCATCGGGCCAGCCAACCGAGAATGCGGGCCAATGAGGTCAAGATTGTTCTCGACCCACTGTCGCCGGCCCTGGTCGACGACTCTTTGGAAAGGACTCCGGTCCTTGTCTTCCCCGATGAGGAGACCCAGCCCACTGGTGTCCCCGTCAAGGACCCAGTTCCAGATCCCCAGGTATCACCGGTCCCACCAGTGTCTCCTGAGTGACCGAGTCGACCTGTCCAGTCTCGGTCGAGGTCTAGAACCCCCACGTTCAGACGGCCGAGGAAGAGCCATAAGTGCTCTGAAAAGAGGTGATGCCACCGGTCGTCCTCATCCTCCTTGGATGAGGAGAGGCTCCGACGAAAACTCCGGCGCTACGAGGACCTATTATGGCAACAGCTGATTTTGTCCGGGCACAAGTAGACTTCGACTCCTACCCCGGCCATTACTTGGCTTTCGCCTCCTAGGCCGAAGCCGACCACCTCAGAACCAAAGCCGTCGGTTCCTCCGCCCGTGAGGCTGGCCAATCTTCCGGTTCGGCCTGTTCCGGTCTCGCCACCGATTTGTGGTGGAGCCGCCGCCTAAGCAGCCTGTGGGAGGGGTTACTTCCAAAGAGGACCGACCAGACACCGGTCTTCCCCGACGTCTGTCGGCCATGGTCACCCCGGACCACCCTCAGTGGGTTGAGGGTGATTTGGGCAGCAGGCCACTGTACCCCGACTCTTCGGACTCGGATTTCACTGGGCTCCACTCTCATCCTGGGGATGACGAGTCATCCGTTGGCACAGGGATGGAGGAAGTTCCTTCCTCCTTCCAAGGGATCCTTCGTCTCATCTCTGATTCCACAGGGATGCCCCTGGAACCCATCCAGAAAAAGGTGGAGTACCCTCTCAGGGACATCCTTAAGAGAGGGGATACCCCCGATGGAGGTCTTTCCTGTGGCTGAGGCCATTGTTGGTCCAGCACTCGAACTGTGGCAGCGTCCTGCCTCATGTCCAGCACTGTCTGCCTGCAAGTACCTGGTTCCCATGGGGTCCCTTGCGGGGTTCACAGAGCACTCTTTGACCGAGAGCCTGGTGACCGCCTCTGTGTTCAGGCGTACTGGCAGATCTTACTTCGAGAGGGCTCTTGCAGTAGGTAATTACATATAGGACTGATGTCGGCAGGCGGCAGGACCCCATGGAAATTTCTGGCTAGCGGTCCTAGCGGGGGTTTGCCCCCACATCAGGTGACCAGCGTCAGGAGACGGTATAAAGGGGGCAGTCCCTGACGCCCGCCTTCCAGTTCTTTCCCGCCATTAGCTCGTGCAGCGACTCATGGAAAAGTTTGTGGCTTTGTCAGCTACCCTTCTTTGGTTTTTACCCATGTAATTTGATTTTTTCGATTAACGTCAGGTACATCGTCGGTGTATGTCGTCCCCTACACCCTCTGAGCACAAACATAAATGCGACTTGTGCGGCGCCCAACTCCTCAAGACAAAGACGGCCATTCCCTGTGCCTGTTCTGCCTAGGCCCCGATCACCCAGTCGAGAAGTGCCAGCACTGCCTCAGCTTCAATGCGGCTACCCGGAAAAGGCGGCAGCAATCCCTGGAAGCCCACATTTTGAAGAAAAAGATGAGTTCGATGGAGAAGGAGCTCAAAAAACTGAGGCAGACGTCCACTTCCCCCGAAGGCCATCGGAAGAAGAAGAGGGATAAGGAGAGGCACCAGCACAAGGGCTCCTCTATCGCGTCTACCTTGGGAGCCGCCGGGTCCCAGGTAACATCCCCTCCGGGGGACCACTCCTCAACGGCCGCCTCAGAGGTTTCCAAGGGGGTGTTGGCCCGCCCGTCTGGCTCGCTCTCGGGCTTTTCTGGCGCTTCCAGGCAATTGGAGGCCTCCGCCCCCGGGTTCAGCTGCAAGTTCACGGCCTATTGGCGTGGGTGACTCCGGTAAGCCGGGCGTCGGCTCCTCAGGCGTCCTTGAGGAAGGCGGTAGGCGCCACGACCGCTTGAGGCGGTGCGCCATCCCCTCTTACGGACCAGGCCAGTCGCTTCTCTTGGTCTGCTTCCGGTGAAGGCTTCCATAAGCCAGACGCCGGCTCCTCCGGCGCCCGCTGGGAGCTTGCCGTAAAGCCGCATGTCGGTTTGCCCGACGCCCGGTCGGCGACTGAACCAACGACGGACTTCCCTACGTCTGTCGTTCCCAGTTCTCCGCAGCCTTCGCTGCCGTCCGGGGACCCGGAGTCCCCCCAGCCCGACCCCGGGGATTTTTCCCCTTCACCCCTGGGTGACGCTTGGGCCCTTCCTCCATTGGACCATCCTCCTGTAGGTGCGCCGGATCTGATGCCGGCCCCGTCGGTTCTACCGACTCCGGCCGTCTTCCCGCTTCCGGATGTCGTCCCACCGCCGGGCCCTCCAACTTGGATCCGCCCTTGAGGCCGCCGGCCGGGCCGTCTGCTCCGGCAGCTCCTCCCGCTCCCGGATACCCTCCATCCTATCTGACGCCAACGTACCGGGAACCACAGTATCCGGCACCGCAGTACCCGACGCCACAATACCCGACGCTGGGCTATCCCCAGCCGGGTTTTGGATACTCTCCATATGGGTACAACCCATATCCTTATCCCCCGACTCCTCCTCCTCCTCCTCCACTGCCCCCACAGCCGCCGGTGGACTTGCAGGAGACTCTGGCCTCCTGGTGAGCTGAGGCCAAGGCTCAGCTCACCAGGGAGGTTGAGAGCCGCCTACCGATGACGGTGCCATCTCAGGTTCCCGTACGTCCAAGGCGGCACACTCCCTCACCACCTCTGGACTCCAGGGCTCTCCCGTCTGGGTCCAGAGAGGGGCAGGACACGCTTCCTTGGGGGCTTCCTAAGGGGTCCATTCCTCCCCCTGGTCGGGAAAGGGAGTCTTTTTCCTCTTCCTCCTCCTCCTCTTCACCCTCGGACTCTTCGGATTCCTCTGATGTTTGCTCCAAAAGGGACGACGAGCCACGCTCTCCGTCGAAGCCCAGGCCAAGGACTCCTCTGAAGTCTCCTCTGGAAGATCCTTCTTTTACGGAGTTGCTAAGGAAAATCCAGGAGGTTCATCAGTGGCACTCTTTGGAACCAGATCCTCAATGTCTGAAACTTGCTGAGCATCTGGATTTGCCCGTGACAGCTCCTAATTTGGTGCCACCCTGGATAGAGCCTCATGCCGACCTTGTCACCACCATATGGAAACAGCCATCGGCTCTAACCCCACTTCCGCGGAAGTCGAACAGGCTGTACGAGGCTCCTGAGGGTGTTGATTTTCTAGATTCTCACCCTCGTGCCAACTCGGTCATGATTAGCGCCGCTCACGGCCGGTTGGCCAACTCAAAATATCTCAGCTCGTCGCCACCTGACAAAGAATCACGCCTTCCGGACCAGTATGGAAAGAAAATCTTTGCTTCCTCCATGCTGGGGATTAGGGCCCTGAATTATGTCGTCCATATCGGGGACTACCGGAAGGCCATTCTGACTCAGGTGGAAGCCAAACTGGATTCTTTGCCAGACTCCCAGGTCAAGCAGGAGTTGGCTGATCTTGTCCGCTCTGCACATTCGGGCCAGTCGACACATGCTTCGTGCAACCTACGATGCAGTGGACACTGCTGGACGGAGCTCAGCTTTCACCGTAGGCTTACGTCGTCATGCTTGGCTCCACGTGTCAGGGTTGGTCCCGGAAGTGCAATCCGCTATCCAGGAAGCGCCCTTCCGGGGGTCGGTGCTTTTCGGCGGTGATGTCAAGGACATCATCACCGATTTGCAGGAGAAGGGGATGGCACTGAAGTCTGTCTACTCCATGTACTGCCCCTACCAGCAGCAGCGCCGTCCCTTTCGCAGACAGAATCGGCCCAAGGCGAAACCCCAGGGAAGGCGGGCCACTAAACGCTGGGCCCCCACAGCTGCTAAGCCCCCCTACCCAAAAAAGCAGCGGGTGCTTCAGCTGTGGCACTGCCCCACACCACCTGACTCCTTCCTTCTCTGACAGCCTCCGGACTCCCCCGGAGGAACCGGTAGTAGGGAGGTTTCCCTCCACCTTCCGGGCTGGGAGAGGATAACTTCAGATTCTTGGGTGCTTCAGCTCATCGCAGAAGGACACTCGACAGAGTTTCTTCAGAAACCACCTCGCCACCCCCCTCTAAAGTCGTCATATTCAAGGGAACACCTTCTCTTGGTCCAGGAGGAAATTTCAGCTCTACTTCTGAAACAAGCTATAGAACCTGTCCCCCTTCATCTGCAAGGGACGGGTTACTATTCCCATTTCTTCCTGGTCCCAAAGAAGACAGGAGATCTCAGGCCAGTTCTGGATCTCAACTCCCTGAATCTCTTTGTGGAATACAAAAGGTTCAGGATGCTCCCGTTGCAGAGCCTCCTGCCCCTCTTCCGGCTGGGTCAATGGCTGTGTGCCCTGGATATGCAGGATGCTTACCTGCACATTTCCATTCGCCCGTCTCACCGCAAATACCTTCGTTTTGCGTTGCAGGGGGACCACTGCCAATTCAAGGCACTTCCGTTTGGCCTATCCTCGGCGCCCCGAGTGTTTACCAAATGCCTGGCAGTGGTGGCGGCCTACCTGCATACCACGGGGGTGCAGGTTTTCCCGTACCTGGACGATTGGCTCCTGGCGGCCTCATCCAGGGAGAAACTCCTGCGCTGCCTCGCTCTTACCCAGCAGGTTTTTGCCTGCCAGGGTATTACCATCAACCATTCCAAGTCTCACCTGATCCCATCCCAGAGACTACAGTTTATCGGGGCGATTCTAGACACGACCATTGACAGGGCCTTCCTGCCACCGGACAGGGCATCCACCCTCCAGACTCAGATAAGTCTGCTGTCCGGCCGCAGGCGGGTCTGTGCAAGGTCAGTCCTTTGCCTTCTTGGGCTCATGGTGGCTGCTGTCCTGACAGTTCCTCGCTCTCGACTCCACATGAGAGTTTCTCAGTGGACTCTCCGCTCCCAGTGGGATCAGTTAGTGGATGACTTAGATCACCCAGTTCTAGTCTCCTCGCTGATGCTTCGAGACTTGCAGTGGTGGATGGTTCGAGAGAACCTGTTCCGGGGAGTTCCTTTCTTTCGTCCTCCCCCTTCCCAGACTCTAACCACAAACGCCTCGGGCGAAGGTTGGGGAGCCCATCTAGGTCCCCATCGGACCCAGGGCTCCTGGTCCAAGCTTGAACAAACACTCCACATCAATGTGCTCGAGCTTCGGGCAGTGTTGTACGCTCTCCAAGCCCTTCACCAATACATCCTTCCCAGCCACCTAGCTGTCCAGATAGACAACATGTGCATGGTTTGGTACATCAACAAACAAGGGGGGGACTCGGTCCTACCCTCTTTGCAGGGAAACAATGAGGGTTTGGGATTGGACAACACAACACGACCTTCACCTCACGGCAATTCATGTTCCGGGAGTCGACAACATGGTAGGCAAGCTAAGTCGCTCTTCTGCTCTGACTCACGAGTGGGAACTGGACCAAGGGGTCCTAGACAATATCGTCTGACTTTGGGGAACACCACAGGTCGACCTGTTCACATCCCCTCTAAACGCAAAGCTTCCCGTCTTCTGTTCGCTCGTTCCAGAGCGAGGCGTTTTCTGGAGAGACGCTCTGTCTCTAGACTGGAAGGACAGATTAGTCTGTGCCTTTCCCCCAATTCCACTTATCCCATGAGTCTTGTAGAAACTAGCTTCAGAAGGAGCACGAATGATTCTGATTGCTCCTTTCTGGCCCAGGCAAGTTTGGTTCTCTCTTCTACAACAGTAGTCAGAGGATCCTCCTCTTCCTCTTCCTCTATCTCGAGGTTTATTGACCCAGGATCAAGGGACCCTGGTCCATCCAGCCCTCAGATCTCTTCAGCTGCACGCATGGCTCCTGCAAACTTAGCTTAGTCCCGTTTTGGGGTGTCTCCCCAAGTGGCGGAGATTTTGGTGGAGGCTAAAAAACCCTCCACTAGATCCACCTACGCCATGAAGTGGAACAGATTCTCTATCTGGGCTGCTTCCAAGAACGTGGAACCCTCTCCTGTTCAGCGGGGCTTCTGCTGGAATATCTACGTCATTTGTTTGACCTGGGTCTCATTCATTCTTCTCTGAAGGTACACATGGCTGCCATCTCGGCCTGTCATGTCCCCTTTGCAGACCAGAAATTTGCTCAATTGGAGGTCTCTAAGACCTTTCTCAGAGGAGTTCTCCATCTGAGACTCCCTATACGTACTCCTGCTCCTCCTTGGGACTTGAACTTTGTTCTCGAGAAACTTACTTTGCCTCCCTTTGAACTGGCAGCTTCCGTGGAATTGAAGTTCCTTTCGTGTAAGACTCTCTTCCTGGTGGCCATCACTTCTGCTCGGAGAATTTCCAAGCTCCAGGCCCTGATGTGTAAAATTCCATACTTGATTTTTCACAAGGAACGTGTTGCTCTGCGCACGAACCCTAAGTTTCTCCCTAAGGTAGTAGCGGAGTCTACTCTAAATCAGTCCATAGAGTTACCCGCCTTTTTCACGCAGTACTGTAATCAAAGGGAGTATTTACTCCATACTATGGATGTTCACCGGATTCTGAGATACTACACCAACAGGACGAAGGATCTCAGAAAGACTGATCAGTTGTTCGTCCCTTTTGCTCATAAACGAGAAGGCAATGCTGATCTTACTTCGAGATACAGCTCTTGCAGCAGGTAACACCATTAGAACTGAAGCCGGCAGGCGTCAGGACCCCACGGAAAAAATTCTAGCTAGCTATCTTCAGCGGGGACCGCCCCCGACGCCGGTCCCGCCTCCGATGTCAGGCGTGGTACATAAGGGGCGTGTCCCCCAGAATCTCAGTTCTTTCCCCCGTCGACTTGCATGCCTCGACCCTCCTGTCTTAGTCTAGCGCGCGACGCGTGGTTGCTGAACTTTCCTACGGGAATTTACTCCTACTTCAAATATTTTTTCGCTGATGTCCTCGCCAACCTCCGGCATACATCAAGTGTGCTTTAGGAAGCAGAGATCCCCTTTAGGACCCCCACACGGCCTGCGTCCGGTGCCTGGGCCCAGAGCACGACTCCCAGGCCTGTTCCTCTGCCAAGGGTTTAATAGTCGCACGAGGATCCGCGACAGAAGGCTCTTCAGGCATTCCTGCTAGAAGAGAAATTGAGAGCCATGTCCTCTAAGGGGAATCTTGAAATCCCACAAGCACGCCTGAAAGAAGAGAAGGAGAAGGACCCTTCCAGGTCTCCAACTCGGGCCTCCGAGTCCCGCAGCTCCGGGTCGAAGTCAGACCGGTCTCCATCCAGGGCCTCTTCTCTCCCCCCAGCTGCAGTTCCAGTTTCTCGCTCTTCTCAGGCCCCTCCCACCAGGCCGTCATCCTCCTCCGCCCCCAAGGCCTCGGCGAAGTCCGGGGAGCGTCACCACCACCACCATAAGTCGGGCTCCCGCCCGTCGGCACCCGACGTCCGTCCTCTTCAGTTCCGCCCGGAAAACTTTAGAACTTACCCCTGAAGAGGCCGGTGAGATCGCACGGCTCGACCTCCGTCGACCGCCCGTTACCCCTCGAGCGGGCCGGGCGGCCGTGAGACCGTCGTCGGCCAAGTCTTCCATCGGACGTCGGTTGGGGACCGGCGTCCGCCCCATGCCTGAGAAGAGGACTCCTGTGCCCGACCCGTCGGGCAGGAGTCGCTAACGGAGGAAGATCTGACGAGCCCGAGGACCAGACGGGCAACCCCGCCTCGTGCAGTCTCCCAGGACTTCCTCGCCGCCCGAGGTCTCTGTGGAGCGCCGCTGACCCGACGACCGCCCCGCGCCTGGGCCGTCGTGCCGGGCTTGTCTTTAGCGGATGTGAAGGATCTTCACATACTGGTGGGACACCATCAAGAAGGACGTGGCGCCCACCGCTCTTCCTCCTCCTCCGCCCGCCCCTTCGCCTGCTGGGTCGGTTAGCTGCTCAGCTCTCCCAGGGAGTCCAGATCTCCTCCCGGGGTTCGAACAACAAAGAGAAGACCTCCGTCAAGATCTTCTTCTGGTTCACTCAGCCCCAAGAGGTCCAGGAGACGCCGACGTTCGCCGTCGACGGAGGACACGGGATCAGTTTACTCCACCTCTAGATCCCCATCTCCAATCTCCATCCCTTCTCCGGACCCACGTGAGATGCCACGGTCTCCTCCGGATGACCCCTCATTCATGGATATCATGCGCCATATCCAGGAGAACATGGGGTGGGATGCGGAAGAGTTAGACCCGGAAAGGTTACGCCTTGCCAAGTATCTTCGGCAGAAGGACCCCAAGCCTGTGGTGGTGCCACCCTTGGTGGACACTTTTGTGGACGTCACCAAGGCCGCGTGGAAGCGTCCACATTCGTTACCGGCGGTGCCGAAGAAAGCTGACCGTCTATACAAGGCTCCTAAGGAGGACCAGTATTTGACGCACCAACCTCAGGCCGATTCTCTGGTCATAACAGCCTCACATGACCGGTCACAGAGGCCGCAGCATTTGAGCACCCTGCCACCGGATCCAGAATCCAAGCAACTGGACTCTCTGGGCAGGCGCACGTATGCTTCCGCTACCTGCGCCATCAGATCCTTAAATTACTTGACCCACATGGTTCAGTTTCAGAACGCTCTCTGGGAACAGGGTCTGGAGGTAGCTGAGAAACTACCCAAAGGTGAGCAGAAGGAGGAGATGCTCCAGCTCCTCCACTCGGGTTCAGACGTGGGGACCCAAGTGCTTAGAGCCGCGTACGATTCCGCGGACTCATCGGCCCGAGCAGCAGCTTCCGGCGTTTGCCTCCGGAGACACTCCTGCCTTCATGTCTCCGGCTTCACCCTGGATGTCCAGAAGAACATTATGGACGCCGCTTTCGAGGGAGATGTGTTATTTGGTAATCCTTCGGAGAAGATTATTACCAAACTACAAGAGGCCGGGAAGGCGGTGAGGTCAGTACAGGCTATGTACCGTCCTAGGCTCGGTTCCTTTCAGAGGAACCAAAGCCGCTTGTGGGCAGACACAGAGGCAACAGCCCCGCCTCGCACACACAACAGAGGGGCTCTGGTTTCCGCAGAGAACCAGGGTAAACAGCCCGCTAGCAGAGGTCACGCACCCCTAGGCTCCACCTCAGCTAACGGCCCATCTACCGCCACAGCATGACTTCTTTCCGGCCCCCGCCCCTCAGGATCAACAGGAAATTATGGTCGGGGGTCGCATTATGAACTTCCTGCCGGGATGGCAGGCGATCACCACCGACAGGTGGGTTCTGCAGTTGGTCAGTGTCGGCCACTTTATAGAGTTCGCAGGAAAGCCACCCTCGAGGCCTCCTCTGCTCTCCCGGTGTCCGGGTCAGCACGGAACCCTAATTTGGCAAGAAGTACTCACGCTCCTAAAAAAGGGGCGATAGAGTACGTCCCAGGGAACCAGAGAGGACAGGGATATTATTCTCACTTCTTCCTGGTTCCCAAGAAAACAGGGGACCTCTGTCCGATTCTGGACCTAAGCGACCTCAATATGTCGGTCGCATACAAGAGATTCCGCATGGTGACCCTTCCAGGTCTTATCCCCAGGCTGAAACAAGGCGCCTTTTTAGCGTCCCTAGACATGCAGGACGCGTACCTGCATATCCCCATAGCTCAAGCGCATCAGAGGTTCCTGCGCTTCGAGTTTCTAGGCCAGACCGTACCGGCCAGGTCGGTCCTTCGTCTGCTCGGACACATGGCTGCGGCCATTCCTACAGTCCCTCTCGCACGACTCCACATGCGAATAACCCAGTGGATGCTCAAGGCGCAATGGGACCAAAGGCAAGACCATTTGCAGCATCTGGTCAGGATCACGAAATCCGTGATCCGCGACTGGCAGTGGTGGCTAGCCCCGGCCGCTTTCACAGGGTGTCTCGCTTGCAGCGCTGTCCCCGGAGATAACCCTCACCACGGACGCTTCAGGTCTCGGGTGGGGGGCACACTTAGATGGGGTGAAGTCTCAG
The DNA here is from genome assembly GCA_016271365.2 of Neoceratodus forsteri. Taxonomy (NCBI): domain Eukaryota; kingdom Metazoa; phylum Chordata; order Ceratodontiformes; family Ceratodontidae; genus Neoceratodus; species Neoceratodus forsteri. The sequence goes on along the minus strand of CM028132.1, from coordinate 406,122,226 downwards.
GGTGCATGGACCCCATTGGAGGCTCATCTCCATATCAATGTCCTAGAGATGAGGGCGGTCCTCTATGCACTTCAGGCCTTTCAGCCGATAATTCCACCGTGCACTATCCTGCTTCAGACAGACAAGACGGCGGTAATGTATTACCTCAACAAGCAAGGAGGCGCACACTCTTACCCCCTTTGCAGGGAAGCCATGAGGGTGTGGGATTGGGTAATCGGACATGGCGCAAACCTGATTGCGGTTCACGTTCCCGGGGTGGACAACACGATCGCAGACGGCCTGAGTCGCTCCCAGGCCAGAGTCCACGAGTGGGAACTTCTTCAGGAGGTGGCAGAGGATCTGTTCCTTCGATGGGGAACTTCAGAGCTGGATTTATTCGCAACCCCATCCAACGCAAAACTGCCCAATTTTTGCTCGCTAGGTCCAGGTCCTGGTGTTTTCTGGCGAGACGCGTTGTCCCTCTCCTGGGTGAACAGATTCCTCTATGCCTTCCCTCCCTTCCCATTGATCCAAAGAGTTCTTCTCAAACTGCGCAGGGAGCACGCGCAAATGATTCTGGTGGCCCCGTTCTGGCCCAGACAGATATGGTTCCCCTTGCTGGCACAGCTATCTCGGGAACCCCCGCTCCCGTTACCGCTCAGCTCCCACCTACTGTCTCAGGAGAAAGGTTCATTGCTCCATCCGGATTTGCGTTCTCTGAAGCTGCATGCTTGGCTCCTAGAGACATAGCCATCTTGTGTCACGGGGTCTCGCAAGAGGTTGCAGAGGTTTTCTCGGCAGCCAGAAAGCCGGCAACGCATGCTACATATGCCATGAAATGGCGCCGTTTTTGTTTATGGTCATGGGCTCGTGACCTTTCCCCTTTAGGTTGTCCTGTGGGAGTAGTTTTGGATTATCTCCTCTCCCTTTTTCATTCAGGCCTAGCCTACTCCTCTATTAAGGTACATCTTTGTGCCATTTCTGCCTATCACCCCGGTGGGACAGCGACTATAGCTCAATTGGACGCCTCGGAATTTCTAGGGAGTGTTACACCTTAGGCCTCCCATTAGGGACCCTGTGCCTCCATGGGATCTGCTCTTTGTCCTGGAACAACTCACCCTCCTCCTTTGAACCTGCTGCCGGATTACGAGCTACGCTTTCTGTCGTGGAAGACGTTATTTTGGTTGCTGTTACTTCAGCCAGAAGGATTTCTGAGCACGCCTCATGTGCAAAGAGCCTTATTTGTTTTTCACCGGACAGAGTATCCCTGAGGACGAACCCTAAATTTTTGCCTAAGGTGGTTTCGACACTCACTTTAAACCAGGATATCAACCTTCCGGTCTATTTCCCGAGTTACTCTAATAGAGGAGAGGCTTTGCTCCACACCCTGGATGTTCACCGCAGCCTGAGGTATTACCTTAACAGAACTAAACCCTCTCGGGGTTCTGATCAGCTTTTTGTCTCCTTCTCCCAGAGAATGAAGGGCCAACCAGTATCCAAACAGACTTTGTCCCGCTGACTTGTCCAGTGTATTTCGTACTGTTACGAGATTAAACAAAAGCCTCTCCCGGGTTCTATCCGGGGTCATTCTACCAGGGGTATGGCCACTTCCTTTGCAGCACTTAGGAATGTCTCCATTTCGGCTATTTGCGCTGCAGCCACTTGGAGTTCTGTGCATACCTTTATCAGGCACTACAGTCTGGACATCGCCTCTCGGCGAAGAGCCGGTTTTGGCCTAGCGGTGTTGCAGGGTCTCCTGTCCTGAGTCAGGGCTTGGAATGTTATTTCTTGTCTTTCTACCTCCTCCCGGATCTTCTGGTAGTGTTACTGCTTGGGAATCAGTCCTAATGGTGTTACCTGCTGCAAGAGCTGTATCTCGAAGTAAGATAGTACAGTTACGTAAGAACTTACCGTAACAGTAGATCTTCGAGAACAGCTCTTGCAGCAGGTACCTTCCTGCCCACCTTCCCTCTTAGAGGAGGCAGGGCTCTGCTCCTGCTAGTATCGGGATTTTCTCCCTGATTGTCTTCTGACGGTGGATCCTTGGTCTCCCATTCTGATGTCATCCTGCGGCCGGGAGTCTCCGGCGGGAGAACTGGGGATTCTGGCGGGACCGCCCCCTTATGTACCACGCCTGACGTCGGAGGTGGGACCGGCGTCGGGGGCGGTCCCCGCTGAAGATAGCTAGCTAGAATTTTTTCCGTGGGGTCCTGACGCCTGCCGGCTTCAGTTCTGATGGTGTTACCTGCTGCAAGAGCTGTTCTCGAAGATCTACTGTTACGGTAAGTTCTTACGTAACTGTACTTTTCTATGCAATGCCTATCTAAGTGGTTGGCTCATTACATCATTTTCTGTTATGACAAATACAACAAGACCCTCCCGAGTCAAGTAAGAGGCCACTCCACCAGAGGAATAGCTGCCTCAGTGGCTTGTTTCAAAAATGTGTCAGCGGCAGATATCTGTGCTGCTGCCACCTGGACTTCCGTCCACACCTTTACTAAACACTACAGTTTGGATATTGCCTCTCGCCGTAGAGCAGGCTTCGGGCTGGCTCTTCTGCAAGGCCTCTTATCTTGAAGCTTGCATAGCTAGAACTGCTTCTTGGAGTAGATTTCCTCCTCCCAGTGCCTCTCTTTGTTCCAGACTGCTTGGGATTCAGTCCTGTATGTAATTACCTACTGCAAGAGCCCTCTCGAAGTAAGGTAGTACAGTTATGTAAGAACTTACCGTAACAGTAGATCTTCGAGAGAGGCTCTTGCAGTAGGTAATACCTTCCCGCCCTCCATCCCCCTAGGTTTTTTTCAACTCCTTTTCCAGTGATGGAAACATCCGCTCCTCTCTCATCCAGCCTTTTCTGGCCTGTGGCGGGAAAGAACTGGAAGGTGGGCGTCAGACACCGCCCCTTTATACCGACGTCTCCTGACTCCGGTCACCTGACGTGGGGGCGGTCCCTCGCCAGGGACTGCTAGCTAGAAATTTTTCCGTGGGGTCATGCCACCTGCCAATGTCAGTCCTATATGTAATTACCTACTGCAAGAGCCTCTCTCGAAGATCTACTGTTACAGTAAGTTCTTACGTAACTGTACTTTCTGCCGACACTGACTGACCTCCCAACAAAGAGTCCAAGCATTTGGACCATTCGGGGCAGAAGGTCTGTTCGGTGTCCTCATTGGGCCTTCGTCAGGCAAGTTCGGCCGTCATCATGGCACACTTCTCCTATGCCCTTCTCGGGTCATTGGATGAATTCCTCCCACATCTCCCTGCGGACATGCAGACCACGGTTAAGCAGGTCCGGGACCAGGGCTGTGCTTTTGCCAAACAGCAGCTCCAGATGGCTCTGGACATTGGGGACTCTTATGCTCGCTTGATGGCTGCCACAGTTGCTTCTCACTGTAGGGCTTGGCTGAGGCTCTCCTCCTTCCTGGCGGATACTCAGCACAAGTTAGCAGATGTGCCTTTCCTTGGGACCGACTTGTTCGGCCCAGGAATGGCCGGTCACCTACAGCGCATACAGCAGTCCAGTGCCACCTTGGACGCTACTTCTGCCAAGAGTTCTTTGGGCAAGAACCAGCAGAAAAAAAGAAGAAGCCTTTTTGGCACTCTTCCCCTGTGGTTCAGTAGTTCTTCTTCCAGGGAGGATAGCAGCATCAGCAGCAGGCTCAAGCTTGGCGCCCTCGGCCCAAGCCTGGACCCCAAGAGGCCTGCAGAGGAGGCCAAGGCTCAGGCCCTGGAGCTTCCTCCTCCTCCAAGCCTGCTCAGTGACAGGGTGGGGCTTGCCACCCCTATTCCCATCATGCCAGCTCTGGGTCTTCCCGTAGGGGACCGGCTCCACCACTTTCTTTCCGCCTGGTCCGCTATCACTACGGACAGGTGGGTTCTCGAAGTGGTCGGTCAGGGACTGCCTCTAGAATTCAAGCAGTACCCTCCCAGCCAAGCCAAGCCCCTTGGGAAGAATGGATTTCCGCATGCACCCAGTCAGCTGTTTGAGATGACATCGCTCAGTTCCTCCTCAAGGAGGCAGTAGCTCTTGTGGCGGATCCATCTGCAGACCCAGGCTTTGTCTCCAGGTACTTCCTGGCGCCCACGCAGATGAGGGTCTGGCACCCCATTCTAGATCTCCACGACCTGAATCAATAGCTCAGGTCACGCACCTTTCGGATGGTCACTCTATCCCAGATCATACCATCCTTGGAGCGAAACATGTGGTTCCGTTTACTGGATCTGAAGGACGCATTCTTTCACGTCCCAATCCATCCATCCATCCCATCAGCGGTTCCTCCGCTTCAGGGTCGAAGGGACCCTGTACGAGTTCCAAGCCATGCCATTCGGCCTGTCATTGGCCCCACGGGTCTTCACTAAATGTATTGCAGTGGTGGCGGGCCATCTCCAGCGTTTGAAGGGGGGGTCAGAATTTACCCTTACCTCAGTGATTGGCTTCTTGCAGGTTCCACCCAACAGGAGGTGGAGAGGTCCAGGGACCTGGCCCTCCAAACCTGCTCCCAGCTCGGCCTCCTGATCAACGAGGCCAAGTCGGAACTCGTGCCTTCTCAGGTGATGGGCTTCATCGGGGCAGAGCTCGGCTCCCGGCGAACAGTGCGGAGGTTCTCTCCTCCTTTGCCCAGTCATTTCTGGTTGGGCACTTGCGCCCTGCCCGGGGTTTTCTGCGCCTTCTGGGTTACATGGCGGCGTGCGCCTCAGTGGTCCATTGGGCCCAGTGGCACGTGCGCCCCCTGCAATGGGAGCTGGCCGCCCAGTGGACTCGGCACAACGGTCATTTCGACCAGCTGATCACTGTAACCCAGAAGATGTGGGATGCTCTCCAGTGGTGGACTGCCCCAGAATGGTTACAGGAAGGGATCCCGTTTGTCCGCCCGAGCCGACGGTCGTCCTCACGACCGATACCTCTCTCATGGGCTGCGGAGCCCACATGGGGGACAACAGGGCCCATGGGCTCTGAACCCCCGAGGAGTCCCGATGCCACATCAACCTGTTGGAGCTCAGAGCAGTCAGACTGGCACTGTCAGTTTTCGCTTCTCAGCTCCGGGGTCAAGTGGTTCAAGTCCAGATGGACAATACCACGACCATGTACTACCTCAACAAACAGGGTGGCATGCACTCCCGTCTGCTATGCAAGGAGGCGCTCCACATCTGGACCCTCATGAGTCGGTTGCAGGCGGATCTCCTAGCCATCCATGTGGCAGGAGCCTCGAACCAGCTGGCGGATGCTCTCAGCCACATAGGCCAGACATCCCACGAGTGGTCTCTCCATCCAGAGGTAGCTTAATGCCTGTTCTCCCATTGGGGCAAACCAACGGTGGACCTGTTTGCCTCCATTGAAAACAGCAAGCTGAGGCTGTTTCATGCCCGCCCCCCTCAGCAGGGCTTGCTGCAGGGGGATGCCTTCTCGAGGCCATGGACCCCAGGCATTCTCTTCGCCTTCCCTCCATTTCCCTTGATCCACAAGGTGTTACTCAAGGTGAGGAGGGACAAGGCGAAGGTGATTCTGCTAGCCCCAGACTGGCCGCGCCAGTTCTGGTATCCAGATCTCCTCAGCCTCAGCTGCAGGCCCCAGAGCAGCTTTGTACATGCCTGGACCTGATATCTCTGAACCAGGGGAAGGTCTTCCATCCGGACCTTCAATTCCTGCACCACACAGCCTGGTACCTGAGCGGCTAGAGTTCCAGGCTTTGGGTCTCTCCAAAGATATCTACACCGTGGTGGAGGCATCTAGAAAGGAATCGACCAGGAAATGTTATGCCTTCAAATGGAAAAGGTTTTCCATTTGGTGTCAGGGTAAGGGTCTGGACCCCTTATCCTGTTCTGTGGCTAACATTCTCAACTACCTTTGGTCTCTCTCCAAAGGGGGATCTTCGGTCATCGACCCTTAGGGTGCACCTGGCAGCTATTTCTGCTTACCGGGCATGGGCCGGTCAGCCAACATGGGCACAGGATACAGTGGTCAGGCGCTTTTTCAAAGGCCTGGATCACATATCCCCTGCGGTGCATGAACCTCTTCCTCCGTGGGATCTTCTGCTGGTACTGGCAAAGCTCATGGGCAAGCCATTCGAACCAATGTGCAAGTGTGAGCTGTCACACTTGTGGAAGATGGCCTTCCTGGTGGCTATCACGTCTGCCAGAATGACAGGGGAGCTCCAGGCGCTTTCGGTGGACTCCCCTTATCTGGTCTTCCACAGGAACAAAGTTGTCCTGCGCCCCCACCCGAAATTCCTTCCGAAGGTGGTGTCAGAGTTTCACCTTAACCAGGTGTTGACTCTGCCAGTATACTACCCTAATTACACCTCGGAGGCCAAGTACAGGCTCCATACCTTGGACCTGAGACGTGCTCTCTCCTATTACAAGGAGAGGATGGCGGAAATTCATGGAGAGGTTCGCCTGCTGTTTGTCACCTACGCTGAAGCCGCTTCTGGCAGACCAGCAGCCAAACGGGCCATTGCAAGTTGGATTACATCATGCATAGGTCTGTGCTATGAGTTGACGGGCATAGAGCCTCCCAGAGGGATAAGAGCTCATTCTACCTGCCATACTGCTACATCGGTGGATGCTTCCAGGGACATCCCTATCCAGGAAATCTGCCGGGCTGCTACCTGGAAGTCAGCAAACACCTTCATCACCCACTACCACATCGACCTTGAGTCATGCCGGGATGCTGGTTTTGGAACCTCAGTTCTCCAATCTCTGTTCCCTAAGTAGGGGGTGTGCACCTTGCCTCCCTCCTCCCGCCAATCCTGCCAATAAGTGTGGATGAACAACATCCATGATCCTAGAAGAGCAGGGTACTCACCTGTAACAGTAGTTCTAGGAGTGGTATATGTTGTTCATCCACACGGACCCACCCGACCTCCCTGGCTGCGGACACACACAACCTGGCTAAGATCTGGCGTCACGGGGCAGAGCTGAGGTATATACCACCTGGGTGGGTGGGAGGAGCCAGCATGAAGACTTCCGGCAAGATTTAAAGGGGAAAGGGACATGCCAATAAGTGTAGATGAACAACATATACCACTCCTAGAACTACTGTTACAGGTGAGTAACCTGTTCTTTTAGTTGCTATTACTTAAGCTCGACATAGAATTCTTAGATACTATACGCACCATACCCAGGACTGCGAAAGTCCTCAGTTGCCTGTTTAGTTTGCCCCTGGGAAAGAGGGCGTTCCAGTTTCTCAGCAGGTTTATCCAAATGGTTGGCCAGCTGCATTACTTTTTGTTATAGGTAGTACGGTAAAGGACTTCCTGGTGTGATTCAGGGCCATTCTGCCAGAGGCATTGCCACGTCTGTTGCCTGTTTCAGGAATATGTCAGCTGCAGAAATCTTTGCTACTGCTACTTGGATTGAGTCCACAGTTTCATGAAGCACTACAGTCTAGACTTTGCCTCTAGGGGAAGAGCAGGCTTCAGCATATTGGTGCTTCATGGCCTTCTGTCTTAGGCCTCTGGCCTTCTGCCACCCAGACTGTCCTGCTGTCAGAAATTGCTTGGGACTCATTCCATAGGTGTGACCTGATGAAAAAGATGTCCCCAAAGAAGATAGAGTAGTTAAGTAAGAACTTTGCCATAACAGTAGATCTTCGAAGGAATCTCTTTCAGGTCATGCCGACCCACCCTCTGTCCCCCTTTTGTGGATTTCAGGCTTCCTCACTCCTGTTTTTCTTCGTGGGAGGGATCACTTGTGGATCCCATTCTTCACAGGGGCTGGGTGCCCTCACTTTCTCTCCTCTTTCCTTTCGAGTTTTGTGCCCTCCTTCACGGTTTTGGCTCTTGCCCGGCCCTATCTCTGGGCCCGGCTTCCTGCAGTCTCCAGCTGCCGTAGATATTGGGCATTTTTTTGCCCTCTCCGAGCACCTCGGGGTGTGGCCTTCCAGGCCCTCCTCGTCCGGGTCTTGACATCTCTGTTAGGCTTCTTGATTTGACCCAGGAGCTTTTTTTGCTCCTTCTGCCTTGATTTTTGGGCAGCTCTATTCTTTCTCTCCTGGTTCCCTGTCGGGAGATCCTCCAAGTACGGTCTACAGTGAGGAACAGAACTGAGGAAGAAGGGGTCACCCATGCTTATGTCAGGTAGATGACAACAGACGTCACTGTGGGCGGCCCCTAATAAACTGCTGTAGACAAGTTTGTGTGTATGTGTGATTCTAGTGCCTAACAGCATAAGTTTCATAGGTGTGACATGATGAAAGAGATTCCCTCGAAGATCTGTTAAGGTAAGTTCTTACATAATTGTTCTTTCTTTATACATGCCCCAAGTTCTTGCCCAAGGTAGTGTCGGAGTTTCACTTAAATCAGCCTCTTCTGCTGCCTACATACTTTCCTAACCTCCAGAATGAAGGAGAGAGCATTCTCCAATCTTTGTATGTCAGAAGGTCTCTGAAGTTCTACCTTGACAGAACCAAGGACTTCAGACACACTAAGCAGCTCTTTGTCTCCTTTGATCCTATTTGTATGGGACACCTTGTTTGGATCTAATGCATTTCTGCTTGGATTGTCAGTTGTCTTTGTCACTGCTGTGCTGTAGTGCAGGTCAAGTTGAAAGGCCAGGTACATGCCTACTTCGCCAGTGCAGTTGCCATGTCATTGGCAGAGATTTGCTTAGTTCCAGTCGGTGATATTTGCAGAGCTGCAGCTTGAGCACAGTGCACACCTTTGTCAAACACTATGCCCTGGATGTCCATGCCAGGCAACATGCCTCATTTGGCAGGACCATTTTCAATGATCTTTTGTTCTGAGTGTACCTCAGCTCCCATTGCCCTCACCTGGGGGGCCTTTTATCTGAGTTTCGTACTCTAACTAATTCATGTGAATCTCAGCTGAATATTGGTTCCTGGAAGATACAAAAATTATGTACTCACCATAATTCTTGATCGTCTAGGAGTACATTCATCATTGATTGACACACCCACCCACCATCCCCCAGGCTCACTGTAACCTGTTTATTGGTCTTAACCCCTTGTAGTTGGTTTGGGCTTTGAAGACACTGTGTTTCTAATCTGTTGACCCTTCTTACATGGGTCACCAGGGCTATCTTATGCCCTTAGGTTAGTTCATAAGATTAGGTAATGCTGCACCTCCTTGGCAAAAAAGGTACTGAGGTGGCTGAGGGCTGGTGCTGTGGTAAACCTGTGCTGTGAGCTCTCCCTCACGGTGCCTTGAATGCACACAGCTTACTTCAGTGCCAGCCCTCCCCAAAAAATCTGGTTCCCATAGGGTCCTAGCGCTTCCGGCTCAGAACCCATTCGTATGAATCAGTGGTGAAGATATTCCTAGAAGATCAAGAATTATGGTGAGTACATCATTTTTATTTCTCCTCTACCCATTCATCTGTCCATTTCAGAACCCTGTGGTTCAGTAGGATTCATTTTGTCTAGCAGCCTTCCGTACTATCTGGCTAAGGGCTGGTACTGTACCTTGCCCAGACAGGTCTAGGGATGTATTCCAATTTGGAAGAAAATCCTCTGTGATGGATGTCCCAATACACGTGGATGTGCCCGCCCCCTCCCCAGGTGTAGGGGGTCCTGTTGTTATTCAAGTGTAAGAGAAGGAACACTGTTCTGCATCCTTGTTGCTTGATTTACCTTGTAGAATTACTCATTGAGATAAAGAAGGAGCCTGTGTAACTCAACTAGAGTTACCTTATCTCAGGCCACCAACAGTCTGGGGACCAGCTGCCAAAAAATTAGAATTGGTTTTGCTTACATAAATCACAAACATAATTTCAGCCAATCAGCACACAGCATTACTGTACTTCTTATCTGTGTACAGCGTACTGTCATGCAGGAGCGCTAGCATGGAGCAATCCTCTTCAACGGTCCCAAAGAAATAGGGGGCATGCGCCCCTTTCATAATCTCAGAAAACTGGACAAGTACATCGACCAAGAAAAATTTAAGATAGTTTCTCTGGGCGCCTTGCTACCTTACCTTAATCATCAGGATTGGCTAGCATCTCTGGATTTGCAGGATGCATATCCGCATATACTGGTGCACCCCCACCACCACGAGTACCTCCACTTCTGCATGAAGGGGCAACATTACCAGATCTTATCTGTGTCAGTCTTCACCATTCATCACTACTGGCATACTGTGCTGGAGCTAGGACCCCACAGGAGACTTTTTTTTTTTCTATGGGCGGAGTCGACGCAGTGTCGGCACCGCCCTCGAGGCAGACGTTCCACGTGGTGCTCGCAGGTTGGCAGTTATCTGTCGTCGACTCTGCCCTAGCCTCAGTTCTTCTTCTCCCGCCTTTGAGTGTAGATCTCATGTGGAGACTACAAGCAAGTGCGTACTTCGGGTTTCGCTGTCTAGTTTAGCCAGTTTAGTTCTCGGTTCTGTTTTGCCCTGCTCGATGTCGCTCCTGGTGCTAGTAAGACCGTTTCAAATTATTTTCAAGCGGTGTCGAGTACTGTTCACTGTTGTTTTACTGTGCGGTCATGTCTTGTCCAGGGGGCAAGAAGTCATCGAAGGCGGGGCAGCCACCAATGCGTAGGTACCTCTGTGGCTGCCTTTATTCTATGACGGACCAGCATGACCGTTGCCTTTCCTGCCTCGGCCTGGCTCACGACATGGACAACTGCGATGCCTGCTTCTTGATGAACCGTCAAGTTCTTGAAGATACTGCAGCGTTTTAAAGTTGGGCCGTGCACCACCCGACTTGGGGTGGGTTCACACCGGGTCCCTCCCGATCCTATATGGCCCATGGAGGAGGGGGCAGCCACCTTTTCTAGCCTTGCCGTGGTGGGAGCTCCTTCTGCGGTGCAGGAGGCCCAGTCTGCCCCTCTCGGGGGGCGGGCAGGAAGCACCGCTCTGACAGTCGCCTCTTCGGAGGTGAAGGCTCCCCCAGTGTCGTGTCCTGGGGCCTCTGCGTCCGGGCCGGCACCGCCCTCTGTGCCGTCTGGCGGTGCCACCTTTGGCTCCAGTGCTGTTCGCGGTGTTGGAGACCCAGGCAGCGCCGGGACATCCTTCAGCACCGCTTTTGCTTCTGGCGCCGTTTGCGATGCCAGGGATGTCGGCGGTGCTGTGGGAGATGCTGTCTCTGGTCTTAGTGCCACTTCTGACTCTGGTGCCATTCGCAGTGCCGGGGAAGGGGGCGGCGCCACGGTTGGTGCCGCCTTCGACTCCGGTGCCTCTCATGGCATGGGGGAAGAGTGCGGTGCCGCGCTCTGTGCCTTTTCCGACTCTGGTGCCACTCGCGGCACCGGGGAGGATCACGGCTCCAGGAGCAGTGCCGTGCTTGACTCTGATGCCGCTTGCAGTGCCGGGGCTGAAGGTGGTCCAGCTCATGGTCCAGGAACTGGTAGGGATTGGGGAGTGATATGGCATCGGAGCTCTGTGTCCACCTCCTCGGAGGGGGACTCCGGGTCTGATCCGGATTGGCTTCCGGATTGTTCGGAATCTTCCGATCCCTCGGTGCCCAGCACATCGACCCCCACTCAGCCTCCCTCTATGGGTGGGACATTGCCGGCCGGGTTCTGGGGTCAGTGGTACTGACCAGCCGGCAGTGGTCCAGGTGGCCACTGACATGCAACCCGGGACCACTTGTGTGTCTTCTCCTTCTGCTGGGGCATCCCCCTCCTTGGTGTGCTTGGACAGTCCGAGTTTGGGACAGTCCAGGGCACCCCAGGAGGGGGAGGGTTCTGCACTCTGGGTGGATCCTTCGGAGTCCACCTTGGGTTGTCAGTTGCCTAGGCTAGTGGCTATGAGGAAGAGGGCTGTCTCAGAGTCTGAAGGGTCGAGGGGTCAGGGTTTGGTGCTGCGGTCCCTCCCTGGGTCCCGTCTGGGTTCTGGGAGGAGCCGTAGTGTGAACCCTCGCCCTTCTCTGGAATGCTCTTCGAGAGGTACCTCAACTTTGGAGGTCAGGGTCCGTCCTTCTGGACTTACACGGTCCTGGTCACCTCACGGGGGGATTTCTTCCCATGGGCACAGCTCTGACTGTTCCAATCTGGTTGTTAGCTGCTGGGACCTCTGGGTCTCCCTCCATGTTGGGAGCTTCCTGTAGGCCCCCCTGCCCTGACAGAGGCCATTCTCCTGCTGCTCAGAGCTTGGCCCATGCCTCTGCCTCCATCCCTGGTATTCCTGGCCCTACAGGACCTCTTACCTGGGAACAGTTCAGAGGTTCGGCTGCACATTTCCCTACATACCTTAGTGCCTTGGACCAACAGGTGTTCCACCATGCTTCCGTGCAGCCGAACCCTGAATCTCCGGGCTCGTCAGCCTCCTCATCCACCTCCTTGGAGGGAGAGGAGTTATCTGTCCACATCTCCCCAGTGTCTGATCTTTCTTCGTATCAGCGTTTCCTCGCAAGGATGCTGGATGAGCTCCATCTCACCCCATCCCCTGTGAGCAATCCCGAGCATGTGACGCGCGCCTTCTTAGGCGAGTATAGTGCAGTCAACCTGGTGGTTATCGCCTGGCCTGTCCCATTCCGGGAGGCGTCACATCAGCTTTGGCAGCGTCCCTTCTCCACTGTTCCAGCCCCAAGGGACGTGTGCCAACTGTATTGCGCCCCCTGCGTCTCCAGGTACCTTGCCTCATCCCCCTTCAGGTTTGACATGCCTGGACACCCCCTCTGGGCCTTGCACCCCTCACCGTGACCAACCCCCGTACTCGGACTCTGCAGATTTCAATTTCTGGGGCAGAAGGACCTTCTATTCGACATGGATCCTTCTTTCTATAGCTGCTCATCAGGCCCACTGTGCTTCCTTTGACAGGTTCTAGGACAGCTCCTAGCCTCAATGCCTGATACGGAGGAAACCAGGCAAGCCATCGCCCTCTCTGCTCAGGGCCTGGAGCAAGCAAGGCACCAAGCAAGGGCATCTTAAGACATCAACGAGGTAGCCTCCAGAATTATAGAAACAGCGATCTGCATTAGGCGGACGGCATGGTTTCGCTTATCCTGGTTGTCACCCCTCAGCCGCCGTAGGGTGATTTCCTCCACTTACCGGAGAACCCAACTTTTCTCCTGCAGGGTGAGGCGGTGGCTGTCATGGTGCTTTCCCTCTCCCACTGGGGGTTCCCCATCTCATGTCAACCAGTCTCAGGCCTCCCCAGGCCTGTAGGGGTTCTCCCCTCCAGTGTCTCCCACAGTGGAGACTAAGGGACTTAGTCCCTTAGGGACATATTGAGCCCCCTTTGGGGGGCTCGGTACTCACCCAGTAGTGATGAATGGTGAAGATTGACACAGATAAGATATGAAAATGACATGCCTACAGAAATTCTTGATCTTGATCTTTCTGTATATCTTCACCATTTATAACTAAATCCCGCCCACCTTCCCCCTGGGGCTTCAGTCTCTGGGCCCCCCTCCCCCCCCGTGTGTCTCCCTGTTGTTCCAACTCCTCTCTCTCTCCTTTCCCACGTGGTCAGGAGGCAGGGGACCCTGGAGACAGACAGGGAAGAGTTACATCTTGTAGGGGGGTTGGGTGGTGGGGTCCTTCCTCTCTCTCTCTCGCCTTTGTCTTTCTCCCCATTCTCTTAAATCTGGAGTGGGGGTGGAGTGACGGATGGACTCCTACCCCCCCATTCTCAAAACCTCTTGTTTTTCCTTATTTTGGATGTCCCTTTGGACTAATCTCTCCTTATCTTTTTAGGGGTTCTTCCCATTATTTGGGGGGGGGGGGAGGAAGGATGTGCCCTTGTCTATCTGGAACTCCTCCCTAAAAATTGTTGGCTCCTCTTGAGGCTACTGCTGCTGATTCAACTGCAGGCTTTGCCTCCTTGGCAGCTTCTCTTTTAAATAGGCAAAACTGGGTGGTCCAGGCGATCCTTGTCTGCCATCAGCTTGCTCAAATACTAGGGGTCCAGTCCTCTTCTCCCCCCTTCTTCTCCTCTTCTTCCTCCTTCCCATCCCTACTTTCTTTTCCAGAGATTGGGGCCCCTCTTTCTCCCAATCCCCTAAATCTAGTCTGCTCCTTTCTGTCCTCCCTGTCACTTATTTCTCCTTTTGGTTTTTATCTATCTCTTGGGCCCCTTGCCCCTCCTCCATCCTTTTCTTACAATCTCTAGCTGCCTCAGAACTGATTAGGCAGAGCTCCACTCATTGGTAACTGCCAACCCATGAGCACCACGTGGAACGTCGGCCTCGAGCATGCCCATAGGGGGGAAAAAAGTCTCCCACGGGGTCCTAGCTCCAGCGCAGTACCCCAGTAGTGATGAATGGTGAAGATACACAGAAAGATCAAGAATTACTGTAGGTACGTAATTGTCATTTCAGCGTCCTACCCATTGGGCTTTCCTCAGCACCATGAGTTGTTACAGAGTGCTTTGCAGTACTCGCAGCATGTCTTAGAAAGCTAGGACTACAATTCTTTTCATAGCTGGATGACTGAGTCCTAACAAGCCTGTCCAGATAGGAGCCAAAGCAGGCAGTGCCCACTTCTTCTTAATTTCTGACATCCATGGAAGTCCTGCTGAACCCTCTTTACCGAGTAGTGTGCCCTAGATGTCCATGGCTGGCAGCAGACCACCTTTGACAAGTCAGTTCTGAATGGATTACAGTCCTGAAGTGAATCCCGAGCTCCAGCCTCTTTAGTCCGGGGAACTTTCTCTAAGCTTTATACTCTGATCCATTAGTGGGAACCTATGGAGAAGATTGATTCTTGGAAGCTGTGAAAGACTTCCTGTAACTATTGATCTTCTCCAACGATATCTTCCTCCATTGAGCCACATCATAGAACAGTAAGCCATTGGCGTCAGGACCACCCAGAAATTTTTTTGCTGACTGTGGCCGCCCACATCAGTACAGCTCACTGGCGCCTATAAAACATGGGCATCCCCAGCATGCCTCAGTTCTTCCTCCTGCCATCAGCCGCTCGTCGATCCTCACTGCTGCAGAACACAGTTGAACCGGAAAGTTTCACTAATGCTGCCCCTTCTCAAGTTTGTTGTTTTAAAACTTTTATGCCACCACCAAAAGACAAGCAACCACTGTTGCGTGATTGCCGTTGCAATAAAATCTACAAAGACAGTCACTCCACATGTATACATTGCCTAGGTAGAGACCACAATGTTAAAGCCTGCTGTATGCCAGGGCTTTAATCAGGCAGCCAGGAGGCATCACAAGACACTTTAGGAATTCATCTAAAGCTGAAAGAAATGGAGAAACAGGCTGCATCGAAAGTGGCATTGCCATCATCAACTGCCATGGTTCCTGGGTCAACGTCGACTCGCAGCTCCCTGCGGTCAGCGGTGTCCGTGGTCGAAGATGTCCACAGCTGATTCGACTAAGAAGAATGACAAGTCCTCCAAGACTGCAGAAACACACTGCCACTCAGAGAAGCGGCATAAAGAGAAAGCTGCTTTCCCAGACTGTTCCACCTCTCCTCTGAGAAAGAGGTAAGTCATCTGACAAAGACTGGTCCCACACCATGACCCCAGGTCCTGCCCCCCCAATAGTCACCCACTGTCTAAGGTCGGGATGTGGCGCTGGTTTACCTCCCTCACTGGGGGATTCACAGCCAATACCACTGTCAGGCACAGTCCCATTGACAGTTCTGCCATCATCGACCCTGTCAGGACCAATCAACACGCAGCTTCTTTATCAAACAATGTCGGTGCTCTTTCAGTGCCTTGTGCTGATGCCACTATTGTCACCACTGCCTCAGGTGATTCCCTCGGTGCTGCTGCCGACAACCTTACTATCGATGCAACAGTTTGCGATCCCTGCTATTATTCAGAGCCCTGAGCACCCATTGTCAGTTCCTCCTTCATTATCTTCTTGTCCTGTTGACCCTTTCCCTATGATGTTGACATCAACAGCAAACTGTAATATGGTCCAGAATATATGGAAGAGAAAGAGGAGGCCATGGATGAAGAAGAGGAAGTGATAGATGTAGTTGGCTCAAACTCAACTCTTTCTTCCTGATCAGAAGATATTGTTAAAAACACTCCTAGGTCTTCCCCTCAGGATGCATCATTTCAGGCATTCCTCAAGCTCATCCAGACTGAACTGGGTTTTGAAGCAAAGTAGGAGGAGTCCTCCAAGAAGAATTTTTATGAGTTCTAGTAGGTGTCTGCCTCCCCTTCTGTTGACATCCATCCTGTACACTCAGCACTAGAGGATGCTACTTTTGCTGCCTGACATAGACATGCTCAATTGCGAGCAGTCCTTAGAAAGGTGGATAAACAGTATCCTGCCCCCCTACAGCTATGCCTTACTAGTAATCTCAGCCTGAAAGACTCAGCAGTCATATTGGCTGCTCATTATAGATCAAAGGCACCCAAACAAATGAGTTTTCTTTGTCCTGATAAGGAATCGAGGAAACTGCATGCAATGGGGAAGATGACATTTGCTTCTGCTTTCCTTGGCCTAGGTATTGCTAGCTATCAGGCATATATGATAAAGTATCAGAATTGCCTATGAAAGACAATGTCCTCCCTAGCTGATAATGCTGAACAGCCCTGACGAGATACTAATTCAGTAGACAGTTGCTAATGGACAGGAAGCCGGAAAGCACCTACTCATGTCTGTTTATGATGCCTCAGATGCTGCAGCCCCTGCTGTGGCTTCAGGGATCTGCCTCTGCCCACCACTCTTGGCTGTGGGTGGCAGGCTTTTCCTCTGATGTTCAACAGTCAGTCCTTAATGCCCCATTCAGAGGAAAGCAACTCTATAGTTCAGATGTGGAGAATACTGTAAGGGATCTACAGTCCTCAAAAATGACTTTGAGGTCTCTGCACACTTTGAATCCTCAGCCACATGGTAGGGGTTCTTTTCGCAGGTCTTATGCACATCCAGGCTATGGATGTTCCAGAAGTCTGGGATGTGGTGCCCAAAGACCTTGGCCTTCCACTTACCAAGCTACAAACCTGCCTCCAGGTGCCCATGCCAGACTTACAGAAGGTCAGACCATTACCAGCACCCCCACCACTCAAGGAGCTTTCTGACTCACCTCCCCTTCCTCCAGCATCAGTACGTCAGGAAGTTTTGATGGGAGGCAGAATCTCCTTCTTCCTACAAAAGTGGAGGAAGATCACAACCAATGCTTGGGTCCTAGAAGTAGTTAATGTAGGTCATGCTGCCCTAGAGGTCCTTTCTGTTCCTCCAGTGACCCCCCCCCCGCTAGTCTGATACCCCCTGGGACTTCTTGCTGTTCTAGTGGAGGAGGTTCAAACCATTCACTGCAGAAGTACTGTAGAACTTGTCCTGGTTTCCAAGCATAACCAAGACTGTTATTCTCTGTACTTCCTGGTACTAAAATGGACCAGGGATTTAAGGTCAGTACTAGACTTTCAAGGGCTGAATCTATTCATAAAATACAAAAAGTTTCAAATGGCCTCTCTGCAGTTGCTTCTCCCCCTTTTATCACAAGGGGACTGGATGATTGCTCTGGACATGAAGGACACATACGTTCATGTCAAGATCCACAAGTCCCATCAAAAGTACCTGCATTCAGTTTCATGTCTTGCCCTTTGGTTTGTCTTCTGCAACATATGACTTTACCCAGTGCTTTGCTGCGGTGGCAGCTGCTTTCTGCAGGGTGGGCCTTTATGTCTTCCCGTACATAGATGACTGGCTTTTGAAGGCCCCGTCTTGGGAGGCCATAGTATACACACTGTTCTGAACCAGATAGTTGTTCGACCAGTTGGGTATCCTGGTCAATTAACTGAAATCAGCCCTTACCCTATGCCATCAACTCCAGTACATTGAGGTTGTCTTGGACATGGGGCTTGGGTATTTCTGCCCTCACATCGTGCTATGGCACTGGTGGCACAGGCCCAGCTGGTTTCCTCCAGTGACTTTGTTTCAGCCAGATGCCTCTTAAGGTTCATAGGCCTCATGGCAGCTGCCATACTGACCGTCCCACTAGAGGGTCTCCGCATGAGGATCCCACAATGGTTCCTAAGGCACAGTGGGCGCAGCATTCCAGTGAATTGGAATGTCTGGTACAAGTGACTTCTCCACTCCATAATCCTTGCTCTGGTGGTTGGACCACTCCAACCTAGAAACAGGGTCCCCATTCCTCTGGCCACCCCACCCCCACCCCACCCCGGGGATGACGGACACCTCTGGTTCAGGCTATGGTACTCATTTCGACTCCTTCAGAAATCTGGGCCAGTAGATCCCTCTGGATACAGTTCTGCACAGCAACATTCTGGAAATGAAGGCTGTTCTTCATGGTCTACAGGCCTTCGATGCCTTCCTTCTGGGGGATCGGCTGCTGAACCATACAGACAATATTTTGATGATGTGGTACATCAACTGATACAGTGGAGTCCACTTGTAGTCTCTCTGCAGAGAGACAATGAGAATTTGGCACTGGGCAGTAGAACGCAGCATATTTCTGTCAGCAGTGATCTTCCAAGAATCAATCTTCACCATTCATTCCCACTTATGAGTCTAGGGCCGGAGGCATTAGGACCCCGGGGGAGCAAAGTCTTTTGCAGCCTAGGGGATTGACGTCAGTGCTGGCATGGCCCATGAGGCAGACGTGACATCGCACTCGTGGGTTGGCTAGTAACCAAAGCTGGCACCCTACCTTCCTCTGTTTTGTTTTTACCGCCATCAAGTGCACATCGTGGGAGCATCATCATTGCAACTAAGTTACGAGCATTTCCTCAGTGTGCCACTATTAGTTTGATGCCTTAACCCCCAACACAGAACCCACTCTGTGCCGGTTTTTTTTTTTTTTTGTCTTTTAGTGCAGCACCAAACTCTTTGCTTTTTTTTTTTTTTTGTATGCAGTGCCATGTCCGATGCTGAAGAGCATAAGGGCAAGAAAGCCACCAGAAAGAAGAAGCAACACAGCACTCCCTATATGTATCAGTGCTCTTTTGGAGGCCACATTGCCGTTCAAGACCAGCATGATGTTTGTTTGACCTGCCTTGGTGCCGACCACAAGATGGATAGGTGTGACACCTGCTTCCTGATAGACTGCTGCACCCTCAAACTCCACACATTAAGGTGAGGCCATGATCTGCCCACCTTCAGAGGCAGGCATCACACTAGGGACACCAAGGTAAGATCCCTTGGTTGCTCCCCTGAGTCCCTTCCCAGTACTGTACATACTGAGGAAAACCAGGGCCCTCCACACGCTCACCACATAGAGATGTTGGATGCCCTGGGGAAGTGATCTGGTAGACAGTTGGTCTCCTCTGGGGGCAGACTGAGCCACCGCTCCCAGTCCGTTCACCTTTGTGGCAGCAGACATCCCCTGGTGGTGAGGCCGAAGCTTTATGCCGAGTCTAGACTGTTGGGCACCTTGGTTTTGCGGCCCGGTGCCACCTCGGCTCCTGGTACTGAGGCCGGTACCGATCAACAAGGTGGTGCTGACTACAAGAGCAGGCCTCCCTCCCTCCTGCACCATTCATGGTGCTGGAGGAGGGAAGAACTCCAGAGCTGGTCCTTCACCTGCCCTTGTGGTTGTGATAATTTCTTCTCCTGAGCTGTTGGATGACCTGGGAGAGGATTTGGTATCGACTTTGGACCTGTGGTTGGAGCTGGTGAGGATGGAAGTCTTCCTTGATCTGGTTCCAGTCCTGGCTCAGAGTCTGAAGCTTCCTCTGGGTTTGTCTGTGGTCTGCACCAGGGATGGTGCTGGGGCCCCTTCTGGTGCAGTTTGTGGTGCTGGTTCAGGTCCCAGTGCCATTCCTGGTGCCGAACCTGATCCTGGCACCATCTGCAGGGACAGGGCCAGTACTGTTTGTAGTGTTGACTTTGAGAAACACTCTCCTGGGGGCTCTGGTCTAGAGTCTGGGTTTGATCCAGGGGGCAGGGCTGGGATTGGTGAAGAGAAGAGCTTGGTTTCTGGACTTCCGGCTCACCCCTTGTCTGGGGCCGGTGGAAGCTCTGGCAGGTGTTCCAGCACTAGTTCAGGGCTCAGTTTCTCTCTGGAACCAGGTAGTCCTGTCACTGGTGGGGATCAGGGCTGCCCCTTGTGACGTATACAGCTCCACTCTCCCTACCTGAGGATTCCCCTCAAGGGCACCATCTAGACCAGTCCACAGGTGTTGCTTGCTCACAGATAGGCAAGTTTTCCAGGCTGTCCTCCTGGGTGTGGTCCCCTGAGCATTCTCGCAGCTCTGGCAGAGGATCTGGCCTGGTCTTTTGTGACTGTCCTCCTCCCCCTCTTCTGCTCCCTCCACCTCTTCCAGGTATTTTCATTCCTCTCGGGCCCATGACCTGGGATCAATTCAGGACAGCAGCTGGTGTGTTCCAGTAATACCACCTTAAAGCTGACCAGGGTATTTTCTGGCCTGAGGCCTCTCCACTGCCACTTCCTGAAGCAACACCTCCTCTCCACTTCCTCCTCTGAGGAAGAGAATCCCTCTATCTGTATCTCCTCTGATGCTGAGTACTCAGGGTACCAGCAATTCCTAGTGGAGATTATGCAGTAGCTGAGTCTTAAATACTACACAGGTTGCAATACTGCTACCCTGACACTGTCTTTCTTTGTGGAATACAACAGATATTACTGTCATGCCTCTATGGCCCTGGCCATTCTCGGAAGTGTCCAGATATGCCTTGTTCGGCCCCTTTGCCCCCTCTCCAACACCTAGTGAAGTCCAGCACAGTTACTACTCTCCCACAGGGTATCCAGGGTGCATTCCTCATCCCTCCTCTGGCATTTTGGTACTATAGACCCTTTCTGGGCCTAGGTGCCTGGTGCATGACCGCCCCCCCAACTCCAAACCTGTGGAGTTTGATGTCTGGAGCAGAAGGGTATTTGCGGCACCACGTGCTGTGATGTGCATCTCTGCATATCAGGCACACCAGGCAGTGTATGGCAAGCCCAAAGTTAATTTGAGAGGTAGTCACAGCACTCAGGCAAATAGCACAGCTTGAGAGTAAGCTTTATTGTGGCATGTCGGAAAATGCCAACCCAAAATCTGTGCCCTGGCACTTTGACCCTAATCTGGGTCTTTGTCAGATCCATCTCCACCACCCCCTTGACGTCAGCCCCGCCTCTGATGCACCACGTCAGTTTTTCCCCCGCTGTCAACCCATGAATCTCGGCTCCACAGATGCCTCCTGCTAACAGTCGACCACTATTTTTCGCGCTTCACGCAGTTACCATTTTTTTTTTTTATTGAGTTAATCAGCTTCGTCATGTATGTCTACCCAGCCAACTTCATCTACATTGTGACGTAAATTGAAGTGCTCATGTGGCAAACAAATCCCAGTGAAATATGGCCACTTGGCCTGTCTTCTGTGTCTAGGCTCTGACCACAAGCCGGATGCCTGCCTGCATTGCTCAGCTTCAGTAGGAGGACCCGCATCCGCCACCTGAAGACCTTGAAAGTCTACCTCCTAGAACAAATGGCCACCATGCAGAAGACCCACTTAGGGCACAGCTCATCTTCTTCGGCTGGGGATACCTCCCTTAGAGAGAAGAAATCTAGCGGGAAACACCATTACCGAGATAAGGACAGGTCCAGGTCAGAATCCCAATCCAGGTCTCCATACAAGGCTTCCAAGAGTTCCACTTCCGGCAAGAGGTCAGACTGAGACCCTCCAGTTTCCCATGCTCTTCCCAGGTTACCATTGATGTAGCCTCCCACCTCTACCCAGATGTGTGGCGGGGGGGGGGTCTTCCAGGCTAAGGCCTCCATTTCCTTGGCTATCAGACCCCACAAGCACTCAAATAGGTCTCAGCCAGAGGGATCGACCCACACTTCCTCGGGTGACAGGTCGGAGCCCGCCATCTCCAAGGCTGTTCCCCTCAGGGTCATCGGACAAGATGACAGGGTCTGACGACACCAAGAGATGTCAGGAACATGAGTGCCAGAAGAAACTGCACTCACCTTCTAAGCTGTCATCGGTCGTGGCCCCAGACTGACAACAGACCACAACCCCCTCTGACTCCACCTCTATGGAGCTGGACCAGGTGACACCCTCTAAGCCGTCGCCCGACCCGCAGGGATTTAAAAAGTCTCTGTCCATGGAGCGGATGACAGAGGACCTGATGCCAGGCTCTATGGAGTCCAAAGACATTTATTAACACCTTTGAGCAGGAACTGCTCATTTACAAAGGTTCCACGTCATAGTGTGGGTAGACAAACAGGGTGAACATCATTACAAAAATTATACAGAGGTAGCACAGACGGTATAGCAAATGCAGGTTTGCAAATCATTATTCAAAATTCGAGACTTCACATGTTGGGTAGGAGCAGAGCAAAGACCAGTGAGCAGACATGGAGAGAGTGTCTCAGACTAAGAACTGAGCAGTGCATAGGTAGGCTAAATGTGATGGAGATTTGGGGAGAACAGTGAGGAGGGTATTCCCAGGGGAGTGGGCAAGCTGGAGGCCATTGTCAAGGTGAGAAGAGGGAGTGAGAAGTGCATGGTTGGGTAGTGCTAGTTGGGTAGGGGTACAGACTCTGTTGCCACCTCCCCCTCGGAAGCCCAACGATGATGTCAGCACGCCCAGCGTCAGAGGGCAAGACACCATCAGACCTGATGCACAAGGCAGTGGTGCTGTCCGGCCTGACGACAGAGGGGACTGAACCAAAGGGCCTGACACCAGGCCCCTCGGGCGCCCCTACCCCAGAACCACCAACAGCCCCCATGGTACCTCTGGCTGAGGTCAGGGCCCTGTTTACCAGTTGGTGGAATACAGTCAAGGGGATCTGTTGCCCAGACCACCAGAGCCAAACCCCACACCAGCTCTGCTTAGTAACCTACCCCGCCTCCACGCAGAATGCCTTCGCCACCCCTGACACCAGCCTGCCCGACTCCATGTGGCACAGGACAAGGATCCCACGACCAACGGAGGCATGATCGCCACCCATCATCCCGATCCTCCTCTAGATGTCAGAGTCACTCTAGCAGACACCGGTCCACATCTTCAGAGGAGTCCAGCAGAGATTCCTCCTCTTATGACTCTTTGGAGGACAACTTGTCTCTTCCATCTCCAGATCCGAGGAAGGATTCTCCCAAGGTCCCCTCCAGATGATCCCACTTTCCTAGATGTGATGAGGCACATACAATTCTTTAACCAGTGGGAAACAGATGATTTAGACCCTGAGAGATGCTGTCTGGCGTATTTCTTAGGGGCCAGTGACTCAAAACCTTTGGTCATCCCACCATTAGTGAAGACCTTCCAGGACATTACAAAACTAGCCTGGAAGCACCCTTTCACAACCCTGGTGGTCCCTAAGAAAGCTGGCCGCTTATATAGGACCCCTAGGGAAGAACCACATTTAAGCAGTCAACCGAAAACAGAGTCTATGGTCCTTATGGCTACACAAGGAAGGACTCTGCAACCAAAGCATATGAGCTCCCAACCACCAGATAAGGAGTCCAAAAAAATAGACCAATTTGGTCGTAAGGTCTACTCATCAGCCACTTGTACGATCCATTCACTAAATTTTCTGGCACATATGGTTATGTACCAGAAGTCTCTTTAAAACAAAGCTATGGACCTGGCTCAGTCACAACCTAACTCTCCTAATAAGACAGAGCTGTTAGCCATCCTACAGTCCGGTGCTGACATTGGTAAACACGTCCTCAGGTGCTCATATCACTCGGCAGACACTGCAGCCTGGGCAGCCGCCAGGGCCATATGCCTCTGGCGCTACTCTTGGTTGTGGGTCTCGGGCTTCCGGCAGGATTTGCAGGACACTGTCCTGGATGTCCCTTTTCTGGGATCAGTTCTTTTCAACCAGGAGGTAGAAAAGATGATCACGGGTTTTAAGGATTCAGGAATGGCAGTTTCTGAAGTCCACAAGATGTATAAGTCAGAGCCAACCCAAACAGACATCGGCCGTTTCGTAGGCAGCAAGGCTAGCAAGCGAAAAGGCAACAGCAAAGAGGGGGATACAAAAGAAAAGCCCTTCCCTCAACTAGCAGGGGCACAGGGACCAAGAAGTGCTAAAAATGCCAGAGCTCCCTTGCCCACCCCAACAGCCTCTGCCCCTCCTCCTCTGACAGAGCTACAGGGGGAGGCAGTAGGAGGGCGATTCTCCCTTTACCTCACAGGTTGGTCCAACATCACAGTAGATCAGTGGGTAATCCAAATTATAGAAAGGGATTATGCCCTGGAGTTCACCCAGATACCTCCAGACAACCCACCTATTGCTCCCCATTCCACGCAGGCCTCATTGGGCAGAAATCCGAGCTCTCCTGAACAAAAAGGCGATCCAGGCAGTCCCACTAAGCCAAGGAAGAAGGGATTACTACTCCTAATTTTTCTTAGTGCCAAAAAAGTCGGGACCATCGTCCCATCCTTGATCTCAGTCAGTTGAACAATTTTATCGAATACAAAAGATTTAGGATGGTGGCACTGCCAGAATTACTGCCCATGCTTCATCAGGGGGGACTGGCTCTGCTACCTGGACATGCAGGACGCGTGTATGCACATCATAATCCTGCTGTCCCATAGAAAATACCTTTGCTTTACCTTCCAGGGAGAGCATTGCCAGTTCCGAGCACTGCCGTTTGGTCTATCCTCAGCAATTCACCAATTCACCAAGTGCCTGGCAGTGATAGCAGCAACTTACATCTGCCCCTACCTTGACAACTGGCTCCTGACAGCTCCCACAAGGGACCGGCAGCGTCACTCACTGGAAAGTGCGTTCCAACTGTTCCAAGACCTGGGGTTCGCCTTGAATCTTCCCAAGTCGTCTCCTTGGCCCAGTCAGAGATTACAATACATAGCAGCCATCTTGGGCACCGTCCAGAGGAGAGCCTTTCTCCCCTCAGACAGGGTAGATCACCTACAAGCTCTGGCTGAGAGAATCTCCTCCCAAACCAGGCTCCAGCCAGAATGGTCCTGCAAATTCTAGGCCACATGGCAGCCACCATCATGACAGTGCCCTTGGCTAGTCGCCACATGAAAGTACTTTAGTGGAACCTCAGAATACAGTGGGATCAGCATTCGGACAATCTCGAGCAGCAAGTTCGGATCTCCAGTACAGTGCGTCAGACTTTTGAATTATGGCTCACCCCCTCCCATCTAGTGACTGGGGCTCCCTTTCGAAGTCCCAGTCTTCAGCAGATCCTGACAACGGATGCCTCTGGACTGGGGTGGGGCACGCATTTCAAAGACATTCAGACGAGGGATGTAGACTCCTTCGGAATGCAGCCTTCACATAAATGTGTTGAAGATGAGCGCCGTTCTGTATGCTTTACAGGCATTTCAGACAGACCTCCTTCCAGGCCCACTACTAATCCAGACAGACAGCATGCTGCTTGTTTTTTATATCAACAAGCAAGGGGACACACACCCTTATACAAAACACCTTGGCTGACAGCCTAAGCCACTCTTGCTCTCGGGCTCATGAGTGGGAGCTACTACAGGATGTAGTAGCGACCTAGTCGAAAGATGGGGACTTCCGGAACTGGACCTCATTGTGTCCCTGGTCAACAACAGACTGCCCAGTTTCTGCTCGCTAGATCCAGGTCCTGGTGTTTTTTGGTGAGATGCGTTGTCCCTGTCTCAGACAGGGAGGTTTCTTTATGCCTTCCCTCCCTCCCTTCCCACTACTTCAGTGGGTACTGCTCAAGCTGCAAGTGGAATGAGCAGGCATGATTCTGGTAGTGCCATTCTGGCCTCAGCAGATTTGGTTCCCATTGCTCCAGCAATTGATGATGGAACCTCTGCTTCCTCTACCCCTGTCATCTCACTTGCTCTCCTAGGAGCAGGATACTCTTGTACACCCAAATCTCAAGTCTCTGCACCTGCATGCATGGCTCCTGCAGACCTAGTCAGGGACCATTACAGGGTGTCAGCAAGGGTAGCCGATATCCTGGTGGCCGCGAGAAAACCCTCAACCAGGGCCACCTACGCCATGAAATGGAAGCGCTTCTGCCTATGGATGTCTGCCCATCACCTGGACCCGTTCACCTGTCAGGTGAATTTGGTTCTGGAGTATCTTCTTTCATTGTCTGATTCAGGTCTTAGCTACTCGTCCATAAAGGTACACCTTTCTGCAGTATCAGCTTATCATGTACCAGTGGATGGCAGGATGCTGGCACAAATGGTTCTTTGAGGTATGATGCATATTGAGCCCCCCATTCAGGACCCTATTACCCCATGGAATCTTCTATTTATTTACACTTTATCACCCTACCTGTCTGAACTCCATCCAGAGTGGTCACTCGGTGTCTGTCCTTGTTCCCGCCTGCCTGAAGTCACTCCTCTCACTCTCCTCCAGACAGGGTCCCTCCACCAACTCCCCACTTGCCACCCCCCCACCCCTGGCTCTGAGTCCCCTGAGATGAGACCGCCAGGAGGATGTAGAATTCAGTCAGACCATGAGGAGGCGGACAGCAGAGGAAGCAAGAGGCGGAGCCTGACATTGGGCGTGGTGGACCTGACACCCCTGGATCCTCCTTCATCTGTCAGGAGGCAGGGTTTTTTTTTCCTTTGGCAGGCCCACTCCCCCTCCCATTCCAGACAGAGCCCGGATTTGCAGTGACACTAGGGGTGTCTGCCGCGACTCTGCGTCCCCACTTCTAGAGCCTTAAGCATGTAGTACCTCTGGTCTCCACCGGGGGCCACTGCGGTGCCGGGCAGAACCCTGGTCCCCCACCCGCGAGAGGAGAGCTGTCCTCCGGATGCTTGATCCTCTCTCTCCCCCCTGCCGCCCCCCGACAACTCGGGCTCGTTCCCGAACCTGGGTCGCCGGCGTGATGCAAGGTGTGGCATCCAGCGCCTCAACCCTCAGCAGCACCAGACCGACCGGTTCCGTTATTTATGTTAGTGAACTTACGTTGCTTCACTTTAAACCAGCTGCAAGTTGCGAGCTATGCTTCCGGTCTTGGAAAGCATTATTTTTAGTTGCCATTACTTCAGCCCGGAGGATTTCTGAGCTTCAAGCTCTGACGTGTAAAGAGCCCTATTTGATTTTCCACAGGAATAGGATATCCCTGCACACTAATCCTAAGTTTCTCCCGAAGGTGGTGTCCGAGTACACTCTTAAGCAGGACATTCATCTCCCAGTGTATTATACAGAGTACTTGAACAGAGGGGAAGCCTTGTTGCATACTTCTTCGCTTTTATGTAGACCATACCCAGTCTTCAAGAAAATCTGATCAGTTATTTGTATCTTTTGCCCCGCAGACGTTAGGGACTGCTGTGACCAAGCAAACCTTGTCTAAATGGTTGGTCAGTTGCATTGTGTTTTGCCATCAGAAATAGGACAAACCTTTACCAGGCTCGGTTAAAGGTCATTCCACTAGGGGTGTAGCAGCTTCGCTTGCATTCTTCTGAAATGTATCCACAGCAGATCTCTGTGCTGCTGCCACCTGGAGTTCAGTCCATACATTCATTACACATTACAGTTTGGACATTGCTTCCAGAAGGAGGGCAGGGTTTGGCCTTAATGTCCTACAAGGACTGCTCTCTTAAAAGCTTCTGAGGGTTTCCATAACCACCACCACCACCCAACTGACCTCAATTCTATCTTTGTACTGCTTGGGACTCAGTCCTGATGGTTATTGCCTGCTGCAAGAGCTATTCTCGAAGATCTACTGTTACAGTAAGTTCTTACATAACTGTACTTTCTATCCACACTCCTGGCAGTTGCAGGTAATTTGTAACAAAGTTGAAAATATGTCGGGGAGAGGACACAAACAGGAGAGGAGCATCCAAAAAAGGGAAAAATAAAGCTCAGCCACAGGATGCGAACAGATTGCCTCCAGAGTCCAGCATCCGCAGCTGATCACCATCTTTAAACAGTTCTAAGGAGACAGACTACGATATGGTGGTGGAGTCTGAACAACTCTCCCGCTCCAGAGTCGAAACATTGCTAGCTGAAATAAGGAGCTCTAGGGCACAAAATAAGGCGGAATTTCGAAATCTATCCCAACAAATCACTAAAGTAGAGTGACGGCTTGACCAGGCCGAGCAACAGATTTCAGCCACGGAAGATAAAAATATCCAGATAGGATGGGCGATTGAGGCACTGTATCAACAATCAGTAGTGCTCCGAGCTAAGTGCCTAGATTTAGAGGGGCATTCTAGAAGGGAGAATCTCAGAATGTATGGACTGACGGAGGGAGTGGAGACGGCTCCCATGTCTGCATTTTTAGAAAACGTGTTGAAAGATGTGTTAAACTTGCCTCCAACGTATAACCTTGTAATTGAAAGAGTACACCGCTCCTTGGTGCAAAAACCCACTGATCCGACAGCTCACCCACACTCTATCCTTATGAAATTCAACAGCTTTTAAGCAAAAGAAGACATTCTACGGAGAGCCTGGGCACAAAAAGAGGTCAGATACCCAGTATCCAAGCTATATTTCGACCAAGATTATGCCCCAGAAGTATAGCAAGCTAGACAACAATACTCTTTTTTTTTTATTTTGTCATTTTATTCGGTTTATAAATGCAGCAATTTTACAGGCAGCAATACATCATTTATTAATACCAGTTGATAACATCACAATACATTACATATATACTTGCAACAGTCATGTTAGGGGAAGATAAATTAACATCATATTACTTCAGTGTCCAATACATCATAATTACTAATTTTAAGTTCAGTCTGTGACCTACTCAATTCAAACCAGACATAGCACTGTGAGCCCTCCCCTTCCCCTCCCATATTTTAATCACGTTAAAATTCAAGGAACATCACTGGTCCTATCCCAAGTATCTTTTCAGTGCAGAAGAAGAGCAAAATTACATGTTCAGTACATAGCTTAAGGTACAAAATCATCATAATGATTAGTTGATATGTTATCCACTTTTGCCATTGTACATCACATTTCCGGACTTTGTCCATCATCTTGACCGAGAGTCGCTCAAGGGCATATATCTCCCTGGACAAAACAATCCAGATCTTTTTAGTGGGTATTTTATTTGTAAACCACAGTCTAGTAATAATTTTGTGGGCTGCTGGTATAAATTTTAGAATTTGTTTTAGCAAGTTTTTGTCAATTCGCAGGCCTTCTGGTTTAATAAAAGTCAGTATAAATGTGGGAGTGAATAAATCAGAAGTGTCATAAATTGCACTCGGCTCGTCAAGGATCTCCCTCCAAAACTTGGATAGCTTATGACATGACCAAAGGACATGGCTCTGATTTGCTCTATCATCCCCACATTCTGTCCAACACTGTCCCTCCCCTACTTCTCCCATACTGGCCAGCAAGGCTGGTGTACGGAAGAAACGAGAGCGGAGTTTTCACTTGTATTCATGCCAGTATGGTGAGAGAAAGATTTGTATATTTGGTAAAGCAGACTCATTCCAGTCTTGTTCTCTGATTGATACCTGCAATTCCTGTTCCCATCTAAGCCTGATCATAGGCACCGGGTTGTATGGGCTTGTGGGACATTGGACCCAGCAATATTTTTTGAGGTGGGATGAGCCCCAGCAATATTTTGCCTGCCACATGCTGCCTCTTTTAAGGCATTTTTCCCCTGGTTTCTGTGTGTGTGCCCTCTGCTATGACTGCACCTTCCCCCGCTGTTTAATTGGACTGGTGAGTGGCGGCCCAGCTGGCATTATATTTAAAATTGGTGCCCGCCCTTTGCCATGTTGCCTCTCGTTAGTTTGCAGCCAACCCCAACCCCCCTTGAAAAATCATCGTGGTGGTTCACAGGTCCATTTTAAAACTTGCTGCATGGTGATTGGCCGGGGAGGGGCTTGTATACTAGGTGAGATTTGCGTGCGTGCGTCTGGGTGATTGTGTATGTAGGTGTGTGTGAGGACTCTGAGGCGAGTCGGCGACGGTTTTTGTTGTGTGGCGGGAGAGAGAGAGAGGCGACAGACAGGCTGGCCTAGCGGACAAGCAGTGGTGGTGATGGTGGATCGTGCCTGGTCCAGAAAAGAGAGGTGCCTAAAAGAAAAAACGTGGTGTGCTGGGAGTCGGCAGTCATCCGGGACACCACACCAGCAGCAGGCCAGTTGAGTCCGAGTCAGGCCAGCAAGGAGGGAGAAGGAAGTCCCAGGGTCGGTGCTTGGTAAATGGAACCAGGCCAGCTGTGGACGTGGTCACCGGCATGGGCGGCAGATGAGTGTTGCAGAGGGGAGCAGAGCGAGGGTGACCCGAGCATGCCGGGTGGGGTTAGGGAGGTTCAGGCAAATGGCAGGCCTACAAGTGGCCGGGTGGGTTCCTTCGGTCTGGGCAGCCAGCAGCACCAGCAGGTCAACTCAAGGAGCAGCAGAGGAGGAGAGCATCAGCCTGAGCCAGCTAAGGTAGGCAACAGCAGCAGTGCAGAACTGTTTTGGTTGGATAACGGATTTTGTGTATCTTTTTTTTTTCAGTTGTTTAACCTGGAGAGCGACACTAAGCTGAAAGCTTGTTTACAGGTGCAGCCTGGGAGCACAGGGCAGTTAAGTGACGTGCTCAGGGTCACGCAGTATGCAAGTGGGGGCTGTGGGATTCAAACCCAGGACTCCAGATTTGCAGCTCAGTGCCTTAAACCACTGCCCTATACTGCCTTTTACAGTATCTAGACTGTACTTACAGCATATGTAGTGTTTGTTTAACCTTTGAGCGGGTTAGGGGGTTTTGGCTGGAAAGGGACATAACTCAATGCACCTTACCTGGTTTAAGCTAATATAAGTATACATACTATCACCTAAACCACTAAAAAGGTTATATTAAGGCACTAATTGATATGCTGAGTTTGGAACATAACCGTGTTTCCAATTTTAAGTTCTGATGTTAAAAGAAGCATGTTGTATCTCCTGTTTATAGTTATTGCACTGTCAGTTGCTCAGTAGGTAGCACACTCAGCTCTGGGGCTGGAAGATCAAAAGGTTGTGGGTTCTAGCCCCACATCAAGTACTTGGGGTACTACCCATAACTGACATTGTAGTGCAGTACCAGCAGGGTACTGCACTGTTGAGGTGCCATTCTTTGGATGACATTTTAAATGTAGTATAGCCTAGAGGTCAGAGCAGTGAACCTCCACTTGCATACTGTGTGACTCTGATCAAGTCGGTTAACCTCTCCAGTGCTCCTAGTTCACCCCTGTAAACTGGCATTGAGTCTACTGACCCATATTGGGTTACCAAACAATTAAAAAAAAAAAAAAACGATCCATGTAACCCAGCCTCAGGATGCAACTGGAAACAAGCCATCGCAAGTCAGTGTGACTTTCCCGGTCAAAAATAACAAACAAATAACCCTTAATACTGGCTGGTGCTGCTCTATTGCTACATTGTTGGGCAAAATATAGAATGGAAGGTTAGACGGATGGTTGTATTTTCAGCCACTAATTGCTTACAATCAGCTTTAAATGGTAAATTCTAGGGACGTGGATATGTTGTTCAATCCACACTTACTGGCAGGTTCCTTGCCACTTTAAATCTTGCCGGAAGGTCTTCAAGCTGGCTCCTCCCACCCACCGAGGTAGTAAAACTCTCGGCTCCGCCCCATGACGCCATATCTTCCTTACCACTTGGAAGCTCAGGATCCCTCCTTAGCGCTCTGCGTTTTAGGCCTGGATCCACACTCTTCGATTAAACCGAAACTCATTCTCAAGTTTCAGAGACTTCGGTCTTCCTTTTCCCTCGTGGCTGCAATGGACAAATCGACTCCCGGATTACGTCGGTACCCCTGCGGGCAGAAGATGTCCCGGACCGATCCGCACTTCACGTGTGTTTATTGCCTTGGACTAGGCCATGATTCACAGGCTTGTGAGTTATGCAAATCCTTTTCGGCTTCGGTCTTGGAGGACCACGCTGCCCCATTGCTCTTGGGGCAACTTAAAAAACGTTATCCTCTGCTCAAGTCGAAGGAGGACCATTGGGCGGTGTCTGCGGTGGCAGGCTCGGCAGAACAGCTAGAGCAGATGATCGCCCTCGAAGAGGAGGCGGCCCAGGCTGCATCATCATCATCCTCGGTTGCGGCATTTATCCCGCTCTCCTTGGGCTCTTCCTATACAGCTTTTTTTAAGGAGCTTTGCCAGTCCCTCTCCACCAAGGGAGAAGGGCCATCGGGGCATTCCTCTCAGTCCAAAAAGAAGGACTCCAAGGGTAAGTCCCACCGTCGACGTTCGTGGGAAGCGGGAGAGATCCCCTTCCCCGGATAGTTGACACTCGGCTTCGGTCAAGGTTGTGGCTAAGGCCGCTGGCTTCACGGTGTCCCTGTCAGGTCAGCCGGCTGAGAGAACCGTCGACACGGTCAAGATTTTTCTCGACCCGTCGGACGGTTTGTCGACTGGAGAAGCCGACAACTCTTCTTCACCAGTTCCCCCGGTGGAAACCGAGGTCTTGCCTGTGCCTCCTGTGCCGGAGTCCCCAGTTAAGGTTCCTGAACCTAGGGAGGAGCAGGTTTCCCCCGCCCCTCTCTGACCCACCCTCGGAATCCCCGAAGGTCTCGGTCTCTGACCTCTTCCAGGTCCAGCCAGTCCCGTCGGCGGTCTCGGCATCATGGAAAGCGGCGGCGCCACTCATCCTCGTCGTCCTCTTCAGAGGATAGGCTCCAGCACAGGTTGCGTCAGCGCTACAAGGATCTAATGTGGCAGCAGCTCTTGTTCTCCGGGAATAAGCCGACTCGTCGCCTTTCCCGGCAGTAGAAATGCTTCATCACGGAGAGGGCCGGGGCTCAGCCCCTCGTGGTGGTCAAGGGAGCCAAGCCAGCACCCGCTTTTTTGGTCAAACCGGCTGCGCCACCATTGTGGTGGACCCTCCGCCTCCACAGCCGAAGACTGGGGCCCCGACCAAGGATTCTCGATCGGGTCAAAGTTTGCCCCATATGTTGTTGGCCACCCTTACTCCCGATCAACTTTGGCAGGCGGAGGGTGGCTCATGCACTCGGCAGCTGTTCACAGACTCCTTGGAGTCTGACGACGACTTCTCCTTGTTCTCCAGGCCGCTTGAGTTGGAGTCCACTGGGGGTCAGTCAGTGGATGAGAGCCCATCCTCGTTCCTTGGAATGTTTCGACTCATCTCAGAGTCCACTGGGATGAAGCTCGAACCAGTTTCAAAACGGGCCAAGTATCCCCTCACGGAGATACTGGATCGAGGGGATTCCCCTACGGAGGACTTTCCGGTGGCCGAAGCCATTGTTGGCCCGGCTCTGGAGCTGTGGCAGCGGCCAGCTTCTTGTCCAGCACCTTCGGCCAGGATGGCTCGGAAGTGTGCTGTCCCTACCGATTCACTCTCCGGTTTCTCGGAGCACCCCTCTGCAGAGGGGTTAGTGACTGACAGCGTTTTCCGGCGTTCTGGGAACACTTGGGATGTGGACAAGCCACCCGATAAGGAGTCCAAGAAATTGGACTACTCTGGGCGGAAAGCCTATGCTGCTTCCTCCCTAGGCCTTCGTCAGGCTAGCTCGGCCGTCCTGATGGCACACTTTTCACACGCCCTTTTGGGCTCTCTGGATGAGGTGATTCCTCATCTCCCGGCTGACCTTCAAACGATGGTCAAGCCGGTGTGGGATCAGGGAAGGGCGGTGGCCAGACAGCAGCTCCAAACTTCCTTGGACATCGCTGACCTGCTGTGCGGTCAGTATCGGCCGCAGTGGCCATGCACCATAGAGCTTGGCTATTGATCTTAACCTTTACAGCGGATACCCAGCACAAGCTGGCAGATGTTCCCTTCTTGGGTACCGACTTGTTCGGCAGGAAGCTGAGAGGGAAAGGTCCAGGCGGCTCCTCGGCCTGCCTTTCCTCCAAGCCTGCCCAGTGACGGGTTAAGGGGTGGTGCCCCCAACCTTGTCACTCCTCCCCGGGTTCCCCTCGTGGGGGGATGGCTCTGCCACTTCCTTTCCGCCTGGTCCGTTATCACCACGGACTGCTGGGTGTTGAAGTGGTAAGCAGGGAATCTGCCTCTGGAATTGAGCAGTCCCCACCCTATTGAGCGTAAGCCCCACGGGGAGCTCGAGTTCTGCAACTTCTCTGTCAGCTCATCGAGCCGACATTGCCCTGCTCCTCCAGAAGGAGGTGATCAGGGAGGTGGCAGACCCTCCTCCAGACCCAGGGTTTGTGTCCAGGTACTTCCTGGTCCCAAAACGGATGGGGGGCTGGCTGGCGCCCCATTCTCGACCTACACGACCCAAAACAAGTTGCTAAGGTCTCGCACCTTCAGGATGGTCACTCTGGCTCAGATCATTCCATCCTTGGAACAAGGCATGTGGTTCTGTTCTCGGAACTTTCAGGATGCGTTCTTTCACGTCGCAATCCATCCATCTCACCAGCGATTCCTCTGCTTCAGGGCAGAGGATCCTTCTGCAGTTCAGGCCATGCCTTTGGCCTCTGTCCAGCTCCCAGGGTCTTCACCAAATGCATGGCAGTGGTGATAGCATTCCTCTTGGCTAGAAGGGATCTGGTGTACCCTACCTGGATGACTGGCCGAGTTGCAGCCCTCCAGGTGGGAGGTGGAGGCGGTCCAGGATCTGGCCCCAGGTCTGCTCTCAAGTTGGCCTTCTCATCGAGGCCAAATCCAAAACGCATGCCTCCATGAGGTGATTCAGTTCGGATAGGGGCAGAGCTCGACTCTCTTGAGAGCCAGAGCATGGCTCGGCGGACAGGGCCAAAGTCCTTTCCTCCTTTGCCCAGCTCTCATTTCTGGTTGGGCAGTTCGCCCTGCCCAGGACTTCCTGCACCTTCTGGGCCTCATGGCGGCCTGCACCAGCATGGTCCATTGGGCCCGCTGGCATATGCGTTCCCTGCAGTGGGGGCTGGCCCACCAATGGTCACAGCGCTCCGTTCCTCTGGACCAGCCAGTGACAGTGACCCAGGAGATGTGGAATGGCCTCCAGTGGTGGCTCGTTCCAGCTCATCTGCAGGAGGGTATCCCGTTTGTCCGCCCTGAGCCGACAGTCACTCTAGAGAGCGACGCCCCTCTCTGATGGGTTGGGGTGCCCATCTGGGAGCCTCAGAACTCATGGTCTCTGGTCCCCTCAGGATCTCGATGCCACATCAACCTGCTGGAGCTTCCAGTGGTCGACTAGCCTCACCGCCTTCACCTCCTTTGTAAAGGGTCAAGGGGTCAGGTCCAGACGGACAACACCACGACCATGTACTACCTAAACTGTCAGGACGGGACGCACTCCTTGCCTCTGTGCAAGGAGGCTCTCACATGATGCTCTAGTGATCAGCTTGGGAGGTGGATCACCTGGCCATCCCATGTGGCAGGATCCTCCAACCACTCTGGCTGATGCCCTCAGCCAGATAGGTGCTGCATCTCACGAGTAGTCTCTCTGCGGGAGGATAGTACAAGATCTGTTCTCCCACTGGGTCTCCTCAGATGGACCTGTTTGCCTCCAGGAGGAATGCAAAGCTGAGGCTGTTTCATGCCTGCCCCTCAGCAGGGGCTCGCTGGGGGATGCCTTCTCGAGGCCGTGGACCCCAGGCCTCTTCACTACCTCACTCCATTTCCCTTGATCCACAGAGTGCTTCTCAGGTGAAGAGAACACATGCATGGGTGATTCTGATAGCCCCAGACTGGCCCCATCAGTTCTGGTTTCCAAATCTCCTCAGCCTCAGCTCCAGGCTCTCGAGGCGGCTTCCTAGCCCGACCGGACCTGATCTCAGTCAACAAGGAAGGTACTCACCGGACCTTCAATCCCTGCACTTGACGGCCTAGTTCCTGGCTACGGTTCAGACCTTGGGTCTTTCGAAGGTCTTCAACATTGTTGAAATCCAGTAAGGAGTTGACCAGAAAATGCTATGCCTTCAAATGGAAGAGATTCTCCATTTGGTGTCAGGATAAGGGTTGGACCCTTCCTCCTGTTCTTTGGCTAGCATTCTGTGCTACCACAATGATCCACTACTCAATTAGGGCGGTCGAAGTGACCCATAAGGTGCACCTGGGAACATCTCTGCTTACAGGGCGTGGGCAGGGAAGCAGTCGGGAGTAGTCTGAGAAGGTAGTTGGGCGCTTTTTCAAGGCCTTGATCACATATCAATCCGGTGTGAGAACCTCCCACCTCCGTGGGATCTACTGCTGGTGGCTGAGCTCATGGGCAAGCCATTCAGAAACTGATGCAGGTGTGATATCTCACCTGTCACCGAAGAACCGACCTTCTTGGTGACTATCACTTCAGCCAGAAGGATGGGAAGCTCAAGCTTTCCATCGGTCTCCTTATCTGGTAATCCCACAGTGACAAGGTTGTCCTAGCCCCACCAATCCTTCGAAAGGTGTGCCAGTTCACTAACAAAGTATTGACTCTGCTGGTCTACCCCACACCTCGGGCCGAATATGGCTCATACTTTGGACCCTGAAGCTCTCTTATAAGGCGGATGGTTGACGTTAGGGGAGAGGTTCGCCAGCTGTTTGTCACCTACGCTGAAGCCGCACGTGACAGACCTGCAGCCAAGTGGACGATAGGCACATGGGTCACCTCTTGCATAGATCTTACTTCAAGAAACAGCTCTTGCAGCAGGTTACCATTTGGACTGAAGCCGGACGGGTGCAGGACCCCACAGAAATTTCTATCTAGCAGTATTCGAGGGACTGCCCTGATGTCTTCCGACATCAGGCATAGTATAAGAGAGGTCCCAGAAATCTGATTCTTTTCCTTCCATCGACTCACCGGCATTGGCCTCCCGATCCTACCACACGTCAGACGACTTAGAACTTCAAGAGTTTCTACATAATATGTCCTCTCCTCTCCTTCATTTGAGGACAACTTTCAAAGTGGCCTCTGAGCACAGATCCCTTTCAGGATCCTAGATTTCTTCCTTAAATGCGGTGCTTAGGCCGGACCACGACACAAGACCTGCCTTTTGCAGGTTCAACAGCCCACAAGGATCAGAACGAGAGGCCTTCAAACTTACCTGTTAGAGGAAAACTTAGTAGGATGGACAAAAAACCTCCAGGGGTGATTCTTCTAAGGTCCGCCGGGACAAACCCGGGAGAAAGCAGGTCAGATCCCGAACCAGCTCCCAGTTCAGACTCAGGCTCCACCCGATCGGACCACTCTCCTCAGGGCTAGCTCTCAGCCCCGCCAGTTAAAGTCCGGGCTTCAGCGGTTGACTCTTCAGCCCATCAAGATTTCCAGCCTTGACTCTCTACTCCTTCTCAGGCCTCTTCTAAGTCCTCAGATACAAATCATCATCCACCCGGCGGGACCGACTCCAGTTGGTCTCCAGCCCCTAGGCTCGGATCCTCACCAGGAAGACGAAGGACCTGATGTCCCTCAAGACAATGGACCTGGCGTCGGCCAGGCGCCTGAACCGGGCACGCCAACCCAAGCGCAGGCAGGCATTCACGGACAGTCATAACCAGCGACTGACGTCGGCTTCTCCGAAGCTGAAGACGCCTGCCAGTCACGGTGGACACGGTCACGGGACTCCATGGAGGAGGACACCACATGCCTGAAGACAGGCAGGTGACACAGAGGATCCCGGGCTTCTGGGAATCTTCACCACCGGAGACACCAGATGCCGACCCGCGACAGTACAGGCGCCAGGCCATCATGGGCATGAATATACAGAGGTAAAGGATCTTTTATTTCTGGTGGGACATCATCCGTAGTCGTAGTCCAGTAAACCCTCCCCCCCACTCCTTCACCTCCTACACACTCTTCCACAGGGCCAGCAGAGACCACAACCCCTAAACAGACTCCACCTCCCAGGGGTAGATCAAGGATCGGAGGGCCTCCTCAAGATCTCCATCGGGTCTCGGCCCCAAGGCTCAGACGTTGGCAGTATACTCCGTCGAGGAGGACTCCAGAGTGGATACCTCGGTTACTCCAATCTCCTTCTCCCTCAGCATTCCATCACCTGACAACATGACTGCCAGGTCCTCGGATACCTCTTTTCTGAGATCAGGGACATCCAGGACAACATGGGATCGGACACAGACCTCGACCCAGAAGACAGCGCCTTGCCCGTTATCTTAGGCAGAAGACCAAAACTGTGGTACCACCCCGGTGGACTGCGGATGTCACCAAGGCTCGAGGTATAGAACTCCCTCCCTCGGTGACGGACTGACGCCTGTCAAGGCCCGAGAAGGACAGTACTTGGCTCAACAACTACAACAACACCTGGTCATTACAGCCTCATGACCGGTCCCAAAATTCACAACACACGAGCACACAGGCACGGACCAGGAATCCAACAATTGGATGCCTAGGGAATACATGTATCCGACTACCATCTCCATCAGGTCCCTGAACACCTAACCCACGTACAATTTCAGGACACCCTATGGGAACAGGACCAGAACCCAGTGATGAGCTTCTGGATAGCGATCAAAGGCGGAACTCTAAACCTTTTCCGCTGGGGTCCCAGTGGGTACCAAAGTGCTAAGAGCATACAATTCTGGGATCGTCCAGAGTTACAGCTTCAGGCATCTGTCTCAGCCACTCTTGGCTCCGTGCTCTGGCTCACCCCAGACAGGAGAACATTGACATCCCTACAATGACGGTATATTTGGTGAACCCTAGGAAAGGTTATCACCAAACTCCAGGATATTGGGAAGGCAGTCAGGTCTGTACAGACCATGTACATATCCTTGCCAGTTCCCCGTAGGAACCACCCATTCCCCCGGCAGCAAGGCAGCGCACTACGGCCAGCAACAAAGACGCCCTTCAGCGGAAAGCCCGGCTAAGTCATCCCCAGGCAGAGCCCAATGTACACTAAACCAGCCAGCCTGCAGGGACCGTACTGCCACAGCGACTCCTCCGGCCCCGCCCTCCTCTGATCAACAGCTGCAAAGGTCCAGAGTCGCATCCTCGCCACTTTTTAGGGTGGCGTCGATAACCACCAACGGTGGGTTCTCCAATTAGTCGAAAGGTCTTCAAAATTTCGATCACCCCGGCAACTGGTCCCAGCACCCTGCTCCTGGCAGAAGTGCTCGCGTTCCTGAGAAAAGAAGCGATAGAGCATTACCACGGAAACAGAGGGTGCAGGTATTATTTTCACTTCTTTCGGGTTCCCAGAAAACGTGTCCTGCCTTGTCTGCCTTTAATCCTGGTATGCAATCCACCCATATCTGACTGTGCCTCTCCACCTTGCTGCCCCATTTGATCCCCTTGAGTATGGAGTACCCCAATACCAGTACACCTCCATCCTCTTTATTTGTGCCCATCGCCACCCCCTCACCCAGGTTCTCATTTCTGGGGCCACTCAGGATGGTGCTTTTACAGTGAGTCCCAGTGTCTTCCCCCTGCCCTTCTCAGTTGAGACTCCTCCCTCTCCTCCTGTTTGACTGCCAACCTTCCTCACCTCTGAGTATTATCTCTTCCCCTGCCATGCCATGCTCAATCTGTCCACTAGTAATGCCCCTCTCTCCCTTCGCTTTGTGAGTACTATCCTTTGTGCAATCTCCTCCTACATCCTCTTTCCCATGTGTTGCTAGTACAGCAAACATGTTCCCTCCCCCTTTGCCTTACTGTGTGTTTCCTCCTTCCTACTGCTTCTCCTCTTTTTCTAGGTCCTGCTAGAGTCCGCCCTTCATCAGCTGGCTTCCTGTCTACTGTGCCCCTCCCCCGCCCCACTATTTCTTCTCTCTGATGCCCACACAATACTCTCAGATGTCAGCCGCTCCTACCGATGCAATCCTCCCCTCATTCCTCAACCTCCCCAGCTCCCTGCCAAGCCACTGAACCTCTTCCTCAAGCCTCCTTAGCCTTTGGCACATTGGGCACCCTCTCAGCCTCCACAGTATGTTTATCTGCATTGCTGCCCCACAGCCATTGCACTCTACAATCCTGTTCATGGTCCATACTACCTATACAGCCTCTCCACACCAACTCTCCCTACAGCAAGTAGAATTAACTAATCCTAGCCCAGCCTCTAACAGAAATTGTTATCCTAAATGCCCTTGCATACATCATAAGACAGCCAACTGCAGTACTAACTGGAAACCACGATCCTACTCATAAGAACTATATGTTTTATATATTATTATGTATGTCTTTAAAAATTAGCTCAAGTGGTTTTTCCTTGTTTCCTACTTCTTGGCCTGTTCTGAGGGCTCAGGTCAGTTTGGAGCTCCCCAAGCTCCTCCCTCACAGCCTTCAAACCCAACCTCCAGTGGTATTTCAGGAGTGGGTGGGAGGGCTTTTACAGTCACTCCAGCCACAGAAACCTTTAAGCTAAATTCACTTTAAGCTAAATTAAAAGGAAAATAAAACAATATCAAAACTTACAAAAATCCTCTATACATTAACTCCCTCAACAGCAAGTAGAATTAACTAATCCTTCTCTCCTGTAGTTTAAAAAAAAAAAACCATAACAAAACTTACAGAAGTCTTTTCCATAGCCAGCAAGCAGACTTAACCAATCCTTCTCTCCTGCAGTTTGATGGCTCAGTCAGAATTTAAAGGCTATGTGGGTGGGCAAGTCTGGGCATGCCCTGTGCAATCACTCCAGCCACAGAAACCTTTAAGCTAAATTAAAAAAAATAAATAAAACAATATCAAAACTTACAAAAATCCTCTGTACATTAACTCCCTCAACAGCAAGTAAAATTAACTGATCCTTCTCTCCTGTAGTTTAAAAAACAATAGCAAAACTTACAGAAATCATCTCCACAGCCAGCAAGCAGACTTAACCAATCTATCTCTCCTGCAGTTTGATGGCTCAGTCAGTCCCCGACTCAATTCCCCCTTCTGACCTGGTTTTGGTAAGATTTGTTTCCTTACCCGATTCCACTCATCAGCCCATGGTTCCCCAGTTAATCAAGGCATACTGCCACAGGAACCGGTTGTCTCATACTTTCCTATGCAAATGCAGTTGACTGATGCAGCCTTGTGTAGCGGTGTATACCATAGTTCTGTCACTACACCTGTAGTCTCCTGATAAATAGTTTCCCAGTCCTGTCTCCATTGTGAGTACTCAAGCCGGGGGCCCAGATTGAATGTATCCCCTTTGTCTTTCTCCCAACTGGGGAGCACATTTCAAAGTCTCCTTATAATTCTGTTTGTATATATACACTGCATACTATATTCACGTTCTTTAAGTATTTTTCTTTACCATCATGTTAATGTCTTTCTCCTAGCTCAGGAGGAGCCCAGGATCACTCGTTGATGTTCACATATAATAATAATATAATAAAATGTATTTGATTAAGCACCTTTCAAAGTTTTCAAACGCTGTACATCAAGAAAAACACAGACATATTCAATACATACAATAAAACAACTCTAAACGAATATTACACAGCTATAATATACAGTTACAACAAAGCAGAAAATGCCTTCTTGCATAAAAAAGTCTTTAGTGCCTGTTTGAAACTCCCCACCATCCTGCTCTCCCGGAGCTGACGGGGCAGATAATTCCAGAGGGGTAGGTGCAGCAACTCCAAAAGCATGAGCTCCAGAAGACTTCAAATTTACCCTTGGAATCTCCAGCAACTCCTCGTCAGCCGAGTGGAGCTGTCTCAGAGGGGTGTAGGGCACCAGGAGCTCTTTCAAATAGTCGGGACCTAGACTGTGTAGGGCTTTGTAGGTCAAGAGACCCACTTTGAAGGTGATCCATCACTGTATTGGCAGCCAGTGCAGAGTGCGCAGCACAGGGGTAATATGAGAACTTCTGGATGCCATAGTCAACAAATGTGCTGCCGCATTCTGCACTAGCTGCAAGTGGCGGATATCAACCCCAGGAAGTCCTAGGTAAAGGGAGTTACAGTAATCAAGGCGAGATGTCACAAAGGGGTGGACCAAAACCGGCAGGTCGCTAGGTGGAACAAGGTGCCTAATCCTGGCAATGTTCCTAAGATGAAAAAATGCAGTCTTGACCACTGCAGACATCTGATAACGGAGGGTCAGACCAGTGTCAAGCTCCACTCCCAGGTTACGCACCCATTCAGAGGTGAGGATCTTGTCCACCCCCAGGATTAATCTAGAGGGGAGCCCAGTCCTCATAAACTCTCTACCCTGCGACCTGGGTCCACCACCATAACCTCAGTCTTTCCTGGGTTCAACTTTAGACCGATGGTGTCCATCCAGTCTTGGATATCAGCAAGGCAGTTGTTCAGTACCGAGATGGCACCAACCTGGTCGGGTGCAAAAGACAGGTAGAGCTGGGTATCATCAGCATAGCAGTGAAACCACAGCTCATACCATCTAACAACGTCTCCGAGGGGTAGCTTATATACCACCAAATAACATGGGGAAACATCGAGCCCTGAGGTACAAGAGCAGAAGGCCCGGTTGAATACAAACCCGAGACCACTCTCTGCGTTCTCCCTTCGAGGAAAGATGAAAACTATCTGAGGACCGTGCTCGATAGTCCACAAATGGACCTCAGGCGTTCGAGCAAAACCCCATGACCCACAGTATCAAGAGCTGATGACAGATCAAGGAGAACCAAAATGGAACGGTGTATCCGATCTCTCGCCATCAGGAGATCATTGAGCACCCGAACCAGAGCAGTTTCAGTACTATGCCTCTTATGAAAACCAGACTGGAGAGGTTTGTATAAACTATGGATGGTCAAATGGTTATCCAGCTGGACCGCCACAACTTTCTCAATAACCTTCCCCACAAAAGGGAGGTTAGATGTTGGTCTGTAGTTTGCTAGGTCATCCGGGTCTAAAGAAGCTTTCTTCAGAAGGGGGGTCACCACCCCTTCCTTCAGAGAGCATGGGAAGACTCCCGTATCTAAAGAACACCGGCTAATCCGAGCTAAGGCCAGGCCGATAATCTCACTACAACCCATAATCAGGGAAGTAGGGCCGGGATCCAAACTACAGCATGTTGGACGCATCT
Source organism: Neoceratodus forsteri (assembly GCA_016271365.2). Taxonomy (NCBI): domain Eukaryota; kingdom Metazoa; phylum Chordata; order Ceratodontiformes; family Ceratodontidae; genus Neoceratodus; species Neoceratodus forsteri. The sequence goes on along the minus strand of CM028132.1, from coordinate 406,079,741 downwards.
CATGGACAATCCTCATAGTGTCTACGAGATCCGGCAGGTCAAAGGTACTTCAGGAAATTCCGGGCTCTACGACAAAACACTGATCAACTGCAACAACCTTGGAGTGAGGTTGGAGGCACTGCCTCCTGATGTCTTCAACCTTATTTGCAAAGAATTGCGCGATCTCCTCGCAATCAGTTTGTGTAAAAGCTCGACGGATCTGCTGACAGTCTGGGTTGCACAGTCTGTCAACAGTTCTGAAGAGCTGAGCCGGTCGATTCTGTGTGACAGAAATTTCTCTAGACAGGAATTCTGCCTTCTTATGGGAAATTGCTGTTTGGTAGAGTTTATAATGCTCTAGCAAAATAAGATGGTCGGCATCAGAGGCAGTCTTCCTCCAACAACGCTCCAACCTCCGCAGCCCTCTCAAAGCCCTATCAAACCATGGGGCAACGGGACAACGCGGGAGGGGGCAAACACGGACTGGTGCAATCTGATCAAGTGCCACTGATATGGCCCTATTATAGGCCACTACCAGCTGCTCAGGATCAGTGCAAAACTCGTCAAACAACGAGAGGTCAATAACCGCCATCAGGTCTTCAGGGACAACGTCCCGCAATGGGCGGTACCAACCAACTCCACAGGGGCCGACCTACTCAGGGGGGCCTCAGAATTGAACCCAACTGAGTAGTGATTGGACCAACCGACTGGTTCCACCACCAAATCGGAAGCCTCGATCCCCAGGAGGAAGACCAGGTCAAGAGAGTGACCTCCCTTGTGTGTAGCTGCGGAAACAACCTGTGTAAAGCCCAGAGATGTCATCACCGGAGGAAATGTTGACCAAAAAGCGAAGATTCGTCGTCGACCCAAGCATTGAAGTCACCCAGAACCATCAATCTGGGCGACTCCAAGGCCATGTCGGTGGCAAAATCTGCTGTTTCCTGCAGGAAAAGCTTCTCATCACCTGGTGGACGATAAATGAGAGCAATCCTGCACCCTACACCAGCTGCCTCAGTGCACTCAAATGACCTGGCCTCCTCAACTGGTACGCTAGTTATGCCCAATTCGGTCTTGAAACAGACCGCACTACCGTCCAGTCTCGGCGATGTATAACTGAGTACCCAGGGGAACAGCGCCTCTAAAAGGGGCCGCATTCCCATCCAACCAGGTCTCGGTAATGTAAGCCAGCTCTGCCCTTGCAACAAAATCTGCAATAAGACCAGTCTTGTTGCAGACAGATCTAGCATTGCACAACAACGCCCGAGTTGGACGAGGTCGGCGAGTTGTCCCAACCACTTGCCCTCCAAAACTGGAGGTGCCCTTGGGCATGGGAACCAGAATGGGACTACCACGCTCCAGAAGCCATTTCGCTTCAGGGCGCCTTTTTAGGCCCATCCACCCCTATGGGAAAGCACCGCCCACTCTGTTGTCCACAACCCCCACCCCCAGTTTCCCCTTCCCCTTCGAGCAATCCCTAGTGCCCGACACTGATGGTAGATATGAGTGGGCAGGGGGAGCAAAGAGAAGGGGCGGAGGGCATGGAGAGCGGAGGCTGAATAACACAAAACAGGCGGGGCAGGCAGGCACATCAAGCTGCTCAAAATTAAAACAATAAATATAATAGAACAACCCGCGATCTTCCTACAACTAAAGACTAACTAAAATAAAAAAAAATTAAACTTAACCGGCACTCTAACACAAAACCTGATTAATTATTTTATCCCACAATCCCTCTCTCGGCCTGGGGGACAACCAGAACTTAACCAACACAATTCTGAATTATTATTCCCAGGTCCTCTCACTACCTGGTACTTAAAAAAAAAAAAATAATAATTAAATCGTAAAACTAATGATAAAATGTTAAATAGAGGGAATAATTTGAAAACTACTCTCCGTGACTCTCTCACCGAACCGGATACAGGTGGAATAAAAGATGTAATAAAGCACTCTTACTGCTTAAATTGTTCCCTCAAATGAAATAACTGCAAACAATAAACTTCCTATCTATATACAACAAAATATAAATATAATGTAACCCGCCCAACATCAACAAGTATAGTTCAGTTTCCGAAAATCCAAGGTTTCAAAATCCTCATTGGTTTGGCTCAAATAAAAGGCCACCAACGGGCCACAGGATCCGGCCAGCCCAAAACATCAGTGGCCCACTACTTCCACTCCAAGAGAGGACAGCCCCCCGGCTGGCCACCCTAGCCCAGGAGTGTAGAGGAAGGGGAGATTAAGGACAGGCCCTCCAGCCTACCCCACTCCACTCCTCTGTGTGTAGCACCGACCCAGGGCCCACCAGAACACTGCAAGCCCAACTAATAGGCCAAGTAAAGTCAATTTCTCAGAATAACATTTAAGCAGTCAGAAATGTCATTAAAAGTTTCAAAGTCACTTATTTTGCAGGCTCTTCAGGACAACTCTGTCAAATCACTAATCCCCACGATCCAACTGACCAGGAATAGGTCCAGAAATAGACAAGGAACACAGCCACATAGATAAAATCCATAAATCCAGGTTATTAATTCGGAGCAGAGCTTGAAATGAGCCAAATAGCCACAAATCAAACAGTCCTCTCCTAGAACAAATGAATAGTTCAAACCACACAGGAGGACACAATCCAAATCCTTCAAAGAAAAAATGAACAACGACTCCGGGACATTTGCTGAGTAATACCAGGATTCATTCAGAACTCCCCAGAACACACCACAAGACTCTCCAGGTCTTCACCCTCGGAGCATCAAGCCTCTTCCCAGACGCCAAAAGTCAATTTCATTAAAATAAGACCTGACTCGTGTTGTTCAGCGTTTAAGCTCTGAACACACCAGGTCTCACTAAGTCCTCGGCGGAGGAGGACATACCCTCCAAAGGACTGAAGTGACATAGCTTAGTTTTGAGGAGTTGTTTTATGTCTGCCATAGTTTTTGGTGTAGCATCTCGACCATTTTGTCTGTAATGGGCCATAGACCACTCTCCTCATGGCCACTCTTGCCTGACTTGTTTGGCCTGGAATTCTGATTTTATTAACTTGGAGGATTTTATCAGCTTCCTCCGGGCTGTTATATATTTTAGTGCCGTCTGCCCAGAACATCCTCAGTCTGGCTGGGTACGGTGTTTGAATTTTGATATTTTCAGCTCTAAGGGCCTTAATTATTGGGATATATTGCAGTCTCTGCCTTTGAATGTCACTGAGGTAGTCTTGGTCAAAGAAAAGCCTCTTACCTTTGTACCAGACTGATCTTCCTGGACATAAGTCTCCACCACTCATTCACACTAGTGGGATTGGCGCGGAGGCACTAAGACCCATCGGGAGCAAACTTTTGCTGGAGGGTCATGCCGGGAGACAGCGCCTGTGGGAACGCAGTGCCTGAGCAGCGGCTCGCGAGCGGTAATGACCATCTTCGGCGACGCACCTCCAACCGCTTCGTTCTTTTTTCCCCGCCGAAAGGGGCGCGCCAGTGACGACGCCGCCGCTTCAGTCGGAGTCAAACTTCAAACTAGCGATAGTTTTCAGTTTGTTTTTGTAACTTTATCTCGATAAGTAGTATCGCTTAATTTTATTCTATTTTCGCTAAATTTTTCTAATATTAATTTTACTTGAAGAAGTCTCGCCCTACTGGACGGAGTCGACCATGAGCAGGTCAGGTGACGGTAGGAGACTTCGTATGAAAGCTGTTCAGTCAGCGGGCTGGATCCGGTCAGCCTCCTTCTCCTCAGCGGGGTTCCGACAGCGGTCAGTCCGATGCCGAGGATGGCGGTCCCACCGCCCGGCATAAAAATAAGCGGTCGCATTCCGGCACCGTTGGCCTCGAACTCTTCTTCGCCCACAGGTCAAAAGAGAAGGCATCACTCGAGGTCAGCCCTCTGTATGTCTGCTGCGTCGGCCTCGGTTATCGTTGCTAGTTGCGGTCTCCTTCGGAGTCGCCAACTTCCGTAATCGCCGTCCCGACATCGAGTCCTCCCGCCTATAGGTAGGACTCCAGATGAGCAGTTTCATCAGTGGGCGCTTCATGGAGCAATGGGGTCGGAGGTTGGTTCTTCTGCCTGGCTCGGGTTGCCTCGAGCCCTCGGCCCCTCGGGCGATCAGGTAGGGCGGTTGGACCTTCCTAGTCGCGTGGCGCCTTCTTCGGTGCCAGCGACCCCGTGCTTAGGTGTTTCCCCCCCTCACATGGCTGCGGCGCAGGGGGCTCCACCGATGCCCTTATCTCCTGTTTTTTTTCCTTCTCTAGCTTTCCAGGTTCCTGGGGCTTTTCCAGCGCCTTCGGCAGGGTCTGTTGGCTTGTCGGCGCCGTTTTCGGTGCCGCTGGGTCTTGCGGCACCGTCCGCGGTGCCGCGGGGTCCGCGCGCCGCCGGTGGTGCCGCTGGATAGGGCGCGCCATTCTGCTGCGCCATCAGCAAGGCCGTCTGGGCGCCGCTTGCGAGCGCCAAGGTGGTGCACGGGTCATGGGCTGAGCATCGAGCAGTCACCACAGCGCTGCTTAGGGCGCTTATGGGTCACAGGTCTTCGAGCGCCAGGCGCCTCGGTGCCGCTTTCAGTCTGCTTTGCCCTCGGCGCCTGCAGCCCTTGGGACTCTCCTTGTTTTTTCTGCTATTTCTCCTCTCCTAATTTTCACCCTTTCCTGTCCAAACAGTCCTTTCTGGACCATCAGGAGATGATGTTGAGCCTGACCCAGACCTTCGGTTGGGTGATGAAGTGGAGGAAACAGGATCTTTCTTTGCTACAGAGCCTGTGGTCGAGGACCTGTCCTTTAAGTCTCTGTTGAAGAACCTGGGATCCACTCTTTCTCTCCAGACTACAGACATCGATCCTGGGAAGATATTAAGACTCCAGTATCTTCATGCTTCGGAGATCCCTATGGATTTGACTCCTCCGATCCAGCCTTCCTTCGAGACGCTGTCTCAAATGGTATGGAATAATCCTGCTCTTATTCCCTCAGTGGCTAAATCCATTGATAAGAAGTATTCAGCTCCCAAGGATCGTCCCATTTTGGCATCCCAAGCCTTTGCGGATCCTATTGTAGTCCTGGCAGAGAATGACAAGGTCGTTCTTCCTCAAACTACTACAGCTCGACCTATTAACAAAGAGTCTCGTAAGATTGATACATTAGGTAAGAGAGTCTTTGCTGCCTCCACTCTAAGTATGCGTATGCACAGTTATCAAGGCTATTTTTCTCAGTATGAGTATATCCTGTGGCACTCTATGAAAAGAATGGTTGAAGCTCTTCCAGATTCGGATTCCAAGTCAGAGCTTCTTCTGACCGTTATTAGAGGTATTGAGTCCAATAACCAACAGGTCAAAGCCGCCATGGGCAGCTTTGACACTGCTTCTCGCTCAGCAGCAGCGAGGATTTGTAACTCGCGCCATTCCTGGCTGCTGCTACTTGGCTTCACGAATGATGCTCAGCAGCAGGTGATGGCGCTGCCTTTGATGGCTCCTTTCTTTTGGCCCTCAGGTGGAGCAAGCCTTAGAGGCCACTCAGAAGACTAGATCAGCCATTAGTTGGCCAGACCTCGCCTGCCCCTCTCGGGGCATGTGAACAGACGTCCAGTTTCATAGTCGTCAGTCCTAGGCAGAGGCAGGGAAGCTCCATAAAAGCCAACCTGCCCAACCTCAAAAGAAGACGCAGCAGAAAGCGCAGGGGCCTAAAGCCCCCAGCGCCACCTTATGAATTGCTGGCCCAAGTTCCATCCACTCTGCCCGAGGTGGAACTTTCTCCTCCGGTGGGAGGTCGTCTGATGTACTTCTACAACCAGTGGAAGTCCATAACTTCAATGGGTCCTTCGGATAATCCGAGGGTTATTCTCTCAATTTCTTGAAACCCCCGACTTGTCCTCCCAGGACGACAACCCAGGTTGTCGGCCTCTCAGTCAGACCTCCTCACCCGGAGATCCAGGGCCTTCTGAACAACAGGGCAATAGAACTGGTGCCTCCGCATTCATGTAAACACAGGGTTCTACTCCCATTACTTTCTGGTTCCAAAGAAATCTGGGGGATGCGCCCATTCTAGACCTCAGAAAGTTAAACAGATTCCTCCCAGGAGAAATTCAAGATGATTTCCTAGGTACCCTGTTACCCTTGCTGCATCAGCACGACTGGCTGGCCTCTCTGGATATGCAGGATGCTTACCAGCATATCCCTGTCCACCCGACCCACCGCAAGTTCCTCAGGTTTGTAGCTTTGGGTCAGCATTATCAGTTCAGAGTCCTGCCCTTTGGGCTATCCTCGGCGCCGCGATTTTACAAAGTGTTGTGCAGTTCTCACGGCGCATCTCAGGAAAGTCGGACTCCGAGTGTTTCCCTACCTGGACGATTGGCTTCTAGCAAGCCCTTCCGTCCAAGGGACTTTGGAAGCCGTGCAAACGACTTCTCGTCTTCTCACGTCCATGGGAGTTCTGCTGAATTTGAAAAAATCTCAACTGCAACCCTCCCAGAGGCTCCTTTTCATAGGGATGCTTCTAGACACCTCTTCAGCGAAGGCTTTCCTTCCAGAGGACAGAAGACTCGACATCCTTCGAATGGCCTGTTACATCAGGGAGAACCAATCGGTTACAGCTCTCTCGATGCAACGCATGTTGGGTCTCGTGGCGTCCTCGGTCTTCACTGTCCCCCTGGCCCGACTGCACATGAGAGCCACCCAATGGATGCTCTCCACTCAGTGGTCCCCGACCTCTCACCCCCAGTCTTATCCCATCAAGGTGACGGAGCCCCTTCGAAGGTCTCTCACCTGGTGGTCTCAAGAGAGCAATCTCCTGGAAGGATTCCCTTTGCTCCCCGGATCATCAGATCTCCATCACCACAGACGCATCGCTATGGGATGGGAGCTCACTGTCTCTCCCTCCACACCAAGGTGTATGGACTCGTTCAAAACTCATCTCCACATAAATGTCCTGGAGATGAGAGCGGTCCTCTATGCAATCCGAGCTCTGAAGGATGTCCTTTGTCACAAGAACATTCTCCTTCAAACGGACAACAAAGCAGTGATGTATTACATCAACAAGCAAGCGGTGTTCATTCTTACCCCTTTGCAGGGAAGCAATGAGGTGTGGGAGTGTGCTTGGAGCACAAGTCTCTGATTCAAGCGGTTTATCTGCCAGGTATACAAAACGACTCTAGCAGATCACCTCAGCAGAACGGAGGCAGACCTCACGAGTGGTCTTCGATCCAGCCATAGCTCGGTCCCTGTTCAAAGAGTGGGGACTCCAGACCTGGACCTTTGCATCCCCACTCAACGCAAAACTGCCTCTCTTCTGCTCCAGAAATCCAGGGCCTGGCATTTCTGTCAGGATGCGTTCAGGCCTGTGTGGACAAAACGCTTTCACGCCCTTCCACCGCTCTCTAATCCAGAGAGTACTCCTCAAGTTCGAGTCTCAGGGGACCAAGATGATTCTCATTGCTCCTTCCTGGCCTCGCAACTATGGTTTCCTCTACTCAACAGTATGTTGGCAGCCTCTCAAGACCACTTCTTTGCAAATCAGTCTTTGACTCAGGGTTCGTTGGTCCATCCCAACCTGAAATCACTTCACCTTCATGCTTGGCTCCTGAAGAGATAGAAGTGAATCGGTTCAACGCTCTCGTGGAGTCTCAGACATCCTTCTGGCTGCTCGGAAGCCAGCCAATTGAAAACGACGCTCCAAATGGAAACGTTTCTTCTGGTGTGCAAATCCTCTGGAATCCCTTTTCCTGTCCTCCTGGCAAGGTTCTGGAGTATCTTTTGGACCTGTCAAACTTAGGTCTTCAGTACTCCACAGTTAAAGTTCACCTTAGTGCCATCTCAGCGTCCATGAGCCGGTTTCTTCCTTAACTCTGGCTCAGTTACCTATGGTGAAGAGATTTCTTAAGGGATTCTCCATACCAGACCCCTGTTAGCGTCCAGTTGCAGCCTGGGACATTAACCTGGTGCTAGACATGCTCACTGGAAGCCTTCGAACCCTTAGCTACCTGTGAGCTAAAATTTCTTACCTGGAAGACTGCTCTTCCTGGTGGCCATTACCTCAGCCCGCAGGGTCTCTGAGATACATGCTCTGGTTACGGACCCTCCGATACTGTATTCCATAAAGACAACGTAGTTCTCCATTACTCATCCTAAATTTCTTCCCAAGGTTGTGTCAGAATTCCATCTAAACCAACCTCTGGTACTTCCGCTTACTTCTAATTTCCAAAATGAAGGGAGCGAGCTCTTCATTCCTGGATGTTAAGAGAGCCTCATGTTCTCTTTAGATAGAACCAAGGATGTTCGCAAGACTCAGCAACTGTTCGTTTCTTTCAGCGACACCCGGCTGGGTCAACCTGTCGCTATTAGATGCATCTCTTCATGGTTAGTGGCATGCCTTCATCATTGCTATTCCATGGCTCAAGTTAAATTAGAAGGTAGAGTGTCGCTCACTCTACTAGAGCGTCATGCATCCCTAAGCGGAAGTCGCAATGTTCCAATTGCAGATATATGCAACGCCATACCTGGAGCTCAGTGCATACCTGTGTTAAGCACTATGCACTGGATGTTCATGCTAGGCGACATTCGCATTCGGTAGAACTATCCTTAATGGGCTTCTATCTTAGACGCGTGAGCTCTGGCTCTCCTGCCGCCCTTTTGGGGGATTATCAGCTTGGTACTCTCCCACTAGTGTGAATGAGTGGTGGAGACTTATGTCCAGGAAGATAGGAAAATTACGTACCTACCGTAATTCTTGATCTTCTTGGACGAGTCTCCACCACTCATTCACACGCCCACCCTCCATCCCCCGAGCTCACCGCTGTATTGGTCTTCACTCCTCAAATCTTTAGGCCGTGAGGACTTCTTTGCTGACCTTCTTACACGGTCATCAGACTATCTTATGTCCGCTTTTTAATGTTGGGTTTACTCTTTACGTTAGTTGCTGCACCTCCTTGGTAAAAATTACTGAGGCGGTTGGAGGGTCGTCGCCGAAGGATGGTCATTACCGCTCGGGCAGCTGCTTTCGCTGGTGTCTCATGTCGGTGTCTCTGCCACACCCTCCAGCAAAAGTTTGTTCCCGATGGTCTTAGTGCCTCCGGCGCCAATCCCACTAGTGTGAATGAGTGGTGGAGACTCGTCCAAGAAGATCAAGAATTACGTAGGTAGCGTAATTTTCCTTTTTCCCCTGTCATAGGACACCCTCGCTTGTTTTGTAACTTCCGAATTTCATGATTATCTGGCTGTCGTGTCAGTTGGCTTTGGGATCAAGGCCCTGTGAGCTCTTTCTATATTAAGCTCGGTGGTGGTGGTGGTGGTGGTGGTGGGGGGGGGGGGTTCCAGCATTTCTCTTAAGTAAAGCCACCAGGAACTCACACACCCGATTCCAATCCTTCTAGCAGGCCTGGCCGTCTCAGATTGTCTCTCTGACTCCACGCCTCCGAGTCGGTGCATTTTTCTTGAAGTGAATCTGCAACCTGCACCAGTGCCTCCACTGCTGCTCCAATGCGGCCCATGGTGTCTTCGGAGGATGAGACACGTTGTTCCGTCTCCACCTGCCTCGTTTCAACATTTAGGAGCCTGGTGTTGATTTTTATGAATTCCTCCCAGTTCTCGCTCCTTGATGCCCAGATCTCCTGTAGAATGGTATCAAATCTGTTCCAATTAATCCTATCATTTTCCAGGTCGGTGTCATATTCCTGCTCCCCAGAACTGGCAGGGAGTTACTGCGACTGTGGTCCGTTTCTATTAAAGCAATTTCTTCGGTTTTCAGGGTTTTGTTTCTGTGACTGTTTTGGCTCTGGTATTCGACTTTATTCCTCACTTTTGACGATATTAATTTTCTCTGCTGCCTTTTTTTTTTTTTTTTTTTTAAATCAGTTGCAGGTGAATTAGTTTGGGGAGAACAGATGTCTGTTTAGCCGTTCATGCGGTTGCTGACGTCATCGAAGTCCCACATTCAGTTCCTAAGCAGTGGGAGACAGAGGATTTAGACCCTGAGAGATGCTGTCTGGTGAAATTTTAAGGGCCACTGACCTGAAACAGTTAGTCATTCCACCATTAGTGGAGCCCTTCCAGGATGTTACAGAAGTAGCCTGGAGACACCCTTTCACTACCTTGGCGGGTTCCTAAGAAGGCAGACTGCCTATATAGGACCACCCAGGGAGGAGCCACATTTGAGTGAGCAACCCAAGGCAGATTCAGTGATTCTTATGACTGCTCACGGGAGGACTCAACAGCCAATACATATGAGCTCCCAACCGTCAGATAAGGAGTCCAGGAAGATGGACCGTTTTGGCCGACAGGTGTACTCTTTAGCCACTTACACGGTCCTGTCATTAAATTTTCTGGCATACGTGGTGATGTATCAGAAATTTCTCTGAAATAAGTCTATGGATCTGGCTCGTCACCACCTGACTCTGCTAACAAGACAGAGCTCTTAGCCATTCCCCAGCCCAGTGCTGACATTGACCAGCACGTCCTCAGGTGCTCATATGACTCCTGCAGACATTGCTGCTAGAGCAGCTGCCACAGGGTATGCCTATGGCACTACTCCTGGTTGAGGGTCTCGAGCTCCGCCAGGATTTTCAGGATTCTGTCCTGGACCCCTTCCTAGGACCAGTTCTTTAGGCCAGGAGGCTGAAAAGGTGATCACTGGTCTGCAGGACTCAGGAAAAGCAGATCTTACTTGAGAGAGGGTTCCTGCAGTAGGTCTTCACGTATAGGACTCGCCCCTGGCATCAGGACAACATGGCAGACTTTTAGCTAGCAATCCATAGCGGGGGACTGCCCCCGACGTCACATGATGGGACGTCATCGTGACACTATATAGGGGCAGACACCACGCCCACCCTCCAGTTCTTTTCTGCTGTCGACCTGTGCAAGTCAGACCTCATGGTGAACTCTGTTACAGTCGACCACCATCTTCTTAAGTATTTTTTTTTATTATTCCTTCCCTTTTATTTCAGTTCCGTCATTTTTTGCATGTTTGCTCCATTATCGTCAATCGAAGAAGTGCTCCAAGTAAGGTGCCCAGATCCCGCACAGGGACGAACACTCCCGCTGTGTCCTCTGCCTAGGCCCCAAACATCGGATTGATGACTGCGACATCTGCCAGTGCTTCAACAAGGCCACACGTGTCGGATATCAGAAAGCCCTCTATGCCCACCTGCTGAAAAAAATGCCTGGCATCAATGGAAAAGGAGCATCAGGAGCTATGGGAACGCTATTTCTCACCCACCACCAAGCACAAGAAAAAGAGAAAGGGGAAGGACTGGGACCGGTCCCCTTCTTCCCAGCTTCGCCAAGCTGTTGACGCCATCGCTGGTGGGGCTTGTACCTCGGTAAGCAGTACTCCTGCTTGGTCTCTGTCTGCCCTGGCGGATCGGTCACCAACCCCGCCACCGTAGTCAGAGGGCAGTAGGGTGTTCTCACAGAGCACCTTGTTCTGGGCCTGTCAACAGCTCTCCAGCCGATAAGTCACTCTTCAGTTCTCCCAAAGGGCACACGACACTGGTTGATGAGCCGACCCCAGCTCCTCTGTAGTCCACTCGACCATGACCAGTAAGTTGGACCTGGTTGTCAGCCTGCCCATCAACCGCTCAGCCGATGCTCTTCCGTCGGGCCTTTCTTACTCACCCATCGCTGAGCAGAGCCAGCTTCCAGGCACCCTCTCTTCCCGCGAGAGTTCTTCCTCTCGGGACTCCTTCATTCCTCTGACTCAGCCTGACCCCTCGTTTTCCCCGGTTCTCTGGGATACGAGTGCCTCTGCTCAAGGGGCATCTTCCCCTACATCGGCTCTCCTCTCCGAGCTCCCCGCTTCTCCAGCGGGCCTGTCGATGGGATTTTCATTCCCGCATCCCCCTCGCTCTCCTCTGACCGGGCTTTGGGTTCTGTCGGACCTCCGATGCCCGACCCCTCACTGGTTGACGCACCTTCTGACCTGATGATTGCATCTGGATGGGGTGACCCGCCTGTTCCTTCCACTCTGATGCCGGAGCCCCCACCTGGTCCCTCTGGAGTACCAGCCAGGACCCCGGATCCTTCAGGCCTGCTGATGGACCCTTACAGCCCCAGTAGTTCCTTGGCCTGCCTCCCTCATGGTCATCAGCTCCTCCACCTTCCGCCCCTCAGGGCACTAACCTGGCAACCCCCACCACAGTTTCCTTGTTCTCTGGCACTAGGGGCCATCGCCAGGTTACCCATCGCATGCTGTAGCATACGGTACCGGCACCGGGTCAGTACCAGGGTATCAGTCTCCATCTTACTCTGGTTGGTATCAGGCTCCTGGCAACCCTCATATCCTCCCTCAAGGTACCCAGGCTTTCAGCTGCTGCCTCCACCTCCTCCTCCTCCTCCTCCTCTCATAGCCTCTGACCTCGGACAGGTCACAGGCTGACTCCCAAGGGCAATTCCTGCATAGTGGAAGGACACCAAGTCTCAGCTCCTGCAGGAGCTTAGTCACCACAGCCTATTATGGTCTCCACCCGACCCCTAGGGCAATCCCTAGGAACCCCTCTCTGTCGACCATCAGTTATCAGACAGGGACTGGGCCATCTGCCCATCTAGGCCCCGTGCTGTGGAAGCAGGGTCTTGGAGGAGGCATCTGACAAAGCCTCCCTCCCTAGTAGACTGGAATCTTCTGACTCAGAGGCAGAGTCTGCATCTTTGGCCAGCTTAGGGTCTCGTACCCCCCTGGATCCTCCGTCAAAGGAGTCTCCCAAATCTCCTCCAGAGGACCCCTCATTTGCGAAGCTCCTTCAATCTATCCAGCAGGCATGCGGCTGGGCATCCCAAGATCTGGATCCCAAAAGGAAGAGATTCGTGGAGCATCGAGACTTGACAAATGTGGACCCCTTAACCATACCTCCGTGGACGGGGCCGCGCGAGGACCTAACGTCCACCATATGACAACAACCTTCCTCCATCCCTACGGTCTCTAAGAAGGCCGACAGGACCTATCACCCCCCCCCCGAAGGGGCCAACCATCTGACCATCCAACCTAAGGCCGATTCTGTTGTTATCGCAGCGGCCCATGACAGGTCGGCTTAGTCCAAACATTTAAGTGCCTCACCTCCAGACAAGGAGTCCAAACAAATGGGCCAGTATGGTCGCAAGGTCGATGCTTCCTCCACCTGCGCCATCCAGTCTCTCAATTACATGGCACATATGATTTCTTTTCCGAAATCTGCCTTATCTGACCTAGAATCCGAGCTCCAGTCCATACTCAACAAGAGTCTCAGGACCAATCTCCTTGACAAGATCAGACTTACCAAGTCCTCCTGTCACCACACATTGCAAGCCATCTATGACTCTCTTGGACTCGGTGGCCCACTGCACCACTTCAGGCATCTGTCTGAGGCACGTGGCATGGCTCTGCCTAGTGGGTCTGGTGCAAGATGTTCAGACCACCCTTCTGGATACATCCTTTAGGGGCTCCATCCTGTTTGGCGGTGATGCCAAGGATGTTATCACAGAACTACAAGAGAGCAGAAGATCTCTTCAGGATGTCCATTCCATGTACCACTCTGGTCCCAAACCCAAGCAGTCCTTTCGTTGACCGCAGCAAAGATGGAACAGACAGATAATGCACATTAAGCCATCCAGGTGGGACCCTGTTACTCCATGGGATCTCTTATTCATGTTATAAAAACTTATGTTGTCTCCTTTTGAGCTAGCCGCAAGTTGTGAGCTACACTTCCTGTCTTGAAAAGCATTGTTTTTAGTTGCCATTACTTCAGCCCAGAGGATTTCCAAGCTATAGGCTCTGATATGTAAAGAGCCGTTTTGATTTTTCACAGGGACCGGGTATCCATGCATACTAATCCTAAGTTCTAGGATCGTGGATATGTTGTTCTATTTACACTTATTGGCTTGTTCTTTCCCTTTAAGAATCTTGCAGGACGGTCTTTAAGCTGGCTGTTCCCACCCACCTGCGTGGTATATCTTTCGACTTCGCCCCTTGATGCCAGATCTTCCTTTCCGCTGGAAGATTCAGGTTCCCTCCTTATCGCTCACACATTACTGTAGGCCCTGGCGAATAAATCTCCGGATTTACCAAAACTCAAACTCATACGAGTTTCTTTTAATCGTTTTGCGATCTGGACTGCGATGAAGGATAAGTCTTCGCCCAGTTTCCGCTGCCTATGCAGGCAAAAGATGTCTCAGACTGACCCGCATGCTTTGTGCATTTGTTGCCTGGGTCATGATCACGACACTCAGGTGTGCAAAATATGTCATGCTTTCCATCCCAACGTTCTGGATGATCATTTCTCACGATTGCACCTGGGCAGACGGGGAAAAACAGAGCCGACTGGGCAGTTCCAAAGAAGCCCGTTGGGCAGTCTCTGCGGCTGTGGGATCCGCTGAGCAGCTGTAGCAGATGATGACCTTTGAAGAGGAGGCGGCATGGTTCGCTGATTGGTCCTCTTCCCTCTTGGTTTTCGTTCTACTCAATCCGGGCTCCACCTTCTCAGGCTCCTTTAAGGAGATGTGTCAGTCTCTCCTTACCAAAGGATAGGGTCCCTCGGGTGCGCATGTATCTCGGTCCCGTAAAAAGGAAAAGGAGAAAGCAGGTTCGTCTTGTCGACGACATTTCTGGAATCATGAGAGATGTTGGTCCCAGGAATCTGTTGTCTCAACTTTGGTTGAGGTTGCGGGCTTGGCCACTGGCTTTATGGTACCTCTGTCAGGCCAGCCAGCCAAGACGCGGGATGACAATCCGGTCTAAATAATTATTGACTCTGTCGACCTGTCGGTGCTGGATGAGGCCGACATCTCCTTATTCAGGACCCCGTCCTGCTTGGATCCACTGAGGAGGAGACCCAGCCAGCTGGAAACCTCTTCTGTGTCCCGATCCCTGACCTGGAAGAGCTGTGGGTTTCCCCGACTCCTTCCGAACGACCTTGTTGGTTCCCCCAGTGATCCAAGTCAAGGTCTCTGACCCCTTCGACCGACAGGCTGAAGAAGGTGCATAAGTGCTCCAAAAAGCAGCGCCACCACCATTTTCCCCCGTCCTCCTCTGAAGAGGAGAGACGTCAATGCTACAAGGATTTGATGTGGTAGCAGCTGATTTTGGCCATCCAGAAGTTGACTCCGGCTTCTTCTCCAGCCATTACTTGGCTATCACCCTCCAGACCAATGACAACTCTTCAGGAACCGATCCACATCATCCCTAAGCTGGCAGAGCCAGTCAAGACCCTCCTGACTCGGCTGAAACTGGCCTCTCCACCAGTTCTGGTGGAACCGCCACCGAAACAGCCCACCTCCGGGGCTCCTGCCAAGGGGTCTAGGCCTGTTTCGGACCTTCCGCACAGGCTGTCTGTCACCCTCACTCCCAACCATCCAAGACAGATGGAAGGCAACTCTGGTGGCCGGCTGATCTGTCTGGAGTCCAAGAGGCTCGGACCTACATTCTCATCCCTTGATGACAGATACGTAGGGAGCCTTCGCCGAAGTGGGCCCCACTTTCATTTATATCCTCTGTCTCAACTCTGAATTCATGGGGATGCCCTTGGAGCCTGTTCAGAATCTGGCTGAATACCCCCTCACGGATATCCTCAAATGAGGGGATACTCCAACAGAGGCCTTTCCAGTGGCCGAGGCCATGATTGGTCCAACCTTGGAGTTGTGGCAGCACCTTCCCTCCTGCCCTGTGCTTTCAACCCATATGGCCCGCAAATACGCGGTCCCCATCGGCTCCTGTTCGGGATTCACAGAGCACCTCTCGGTGGAGGGACTGGTGACCGAATCTGTGTTCAGGTGCTCGGGAAATTCGGGAGACACCGAAAGACCCCTGAACAAAGAGTCCAAGAAACTGGACCATCTGGCCTGGAAAGTCTATGCTGCTTCTTCGCTTGGCCTTCGTCAGGCAAGCTCGGCTGTCATCATGGTGCATTTTTCCCACACCCTTCTTGGCCCTCTGGATGAGGTCCTCCCTCATCTCTCCAGAGACCTCCAGACCTTGGTCAAGCAGATCCATGACCAGGGCTGGATGGTTGCGAGGCATCAACTTCAGACTGCTCTGGACATCGGGAACTCCTGCATCCACTTGGTGGCGGCGGTGCTGCTATGCGCCTCAGGGCCTGGCTGAGGGTCTTCACCTTCACAGTGGACACTCAGCACACGTTGATGGACGTCCCTTCCTGGCACCGATCTCTTCGGGTCCAGGAGTGGATGATCACCTGCAGCTCATAGAGAAGTCCAACGCCACCTTGGACTCTGTGACTTCTGCTGAGAAGGAATCCCAAAGTTACAAAAGCAAAAAGAAAGCCTTTTCGGCCTTCTGCCCCTGTGGCCAAGTAGCCCCATTTCCAATCGGGGCAGCAACAGCAGCAGACTCAACCTTGGCGCCCTCAGCCCAAAACAGGGCCTCCAGTGGACCGTAAGCCTGGAGGAAAGGGTCCTGGTGGCCCCCAAACCGGATCCTCCTCCTCCAAGCCTGCACAGTGACGGAATGGGGGTTGCCAACCCCATATCTGTTACAACAGCTGTGGGTCCTCCCATGGGGGGGCTGGCTCTGCCTCTTCCTTTCCGCTTGGTCCACTGTTATAATGGATAGGTGGGTTCTGGAAGTATTCAGCCAGGGGCTGCCCCTGGAATTCGAACAGTACCCACCAAGTCGAGCCTGCGCCCCACGGAAGGAGATGGTGTCTGTGCACACCCAGTCAGCTGTTTGAGACGACATCGCTCAACTCCTCCGCAAGGCGGTAATGGCCAGAGTCGCAGATCCCCCTGTCAACCCAGGGTTCATTTCCAGGTACTTCCTGGTTCCAAAACAGACAGGAGGAGGGGGCTGGTGCCCCATTCTAGATCTGCATGACCTGAACCAATTTCTCAGGTCTGGCACATTCAGGATGGTAACTTTGTCTCAAACCATACCATCTCTCGAGCAGAACATGTGGTTCTGCTCACTGGATCTTCAGGACATGTATTTTCCGTCCTGATCCGTCCGTCTCACGAAGGTTCCTTTAGCTTCAAGCAGAGGAGCCCTCTTCGAGTTCCAAGCCATGCCGTTCGGCCTGTCATCAGTCCCCTGGGTCTTCACCAAATGCATTGCAGTGGTGGTGGCCAACCTTCGGTGTTGGGGGGGGGGGGTCAGAGTGTACCCCTGTCTTGATGACTGGCTTATAGTGGGTCCCTCCATACAAGAGGTGGAGAAATCCAGGGATCTGGCTCTCTAGACCTGCATCAGAACTCGTACCTTCGCAGGTCATCTGCTTCATCGGGGCAGAGCTTGACTCTTGCCGAGCCAGAGCCAGGCTCCCGACGGACAGGGCCGAGGTTCTCTCCTCCTTTGCCCGATCATTTCTGGTTGGGCACTTTTGCCCTGCCCGGGATTTCCTGCGCCTTCTGGGGGTAACATGGGGTCTGCACCACTGTGGTCCAATGGGCCTGGTGGCATGTGCGCCCTTCAGTGAGAACTGGCCAGCCAGGGACTCAGAGTTTCGATCACTTCAACCAGCTGGCCACTGTGACCCAGAACATGTGGTATGCTCTCAATGGTGGACCATCTTAGAACATCTGCAGGAAGGGATCTCGTTTGTCCATCCAGAGCTGATGGTCATCCTGACAACCGATGCCTCTCTCACGGGCTGGGGTGCCCACATGGGGAATCACAGAGTCCACGGGCTGTGGACCCCTGAGGATTCCTGATGTCCTATCAACCTGCTGGAGTTCCGAGGAGTTCGGCTGGCCCTAACTGCATATACTCCATTTCTTCAGGCTCAAGTGGTGCAGGTCCAGAGAAACAATACCATGACCATGTACTGTCTCAACAAGCAGGGTGGCACGCACTCCCAGCCTCTGTGCAGGGAAGTGCTCCACGTCTGGAGCCTCGTCAGCCGACTGGAGGCAGATCTCCTAGCCATCCAAGTGGCAGGAGCCTCAAATCAACTGGTGGGTGCCTTCAGCCGTGTGGGGGAGAAGTCCCATGAGTGGTCTCTCCATCTAGAGGTATCATACAGCCTGTTCTTCCAGTGGGACACCCCCTCAGGTGGACCTGTTTGCCTCCAGGGAGAACAACAAAATGAGGCTATTCCATGCCCGCCCCCCTCAGCAGGGCTTACTGCAGGGGGATACCTTCTCGAGGCCATGGACCACAGGCCTCTTCTGTACCTTCCCTCAACTCCCGTTGGTCCACAAGGTGCTCCTCAAGGTCCGGAGGGACAAGGCATAGGTGATTCTGGTAGCCCCAGACTGGCCCCACCAGTTCTGGTATCCAGATGATTTCAGCCTCAACACCAGGCTCCTGAGACGTCTCCCAGAACGCCCGGACCTGCTCTCAGTCAATCAGGGGAAGGTATTCCACCCGAACCTTTGATCCCTGCACTGACAGCCTGGTTCCTGAGCAGCTAGAGTTCCAGGCTTTGGGTCTCTCCAGAGATGTACTCACCATAATGGAGGCATCCAGGAAGGAGTTGACTTGGAGGTGCTATGCCTTTAAATGGAAGAGATTCTCCATTTGGTGTCAGGGCAAGGGCCTGGACCCTTCATCCTGTCCGGTGGCTATCATCCTCAAACTCCTTTGGTCTCTATCCAAAGGAGGTCTTCGGTCTACGATCCTTAAGGTGCACCTGGCTGCCATCTCTGCTTATCGGGCATGGGGCCGGTCAGCAGATGGTGGCCCAAGAGAAGGTGGTCTAGTGCTTCTTTAAACGCCCCGACCACATTTCCCCTCCAGTGCATGAACCACCACCACCATGGGATCTACTGCTGGTACTGGCACAGCTCATGGGTAAGCCATTCGAACCAATGCACAGGTGTGAGATGTCACATCTGTCATGGAAGACCGCCTTCCTGGTGGCTATCACGTCAACCAGAAGGAATGAGGAGCTGCAGGCACTCTGCTCGACTCTACTTACCTGGTCTTCCACAGGGACAAAGTTGTCCCAGCCTCACCCGAAATTCCTTCCAAAGGTGGTGTCTGAGTTTCACCTCAACCAGATGTTGACTCTGCTGGTGTCCTACCGTGAATTACACCTCGGAGGCTGAGTACAGGCTCCATACTTTGGACCTGAGATGGGCGCTCTCTTATTATAAGGAGCAGATGGCTGAAGTTTGGGGAGAGATTCGCCAGCTATTTGTCACCTACACTAAAGCCGCACCTGGCAGGCTGGCAGCAAAGCGGACGATTGACAGATGGATTACATCGTGCATCGATCTCTGCTATGGGTTGGCGGGTCGAGAACCTCCCGTAGGGCTAAAGGCTCATTCCACCTGCCATATCGCTGCATTGGTGGCTGCTTCCAGGGACATCCCTATCCAGGAAATCTGCAGGGCTGCTACCTGGAAGTCAGCAAACACCTTCATTACCCCCTACCACATTAACCTAGAGTCACACCGGGATGCTGGTTTTGGGGCCTCAGTTCTCCAATCTCTGTTCCCTAAGTAGGGGATGTGCACCTTGCCTCCCTCCTCCCGGAGAACTGCTAGGAGTCTGCCAACAAGTGTGGCTAGAACAACATATCCATGATCCTAGAAAAACAGGTTACTCACCTGTAACAGTAATTCGAGGAGTGGTATATGTTGTTCATCCACAGGGGCGTAGCCAAGAGATAAACTACCCAGGTGGGTGGAAGGAGCCAAATTAAAGACCTTCTGGCAAGATTCTTAAAGGGAAAGGACATGCCAACAAGTGTGGATTAACATATACCACTCCTTGAACTACTGTTACAGGTCAGTAACCTGTTTTTTCTCCCAAAGGTGGTGTCCGAGTTCACTCTTAACCAGGACATTCATCTCCCAGTTTATTACCCAGAGTACTCAAATAAAGGGGAAGCCTTTTTGAATACTCTGGATGTTCTCAGAGCTCTATGATTTTACGTAGACCGTACTCTATGTTCTAGGAAGACAGACCAGTTGTTTGTGTCTTTCGCTCAGAGAATGTTAGGGGTACCAGTGACTAAGCAGACGTCCAAATGGTTGGTCAATTGTATAATTTTCTGCTATCAAATGAACAACAAACCTTTACCGGGACCGGTTAAAGGCCATTCCACCAGGGGTGTTGCCACGTCCGTCACATCCCTCTGAAATGTCTTGGCAGCTGCCGCTTGGAGTTCCGTCCATACCTTCATTAAACACTTCAGTTTGGACATTGCTTCCAGAAGGAGGGCTGGCTTTGGCCTTGCCATCCTCCAGGGACTGCTCTCTTAAGAGCACTGGTGGTTTCCTTTCTTTCTATAACCATCGCCCATCTGACCTGGATTGTATCCCTGTACTCCTTGGGACTCAGTCCTAATGGTTGTTACTGCTGCAAGAGCTGTATCTCAAGTGAGATAGTAAATTATGTAAGAACTTACAGTAATAGTAGATCTTTGAGAAGAGCTCTTGCAGCAGGTAGGCTTTCCTCCCACCTTCCCCATGGTTATGTACATTTTCTTCTCTCTGGGGGATGTTAGAACCTCCTTGGTTCCCCATCCTTTATGCTAGCCGGGTCTCCGGCGGGCAAATTGAGGTGGTGCTGGGGGACCAACCCCTTTATACCATTGGTGACGTCGGGGGCGGGGCCAACGTCAGTGGTCGGTCTCCCACCTTGGACTGCTAGCTAGATTTTTTCCGTGGGGTCCTAGTGCCTCTCTGCATAGTCCTAATGGTTATTACCTGCTGCAAGAGCTCTTCTTGAAGATCTACTGGTACGGTAAGTTCTTATATAACTGTACTTTCCTACCGTGAGCACAGTGATGTGACCCCAAAGTAACCATGGTAGTAACATGGATTCGTCTTTGTAAAAGTAGGACAGTGCTCCCTCACTAATACCGCGATTGCCGGCTGCTTCTCCATCCCATCCAAAAAAAAAACAAAGCACAGATTGGCGGCTGCTTCTGAGCCTCCCATACAAAAGTAATCCAGGTTTGGCGGTTGTTGTTCCTGGTGCCAGTACCCCACCCTGCCCATTTTCAGTGTGTGACACTGGAGAGCCCACCCTGGTGCTGCTAAACATACACCAACACTGGGGTGCCAGTCCCCAGTGCTGGTACCTGAAATAAAGAAAACCATCACTCACAGTCTTTTTTGTTTATATATCTTGTAAAAAAGAGAAATGCCCATCAATGTCTGTTGCTGCCATTATCCCGCCCCCCACCTGACCCTCCCACTCAACATCCCTCCACCCCTTACTTGCCTACCAGGGGTCCAATGCCGTAATCCTCTCCGGTCCAGAGACATGTCTTCACTCTTCAATGCCGGACCGTGAAATTAGGAAATCAGATATGTGGTTCAATGTATTTCAGTGGATCTTCCTGGACATAAGTCTCCACCACTCATTCACACTAGTGGGATTGGCGCCGGAGGCACTAAGACCCATCGAGAGCAAACTTTTGCTGGAGGATCGGCGCGAGAAGCAGGCGCCGCGAGACCTGGCGCCCTGACAGCTCTGATAATGACCATCTCGGCGGCGACCCTCCAACCACCTCAGTTCCTTTTTCCCGCCGGCCGAGTGCGCTTCAGTGACGACGTCGCTCTGTCGGGAGTCAAACTTCAAACTAGCGTATAGTTTTCAGTTTTTTGTAACATTATCATGATAGTAGTATCGCTAGTTTTATTCTATTTTTCGTAAATTTTTCTAATATTTAAATTTAACTTACTTGAAGTCTCGGCCTGCTGGGCGGAGTCGACCATGAGCCAGATCAGGGCGGTAGGAGACTTCGTGTAAACTGTTCAGTCAGGCGGGCTGGGTCGGTCAGCCTCCTCTCTCAGCGGGGTTCCGACTACGGTCAGTCCGATGCCGGGGATGGGCGGTCCCCGCGGCATAAAATAAGCAGTCGCATTCGGCGGCGTTCGGCCTCGAGCTCTTCTTGGCCCACAGGTCAAAAAAGAGAAGGCATCACTCGAGGTCGCCCTCTGGTATGTCTGCGCGTCGACGGTCGGTTATCGTTGCTAGTTGCCGGTCTCCTTCTTCGGAGTCGCCAACTTCCGATAACCGTCGTCCTCGACATCGGAGCCCCTCCCCGCCTATAGGTAGGGCTCCAGATGAGCAGTTTCATCAGTGGGCCGCTCTTATGGAGCGATGGGCTCGGAGGTTGGTTCTTCTGCCTGGCTCGGTTACCTCGGGGCCCTCGGGCTCCTCCGGCGATCAGGTAGGGCGGTTGGACCTTCCTAGTCGCGCGGCGCCTTCTTCGGTGCTAGCGACTCCGTGCTTAGGTGTTTCCCCCACGTGGCTGCGGGCGCAGGGCCCTCACCGATGCCCTTATCTCCCTGGTTTTTCTTCTCTTGCTTTCCAGGTTCCTGGGCTTTTCGGCGCCTTCTGCAGGTCTGTGGCCTTGTCGGCGCCGTTTTGGCACGCCCGGAGCTTCGCGGCGCGGCGCCAGCGTGGGTTCCCTGGCGCTGCCGGCGGCTGCGGGTCTCGTGTGCCGCTGTGGTGCTTGATCGGGCGGCGCCGCTTATGCTGCCCCGCGGGCGCGTGGCCATGCGAGGGTGCTGTCTCTTTTTCGGGCGCCTGCGCCTCCTCAGTGCCGTCTTTCAGCTCGTTTGCCTGTTGGCGGCTGCAGCTCCTTGGGGACTCTCCTTGTTTTCTGCCATTTCTCCTCTCCTAATTTTCACTCCTTCCTGTCCAAACAGTCCTTTGGACCATCAGGAGATGATGTTGAGCCTGACCCAGACCTCGGGTTGGGTGATGAAGTGGAGGAACAGGATCTTTCTTGCTACAGAGCCTGTGGTCGAGGACCTGTCCTTTAAGTCTCTGTTGAAGAACCTGGGATCCACTCTTCTCTCCAGACTACAGACATCGATCCTGGGAAGATATTAAGACTCAAGTATCTTC
This sequence comes from Neoceratodus forsteri, assembly GCA_016271365.2. Taxonomy (NCBI): domain Eukaryota; kingdom Metazoa; phylum Chordata; order Ceratodontiformes; family Ceratodontidae; genus Neoceratodus; species Neoceratodus forsteri. Next base: position 406,057,074 of record CM028132.1, on the reverse strand, counting down.
ATGCTTGGAGATCCCTGGATTTGACTCCTCCCGATCAGCCTTCCTTCAAGGCCTTGTCTCAAATGGTATGGAATAACCCTGCTCTTATTCCTCAGTGGCTAAATCTATTGATAAGTATTCAGCTCCCAAGGATCGTCCCATTTTGGGATCCCAAGCCTTGCGGATCCTATTGTAGTCCTGGCAGAGAATGACAAGGATGGATTTCTTCCTCAAACTACTACAGCTCGACCTATTAACAAAGAGTCTAGTAAGATTGATACATTAGGTAAGAGAGTCTTTGCTGCCTCCACTCTAAGTATGCGTGTTGCCAGTTATCAAGGCTATTTTCTCAGTATGAGTATATCCTGTGGCACTCTATGAAAGAATGGATTGAAGCTCTTCCAGATTCGGATTCAAGTCAGAGCTTCTTCTGACCGTTATTAGAGTATTAGTCCAATAACCAACAGGTCAAGCCGCCATGGAGCGCTTTCGACACTGCTTCTCGCTCAGCAGCCGCGAGGATTATACTCGGCGCCATTCCTGGCTGCGTCTTCTGGCTTCACGAATGATGCTCAGCAGCAGGTGATGGCGCTGCCTTTGATGTCTCCTTTCTTTTTGGCCCTCAGGTGGAGCAAGCCTTAGAGGCCACTCAGAAGACTAGATCGGCCATTAAGTTGGCCAGACCTCGCCTGCCCCTCTCGGGGCATGTGAACAGACGTCAGTTTCATAGTCGTCAGTCCTTTCGAGGCAGAGGCAGGGGAAGCTTCCATAAAAGCCAACCTGCCCAACCTCAAAAGAAGACGCAGCAGAAAGCGCAGGGACCTAAAGCTCCCAGCGCTACCTTATGAGTCGTTGGCCCAAGTTCCATCCACTCTGCCCGAGGTGGAACTTTCTCCTCCGGTGGGAGGTCGTCTGATGTACTTCTACAACCAGTGGAAGTCCATAACCTCGGACAAATGGGTCTTTTGGATAATTCGCGAGGGTTATTCTCTCAATTTCTTGGAAACCCCCCCGAATTGTCCTCCCATACGACAACCCAGGTTGTCGGCCTCTCAGTCAGACCTCCTCACAGCGGAGATCAGGGCCTTCTGAACAACAGGGCAATAGAACTGGTGCCCCGCATCTCTGAAACACAGGTTTCTCTCCATTACTTTCTGGTTCCAAAAGAAATCTGGGGGATGCGCCCATTCTAGACCTCAGAAAGTTAAACAAATTCCTCCCCAGGAGAAATTCAAGATGATTTCCTAGGTACCCTGTTACCCTTGCTGCATCAACACGACTGGCTGGCCTCTCTGGATATGCAGGATGCTTACCAGCATATCCCGTCCACCCGACCCACACGCAAATTCCTCAGGTTTGTAGCTTTGGGTCAGCATTATCAGTTCAGAGTCCTGCCCTTTGGGCTATCCTCGGCGCTGAGTTTTACAAAGTGTTGTGCAGTTCTCGTGGGCGCATCTCAGGAAAGTCGGACTCGAGTGTTTCCTACCTGGACGATTGGCTTCTAGCAAGCCCTTCCGGCCAAGGGACTTTGAAGCCGTGCAAACGACTTCTCGCTCTTCTCACGTCCATGGGAGTTCTGCTGAATTTGAAAAATCTCAACTGCAACCCTCCCAGAGGCTCCTTTTCATAGGGACGCTTCTAGACACCTCTTCAGCGAAGGCTTTCCTTCCAGAGGACAGAAGACTCGACATCGCCATTATGGCCCGTTACATCAGGAGAACCAATCGGTTACAGCTCTCGTGCATAGCGCATGTTGGGTCTCATGGCGTCCTCGGTCTTCACTGTCCCTCTGGCCCGACTGCACATGAGAACCACCCAATGGATGCTCTCCACTCAGTGGTCCTCGACCTCTCACCCCAGTCTTATCCCATCAAGGTGGCGAGGCCCTTGAAGGTCTCTCACCTGGTGGTCTCAAGAGAGCAATCTCCTGGAAGGATTCCCTTTGCTCCCCGATCATCAGATCTCCATCACCACAGATGCATCGCTAATGGGATGGGGAGTCACTGTCTCTTCCTCCACACTCAAGGTGTATGGACTCAGTTCAAACTCATCTCCACATAAATGTCCTGGAGATGAGAGGTCCTCTATGCAATCCGAGCTCTGAAGGATGTCCTTTGTCACAAGAACATTCTCCTTCAAGCGGACAACAAAGCAGTGATGTATTACATCAACAAGCAAGCGGTGCTCATTCTTATCCCTTTGCAGGGAAGCAATGAGGGTGGGAGTGGTGCTTGGAGCACAAGTCTCTGATTCAAGCGGTTTATCTGCCAGGTATACAAAACGACCTAGCAGATGATCACCTCAAGCAGAGCGGAGGCAGACCCTCACAGTGGTCTCTCGATCCAGCCGTAGCTCGGTCCCTGTTCAAAGAGTGGGGACTCCAGACCTGGACCTTTGCATCCTCCACGCCAAAACTGCCTCTCTTCTGCTCCAGAAATCCAGAGCCTGGCATTTTCTGTCAGGATGCGTTCAGGCTGCGTGGACAAAGCGCTTTCTTTAAGCCTTTCCACCGCTTCCTCTAATCAGAGAGTACTCCTCAAGTTCGAGTCTCAGGGGACCAAGATGATTCTCATTGCTCCTTCCTGGCCTCGGCAACTATGGTTTCCTCTACTCAACAGTATGTTGGCAGCCTCTCGAGACCACTTCCTTTGCAAATCAGTCTTTTGACTCAGGGTTCGTTGGTCCATCCAACCTGAAATCACTTCACCTTCATGCTTGGCTCCTGAAGAGATAGAAGTGAATCGGTTCAACGTCTCTCGTGAGAGTCTCAGACATCCTTCTGGCTGCTCGGAGCCAGCCACCCAGCGTACGCTTCAAATGGAAACGTTTTCTCTGGTGTGCAAAATCCTCTTGGAATCCCTTTTCCTGTCCTCCTGGCAAGGTTCTGGAGTATCTTTGGACCTATCAAACTTAGGTCTTCAGTACTCCACAGTTAAAGTTCACCTTAGTGCCATCTCAGCGTTCCATGAGCCGGTTTCTTCCTTAACTCTGGCTCAGTTACCTATGGTGAAGAGATTTCTTAAAGGATTCTCCATACAGACCCCTGTTAAGCGTCCAGTTGCAGCCTGGGACATTAACCTGGTGCTGGACATGCTCACTCGGAAGCCTTCCAACCCTTAGCTACCTGTGAGCTAAAATTTCTTACCTGGAAGACTGCCTTCTTGGTAGCCATTACCTCAGCCATCAGGGTCTCTGAGATACATGCCCTGGTTACGGACCCTCCGTATACTGTATTCCATAAGGACAAGGTAGTTCTCCAGTACTCATCCTAATTTCTTCCCAGGTTGTGTCAGAATTCCATCTGAACCAACCTCTGGTACTCCGCTTACTTCGCTAATTTCCAAAATGGAGGAGCAGGCTCTTCATTCCTTGGATGTTAAGAGAGCCTTGCGGTTCTATTTAGATAGAACCAAGGATGTTATGAAGACTCAGCAACTGTTCGTTTCTTTCAGCGACACCGGCTGGGTCAACCTGTCGCTATTAGATGCATCTCTTCATGGTTAGTGGCATGCCCCGTCATTGCTATTCCATGGCTCAAGTTAAATTAGAAGGTAGAGTGTCGCTCACTCTACCAGAGCGATCGCGGCATCCCTAGCGGAAGTCGCAATGTTCCAATTGCAGATATATGCATGCCGCCACCTGGAGCTCAGTGCATACTTTCGTTAAGCACTATGCACTGGATGTTCATGCCAGGCGACATTCCGCATTGGCAGAACTATCGCAATGGGCTTCTATCTTAGAGCCGCGTGAGCTCTGGCTCTCCTGCCGCCTTTTGGGGATTATCAGCTTAGTACTCTCCACTAGTGTGAATGAGTGGTGGAGACTTATGTCCAGAAGATAGGAAAATTCGTACCTACCGTAATTCTTGATCTTCTTGGACGAGTCTCCTACCACTCATTCCTCCCTCCTCCATCCCCGAGCTCACGCTGTATTGGTCTTCACTCCTCAAATCTTTAGGCCGTGAGGACTTCTTTGCTGACCCTTCTTACACGGGTCATACGGACTATCTTATGTCCGTTTTTTAATATTGGGTTTACTCTTTACGTTAGTTGCGCTGCACCTCCTTGGTAAAAAAGGAACTGAGGCGGTTGGAGGGTCGTCGCCGAGATGGTCATTACCGCTCGAGCCGCTGCTCGTGGCGCCGTGTCTCGCAGCGCCGTCTCTCGCGCCGACCCTCCAGCAAAAAGTTTGCTCTCGATGGGTCTTAGTGCCTCCGGCGCCAATCCCACCAGTGTGAATGAGTGGTGGAGACTCGTCCAAGAAGATCAAGAATTACGGTAGGTACGTAATTTCCTATTTTGAACTTGTCTTCATAACTTGGTCATTTTAAAGATTTTTCCCCAAAGTTTCAATATGGCCTTTTGGGACTCTACCTCATGAACAATGGCAGTGAAATGATGCAGATGTGTACCAAAAGATGATTTCATAGTGGCTGCACAAATTCACCTTTTGGGCAGGATTTCAACATTTTCTCCCTCTTGTTTATGAAGTGGGTCTAAGAAGGCTGTGTTAAAAATTTGGAGTAAAATATTAAAAACAAAAAGTTATGAGTGTACATTGACATTTTTCAACACAGGCTCCTGTCTTTGGTAATTTTCAATATTCTGATCCCAAATTTTCAACATAGCATTTTTCCACCATGTCATGAATATGAGCAGTCCAGCTTTCAAATCCTGGTGAAAATGTGTTTTCACACTTGTAACATGAAATCACCTTTGGGGCAAGATTTGAAAGATTTCTCTACACTTCTTCATGAGGTAGGGGTCATAAGAAGGCTATATGAAAATTTGGTGTAAAATATTTAAAAAAACACAAAGTTAGCCAACCTGTCGGCACAGCGGTGGCGCTACCCTCCAGCGCTGGTGACCTGAGTTCAGGAATGAGCTTGGATCATCGAGAGCCATCTGGGGAAAGAGTATCGAGCATTCCAGGAGATGTTCTCTGGGGAGGGAGGGCAGCCAGCTCCACTGCAGTACTGCCACCTGGGTAATCGTGGATGGCAAAGCAGTCTGGAGCAGCTTATGGGATGGAGGATGTTGCCACAGGTTGTGGATGGGAGGACATTGGCTGGTGCCACACCACACATGCTTGCGTGCGTGCTTGTGCACCCTCGCCACTGATGTCCTAGGGGATGGGAAGTACAAGCAGAAAAACCCTGGTCGGCAGGATGATGCTGGCTGCTCACAGGCTGTGCACCTGGCTACCCAGGCACCACCTCAACAATACTGGATCTGTTCTGTGGCAGAGTTTGGGTCAGCTTCCACCACCCCCACCAGAAGTAGCTAAGTGGTGGGGGAACTTTGGAGGTAAGGGTAAGTCCTGGGGGATGCCAGGATGATGGGGCTGGGGCAGTCGAGTAAATGGGAGCCAACCAGAGATGTAGGTAGGAGCAAAAAAAAAAAGATGAGCATATGTTGAACACATGCTCTGAACATTGGTAATTTTCAATATTTTGACCCCAGATTTTCAACATAGCCATTTTACACCACCTTATGAACATGACACCTGTTGTTTTTTTAAAATCCTGGTCAAAATGTGTTTTTGCATTTGCAGCGTGAAATTCCCTTTCGGGCAGGATTTAAAAATATTTTTCAGTCTCCACCCTTGTTCATGAAGTGGGGTCATAAGAAGGCTATGCTGGAAATTTGGGGTAAAAATATTAAAAAACAACAAAGTTATGAGCATACGTTGACATTTTTCAACACAGGCTCCTAACTTTGGTTATTTTCAATATTTTGACCCCAAATTTTCAGCATAGCCATTTTTTCACACCACCTCATGAATGTGACAGCTGTCATTTTTCAAATGCTAACCAAAATGTGGTTTTGCACTTGTGGTGCAAACCCCACCCGGTATGGTTTAGATTTTATTCAGAGAATATTTCTCTATTCATTCGTTCATTTTAGTTTCAGTATTTTGGTTTTGTACAGGTCTTTAAAACTCAGTAAAAGAGCTTTTGGCACAGCGAGGTCATTGATGCTGTTCTAGGAAAGAGCTCTGCAGAATAATGTATCATAGCACTCCTCACGCATGGTCTCTCCTCTGTTTCAATGTGTGTAAAAGCCACCAGAAGGGCTGCTACCTTTATATAGCTTCTGGTGCCTTTGTTATGCTTTGTATTATTTGGACCTGTTGAATGTTAACTTTTGTTCACTCTATTGCCGAAACAATACTTACGTTACTCATTCTGGTTTGTTATGTCACTGAATTAATATTGTCCATCATTTGTTGATAAATTTTTATTACTGTCTTTGACATGGTGTAAACGAATTGGTATTCTGACGAGGAACCTTTGTAAATGAGCATTTCTGCTCAAAGGTGTATTTCCGAACTTTGAAATAAATAAATAAATAAATAGCATTGTGATTGTGAAAAGGACGGGGGGGGGGGCATCTTGTCTGTTCCTGGTGCCACTGCAATATCCATACCACACTTTGTGTAATGACCCACATCCTAAGCTTAACAGCTGGAATATTACCTTGACTTATGCTGTGTAACCTCCATGCCATTCTAACATTTGAATCTGTCTAGTCCTGCTTTGAAAGCCGGAAAGTGCTAGCTTCCAGTACTTGCCTGTTGGTCTATTGCACCTGCTGATCAGCCTGTGTGAAGTAAGGCTCACTGATGTTTCTAGCAGTGAGAATGTATTAAAGAGCTGCTGACGTCTCAAGGAAAACTTTGAAAAACATAATATTTGTGTACAATTCAGCTTGCATTCCATATGTGTTCAATATACTTCTCCTCCCCATTACTTATTACTGAGAAATTTGTATGGAAGCATGTTCTATATCCCTTAGATTTCATCTGCTGCTTTTGCTTACTCCCTACTTCTTGTCATAGTCCTCTGTTGTGACATCACAATCTGTTGTCATGGGAGTAATTGTGATGTCACAAGTAGAGCATTGTGACCTCAGGTAGGGAGAAAGCAAAAGGAATAGACAAACTCTTCTGGAGCAGTGATCTTGTTTTCATGCTAATGGCGTCAGTAATAAATAATGGGAATGAGAGATACAGAACTAATGTGAAATACAAGCTGAACTGTCTAAATAATATGTTTTGTTAAAGTTATCCTAATGGTGTCAGCTGCTCTTTAACGACATCCTACAAAATTGCATCATCTCAGCCCTTTGTTGTTGCCCCAGAGATGGAACTTCAGAATGTTAAAGCTCAGACTGCAGTGTGGCCACACTTCCATTTCTCTGCTGGAGAGATTAAGTAGTCCAGGATTCCTGTTCTAGTCCTAGTGGCAAAGTGTAAAAAAAGTTTCACTAGTGTGTTAGTATTTTTTTATAAGAAGGGTAGGGAAAATCCTGCATCCAGACTGGCTGGCACCTGTGTGTCTAATGCACATTAAAAAAGGTGCTGGTGGAGACTCCTGGTGACATCACTGAAGGTGTGGTGGTAGTTTAACTTCACACTCCCTGATCGACGGTGTCTATAATAAAAATTTACCATCAGCAGCAGCAGAATTTACTGAGCAAAACCTTATTATTCATCTCTGTAATGAGCCAGGCTAAAAATAGGAGTTGTCGGAATGACCTGAGGCAGAGTATGCGGCAAGAAAACTGAAAAAAATGCAGCATGATGGCTCTCCCTCGTGGCTGTATGGTGATGCAGTGTTTTCTGCAGGGGAAGATGATGATGGTGCATTCTGCAGCAGCTCAGTTGGGCCTCAGGCTACCTCTACCAATGTAGTGAAGATGCTCCACCACATTGACTCAGATGTCAGTGATATTAAGCAAGAACCTAAAAGGCTGGAGCACCGTACTTCAGAGGTCGGAACTGGTCTAAATGAGGTTCAAGACGACACACAGCACATGTGACGAGCAATCCTTTTTTTTTAAACACATCTTTATTCATTTTCCAAACAAAAGAGAAGACAAACATAAACCTGGAAACCCCAGGGCACACAATCCAAAACTGACTGTGTAAACTATATACAGTTTAACTATTTACATGCACAGAGGTAACATCACCCCTCACGCCAAATCTAAACTCCCATCAACACCCCAAAATAAAGACATCAGGCTGCTTACAAAGAAACCCTCTCCCTTACCCCTGTAAAGATCATCTGCAGCCTGGTAGATACTCTTTAGCCCATTTTCATGATAAGTTAATGCCTATTTAGGGGGTGATGCCCCTCTGTTCCCCCTGGAAAGAGAGAGAGTCCCCATCCCCCCATATTTATCTAGCAGACCCCAACCTCTTACTACTGCGCACGTCCCAGGACCCTACCACATCGCATACAAGCACGAACTTAACCCTCTAATCTCACTGATATCCCTGTTTTCCTTTACTCATTCCAGCCCAAATTTCTCTGGCTAATCACAGCCTGACAGACAGACCTGAGTCTAGCCATATGCCCCTTGCTGGGAGTAGATCGCCTCCAATACCACCCATCTTTTGGCATATAACCCTTTCCTCCCCTCTGAATATAAGTGTCTCTTTATTCTATCCAGGGCCCCAATAAGATCTCCAATCCAATGCTTATATACATAAAGTTGGTCATCCTTCCAGTGCTGGACCACATGTGATTTGATTACTGCCGCCATCAAGGATAAATGATATTTGAGTGTAACACCAGCAATTTACGATAGATCCCCTAAGACACATATCTCTGGTGTTATGAATTCCGAATAATCTAGCATTGGGTCCATCCGCCTCTTTATTTCATCCCACAGGGACGATATTTTGCTGCAGTTCCACAGCACATGTAATAGATCTCCTCTCTCTAACCCACACCCGAAACACAGATCTGTCTGTCTAAGGCCTCTATCACATAATTTTATAGGGTAAAGTATAGATTAGAAACAATAAAAATGTAAGCTCCTATATTTAGGTATCACTATATACTTTCTATTCTTCCATATGTTAGCCAGTCAATACTTGAGGCATGTGACAAGCAATTCTGTATCTGGTGCTGTGGGAAAGGGCTAACCAGGAGAGCAGAGGATGTTGAAGCCAGAGGCAGAAGAAATACTATCCACATATTTGGTTTCCTGAAGAGTGTGAGCAGGACATTGTTGATTTTGTGCAGAGTTGGCTCAGAATGGAATTTGGATTACCAGAAGGGGAACAGCTGGACATTGAGAGAGTGCCTTGTATCCTGGGGCCAAAGCCTAAAGAAGGAGCTCCTCCATGGTCGATTCTTGTCAAATTTTTAAGGTACCCAGTTAAATGATTTTAAGGAGGGGAGGGACTTAAATGACAAAAGGGTTTATGTGGATCAAGGCTACCCCAATGTCACAGTGCAGAAAGGAAAAGCAGTGAAAGATCTAATCCAGTTGTGCTGAAGGATTAACAGTAAATGGAAACAATAAGACTAGCAAGTACTGCATTATATGGCTAATTACTTTAGGCAAAATAGAGCTTGTTCCTCGTCTATTAGCAGATTGTTCGCCCATCTTGTTTCTCGTTACTTGGTTACTTGGTTGAAAGGACAAAGAAAGCCGAGGCCCATCGAGATTGTCCTCCACATGTGTGGATCATTATTGTGATACTATCTGGTTAGCCAATTATCAAGTTTCTTTTAAAAGTCGTAACAGTAGTTGCATCAACAATATCTTGTGGGAGAGTATTCCATAGTCGGGGAGTTCTTATGGAGAAAAAGTTTTGTCTTTTATTAGTATTACATTTAACGATATCCAACTGTTTGTTATTTAGCCTTGGTACGATTTTTCTGGAAGATAGTGATATGCCACATTGCCTCATCAAAATGGGTAATTTAATAATCTTAAAAGTTGAGTAAATCGCCTCTTGTTCTTCTCAATTTAAGGAATACAAACCTGTCTGTTCTTAATGCTTTCCGCCCTTCTGAGCTGGACTGGGTGTGTGCAGCTTCACAAGCTACAGATCGATATTGTTGGTGCCCCCCAAAACTATAATTATATAGAGGGAAATGCAAAGTGGTGTTTGTGTTAATTTAGTAAGTAAGAGCAGCTCAGCCACTATGGGGCACCTTACAGTTGATCGGTGATGTCACGATGAACTGGTGGATGAAGCTATGCCTGGAAAGCTCGCAGCTGAAGCATAAACATGGATTATTTGGCTGGGACACATATTCTCTTTCGCTACTCAGTTCCCCACTAACCGAGAACAAAAAAGGGAACATGGCAGAACTGGACTGACTGTGTACTTTCTGTCTCTCTCCCTGTTGTCCCTTGGGCAGATGGCAAAACCCCTCTGGGATTCCCTCAAACTTGGGGTGGACATTTTTGAGATTTCTTCCTCGTTGCACTCTGTCCAGAATGAATAGAGTGGTGGCCATTATTTTGTGCAACATTGTACAAGTTTGTCTGTCAGTAGTGATGAACGCAAAGGCGTTGCTATGTTAAAATGACTGGGTTTATTACTGGACCCGCAGATCCTGTTTTCTGTTTACGGGATGCCCCTGCCTCTTTTGCTTACCCCCCATCCTTTTTTGCCAGGTTGTTGACTTTCCACCTCCCCGGGATACAGTGTGTCTGCGCAAAGCCACGAGGTAATAGAGCAGTGCTGTTTCCTGACCTCCAGATGCAGCCGCATGGATTTGATCCTTTGGTGGTTCTAGAGATGGTTTAATAATTTCATTTACTTTTAGAGAAATCTGTTATGAAGGGGTGCTGCACATGAGAATTGGGTGCTATACACTTAGAACATACAGTGCAGTAGTGTAACCTGGATCGATAGCAGTGATGATTGTCAAATTGCACAGACCATTTTTCCTCAGAGGTTGCAAGCCAGGGTTATAGAGCAAGTGGAAGCTTTTTGGTGGTCCCACTTCTGTCATAGAGAATAAATGACTGAGTTTGGTTAGCAAGAGCTGACCTGAGACAGTGACAAACACAGGGTCTCCTCAAACTGAAATAACCGGGACATCTGCCAAGCTGGGGAGGGATGAGGCATGGGGTGGGATACAGAGCATAAATAAATGAAGAAAAAAAAGATGATTCAAGGTGTATATATAATTGGGGGGTCAGGATATCGCCTTTCGGACCCTGTAATGCAGCAAGACAGATACTATAATGGGAGGCAGGAGCTAGTCTTTCCCACTCACTCATGCTCTCTTACTGTGCTGATGCTTTGCTTGCTCCCCGAGACCGAATGCATGTAAGTGGCAGTACAAGGGGCAGATCAGTAGTGGTACCTGCCCTCAGCTTACAACCATATCAGTTAAAGCGCAAAGTGGCGATCAGGATATCATAGTGGTTCAACTTAATCCTGAGCCATACAGTTATTAAAGGACACTTTATGTGGGATCGAGCGAGACAAATTGCAGGCTGCCTAACTCACGGTACACTTTCAAATGTATAATGAAAAGGATACAGCCTGGGCATTTATGAACACTACAGAATGGCAAGTATCACTTAGTCATTGTGGGGTGGGGAGAGGAGGGCCAATAGTTGCAACAGAGTAATAATATTGTGGGGAACTTTACAGTTCCCCCAGGAACAGTCAGTGGGCTAAAATAAAAATGGGGGAGTAGAGGGAAAAACTTTTTTAAATATTGTTTTCAGTTAAATGTTTTATTGTTTTCCAAAAAAAAAACAACAAGGAGAACATAACACACACAGCATAAAACACATAAGAAGGATAACTCAGCATTATTACATACAGGAATGCATGCTGGCACAATAATATATAAAGGATACATAGAGTGGGACCGCCTGGGTAAACTGCACGATGTAAAGGAAACCAGCCAGACAGTTAACAGAAAGGAAACAATGAAGTGATTCCCTTACTATTTCAGGGACCAGGCACCTACCTAATCTTGCGGAGTGGGCGGCCACGACCAACTAGGATGTACTGCTGCTGATAGAAGTCAAGGCTTAAGGTTTTCAGAAAGATGCACCTTCCGCTGGTCATTCTTGGTGCTGGATCTGAAAAGAGAAGGTCACCACAGAGTAAACTCAGCCAAATAAAACAGAGATATTAGAAAATTAAAAGAGCCTGATCAGCTGAGACTTGTCCAGCTAAAGTAAAAGAAAAGTTATCCACTATGAACTATATACAAAACATCTTTACAGGAAAAAAAAACTGCTGCTTACATATTTATTCCTAGGAGAGAAGTCAGTATCCATATAAACAACTGCTGTTAGAGTACAATCCAGTAGTTATATTGAAATAACTTCAACCTATGCTGGCCTTACTGAGTCAGGTTTTCCATGTGGGTGCCTAACACATCTGGAATTTCTTTACCTGTCCAAGTACCAGATAAGAGCTCTGTCCAGTTCACATACTACAGTGAGAGCTGAGAAAATTTGGTAATGGTGGGTGTGGTAGGGCTTCTGCAGTTCCTGAGAGTGATACGTTTCCCCTGCATGCTGAGCAGCGTGAGCCATCTGAACTCATGAAAAGTGAGGTATGGTGCCTCTGACCTGAAGCCAAGCAGCAGCAGAGGGGCTAGAGGAGGTGTTGAGTAATGGAGAATCCTGCTGTCCTCTGGGGAGATGAGAGGATATTGCTAGAGAATATGAAATAGATCCCCTCCAGGCTGCTGGCAATGCCGGCAATGATCATTCGTCATTACCTTAGCCTTTGTTAATAGTACAGGGGTCCTATACCAAGAGTGCAATATTTTGTTGTGTATTAGTCTGCTCCTGGCATCTGTGTAGGCAGTGTGCCCTGTATTCAAACACTGAGCCCATTCGAGATCTGAGAGCTGTTTGTTTAGGGCCTTTCCATTTATTTTTGATGAAAGTAGCAGGTTGACAGGACATCCCGTACTGCAGCATATATTATCCCTACCGTCCCTTTTGAAGGCGAAGCCAGCAGTTAAGTTTAGAGGAGTCTTAATGGGCTTGAGATGGGGAGGAGGACTTTGACTGCGTCTCGTATCTGTAACTACCTCCAGAAGTCGAGTGTGGGAAATGACCACTGAAGCTTCAGGTTTTGGAAAGTGTCCACCACTCTAGTGTTGGAGATCAGCAGGTCTCTGAAGAAGAGAATGCTTCTGTCCTTTTATTTTGGCCATAGTATTGGGGAACCCCCTATCATAATAGAGGGGGTTATGCCATAGTGGGGTATGGGACAAAGGGCAGGGAGAGGTACACAGTTTTTTGTGTGATGTCTTCCAGTACCGGATAGAGGGTCCTAGGATAGGATGGGTTGGAAAAACACGGGATGTGTCTGCCCACAGTAAAGAGGCCAACATAGGGGTATCTGCAATTTTCTATTCTGTCTCTAGCCACTGGGGAGGATCTGTTGGAATGGGATTGAAACCATTTCAAGGTTTGAAAGCAGTGATAAGTGTTCCATCCAGGGTAGTCCCCAGCCCCTTTGAGACCAGTCGCCTAAGCGCGTTCTGACTATATCGAGGCGACTGACTCCCGCCAAAAGGAGCCAATCATTTCGGCCCAGCTTTCAGGTAAGTATAGTGGGATGCGTGAGATTAAGTGAAAAAAACCTGGGTGCCATCGACATTTTAAAGGCGGCAGTCTTACCAGCCATGGCAAGATGTAGCCGACTCCATCACTCTAGTTCTCCTTTACAGTCAGATATCAGTGGGCCCACATTGTTATCCCACCATTTGTCAGTATTAGACCCCACTCTGATAACCAGGTATGTAATGGAATCTTGTGGCCACTTAAGACCAGAATGGGGGATACTTTGAGGATGACATTTCGAATTAAGGGGTAGTATCTCCGTTTTGTTTTGTTTTTATTGACTTTGAGCCCAGAAATGTAAGTGAAACGATTCAGAAGGGCCAGGGGGGTGGGGGGTGGAATTGAAGACTGTGCATCCTCTAGAGGAACCAACAGATTGTCAGCGTGGAGAAGTGGGATTTCTCCAGTTGTATCCCTCTGATTTGAGGGTCTTGCCATATCGAAGAGGCAAGGGGTTTGACGACTAATACAAATAGGAGAGGGGAAAGGGGGCACCCCTGCCAGGTTCCCCTGTGGAGTGGGAAGGGAGTGGATAGGACTGAGCTGATGAGTACCCATGTTTGAGGGAACTGTAGAGAGCCATGACGGCAGCCCGAAAATGGGGTCCAAATCAAAAGTGTTCTAGGGCAGTATGGAGGTAGTCCCATTCCACTGAATCGAATGCCTTCTCAAAATCAGTGGCCAGGGCAGCTGCTGGAGTATCCGATTGCTTCGCCAGATACATGAGATTGAGAAGCATTCGAATATGGTCAGTGCTATATCTGCCTGGTATATATCCAACTTGGAATGGGTAGATCAGAGAAGGTAAAAGAGGATTTCGTCTGTTGGTCAAAGTGCTAGCATAAACCTTACTGTTAGAGTTTATTAAAGATATGGGGCAATAGCTGGCCACCTCCATGTGGTCCTTTCCTTTCTTGGGGAGAACAGTTATTATTGCCTCACGGAGAGTGCAAGGTGCGTACCTACCTCTATGGATTCAGTGTACACCTGGCAAAGCAATGGGACAATCAAAGGTGCCATGGCTTGCAGGAGATCCACAGAGAAGCCCCAGGGCCTTCCCTTTTTACGAGATAGTATGGCTGTCGATATCTCTTTGGAGGAAAGAGTGGATCTCAAGGGTCAAACTTTGGGCTGCTTGATAGTTTGGGGAGGGATGTGGAATCTAGGAACTTACCAGTGTCTGATTTGGTTTTAGCTCGGGATGAGGTGTACAGCTGCGATTAGAATGCTGCCATGATTTCATTCACCTGATGGGGTTTGGTTTTACCTCCCAGATGTGGAGTCCTTAAGCCCTGTGATATACCTATTAGCCTTTTGCTTCCAGAGTTGCTATGCCAGTATTTTCCACTTCAAGCAACATGAAGTCTTGCTGTATTCTGACTTTTGCAGTGATATCCAACTTTGAACTGCCCGGAGAGGAAGAGTTAACTTTCCATGCAAGGCATGGAGCAGCTGAGCTCGAGCTCGGTTGAGACTCTGTCTGTTGTTGTTTGAACCCAAACCACCAGATTCTTTACTTTGCCTCACTGAACAGTCGCTCTGGAGATTTCTCCTTCGCTCGGTTCAGTTTAGTCGGTTAAAGTGTCGTTTTTTCCCTCGGTTCAACCGAATTTCTTCCATCTAACCTGTCTGTTCAGTCTCTGTCTCCAGGGTAGAAGACTTGGTTTGCTGGCCAAGGCACCTAGCTTCACCTGAGCTCTTTCCTTCTAAGACTGCTTGAAAGGCAGAGTAGAGAACCTTACCAGAGCAAGGGAAAAGGATTAAGACTTCTTTTGGCTAAGCAGATTTACTGTGTGGTGTTGTTTTTATTTTTTACTCGCAGGGATTGCTACTGTTTGTTGCTAACATTTCATTGCTTTATTTTTCTCTGTAGCAAAGTGTTTCTTACAGCGTATATCTTCTCTGAAATTATAACAGGTGGTGCTTTACAGGTTTTACAGTTTTATCTAACATTAGGATAACCTTTCAGGGTTACTGCATTGGTTGTTGACTGATTGTTTCTGCTCTTGCCTCCTTGTTCTTTCGTCCGTGGTTCTTCTTTCTCGGCAGGGGAAGGGCCCAGCCACCAACCCCCATCCCCAACCACCCCACACTACACTCCTTTTATAGGGTACCACAGTTGTGACATTTCCTGTGGCAGAGCAGGAAGGGGCGGATCAGTGGGGCATCCACAAGGTGAGCTCATTTACAGGGGCACTAGTAATTTAACTTGTTATAACAAGTTAAACAAAAACAAAACACAATCAAACCATTACTTGCATTTTCTTCCTTCTAATTACTCTGACTAGGTTATAAACCCAGCAACTTATCTGGAATGGATATCATTAACTGCAGGTACTGTGGAACAATTTTCAGAAGGACAGTCTTACAGGATTTAGGACACTGTCCTACATGCTGGGCCATTGGAGATCTTAGAGCTCAGCTCCGGGCAGCATGGGCAGAGATTGCACGCCTCAAATTTCATATTCAAGAGGAAATACATTATAAGAACCACCCGCCATTTCCCCAGCATCCAACAGAAAAACCTCGACCGCAGAGGGTAGTTGGTCCAGGAGGTTGGCAGGTGGTTAGGAGGGGCAAATCGGGTGCCACATCACTCTCTGCTCTCCAACATATTACCTCCAAAAACTATATAAACACTACAAACAGGTATCTGCCTCTATCTCTGAAATCAAACAAAGAGGCAGAAGACGTTGCAGAGCAGGACACTGCGGCACAGGAGCTAGCACAACAAAACTCACCCAAATCAGGAACCAAAACAAAAAAGCAAAAGGAAATCCAAAAACTTCTGATCATAGGAGACTCCATGATTCGGGGAGTTGATACCCATCTCCAGCCAGGGTAATGGTCAGATGTCTCCCAGGTACATCAGCATGGAGAGACACTGACCGCATTACTAAAATTGTTCACAAGCAGGAGAAAACATTGATGTCCTAGTACACATAGGGACTAATGATCCCGCCAGCCGGTCAGTTGTGAGACCAAGGAACACCTGACCAGGCTGGGTGACAAACTATCATCCATTTTGTCGGCATCTCCTTCTCTGAGATCCTGCCAGTCTGGGAGAGGGGCAGATGGACGGAAGGTCAGAGAAGAGAGATAGGGTAGCTAACCACGTGGCTCAAGGGCTGGTGCCAGGAAAAAGGACACAGATTTGTAGGGAATTGGCAACAGTTCTGGGGCGAAGTTCTTTAAATTTGATGGACTGCATCTGACTAAGGAGGAGTCAGTGCATTGGGGCAGAAGTTTGACGTCTTTGCAGAATATTTAAACTAGCAAATGGGGAGAGGGGTGCAGCACCCCATACGTCGAATGGGAAGAACACCCCTCCCCCCTCGATCAATCAATCAAAATCTTTATTTAATCAGGTGAACATCATTGAGCGTAGCTCATTTACAAGATGGACCTGAGTGGTCAAGCAGTGCAAGTATTATTACATAATCAAGAATAACATAAACAGTAATACAATGACATAAAATGATACTATATAACAATTTACATATATACAAGGCACATTAAAACCATTTAACCTGTAAGAAAAGGAGGCAATGGGTATAGCAGGCATAATATATAAATTATAGGTCCTAATTGGCTTTTATGAGAGTATATCAGGTGACTGGAAAAAGTAGTAGAACTAGCATAATGGAACACGGAAAAGGGGTTGGGGGTAGGTAGGGTCGGGGATTAGGCCTTGTGAAAGCAATTGCAGAGTTCTGGGAATAGGGTGGAGAATAATCTTTTGAAGGATGTTAAAGGTAAGAGGCTATTTAGCTTCATGGTTTTTTGAGTGAGTTCCATGCAACTGCTAGTGGTAGCTGATAGCGCCCTCCCAAACGGGTGCAGGCATTGGGGACCTTTAGAATGATAAGATTGCTGATCCTTAAGTTGTATGGCCTAGAAGTAATTTGGGTAAAACAGTCTGTGATATAGGTGGGTAGTTTGCCTGATAAAGCTTTGAATATCCAGATTGCAGCATTCCTATTTCTTCTGTGTTGTAATGATGTCCAATTAACTGCCTTATAAAGGGAGCAGTGATGGGTGCTGGAGGAAGGTCAGTAATAAATCTGATGGACCTGTGATATAGGGTGTCCAGCTTATTTAAGAGGGAGTGAACAATGGCCATAGAAAGTCAGCATAGTCAATGAGGATAGAATGATGCCTGGATTAATCTTTTTGGAGTCTCTGTTGAGGTAGTGTTTTATTCTAAAAATAGACCAAGCCTTTGTCTCAGTTTTTTAGTAGCTCTTCAATATGGACAGAATAGTCAAACTTGTTATCAATCCAGACTCCAAGGTATTTGAAGTTATCAACAAATTCCAGCTTCTCTCCAAGTAAGGTGGATAGTTGTAGGGTGGTGGGTGATGGGGTAGTGGCAGAGCAACTCTTTGTGGCAAAGAACATAGCTTTTGTTTTTTTGGCATTTAGAAGTAGCTTTTTATCCAGTAGATTGTGTTGCAGGATGGAGAATTCAGATTGTAACAGTTCACAGGCTTTAGGTAATGAAGGGTTGCTGACATATAATACAGTATCATCAGCAAACAGATGAATGTTGGATTAGTGAGGTTGGCATCTGATATTATTAATATAAATGGCAAAGAGGATGGGGCCAAGAATAGAGCCTTGCGGTACACCTCTTAGCAGTGGTTTTAAGGTGGATAGGTAATTTCCATTTTTACCAGTTGTGACCTATCTGATAGGTAGCACTTGAACCAGTTGAGTGAGGGAGAATCCAGCCGTAGTGAGCCAAGGGAGGTGATTAATGAATCATGATCCACTGTGTCAAATGCTTTACTCAAATCCAGGAACACCGCACAGGTACTGTTCTTCTTATCCATGGCAATCTGCCAATCGTTTAGTTACTTTGGCTAGGGCTGAAATGGTGCTATGCCTTGATCTAAATCCTGATTGTGCTGAATTTAGGAGGTTATTGTTATCCAGGTAGTCCCTTAATTGTGAGTTTACTAACTTTTCGAGCATCTTGGATAGTACTGATAGGATGGAAATGGGCCTGTAATTATTGAGGTCCTTGGGATCACAGATTTAAGTAATGGAACTACTTGAGCTGTTTTCCAAGTGGAGGAATGGATCCAGTGGTGAGGAAAGATTGAAGAGATGAGTGAGGGGGCAGATAAGACATGTGATGCAATTTTAAGGAAGTAGGGATCCAGGGTCTGTACCTGCACTCTTAGAAATATCTAAAATAGAGGAGGTCTTCCACTTCTTTCAAGGATATTGGGTTGAAGGAAAAAGTTGATGTAGCCTTTTGTCCCACAGTGGATTGAAGGTTCAAGGAAGATCTCAGGAGATTTGCAGGTGATGAGTCAAATGCTAGGCCAGCTGTGGTGAAGTGGTCATTGAAAGTATTTAGGATTTCTTGTTTGCCGTACTTTCTGTATCATTTAGTAGCAGTTTGGAGGTTAAGGCAGGAGTAGAGTTTTGGCCCAGAATTCCTTTTATAGTTCCCCAGAGTCTGGTTGGGTTATTATAGGAGCTCAGCTCCTCAGCCCCTCAGCTAGTGGTCAAACAGGGATTCAGCATGTTTGCAGTTCATTTGCATCACCAGGTAAGAAAAAAGGTCTGTCTCCCCATACGACGCACAGGGGTAATGCCAAACCTCACCCAACAACTAACACACCGAAATCTGGCCAATGGAAAATCATGTACACAAATGCTCACAGCCTGGGAAATAAGATCCCAGACCTGCAGGCAATAATGTCAGAGGCTAAACTGGACATAGTAGCAATTAGTGAGACGTGGTTTACCAGTAACCACACTTGGGAGACTTCAGTACCTGGCTATGTATTGTTCAGAAGAGACCGAGGTGCAAAAAGGGGGAGTGGCCCTGTATGTCAATGAAAATATCAAAGCTACAGAAATTCAGAATACACATAAGGAGCCAGAAGAACTGTGGGTCACCCTGGAAACAGGAAATGGGACAGCCATAAGAACCAGGGTTGTCTACAGGCCCCCAGACCAGGGGGAGGACATAGACACATTACTGTTAGAAGATATACAAAACATGACAGCTAAAGGGGAGGTTCTGATAATGGGAGACTTCAACATGCCGGATACAGATTGGTCAATACCAGCAGGAACATCTGCCAGAACTAGACACATAGTGGATTCCCTGCAGGGGGAGGGCCTCAAACAACTGGTACAACAACCCACAAGAGACAGGGCTATCCTAGATCTAGTACTGACTAACAGGGAAGGGATCACAGATCTCCAGGTAGAAGGTCACCTGGGGGCCAGTGACCATCACATGGTATGGTTCAATTTGACTCGACATCTAAATCATCCCATTCCAAGACAAAATATGGGACTTCAGAGGAGCTGACTTTGATAAGATGGCCAACAGAGTTAAGCTAGCCCTGGCAAAAAGAAACACAGGTGAGGGGGTACAGGCAAAGTGGGCAAGCATTAAGGATGCAATACTTGAAGCAACATCCCATTGTGTTAGGCAGAAAAGGAAGTGCAAAGAAGAGAGAACCACTTTGGTTCTCAAATACAGTAGCAGAAAGGTCAGAGCCAAAGGCTGGCCTTCAGGAAATATAAGGAGAACACAGTGGGATGAAGATAGGGAGGCATACCAAACTGCCCTAAGGGAAGCAGGAAGGCAGTAAGGCAGGCAAAGTCCCAAACTGAGGAAACACTAGCACGAACAGTAAAGAAGGTGACAAGACTTTCTATAGATACATTAGTGAAAGGAGAAAGTCCAGAGGGGTATTGCTAAGCTTAATGGAGAAAAGGGAGCATGTGAGGAGAGGACCGTATAAAGCATCTATCCTAAATAAAGACAAAAGAACCTCTGTCGTAAACACTGAGGCAAGGGTTACCCAAAGGGCATTTGGCTGGGAAGCCAAGTTTCAAAAAACAAAATCACACATGCCCACACAATGCAAGCATCATGGGCTGCATATGCAAATCACCACAGAATGTTATCTATCCTAAATAGATACTTTTGCTCAGTATTTACTGAAGAGAAGGTAGGCGGGGCCCACAGCTCAGCACCATGGACACAGGGGAGGAGGTGAGCACTACTCCCTTCACAAAGAAAGGGTCCTACAAGAGCTTGCTAAGCTCAGGGTGGATAAGGCAATGGGACCTGATGGCATACATCCCAGGGTACTTAAGGAGCTAAGGGTGGAACTAGCAGAGCCATTAGCAGAACTGTTTAGTGAGTCTCTGAGCACAGGAGAGGTCCCAGAAGACTGGAGAAGGGTTCATGTGATCCCTCCACAAGAGTGGTAGCAGGGAGGAGGCAGGAACTACAGACCAGTCAGTCTTACCTCAGTAGTGGGCAAGATTATGGAGGCACTCCTTAAGAAAGGATAGTGCAACACCTGGAATCCATAGGGCACAGGATCCAAGACAGCATGGGTTTACAAAGGAAGGTCCTGTCAAACTAATCTCATAGATTTCTTTGACTGGGTAACCAGAGTGGTGGACCAAGGGGGAGCAGTTGATGTCGCCTACCTTGACTTCAGCAAAGCTTTTGACACTGTTCCATATAGAAGATTAATAAATAAGCTGGGTAGGCTCGGGGTGGGTCAGAAGTTGGTCAACTGGGTGGCAAACTGGTTGTCGGGCAGAAAACAGAGAGTGGTGGTAAATGGTGTACAGTCAGAAGAGATGCAAGTCACAAGTGCGGTACCTCAGGGATCAGTCCTGGGGCCAGTCCTCTTCAACATCTTCATTAGTGACCTTGCAGATGGACTAGAGGGTAAGGCTTGTCTGTTTGCAGATGACACCAAGATCTGCAACAGAGTAGATGATCCAGATGGGGTGGGCAGAATGAGAAGAGATCTGGATAAACTAGCAAAATGGTCAGAAGAGTGGCAACTGGGATTTAATGCAAAGAAGTGCAAGATCGGCACATAGGGAAGAGAAACCCTGAAGCCACCTATAGGCTGGGAGGGGAGTTGCTAGCAGTCACAAAGGAAGAAAGAGACTTGGGCATCATCATCACTGATGACCTGAAATCATCCAAGCAAACCTCTAAAGCAGTAGGTAAGGCTAGCGGGGTGTTAGGGTGTATTAGTAGGGGTATCACAAGTCATAAGAGGGAGGTAATAATCCCTCTTTACAAGACACTGGTTAGGCCCCATCTGGAGTGCTCGTGCAGTATTGGAGCCACACCTTCACAAGGACATTAACCAAATTGAGGCAGTCCAGAGAAGGGCAACAAAAATGGTGCAGGGACTGCATCAGAAGACATATGAGGACAGATTAACAGAGCTCAATATGTATACCCTTGAACAAAGGAGGGAGAGAGGTGATATGATCGAGGCATTCAAACACCTTAAGGGCATTAACAAGGTGAAAGAGTCTAACATGTTTAAATATAAGAAAAATAGCAGGACAAGAGGACACAGCATGAGATTAGGGGGGGCCGATAAAGGGGGAATGTGAGGAAATTATTTTTCACAGAAAGGGTGGTGGATGCATGGAATGGCCTACCTCAAGAAGTGGTGGATATGAATGCAGTGCAGGGCTTCAAACAGGCATGGGATAGGCATAAGGGAGCAATACAAATGAGTATGAATAGATAGGCCACTGACAGAGCAAAGGCCGATGGCACATTTATAAGCTAGAAAAAGAAATGGGCAGACTGGATGGGCCTTGCGGTCCTTATCTGCCATCAACTTCTATGTTTCTATGTCTGTGGTACCGTGAGTACTAGATAGGTTTATTATTATTAGTTTCTGTGTGGAACTTGTAAATATTGGATCGGTTTGGTTTGAACCGATCAGGTTTGTAAAAAAAAAGTTTGTTCTGCTTTTTAGAGTGTGGTAACCAGTCCTTATCGGTTCAAAAAAAAAAGCAGTTTCATTACATTTTTTTCCACGACCCGTAACACGGTCAGGAACCGATAAGGGTGTCTTGCCTGGCGGATTGCCGAAAAAAGGGTAAGTTTGGTTAGGACTGGCCATGTCTGAGAAACCCAAGAGAAAAACCGGGCCCACTGGGTTTCAACACTGTAGTGTGTGTGGGGAAGCCTTTGCTAAGGCTGACCCCCACACCACCTGTGTTTATTGTCTGGGGTTTGACCACCTCGATTCAGACTGCCAGATTTGCAAAGTTTTCCCTCAGCTACCCTGGAAAAGAGAGTAGGTAGGCTAAGGGAAAGGGAGGCCAAGAAGTCCGCTGACCGGATGGCCAGCCCGGTTCGGTTCCAACCGAACCAGAAGAATGCCCTCTGACCAGGGTGAAACTTCTTCGAGCAAAGGAGACCGACTCTGAGTCTGTTCAGTTAAAAGAAAGAGAGGATAAGTCAGGCGGTTCGGATCACAGGTTCTTTCTCGACCGCTGATGAAATAACCAAGCGATACGGATTGTTCGATACGCTAGCTTCAGTTCTCCGAACCGGCACCATCGGTTAGGGCTCGGTTCCGTCGGTTCATCCGGTTTTGGATTATAATTTAGAGGATATTTATGAACGGAGGAGGAGGAGGAGGAGGAGAATATGAGGATAGTGATGGTGATTATGAAAGTCTGGATGTGCCCATTGACCCGGACATCTCCCCAGACAGACCTTCAGGTGTTTCTCCCCCTAGGCTTTCTGAGTCCCCTTCCCACTTTATGTTTTACAAAAAAGTGGCTGAAACTCTCCAGCTTCCTATGGAGGAAGCAGTAGAGGATCAGGAGGAGCCTGATTATGTTGAGATGATGGACATCCCAGAGTCCAGGAGACTGTCTATTCCGCTCCATAAGTCTTTTGGGAAGCAAACTTTTAAAATTTTAAGACTCTAATTCCATACCTCCTGTGGACAGAAGAATGGACAAGAGGTATACTCTTTCAGGCTCAGATCACGGGTTCCTTTCCCAGCAATGCAGCCATGTTCGGGTGAGTGCAGGTTGCTGCCTGTGATAAGGCAAATATACCCTTGGCTTCACACCCCCCAGATAAGGACTCCAGGAGGATCGATGCCATGGCAAAGAAACAGTACGTGGCAGCATCTTTGGGACTCAGGCAGGCTAATTATATGGCCTACACAGCTAGATACCAGAAGTCTAGATGGGACACTGTGATGGCTCTAGCTAGACAGGTCCCTGACCAGCTTGCCAAGGAGCTGGAGCAGGTGGCTGCAGATGGTATTGAGGCATCAAGGTGCAATTTCATGCTGCAGTGGACTTCAGTGATGTTTCATCTAGAGTCATGGCTACATCTGTGGCCCTTGTAGGATGGCTTGGTTCAGATGTACTAGCCTGTCAGAGGATACCCATACTAAGGCCATGGATTTTCCTGTTATTGGTAATTCTCTGTTTGGGGAGCAGACAGAGAACTACATGAAGAAAATGGATGAGTACAGGACCACCTATAGTAGTGCTCAGGCCAAGGAAAGGCAAGCCACTCCCCAGTGGCAGCATTCCAGGGGCAGGGGCAGGCCTTTTCATAGGCCTTTCTACCAAGCCCAGGCCTCCTCTTCCGCCTTTGCACAGAGGGGGTTCTTCAGAGGGAGAGGCAGACGGGGTGTAAGCAGGCCTGCTACCACCCCTCAGCCTAAAGCCCCTGCCAAACAGGCACCCTGATGGGTTTGTCCGGGCCGATTCTCCACTACCCGTTGGGGGCAGGCTGGCTTACTTTGTCCAGGACTGGATGTCTTTAACATCAGACAAATGGGTCCTGGAAGTAGTAAGCCAGGGACTGGTTCTCAGCTTGAAACAATTTCCCAAGATGAGAACCAGATCCTTTCCACCTGCAAATCCTTCAGAGGCCCTTGCCCTAGAGGCAGAGGTTTCTTCCCTCTTGGCTCTCAGAGCCATAGAAAGGGTTCCACCCCTGCACAGGGGAAAAGGATTGTACTCCAGGTACTTCCTAACCCCCAAAAAGACAGGAGAATGGCAGCCCATCCTGGATCTCAGATATTTAAACAAGTACCTTTTAAAGCCAAAGTTCAAAATGGTGACTCTGGGAATAATTCTACCCTTTCTAAGGCCAGGGGACTGGCTAGTCTCCCTGGACCTCAAGGATGCCTATTTCCACATTCTCATCAGATGCTCCCACAGAAAGTTCGACCTCAGGTTGAGGTTGCCCTCAGGCCACTATCAATTCAGAGCAATGCCCTTTGGCTAACATCAGCTCCAAGGGTGTTCACAAAATGCCTGGCAGTAGTGGTTGCTTTCCTAAGGAGAAAAAAGATCTCCATCTTTCCATACCTGGACGACTGGCTCATAGTGGGTCAGTCTCCAGACCAAGTCAAATCACACTTACAGATAACTCAGCAACTGCTCACTTCTGTAGGATTCCTCCTAAATCTTTTAAAGTCAGTTCTAGAGCCAGTGCAGCTCCTCACCTTCATAGGGGCGGAGCTGGATACAGTAAAGGCAAGAGCCTTCCTTCCCCTGGACAGGGCATGGACCCTTGTTACTCTGGCCTCTTCATTCACCCTGCAGGTGTCTCGACCAGCAAGGCATTTTCTGCAGCTCCTGGGCCACATGGCTGCCTCTACAGCAGTGGTCCAAGGAGCAAGATTTCAGATGAGGGACTTTCATTTCCACTTAAGAGCCTTCTGGTCCCAGAGAAAGGATTCTCTGACCAGGCTAATCCCAGTGACTCGAACCCTGATCCAGGCTTTGCAGTGGTGGCAGGATCAGGACAACCTAAGGCAAGCAGTTCCCTTTGTCACTCAATCTCATTCTCTAATCCTTTCCACAGATGCCTCCCTCTTGGGCTGGGGGCCCACTTGGGGATCTGACCACCCAAGGTTGTGATCACCTCAAGAATCTCTGCTTCACATCGATCTCTTAGAACTCAGAGCAGTGTTTCTAGCACTTCAAGTTTTTTCCAAGTCTGTTCAGAACAAACTAGTTCAGATCATGACAGACAATACCACCACAATGTGGTACATCAACAAGCAAGGGGGCACTCAGTCTACGGCCTTGTGCACAGAAGCAATGAAGTTGTGGTCTCTGGCCTATTCCCTGAATACCTCTCTGATAGCAGTGCACCTCCCAGGGAAGGACAATGTCCTGGCAGATGATCTCAGCAGGATATCTCAGGGCCGTCACGAATGGTCCCTGGATCCCCTAATTTTGAATGTGATTTTCTCCAGATGGGGCACTCCACAGATAGATCTTTTGCAGCCCCAGACATTCACCAACTTCTCTTTTGCTGCAGCCCCAGTGTTGGGCTCAGTCCCCTGGATGCTTAGTTCTCAATTGGGAAGGAAATTCCTGTATGCTTTTCACCCTTCCTCTCCTGTTCAAGGTACTAGTCAAAATCAGGTCTCTGTCCTGCAGAGTGATTCTGATTGCTCCAGACTGGGCCAGACAGCCCTGCTACCCTCTTTGCTGTCCTTAGCAGTCCACCTTTCCCTGTCTCTTCCCAGGAATTACAACCTGTTAACATGTTCTCAGGGGAAGGTTTGGTATCCAAATCTCAAATCTCTCAATCTCAAGGCCTGGCTCTTGAAGAGTTAGAGTTTGCTGATTTGTATCTCTCTCAAGGTGTTCTGGATATTCTAAAGGCTTCTCGAAAGCCTTCCACCAGAAAGTCTTACAACTCCAAATGGAAAAGGTTTACTATTTGGTGCTCTGGTAAGCATATTTCTCCAGAGTCTGCTGGGTTGCCTACAGTCCTGGACTTTATGGTTCATCTCAATAGCTTGGGACTCAGACCAGCTACACTTAGAGTGCATCTGGCAGCTGTTTCTGCCTTCTTGTCCAGCAGGCAAGCCCTCTTCCCTTTCAGCTCATCCTGTATTCTGTAAATTCTTCAGGGATTGCTGCAGACCAGTCCTCTCTTCAGGACCTTGCCCTGCTTGGGACCTTAATGTTTGCATTAACTCAGCTTATGCAACCCCCTTTTGAGCCTTTGTCCTCAGCAGAGCTTAAGTACTTGACTTGGAAAACTGTGTTCTTGGTAGCCATTACTTCTGCCAGACGCATAAGTGAGTTACAGGCCCTGTCAGTGGAGCCTGATTTTATCTCTTTCCATAGAGATAAGGTGGTCCTCAGGACTAATAGGAAGTTTTTTGCCTAAGGTGGTTTCAGATTTCCACCTTAACCAGTCTATGTCTCTTCCTGTTTTCTTCACTGACCATTCCTCCTCTGGGGAGAGGAGGCTACACAGCCTGGATATGAAAAGGGCCCTTAGCTACTACATAAAGCGCACCAAGGGTTACAGGTTTGACCCCCTCCAATTGTTCCTCACTTATGGTGAGGTTGGTAAGGGAAAACCTGCCACTAAGAGATCTGTTGCCAGGTGGATTGTCTCTTGTATACAATTCTGCTATGAAAAATTAGGTAGAATCCCACCCTCAGGCCTGAGGGCTCACTCTACTGGAGGTACAGCTGCTTCCCTGGCTGCTGCCAGTGATATTCCCTATCTTAGAGATTTGTCAAGCAGCCACCTGGAAAACAGTACATACTTTCACCAAGAATTACTCTCTAGATATCCAGGCTAGGAGTGATGCTTGGTTTGGCACAGCAGTGCTTCAGAGCCTGTTCCCAAAGTAGGTTCTGTCCCTCCTCCATGGAGGTACTGCTTGGTAGTCTGCAATAGTCAGAATACAGCAAGTCTTCATGTTGTTTGAAGAAAAAATTACTCACCTTAGTAATGTTGTTTCTTCTAATGGAGTCTTGCTGTATTCTGTCCTCTTCCCCTGCCTCTCCTCTCAGAACCTGGGTTTTGGGATGTGGGTGGGCAGGAACAGTGTTGGCACCATAGAGGTGCCCCCTTTTTCTCACTCTCTTATTTTTTGGGTGTGTGTTGTGTTTTGTTTTTGGGCTTCCTGACTTGAGTCTTTGCCTTGGAACCAAAAAATCTTTTTATTAAATTTAGTTGCCAGTTGGCTAGTGTGAATTTACGGTTTCCACACAGGACTCCCAGTGAGTATAGCGCGTAAAGATCTGGCGGTTTGGATTCAAACAACAACAGACAGAGTCTCAACCGAGCTCGAGCTCAGCGTTCCATGCCTTGCATGGAAAGTTTACTCTTTCCTCTCCGGGGCAATTCAAGGTTGGATATCACTGCAATAGTCAGAATACAGCAAGACTCCTTTAAGAAGAAACAACATTACTATGGTGAGTAATTTTTCTTTTGTCCCTCACCAATAGGCGTGCCATATTAGAGCATAACCAAGTCGGCCTTCCATGACAGGAGTTCATTTATTCTTGTCTAGTGAGAGAACCTGTCGGCCACAGGCAGAGTGGGGAGTGGGGTGGGACTTGGTCTTAAGGGTCTTTTGAACAGTAGCAAGTTCCCCTCAGCTCAGTCAATTTCTGCTCTCTGTCCTTCCTTCTAACCCATGATTTCCTCATAATGCTTTATATGTTTCCCAGGTGTTTTCGGCAGAGGTATCATGAATAGGGTTGTCCTGTAGGAACAGTCTGGTTTTGGACTTTGCCCACTCTATTAACTGTTGGTCCTGCATGAGGAGAGTCAATCCTCCCAAGTAGGAAGTGGGGAGCGGAGACATCCGTGGAAAGTAACAGCTGGACAGGGCATGATCCGAACAGTAGGCAGAATTCTGGCGTGAAGGGCAGGATCGTGTAAGGTTGAGAGATCAGCCAGAAATCTAACCTACTGAAGGTTCCATGGACCCAATTGGAAAGTATAGTCGGGTGAGGTGCCATATGTTAACTAATTGGAATTCAGAACTCAACCACAACGCAGCTTGCACCCCTCTGGTGTGTATTTCCTTACCTTGGTTGCTCCTGTCCAGGACCGGAACCAGCATAAGGCTAAAATCTCCACCCATCATAATAGGTGTATCTGTCTCACTCATGCCCTCTATTTTGATCGATAAGTCCAGAAAAAAGGTGGGTCCATCCTCGTTTGGGGCATAAATATTCACCAGAAGAACGTGGACGATTGGTGTATCTAACAAGGCCAAAACCCATCTGTCCTGTGGGTCAGATTTAGTTTGCAGAATAGACCAGGGTAAGGATTTGTGCAGCAGGATAACCACACCTCTTTTCTTCATAGGAGCACTAGCATGAATCTCCTTTCCCACCCAGTCTCTCACCAGGTATGCATGATCCTGCCTGGTTAGTTTTGTTTCTTGCAGGAAGGCAGCCTGGGCCTTCGCTCTCTTCAGCTGCGTCAATTCCTTTTTCTGTTTTATAGGAGTGTTTAGCCCCCTGATGTTCCAGGCAACAAAGGAAATGTCAGCCATAGTCAAGTGATCGAAGGAAAATCATTAAGGATATGGCAAAAGCAGCGGTGAAGCGACAGCCAGATAAGGAGCTCAGGACAGGTAAGGCAGGCCATTGCTGACCAGGATGTGCCCTGGGTCAAAAGGACCTGGGGCAACAGATGATAAATCCTTGTAGGATAAGTATTTCATAAAGAACATATTGCAGCATATAAAAAACAGTAACCTAACAACAGTAAAACGATTTACAAGTATTACGCCTAACTGCAGTGGAAAAATCAGTTTGGCAGGCCGAGGATACAGGATCTTCTCAGGCCCAACCCACCCTTCCATTGGGGGTGAATCAGATAAGAGATCCACTGAAAAGTGGGATCTCACACTTCTGAAAAAGTTGGAAGTGTAACGGTACATATGACTGACCGAAACTAGGCTGTGCCCTCTCAGGGGGAATAAACTCTGTCGAATGAGCACACCATAGGTTGCTGCCACTCGCCCAAATAACACAAGAGAATAGTGGTATAGTATCCGTAAATACAGAGTGCATGATTAGCTGTAAGATTGCATGAGTGACATTTCTGTCAGTGTCCTGGCATGTCGCCTCTCCTTAAGGCGGGGGGCAAGAAGAAGGAAAGGGGCAACATTGTGGCACACCGCGTCGATGCAGTATATGTTGACAGATAGCCCTCAATCATGAGGGAATACAATAGTAACTTAGTGAACCAGTGACCACAAGGAAGAAGAAAAATGGGAGGACAACCTGTTACTTTTAACTCTTAACATGCCCTCACAATAGACTCCCCTCTCTCCGCCCTCCTTGAGAGGCACTTGGAATAGTACACCAAGTGTAACCAAAAGTGACATAACTTTGTAAAGAACCAGCCAACTACAACAGTAGTTATATTTAGGCAGTGCACAGCATCCTAGGAGCACCTTTCTGAACGGTCGGGCAAATACATAGGCCTAGCTTCTTTAATGGGTAGTGGTGGGGGTGAGACTGTGGACCTCCCGTTTATTAATCATTAATTTAACAGGAGACTACAAACAATGAGCGCCCGGGTATCTCCCCCAAACCCATAATCTTGCCTCGACTGCAAGAAAAATATTCAAAAGGACACTTATCTATGTCTGGTCCAATGATGTCTCCCCCTGGGGTTCCTCTGGCACGATTAAGAATTGAGGTGCCGTCTTGTCTGGGCCAAGATGCAGAGGTTGCGATGAGCTCTGCGGTGGAGGAAAGCTTGCTAAAGCTCCTCTGTAGTCCATTATTTTAGTTCAGCATCAGTAGCGGAGGCCTCCTGCACCATCTCCTCCTCCGGATAATCAGGAAACTCCTCGGATCCAGACATTCAAACACCATGAAGTCTTGCTTATATTAGGACTTATGCAGTATGCCCATGGCTTTGAACTGCCCGGAGATGAAATAGTGCTCAGGTAATCTGGGTTCCACAGCGTGGAGGCTATTCAAAGCTCTATCTGGGTTGTTTGAACCCAAACTGTCAGATTCTTTACCCGCTTTCACTGAACAGGCGCTCGAGACCAGCTCCTTCAGTTTGGTTCATTTTGCAGTTTAAAGTAATTTTATCGGTCCATTGAACGGGAAAGTGTTTAAATTTACGCGTTTTCGGTTTGAAGCTCTATCTGGTAACCGTAAGTAAAGAAAAATTAGTCTGTGTGGAAACTCATTATCGGTTCACTCTGAACCGATCGGTTTCTTTAAAACTCATTTTCTTTGCATTTAGAGTAAGGTACCGGTTCTTATCGGTCCTAAAAAACCTAGTATTTTAAATTGTTTTTCCTATACCCGTGACACGGTTAGGGACCGATAAGGGTGTCTTGTCCTGGCAAGGCCGGAAAAAAAGGACAAGTTTGGTTAGGCTGGCATTATGTCTGAGAAACCCAAAGAAAAACTGGGCCCACTGGGTTTCAACACTGTGATGTCTGTGGGAAGCCTTTGCCAAGGCTGACACCCACACACCACTGTGTCTATTGTCTGGGGCTGACCACCTCCTGTCAGACTGCCAGGTGTGTAAGAATTTCCCTGCAGCCACCCTGGAAAAGAGATTGGGCAGGCTCAGGGAAGGAGGCCAAAAGTCCGCTGACCGGATGGCCAGCCGGTCCAGCTCCGGCTGGACCAGAGTGCCCTCTGACCAGGCGTGACTTCCTCGGGCAAAGAAAGGCTGGTCCTGAGGAACCAGTCAAAGTAAAAGACAAAGAAATCAGCTAGTGTGGAGTCCAGTTTTGTCTCTCCTTCTGCTGAAAATAGCTAAAGCCATACAAATTGTCAGTCTTTGTCTCAGAGACTTGTTGAACCATCTCTGGTTGGAAAAAGGGGTCTCGTTCAGATCCAGTGGTTCAGGATTATGATGTTGAGGATTTTTATGAACCACAGGAGGGGGAGGAGGATTTTGATGATTGTAATTGTGATTGGGAAGGTCTGGAAGTGCCAATAGAACCGCACATTTCTCCAGACAGACCCTTTGAGTCTCCCCCTTTGTTGTCTGAGTCCCCCTCTCATTTCAGATTTTATAAGAAAGTAGCAGAAACTCTCCAGCTCCCCTTAGAAGAGGCTGTGGATGAGCAAGAGGAGCCTGACTATGTGGAAATGATGGATATTCCAGAGGCTAGAAGGTTGTCTATTCCTTTGCATAAGTCATTTAGGAGGCAAACCACTAAGATTTAAAAAAATCCTTTTTCTGTCCCTCCTGTAGATAAAAAAATGGACAGAAGGTATACTTTGTCAGGCCCTAATACAGACTTCCTTACTGAGCAGTGTAGTCATGTAGGTGTTGTTCAAGCTGCAGCCTGTGACAAAGGCTAATATTCCCCTGGCTTCACATCCTCCTGATAAAGATTCCAGGAAGATTGATGCCATGGCGAAAAAACAGTATGTGGCAGCTTCTTTGGGACTCAGACAAGCTAATTATATGGCTAGATATCAGAAATCTAGATGGGACACTATATTGCAGTTGGCCAAGCAGGCTCAGGGCCCGCTGGCTAGTGAGTTGGAACAGGTGGCTGCTGATGGCATTGAAGCCTCTAAAGTTCAATTTCATGCTGCTGTTGATGTTAATGATGTTTCCTCTAGGGTCATGGCCACTTCTGTAGCTCTCCGTAGGGTTGGCATGGCTCAGATGCACTAATCTGTCCCAAGATACCCAGTCAAAGGCTATAGATTTTTCCTGTCATAGGAAATTCTCTGTTTGGAGAACAAACAGAAAATTACTTGAAAAAAGATGGATGAATACAGAACTACTTACAAAAGTGCTCAAGCTAAGGAGAGGCATGCCACTCCACAAGGCATGCCTCAGGGGTAGGGGCAGGCCTTACCATAGGCCCTTTTACCAATTCAGGCATCCTCTGCATTTTGCGGAGAGGATTTTCAGAAGCAGAGGCAGGCCAGGGGCACAGGCAGGCCCTCTCCTCTCCCCAACCTAAAGCTGCTCCTGCCAAGCAGGCACCCTGGCCAGGGTGTCTGGGGCCGACTCTCCTGTACCGGTGGGGGCAGACTGGTTTATTTCTGCCAGAACTGGTTGTCCCTAACCTCGACAAATGGGTTCTGGAGGTGGTAAACCAAGGCCTGGTTCTCAGCTTCAAACAGTTTCCCAAGATGAGCCAGACACTTTCCCCTTCAAGTCTTTTAGAAACCCTTGCACTAGAAGCGGAGGTTTCTTCTCTTTTGGACTGCAAAGCAGTGGAAAGGTCCCCCTTGCCACCAGGGCAAGGAGTCTTTACTCAAGGTACTTCCTGACCCCAAAAAGACAGGAGACTGGCGGCCCATCTTGGATTTAAGATTTCTGAACAAGCATCTTGTAAAACCAAAGTTCAAAATACTATCTTTGGCAATGATTTTACCATCCTTGAGACCAGGGACTGGTTAGCTTCCCTGGACCTCAAGGGCGCTATTCCATATCCTAATCAGGGCCTCTCACCGAAAGTACCTCAGGTTGAACTACCCTCTGGCCACTACCAGTTCAGGGCAATGCCCTTAGGACTCACTTCTGCTCCAAGAGTTTCACAAAATGTCTAGCTGTAGTAGTGGCCCACCTAAGAAGACAAAGGGGTAGCTGTGTTTCCCTACTTGGACGATTGGCTCATTGTGGGTCAGTCACCAGAGCAGGTAAAATCCACTTGCAAATCACTCAGGAACTCCTCACCTTTCTGGGGTTCCTGTTGAATATTCAAAGTCAGTTCTCGAACCAGTTCAGGTACTAACTTTTATAGGTGCAGAGCTGAACACAAAGTTAGCCAGGAGCATTCCTCCCCTCAAAAGAGTGGACAAAATTATTGCCCTGGCATCTTCTTCACCCTGCAGGTCTCTCGACCAGCAAGGCACTTTCTACAACTCCTAGGGCACATGGCTGCTTCTACAGCTGTTGTGCCAGGAGCGAGATTTCAGATGAGGGACATTCAGTTCCACTTGAGGTCCTATTGGTCTCAAAGGAGGACCCCTTACAAATTGGTCCCAGTGACCAAGACCTTGATCCTAGCTCTTCAGTGGTGGCTGGATCAAAGCAACCTGTCCACAGGGGTTCCATTCCTACCTGTTCTTCATTCCTCACCCTCACTCAGACGGCGTCCTTGCTGGGTTGGGGGGCTCACCTGGGCGACCTTTCAACTCAGGAGTTTGGTCCCCTCAGGAATCTCTGCTTCACATCAATCTACTGGAGCTCAGAGCTGTCTTCCTAGCTCTCCAGGTTTTCGAAACTGTCCAGAACAAGGTTGTTCAAGTCAGGACAGACAATACCACAACAATGTGGTACATCAACAAGCAAGGGGCACTCGCTCTTCAGCCTTGTGCACGAAGCAATGAAGTTATGGTCTCTGGCCTACTCCTGAACACCTCTCTCTTAGCAGTTCACCTCCCAGGGAAGGACAATGTCCTAAGGGACGCCCTCAGCAGGATTTCTCAGGGCCATCAGATGGGCTCTGAACCCTCAAGTGCTGGTGGGTCTTTTGCCAGTTAGGCACCCCTCAGATGAATCTCTTCGCAGCCCCAGACAACCACCAACTTCCCTGTTTTGCTGCAGGCCCCCAGTTCTGGGATCAGTCCCTCTGGATGCCTTTCAACTGAATTGGGAGGGAAAGTTCCTCTATGCTTTCCCTCAGTTCCCCCTCCTCTTCAGGGTACTGGTGAAAATCAGAACTCAGCCTTGCAGAGTGATTCTGATTGCTCCAGACTGGGCCAGGCAGCCTTGGTACCCTCTTCTTCTGTCCCTCTCATTCCGCCTCCCTGACCTTGCCCAGGACCCACGACCTACTGACCTGTGCACAGGGAGGTGTAGTATCGGACCTCAATTCCCTCCACCTCAAGGCCTGGTTCTTGGGGGTTAGAATTGCTGATTTACACCTTTCTCAAGGTGTCCTGGATATTTTGAAGGCTTCTAGGAAGCCTTCCACTAAAGCTCCCTTATAATTCTAAATGGAAGAGATTCTCATTTTGGTGTTCTGAGAGGCAGATCACCCCAGAATCTGCTGACCTGCCTATTTTGTTGGACTATTTGGTCCACTTAAATTCCTTAGGCCTCAAACCAGCTACCTTGAAGGTTCATTTGGCAGCTGTTTCTGTTTTTATTTCTGCAGGAAACCAGTTTCCTTTCCTCTCACCCTGTGTTTTCCAAGTTTTCAAGGGTTACTTCATACTAACCCTCCCTTTAGAACCTACTCCTGCATGGGGCCTGAATGTTTGCATTGCCAGCTAATGCAACCCCTTTGAGCCTCTGGTTCGCAGACCTCAAGTTTTAACTTGGAAAACTGTTTTTAGTGGCTATCACTTCTGCTAGGCGTATAAGTGAATTACAGGCCTTGTCAGTGGAAAAGGATTTCATTTCTTTCCACAGAGATAAAGTGGTCCTCAGGACTAACAGAAAGTTTTACCTAAAGTGGTTTCAGATTTTCATCTTAACCAATCCATCTCTCTTCCAGTATTTTTACTGAGCACTCTTCTTCTGGTGAGAGAAGGCTGCACAGTTTGGACGTTAAAGAGCTCTTAGCTACTATTTGGAACATACCAAGGGTCACAGGTTGAATCCTCCAGCTCTTCCTTACCTATGGAGATGTGGGTAGGGAGACCTGCTACTAGGAGGACAATCGCTGGGTGGATTGTCTCTTGTATCCAGTTCTGCTACCAAAAACTGGGTAGGAGCCTCCCTCAGGCCTGAGGGCTCATTCCACCAGGAGTACAGCTGCATCTCTAGCGGCTGCTAGAGATATTCCCATTTGGAAATCTGTCAAGCTGCCACCTGGAAGACAGTCCACACTTTCACTAAGCATTATTCTCTGGACGCCCAGTCCAGGAGAGATGCTCGCTTTAGCACAGCTGTGCTTCAGAGCCTATTCCTAAGTAGGTTCTGACCCTCCTCCATGGAGGTACTGCTGTATAGTCTGCATAAGTCCTAATATAAGCAAGACTTCATGGTGTTTGAAGAAAAAATTACTCACCTTAGTAATTGCTTTTCTTCTCATGGAGTCTTGCTATATTAGGACAACCCTCCCTCCCTCCTACCCCTCTCAGGATCCCTACTTGGGTATGGGGTTGACATTTGGTGCAAGCACTGTGTCATGCCTTTTAGCTTCTAGTCCCCCTTTTCTTCTCTTGGGTTAGGAACTAGATAATTTCTGTTTTTTGTTAAGTGGTAGCTGGGCCCCTCTCTGGACTTAAGTCTTTTGGGCAGAGGGGCCTAGTAATGATAGTCAAGGGTTATCCTAACAATAATAGGTAATATTGTTTTCATTATTGTTTGTTGTTGTGTTTTGTGGTTCTACTGTTAGTAGATAGCCAATGGTTAGTGTAGGGCTTTTCCTACAGACTTGCTATATTAGTTTAGCCTCGTAAAGAACCTGACAGTTTGGGTTCAAACAACCCAGATAGAGCTTTGAATAGCGCCCTGCGCTGTGGAACTCAGATTACTCTGGAGTTAACTATTTCATCTCCGGGCAGTTCAAAGCCATGGGCATACTGCATAAGTCCTAATATAGCAAGACTCCATGAGAAGACAAGCAATTACTAAGGTGAGTAATTTTTAGTTCTGCAGGGGCCAGTGCTGCAAAGTGGTTAGGTGGAAAACCTGTTGAGGCTTAAGACATGGATCCCTGTTGTCTCTTCTCACTGAAGACCTTGTTTTGCCTCACGCTTCTGTGGGTGTGTTCTTCTGGCATGCCGCCTGACTGTTGCCATTTGCGGGATCAGGCAGGGAGGCCCGGAGCAGCGCTTTGAAATGTGTAGCTGTGGTGGAGGTCTCCTCCTGTTTTTGGTGCATCATCCAATAAGCTTTTTGCCCTGGAGTGGCCAGAATTATTGTTTTGGTGCACCGGAGGGTTAGATCTAGACCGGGGGGGCCAGTTGCGGTGAAGGTAGTCCATAAGGGCTTCTGGTGTTGAGAAGGAGACAGGTGCCCCCGTTGACTTCCAGATGCATTGTGGAGGGGTAGTGCAGCGAAAATCGGATACCTAGGGAATGCATCAGGCAGCGAGCCTCAGTATATATTCTTTCTGTTTGGCCGCCAATTCCCGAGAATAATCTTGAAAAATTTAAATTTTATGGCCTTGCCACAAAAGGGCCCCGAGCATCCTAGCCCTGGAGGTAATCCATTCTAACCGCAGTAATGCTCAGACTATTCATAACTTTGTGCAGTCATCCTGATGGGTTGGACTGCCCGGAGAGATGGAACACATGTAAATGATGGAATTCTTTGCACGTGTGCATCTTTCAAATACTGCCTCTAGCAACTGTAGTGTTCTAAGCCCTTCAGATTTTTCTCTCCGCCTGAAAGTCTGGTTGCTCGGAGTCTCTGTCGCCCTCTTTCGCGTGAAGAAGAAAGAAAAAAGTTTAAAAACCATAAGTATTTTTAGTTTCTTTTACTGCCTCTACTAATTTGTTAGTTATATTGGTTATTATTGTTTAAATTGTTGTTTTCTCGGTTCCTCGTGGTTCGGTATAACCGTGAGGGATCCGAGCTAATTGTAACTTTGTTTCGGTTCTCTAACTAAAGAACCTATTCATTTTCATTTAAATCAGGTCCTTAAAGTTTTTATTTGTAACCTCTTTTCATCGGTTACAGAACTGCTGAACCGGTTCATATTTCATCTCTTTTCTCGGTTCCATCGGTTCCCTATCGGTTCCGGAACCGACCGCAAAAAAAAAAAAAAAAAAAAGTAAAAGCCTTTTAAGCTGTTTAAATAACCGCATTAGCTTTTGGTATTAGCGGTTTTTCATTTTATATTTTACCATGACTGAGAAATCTAAAAAGACAACCGGTGAACCTGGTTTTAAAAACTGTATGAAGTGTGGAGATGTGTTTGCCAAGGCAGACAAGCACATCTTATGTGTAGCTTGTCTGGGTTTTGAACATTTGGACCAGGAATGTGAAATATGCAAAACATTCCCGGAAAAAACTGTTGAAAAACGCCTTGAAAGGCTTCACAAAAGGTTTCCAAGGGGTGCCTCAGGCTCTGACCAGCTGACACCCCAGTCTGTTGTGGTTGAATTGACAAGTGCTTCTACCCCTGCCCCTGATATGGTGAAAAAGGGGTCCAAAGAGGGAAAGAACCGGCTGACTCCCCGGTTCCCTCAAAGAAATTAAAGAAGCTCAGACTTGCAGAACCCTCTCCTGCTAAACCAGGGACTTCTGCACAGCAGCCTGTCATGCCTTCGGCTTAAGATATAGCCCAGGCGTTCAAAATT
This sequence comes from Neoceratodus forsteri, assembly GCA_016271365.2. NCBI lineage: Eukaryota > Metazoa > Chordata > Ceratodontiformes > Ceratodontidae > Neoceratodus > Neoceratodus forsteri. The sequence goes on along the minus strand of CM028132.1, from coordinate 406,019,950 downwards.
ATCCAGACTCTGCAAAACATCATCCCTCAACCTTCTGCCCCTCCCCAGGGTCCCCAGGTTGCTCCTTCTGTGTTGCCTTCTGCTCCGGAGCAACAATATTTCGAAGGGGATGATGACATTTATGAGGAGGCGAACCTATTCCCCAGAGGTTTCCCTGAGCAGGAATTTGGCTCTCCTCCCAGAGTGTCTGAGAATTTTCCTCCCATTTTCCTTTTGTGAAGAATAAGGCAGATGCTCTGGACATCAACACAACAGAGCAAGTGGAAGATGAGGAGGAGATTGAGTACCTCAATATGATGGGTTTAACACCCACAAAAGCCCTCCTCCTTCCAGTATATAAATTCTTTAAGAAGGATGCTATGAAGCTCCTCCAGACCCCAAACTCTATTCCTCCTATTGGCAAGAGAATAGATAAAAAATATCAGCTGAACAGTGAGGGAGCTGAATTCCTTTTCTCCCACCCTGATCGTCAAGGGGTTATACAGCAAGCTGCCTGTGATAAGGCTAAAGTCCCTCTGTCCTCACACCCTCCGGACAAGGACTCCAGAAAACTGGACAGTATGGCCAAAAAGGGCTATCTGTCAGCCTCATTGGCCATGAGACAGGCCACTTTTCAATCTTATGCTGCCCAGTTTCAGAAATCCCTATGGCAGTCGGTACTGGCAATGTCCATGAAGGATACCCCACCCTTGTCAGATGACCTGGCAGAAACTGCCAGGTTTGGGCTAGAGGCTGGAAGGAAATCTGCTGTCTGGGGAGTCCTCTGTGGCCTATTTGAAAAAAGTGGATGAATATAAGGCTACTTATAGCAGTAACTCTGCTAGAGACAGAGCTTCCTCATCGACTGGGCCCTATGGAAGGGGGGCTAGGGGTCGTCCCTTTTTATCACGACCTTTCTTCCAGCTAGTAGCCATGCCCCAAAACCAGCAGTACCCTCCCCTCAGGGCTACTCAAGAGGTAGGGGTAGAAGGGGCTGTAGGCGAGGGACTCAGCCACAACCTCAGCCCCAGCCTAAGCAGAACCCCTGAGATGCAAGCCGCCTCCTCCCTACCTGTTGGAGGCAGACTGTCCCATTTCCTCCCCCTCTGGTCAACCATCACCACAGACAAGTGGGTGCTGGGGGTAGTGAGCAAAGGTCTGTCTCTGCAGTTCAAAATTCTTCCTCTAAAAAACCTCAGGGTTTCTACCTCCCCACCTGTAGCACAAATCTCATTGCTAGAGGCAGAGGTCCAGAAGCTGCTTCAGCTCAAAGCAGTGGAATTAGTCCCTGCAACCCTGAGAGGAAGAGGTTTTTACTCCAGATACTTCCTAACAAAAAAGAAAAATGGGGAGTGGCGGCCAATTTTGGATCTCAGAGCTTTAAACAAACGCCTGAAAAAGCCAAAGTTCAAAATGGTCACTTTGGCTCGATTCTACCAATAATCCAGAAAGAGGACTGGCTGGCATCTCTGGATTTACAGAACGCTTATTTCCACATTCCCATAAAGGAATCTTACAGAAAATATCTCAGATTCAGACTCCCATCAGGTCATTATCAGTTTGCAACCCTACCCTTGACCTTTCCTCGGCACCAAGGGTGTTTACAAAATGCCTAGCAGTTGTTGTGGCATTTCTTCAAGACAGGGTGACTGTCTTTCCATACCTGGACGACTGGCTGATAGTAGGCAAATCAGCAGAGCAGGTCCAACCTCTAAGGCTTACACAGGATCTTCTGGAATCTCTGGGTTTCATAGTAAACCAGAAAAAATCTGTCTTCGCCCTTACACAGACTTTACAGTTCATAGGGCAGAGATCAGCACCCTACAGGCCAGGGCCTTTTTACCACTAGACAGGGTGCAAAGTCTTCAGGCCATTGCAAACTCCTTCAAATTGCATGGTCGAAAAACAGTCAGGCAATTTCTGCAGCTCTTGGGTCATATGGCTGCATCCACAGGTACAGTGCAGGGTTCCAGGTTTCACATGAGACACATCCAGTTTCACCTCAGGACTCATTGGAGTCAGAAAAAAGACCCCTTCTCAAAGCTCATTCCAGTGACAAGGCCCCTGTTACAAGCCCTCTTGTGGTGGAAAAAGGAATCCAACCTAAGACAAGGAGTCCCCTTCCAGGAGGAGGATCCTTCACTAATCCTCACAACAGATGCATCCCTGCTGGGCTGTGGTACCCATCTAGGGGAGAACACAACTCAGGGTACCTGGTCAGAAGCAGAGTCCCTCCAGCATATAAATCTGCTGGAACTCAGAGCAGTGCGGCTGGCACCAAGGTTTTAGCTACACTGGTAATGGGCAAGGTGGCACAGGTCAGAACAGACAATACCACCACTATGTATTACATAAACAAGCAGGGTGGCACCAGATCAGGTCCCCTGTGCACAGAAGCCATGAGCATTTGGGCTCTGACATATTATTTAAAGGTGTCCCTGCAAGCCATCCATCTGCCAGGAAAGGACAATATCTTGGCAGACACACTGAGTCGAATCAATCAGTCCCATCACGAATGGGCATTGAACAAGCAGGTGGTACAGGCAATTTTCAACAGGTGGGGCGTTACATAGATACATAGACAGTGTCGGCAGATAAGGGCCTATGGCCCACCCAGTCTGCCCATTTAAGTTTGTAAGTTCAGTTTATGTTTTCCAGGAAGTCTGTTGCCCCTTACCCCTGACCTCCAGAATTCCTTTATGTCTATCCCATGCATTCTTAAATCCCGTGATTGTTTCAGCCCCACCACTTCCTCTGGCAGGGTGTTCCACTTGTCCACCACCGTTCTGTAAAGAAATTCTTCCTCCGTTTCCTCTGAATCATCCTCCTCCAACTTCATCCCATGCCCTCTAGTCCTGGAACATCTTTTGCTTAAAAATAGTGCATTCCTGCACCCTGTTCCTCCCTGTAAGATACTTGTATGTCTCTATTATATCCCTCTCTCCCTCCTCTCCTCCAGGGAGTACATGTTCAGTGCCTTCAACCTGTCCTCATAGGACTTGTGATGCAATCCATGCACCATCTTTGTTGCCCTCCTCTGAACCTTTCTACCCCTGTCTATGTCCCACGCAGGGTAAGGTCTCCAGAACTGCACAGTGTACCCAGGTGCGGCCTCACTAGTGTCTTGTATAGTGGAATTATGACCTCCCTTTTCCTGCTGGTGATACCCCTGCCTATGCATCCCAGCATCCCATTTGCTTTACCTGCTGCCTTGTCACACTGTTTCCCTGCCTTGAGGTCATCAGAGATAATAACTCCAAGATCCCTTTCCTGCTTGGTGCATGCTATATCCTCACCCCCCAACTGATATATTGTGCCAGGGTTTTTGTGCCCCATATGCATTATCTTGCACTTCCTTGCATTGAATTTCATCTGCGTTCCAGAGATAGACTTGTTCGCATCCACCAGAACCACCAGTTGCCTCAGTACTGTTGCAGGCCACCAGCCCAGGGCACAATCCCTCTGGATGCCTTGGTGCTGGATTGGTCGGGCAAGTTTCTCTATGCATTCCCCCCTTCCCTCTGGTTTTCAGGGTGCTGCTGAAACTCAGATCCCTCTCAGCGTCTCTGATATTGATAGCTCCAGATTGGCCCAGGCAGCCATGGTACTCTCTCTGCTTTCCATGGCAGTGAGCAGGCCAATAAGTTTGCCTCTCAGGCACAATCTTCTAACCTCAATCAGGGAACATTGCTATTCCCAAATCTCAAGTCTTTTCACCTCAAAGCATGGCTCTTGAGGAGTTAAGATGTCGAGGCTTGAACCTTTCTGACGCTGTATTAAACATTTTGAAAGGTTACAGAAGCCTTCAACTAAGAAAACTTATTCTGCTAAGTGGAAAAGATTCTCTTTCTGGTGCTCTGCTAGAAACTTCACCCCAAATGATGCAGGGTCTCAGTGGTATTGGATTATGTAACTCACTTGCATTCACAAGGTCTGCAAACCCAGTTCCTTGAGGGTCCACCTTGCAGCAGTATCTGCATACCTGTCTGCTAGGACAAAGGTATCTGTAGCATCAAATCCCATTTCAAAGATTTTCAAAAGGCCTAATGCATTTGCACCCCCCTCACAGGGCACCAGTGCCCTTAATGTATGTATAGCAAGGTTGACGCGGGCTCCCTTTGAGCCCATGGCTACAGCCCATTTAAAGTATGTTACCTGGAAAACAGTTTTCCTGGTAGCAGTTACTTCAGCAAGAAGAATCAGTGAGCTTCAGGCTCTCTGTGTCGACCAGGACTATATTTCCTTCCACAGGGATAAAGTAGTCCTCAGAACAAACAGACAATTCCTTCCCAAGGTGGTTTCAGATTTCCATCTGAACCAATTTAATCACTCTGCCTGTCTTCTTCACAGACCATGCAAGCTCTGGTGAAAGAAGGCTTCACAGTCTGGATGTGAAAAGAGCTCTCAGCTACTACATGACAGCTACTAAAGGCCATAGGCAAGACAAAAAACAACTTTTCCTTACATATGGGGATGTTGGAATGGGCAAACCAGCCTCAAAAAGATCCATTTCTTAGTGGATTGTCCAGTGCATTCAATTCTGCTACAATAAAGCAGGTAAAGAGTCCCCAGCTGGGCTGAGGGCTCATTCAACAGGAGGAACAGCTGCCACTGTTGCAGCTGCTAGGAGAGTGCCATTGTTGGACATTTGTAAAGCAGCTACTTGGAAATCAGTACACACGTTACAAAGTATTATAATTTGGATATTTTGTCCAGAAGTGGCCTTAAGTTGGCACAGCAGTCCTGCAAAGTCTGTTTCCAAATAAGTTCTGTGCCCTACCTGGGGTACTGCTTAGTAGTCTGCACAAAGTTATGAATGGTCTGAGCATTACTGGGGTTAGAAGAAAAAAATACTTACCATAGTAATCTTCTTTCTTCCCAGTGATGCTCAGACATTCATAACTCCCTCCCATCCTCCCCTTCCAGAACTTAAACCTCTGCATTCTGCATGCTAGTGCCACATAGCCATATCCTTCTGGATACATTTCTCTATGCTAGACAGATTTTAACAGAGTTTTCTGCCTTTCAAAATAGTTTTTTCTCAATCTATGGTGAACACCATTTTTATATATAGATATAGTTCCTCTCTTGGAGGTTTTTTGAAGTAAGTTGTTTATTAGGCTAATCCTAAAAAATGTTTTATTAATTAGTTGTCGGATTTTTCCATTTTGTCTAACTTCCAGGCTTCTTACAAATCTGAAGGGCTTAGAACACTACAGTTGGTAGAGGCAGTATTTGAAAGATGCTCACGTGCAAAGAATTCCATCATGTGTATGTGTTCCATCTCTCTGGGCAGTCCAACCCATCAGGATGACTGCACAAAATTATGAATGTCTGAGCATCACTGGGAAGAAAGAAGATTACTATGGTAAGTAATTTTTCTTCCTTGTCAGCAAAAGTATGCGAACATAAACAGTCCAGCCTATCACCTGGTTTGGGAGTGGGATTAAGGGCCCTGTGAGCTCACTCTGTTGCTAGGCCAGGAGGTAATCTGGTCGAGGATTTTGGGCAGAATATCATACAGAAAATCCAAAGGATTCCCCGCTTGATACCCTCGGGAACCCCAGGAGCTGTAGGTTGTTGCTACTGCTCCCATTTTCCATGTTGTCGATTTTACTTTGCAGCAGTTGGATGGTTCATTCTTGATCACGAATAGTGGAGGTAAGTGTATCAATGGCTTCTGTGTTGCGGGTAACTTGTGATTCGGTGTGTCACATTCTTGCATCCATTTGTTGGATGGCCATCATGGTGTTATTTGAGGCCAAAGTGACCTCTGACATACGATGCATCAGGGCTGCGAACATCTCATTAATTTGCTGTGCGTTGAGGCCTGTAGTACCATCTGGAGTGCCACTGTGCGCCATGCTGAAGGAGAAATAAGCAATTGGCTCTGGTGTTGTTTCTGGCTAGCGTTCAGCAGTTGTGAGTAGACGGTCTGTTCCGCGTTCATCCAGGATTTATTTATTTTTGCTACACCTGAAGATCTGATATAATTATGTGGCATAAATCGCAAAATAGAACCGTCAGGTCAGCGGAGCACTAGAGTCAGGCAGCCATTTCGTTAGGAGCTAAGCCACACCCTCGAAGGGAAAAACTTTGACAGGCAAAGCCTCACGGCCAAATGTATGGGTTAATAACTATTTGAGAGAAAAGTCACAAGCATTATGTATTCAGTGGGAGGGTTGCATGTGTGCGCAAACAAAAAATAATAAGAGGACTATAGTGGGTGAATTAAAACTTTGTTCTTGCCTATAATTTTGGTATTTGGAAATCCTCTCCAAGAACATTTGAGGTGGGAGGGTCACAGAGAATGGCTCCACGTTGTCTTCTAAGTAACCTGATGATTTAAACAAGTTATCCATTTGTTATGTCAGAACACTGGAAATTTATCTGGGGACATACATTCAGACCAGCTTTTCTTTTTTTTCTCTCCCCGTAACATTTCACTTACCCCTTTAGAGTGCACACAGATGCTGACAGCCAGAGCAAGAGGCTGTCAAGTGAGCTGGTGTGACAGCACCAAAGAAGTGTGCCAGGATTCTAGGGTGGAGGGAAAGTCCCTCTGGGCTTGTAAGTCCTGCGATTAGTTCATAGTTGAGCAAAACTGCTCTTGAGTACTTTAATGTTTGTTAATTGTTGTCTTTTTAAAAGCAGGTATTTTAAATGTCAGTTGTACTGTTCACTCAATTGGTTACTGTTACATGGAGTTTTAATGTTTATTGGTTTAAGTGTCTGTGTCATGGTTTGTGTTTAAATGTCTGGATTACTGTGGCCATTTTAGTGAGAAGGGCATTTCCTTTGAAAAAACCCTCTTCATTTGTTGACTTAGACGAGAGGACAGCAGTAGTGTCAGGAAGGTAGCAGACAGATACATGTTGTCAATATGTATAGCTGGACCCCAGCTACTAGTGACTTGTTTAGACAGGTATTGGTAGAGTTGCCAAGCTGCCAGAGGGACAAATGATCCTGGGGAGACTGGAACTGTGTTGAAAACTCAGAATTGGATAAATCCTAGGAGCACTAACTAGCCATGAAGCAGGGCTAAACTGCTCAAAACTTTGAGAGGAGGCTGGGTTTTCGGACACATGGAGAGATCTACATCCCATGAGTAAAAAAATATACATTTTATTGGGGACTGGGGGTACACCTGGAGAGACGAAGGTCTATACTGGCACGATGGTCTGCATCTGTCCACGAAGGGAACCAAGCTCCTAAGTGACAGGTATAAATGCTTCCTTGGCAAGCTTTTAAACTAGCCAAGGGGGGAGGTGCTGTAAGAGACAGGAAATTTCAAGCCTCCCCTCACAAAACATGGCAGGTCGTAAGGTAAACACTGAGGTACAGAGCTCAGCAGAGGGCAGGACAGGGGTAAATGGAAAAACAGACAAGGGCAATAAGAGCAGGGATGGGGAAAAAAGGATAAAGCCAACATTAAATGAAGGGCAATGAGTACCAGTGCCCGTAGTCTGGGAAATAAGCTCCCTGAGCTAGTAGCCCTGATGGAAGATGAAAAATTGGATATTGTGGCAGTCACGGAAACATGGTACACGGAGAACCATGACTGGGATGTCAACATACCGGGGTACACAGTCTAAAAGAAGGGACAGGGAGGGTAAAAGAGGAGGTGGAGTAGCTCTATACATAAGGGAAGGGATCAAAGCTACAGAACTAAAAAGTAAAGGGGGAGGACAAGAGGCACTCTGGTTTGCCTTGGAGACAGGGAGTGGCATCACAATCCGCACAGGGGTTGTATACAGACCCCCGTCTCAAGGGGAGGAAATGGACAAGAAAATGATGGAGGACATTCTCAAAATGGCTGACAAGGGGGAGATACTGTTGATGGGGGACCCGAATATGCCAGATGTTAACTGGATGACATGTACTGCAGCCACATCCAAGACAAGGGTCATTCTCGATGGCCTGCAGGGGGCAGGCCTTAGACAACTAGTTCAACCCACTTGGGAGGAGCAATACTAGACCTGGTACTCTCAAATGGAGAGAGGATCACAAATCTAGAAGTCAGTAGACATCTGGGAACAAGTGACCACTGCACAGTGTGCTTCACAATAAGCACAACCATGGAGACAAGCCATACAAAAACAAAGATACTGGACTTTAGAAGGGCCGACTTTGGCAAAATGGGTGAATACCTGAGGAATGCACTAGCAAATGGCCAGAAAGGAGGGGTGGAAGAACAATGGAGAAAAATCAAAACTGCTATCATAGAGGCAACAAGTCTTTGTGTGAAACAAAAGAAAACAAAGCGGAGTAAAAAAACACTATAGTTCTCAAAAAGAGGTAGGGAAGGTTAAGGAGAAAAAGGCTGCATTCAGAAAGTATAAGGAATCACAGAAGGAGCTCGACAGGGAACTATATCAATTAAAGCAGAAAGAAGTGGGAAGGTAGTCAGAATAGCAAAGGCCCAAACCGAGGAAAAATAGCCAACTCCGTTAAGAAGGGGATAAAACCTTCTTTAGGTACATTAGGGAGCATAGAAAGGTTAAGGGAGGAATAGTGAAGATTAATAAAGGAGAGGGGAGGTGGGCAGAGGGAGACAGTGAAAAGGCAGAGATACTGAATGAATACTTTCGCTCAGTATTCACAAAAGAAGTTGAGGAGGAGTTACCTAAACCAGACAATAGAAGCACTCTGGGTAGGGGGGTTGACACCAGTCCATTTACAGAAGAAAGAGTCCTGAAAGAACTCCTAAAACTCAAGGTGGACAAAGCAATGGGGCCTGATGGGATTCACCCCAGAATCCTAAAAGAACTAAGGGAGGACCTAGTGACACCGCTGACCACACTTTTTAACAAATCATGGGAGGATGGGGTGGTACCTGAGGACTGGAGGAGGGCAGATGTGATTCCCCTTCACAAAAGTGGGAGCAAGGCAGAAGCAGGAAACTACAGACCTGTAAGTTTGACCTCAGTGGTAGGAAAATGATGGAATCAGCCTGAAAGAAAAAATTGTTGAGTACCTAGAGGCCAGCGGGCACAGGACCCAAAGCAGCATGGATTTACAGCAGGAAGGTCATGTCAGATGAATCAAATTGATTTATTTGACTGGGTGACCAAAGTAATAGACCAGGAAGGGGCTGTGGATATGTCCTACCTAGACTTTAGCAAGGCATTTGACACAGTCCCGCACAAAAGACTAATAATCAAGTTAGCCAGCCTGGGAGTGGGTTGCACAACAGGACACAGAAGGTAATAGTGAATGGAACACATTCCGAAGAAAGGGGGGGGTACTAGTGGAGTATCTCAGGGCTCAGTACTGGGTCCAGTCTTCTTTAACGTCTTTATAGGTGACATTGCAGAGGGTCTGGAGGGAAAGGTATGCCTGTTTGCAGATGACACAAAGATATGTAACAGAGTTAATACACAAGGGGGGTAGAAAGGATGAGAAGGGACTTGGCAAGGTTGGAGGAATGGTCAGACATATGGCAACTTAGATTCAATGCAAAGAAGTGCAGAGTAATGCACCTGGGAAACAAAAACCCAGGAGAAGAGTACACAATAGCAGGGGAGGTACTAACAACAACAAAAATGGAAAGGGACTTGGGGGTAGTCATATCAGATGACCTAAAGGTGGGTAAGCAATGTGTGAAGTCAGTAAGGAGAGCCAGGGGGATACTGGGATGCATAGGAAGGGGCATCACAAGTAGAAAAAGGGAAGTGGTTATCCCTCTGTACAGACAGTTGGTGAGACCCCATCTGGAATACTGTGTGCAGTTTTGGAGACCCCATCTACGCAAGGACATAGACAGGATTGGAAGCAGTCCAGAGGAGGGCAACTAAAATGGTGCAGGGTCTGCATCAGAAACCACATGAAGAGAGACTGAGAGAGCTTAATATGTATACCCTTGATGAAAGGAGGGATGGGGGGACATGATAGAAACTTTTAAGTACCTCAAGGGAATCAACAAAGTCCAGGAGGGTAGCATCTTTCAGAAAAAGAGATGTGTAAGAACAAGGGGGCACAATTTAAAGATAGAGGGGGGACAGCTCGGGGGTAATGTGAGGAAATGTTTTTTCATGGAGAGTGGTGGATTCATGGAACCGCCTTCCTGGGGAGGTTGTTGGGTCTAAAACAGTGGGGGAATTCAAACATACATGGGACAGACATAAGACAATTGTAGTGGGGGGTTGCAGGAAGTAGGCTGTTGGTTAACTAGAATCTGCAGCTTATCCAGTAAGAAGGGAAATGGGCAGACTGGGTGGGCCAAGTGGTCCTTATCTGCCGTCAAAGACTATGTTTCTGTGTCTATATTCATATGCAGAATAACTGTCCTCACATGGACCGTATATATACCCAAAAAGTTCAGGGTTATACAGTTAAAGAAGCAGAAATTTATCCAGTGTATCTGTCAGACCATGCTAAAATTAATATTACCTTAGATTTAGATCCTTCAGATAAGTCAGTATGGAGACTAAATGCTGGACTTCTGCACGATGAAGTCTGTGTTAATAAGATAAATGATACCATTAAAATTATATTTAGGAAAACATCAGAGCGCATCCAAGCAGAAATATTTTCAGGATGGCCTAGAGCCAGTTTTCGAGAGAATCTATTGCCTATGCTACTTACAAAAAAATTAAATTAAAAAAATTAGCATGGATGGGGCAGAAAAATGAGAAGAAAATTAGAAGACAAGATTGGGAGTTGGAGGCTAAGCATAAAAGATAAAAACCTGCCCAAACTAAAAAGAACTGAAAAAGAGCTAGAACAACTTCAGTACAAAGACAGAAAACAATTTAAGATTTATTTGGCAAAAGTATTATGAGGGGGGTCAACAGAGCAGGGCATCTACTAGCTTACAGGCTACACACACAATTGGCAGATAGATTTATTCCCAGAATTAAGAGGGATGCGGGAAACCCTATAATGGAAACACAACCCAGTAAAATAGCTGAAATTTTCAAGTGCTTCTCTGCCACTTTGTACAGGCAGGAAGAGAGCAATGATACAACAGATAAAATAAAAAGCTTCCTGGATAAAATCACTTTACCACAATTAACCCCAGAACAGGCCCAAAGCTTGGACCATTATCCCAAACGGAGGTGGAGAAAGTGATTAAAGACCTGAAACACAACAAATTGCTGGGCCCAGATGGCTTTATAGCTGAATTTTATCAGAAGTTCCAGTTAGACTTAGCACCCGTAATGGTTCTGGTCTGCAACTCAGATGAAATTCCAGATAGCTTTGGGGAGGGGTGCTAGGGGGCTATAATCTCAGTGCTACCAAAACCAGGAAAAGATACCTCCACATGTGGAGGTTTAGACCCATATCATTACTAAACCAAGATGTAAAGAGTTTTGCCAAGGTCATAGCTAACTGCCTCCAGCAAGTGATTACACAATTGGTTCACTCAGATCAATCTGTTTTCATACCAGGCAGAAATCTCTATGATAACATAAGGCGGCTCTTAACCACTATGGCATATACCCACAATGCCCCTTTGAGGAACAGAGGGTGGTGGTGGCACTAGACGCCAAAAAGGCGTTTGACCGCCTCGGTTGGGCCTTTTTGGATGCCAACCTAGACAAATCTAATTTTGGGGACATTGATTAAAGCGCTGTATTCAAACCCTATAGCCCAAATCCACATTAACTGCACCATATTCAACCCCCTTTCAAATCCAGTTGGCACAAGACAGGATGCCCTTGTCACCCCTCCTGTTTGCTGTCAGTATGAAGCTGCTCGCTGAGGCAGTTAGGACAAGCGGAGACATACAAGGTGTCAGTGGGTAGATTGGAAAACTGCATATCTCTGTATGTGGATGATATCCTTCTTTATCTGCAAAAACCTGTAGAAACACTGTCCAAAGTCATGACTCTCCTACAAGAATTTGATGAACTATCCAGATTCAAAATAAACTAATCTAAATCTGAAATCATGAAGGTAGGAGGTGACACGACCGTGGATCTTAAAAGATCTTCCTGGACTAAAATCCTCCACCACTCATTCACACTAATGGGACTACGCCAGAGGCGCTAGGACCCCACGGGAGCCAAATATTTTCAGGAGGGCCGGCGCTGGGACAGGACCACGCATGCGTGGTGCCGTAAGACTAGCTCGCGCTGTATTGACTACTTGGTGTTGACCCTCCAACCTCCTCAGTTCCTTTTCTCCTGCCATCGAGTGCACTTCAATGATGATGTCTCTCGCCTGCTGGGAGTCAAGTCTTTGTCTATACAACAGCAGCTATAGCTGTTCAGTATTCGATTAACTTACTACTTTTAGTGCTCTTTTCTTATTTAAAACAAAAAGGAAAAAAGATGATGAGAGGAAGAGGAAGAAATTCTCAGCCTGCCATCAACGGAGTCGACCTTAGACGGTAGCAGTGACGATAGGGAGACTTTGTTTGAAAGTTGTGATGGGAGTGGGTCTGTGTCCGGTCTGCCGCCCTTTTTGGATGGGGAGAGGGTCTGACCACAGGCAGTCCAGTGCTTGGGGGGGGAGGGGGGCAGTCCGCTTGAAGCACAAAAGCAGCGGGCCCATTCACGACCTTGATTGGGGACCCGGCTCCACTCAACGTCAAGTTCTTCTCCTCCTGTCAGTGGAAGAAGAAACTGTACGCTTGAGGTCAAGCCCTCTGAAATACGTCTGTCACGGGGACCGTCGGTGGTGGAGAATGGTAGGCCTGACCAGAATTTGGTGGGGTCTCTGGCAACCGTTTGTAACAGCTGCGATCTCAGACACTGGATCCCGTCTCTGTCCTCGATGGGGCTCCGTTGAGCAGTTTCACCTCTAGCCGCTCTTTTAGAGTAGGAGGCATAGGCGTCTGCCCAGATTGACCTAGTTAGTAGACCCAGTTCCGGGGCCTTTGGGCCACGGGAGCACGAGGCAGCAGCCAAGTCATTCGGGCAGTGATGCGGCGTGGTGCCTCTCTGGTGCCAGCGCCATAGATGCCGACCCATATGCCTACCTCCTCACCTTTCTCTGGGGCCAGCACGGTACCGCCTCCACCCCCCCCTTCTTCAGGGCCTAGGGTCAGCTGCAGTACTGGTGTCACGAGTGGTGCCCGGGTCACAGATAGCGCAGAACTCTTTGCCGATCCAGGGGGCAGCATCTCCTGTGTTCCTGGCCTAGACCCGCCTTTTGGAGGTTATTCTGGGGTAGAAGTGGATCTAGATGAGTCTCTCCCTGTCCTGCTTTGTGCAAGACGCAGCGGATGACTCATTTTATGGGCTGGAATGCAAGCCTTCTGTATCAGTGTGATAGAAGACCTTCTTTCCAGTTTTTTCCTCCGGGATATGGGGTCCACCATAACATTTCAGTCTTCATCCATGGACCAAAGCAGACTTCTGCGTCTTGAGTTCCTACATTCCTCAATACGAGTACACCCTGTGGAACACTCTCAATTCAATGGTCGAGAGCCTCCCAGAATCTAACACTCCATTGCTAGGGGTATATAGCCCAGTTATCAGCTGAAAACTTATGGATGTCTACGACTCATCTGTTTGGCCCTCAGGCTGAACTCTGGAGGCTGCTCAGAACAATAGGGCTGCCATTTAATCAACAGGCAGTGCCTGCTAACTCTCAGAGGGACGGGAACCATCAGCATTCTTGTAACAGGCAGTCCTTTCAAGGTAGAGCCTAGGTGCCTTTATCAGGAACCAATCCCTCCGCCCGCGAAGAGAAGCATGATAGAGGGCACAGGGCCGAAAATTCCCTGTTCCATCCTCTGTGGATCCGCCCAGGTCCCACCTCAGCTGTCTGAGGTGGACGCCTCGGCAGTAGGAGAGGCATCTAATTCAGTTTTGCAACCAGTAGAAGTCCATTACAGCAGATGTATGGGTTGTCTGAGAGGGATACTCTCCCAGTTTAGCAGAGATTTCCCCAGACCTTCCACCCAGATGGCAGCCCAGTCTTTCCACCTCTCAGTCACACTCTCTTGCTTCTGAGATATGGGGCCTCTGCGGGAACTGGGCAGTAGAAGTTGTTTCACAGCGGAATGGAGCACGGGTTCCTATCTCCATTGCTTCTGGTTCCAGGATAACAGGTGGCATGTGCCATTTGTCGACCTTGGAAGATTAAACAAGTCCCTGTTCAGGGAGTTCACTAAAACCTCTGTGTTCAAGTCTTCACTTCCTGGACATTTGGCTCCTAGCCAGCCCATCCGAGCAGGAGATGCAAGAAGAAGTTGCCACAGCTTCTCAGTTGTTCTCTTCCAAGAGGGGTTTTCTGATCTGGGGAAGGTGCCAGTTTCATCTTCCCAGCAGCTCCTCACCTTAGGAGCCCTCGTGGATACTTTCAGGGCAACAGTTTTCCTTCCAGAATACAGGAGAAATTATATCTTCAGATGACTCATTATATCATGGAAAACGTCTCTATTCTGGCTCCTTTTGATACAGTGGATGCTGGGGCTCATGGCGTTGTCCGCAGCAAACAGTGGTCTCCGACCATGCATCCGCAATCCTCCATACAAAATGACAGAGCCTCAGACAAAATCGCTTAGTAGATGCAGTTAGGCAAGCTTCTGCAAAGTCTACCCTTATCCTCTGGAATCTCAGATTACCATCACCACAGTTGCACTGCTGCACCACTCAACTCAGCCTTCAGCTTGGATTCAGTGCCATTGAAACTGGATTCTCCAATCATAAACTGGTCCTAAATCACAGGAAAACCAAGACCATACTATTCTGTAGTTCTCATAACCGTCACAGGCATCACCCCCTTGCCATCTCCACCAAACAGGGATCCGTCCTCGAACAAGTATCCTCCTTCAGATATCTAGGTATTTTGCTCGACCCCAAACTCTCCTACTTGGCTTACATTGACAGCGTGGCCAAAGCTGCCAATACATGCCTTGGATCGCTCTACAAGCATAGGCAACATCTCACCCCAGAGGCCCTGAAGATTGCCGTCCAGAGCTCAGTGGTGTCAATTATTGATTATGGCCTCATTATCTATGGTTCTGCCTCGACATCCACTCTCTGTCACATAACAATTGCCCTGAACAAAGCTTGCCGACTCACAGCTGGTGCCCACCGCCTCACCCACACCTGTTCCCTCTATGCACAAACCGGTTGGCTCCAACTCTCCAACCGGATAAAGTATCTCACCTGTGCCATGGCGAGAAAAATCAACCTTGGCTTAACCCCTCCTGGTGTCTCTGCCTTACTTCATCAGACCACTAACCAGCGGAACAACATAGATACATAGACAGTGTCGGTAGATAAGGGCCTATGGCCCACCCAGTCTGCCCATTTGAGCTTGTAAGTTCAGTTTGTTTTCCTAGAAGTCTGTTTCCCCTTACCCCTGACCTCTAGAATTCCTTTATGTCTATCCCATGCATTCTTAAATCCCGTGATTGTTTCATCCCGCACCACTTTCTCTGGCAGGGTGTTCCACTTGTCCACCACCCGTTCTGTGAAGAAATTCTTTCTCATGTTTCCTCTGAATCGTCCTCCCTCCAACTTCATCCCATGTCCTCTAGTCCTGGAACATCTTTTTCGCTTAAAAATAGTGTTTTCCTGCACTCTGTTTCTCCTGTAAGATACTTGTATGTCTCTATCATATCCTCTCTCCTCCTCTCCTCCAGGGAGTACATGTTCAGTTCCTTCAGCCTGTCTTCATAGGACTTGTGATGCAATCCATGCACCATCTTTGTTGCCCTCCTCTGAACCTTCTCTACCCTGTCTATGTCCTTACGTAGGTATGGTCTCCAGAACTGTACACTGTACTCCAGGTGGGGCCTCACTAGTGTCTTGTATAGCGGAATTATGACCTCCCTGTTCCTGCTGGTGATGCCCCTGCCTATACATCCCAGCATCCTATTTGCTTTACCTGATGCCTTGTCACACTGTTTCCCTACCTTGAGGTCATCAGAGATGACAACCCCAAGATCCCTTTCCTGCTTGGTGCATGCTATATCCTCACCCCCAACTGATATATTGTGCCAGGTTTTGTGCCCCATATGCATTATCTTGCACTTCTTTGCATTGAATTTCAACTGCCAAACCCTTGACCATTCTTCAAGTTTCTGCAGGTCCCTTCATTCTGTCTACACCCTCTGTGTGTCTACTCTGTTACAGAGCTTTGTGTCATCAGCTGAACAGTGAAATTCTGCCTTCTAGATCCCAGCAATGTCACTGATGAAGATGTTGAATAGGACCGGTCCCAGCACTGATCTCTGTGGTACCCCACTGGTCACTCTTCCTCTGTGGAGTGACAGCCATTTACCACCACCCTCTGTGTCCTGCCACCCAGCCAGTTACCTACCCACCACACTACTGTCCTGCCCACACCCATATTCCCCAGTTTGTGTAATAGTCTCTATATGGCACAGTGTCAAAGGCCTTGCTGAAGTCCAGATAGGCCATGTCCACTGCCTCCCCTGATCCACCTCCCTAGTCACCCAGTCAAAAATTCAATGAGATTGGTCTGACATGACCTCCCCTGGTGAAACCATGCTGCCTTGGGTCCTGTAGTCCATTGACAACCAGATGTTCCACCAACTCTCCTTCAGAAGTGCTTCCATGATCTTTCCCACTACCGAGGTGAGGCTGACTGGTCTGTAGTTCCTGCTTCCTCTTTGTTCCGCTTTGTATAAGGGGACTACATCTGCTGTCCTCCAGTCTTTGGTACCTCCCTGTTTCCAGGGTACTCCAACAGGAGTTCAATAACTCAGAACCTGCAAGTCCCTTGCTGTCATACTACTCAGGGCCAACGTTCCTTCGCCTTCAGGGCCCTTCTATGGCTGAATGGCCTTAGCGACTCCATTACCTCAGCCACTACACTTGGCCTGTTTAAAACCAGGCTCTGGGCACATCTCACTGTCTCTAGCTCCTGTGACTGCCTTGCCTAGCTCAAGACCTACACAGCTCCAGCCTACTGCAAAGCCACTTGGCCCCCTCTCAGTCTCCTTCCCAAATACTCCTGAGGCGACAACATATATACCCAGGTCTTCTTACCACCTCTTAGTCTCTCCATGCCCTATCTTTCCGCACTTACTCTACCCCCTCACCCCACCCCTTCTTCTTCTCCATCTCTCTTCCCACTTTTGACAAATGCCTCTGGCTGCATCTACCCTCCTCCCTCTCCTTTCTACAGACTGGCTGTAGCACTGCTGTAAAAGTGCGTTTCTGTTACTTCAGTGTTGTAACCTTGTTGTATGTGTATCCTTGACATGGAACCTTTGTAAAAGAGCCTTGGCTCAAAGGTATTTGTAATCTTAGATACAATAAATAAAATAAATACTACTGATCTGTTGGGGAGCTCACTGTCAAGACCTCCACACTCAGGTGTGGAGCCAGGAGGAACCTCATCTTCTCAGAAATATCTTAAGAGATGAGAGCTGTCTTATACGTCAACTTCTGAAGGATGCCCTCTGCCATGAAGTGATCCTACTTCAAATGGACGATAAAGCTGTGATGTATTACATCAGCATGCAGGGTTGCGCACCCTCCTACCCTCTGCAGGAAGGCCGTGAGGCTGTGAGAATGGTACCTTGAGCACGATGTGTCAGTTCAGATGTTGTGCAGTCGCTATTTGATGAGTGGGGCAGTCCAGACCTGGTCCTTTTTGTGTCCCCTCTCAATGCAAAACTGCCTCTATTCTGCTTCAGAAATCCAGACCCTGGTGTTTTCTGTCAGGATGTATTCACTGCAGTAGACAAGTTACTTCCTGTATGCTTTCCTTAAGCTTTCCTTGTTCAGAGGGTGCTGCTCAGTTGTAGGCATATGGGGGCAGGATGATTCTCATTGTCCCAAACTGTCCATGGCAGATATGATTTGCATTGATCAACAGTCTGTCAGAAGTTCCCCCAAGGGGACTCCCTCTATGAGTGGACCCTCTGACACAGGGGCTTTAATCCATCCTACCTGCGCTCTTTTCATCTCCATGCCAGGCTCCTGAGGAGATGGAAGTGGGCAAGTTTTAGGTTTCCCATACAATCGCAGGTGTGCAAAGTCCTGTCTGGACCCTTTTGATTGCCCACCAAGTGAAAGTGTTGGGGTGCCTCTTGGACCTGTTGAACACAGGTCTGCAATTCTTGGCAGGGAAAGTACACCTCTGTGCATTTTCAGTCTATCTTGAACCAGCAGAGAACATGTCACTGGCTCAGTTACTGCTAGTTAAGTTTTGCTTCTCCCTACTTACTTCGTTAACTCAAGAATGAAGGAGAGCACTCCCTTCATTCTCTGGATGTTAAGAGGGTTCTGCGATTCTGCATTGACAGAACAAAAGAGATATGCAATCCAAGCAACTATTATTTCTTTCAGCATGCCTCGGCTGGGCCAGCCTGTTGCCATGCGATGTATTTCTGCATGGTTAATAGCATGTCTTCAACACTACTAATCCATGGCGCAGGTCAAGTTGGAAGGCCGGATTCACACCACTCTACTGGAGCGGTTTCGGCTTTCCTGGCGGAGATTCATAATGTACCCGTTGCAGACATCTGGAAAGCGGTGACTTGGAGCTCAGTGCATACCTTTGTAAGCATTACGTTCTGGATGTACATGCCAGATAGTTCACTTTCTTCGGCAGGACAGTCCTTATGGACTTCTGTCCTGAGTGAGCTCTGTCTCCTACCGCTCTACTGGAGGGGAGGTGATTTTTAGCTCAGTACTCTCCCATTAATGTGAATGATTAGTAGAGACTTTAGTCCAGGAAGATATGGAAATTACGTATCTGCTGTAATTCTTGATCTTCTTGGACGAAGTCTTCACCACTCATTCAGTCCCACCCACCATCCCCCGAGCTCACTCGTTTTGTATTGGTCTTCATTTCCTTGTTGTTCGGGCTGTGAAGAGATTGTTGAATTGACCCTTCTTACATGGGTCATCCTATGCCTGGAAGTTAGGGTTAGGTTTTCTTAAATTAGTTTATGCTGCACCTTCTCGGGTCAAAAAGGTACTGAGTCGATTGGAGGGTCGATGCGAGATAGCCATACGGCGCAAGCTAGCCCTATGGCGCTGTTCATGCATGATCCCGTCCCGGTGCCAGCCCTCCCGAAGATTTTTGCTCCCTGGGGTCCTAGCGCCTCTGGGGTAGTCCCATTAGTGTGAATGAGTGGTGAGATTTTGTCCAAGAAGATCAAGAATTATGGTAGGTATGTAATTTCCATATGCACAACACTTAAATGGGCTTCCAAGGGCTTCGATATGTGGGGTGCATATCACTTCAGACCTGAGTAAACTTTACAAAAGAAATTATTATCACAAGCTGCTAGAAGACATGTAGCACAACTACGATAGATGGGCACTTACTGTTATTGATAGGCACGCATTTGAAATAAGAATGAATGATCTTCTTCGGGGTATCTTAGTCATCAGGTTACACCATAGGTATTTTGCAGTCGGTGAAGGAAATCCACACAGAAGATTTTCAGCAGTACAACTGGGGCCACCCATGCCATTGACGTCCGTCGACGTCATCAACCCTATAAAGGCATGAGCGGCCCTGCTCCTTCCTCAGTTCTATCCTGCCATCAACACGCTCGCATGGGTCTCCGTGGAAGCTCCCATGCAGTATTCGTGCCTTTTATCGCCTACAGCTTTTCTGTAATTATTTTTCAGAATCTCTTTTTCTAAAGAGATTCCTTCAACTTGTTCATGTCGAAAGTTAATCATTCATTCTTTCTGTTCCGTCGCTGTACCTCAGATTTCTGGGCCTGATGGCAGCTGCCATACCCACTGTCCCACTGGCCAGACTTCACATGCGCACTCTACAGTGGACCCTCCTGGTGCAGTGGGACCAGCGCACGGACTAGTTAGACCATCCTGTCCTGGTCTTTTCCTCAGTCCACAGGGTACTGCAGTGGGGGATGGACCCCTTGAATCTGCTTCATGGTGTTCCATTCCAGATCTCCTCCCACAGCAGATCCTAACCACGGATGCCTCAGGTCTGGGCTGGGGAGCACACCTGGGTCCCTTCCAGACCCAGGGCTCTTGGTCCCAGTTGGAAGCCCCCCCTGCATATCAGTGTCCTGGAGATGAGGGCGGTGCTCCATGCCATGCAAGTCTTTCAGGAACACCTTGCTCCAGGTCAGCTGCTGGTGCAGTCAGACAATCTAAGTGTAGTATACTACATCAGCAAGCATGGGGGGGAGGGGGAGACACTCATTCGTACTCCCTATGCAGGGAAGCCATGAGAGTGTGGTACTAGGTGCTGGATCTCTGTGTGTTACTCTCAGCGGTCCATGTGCCAGGCATGTTAGACACTCATGTGGACAGTCTCAGACGGATTCAGTCCAGCATGCACGAATGGGAGTTCCTCTCATCCATAGCAGAAGACTTGTTCGACAGATGGGGTCATCCAGAGTTGGACCTTTTTGTGTCCCCACTCAACGCAAAACTGCCCAATTTCAACTTGCTAGATCCAGGGCCTGGAGTTTTCTGGCGAGATGTGTTGTCCCTCTCCTGAAGCAGGAGATTCCTTTATGCCTTCCCTCCGTTTCCTCTAATTCAGAAGGTGCTAATTAAGCTGCAGATGGAAGGGGCCAGCATGATTCTGGTAGCTCCATTCTTGCCTTGGCAGATATGGTTTCCCCTGCTTCAGCAGCTGGAGGAGGAACCTCCGCACCCCCCGCCCACAGGAATCTGCTGACCCAGGATCAGGGGGCCCTGGTCCATCCCAACCTCAGGTTCCTCCATCTGCATGCTTGGCTCCTGAGGACATAGCTATCGCCAGGTTTGGGGTCTCTGACAGAATGGCAGATGTCCTAGTGGCTACCCGGAAGCCTTCCACTTAAGCCACGTAGGCCATGAAGTGGAAGCAGTTTGCCATCTGGGCTGCCACCATAGTTTGGACCCTTTCATGTGGCCGGTGATCCACATTGTGGACGACCTGATTTCTCTGTCCAACTCAGGTGTCCAGTACTCCTCCCTCAAGGTGCACCTTTCAGCTATTTCTGCCTTTCATGAGCCCGTGGGTGACCGCACGATTGCTCAGCTGGATGTTTCCCATACCTTTCTCGGGCATCCTACATCTGAAACCCCCAAACCATTCTCCGGTCTCGGCTTGGGATTTGAATTTTGTTTTGGAGAAGTTGACCCTGTCTCTTTTTGAGCCAATCGCAACTTGCGAGTTAACGCTTTCTTTCTTGGAAAGCATCATTTTTAGTTGTGATTACTTCTGCTCAAAGAATTTCAGAGCCTCATGCCCTCTGGTGTGAGGAGCCTTATTTGATTTTTCACAAAGACAGGGTGTCTTTGCGTAGAAATCCTAAGTTTCTCCCTAAGATGGTTTATGAGTTTGCACTCAATCTATCCACCTTCCTGTTTATTTTCCTGAGCGTGCCAATCCAGAGGAAGCACGTCTCCATATCTTAGATGTGCGCAGAACTTTGTAGTACTACCTGCTTTGGACCAAAGAATACAGAAAGTTAAGCAGTTGTTTGTTTCTTTTTCACCAGGTAGAGAGGGCGCTTTCATTTCTAAGCAATGTTTATCCAAATAGTTGTCAATTTGCATTGTGTTCTGCTACAGTAGTACAGCAAAGAATTGCCTGGTACTGTTAAAGCTCATTCCACAAAAGACATGGATACCTCTGTGGCTTATTTCCGAGGAGCCTCAGCCACTGACATCCATGTGGCTGCCACCTGGTGTACCGTCCATACCTTTACCAAGCACTACAGTATGGACATTGCCTCTAGAGCACGTGCCGGATTTGGCAGGGCTGTGCTACAGGGCCTCCTTTCTTAAGTTTATGGTGAGCCCTCCTCCCAGACTGTCTGTATGCACCTGTAACTGCTTGGGACTCATTCCTATGGAGTAACCTGATGACTGAGATACCCCCGAAGAAGACAGAACAATTACGTAAGAACTTAACCGTAACAGTAGAGTTTTGTGGGGATCTCAGTCATCAGGTCTGCTTTCCTTCCCACCATCACTCTTATTGGGACTCCTGTTTAGGAACTGGCTGTCTGGTGTATCCAGCCTTTCATATAGGCCTGGGCACCTCTCTCTTTCTCTCTCCTCAGTCTCTCATGGTATGAGCTTGGCTCCCTTAGTCTTTAGGGGAAAGAATTGAGTAGCCACTCACGCCTTTATAAGGTTGATGATGTCGACTGCATGGGCGGCCCCAGTTGTACTACTGAAAATCTTCCATGTGGATTCCCCTTCACCGACGGTGAAGTTCCTGTAGTGTAATCTGATGACTGAGATCCTCTCAAAGATGTACTAGTGAACACATTTTGAACAGTGAAAAACACTAAGATTAACAGAATGAGCTGTGAAGTAATGATCTTGCTAACAGTCAAGAGGTAGAGCAAAAAGCATTAACAACATAGGCCACCTGTGCACTCATGTGTAGTACTAACGTTGCCTAGTGGTAAAGTCAAGTGGAGCACATGTGGACGACACTGCACGGTTGTTCAGCAGAATGGAGCACCAGCGTGATGCACAGTTGTAGGTCAAGTGCACAAACACTATGACATTGGTAAAAACAGCAAGAAACATGTTTAGGCAGTACTGTCACATACAGAATGCACATACTGTGTCCTACTGCACCCTATAACTCAGTTCACGTCAAACTGTCTGACATCAACTCCTTGGTCATGCTTCTGGTTGGTGTGGATGTCATTTATGCAGTATGCTGAGTAGAAGCAGAAGGCTGCGACGGTTGATGATGTGACATGCTGTTGCACTGACTGAAAGCTTAGATGCTGAATGCCTGTGAAAGCCTGGCCACTCAGCAGCAGACATTGAAGTGGAGGAGCAGACTAGTGCATTGCTAGATGGTCCTACTAATTGTAATAAAGTTTGGAAGAATTAAGCAGTTTGCTCTGTCTCCTGCCTCGCCAGTCTCTCCACCATTTGCACTCTGCTGCTGCTCGAGGATCATTTGCTGCGTAGGCTTGAAAACAGCTTGCATGAGCTCTTGCATTCTTTTTTTTGTACATTTTCTTTATACTCCTACCTGTCTCCATCCCTGGACTCTCTCTAGTGAAGCCACTCCAACCTCTGCCTTCTCCCACCCTGTCTGAAGTCTGCTGCCTCCTCCGGTGGGGAAAGCCCCCGTTGACCGTACTGATCGACCCCCGGCTCTGAGTCTCTCGGGATAGCGTCCACCGACTCCTACTGGCACTCTATCTGTAATCGGTAGATCGGCCAGATGACAAGACACCAGACGAGGACATAGACCCAACGGTGGGCATGAGTGTGGAGTTCCCGGGACTCATCTTCGCCTACCAGGAACAGGGCCCACTACTTTTCCATTTTTCTCCCCTCGGGATGTGGCACGGAATGGCACCCTGCTCGGCTGTGCTGCTGGAGCCTGCCGATGTCCCACTCCCTTCTGCGACCTGACATCTTGCGCCACCACCGGTTTCCACCAGTGGCCGCTGCTGTGCCAGGTACCCCTAGCAACCTACCCCGGGAGAGGAGAGCAGTCCTCCTGACGCTCAGTCCTCTGCCGACCCCCAATGGCCCGGGTCTGTTACCGAACCCGGGTCACCGGCATGGTGCAAGGTGTGGCGTCCAGCGCCTCAACCCTCCGCGCCACCAGGCCGGCTTAGCTCCTGCATTCTTGAGAATTTTTGGGGGGCTTGGGAGATTCATTAGTGATTCATTTGCATGCTGATGACCAGATGTTGATGGCTGGTCAATTGACAGTCCAGCTTCTGCCTCCCCAACAGTAACATTTGGTGGGTCTGTCTCTGTTTCTTTGGTTGTTTGCTGGTTGTTGATAAGACTGCCATTGGAGATGTCATTATCTAACAAACAAAAAAATTAAGTGCCACCATCATGTATCCACCCCCCAAACAAAAGTGCACTAATTATGTGCACATGATGGCTGCAATTCACGAATGGGTGGGTATCATGCAGAAAACGCACATAACCCAGCCGCAGGTGTGCATCGCTGAATTCATACCTTCACACTAGTTCAGGCCCCTCTCGGCGCACATGCTTGTATAGAGGACTTAGTGATTTGTAAACCAAGGCAGGCATCCAATAGGATGCACAGCCCAGGTCCCATATTGGATCCCCATCAGTACACAAGCACGGGGGTCCTGGGACAGTGCACTCCATCCCATGATTCGTGGTGCATGGGCGTGTGCCCAAATGGACAGTCCTGGCTCTCCTGGGTGGTCCAACCAGATGTGGCAGCTGTGTGTGGGGAATTTCCTCTGGCCGCCACACCCCGCAGGTGACATGGGGGGAGTGTATCTGTCCCACCCCTGGCGTGGTACCCAGCACCCGGCATGGGATCCAGTGTGCAAGGTGCTAGCATGCCCATTAGTGAATGCCATGGGTGTGTGTGTGTGTGTGTGTGTGCAGGGCACCACTATGTGACATTAATGAATCATGGCTGTTATGAGGGAATATCATCTGCCAAATGACACGTTATTGGGAATGTCAGAGTGCACCCTCCCCAAATAAAAATATATGCGCGTTATGAGGGAATGATAGCTACCAAATGCTATTAGACTATTGGGCTAATATCAGAGTGCACCCCTACCACCTCAGAATAGAAACCATGAGAGACGGGGGTGAAGAGGGGGGAAGAGAGGGAAAGAAAGTGGGGAGAGAGGAAAAGGGGGAGTTTCTTTGTTTCACTTCTTTCTTCTTGCATCCCTTTCTGAAATACCTCCCTTTCCCCTTCCCTTTTTCCCTCTTCCTTTCCCCTTCTTTTCCTCTCCCCTTCTTTCTTTCCCACCCCCTCTTCTCCCCTCCCGCCTTCTATTCCATTTTCCTTTTCTTTTACTTGTCCCCTAAAGAGAATCTCTGGCGCTTTTCAGCTGCAGGAGTTTGCATTAGCAATTTAAAATTGGGTTATCTTCTATTTAGAGTATTTTCTCCTTAAACAGCTGTGAATCTATTTATACTTTGGTTTTAGTCAGAAATAAAATATATTGGTGTTAATAAGATTCACTGATTTGTTGAAAATGAAATCTGTGTGCTGTTGTAAATTTCTTTGTATACTTTTATGTTAAAATAATTCTGTTTTTAAGATCATTTGTATTTTATATACTCATGAATATTAATGAGTTGATCTTTAAATGTCACGATGTTTCCCCTCTTGGTCACACCCTGTAGAAGACTTGTGAGGAGTCGAGGCACGAGGGTGATCCAGCAGGAGTGTATGCTGTTTGGCCCTTTGATGATTTCAAGAATAAACTTATTTGCTACGAGTTGCAGTTTATTGTCTACCTTGAGTCAAATGGTCCCAAGTGCCACCTGAACTGTGTTTGTTGAAGTCATAGGGCTGGTTGCCCTCTTGGTGAGCACCGTCCTGGGAGAAGGGGAGATCACAGCTCTTTTTGGATTTGACCAGACTTACTATTAGGCTCTCTCCCTAGTGTTCAAAAGGTACTAACCTGTGACATTAAACACCTGATTATATCGGATCATGCCCCGGTCTCCTCAATGATAATATGGGGACCAAAAACCCCCAGATCTTCATAGTGGAGATTAGACCCCTGCTTTTAAAAGATAAACTTTTTGTAAATGGGTCACTGAGAAAGTGACCAGATACTTCAAGAGAGTGATAAGGCAAGGTACCTAACGCTACTCCTATGGGAGGCCTTTAAGGCTACTCTATGGGGGAGCATTATGGGCTGTGCGGCTAACTGAAGATGGAAAAGGAAATCCAATCTTAAATTACTAAAGGCAGCTTTAGCTCAGAAAGAACAAGAATACAAAACTGGCCCCACACTGAGAAAAGCAAAAATCTTCTTGGCAGGTTTGACTGATATTCACCTCTAAATAAATACCTTACTCGCCCATCAAGTAAAATTAGCCCTTCTCCATACCAACCACAGATACTGGGAAGGGGGAGAGAAAACAGGCCGCCTCCTATCCTACTGGCTGAGAAAGCAGCAAGCTGCTCGCCATATCTCAGTGCTCCAGGATGACAAGTGTGCCCCGCATCACAACCCTCCATCTATTAACAAGGTAATGTCCCAATTCTATAAAACACTTTACAGCTCCTCAATGGCAGTACAGAACCCTGAGACTGACACCTTCCTGTCCAGACTACCTCTCCCACAACTCTTATTTTAACATAGAGAGATTCTAGAATCCCCTCTCACAATATCTGAAATTCAAAAAGCAGTTCCTTCCCTAAGTAAAAATAAATCCCCCAGAGGGTGACGGAAATTCCTGCAGATTTATATGCACATCTCAACCCATTATTAGTTGTCCATACCTACACAAAATGTTTATGGACTCGCATGAGGCAATTCCCCCCCAACCCTTAGAGAGGCCATCATTACAGTTTTGCCCAAGGAGGGTAAAGACACCCATTCCTAGCTAACTACTGCCCTGTCTCTTTAACATTGACACAAAGATCCTAGCAAAGGCTTTAGCACTTCACATGGACCATATCATTCCTGCACTCACACACCTGGCCAAGCAGTATTTACAAAAGGGAGATTAGCTTCTAATCACATCCGCTCCCTTATCTCCATTATTACAGCTGTCAACCAGACACCCACCCCTGCTGCCACTATTGCAATTGATTTTGAAAAGGCCTTTGACTACGCGGAATGGGGGTACCTTCTCAAGGTCCTTCATTATATGGGATTCGGGCCCTATTTTTCCACCTGGGTGCAAACCCTATATCAAGCCCCTATAGCTTGGGCCCTTACCAACTCCATTCTGTCATCCCCTTTCCCTTACAAAAAGGTACTCGACAGCTGGCCCGGTGGTGCTGAGGGTTGAGGTGCTGGACGCCACACCTTGCGCTACGCCGGTGACCTGGCTTCGGGAACCGGCTCGGGTCATTGGGGAGAGGGAGGATTGAGCATCCCAATGGATGCTCTCCTCCCTCTGGGGAGGGATACCGGGGGTGCTGCCAGCACCTGACGTCCTGACCGGCCTGGTGGAAGCACGGGCTCTCGAGGGCTTGGTGGCTCCACTCGGTGGAGTCGGGAGGGGGGAACGCTGTTAGGCGCTTGGGAGGAAGACGTGCATCAGCATGTCACCTCTCTGGACGTATGTCCTTGCGCCGGCATTCCAGGGGATTGGGACGGGGTAAGGGAAGAAAAATGGAAAAAAAAACCTTGGGCCAAGATGACGACTGATCCACCTGAGGATCACCGACTCACAAGACAGACCCCATTGTGCAGGCACTCCTAGGAGTAGGAGAAGGTAGGAGGGTTAAAGGAGTTTGTCTGGCACTCTAGGGGCAGATTCTGTGAGAGGGACCTGGAGGATTGATCAATGGTCAGAAGGAGTGGGTCGAGGGGGTTGTAAGGAGGGATAAAAAAAAGAAATTAAAAAAAAAAGGTACTCGACAAGGTTACCCCCTTTCCCAGTGCTATTGATGCTGGCCATTGAAGCCGTGGCTACAGCGGTCCGTGAACACACGGCTGTCAAAGGTATCCCTATCACAGAACTTGATTTCTGTACCAGCCTGTATGCAGATGACCTACTAGTATTACTACCTGAAGCACCATCGGGATTACCCTATCTTCTGTCTCTCCTCGACACCTTCACTTCCATCTCGGGCTTAAAACTTAATCAGGGAAAAATGTAGGTCATGCCCTTGAATGCTAAATGCACAGCACCCCCCTTTGTGCAAGCAGGTCTCAAATGGTCCCCCTCCATCATTAAATACCTAGGTCTTTCAGGAGACCCCCAAAAAACAACAACTTCCAACTCTGAATTTAACACCAGTACTTCAGAAACTAAAAGAGGATTTTGACCACTGGCAAAATCTCTGCCTCTCCCTAGCTGGTAAGATTCCTGTGGTCAAAATGATGGCACCCCCCCTAAAATATTTCACTGCCTCTCCCACCTCCCCCTTTTACCTAGCACCAACTTAATTTACTAAGATTGACAAACTAGTAGGCTCCTTTCTGTGGGATGGCACAACCCGGAGACCAGAGGCTTGGTAGAGCCAAATTACGGGCACATTGTATGAAAGGGGGTTGGAATCTTCCTTGGTTCCAAGGATATCACAAGCTGTTCCTGGGAGCCCAAACCTGTCAATGGTTCTCCCCCTCTGCTACCCCCTCCCTGATATAGCTCAACACAGAGAATATATTATTCCCCCCCCTTAACATGCATATACTCTCCCCTACTTAGTCCTCTCCATCGATGGAGCACGATACTGACATCCATACATGCTTGGCAATGGCTGTCTAGAACCCTTAAATGCTCTAGAACTCCGAAGCTTTGGCTCCCTTTTTGGGATGACCCTTTGATCCATATAAACCATCAGACTATACACTGGCCTACCTGGATACACAAGGGGGGTAACACATCTGAAGAACATACTGATTCCGGGCACATTATTGCTTCACTCCTTCAGTAACATACAACTACGTTATTTTCTCTCTAAGCCAGAATTCTGGAAATTCTTACACGTTTGAAGTATACTATCCCAACTTCTCAAACCTCTCCACCACCGAGATAAACAATTACCAGGATTAGACATCCAACCATAGCTGAATAAAACCAGAGATTGAGGCAGTGTAATATACTCACAAAACCATTCCCGGCCATACTCAAAAAGCTCGCACCCATTGGGCATTTGCCCTAGGATCTCCCATCACGCAACAGGAATGGTAAACCTCCTGGCGAATGGCTCACATCACGTGCACTGATAGCAGAAGCCTACTAATACAAAACAAGATCCTCCATAGGGTATATAAACCCCAGCTAAACTATGAGCCTGGGGTCTTCTCCCTCATGACTCCCACTGGTGTTGTAACTCCCCTGATGGGGACCTTTTCCATATACTTGGAGCTGCCCAACCATCTAAATTTACTGGAAAGAAATACTGGCAGCCTGCAAAGCTGTTATGGGAAATTCCAGTCCTTTGACTCCTCACATGTTATTACTAGGTATACCTCCTTCTCACATCCCCTATACAGACTCTTTTATATGCTGGAGCATCCAGGCCGGTAGAAGCAAAGCGCATCTACTCACAAGATGGCGAACTTCAGATGTGCCTCAGCTAGAGGAATGGCTCCATTCACTCCAACAAGTGTCAATACTTTCTAGAATGTCTCATGTAGCAAAGGGCACATTGCATCATTGTTATGATAGATGTTCTCCTTATATATCTTCCCCCCCGCACAGCCGACCCCAAGTGTGTTCATAATTAACCCTGCCCCCTCACTTATTATGTACACTGAGAATGATCCACATTTACTGCATCAGTATATACTTGTTGACTACGTATTGATGTATGATAAGGTGTACAAAGCAATGTGATCTATACACATGCTATGGTACTGTAATGTTCTTTTGTTGGGAACACTTTAATAAAAATGATTAACTGAAAAAAGCATAAATTTGTTCAGGCTTACTTTGAAAGAATATAATGTCTTTATATATGCACTAACCCTGCTGGTAAGCTGTTCCAGAGGTTCACCACCCTCTGGGAGAAGAAAGGCATCCTAAATTTACCCCTACAATTGCCACCTCTGAGTTTCAGGAAATGCCCCCATGATGTGTTGCTGTAGCACACCAAGTCAAACATGTTCATCTTTCTGTTGCTAGCCTTTGGAAGACAGAAATCTTGCTTGTAGAGCAGAAAGCAGCTGACTAAAAGAAGCTACCATTTTCTTACTAATTTAACACTTCTATCTCAGCAGGAGTTGGTGTCTGTTGAGATAAAGCAGACAGATACTTTAATAGAAGTAGAAGGGGTTTTATTTAGGGTAAAAAAAAAGATAGAAAGTCAGTGTGTGTTCTGTGCTGGGAAGGGTACTGTATCAACTTATTTTGCTAAATCAGTAGGGGGAGAGAGCTTAATTGGGGGGTGGCTTAGACAATATAAAAGCAGGTGACTCCAATTACACTTCCTGTTGCTAGCCTTTTTTTCTTACTAATTGCCCTCCATCCCACCCACCTAAGCCAGTTCTACTTTAATAGTCACTGGATTTGACTGACAACAGGAACTTCCTGTTTGGCAGTAGGAAGGGAAGGATCATAAAGAAACATTCGCTTCTGGCCAACCTAAAGGAATGTTGTGGCAGTGTTTCACTACCACTGCGGAATGCATTAACTAGATAAGGGTGTTTCTATGGGCTTAAACATAAACATTTATTTATTTATTTAAAAATATCAGATTTACAAACCTTTGAGTCAGAGACTCATTTACAAAAGCACCTCAGTCGAAACTAATACAAAGACAGTACAGTTAACAAGTCCAAAACAATGGCTCGGAGAGCAGGACAGTTATAACAGTCATTCACTGGAGATACATGGGTAGCAGTAGCTAAACAGACTGCATAGTTTAGGCACACAAGAAGCACATCAAGAAGACCAACAGCAGTTCAAACAATATACAATAGCCAAAGCAAATAGACATCAGGAGTTATAGAGAAGCCCAGAGTGTTCACATGAAGGCTGTTGCATACACTAACTGAATTAAAGTATAGTACATTGAGAAAGGGCATATTTAAGCAATACGGCATGACAGGATGTGTGTTATCATGTAATAACATCACTCCTGGGGTGGGTTGAAGCACGAGGAGAAGCCGAGTATTTATTTATTTATTTGCACATATTTATTTGATCCACTGGACCAGCAATATTTGCACAAGCTGTGCCCATTGCAGATTTTACAGCACTGGTCCTGGTCTGGTGATCTGGGTTTTACCCATACCACACTGCATATGGCTTAGTGATATACTGTACAGATGACTGCAGAGTCTAACCCCTTGAAGGTTGAAGTTTCAGAGAACCATTATGCTACAAAAATCAAGACTCACTCCCTCCCTCACCGCCCCCCCCGTCACAATTAATCCTCTACCAAAGTCATGCTTAAATACTGGTGCCTCTACATCCACGCACTAAGCTTTTAATGCCAACATGCTTCTTCTGCTGCAGAGAGTTAAACTCTTTATTTAAAAACATTTTGTTGAGAAATTTTTGCTTTAGTGTATCCATGGTCAGGAAAAATGAATTTGTAAAAAGAAACCAAAATCACCATTTATCAGTTCATTGAATCACAATACAGCATATTATACATTTTTCAGATTCTATGTACATCATATCATACCTACTTTTTATTTTTTATTTATTTATTTTTATTTTATTTATTTCAACCTAGGATTACAGTACCTTTGAGCGAGGCTCTTTACAAAGGTTCACGTCAGCATGTGCAACAGTCATCATTTTAGTTACAAACATATAGTCATTGACTTACAGACATGTAATAACCAGTACAAGACTTGAGCTATGAGCAAGGCCAGTGAGAGTAGGAGATCGAGGGGAAGGTGCAGGGGTAAGGGGGAGTACAGGAGGTATTTGGGGGCGGGGCAGGAGTGGAGATATGGGGGTGGAGGTGGGCAGGAGGAGACAGTGCAGCTAGGGGGCCTTGTCGAGGGAATATGACAGGTAAGGTGCTAGGGGTGCAAGGACTGATTGTAAGTGCTGGGACATGTGCAGCTGGAATGGTGGAAATGTTAAGATGGGTAATCGCAAGATACAAGCAGTGAGAGGCGCAGCTTGGACTTGAAGAGGCTGAGTGTTGGAGCGGTCACTGTGTCGCTGCCAAGAAAGTTGAGCCAGTTGGGTGCCCGATAGGCGAATGATCTATGTCCTTGGGTCATGCGACATCATGGGATATGTAGTAGATGGGAATTGGATCTCCTTGTAGTGTCATTCCTATGTCTAGGCTTAAGGAGGGCACAGACACCAGGTGGGGCAAGCACCATTATAATTTTCTTGGCCGTGATGCAGGTTTGGTATTTTATCGTTTGTCCAGTTGAAGCCATCCAGATTAGGAATAAAGGTCACATGTGGAGTGCAGCGATGTGAGCCAGTGATGAGACGACAGGCCTTATTCAGGAGGTCGTGATCGTTTGAGAACAGTGGTAGTTGCAGACCCATATATGATAAGACCATAGTCTATGATGCTGATGATGGAGCTTTGGGCGGCCACTGACAAGTGCTTCTGGGGTTAGGTGTTTCCTGTGCGGAATAATATGCCTAACCTCGCATTGGCAGACTTTGCAACATTGCTGATATGGACAGCGTATGAGAGGTGGGGATCAAGGGTGATGCCGAGGTACTTGAACGATTGTGTTTGCTGTAGGATGGCTCCTTGTTCGGGTGCAGTGGAGAGGTGGAGTTGTTTGTTTTTGTTGTGGAGACTGCAGAAGACCATAGGCTTGTGTTTGTTTTTTGATTGAGAAGTAGTTTGATTTAGGAACCAGGATTCGACGGAGGAGAAGGCCCGCTGAAGTTTATTTTGTAATGGATTGGATCAGGGTCCGAGGTGAGAATCACAGCATATCGGCGTGAAAATTATTTGTTCTGGGCAGCTGTCCGGCAGTGAGTTTAAGAATAGGCTGAAGGAGGGTCCCAGAATGGAGCCTGGGGACTCCCGGCCGGACCCGGTCTAGGGTCGAGAGTGTATCAGTGATTCTTACTGTTTGGGACCGTTCTTCAAGGTAGCTCTTAAACCAGCCAATGGAGTCGGTTGACAGCCAGTGTTCTGAAACTGGACAAGCAGGCGGTGATTGACTGTGTCGAAGGCTTTAGTTAAGTCAATGTAGCTTGAGCCTAGTAGCTCACCGGAGTCAAGTGCGTTGTGGATTGCGCCGGTGAATTTGAGTAGGGCTATGGAGGTGCTGTGACCTTTGTGGAACCCGTGTTGTTGCTTGCACAGGATGTTATACATATCCGGGTATTCTGTGAGCTGGTCCGAGACAATGCGTTCCAGTGCCTTGGAGAGTGGGGGTAGTAGGGAGATAGGTCTGTAGTTATCGTAGGCAGTTTTGTCACCACTTTTATGGATTGGGCTGACAGTGGCAGATTTCTATCTGTCCGGGAACTGGCTAAGGCTGAGGGGGAGGTTGAAAATTCTGGGCAGAGGACTAAGCACTTCATCAAGTGTGAGAGACAGGATTTTGAGATCGAAGGAGTCATTACTGAATCTAGATTTACCAAGGGCTTTGGTAACATATTTGCATACTTGGTGAGCCTTGACTGCTCTGAAGTCGAAGCGGGGGGAGCTGGTGGGAGTAGTGTTCATTGCGGACAGAGGGGCTTCACCATCTTTGAAGTAGTCCGTGGTAGGACAGTGCTGAGGTCGGTAAAGGCTTTGTTAAAGGTATCCGTAATGGTTTTTGGGTTGAGGGTTGTGGTTCTGTTGATGTTGAGTATTGATGGGGGAGGGGTTTGGGTGGATTCCTAGTGAGTTCCTTTATGTTCTTCCAGAATTCCCGACTATTGCCCCATGAGTTTGTGAGGGCATTCTTATAGTAGGCGGACTTCATTTGCCGGATGGTTTTGGTGCAGTCATTGCGGGCACGTTTGTAGTTTTGAATGTCGTTTTGCCTTCCAGAGTTTCTGGCCAGCTCCCATAGGTGGTCTCTTGTTTTTAGCATCCTGAGGAGGTCACCTGTGAGCCAAGGGCTACTGAGTGATTTGACTTTGCGTTTCTTAATAGGAGCATACGTGTCACAGGCCACAGTGAAGATGTTTATGAAGTGGTCAAGGGCAGTGTTTACGTTGGTTGCATTGAAAATAGGGGACCAGTCTTGATGGAGGAGGTAGGATTTGAGTCGAGGAAGGTGACCACTGGATAGAACCCTGCTGGTGATAGTTTCTGGCGGTTGTTTGATGAATTTATTTGACCAGGTGCAGCTAACAGGGGAGTGGTCGCTGAGAGAGAGTCAGGAGGACATTAGTGCTAGATATCCGCAATGGGTGACTGGTAAGGATCCAGACCAAGAGTGTGCTGGTGCCGGTCCTGTAATTTTTCCTGGTTGGTGAGTCAACCATTTGTGTGAAGTTCGCCGCATCAACGGTATCCCTGTGTGCACCAGCATCAGCCGCAGGTCAGTTGATGTTGAAGTCGCCTAGGAGGATGGATTTGGTGTCTGGTGGGAGTGACTTTACAAAGTCAAGAATAGCTGTTAGACCAGATCTTATCTGTGTCAGTCTTCACCATTCATCACAGATGAGTACTGGCCGGAGATCAGGACCCCGCGGGAGCCTTTTTTTTTTTTTTTTAAAGGATAGGCGGAGCCGACGCAGCATCGGCGCCGCCCTCGAGGCCAACATACTACGTGGCGCTCGAGGATTAGCCGTTAGGCTGCGTCGACTCCGCCAGCCTACCAGTTCTTCATCTCCCACCATCGAGGTCGCCTTGTGGGAAGCCTCTGAAGAAAAACTTTTCAAAATTTAGGCCTTAGCCTGCGTATTTTCGTTCGTTACAGTCCGATCGGTCCACTAGTTCTGGGTTCTGCCTCCACTCGACGTCGCCGGTAAGATCTTTCCATTTATTTTAAAGTTTAAGCGACGTCGAGTCTGTTTTTGGTATTTTCCCCGTAGGTCATGTAGGTGATGGGTGGGCAAATCTTCAGTGAGGCGGCCCCCATGCGTCAGGTGCCCGTCGACGCGGACTTTCTCCGTTACCGACCAGCATGACCGGTGTCTTGCATGTCTTGGCCTGCATCACGACATGGACTCGTGCGATGCCTGCTTCTCCATGGACCGCCACGTCCTCGAGCACAGCGTTCAAAGGGGCGAGCTCCGCCCGACTTCGGTGAGATTCACCTCGTCGGGCCAAGCGGCGCTCTCGGCCTTTCCTCCGGGTCCCCTCCAGTTCTCTCGAACCGAGGAGGAGGAGCCCTACGACTTCTCGTAGCCTAGCCTTGGTGAGACTCCTCCCACAGCGCAGGAGCCCGTCCGCTTCCTCCCGGGAGTGGGCGGGAGGCGCCGCCATGTCAATCGCCCCCTCGGGGGTGAAGGCTCCCACGGTGTTGCTCCCGCGGTCTGCAAGGCCCGGGTCGGTGCCGTCCTCGACGCTGTCAGTCGGTGCCGTTGAGGCCTTCGGCGCCGTTCAGCGGTCGCCGTGGGCCCTATTGACACCGGCGCCGACTTCGTCTCTTAGCGCCCGTGGGCCCGTTGGCGCCGCTCGTGGTGCCAGCATTGCCAGCGGTGCCGTGACCCTGAATCGGCGTCGCCTTTCCTCGTCTCTCCTTGGCGAAGTTGAGCGCGGCGCAGTAGGACTTCGGGGTTGTTTAGTCGGTGCCGCCTTGCGCCGCTGCTGCTCTGGCGCCGCTTCGCGGTGCCGGGAAGCTTTCAGCGGTGCCCGTTTTGGTGTCGGATCCGCCCTCAGAGCCGTCGGCGCGCTTGATCGCCGGCTCGCTCGCTGGGGGCCTGGCAGTCGTTGGCGCTGAGGCAGCTGCTGGGGGCTGCCATCGGCGCCGTCTCTGTCCCTGGGTACCGCCCGGTGCCGGTGGACTTAGCGGCTTTGTGGCTGGCCTAGCTCTGAACCTGTGGTCCGAGCTGCCCTCCTGCCTTCTGCCTGCCCCCCATGGGGCTGTGGAGGCGCTGGTACCATCTCGACCACTGCTGCGACTTCTGGACCCTTCGGAAGACAGCTTCCCTCGCCCTCCTACCGCCTGGCCTAGGGCCTCAGACTCTACCTCGCTGGAGTCGGGCTCGGAGTTGGACGGGCAATCACACCCTTTCCGGGTTGCCTGCAGAGGAGGGCGAACCAGTGGTCTCCATGACGAGTCTCGGTCAGCCCCCTTCTGAGGAGCGTGGGGTTCCCCCCGAGGTTGGGGTCAGTGGTACTGACCAGCAGGCTGTGGTGCTTGCCACTATAGCCATGCAACCTGGCCTGGGGGTTCCTTGACCCTCAGCGGTGGAGTACCCCTCCCGTGGTGTGTCTGTGATCGCCCAGCACAGGGCCCTGCTCGAGAAGTCTACAGGGGAGGTGCTGCTCCTGGGTCTCCCTTGAGAGGCAGCCCAGAGCTTGCCAGCTGCCTAGGCTGGCCCTCTCGGAGACCAGGACCCTCTCAGACTCTGAGGGGGTCGAGGGGTGTGGGGTCGGCATGTCGGCCTTTCTCTGGGGCCACCCGGCCCTGGGCAGAGCCGAAGTGCGGACTTCCGCCCTTCCCTTCTGGGTCCTTGAGAGGGTCCCATTCTTGGAGGCAGGGGACGTCCTTCTGGACCTCTCTGGCCCGTCGCCTCCTGGGAGCATTCTTCTAGGCGCAGCCTGGGCAGTACCAATGTGGTTGCTGAGCTGTCGGCTGCGGAGTCTTCTGGGACACCCTCCCTGGGTGTCCATGGTCCGCTCCCTAGCCCTGGCAGAGGTCAGCCGATTCCTTCTCTCGGCTCTGCCCCTACCCCTCTGCCGCATTCTCCAGCGCTCCCAGGCATCCTTGGTCCTACCGGCCCTCTCACCTGGGAGCAGTTCAGAGCGGTGGCTGCTCGGTTCCCTGCCTACGTTAGGGCCATGGACAGCCAGGTTTTTCAACCTCCTCCCGAGCAGCCACCCTCAGAACACATGGTGACCTCCAGCTCCTCATCCCCTCTTCTGGGGGAGAGGAACCATCTGTCCACATCTCTCCTGCCGCTGATCTCTCCGAGTATCAGCGTTTCCTCGTGAGGATGATGGAGGACCTTCACCTTTCTCCCCTGTCGTAAGCAATCCAGACATCACAGCGCCGCCTTTCTAGGTGATTTGGAGGCCACCCTTGTGGTGCCGCCCTGGCCTACTCCCTTTGGAGGCGTCCATGTGTTTCTGGCAGAGGCCCTTTTCCGGTTCCTGCCCCTAGGGACCTCAGCCAGAGGTATTGCGCTCCCAGTCTCCAGGCTCCATGCCTCATCCGCAGTCGGATTGATGCACCTGGACACTCCTGGCGGGCTTCGCGCCCTCCACGTGACCGGCCCCAGATCAAGACCCTTGGTTTTGACTTCTGGGGAGGAGGACTTCTACCGCACGGTTGCTTCTGTCCATCTCAGCTCATCAGGCCCACTATGCAGCCTACAACAGGTTCTTGTGGTCAGTGCTGGAGGTCAGGTCCTAGCTGCTTTGCCTGACTCGGAGCAAACCAGGCAAGCCATCGCACTCTCTGCACGTGGCCTGGAGCTAGCAAGGGCATCATATGACGCCAATGAGGTAGCTACCAGGGTCGTAGGGACAGCGATCTGCACCAGGAGATCGGCATGGCTTCGCCTTTCCTGGTTGTCACCCTTGGCCCGGCGTAGGGTGATTTGCCCCGCTCACCAGGGAACCTATCTCTTTTCCCATAGGGCGAGACGACGTCTGTCGGGGCAACTTCCTTCCCCCTCTGGGGGAACCCCGTCTCGCTCTCCCCACTCTCGGGCCTCTCCAGGCCCAGAAGGATCCCCCCCTTAGTGTGTCACTCACTGAAGGCTAAGGGACTCTGTCCCTTAGGGTGCAATGAATCCACCCCTTTCGGGGGGCTTGGTACTCACCCATCTGTGATGAATGGTGAAGATTGACACAGATAAGATATAAAAGTACGTACCTACTGTATTGATCTTTCTGTATCTTCACCATTCATCCTAATCCCACCATCCCCTGGGCTCCAGTCTCTGGATCCTCCTCCCTCTGTGCCTTCCCTCTTCTGAGTGGGATAAAGTTGAGACACACAGGGGAGTAATTTTCTTCCCTAAGGGGTTCAGTTGGGTGGCACTCCTTCTCTACACATATCTTCACCCCATGGGGTGGGAACTGGTAGTTGCCCTCCTCCTGTTATCCATCCAATCAAAAAAAAAAGAAATTTCCCCTTTTTCACCAAATATCTTTTCAGAGAGAGTACTGAGTTCCTGTGCCCTGTCCTTCTCCAGAATAGCTGACTCTGCTTTTGGGGTATGCCAGTTATTCTGTGCCTTGAATTCTGGCAAGAGAGCTTTGCTACTCCTTGCAGTTCCTATACAGTCTGGTGATGGACAAGGTCCTGGATCCTTGTTACCTCTCACTGTCTCCTAAATTTTCTCCGCCCGTCCCTCCCTTCTTCCGTTTCCAGAGATTGGGGCCCCTACCCAATCCCCTTAGTCTTACTTCTCCTATGCTGTCCTCTCAGTCGTTATTTCTCCTTTTAGTTCAGTTTTTCTCTTCCTTTTTCTGTCCCTTGGACTCTCTTGTCCCACCCTTCATCCCTTCCTCTTACCTCTCCGGCGACTCAGAACTGGTAGGCAGGCGGAGTCGACGCAGCCTAATGGCTAATCCTTGAGCGCCACGTAGTACGTCGGCCTCGAGGGCTGCGCCGATGCTGCGTCAGCTCCGCCTATCCTTTAAAAAAAAAAAAAAAAGGTCCCGCGGGGTCCTGATCTCCGGCCAGTACCCATCTGTGATGAATGGTGAAGATACACAGAAAGATCATAATTACGGTAGGTACGTAATTTTTATTTCCCTGTTCTTTGGGAGGGATGTAGATGGTGGCAACAGTGAGGGTTTTGTTTTGGGCTCGAGAAGGATTCTAACTGGCAGTATCTGAGCAGTTGTGGGTTGGAGTGAGGTAATGATGTGGTGCCCTGTATGGGTCTTTTAGGTAGAGGTGCATGCCGCCTCTTTTGGAGAGCGATCCAGCCTAAAGATGTTGTAGCCAGGAAGGCTGATTGCATTGTCCGGTACTGATGGCGTGAGCCAGGTTTCGACAACTGCCAGGATGTCAGGGCAGTGTTGGCTGGTGAAGTCCTGTAAGGCATCCATTTTAGGAAGGAGGCTGCAGATGTTGATTGATATGAATGAGAGGGCACCCAAAGGCTTGCTCAGATTAGTGGCTTTAGAGCAGAATGGGCCAGGGTTTGGGTGCATGTTGCCTGACAGCATTAGGAGGAGGAGAACTACCACATATAAACTCAACTATATTAAAAAAAATATTTCTAGGCACTTTTTTTTTTTTTTTACCAGGAGACACTAAGCTGAAAGCTTGTTTACAGGTGTGACCTGGGAGCAGAAGGAAGTTAAGTGATTTGCGCAGGGTCACACAATATGCAAGTGGGGACCGTGGGAGTCAAACCCAGGTCTCCAGGTTTGTAGCTCAGAGCCTTAAACCACTGCCTACTTAACCATTTACAACATGGCTATTTAGTAGCTGTTGTCTTGCAGAAACCCAGTTAGCTAGCTCTCCCTGGACTG
This sequence comes from Neoceratodus forsteri, assembly GCA_016271365.2. NCBI lineage: Eukaryota > Metazoa > Chordata > Ceratodontiformes > Ceratodontidae > Neoceratodus > Neoceratodus forsteri. The sequence goes on along the minus strand of CM028132.1, from coordinate 405,981,208 downwards.
GGAAGGAGAAACCTGAAAGGGCAGAGGCAAAAGGTCAGCTCCCAGGGTGGGGACTGACCAAAGGAGCGACACAAAGCCGCTAGGCCTATTCTGCTGGCATTTTTGTATGTTAGTATGATTACTACACCAACACCATGAACCATAAAACAGATGACTGCCATAACTAGGGAGGCAGTATAGAACAGTTGTTTAAGGCTCTTCTCTGCAAATCTGGAGATCTTGGTTTGAATCCCACAGCCCCCACAGAAATGTGGAGTATCTTTTTAAGAAAGTGTAAAATATGTGAAATGATTTTAAAGCAGTGCACATGCTAAATCCTACTGCCACATTCAAAACATCATACCCTACCTATTTACCACATATAAACTCAGCTATATTAAAAAAATAATTCTAAGCACTTTTTATGTTTGCTTGCACGCATGTGCAAGAAACATAGTGCCACCATACGAGAATTCTTAGGTGTGCCTCCCTACTTCCAATGCCCTGCTGCCTTTTGCAGGCGCGGCCCCACTGCGCCAATGAATGCAAGAGCTGTCTATGACAGCGTTTGCAAATGCAGCAGCGTACAGTTGAAAGAAAGGCACTGAAGCGTGTAGGCAATTTGCATTGCAGTGCAAGAGCTGTCATAGACAGACCCCCCCCCCCACAAACAAGTAACACGCTGGGAGCCCACCCACAGATTAAGAAAATGACAGTGACAGTGTTCATGAGCGGAGGTCCCAAAATGCCTGTGTGACAATCTGTTGTAAAAATCCCCAAAGTAATTACATTAAGCATTAGCAGTTTCTGCACTCTCATGACTTCACCAGTTTTTTCACGATTTTCACTGCACATTTTCAACATTGCTATTTTTTTACACCTCCCCATGAACAGTACAGCTGTCATTTTTCACATCCTGTTCGAAATGTGTTTTCGCACCTGTGGTGCAAAATGTCGTAGACACTGTGCAAAATCAGCTTTCGGCTAGCAAACTGATATTACCACTGTTCATAAGGAGGGGTCACAAAAAAACCCTGTTGAAAATTTGGAGTGAAAATACCAATGAACGCGTGAGGCGTTAGGGTTTCTGACCATAATGCCCCACCCTGTACAGACTGACAGGCATCATGGGTGTGACTTGGGATTTTCACCTGTAATGCTCATACCATTCCACCCCCACCCACACCCTGCAGCCAGTGAGAGGCATCGAGGTGTGCCTTGGACTCTTCTGCCCCAAAGTTCACCCCATTCTCCTATACTGCACCCATCTCACCGTATTTCCTGATGGAATGGGGTGAGCATAAAACCAAAGACCCCAAGGCACACCACAACACTTGTCGGTGTCTGCAGGTAGTGTGGTGAAATGGCATGGTGTGTTATATGACCCAAAGGCACACCCACCAATGCCAGCAAGCAAACATTCTGCATTGGCAAATGCCTTTTTTTTTTAACCAGGAGACACACTAAGCTGAAAGCTTGTTTACAGGTGTGACCTGGGAGCACAAGGAAGTTAAGTGATTTGCGTAGGGTCACACAGTCTGCAAGTGGGGGCTGTGGGAGTCAAACCCAGGTCTCCAGGTTTGTAGCTCAGAGCCTTAAACCACTGCCTACTTAACCGTATATAACACGGCTATTTAGTAGCTGTTGTCTTACAGAAACCCCAGTTAGCTAGTTCACAGACATGCCTGTGCAGTGGAGAACAGTACAGAACAGAACAGAAGATATTTAACCATTTACAACATGGTTACACTTATATATAATACGCACTTCTCAAACTTGAAAGAAAAAATACAGTTTACCATCAAAATCTGTATTTACCAAGTACTGTGCCCATGTTTAAAATAATTTGAAACCCCCAAAAAATGTGCCCTGACTGAAACTGCATGTTTAACTGTAAAGACAATTAAACATTGTATTTCTAAATGCATTACTAACACCAATGCTTCATGATTAAAACAGTTTCACCCCGTGACAGATTGCATTCTGGGAAGATTGCCTTAGCAAGATGCAATAAAATACCGGAAAACAGGTTTGATGGAGTGAAAGCTGACATCCTATTTCTAGTGTCCATCAGAAAGGAAAAAATATTTAAGATTTGTTTTTACGTCAGCTCTGATCAGAATACCTTTTAAAATCACATTTGATTGAATTAGACCAAATCTAACTAAAGGTAGAATTTATTTGTTAACCTTGACCTTTATTCAAGTAAATAAATTCTCTTGTAACAGTACTGAAAACTAAAACTAAAAACCTATATCTCTTGCTAGATGTTTAAGAAAACATGTGGCTCTTACTGTAAATACGAATGTGTGTCTAGGTCTCTGTCTGAGGCCCCAGGTGGCTCTGATTATCATTTTTCCAAAGGATTTTTAAGTCAGTTTGAAGGCATTAAAAAGCTTCCACTGCACAAGGCATGTCTGTGTCCCAAACTAATGTATCTTGTTATAGCATGCTAGAGCTATCTCGTGCCCCTCCCACATGAATCAGAAAAAGTTTAGGAGGAGGCGTGTGGACCTTACTCAAAAAAAAACTAATGCTGCCTCCCACTACTCAGGTTCCAGTTCTTGTACCATCCATTTAAGAAAGAAAATAGTACCCTGCAACCATTGACTAACATGAAAGTGTATTTATTTGAGGGTGGAAAACATTGCTTGGAGGAGGGTAAGGCAGAGGAGACTATTTACACCTTCAGTCAGTTCCATGGACAGAAAACATGACATCACTCCTTTTGTACATGCAGTACTCCTGTAGGCTCTGCCCACAGTCGTGAAAAAGTAACCCCCTCCCCAGCTGCTGGTGGTCGGACACTGAGCAAGGAAGAAGGAGGCTACTGAAGAATATAGGAAGTTGCTGTCCCAGAACAGGAAGGGTGAGAGTTGTAAGGAGAGGAGAGAGTAAGCATACAGAGAAACAGGAGAGGGGACACAAAATAAGACATGATAAGAATGGTGCAGTGCAATGCCTGTGGGGCGGCAGTGTTCCGGGAGACATTCTGGAGGCTGTGATGCTGCCCTATTTGTAGCCATCTCTCTGGTCTGAGGGAGGAGGTTGCCAGTCTCCAGGCTGACCTGGCTAGGATTTGTGAAACCTCCTCCCTCACCCAGGGACCACCAGGGCCAATGCCACTACCTCAGATGTTGCCAAGAAAGAGGAGAGGCTGGACCTTGGTGGGCTCAGGGAGGGAGAAGGTGGTGGAACAGAGTTGCATCCCTCCAGCTGTACCTCTCCACAATTCATATGCTCTTCTGGTGGATAGTGGTTCCTCTATGGAGGCACCTGCAGTGGAGACCAAGGAGGATGCTGGGAACCTTCACAAAGGAGATCCACTGGGAAAGGAAACAACTCCTGGTGGGGGACTCAATCATTAGGGGGTAGAAGTGGGAGGAATGGGAGAGGGAGGTAAGGTGCCTGCCTGGAGCCATGGCTTGAGGGACAGGAAGCGAATCCTCCGGATCGTGAGGACAGCTGCACGAGGGAGGGAGCTGGATGTCATTGTCCACCTAGGGACAAATGAGCTTGCTAGAAATGGGATCAGAGCAGTGCAAGAGGAGTTTGTAGAGTTGTGGAGGTGCCTTAGACAAGTAGCGCATACAGTAACTTTCTCGGAGGTGCTGCCTGTCTATGGCAAGGGTGATGCTAGGGTACTCATCACCAGGGGATTCAGTGAATGGTTTTGGCTTCATTGGGGACTGGGGAGCCACCTGGAGGGATGCAAACCAATACTGGCGCGACGGTCTGCATCTGTCCGGGGCCAGGATCCTAGGTGAGAGGTTTAAATGCTTCATTGGCAAGCATTTAAACTAGCCAAGGGGGGGAGGCATCGAAAAGGAGCAGGGAAATCCCAGCCTCCCCCAACAAAAAACGGTAATTAGTGAGGTAAACACCAAGGTAGAGAAGTCATTAGGGAGCAGGACAGAGGAAAATGTAAAAAAAGGCAAAGGCAGTAAGGATAGGGATGGGGCTAAAAGGGGTAAGGCCATCAAAAAGTGGAGGGTGATGAGTACCAATGCCCATAGTCTGTGTAATAAGCTCCTGAACTAGTGGCCTTGATGGAAGAGGGTTGCCTGGATATTGTGGCAGTCACAGAAACATGGTGCACAGAGAACCATGACTGGGATGTCAACATACCAGGATACACAATCTACAGGAGGGACAGGGAGGGTAAAAGAGGGAGGGTAGCTCTCTATGTAAAGGAAGGGATCAAACAACAGAACTAGAGAGTAAACAAGGAGCAGATGAGGCACTGTGGGTCACCCTGGAGACAGGAAATGGCACCACAATCCACATGGGGTTAGTACAGACCCCATCTCGGGGAGGAATGGACAAATAATTGATAGAAGGCATCCTTAGAATGGCAGAAAAAGGGGAGATATTGTTGATGGGGGACCTGAATATGCCAGATGTTAACTGGAGCACCTTTGCTGCAGGCACATCCAAGAGCATGGTCATTCTTGATGCCCCACAAGGGGCATGCCTCAGACAGCTAGTATTGTAACCCACTCGGGAGGGGAGCAGTCTTAGACCTGGTACTCTCAAATGGGGATGGAGAAAGAATCTCAGATTTAGAAGTGGGTAGCCATCTGGGAACAAGCGACCACCAAACAGTGTGGTTCACAATAAACACAGCCATACAATCAAGCCATACAAAAGCAAGAGTATTGGACTTTAGGAGGGCTGACTTTGGGAAAATGAGAGAGTGCCTTAGAAAAGCACTAGCAAACAGGAAAGAAGGAGGGGTGGAGGCACATTGAGGAGTAATGAAAACCGCCATCACAGAGGCAACAAGCCTTTGTGTAAAGAAAATCAACAAAACACAGCGAAGGAGGAAAAATGCTATGGTTCTCAAAAGAGGTGGCAGGGGAAGGTTAAGGAGAAAAGGATAGCATTCAGGAAATATAAGGAAACACAGAAGGGTCAGGACAGAGAACTTTATCAGTTAAAGCAGAAAGAGGCAGGGAAGGCAGTCAGAATAGCAAATGCCCAAACCGAGGAAAGGATAGCCAACTTTGTTAAGAAGGGAGATAAGACCTTTTATAGGTACATTAGGGAGCGAAGAAAGACCAAAGGAGGGATATTGAGGCTTAATAAATGGGAGGGAATGTGGGCAGAGGGTGACAGTGAAAAAGCAGGGATACTGAATGAATATTTCTGCTCAGTATTCACAAAGGAAGAGGAGGGAGGTACCTAAACCAAACAAGAGGAACACTCTGAAGACGGGGGTCGATACCAGTCCATTTACAGAAGAAAGGGTTCTGAAAGAACTAATAAAATTGAAGTTGGACAAAGCAATGGGGCCTGATGGGATTCACCCAAGAATTCTAAAAGAACTAAGGGTAGAACTAGTGACACCGCTGACTACTCTCTTTAACAAATCATGGGAGGATGGGGTGGTACCTGAGGACTGGAGGAGGGCAGATGTGATTCCTCTTCACAAAAGTGGGAGCAGGACAGAGGCAGGAAACTACAGACCAGTTAGTTTGACCTCAGTGATAGGGAAAATTATGGAGTCACTTCTGAAGGAGAGAATTGTTGAGTACCTAGAGGCCAGTGGGCACAGGACCCAAGGCAACATGTATTCACGATGGGAAGGTCGTGTCAGACGAATCTAGTGGATTTCTTTGACTGGGTGACCAGAGTAGTGGACCAGGGAGGGGCTGTGGACATGGCCTACCTAGATTTTAGCAAGGCATTTGATACAGTCCCACACAAAAGATTAGTACTCAAGTTAGCCAGCCTTGGAGTGGGTCCCAAGGTGGTAGCCTGGATAAAAAAAAATGGCTAGAGAACAGGACGCAAAGGGTAGTAGTAAATGGAGTCCACAGTGAAGAAAGGAGGGTTACTAGCGGGGTACCGCAGGGTTCAGTACTGGGACCGGTCCTTTTTAATGTCTTTATAAGTGACATTGTAGAGGAACTGGAAGGAAAAGTATGTCTCTTTGCAGACGACACAAAGATCTGCAACAGGGTTGATACACAAGATGGAGTGGAAAGGATGAGAAGGGACTTGGCAAGGTTGGTGGAATGGTCAAATGTATGGCAGCTCAGATTCAGTGTAAAGAAGTGCAAGGTAATGCACCTGGGAAACAAAAACCCAGGGGAAGAGTGCATAATGGGGGGTGAGATACTGACAACAGTAAAAATGGAAAGGGACCTGGGGGTAATTATATCAGATGACCTAAAGGTGGGCAAGCAATGTGAGAAGGCAGTAAGGAAGGCTGGGGGGATACTTGGATGCATAGAGAGAGGCATCAATAGCAGAAAAGAAAAGTGGATGTTGTTATCCCTTTGTACAGACAGTTGGTGAGACCCCATCTGGAGTACTGTGTGTAGTTCTGGAGACCCCATCTCCGCAAAGACATAGAGTGGAGGCTGTCCAGAGGAGGGCAACCAAAATGGTGCAGGCTCTGCACCAGAAGACATACGAAGAAAGACTAAAGGAAGTTAATATGTATACCCTTGAGGAAAGAAGGGAGAGAGGGGACATGATAGAAACTTTCAAGTACCTCAAGGGAATCAACAAAGTCCAAGAGGGTAGCATCTTTCAGAAAAAGAGATGTGTAAGAACAAGGGGGCGCAATTTGAAAATAGAGGGGGGACGGCTCAGAGGTAATGTGAGGAAGTATTTTTTTCACGGAGAGGGTTGTAGATGCATGGAACAGCCTCCCTGAGGAGGCCGTGGAGTCAAGAACAGTGGGGGAATTCAAGAATGCATGGGACAGACATAAGGCAGTCCTAGTGGGGGGTTTTATTTTTTAATGTAGTTATTTAGCCAGGTGAGACACACTAAGCTGAAAGCTTTTTTACAGGTGCAACCTGGGAGCACAGGGAAGTTAAGTAACTTGCTCAGGGTCACACAGTATGCAAGTGGAAGCTGTGGGATTCAAACCCAGGTCTGGTCTGCTGGATATCACCAGATTTGCAGCTCAGAGCCTCAAACCACTGTGCTATACTATCTCCCTAAGAGGTAGGAGGAAGTAAGCTGTTGGTTAACTAGGATCCGCAGCTTATCTGTTAGGTAGGAAAATGGGCAGACTAGGTGGGCCAAGCGGTCCTTATCTGCCGTCAAATTCTATGTTTCCAACTTTGTCAGTACCTTGTAATATATGAAAGACAGAGATTATATTGCCCCTGAAAGTGGGCTTGGTTTCCAGTGGGCTTACCCAGTTACCAAAAACCAAATAATTACATATTCTCCAGGGTGAATATAATAATGGCCTCCAGTCTGTCCTCACAGCTTTTATACTCCATACCCCTTATCATTTTGGTGATCCTGGATTGTACTGTCTCGACTGCCTCAATGTCCTATTAGTATTGGAAAGCACAGAACTGCATGCAGCACTTGAGACATACATAGACATACAAATATTCTCTTAGCTTCTTCTGTAAAGCTGTTTTAAGAGAAAGTTATCAGCATGGCTGTGGAGACCCTCTCGATGGGCCACAGCCTTCTTTTTGTCTTGCGCCTAGTAACTCAGTTATAACAACATTTTTGTACCTAAAAGTGCCCAATTTGCTGACCCGCTGGGCGCGACAGTTGGATTTCGCTTGCGATGTGCGGCGACCTGGGTTGAGAGCGGACCCAGGCCGGCGAAAAAGGCTGGCCAGGGGGAAGGATTGAGTGTCTGGACGACTGCTCTCCTTCTCCCGGAGAAGAAGTATAGTATTCGGCGCCACGGACACCCAGCGGTGGCTGGGTGTACCATCACGCTGGTACCACAACTAGGCTCAAGTGAGCGGACGCTGGCTGTCATTGCATGTCTCTGCCCCTGCATAATCGGGAGAAAATAACACACCGCGGCCGCCTAGATGAAGCCCGCCTCAGCTGTTAGCCTCCGGGGCCCCGCCGACCTATCCGTAGTTGTGGCACTTTTGAGGAAGGGGTGCCACACCCTGCCCTGGGGGGCAAGCCAGGGGATATCAAAGGGGCACGTCTGATGTGGAGGTGGGAGCGATGGTCCGTGACCGGGCGGAGGTTCCGGGCGGCCGGCAGCAACAAAGCATAATCAACTTTTTATATATCTATAATCATCATAAGCTCAGCATATTCACATTAGGCAATTTATGAAGTCCAAAGCTAGTCTGTACATCCAACTGTCGTAACTTGTCTCCAGGTGTCTCAGATTCTTGTATCCTCTTCTCGGGGGTCCGGACGCGTGAAACTCAACACCCCTCATATTTTTCCAACTGCTGTGCCCAATGTGAGTTTGGGTGCTGAACCAACCCAACCCCCATTTTATTTCATTCTTCTTTTCCCTCCAAATTCCTTCTGTTACCTTCATGTCCAGGTGCCTGACCCCAGCCCATGCTTGTTTCCCACCCACACCCTTTCCCCCAATCTTACCCCCCACAACCCTTCCACTAGCCCATCTCCAGCCTCACGATGGAAGATGGCTCCTCCTCCTTCTCACTCCCATCTTATTTCCCATTCCTCAATACTATCACCTAACTGCAACACAAATGCTGACATGCCCACTGTAGATAAGTGTACCCCATCTGGCCTGTAGAAACCTGGATTAGTAAAAGAAATATCATTATACATGATGTATGACCCCCCCTTAGCTGTCTATGCTACAACCTGGCTGTTTACTCTCTTTCTAGCCCTTTCCAGCCCCTTGATATCCCTAGCATGTCGCTAAACCATCCTGGATATTATCTCAGACCATGCTATCCCGACCTGTGGCCACCATTGTTTTATAACCTGGTTGTGGCCATTTTAGCTTCTGTTCCTCCAAAGTCGGGATGATTTGTGCCCATTTCATGCCCCGGACCCCTTTCCAGTATAGTCTAATTTTGTCTGGGTCCTGCCCTAGCTACTTTCCTCCTGGATGAATAGCAGCCCACTTCTCTGCCCAATAAATGTATGCGTGCCCAATGATCCACACATGTCTGATCCTTCTCTGCCCTGTTCGGGATAAAATCAACATGTTACAGCATCTTCCTCACATATCTTTTATAGCAATTCGATTTCCATCTTCCAGCCTTCCTCACTTCCTCATCCAATCCCCCTTTTGCTGCCAAGTCAGATGCAGCGCCTATTCGGAATGAGTGGGATGAATACTGGTTTGGATCTTCCCCTAAATGTGCCGTACCCTTTTTTAAAACTCACGTCACCTGATAGCACGTGACAGGCTTCCCATCCTTATGCACAAAAAACTGTTTTCCCCCCTTCGGCCTGATTTCCCTATAATCCCATAGAGAAACCACTGGGCATATCTTTTTCCCCTTCTGTTTGTCCAGTATGATTTCCACCCCTGTTCCCCTCTGGTCCGTCTTCGATTGCCTCATCCAGGTCACCACCTCTCTCGCCCAGTGCAATTCGTCCCCCCATAAACCTCCTTCTCCATCTCTCATGCTGCCCACCACCACTTCTCTTACCCTCAAGGCTCCTTTTGCCATAACAGTAAAAATGGCTTTAAAGAGACAGGCCTCGTACTCAGATGTACAAATCTGTCCCAAAACACCCAATAACTCCTGGAGTATCCCTCCTGCTACTGGTTTCCTAGTATCACCCAGCCCTCCTCTAATCCTCTGCCATCCCATCAACATATGGCATACCACCTTAAATTTATTTGGTTCTGCACATCGTTTCATACTGCAAGCCCACCCTATCCCTGCTACCTGTATCCCATTGTCCCACTTGCCACCCCCGCTTTCCATTTCTGTACCATGTATTTTGCCATCTGATCTTGTGAAACTGGCTCACTTACCTTGAACCCTTCCCACTCTCGAAACTCCTGGAATGCACCCCCACACCCCCTCATACACTCTTAGTGTGTTCCCAGACAAGGAGCTCCTATGTAGCAGTCGGGCTCCTTCCAGTCAATTTCCCACACTTGTGCTGTTACCTATGTTTTCTGTGCAGCCACTTGTGGCGCCACGGACCTGAACCTGTCCAACTGCAAACAGGAAAGGCTGTCAGCAATGTCATTATTAATCCACTCAATATACTTAGCTTTAAATGATAGGTTTAACCTCAGCCCCCACAACACCAACTGTTGCAGTACCCTATTCACTGGTTCAGAGTATCCTCCCTGCCTGTTTATGACCTCCACTACCACTTTGTTGTCGCACCAGAAGATGATCCCCCTATTCCTCAGCTGGTCACCCCGAGTCAATACCACCACCCATATCGGGAATATCTCTAAGAATGTGATATCCTTCAGTAATCCCCTCTCCCTCCATGCTTCTGGCTATGCCTCAGCAATCCACATCTACCTAAAATATGCCCCCATCCCAACTGAACCCGCTGTGTCTGTATACAATTCCAGGTCATTATTCCCCAGTCACTCATCTTGCCAGAAAGTGACTCCCTTGTATCCTTTGAGGAACTGACACCACACCTCCATGTCCTGCCGAATTCCCTTTGTTATGTCTACCCAATGATGTGGTAGCTTTGCTCTCCCATCAGCCTGGCTAATCTCCTGGTGAATGCCCTACTAGGCCACTGCCCCACATGCAAAGTTCAGGTGCCCAGAAGCTGCTGTACTGTCCCTAACGTCACTCTCCTCCTGCTTCTGACTTCCTTCAGTAGTTCCCTCAATCTTGCTACCTTATCCTGAGGCAACCTAAATACCTGCCTCTCTGTGTCCACCTCGATCCCTAGAAATTCCAACTTCCTTGCTGGCCCTCCATCTTTCCCTCAGCTAACGGTACCCCCATAGTTCCACACATATCATTAAAATCCTTGAGCATCCTATTAGCCGCCTCCCGGCTTCTTCCTATTAATAGGAAATCATCCAAATAGTGCATTACTGCCTTATGACCATACCTTTCCTTTAATACCCACTGCATCCATGAACTGAATGCTTCAAACTTAGCGCGTGCTGTTGAACAGCCCATAGGCATTGCCTTATCAAAATAGTAGTACCCTTGGAAGCAAAATCCCAACAGGTCCCAATCTTCCTGCTCACCAGTAGCAGCCGAAAAGCTGACTCAGTGTCAGTTGCCAACCATGCCCCTTCCACTGCTTTAATCAGCTCCACCGCATGTTCCAAAGTCACGTATGACACTGCACAACACTCCCTGGAATGTGATCATTCACCGATGCTCCCTCTAGATATGACAGATGATGGATTAACCTATACTCTCCTTGCTGCTTCTTGGCACGATCCCTAATGGTGAAACCCTGAAATGGAGAAAAGGCGCTGTGAAATGGTCCTCTATCCTTCCAGCCTTCAACTCCTTCCGGATTTTCTTGTCCACAATGTCCATATTATCCTTATAGACTCCAAATTCTTAGCTCTCATGCTTAATCTAGCACCCTGGTAATCCAAACTGAAACCATTTGGAAACCCTCTGACAACATCCTGCCTGCTACTGCATCGGGTACCCTTTAGTCCATTCCTTACCATCCCTGCATTGACTGGCGTTCTGGTCAGCCAAAACTTCCCTCCACCCTTTCATTCCCACCTCAATGATTCCCATTGTACCCTGCACCGAAACCTCTCCTCCTGGAACCCTATCCTCTCCCACCTGAAATGTACCTCTTTGCCCCCGAAAGTTCCTCGAAGGTCTGCCCCCAGCATTCTGTGTGCCTGACTGGTGGCCCATCATTCCGCAACAGGACACTGGATGGTGCCCTGCACACTTGGAACATATGTATCTAAACTTACAATTCGTCCAAGTGCATGACACCTTATTGTATTCCCAGCACATCTTAACTGGCTGATTGCCTCCCCCTGGCCTAAACCCCTCACTGAGTTCCACCTCAGGTCACCCCAAGCCGCCATTTTCTGCCTAAATGCTTCATCATACTTAAAGCCAACCGAAACCTAGCTTTGTCTTATATGCATCTTTTATGATGGCTGAGTAGGTAAGTAGCAGAATGGCTAGTCCCGGCTTCTTCTCCAACAGGATGGCACTGAATACCGTGAAACCTGCTTGCCATGTATCAGTGTTCTTTTCTCCCACTATCGCTAAATCCACGGCCATCTCTGACTTTGCCACCATTTCTTTCTGCTCATACCTCTTTGCTGTCTCCTTGTCCACCAATGAGAAAATATCCACATACTCTCCCTTCCATATCTTCTCTTTGATGGTTTGGGGTACATGATCCCCTAAAGTCATGTCTGGCACTCCGTCATTACCTACCCTGATATCCTTGGTGCCTCCCCCCCCCTTCTCCCCTTAATTCCTCGAATGTCTTCTCCATCTATTCTAAACCCTTCTCGCCCATATCTCCTAGCATACCTGCCAAGAACTCCGTCAGATCACCCTCTTGGTGCTGCTCAACTCTTTCCTTACCATTTCTGCCCTCCTCTTCCTCTGGCTCCAACACTGGCTCCTACTCCGTCACCTCTTGCAGTGGCCTCTTCCCTGCCGGGCTTTTTCTTGCTTCACCAACAGGCAACTTCCTCTTCCCTGCAGCTTCGTCCACTTCCTTCTGTTTCGCCGTCTCCCGCAGTTCATTTGCCTTATCCATCAACCCCTTTGCTGACACCTTTTTTTGCTTTTGCACATGCTGCTTCTTCCTCTGCCTCCTTTTTCTTCGCCATCTCCAACATCTTGTTCGCCTTCAGTATCATTTCTGCTGCCTGCTCCATCATCTGAGCATTTGTGATTTCTCCAGTAGCCGCCATCCTGCTAATTTTAAACTTGTAGGAAAATAAAACAAAACAGACTTGGTCAGCTTCTACCAATAACCTAATTGCTCCGCCAACCTCATGCTTTCCTTCTACTGTATCCCACGCCGGCAGACTCGTCATCTGGGAAACCGTGATTAACTCAGTACCTCTGGGAGTCTGATGGCCGCAGCCCCCCACAATCCATCCTTCAATCTGTGTCAGTGCTGGCCATTTTATATGCTTTTATTTATCTTATTTCATCATTTTTTTTTTTAACTGCTTCCTCACCAATGACTTCCTGTGCATATCTCTCCAAATACAGCCACCTTTGGAGTGCATCCTGCCAATCACCTTTCCATTGATAATTGAAAACTACTGTGAGAAAAAACAAAGATTCCTATCTATGCCCTTTGTGATCCTCATTCTTCTTATCAAAAATTTGTGTCCATAACCTTCCAGCATAAAAATCCCTTTTCCCATGCAGAAAAACAGCCATCTGAAACCTCTTGCAGTCCCCTGCATCCAACTACCAGTTGTATGCTCCGGTCCCCTTCCCCCCAATGTCCTAGTGCCTCAGCGACACTGTGTGGCTTAAATATCACAAAGATGGCGCTGCCTCTATCATGAGATGTGTCTTGCTAGCAGGTGCCACCAGAAAGCGAATCCCAGAAACTCCCCAAGTGCCTCTGGCCTAGCTTTTTGGAGAAACACCATCATTGGTATTTCCTGGCCCTCCTGCACTGCCAAGCCTGTTTCTGCTCTCTCAAAGTACTGCCTGCTTTCACTGTCCTCCAGAACCGCCATGCCACATTTTCCTTTCTGGAATACCCCAAACCTCTTTCCCGGCCATTCTTAGGCCCTTCCCAATGTCCCACCCGATGAATCACTGCCTGCAAACTTAGCGGGAGTGTCTCGCCAGCTTTGTCTCTTTGTTGCTTCCGCATCACCACTTTTCGTGATCATGCTCGCACCCGCTGGGCCTCCTCCATTTTCAGGACCCGACCGAAACTGGAGCTTAACCTGCCTTGCCTCCACCAGCTCACCTCTGGACCAACCAACAACAGGTACTGTGTTTCTCTTTGGGGGATCGTTTAATATTTGCGAAAAACAAAACTGCACCACCATATATTTGTTGATCATAACATCCAAAACCTACAGCAATACAGCATCTGTTTCCAAACCTGCCCCATTGAACACACACACATATATATACAGTATATACACGTGTATATATATATATATATATATATATATACACACACACTTAAATAAGAAAAACTAAACCAATTCTTTAAGCTGCCTGCTGGCTCCTAGGCCCCAAGCCTGACCTTCCCACATGGCCTGCCCCTTTGGTTTACTCATTTTCCATACCAATTGCTCTCTTCCTCTTTCACAGCTTAACTGCCAAGAACTCTTTTAAAATTACTTAGAAGAGTCCTAATCCCACCATTATATTCTCTTCCTGTCCCCGTCCTAACCCCTCTAATACCTCTACCTTACTTTTCCAAGTTCTTTTCTAAACCCTGCCATTGAATGTGCCGAGATCCTGCAAATCCAAAAATGCCAGTAAAAGAACAGTGAGCTTAGCCTTCCAACTCTTCTTATACCACCCGAAGCCACCCCCCCAGCTCTTCTCCAGGCCAGTCCCAACTCTTCACGTTTACCTTATCATTTTACCCTCCAGGTGACCTCATGGCCGCCCCCCTACACCTGTGCTGCCTATCCCTCCCCTTCCAGCCCCACACCGCATTTGTAGTTGTGGAATTCAAACCCAGGTCTGTTGGGTTTTGTGGTTCATAGATAGGTGCTCTAACTTCTAGGCTATACTGCCTTCATTATTATTATCAACATATACTAACTAATGTATTGGTGACAATAGGATAATTACTCTATTAAGAACCATTTTAATATAAAACACAAACAGCCGCCAATTTTGTTCTGTTGTGCGTGATACAAGTTTACACACCTGAGGTGTGCTTTGTCACATAAACCATGAGAGTGAAGCAAAAAACATGGTTGGTATAGTAACGATGTGTAAAACAAAAACGGTCACAGTCACATATATTTCATTTGATTTACTATCCATTTGGGTTGGACGTCAAAGCACAAGAAAGCTAACAGATGCAGTCATAGCTGTTTTCAGTTAGTGTGACTGTGTAATGGCTTCTTGTGAGGGTGATTGATCTGCTGTGGCTTTCTGTGTATCAACCTGTGCTGTTACACCAGGTTGATACAGAAAATATAGGGTCCGAGTGGAGTGATACTGCTCCATGCACCCTGAACCGCGGGCTGTCCCGATCCTGGCCTGTCTCCCCGTGACACTCACATCCAGATGTCGCGGAAGAAGCTTTAGGTCAGAGTGTGGTCGGGGTTTCACCTTGCCTGCCAACCTCTCAGTTTCTGTTTTTCTCCTCCCTATTGCTGACGTGCACTTGGAGGCATGCGAACACTGTGGAATCATGCAGCACCCTCCCTTCACGGGAGTCCCCGACCCTTTGTGCCCTCGGGCCTCCACCTGGGGGCAGTCATTCGGTGGACTGCCAACGCACCCTCCCCAGGAGAGGAGAGCTGTCCTCCGCATACTCGATCTTTTCTGTTCCCGGCCGGACCCCAGCAACCCGCGTTCACCACCGAGCATGGGTTGCCAGTGTGGCAGGAGGTAAGGCGCAGTGCCTCAGCCCTCCACGCTACTGGGCTGGCTAGATACTACCCACCTGTGTCCATACCTCTCAACCTTTCTTTACCGAAATGTGTGACAGATGACCAAAAAGTGTGACGTCTCTTCAACAGTTTAACGTTGTGGTTGTCCAGCAGGCATTTAAATAATAAAAGTTGGTTGTCCGGACAGTTTTTTCTGTTGTCCCAGGCTGCTGGGCAATAGGATTTTTCCCAGCCTACTTTCATTCTGTTCTCCATTCTTGTGCTCACCCCATCACCCACTACCAACCACATGCTGCCTGGTCATAAACTGTACTCTTGCCCCCACTCCCTCACACACACGCACACACTTGCTCTGTCTGGCCCATTGCCACAACCTGATGTATTAATGAGGTGGGTCCAGGGAAGGATGGTGCCTGTATCTGTGGTGTTTGTGGGGGCAGAGCATCTGTGCAGGCCTGTGTCACTGAGAGGGCATGTGGAGGCTCTTGAGAGTGACAGTGTGCACCATCTTTGTCTAACTACACAACAAACACTGTATTGACAAGCAGGACTCTTGAAAATGAGATACTACCATCTCAGCTGGATTATCCTGGGTAAATATGTTGCAAAGCTGTGTAAAACAGGACCCTGCAGCAGAACCCCTGAAAAGGAGATGTTGCATCTAAAATGATCTATCCTAGAAAAGTACATTATGAAAGCAGGACCACACTAAAATGAGATACTGCATATCATCTCTACTATATGGTAAATACAGTATAAAACTATGTAAAATCAGGTCCCCATTGCAAATGATGTATTACATCTCATCTGGTCTGTCTTGGGTTAATATACAGTCAAACTGTGTACAAGCAGGACCTAGTACAGCAGCAGTGCATGTGGGGAACATTTGGGATTGACACATGCTTACATACGAACATTCGAAGAAGCTAGCAGAAGAAGGCCATTTGGTCTATCAAGTCTGCTTGTATTGCAGGGTCCACAGCTTGAGCTAATGTCCCTGCTCCCCCTCTCCACTCCCCCTATCCTTCTTACCTATGATCCTTACTTTCCCCCTATGCCTATCCCAGCCTCTCTTAAAGCTGCCCACTGTCTTCAATGAGATTACCTCTTCCGGCAGTGCATTCCAAGTGTCCACCACCATCTCTGTGAGGAAGTGCTTCCTGACCTCCATCCTAAACCTCCCACCCTCCAGCTTAAGACTGTGCCTCTTAGTGTTATGATGGCCACTCAGCTTAAAGAGACTTTCCTTATCAATCTTATTTATCCCTTTCAAGTACTTGAAGGTCCCAATCATTTTCGTCCCCCCCCCCCCACCCCGTCTTCCAGGGAGTACATGTTCAGTGTCCTCCACCTCTCCTCATGTGCCTTACCCTACCGCTATCATCTTTGTAGCCCTTCTCTGGACCTTCTCCAGCAGGTTAATGTCCTCTTTGAGGTGTGAACACCAGTACTGAACTCCATACTCTAGATGCAGCCTTACCATTGACCTGTACAAGGGCAGTATAACCTCCACTCTCCTACTACTGAGCCCCCTAGATATGCATCCCAGCATCTTGTTTGCATTTGCTGTTGCTTTCTTGCACTGCATGGAGTGCTTCAGGTCACTACTGATCATCACTCGCAGGTCCTTCTCCTTCTCTGATGCAGATACTCGGACTCCACCCAGGTAGTACTCTGGCTTGTTATGGATAGGGACCACAGTGGCATCTCTCCATTCATTTGGCACCTCCCTTGTAATCCGTGATTTGTTAAAAAGTGCTGATACTGGCCCACATAATCCTACAGGCAATTCCTTTAGTGTTCTAGGATGTATCTCATTTGGTCCAGCAGACTTATTCTGATCAAGCTCCCTTCTTGATTATGCAGTAGTTGTGTTGCGATTGTGTGGTTTCCTATGGGCACTTTACACCTCCCTGTCTATGTCAGGCAGAATTAAATTTTTTTATGAGAACTAATGGCCTCAATTCTGGTTGCCCTCCGCTTCATTTGCCCACTGCACTTTCTGGTGGTCTAAAACTGAGATCTTTTGGGACTTTGGTTTGTGAGGGAGTGGGGTTGATTGTGAAAATATAAGGGAAGAACAAGACGGAGTACTGTTGCAAGTAAAAGTAAATTAAGGCTAATTAGCAAGTTTAGTACGTTTGCGGTGTGAGCAGAGAACATTTTTATGGGAGTGGGTTTTGAGAGGTGTGACACTGTCAGTCCAATGAAGAACAGTCTGCAAGGGGCACATCCGTGCCACACCAATCATCAGCCAGGCTGATCCAGTGGTGGCTCTACTCCAGGGCCAGCCAGGGCATGTGCCCTGGTAAAAAAAAAAATGCTGTGCCCCAGTTAGTGCACCATATGGTGCAGAGCTTCCCCCATAGTAATAATATATCAGTGCCCTGGCTGCCATCTGTTGTGCCCCAGCTGTGCCTTGGTAACCATTTGTGGCTAGAGCCGCTACTGAACTGATCATGGCACTGTTCTGATCTCGTTGGGCAGAAATGTTGTGTATATCAAAAGAAAGAGCTGACCCAATCATAGGGTGGCTCTTTCCTTTGATTTGCATGACACCGCCCAGCAAACAGCTGATCGGTCTCTTGATCAGCCTGCCTCACGTCACCCACTTTCAGTTTGCTTGCCTTTAAATACATGCTGCAAAGTACATGCAGCAGAGAGTGGACCTTGCAGCGCTAATAATTTTGCCCACCCTGTTGATTTCAACAAGGAAGGTGAAAATGTGGAAGGTTCCACCCTAAACTAACATTACCAAAGAATTAACACCCTTGTTGACAGACACTGGACCTGCATGCTTTACCCAGATGTGTGACAGCCCCTGTGAACTATGGAAAGAAAGTGGCACACTTATGGCAGTGTACCCACGCCTGAGAGAAGAGTGTCTGCTCTGTAAGCTCAACAGGCAGGATTAATAATAATGATAATAATAATAAACTTTATTTGTTCACGCCTTTCTTAAACCAAGGTGCATTACAATAAATTACAGATAAAAACATTCTAAAACCATATAATACTTCATATAACTAAAATTAACAGTAGGGCAATTAATAGGCATCAGCATTCTCTAAAATGCCTTGTTCCATAAAAAGACTTTAGGCCTTTTAAAAGCCCTCCACTGTCATGCACTCTGAATCAACGTGGTAGAGAATTCCAGAGGATGGGTGCCAAACATAAAAGCTCGGGCATCAGAGGATTTTAAAATAACCCCTTGGGATTCTAGCAACCCCTCGCTGGTGGAGCCGGAGGACGCGGGTCAGTAAGGCACTAGGAGCTCTTTCAGGTAGTCAGGGCCCAACCCGCAGGGCTTTATAAGTCAGAAGACCGACTTTAAAGGTGATCCGCCACTGAATCGGCAGCCAGTGCAGATCTCGGAGCACCGTGTGATATGAGAGAACGAGAAGTCCCTCATACAACCGGGCTGCCGAAGTTTCGTACTAGCTGCAAGCAGCGGATATCAACCCCACAGCCCAAAGTAAAGGAATTGCAGTAGTCCAGACGCGAGGTCACAAAGGCGTGATCAGGTAGGTCGGATGGAACAAGGTGCTTGATCCTGGCGATGTTCCTAAGATGGTAGAAGGATGTCTTAACGACCGCTGATACTTCAAGCATGCAATGTCAGCTGATCGTCCAGAATCACCCCAGATCTCGCACCTGCTCAGAGGTCGGGAGCGCCGAGATCTCCCAAGAATAAACTGGAGGCTTGACATCCCCGGAACCCTCAATCCGTGGCCGGGATCCACAACCAACACCTCCGTCTTCCCAGAGTTCAACTTCAACCAGCTGGACCTCATCCAATCCTGGATCTCCTGAGACAGCTGTTAAAACACTGAGAGAGCTCTATTCTGGTCAGGTACAAAGATAGATAGAGCTGGGTATCATCGGCATAACAATGAAACTCCAGCCATATCTTCTTACAATGTCTCCGAGGGAAGCATGTACACGCGAAACAACATGGGCGAAGCACAGAGCTCTGAGGCACCCCATAGGTCAGAGCAGTAGGCTCAGAGGAAAAACTCGATACCACCCTCTGAGTTCTACCTGTGAGGAAGGAAGTAAACCATCTGAGGACCAAACCTGAAAGCCCACAGATGTGTCTCAGGCGCCAGGCAACACCCATGGTCTACGGTGTCAAATGCTGCTGACAGGTCCAGAAGGACCAAAATGGACCATTTTTCTGGTCTCGCCATCAAGAGATCATTGAGGACCCAACCAGCGCAGTCTCTGTGCTGTGTCTCTACGAAAACCTGATTGAAGAGGATCGAGATATTATGGATGGTAAGATGGTTGTCTAACTGGCTGCCACCACTTTCTCGATTACCTTCCCAACAAAGGGAGGGTTCGAGATAGGTCTGTAGTTGCCAGGGAGTCGGGGTCCAAAGATGCCTTTTCAACACTGGTGTCACTACCGCCTCCTTCAGGGACCGGGGATATTCACTAGTGTCCAAGGAGCACCCGACTATCCTGGCAAGAACCGGGAAGATGACCTCCCCACAGCCCACAATCAGGCCTGTGAGACCCGGGTCTAAACTACAGCTTGTGCGCATACCCTGGACAACCTCATATATCCTCGATTTCCGGCCTTGTGAAGGAACTCCAGGTGGACAGTGTGCTTGCAACCATAGGCTGGGCTATCGCAACTCACATGGAGGGCGGCACAAATCTCCGCCCTGATGTCGGCCACCTTATCGGCAAAAGAATCGAGCAAGCTCCTCACACTGTAACTGTGAAAAGTTGATCTGACCTGCAGACAGGCTGGGTCTGCACAGCCTGTCTACAGTCTCGGAAGAGCTGGGCTGGTCGATTCTGAGCAGCAGCAATTTCTCCGGACAGGAATACTGCCTTCTTATGAGTAATTGCTGACTGGTAGAGTTTGTAATGCTCTAGAAGTCTAAGATGGTCGGCATCAGAGCGGACTTCGCCAACCTCTCTCCAACCTGCGACCAAGTCTCCGCAACTCCCTCAAATCCTGATCAAACCATGGGGATCGAGGGCGGAGGGAGAGAGGTCGCACACGGTTGGGAGCAATTAAAATCCAAAGCAAAGGTGACAGTCTTATTATAGGCTTGCACCATTTCTTCCGGATTTAAGCTCAACCCAGGAAATTCTGATAGGTCAAGAACCGCAGTTAGACCAGTGGGCGTAACATCCCATAAAGGGCGGTACTTGACCATCTCCACTGGGGTAGGCTCGAGAGGTGCCAAAATTGAACTCCTCGCAGTGTAGTGGTCGGACCAACCGACTGGTTCCACCCCCCACCGGAGGCTCCAACCCCAGCAGGAAGACCAGATCGAGTGAGTGCCGTATTATGAGTGGCAGAGGTAACTACCAGTGAGAGGTCCAATGAACACATCAATTGGAGGAAGTGCTGACCAAACGGCGAGAGTTCATCATCGATCCAGGCATTGAAATCACCCAGCACCATCAACCTGGGCGACTCAAATACCTGGTCGATGACGAAGTCCGCCACTTCCTTTAAGAATGTTTTCTCATCACCGGATGGACGATAGACGAGAACCATTCTATAACCTCCACCTGCTACCACGACACTCTCAAAGGATCTGGTCTCCTCCACTGGAACACTAGTGAGGTCCAATTCGGTCTTGAAACAGACCGCAACCCCCCCACCCCTGCGATCCAATCTCGGGCGGTGAATCACCGAATACTCGGCCGGAATTGCTGCCTCAAAAACTGGGCCTGCATTACTATCCAACCAGGTTTCGGTGATGCAAGTCAGGTCCATTGTACCTACCAAGTCCGCAATAATGGCAGTCTTGTTCACAACGGACCTGGCATTGCACAACACCGCCCGAGTTGGATAGGACTCCTGGGAAGCCCCAACCACCTGCCCACCATTAACAGAGAGGGTGGTGCTCTTGGGTATGGGGACCAACCAGGAAGGACCCCGGTCGTCGCTCCATTTCGCCCCAGGGCGTCTTCTGGACTTAACCAGCCGAACGCGAACAACCCCTTCCTTCATCCCCAGCTGTTCACACCTCCCCACCCTCCGAATCCCACCACGTGCAATTCCCAATGCCCTACAGCATTGGTATACAGGGAAGGACAAGGGGGGGGGGCAAAGAAAGGACGGAGGGCATGAAGAGCGGCGGATGAATGGTGCATGCCGGGGGGGGGGGTGGGGGGGTGCGACGAGAATAACTATCATCATCCATAAACAGCAGGCCAAAACCAGGAATCTCAAAACTCCCGAGAAATCCCAATAAAATAAGATAATAAACTTAAAAATGCATTAACTTAAACTAAATAAACTAAACTATCAAATTATCCAAATAAACATACAATAAAAGATAAATACTAAACAACAATCAGTTCAATTAAATATATAAAATCAGTCTTTTGAAGCAGTGGAGCTCCCACCATCCACAGCAAGGATATCCGAATATAGAGGCCTGAACTCTCACTCCATGCATCCAAAAATAAAAGAAAATCAAAAATACAGAAAAAGAACCCCACCCCAATTCACCCCCACGGAGCTGTCACCACTCAGGGAGGGACAGTACAGGCAGAAAAGATTCCAAAATAGTGGCATAAGGTCAGCAAGTCCTGGAAAGATTAATCCAAATAGCAAAATCCATAATCCCACAAAGGCTCTCACCACCAGGATGAAATCACGGGTCCTGCTGTAGGAACCACATCGCAATACCTCCTCCTCTGGAACAATTCCAAGGCCACAGAGCAAATCCAAGGCTTTCAAGTTCGGACCATAAAGAAAGGGATTAAAAGCCACAGACAGATTCAGGTACTCACCCTGTGAACACCGCCTACAAACGGACTCCATCACCCCAGGTCGGGCTCTCCAGCCGACCGAGCGGTCAGAAGAGCCAGGAATGCTGCTGCCAAATAGCAGCAACCACCCGGCCCACCACCTTCTAAGGGCAGATATCCAACACGGCAGACCACAAAATCTGGCAGAAAGCCTCTAAGATTCCCCTGATTTGATTCCAGAGTTCTTTTGCAGACACTTTGGGGATGTGCTGTGTTGCAGAAAAAATAAAGAGGCATCTCAGATTGCTACAGCTGTTTCAGTGAAGTGCATGTCAGTGCCGCCAGCAGCAGGTCAGTGCACAAGGCCACATTATCCATTGAAGGGGGACAGTCAGTGGATTATGTCATGGTCACGCTGTGTTGTATGATTCACACTCCCTTCCTCCTCTCGACCCTTGCATACACATGGTGATGGCTGGTTACTAAACATTTTTTAAGTGGGATAGACGCAGACAAGTTTGTTTTGATTATGTTGAGCCCACTGTAACAGTTGCAAGTAGTAAATTTAAAAGCGCAGCATTTGTTGTATTGAATGGCCAAGCACGAGACCCATTAGGAGGTGGAGGGGGCAAAGTGCTAGTGATGGGCAGGACCGAATATTGTGGTGCAGGGATAAGGAAATGTACCAGCTTGCATCTAGAAAAGTCACCCGTATGGTGAGGGGAGCAAAGTCCAGTAAAGAGCACCGGCTGGCACAGGGGATACATGGAGGGGAAAAGGGGTTCTTCCGGTACATTGGGGAGCGGAGAAAAACTAAGGGCCATCTCAGCAGATTGAGATCAGAAGGAGGGTGGGTGGAAGAGGCGAGGGACCAGGCAGAGGTATTTAACGAGTACTTTGCCTCTGTGTTCACTAGGAGGGGATGGGATATCTACAAAGCAAGGCACAAAGGGGATAGAAGCGTGCAGGGAGGGATCAGGGAGCAACAGAAATGGAGCAAAGGGAGGAAAGGTACCCCAGGGTGTCACATCTGGATAAGGATAAAAGACCAGTAAAGTGGAGGACGGATGATGCCATCCCCACCAAAGGGTGTGGTTTGCCCTCAAGGCCCTAAAGAAAGACAAATCTCCTGGGCCGGATGGCATTCATCCGAGAGTACTATGGGAATTGGCGGACATACTGGCTGCACCCCTGGCGGAGCTTTTCAACAGGTCACTTGAGACAGGGAGGGTACCTAGGGATTGACGAGAGGCACATGTGGTACCAATCCATAAAGGGGGGTCAAGGAAGTACCAGGAAACTATAGACCCATCAGTTTAACCTCGGTGGTGGGAAAATTAATGAGAGTATACTAAAGGAACAATTGGGGTTTACTTGGGGAGGTGGGAGGTCTGGATAGTCGGCAGCATGGGTTTGTGCCAGGTAGATCATGTCAAACCAACCTTGTGGAGTTCTATGAATGGGTAACATCAGAACTGGACAGGGGTAAGCCTGTGGATGTATTATTCTTGGACTTCAGCAGGCGTTGACTCTGTCCCACAATGGTCTGGTGGAGAAACTGATGGGGTTAGGAGTAGGCCTTTGATGGTCAGATGGATTGAAAACTGGATAGCTGGACGACTCAGAGTAGTGGTCTGTGGGGAGCTCTCGAACCTACAGAGGTTGGTAGTGGGTACCACAGGGCTCAGTCCTGGGTCCAGTCCTGTTTAATGCATACATATCGGACATCAGGGATGGTATAGGGTGTGAAATGAGTCTCTTCAGGATGACTCCAAGATGGGAGAAGTTGAGGGAGAAGAGGGAGGTTGGCCCTGCAAGGGGACCTGGACACCCTGGAAAGCTGGGCTCACACATGGAAATTAAATTTCAATATCACCAAGTGCAAGGTGTTGCATCTTGGTCGGGGAAACCCTAAACACAGGTACACCCTGGGAGGGGAGGTGCTGGAAGCCTCAACAGGGAAAAGACCTAGGGTCATGGTGGATACATGTATGAATAACTCTGAGCAGTGCAGGAGGCAGCTAGCAAGGCAAACAGGATGTTGGGATGCATCGCAAGGGGATCACCTCTAGGAGCAAGGAAGTGATTCGCCGCTGTACAATGGACTGGTTAGACCACACCTGAGTACTGTGTACAGTACTGGAGACCACACTTGAAGAGGGACATACAGCTCCTGGAGAGGGTACAGAGGAGGGCAACAAAGATGATACGAGGGCTAGGGGATTTGACTTACGAGGACAGACTTGAGGAGCTCTGCCTGTTTTCATTGGAGGAGAGGAGAGACAGGGGGGACATGATTGAGGTCTTCAAGTACCTCAAGGGAATAAATAGGGTAAACATGGAGGGGATCTTTAGACTAAAGCAGGGAGGCATCACCAGAGGGCATGGTTTGAAGTTGGAAGGTGGAAGGTGAGGGGGAAAAGAGAGGAGGTTTTTCACTGAGAGGGTGGTGGACCCTGGAATGCTCTGCCTGGTGAGCTGGTTCAGAGATCCACAGTGGAGGGCTTTAAGAGGGTGGGACAGACACAGAAAGTGGATGTATCAGATGATGGACTGTCCCGGGGGGGTGGGGATGGATGATAGGGGTTTCTGGAGCTCAAGGGATGGGAGGGTCTCGGCACCCAACTAAGGATCTAGGTTCGAGCAGACTTGATAGACCATAAGGCCTAATCTGCTGGCAAATAGTATGTTAGTATGTTAGTTCTAATTACCAATGCAAAAAATAGCTATTTTCCATAGTTTTCAAAATGTGTAACCTCATGTTCATGAGTTCCTGAGGTTTCACACTTTGTATCTGGTTGTCATGCATTCTCACAATTTGGATGACCAGTGGTTCGTTTGAGAAGCATGTCAGGTCTGGCAACTGAGCATATCACGTTTTTTTTTTTTTTTTTTACTAACCAGTCTGGAAATGCGAGCACTTATCCAAAAGTCAAGGATTCAATAATTATAAACAAAAACAGGATGGCGGGTTCCGAGGGACAATGCACAACGTGAGGTGCCACATAGTAGACTGGCTTAGATGGAGCATTTATACCGTAACATGAACAGCGGCATCCCTTTTTCTAAAACAAAAAGGGGGGACCTCCACCTGCTGGGTTTCCCTGAAGTTTGTGTTTGAAATCAGTTCAGCCAGCCCTGCAAGCCCCCCACCCCATTGGTTGAATTGGAAATGTATAGGTGGGAGAAATCTTATATATTGATTTCTAGTTGGTGGAACTGTCATATCTAGGTGGTGAGACTCTCCTACAGTAGTCAGTGGATAGGCATGAGATGTGGTGGAACTGTCACGCAGTTTAAGAGGCGTTGGAACAGAGTTCCTGTGGACTTCTGCCCAATTTAACTCCCCCCCCCTCCGCGGGTCAGCTGTTACTCTAGCTACCTACTCAGAGGCGTTGTCATGATGGGTTGGTATGCCTACTCCAATAAAGACTTGCCTCTGCATTGTGAGGCATTGCCGAATGCATTCAGTCACCCAGAATGTGCATGTTGGAGTAGAACCACACATCCCAGAAATATCCAGTTTATAAAATGGCTTAAATTTAGTGTTACTCCAGTAGCATCTGAGAGGATTTCTTGAATACAGGCTAGCATCAGATACCGGTACAACAGCAGTACCAGCAGCGAACATCTAGCATTGACAAATGCTTGTTTTGTGAAGCAGTTGGGATGAGCTGTCTCCTATTTTATGTTACTGAGTGAGGCTAACCTTTGCTCTGAATCTGTGTTGCCTGACATGGTTACATGGAGGTGTTCCATAGTGCTGTCAGTTACACCCCTAAATAGGGTCGGTGTTACATCTGGCTTTGAACTCACCCCTCTTCTGTTGACTGCTGCTAGGAATGACGGGCTGGTGAGCTTTATGCTTTTCCTGCAGCTAGTTCATGTCAAGCCTGTAGGAGTAAGTTTTCCATGATTCAGACAGCAACCATTGTAATTCTTCCCATGATCTCTTAAATTCTTTATCTTTTGCTGCGTTCACACCAGCTTAGACAGGACGCCAGTGTGACATGCTTTGGGGTTTTCTCTGCCCTTTTATACAAGCACTGCCAGTTAATTGGGGCACTGTTTTCTTTATAGTGAGATAGAGGAGTGAAGGTACTCTGGAAGTGTGAGAGCTTTCTCAGAGAGACCTTTGTGTGTTGATATTCAGGTACTTGTTGACCGAGAAAGGGACAGAGCTTGCCATGAAATTGGAGAAGGGAGAAGAGATTTTGGGATCAGAGGTTGCAGTGACAACAGAACCCACAATAAAGACGGTGGATCTTACTGAGGATGATGAAGAGACTGATAAGGAGCAGTTTCCAGCAATCTCACTCCCATGTCAGGAGACAAAGGATTCCCATGGGTAAGTGCCTTTCTTTTGACTTTTGTGTGAACCTCCAATTAATGGAATTGTCTTACTGTTGGAGAAAAACAGTACAACGGCAGCCTAGTCTGTGCTGTGCCATTGTAGTCACTGTGTATTACAGGTCTATATAAGGCATCTGTTCATAAGGCTAAGCTGAAATGTTTCTGAGGGCTACTGACCATTTTAAAATTGACTATTAAGCTATCTTTATCATTGGATGGTGAGGGGTGTGTTTTCACTGCAGGGTTGCCTGTAACGTCTTCTACCCTTTCTCCTTCAAGCGTAGCATGAAACTTTCACCCTTCCCTTTCCCACAGCACAAGCTCTGTACATACTGAACTGGGTGCCTGCAGCGGGGCTGTGAGCTTGCCCTCGGAGAACAGCCAGGGACTAGCAGTGCACAGGAGTGACTGTAGTGAACATGTTCCCTACTCCCATCATCCAGCGTTCATTCTCAAGCCAGGGGAGTTTGAGATCATCCTGTGTGTGGATTTTATTGAAACCACTGGGTAAGTTTCTTCAGTTTGTAGATGCCATGCATCATTTTCTTAAAATTCTTGGAAGAATGTGGATTTACAAGAATTTGTCAGATTCTTTTCACCTTTAATCTAAACTTTTTTTTTATACTGGATTGTCCATTTTGGTACTCAAAATCTTTGGTGCAATTCCATCCACTCAACCTCATCCTTAAATTGTACATGATGACCTCTTAAAAGCACAAGAGCCTGACACAAAGGTTTCAAGAAGTGTTTTTCCACTTCCTCAAACCAGCATAATTTGCCATCAAACAGTTTCACCATATGTTTTTCTTTTTTTTATTTATATTTATTGTTGTCAGATAAAAACGATAAGTACATTACATACTCAAACAGGATATACATCAGTAGAAGTACACAGAGTACATACTCCTTCATAAGTGATATACAGTGCACCCTATTATGTGGTACAGCAGGAAATAGGGGATCCATTAAGTTGTAAAAAATAATTCCCACTGATTTTTTAATAAGTGCTAGCCTCTTCAGTGGCTGTGGTCTGAGTCATTAATTAGGGAGAATAAACAAGGAAAATACATGTGAGCTTGTGCTCACTATTAACCATTTAGCAGACAACATTTAGAGATACACTGTGTTTCCTCACATTTCCCTCCCATGACTCCTCCAGCAATCCATTATAAAAAGAGAGGAAATAAACCTCCTTAGAAATGATTTCTTTTAGTTAAATAAAAAGCTTCAGCGGTGCCCACACAACTTAAAGAATCAAACGATATTCTAATACAGATTTTCTGTCTGCATTCTGACCATTTAATCTGGCTTTGCAATAAGGGAAAACGAAGTTACGTAAAACAACCATTTTGAGCTCATGTTTTAGCAATTATTGGGGGGGTCTGTGCCCAACGTATACTGTTATAACAATTTTAAACCCCATATTTCCCCATCTTGCTGCTTCCAAGATCCCTGAAATTAGCCTAAACTGTTCAGAGTTCCTTAAAGTTCCAAACAAAGTTATGCTTCCTCCTCGCAATTGTGTTTCTACAAAGCATTTAATCAGACTGGCCTTAGAGCAAACATGCCAGCAGTCCAAATGGAGTGGAGCAATCCAGTTCCTCAGTTGCGATCGGTGCCCTCCACGGCTTCTTGGCCAGCGCTCTTGTAACAAATTCTTGTTCTGTTTTGCTGACCCACCTACCAGCATCTTTCGGCTCATTAAATTACCATGTCTTTCCTCCGTGAGAGATTCTGAGCCGAGCTGGTAGTAGGAAGGAGTGCATGATGCTCAGGGTATGGAGTCTCTCACGCACAGAGTCGAACTGCTTGCGGCGGGCCCCGGTCTGAAATGATAAATCCGGGAATACCTTAACATCTGAGTCGTTGACACCTAATGGATAAACAGCTTGTGCTGCTGCCAGGATTCTGTCTTGTATATGAGACCCAGAGGTACGCAACAGAATGGTGCGTGGTTGAGCTGGTGCTGAGGGCCGGACACAAGGGTTAACTTGGTAAGCTTTTTCGAGTGAGTGCCATATTGAGTCCTCCAAGTGTTGTAACTGTTCTTGCAGCCAGTTCTTTAAAAAACTTAGAAGGTCGGTACCCTCTGCACCCTCCGGTAGTCCCACTATTCGGACATTGCCCGAGCGATGTTAATTTTCCAGCACTTCCAGTCTGCCACAGAGTTGCGTGTTCTCCCTAGTTAAGGAATTAACAGCTGCCTGGGTTGTCGACGAACGTTTGTCGACATCTACAACTGTTCCCGCCAGTTATTTAATGGTGGCATCCTGAGCTTCCAAATTGTTCAGGGTGCGCTCTATTTTGGAGTCCATGGCTCTCATGGGCTCCATCGTGGCCTGCCATAGTGGTTCAGCAGATGCAGTTGCAGGCCTTCCTGTAGCGTCTGGCATGGTGTCATTAGCCTTGCCATGCTGCTGCTCCGAAGTCTTCGAGGAGCTAGGCTGCTGATTTTTAGTGCGCCCCATCTGATTTTGGTATTGCTTGGATCCTTAGACGTCGAGGATTCTGACACTGTAGAACTATAGATTTTAGTGAAGTTTTAAGAATAATTTATTTTGCTTTCTGGAGACATGAGGTGGAGCTTGGATGGAAACAACCTGCCTCGAAGATGGCTCTCTAGCGCCTCCCACCATATGTTTTTCTGTAGCACTCTACATTGTCAGTGGGAAGTCTTAAGGGGAACAGTCAGCAATAAGATCCCCACACCCATCTGTGGGGCTGGTAAAAAAATAAAAAATTACCTACTGTTTACTGCAGTACAGTAGATTAATTTGTAACTTAACAATAGTAAGCTGTCCCCCAAGTGTAGGAGTCTTTTATGCACTGTTTATTGCATTATAGTAGACTGTATCGGGCTGATTCTGCTGACTCGAAAGCTAACATGCTGTAACCAGAAATCCCAGAATCCCTGCAGCTGATGTCAGAGCTGGGCTGCAGCAGGGGGAGATTCAATAGCCTGCAGTGTATGTACGGGCTTTTATGCGCTCAGATCAGATGTTTGCCAGTCTCACGCTTCTCCTGGGGCTAAGTACATTCGTCTAAGACTGTACTTGGCCTCAGAAGGACAGTAGAACCAGCAAACAAAAGATCTTAACTGTATCAATCTACACCATTCATATTTGGCAGAGTACTACGTCGGAAGAGCTAGGACCCCATGGGTTGCTTTTTAGCTTAAAAAGCTTTTTCCTAGGAGGAGGGGTGACGTTGGGGATGGCGCTGCCCTTGAGGCCGACACATTGCATGGCGCTCGCGGGTTGGCCACTAACCATTGCCATCCTCTCCACTACCTCAAGTTGTTTTTCCCGCCATCGAGGCTGCAGCTCGGACTACGTGGGACAGCAAGAAGTCTACACGACACTCCTCGACTACCATTTTCTGCTCGTCTACCAAATACTCGATGCCGCGTTTGGCGTCATTTTATTATTTTGTAGTAGTTATTCAGCATAGAGTCTGTTTCTTCTTTTCCAGTAAGATAAGGTCCTTAGGCCTTCCCCCTGGGCCTCCACCCACTGCTGTATGCACCAGGGGAGAGCAGGTCTCCTTTGGCTCAGGGCTTACTGAGCCCAGATGCCTGGTTGAGCGGTTGGGGGAACGGTCGGCCTCTGGGGGGGCTGGCCGTGGATCGCTCAAGGCCCGGTTCCCCTTGGGGGAACCTGCTGACCCTGGTGTTGAGGCCTCAGCTACATGTGGGGTCTGCATCAGTAGTCCCTTCGAGGGCTTTGTGGGGGGAGGGTGATCTGGGTTTCTGACACTGTTCTGGTGTCAATGAGCAGGGTTGTCCCTCCGGTGCCGCAGAGTCCCTTCCTGACACTGTTCTTGGTGCCGAGATGGGTAGAGTGCCGTGGTTGCCTCTCTTGAGATTGCCGTGCTCTCTTCCTCAGATTCGGAGGATGATCCAGATTGGCAACTGAGCTCTCCAGAGCAACAGTCGCTCCCCAGGATCTGCTTGAGGTCTGTGGATTCCGGCCGCTATGTTTGCAGTGCTTCCCTTTCCTCCGTTGGTGCCACGCTCAGTGCTGCAGGGGACTTTGGTACTGCTTCTGGCGGTCGGCACTGCTTTCTGTCGGTGTTGTTGGGGCGGTGCCATCCCGAAGTCAGTGCTGCCCCCACCGGGTCAACCCTGAGGTCGATGGTAGGCGCTTTGGGATGGTGGGCGGTGCTGCAGCCGGCTCTGGTGCCGCAGGTCTGTGCTGCTTTCGGTGACTCTGCCACTTGAGTGCCGTTGCCTGAGAGAGGCGATTTGAGTGCCGGGTCGCAGTTCGGCACGGAGTTGAGGGGAGTGAGAGGTGACCCTGGCGCTGACTTCTTCTCCCCTTCCTTAAGGCGCTGTGTCATAGGAGGTGGTCTTAGTCCTCTGGGGGTTGGGGTCCGCTTTGTCTCCCACTGTGCTCAGATGAACTTGGTCACTCCGGCTGGACTCGGAGTGCTGGGCCAGGCACCCCCCCCCTCTGGTGGATGGAGTCCTGCTGTGGGTGGGGACAGCAGCCACCGTGCTGGGTTTGCTTGACTGTGGTCTCCCGACCAGGGGTCTTCTCCCCGTGGGCTTCCCCCTGCTGGCTCGGGGAGGTTTGAGCAGCAGGTGGGGTCTGGGCAGCGCATCCCCCTTGCTTCAGAGGGGTTCTCCGCTGGTTCCCACAGCCCTGGCAAAGAGGGCCCAATCTTCCAGGACCATTTGGCCCATCCTTCTTTCTCTCTGCCTCCTTCTCCTACCCTGGGTCTTTCCAGTCCTTTATGGCCTTTCATTTGGGAGCAATATAGGGCCACGGCTAGTGCTTTCCCCATGTTTGACAGCCATGGACGAGATGGTGTTCGCATGTCCTCTTCTTGCACCATCGTCCCTATACAGAGCCCTTCCACTTCATTAGCTCCTTTTCTGAGGAAGAAGACTCTTCCTGTTGACAATGTTGAAACAGCTCAGTCTTACCCCATGCTCTCAACACAGTTCTGCATGTGCGGCCATGGTATTTAATGGAGACTGGAGCCAGGAATCCTTAGTGATCCCTCCATGGCCTCGGCCCTT
Organism: Neoceratodus forsteri; assembly: GCA_016271365.2. Classification (NCBI taxonomy): domain Eukaryota; kingdom Metazoa; phylum Chordata; order Ceratodontiformes; family Ceratodontidae; genus Neoceratodus; species Neoceratodus forsteri. Next base: position 405,949,904 of record CM028132.1, on the reverse strand, counting down.
TATGGAGGAGTCGGGCAATGTCTGGCAGTCGCCAGCTTCCACTTCTCCAGCCCCTGGGGACTGCCAGTGTAGGTATTACGCTCCCCTGGGGTCCCCAGGAACTTTGCCCACCCCACATCGGGCTTGGAGGAGTTGGACATCACTTCTGGGTGTTGGTGCCTGACAAAAGACAGTCCTCCAGACTTGGATTCCGTGGAGTTCAACCGCTGGGGCAGGGGAGTTTTCACCTCGGCGTGTCTCTTGTCCATTGCTGCTCATATGGTAGCCAGTGAGAGGTGCCTCTGGGCCACGTTGGGGGAAATCCTGGTGGCCTTGCCTGATTCCGAGGCAACCAGGTGAGCCATTGCCATTTCTTCGAGTCCTGAAGCTAGCGAGACTCCAGGTGCCGGCATCTTCTGATGCCAGCATGGTAGCCTACAGGATTATGGGATCTGCGGTCTGCATCAGGAGGACAGCATGTCTTCGCATCTCCCGGTTGTCACCCTTGGCCCAGTGTAGTGTGACTGCCTTGCAATTCCAGGGGGGTGGTCTTTCTCCTGAAGAGCCAGTCAGGAAATACTGGGGCACCCTCCCTCTCCAGCAGGTCAGGAGCCCAGTCCTGGCTCTGAACAGAAGCGGGTCTGGCCAGATCCGTGATGGGCCCTCTCCCCTCGCGAGCCCTCACGAGGGGCTGAAGACTGTCCAGCCTTCAAGGAGGTACTGGTACCACTTTGTGGGCTTCGTACTCACCTGCCAGTGATGAATAGTGAAGATTGATGCAGTTAAGATATGAAAATTACGTACTGTACCTACCGTAATTCTTGATCTTACTGTATATCTTGATCATTCATCACTGTTTCCCGCCCACCATCTCCTCTTGGGCCTCAACTTCTGGGTAGTGCCTCCTCCCTGCTCCCCCCCCCCCCAAATTGAAGACAATTGTGGGCAAAGTCCCACTGGTACCCCCGGGGCTTCCTTGAAGCACCAGGGTCCCACTCTAGGGGGGCTAGCACAAGCAGGAGCTCTTGCCCTCTTTTTCTTTGGCTCCCTGGGCCCCTCTTCTTGGTAGGGGAGATCTTTGGGCCTCCTGTCTGTGAGTTCTTTTGGTTTTTTTATTTATTTTTTTTATTTTACTTTTTCTAGGTTTTCTCCAGTTTCTCCCCTGACACATGGCGTACGTGCGCGTGAAGGTGAGCACGCACCTGGAAGCCAGCTCAGCCCTTCCACCCACCCGCATGCCGTCCTGCCCATCTATGTTACCCCACTGGACCTCCATCCCATGAGGAACGGGACTACAGGAGGGTCAACCCCCCCAGGAGAGGAGAGCAGCCTAATGGCACGCTCAGTCCTGCCTCCTCCCACCCCCACCCCCATGTTGAAAACCTGACTACCCGTGGTTGTTCCCGAACTCGGGTCGCTGGCATATCGCGAGGTGTGACATCCAGTGCCTCAACCCTCAGCACCTGCGGGCCGACCTGTCTGTGAGTTCTACCTCATGCTACCTTTGCGGTTCCTGCCTCTGTCTGAACCTCTCTGCTGAGATTTGGGTGCTGGGGAACCCTCTCCGTTTTGTTTTTCTTCTTTCTCCAAATTGCAAGAGACCTTCTCCTGGGTCTCTTGTTCACTCACAGTCTCTTTAAACTCACCTTTTCCTATTAACTTCACCTCTCCAGTGGTGCTAAATATAGGGTTTTACCCTCTTACACCCTGGGACTTTCCCCTTAGGTACTAAGGGTGAACTCCGACGAGAAGACTGGTTTTCTCCCATCTTCTGGCTTAGGAGAAGGGGAAGAAGGAGCATCTATCACCAAATGTTCTTCCCTAGTGGACCCGAGGGTTAGCTTGACCTGTCAGGCATTTCTCCTGTTGGATCCCTCTTGCTGGTGGGGGTTTAGATTTCTCTCTTCTCTTGGAAAAGTCCTGTTCAATGAACCATCAGCTTGTCTCAGGCTCCCCCCTCAAAAAAAGGGAAATTTTTCCATCTTAACAAGAGGATGTAGACAGTGGAGTTTTAGTCTCTCTTGGTCCACAGGAACTTCTGGAATGTGGGGGGCATGCAGTCCCATCCTCCCACCTATTCTCCTTCTTCTCTTTTTTTTCATCTTCTTTCTTCTTCATCTCCTTCTCTCCTTCTTAGCCTGCCCAAAGGTTGGAGCCCTCCTCCCAGAACAAACTAGGCTCCAATCTCTTTTTCTTATCTGGTCGACTTATTCCTTTTTCAGTTTCTATCCTTTCCTTTTGCTGTCCCTTGTGCTCTCTTGTCCCACCCTCCACCCTTCTTTTTGTCTATGCATGTTTCCTCTTCAACGAGCAGAACAGAGGTAGTGGAGGGGACGATGATAGTTACTGGTCAACCTGCGAGCTCAGCGCAATGCATCGGCCTTGCAGGTGTCACGATCCCCGATGTCGCCACTCCTCCTAGGAGAAAAGTTTCTTAAGCTAAAAAGCTTCCTGCTTGGGTCTAGCGCCCCCGGCATAGTACCCCACCAGTGATGAATGGTGAAAATATACAGTAAGATCAAGAATTACAGTAGGTACATAATTTTCATATAATGGGCCGGATATTCAGAAGTTTGCATGGCTTTAATGGGTGTTTGCCTGAGCAAACCTGGGTTGCGCCAGATTGGCATATTCAAAAGGGGCATTTGTGCCCGCACAAAACATAATGTATGTGGGTGGGCAAGGGAAGGGGCGTGGCCATGAATATCCATGCTACTCCATATTCAGCAGCTTTGTGCTGCGCAGAAGGGGTTAACGCAGTTCTTTTGTGCAGTACAAATACCGCCAAACAAAACCCTTCTTACTACGTGCAACTCTAGCAGTTGTCAGAGGTACTGCAGCAAACTGTCCAGTTGTCTGGTGAAGAGCACACCTGCCCCTCTGTGGTCCATGGCATCCTCCACTACTGAGCCAGGTATGTGTGAACATATCCCTGGTGGCTATTGTCATCCCCCGACACCATCCCTATGCCCACCAAAGGTCTTCCTGGTGCCCAGTGGTCCCCTCACCTTCTGATGCATAGCTCAACCAGTATTTTTCTGGTGCCTAGTGGCCCTCCCCCCACCCTCAGATGCACAGCCCAGTATATCCCCGATCCATGGTGCCCCCACCAATCACCGACAGCTACACAAACATAGCCCCCCAAGTGTCCAGTGTCCCAACCCTCCCTCCCGTCCTGCTACAGCTATTAGATGTCCCTGGTGTCCAGTGCACCCCTGTCACCGATCCCAGGTCCCTACCAGAAACACCATCCACTTCTGAGCCTATGCTCTATGTAGTTTGTAAAGTGCAGGGACAGAACAAACACAAGTCTGTGGTGTGTCCTGGAACCCCCGATTGCCAGTACTGCTCATGTTAGCACAGCACTCCTGGCGTTTAAATAGGCATTGGGAATTTTTATTTTTTTATGTATCGGTTTGGTCCCCATCGTCTCCTCCTGCCAACTTAGTGATGGGGATACATAGGAATTTTGAAGGTTTTCTTCCCTTGCCCCCACACCCCCCAGGCCCTGGCACATGGTTGTGTGAGCGTGTTTAGGCACACATGCACCCCGTGGTGCCAGCTTAACCCCTTCCACCTCCAGTAGCTTTTTGCTGCCTCCTCTCTGCCTACGCTACCCATTAGACCTCCACTCGGTGGGAGTGGAACTACGGGGGGGTGGCGCCAACCCTCCCTTGGGAGAGGAGAGCTGCCTATTGGCATGCTTGATCCTGCTCGCCCCCAAATATGCTGGCACCCTGATGAACCAAAGGTTGTTCCCGAACCGTGCCGCCATCGTGGCGTGAGATGTGGCATCCTGCGCCTCAACCTTCTGCGCCACTGGGCCGGCTAGAAATTAGAGAGATTTGATGTTGATGAGGCCCTGATGGATGCTGAAACTCGAGGAAACTGTCTTCAGTATGTAGGGTAAGCTGGTTATTCTGGAACCATCCCTGTATTCTTGAGAAGTCGAGCTGGAGCTGGGCTGACAACTGAGGACAGAGGGGCCAGAAACAAGAAAGACAGTATCATTCACATTCAGTAGAATGCTGGATGAAGTACCTGCCTTAGGAAGGTCATTCTGTATTGCTCCACGTTGTCAGTGGGGAAGGTAGTTAATTACGTATGGGTAATCTGCTCCCCACTGGGGGAGTGGTACACTCAAAAGCTGTGACCTCAGCACAGATCCCCAGGGACACGGAACATTCCATCTGCACAGTAACGCCAGTTCTAGGGACATGGATTTGTTGTTCATCCAAACTGTCTTGCAGGTTCCTTGCCGCTTTAAATCTTGCCGGAAGGTCTTCAAGCTGGCTGCCCCCACCCACCCGGGTGGTAAAACTCTCGGTTCTGCCCCATGACGCCAGATCATCCTTACCGCTTGGACGCTGAGGTTCCTTCCTTAACGATCTGCGTATAGACTGGATCCTAACTCTTCAGTTCACTCAAAAATAATTTTAAAGTTTTCCAGACTTAAACATAGAAACATAGATTTTGACGGCAGATAAGAACCGCTTGGCCCACCCAGTCTGTCCATTTCCCTACCTAATGGATAAGCTGCAGATCCTAGTTAACCAGCAGCCTACTTCTTCCTACCCCCACCCCTAGAATTGCCTTATGACTGTCCCATGCATGCTTGAATTCCACCACTGTTTTTGACTCCACAACCTCCTCCGGAAGGTCGTTCCATGCATCCACAACCCTCTCTGTGAAAAAATACTTCCTTAAATTACCTCTGAGCCGCCCCCTTCTATCTTCAAATTGTGCCCCCTTGTTCTTGCACACCTCTTTTTTTGAAAGATGCTACCCTCTTGGACTTTGTTGATTCCCTTGAGATACTTGAAAGTTTCTATCATGTCCCCCCTCTCCCTCCTTTCCTCGAGGCTATACATATTCAGCTCCTTAAGTTTCTCTTCTATATGTCTTCGGTGCAGACCCTGCACCATTTCAGTTGCCCTCCTCTGGACAGCCTCCATCCTGTCTATGTCCTTGCGGAGATTGGGTCTCCAGAACTGCACGCAGTACTCCAGATGGGGTCTCACCAACTGTCTGTACAGAGGATAATAACTTCCTGTTTTCTACTGGTGATGCCTCTCCTATGCATCCCAGTATCCCCAGCCCTCCTTGCTGCCCTCTCACATTGCTTGCCCACCTTTAGGGTCATCTGATATGACTACCCCAGGTCCCTTTCCATTTTTGTTGTTGTTGGTATCTCACCCCCATTGTGTACTCTTCCCTGGTTTTGTTTCCCAGGTGCATTACCTGCACTTCTTAGCATTGAATCTAAGCTGCCATACATTTGACCATTCCTCTAACCTTGCCAAGTCCCTTCTCATCCTTTCCACCCCACCTTGTGCATCAACTCTGTTGCAGATCTTTGTGTCATCTGCAAAGAGACATACTTTTCCTTCCAGTCCCTCTGCAATGTCCGCTATAAAGACATTGAAGAGGACCGGTCCTAATACTGAACCCTGCGGTACCCCACTAGTAACCCCCCTTTCTTCAGAGTGGACTCCATTTACTATTACTCTCTGTGTCCTATTCTCCAGCCAATTCTTTACCCAGGCTGTCATCTTGGGACCCACTCCCAGTCTGGCTAACTTGTATATTAATCTTTTGTGTGGACTGTGTCAAATGTCTTGTTAAAGTCTAGGTAGGCCACGTCCCACAGCCCCTCCCTGATCTACTACTTTGGTCACCCAGTCAAAGAAATCTATCAGATTTGTCTGGCATGACCTTCCCGCTGTGAATCCATGCTGCATTGGGTCCTGAGCCCTCTGGCCTCTAGATACTCAACAATTCTTTCCTTCAGAAGTGATTCCATCATTTTCCCTACCACTGAGGTTAAACTAACAGGTCTGTAGTTTTCTGCTTCTGCCTTGCTCCCACTTTTGTGAAGGGGACTCACATCTGCCTTTCTCCAGTCCTCGGGTACCACCCCATCCTCCCATGATTTGTTAAAGAGGGTAGTCAGTGGTGTCACTAGTTCTACCTTTAGTTCTTTTAGAATTCTAGGACGAATCCCATCAGGCCCCATTGCTTTGTCCACCTTCAGTTTTGAGAGTTCTTTCAGAACCCTTTCTTCTGTAAATGGGCTGGTATCAACTTCTGTATCCAGAGTGTTTCTACAGTTTGTTTTAGGTACCTCCCCCACTTCCTTTGTAAATACTGAGCAAAAATATTTGTTTAGTCATACCTCTCAAGTGTCACACATTATAAGGTACATCACTCATTTTACCTCTCAGAAACCCTTTGTCCATCATGGGGAAGGTGATAGCCCACATTCCCTACTGAGACTTTCAAGTAGAAATTCGTAATACTCTATTATGCTCAGTTATACAAAAACATCATGAACATTAGTGCACTGATAGCTATAGTGTTCTGACCTTCCAGTGCCATGTTAGATGATATGTCACACATTTTGCTCATTTGTCACACATTGTGTCACACATTTTGATGAAGAAAGGTTGAGAGGTATGTGTTTAGTATCTCTGCCTTTTCACAGTCACCCCTGCCCACCATCCCTCCTCTTTATTGAGCCTCACTAGCCCTCCCTTGGTCTTCCTTCGCTCCCTGATGTACCTATAAAAGGTTTTATCCCCCTTCTTAACTGAGTTGGCTATCTTTTCCCCGGTTTGGGCCTTTGCTGTTCTGACTGTCTTCCCGCTTCCTTTTGCTTTAACTGATACAGTTCTCTGTCCTGCTCCTTCTGTGATTCCTTGTACTTCCTGAATGCTTTCTTTTTCTCTTGATCCTTCACTGCCACTTCCTTTGAGAACCATAGTGGTTTCTTACATCATTTCATTTTGTTTATTTGCTTCACACAAAGGCTTGTTACCTCTGTGATGGCAGTTTTTATTATTCCCCATTGTTCTTCCACCCCTCCTTCCTGCCCATTTGCTAGTGCATTCCTTAGGCACTCACCAATTTTGGCAAAGTCAGCCCTCCTAAAGTCCAGTACTTTTGCCTTTGTATGGCTTGACTCTATTGCTGTGTTTATTGTGAACCATACTGTTCGATGGTCGCTAGTTCCCAGATGGCTACCCACTTCTACATCTGTGATCCTCTCTTCATCTCCATTTGAGAGAACCAGGTCTAAGATTGCTCCCTCACGAGTGGGCTCCAATACTAGTTGTCTAAGGCATGCCCTTGTAGGGCTTCTAGAATAACCCCACTCTTTGAAGTGGCTGCTGCAACTGCAATCCAGTTAATATCTGGCATATTCAGATCACCCATCAGCAATATCTCCCCTTTTTCTGCCATTCTAAGTATTCTTTCTATCAATTCCTTGTCCATTTCCTCCTCCTGAGAAGGGGGTCTATATACAACCCCTGTGCGGATTGTGGTGCCATTGCCGGTCTCAAATTTACCCACAGTGCTTCTTCTCCTCCTGTTTTCCCTTTGTTCTGTTGCTTTGATTCCTTCCCTTATGTAAAGACTACTCCTCCTCCTCTTTTACCCTCCCTGTCCCTCCTGTAGATAGTGTATCCTGGTATGTTTATGTCCCAGTCATGGTTTTGTGTGTACCATGTTTCTGTGACTGCCACGATATCCAGATGTTCCTCCTCCATCAAGGCCACTAATTCTTCCTTCTCGGCTGCGATGGACAAATTGACTCCCGGTTTTCAGCGGTGCCCATGCGGGCAGAAGATGTCAGGGCCGGACCCGCACTCCGCGTCGTCAACTGCCTCGGGCTTGACCAGAACCTGCAGGCCTGCACGAGTTGTGCAGGTCTTTTGGCTAACGTTCTTAGATACGCTGCCCGGCAGCTTGGGCCCGAGAAACGTTATCCCGCGGTGAAGTCCAAGGAGGCCCATTGGGTGGTGTCGCGGACGGCTGGCTCGGCTGAGCAACTCGAGCAGATGATCGCCTTTGAGGAGGAGGCGGCCCAGGCGCATCCACATCTTCCTCGGTCACGGAATTTCTCCCGCTCTCTTTGGGATCCTCCTACACAGCTTCTTTTAAGGAGCTTTGCCAATCCCTCTCCACGAAGGGTAAGGGGCCATCGGGACACTCTTCTCGGCCAAAAAAGAAGGATAGAAGGGTAAGTCCCACCATCGACGTTCGTGGGAGAGGTCCCCTTCCTTGGACAGTCGACATTCGACTTCAGTCGTGGTTGCGGCTAAGGCTGCTGGCTTCACGGTGTCACCGTCAGGTTAGCCGGCCGAGACACCCGTCGATGTGGTCGAGATTTTTCTTGACCCGTCGGATGGGCTGTCGACTGGTGAAGCCGACAACCCTTCATCACCGGTTCCCCCAGTGGAAACTGAGGATTTGCCTGCGCCTCCCATGCCGGAGTCCCCGGTCAAGGCTCCCGAGCTGAAGGAGGAGCAGGTGTCCCCACTCCCTCCCAGACCCACCCTCAGAAACACCGAGGGTCTCGGTCTCAGACCTCGTCTCGGTCCAGCCGATCCCGCCGACACCGGCGGTCTCGGTCTTTGCACCGAGAAAGCGGCAGCGCCGCTTGTCCTCGTCTTCCTCCTCGGAAGAGGAGAGGCTTCAGCGCAAATTGCGTCAACGCTAGGAGGACTTAATGTGGTAGCAGCTCCTTTTGTCCAGAAGCAAGCCGACGCCATCGCCTTCCCCGACCATTAAGTGGCTGTCACCGGAAAGGCCGAAACAACCCCTCGTGGTGGTTGAGGTGCCCAAGCCTGGGCTGGTTGTTCGTCCGAAACCTGCTGCCCCACCAATTGTGGTGGAACCTCCGCCTCCACAACCGAAATCGGGGGCTCCGACCAAGGATTCTCAGTTGGGTCAGGGTCTGCCCTACCTGTTGTTGGTCACCCCCACTCCCGACCGTCCTCGGCATGTGGAGGGTGGCTCAGGGCCCGGGCAGCTCTTCGCGAACTCCTCGGAGTCTGATGACGTCTTCTCCCTGTTTTCCAGGCCCCTTGACCTGGAGTACTCCAGGGGGGGCAGTCGATGGACGAGAGCCCATCATCGTTCATGGGTCTGCTTCAGCTCATCTCGGAGTCCACCGGCATGCAGCTCGAGCCCATATCCAAGCGGGCCAAGTATCCCCTCACAGAGATACTGGACCGAGGGGATTCTCCCATGGAGGCCTTTCCGGTGGCCAAAGCCATTGTTGGCCCAGCCTTGGAGCTTTGGTAGCGTCCGGCTTCCTGTCCTGCGCCCGACCCACGATGGCCAGGAAGTATCGTTCCCTACCGGCTCTCAGTCGGTTTTGGAGCACCTCTCTGCGGAGGGTTAGTCACTGATAGCGTTTTCTGGCGTTCCGGGAATGCTAGGGATGTGGATAAGCCCCCCGACAAGGAGTCCAAAAGCCGACTATGCCGGGCGGCGGTATACGCTGCGTCCTCCCTCGGCTCTGTCAGGCCAGTTCGGCCTCCTGGATGAGGTGATCCCTCATCTCCTGGCTGACCTGCAGACTACGGTCAAGCAGATGCGGGATCAGGGAAGGGTAGTGGTGAAACAGCAGCTCCAAACAGCTCTAGATATCGGAGACTCCTGTGCCCGATCAGTAGCAGCCACAGTGGCCATGCGCCGCAGAGCCTGGCTAAGAATATCCACTTTTACGATGGATACGCAGCACAAGTTGGCGGACGTCCCCTTTTTGGGGACCGACCTGTTCGGCCCTGGAGTGGAAGGCCACCTCCAGAGGATCGAAAAGTCCAATGCCACCTTGGACTCGGTCACGTCTGCTCAGAAGGACAAGGGCCTTCGTCAGCAATATGAGTCCTTTCGACCTTCTGCCCCTGCGGCACGTCCGGCCCAGCAACACCAGCATCAGAGCCAGCAGGCTCACGCTTGGCACCCCAAAGCCAAGCCTGCAGCTTCCTCCAACAGGAAGCAGGGAGGAAATGGCCCAGGAGGTCCCTCGGCCGGTCCTTCCTCCAAGCCTGCCCTGTGACGGGTTGAGGGGTGTCGGCCCCAGCCACATCGCTTTCCCCTGGGTTTCCCCGTGGCGTGGGGGGATGGCTCCGCCACTTCCTTTCCGCCTGGTCTGCTATCACCACGGACCACTGGGTGTTGGAGATTGTAGGAAAGGGTCTGCCTCTGGAGTTCGAGCAAGCCCCGCCCTTCCGAGCCATCGCCCCACGGGGGGCTACGGGGTCTGCAGCCTCTCTCTCGGCTCGTCGAGCCGACATTGCCCTGCTCCTTGAAAAGGAGGTGATCAGGAAGGTGGCGGATCCTCCACGACCCAGGGTTTGTGTCCAGGTACTTCCTGGTCCCGAAACGGACGGGGGGCTGGCGCCCCATTCTAGACCTGCATGACCTGAACAGGTTCCTAAGGTCTCGAACCTTCAGGATGGTCATTCTTGCTCAGATCATTCCGTCCTTGGAACGAGGCATGTGGTTCTGTTCTCTGGACCTCCAGGACGTGTTTTCAGGGCAGAGGGGTCCCTCTACGAGTTCCGGGCAATGCCCTTCGGCCTTTCTCTAGCTCCCAGGGTCTTCACCAAATGCATGGCAGTGGTGACAGCATTCCTTCGGCGCCAAAGGGTCCAGGCGGACCCCTACCTGGACGACTGGCTGATTGCGGCCTCCTCCAGAATGGAGGTGGAGTGGTCCAGGTATCTGGACCTCCAGGTTTGCTGTCAAGTTGGCCTCCTTATCAACGAGGCCAAGTCGGAACTCGTGCCAAAGCAGGTGATTCAATTCATCAGGGCAGAGCTCGACTATCTGCGAGCCAGAGCACGGCTCCCGGTGGACAGGGCCGAGGTTCTTTCCTTCTTTGCCCAGTCATTTCAGGTTGGGCAATTGCGCCCTGCCTGGGACTTCCTGCGCCTCCTGGGCCTCATGGCAGCCTGCACCAGCACGGTCTGTTGGGCCCGTTGGCACATGCATCCTCTACAATGAGGACTGGCCAGCCAATGGTCACAGCATTCCGGTTCTTTTTATCAGCCAGTGATAGTGACCCACGAGATGTGGAACGCTCTCCAGTGGTGGATTGTTCCAGCTCATCTGCAGGAAGGCATCCCATTCATCCTTCCCGAGCCAACGGTCTCTCTATCGACCGACGCCTCTCTGATGGGTTGGGGTGCCCATCTGGGGGAGCACAGAGCTCACGGCCTCTGGTCTCCTCGGGAGTCCCGATGCCACATCAACCTGCTGGAGCTTCGAGTGGTTCGTCTAGCCCTCACTGCCTTCTCTCCGTTTGTACGGGGTCAAGTGATCCAGGTCCAGAGGACAATACCACAACCGTGTACTACCTAAACCGCCAGGGCGGGACGCGCTCCATGCCTCTGTGCAGGGAAGCTCTCCGCATTTGGTCCCTCGTGCGCAGCCTGGAGGTGGATCTCCTTGCCATCCATGTGGCAGGAGCCTTCAACATTCTGGTCGATGCCCTAAACTGGATAGGAGCTGCGTCCCACGAGTGGTCTCTCCTGCCGGAGGTAGTACAAGATCTGTTCTCCCACTGTGGCATGCCTCAGGTGGACCTGTTTGCCTCCAGGGAGAATGCGAAGCTGAGACTGTTTCATGCCCGCCCCCCTCAGCAGGGCTCGCTGCTGGGGGATGCCTTCTAGAGGCCGTGGACCCCAGGCCTCTTCTTTGCCTTTCCCCATTTCCCTTGATCCACAAGGTGCTTCTCAAGGCGAGAAGGGCAAGGCGCAGGTGATTCTGGTAGCCCCAGACTGGCCCCGCCAGTTCTGATATCCAGATCTCCTCAGTCTCAGCTCCAGGCTCCCGAGGCGGCTTCCAGCCCGCCCGGACCTGATCTTAGTCAATCAGGGAAGTTATTCCATCCAACCTTCAATCCCTGCAGCTGACGGCCTGGTTCCTGGCGCTAGAGTTCCAGGCCTTGGGTCTTTCGCGAGGTCCTCAGCATTGTTGAGGCTTCCCGTAGAGAGTCGACCAGAAAATGCTACGCCTTTAAATGGAAGAGATTCTCCATTTGGTGTGGGGCAAGGGCCTGGACCCTTCCTCCTGCTCCTTGGCAAGCATTCTGGACTACCTGTGGTCCCTTTCTGAGCAAGGCCCGACCTTTGGGTGCACCTGACAGCCATCTCTGCTTGCAGTGGGCGGGAGCAGTCGGTGGCTCAGGAGAAGGTGGTCGGGCGCTTTTCCAAAGGCTTTGATCACATATTCCCTCCGGTGCGAGAACCTCCACCTCTGTGGGATCTACTGCTGGTATTGGCTAAGCTCATGGGCAAGCCATTCGAACCGATGCACAGGTGTGACATCTCCCACCTGTCGTGGAAGACCGCGTTCTTGGTGGCTATCATGTCAGCCAGAAGGATGGGAGAGCTCCAGGCGCTTTCCATCGAGTCTCCTTATCTGGTCTTCCACAGGGACAAGGTTGTCCTGTGCCCCCACCTGAAATTCCTTCCGAAGGTGGTGTTGGAGTTTCACCTTAACCAGGTGTTGACTCTGCCGGTGTTGTACCCCAGTCACACCTCGGAGGCCGAATATAGGCTCCATACTCTGGACCCTGAAAAGCTCGCTTATTATAAGGAGGCGGATGGCTGAAGTTCTGGGAGAGGTTGCAGCTGTTTTGGCCTATGCTGAAGCCGCACCTGACAGACCTGCAGCCAAGTGGGACGATAGGCAGGTGGGTCACCTCCTGCATAGATCTCTGCTTATAGGTTGGCGGGCATGGAGCCTCCCAGAGGGATAAGAGCTCATTCTACCGCCATACCGCTGCATCAGTGGCTGCTTCAGGGACGTCCCTATCCAGGAAATCTGCAGGGCTGCTACCTGGAAGTCAGCACACACCTTCATTACCCATTACCACATTGACCTTGAATCACGCCGGGATGCTGGTTTTGGGGCCTCGGTTCTCCAGTCATTATTCCCTAAATTGGGGGTGTGCGCATTGCCTCCCTCCTCCCGGAGAACTGCTAGGAGTCCGCCAGACAGTGTGGATGAACAACATATCCATGTCCCTAGAAATACAGTTTACTCACCTGTAACAGGAGTTCTAGGAATGGTATATGTTGTTAATCCACATGACCCACCTGGCCTCCCTGGCTTCGACGCAGAACCTGGCTTCCAGCGGGCTAGATCTGGCGTCATGGGGCGGAGCCGAGAGTTTTACCACCCCGGTGGGTGGGAGGAGCCAGCTCGAAGACCTTCCGGCAAGATTTAAAGCGGCAAGGAACCTGCGAGACAGTGTGGATGAACAACATATACCATTCTTAGAATTCCTGTTACAGATGAGTAACCTGTATTTTAAGTTGTACCACTATAGGGGTAGCAGCATAGAGAAAACCTTCTGGAAGATTTCTTCACTTTAAGTATTATTTGTTATTTTGTTTAGGATTGTATGACTACTGGGCATATTGGGGCTCCCTGATCATAGGGATCACCCTTAAATTTAGAAATCGTGCCTGTTACACTGAGATGTTCAAACTGAATAACCTGCTAGCTAACTTTCATTCTGGTTCCTACAGTGCCTGGATGGAGATCACTTACCTTGTAGGGTGTTTTTTTTTCTGGTAGGTCTGCAAGGTATCAAACATTTAGGCTGGTGCCTTAGGTAAATAATCTTTTATTTGTCTGGGGTTGGGGGGTGTGGTGGCTCACTCAGTTAGCAGAGTTGTTACTGTTGTGATCTCCCTCCCTTCTCCCAGCATCTACCACTGCGTTTTTCTTTTTTTTTTTTAAACTTTCCCTTTTTGATATTGTTTACTTTTTTCGGTATTCTTGTCGTTCTAGCCAGGAAGCGCAGGATTTTTATTGTTTGGATTTTTTTGTGCTACTGTTAGGTTGAGTTTTATTTGAGTGTGGTTTCCTGTGAAGAAAGTTTAACAGATGGTCGGGAGCGTGGGGCATGCATGAGCGGGACGCACCCCAGCATGATGATGTTGCATGCTTTGTGTGACAGATGCTCGCTCCTGCTCAAGGCATGCCTCAACTGCTCATTCCAGCACAGAACGTGGCACACCCTGTCCCATAGCAGCTGGATACAGCAGTTTTGCATAGGGCATCCTGGCAAAGGAGTTGCGGCAGCTGGGAACAGCCTTTGCTCAAAGTAGAGCAACTTGAAGTAAGTTGCATTGTTTTGATAGCAAGCCTGTTCATATTAAGATTCCTACTAAGGTGTGTAGTAGCTGAGAAGGCAGAAAGCCCATGAATGGCTCCACTGTGCTAGTAGTACTTCACTTCTACAGTGAATAAGTGCTTGTCCAATCTGTTCTTGAGCTCAGTTTGTTTTACTTCCTATTACTTCTAGGGGTAGAGAATTCCAGATATTTACTCTTCTGTTGGTAGAAAAGTGTTTCCTTTTTGTAGCGTTAAAGTGCTTACAGTTTGGGGAGGGTGGTCCCTTGTCTCAGTTATACAAGATTAAAGTTGATATTTGGGTCAGTCAGTAAAACAGGGTCAGATGTTATTTTATAGGTCCTTAATAAGTCTTCCTCAGCCTTCTTAATGATAGAGACATGAGCTTTTAAGGAGCTTAGCCATTGTTCGTTATGAATCATCCCATATGTCATGTATTAACTTGGTTGCCCTACACTGTACTTGTTTAAGCTGCCTTATTGTTCCTACCTTATACAGACACCAAAAGGGAGCAGCAGAGTCCAGGTGTGATCTGAAATAGGCTCCATAAGAGGGAAGGATTACGTCTTTTTGACATGAGGTGATGTTCCTTTTAGCTGACAAGGGTACCCTATTACTTCTTGCTGTGACCTCATTGCATTATTTTTCGGAGTCATGAACGGCTGTTTTGTGTACTCCCAGATCCCTTTTTCATGCACTTTCTATTAATGGTGATGGTCCCAAATTATTTCCTGCCTAATATTCCAGTTGTGTATGTCATCCAGGTCCATTTGGATATGGTGCGATTATGCTAATGTTGCACAAGGGCCACTTATTTTGGAGTCATCGGCGAAGTAACATGCCCAACTATTTCAATCCAGGGACTGCATCCAACCTACTGTAGTTTGGACTCGGGCCCAACTCACTTCCTAGTGGGGTGTGATGAAGTCATCGGCCTGGTCCTTGCTAGTATAGTCCGTTGTTCACTAGAGACCGGTGTTTTCCCAGACCCCCTGAAGGAAGTGATAGTAGTACCACTGCTAAAGAAATCTTCTCTAGATCTGGACTGCCTGACAAACTACAGGCCTGTCTCTAACCTGCCTTTTGTAGGCCAGATTATTGAGAAGGTGGTGACCGCACAACTGGATGACCATTGAACAATGCATGATGTCTATGATCCTCTCCAGTCCGGTTTCAGGAAGAGGCATAGTACCGAGACTGTCCTTGTTTGGGTACTGAATGATCTCCTAACTGCGAGGGAGCGAAGGAGTCATTCCATCTTAGTTCTCATTGATCTTACCACGGCATTTAACACTGTGGACCATGGGGTGTTGAGGAAGTGCCTGCGGATTTTCTGCGGACTGTCTGGTACAGTCCTTAGTTGGTTTAGATCGTTCCTCACTGGCAGGATGCAGAGAGTAGTGTCGGGGATTTATTCCTCGACACCTCTCCCCCTGTCATGTGGGGGTTCTGCAGGGCTCCAGCTTATCCCCCATGTTGTTCGCAGTGTATATGCTGCCATGCGGGGCATTATAAGGCGATATGGGCTGAGTTTTCACTGTAATGCAGATGATACTTGACTCTACATGTCCTTTGTTCCCGAGCAGGATGGGGCGGTCTTGGTTTCTAACAACTGCCCAACCGAGATTCGGGGTTGGATGAGTGCCAGCTGGTGGAGGTTGAACCCAGACAGAACCGAGGTGTTGGTAATAGAGCTGGGTCACTAAGGTAAGCGGTTGCAAGCTGGTCAACCTTCTGGGCTTTGGCTTGGAGATGCCCAACTGCTGACCTCAAATCAGGCGTGAAATCTAGATGTTGTGTTTGACAGCGGCCTGATGCTAAAATCAGACCTCATTTTACCATCTGAGGAACTTCGCTCGGATTAAGTGCCTTATTCCGCCTGGCGACATACCAACTCTGGTTCATGCCTTTGTAACTTTGCCTTGATTACTGTAACGCTTGTACTAGGGCTACCAGGGGTTGATAGTCACAAATTGCAGCTAGTGCAGAATTGCTGCCAGGCTGTTGACTGGCTTACCAAGATCGTGCGTATCACACCTGTGCTCCGCTGTCTGTACTGACTGCCCATACATTGGCAGATCACCTTCAAGGTCGGGTTGCTGACCTACAGGGCCTACACAGACTGGGATCCAGCTACCTGCAAGATCTTCTGTGCCCCTACCGCCTCATCTACCCACACGCTCCAGTGACGAGGAATTGCTAGAGGTTCCCAGGGTCCGTTTAAAAAGTTCTGGGGCTTGTACCTTGCCTTCACGGCCCCGACCCTGTGGAATGCTTTACCTCTCAGATTAGGTAGTGCTGGACTGCTGATAGCTTTAAAACTGAACTGAAAACATATCTTTTCAGCCAGGCATTCCTGATGAGAGACAGGTTTAGGTATACTGTACTATGCTTGTATATTAATTAAGGTCGGTGCTTATTAGTGTGACTTTAACTTTTTATGACTGTATTAAATTTTAGTTTGTATTAAGATGTAAAGTGCTCTGATTACTGGAAGCGCTGGATAAATAAACATTTGATTGATTGATTTATTTAAGTTTCTGGTTCGATCCGCTATGAAAATATGAAAAATTAACGGGCCCAACACAGAGCCCTACTAGTAACTTTGCTGATATTGGACTTATCCCCCTTAATTTTTACTGATGGTGTTCTGCCCTGCAATCAATTCATTATCCATCTAACTAGGCAAGGTTCAGTGTAACCGTAAGCATTTTTTGAATAATTGCCGTGTGGTACAAGGTCGAACGCCTTGATGAAGTCCAGGAATATCATGTTCTTACCCCAGGAATCCACTAATATTCTTAAATTCTGCAGTGTCCCTTTAAGACAACTCTGCCCTGGAGAGAAATGGAACTGTATACAAATGATGGAGCATTTGCCTCGTGCCATTTTTCAAAAGCTGCCCAGTTAACTGCCAGTGGTCTAACTCCTCAGATTTTTTCTCTCCGCCTGCAAGTCATGATGCCCTCGAGTTTCCTCTCTCTCACAGTCATTCCTGATGTGTTATTTTCATCATATGCTTAAGTATTTTATTTCTTTTAGTTGCTGCCTAGTTTCTAGGGACATGGATATGTTGTTCATCCACACTTATTGGCAGGTTCCTTGCCGCTTTAAATCTTGCCGGAAGGTCTTCAAGCTGGCTCCTCCACCCACCCGGGTGGTAAAACTCTCGGCTCCGCCCCATGACGCCAGATCTTTTTTACCGCTTGGAAGCTCAGGTTCCCTCCTTAACGCTCCGCGTATAAGACTGGTTCCTAACTCTTCGGGTTTCGAAATTAAACTTTAAGGTTTTCTAGACTTCGGTCAACTATTTCCCTCGCGCCTGCAATGGACAAATCGACTCCAGTTTTCGGAGATGCCCATGCGGGCAGAAGATGTCTTGGACGGATCCGCACTCCACGTGCGTCTACTGCTTGGACCTTGAGCACGACCTGCAGGCTTGCGACCTGTGCTCTTCTTTCTCGGCCTACGTCCTGAAAGACCGTACTGCCCATCTGCAACTTGGGCGACCCGAAAAGTGCTACCCTCCGGTAAAGTCGAAAGAGGCCCGTTGGCGGTTTCCCCGGCGGCAGGCTCATCGAACAGCTAGAGCAGATGATCGCCTCGAAGAGGAGGCGTGCACGGGCGCATCTTCCTCGGCCACGGCATTTATCCGCTCTCCTGGGATCCTCATATTCTGCTTCCTTTAAGGAGCTTTGTCTGTCTCTCTCCACTAAGGAGAGGACCAACATCTGCTGGACCTTCCTCTCGGTCCAAAAGAAGAAGGACAAGGTAAGTCCCTCCGTCGGGCGCTCTTGGGGCCGGGAGATGTCCCTCCCGGTGGTCGACCATCGACTTGTCGATCCCTTCGGCTTTGGCCACTGGCTTTCACGGTGTCCCGTCCAGGTCAGTTGACTGAGACTCCCGTAGCCAGTCGAGATCTTTCTACCCTGCTGGATGGGTTGTCGACCGCAAAGCCGAAATCCTCTCTCCCGGTTCCCCGGTGGTGGTTGAGGATCCCGTGGCTTGCCAGTGCCTCCGGGTTCCAGAGCCTTGGATGTTCCCTCCGTCGGTGGAGGGCGGGTTTCCTCTGCTCCTTCCCCGCACCTCGGAAAAGCTGAGGTTCGCGGGGTCAGTCTCGGACTTTTTCGTGGTCCAGCCGATCCGGCCACCATAGGCGGTCTCGCGCCTACCGCCGTCCTCTTCCTCGGACGAGGGGAGGCTTCGGCGCAAGTTGCGTTGACGATACGAGGACCTCATGTGACAACAGCTTCTGCTGGCCGGTAACAAGCCGACGTCGTCGCCTTCCCCGGCCATTAAGTGGCTGTCAGCGGAGCGGCCGAAGCAACCCCTCGCTTTAGCCGAGGCGCCTGTTTCCAGGCCTGTTGCTCAGCCAAAACCAGCTGCTCCACCGATTATGGTGGAACCTCTGCCTCCACAGCCATTGTTTGGGGCTCCGACCAAGAACTCTCGGTCGGCTCAGGGTCTACCCCGTAGGTTGTCTGTCACCCTCACTCCCGATCGCCCTCGGCAGGTGGAGGGTGGCTCAGGCCCGAGGCAGCTCTTTGCGGACTCTTCTGAGTCCGACGACGATTCCTCCCTTTTCTCCAGGCGAGTGGACTTGGAGTACTCTGGAGGTCAGTCGCTGGACTATAGCCCTTCGTCCTTCCTCGGTTTGCTTAGGCTCATCTCGGAGTCCACCGGGATGCAGCTCGAGCCTGTATCCAAGTGGGCCAAGTATCCCCTCATGGAGATGTTGGACCGAGGGGATTCCCCTACGGAGGCCTTTCCTGTGGCCGGCGCCGCCGTCAGCCAGCCTTGGAGCTCTGGCAGCCCTGCTTCCCTGCCCTGCGCCTTGGCCAGGATGGCCAGGAAGTATCACGGTCCCTACGGTTCCCCTGTCCGGTTTCTCGGGAACATCCCCTCAGCCGGCGGTTAAGTTACCGACAGCGTTTTCCGGCGTGCCGGAAACGCTAGGGACGTGGACAAACCTCCCGACAAGGAGTCCAAGAAATTGGACTATGCCGGGCGAAAAGTCTACGCTGCGTCCTCCCTTGACCTTCGTCAGGCCAGCTTGGCCATGCTTATGGCACATTTCTCCCATGCCCTGTTGGGCTCCCTGGACGAGGTAGTCCCTCATCTCCCAGCTGACCTGCAGACCACGGTTAGGCAGGTGCGGGACCAGGGCAGGGCAGGGCAGTGGCCAAGCAGCAACTTCAGACTGCTCTGGACATTGGAGACTCATGCGCCAGGTCAGTCGCGGCTGCAGTGGCTATGCGCCGTCGGGCATGGCTGAGGATATCCACCTTCACAGCGGATACCCAGCACAAATTGGCGGATGTCTCCTTCCTGGGGACCGACCTCTTGACCCTGGGTGGAAGGCCACCTCCAGAGGATCGAAAGTCCAATGCCACTTTGGACTCGGTCTCATCCGCCCAGAGGACAAGGGCCGCAGACCGCAACCCAAGCCCTCCTCGTCTGCCTGCGCCCCTGGCACGTCCGGCCCAGCAGCATCAGGGCCAAGCAGGCTCGCTTCGCGCCTCAAACCCAAGCCGCAGCTTCCTCCTCCAGGAAGCAGGAGGTAAGGCCAGGAGGTCCCTCGGCGGTCCCTCCTCCAAGCCTGCACAGTGATGGGTTGAGGGTGTCACCCCAACCTCGTCACCTCACCCCAGGTTCCCCATGGGGGCGGCTCCTTCTTCCTTTCCGCCTCGTCTGCTATTACGAAAGGGCTGCCTCTGGAGTTCGAGCAGGCCCTGCCCTTCAGGCCGTCACCCCAGGGGGGCCTCGGGGTCCGCAGCCTCGCTGTCGGCTCGCCGAGCCGACATCGCTCTGCTCCTCGAGAAGGAGGTGATCAGAGAGGTGGCGGACCCTCCCTCAGACCCGGGTTTGTGTCCAGGTACTTCCTGGTCCCAAAACGGATGGGGGCTGGCGCCCCATTCTCGACCTACAGACCTAAACAAGTTTCTAAGGTCTTGAACCTTCAGGATGGTCACTCTGGCTCAGATAATACCATGCTTGGGCACGTGTGTGGTTCTGCTCTCTGGACCTGCAGGGCACGTTTCACGTCCCTATCCGTCCGTCTCACCAAAGATTCCTTCGCCGGCGGAAGGATCCCTTTAGTTCCGAGCCATGCCCTTGGCCTGTCTCCCTGCACCCAGGGTCTTCACCAAATGCATGGCAGTGGTGACAGCATTTCTGCGGCGCCTGGGTCCGGATGTACCCCTTACCTGGACGATTGGCTGATAGCAGCCTCCTCAGGCAGGAGGTGGGCGGTCCAGAGATCTGGCCCTCCAGGTTTGCTCTCAGATCGGCCTCCTCATCAGCGAGGCCAAGTCGAACTTGAACCCGAAGCAGGTGATTCTCTTCATTGGGGCAGAGCTCGACTCTCTTGAGCCAGAGCACGGCTCCGCGGACGAAGGGCCGGGTTTCTTTCCTCCCTTTGCCCGATCATTTCTGGTTGGGCAATCGCCGCCTGCCTGGGACTTCCTGCGCCTCCTGGGTTTCATGGCGGCCTGCACCAGCGTGGTCCGTTGGGCCACTGGAACATCGCCCCTTCAGTGGGGCTGGCCAGCCAGTGGTCTCAGCGCTGCGATCCATTGGACCAGCTAGTGACGGTGACCCAGGGATGTGGAATGCTCTCCAGTGGTGGATAGTTCCAGCTCATCTGCAGGAGGGCATCCGTTTGTCCGCCCGAGCTGGCGGTCTCTTCGACCCGATGCCTCTCTGATGGGTTGGGGTGCCCATCTGGGGAGCACAGGCGCCTGCGACCTCTGGTCCCCGTGGGAGTCGATGCCATATCAACCTGCTGGAGCTCCGAGCGGTCCGCCTAGCTCTCACTGCCTTTGCTCCGTTTCTACGGGGTCAAGTGGTTCGGGTCCAGACGGACAATACCACGACCATGTACTACCTAAACCGCCAGGGCGGGACGCACTCCATGCCTCTGTGCAAGGAAACTCTCCGCATTTGGTCACCTCGTGCGCAGCCTGGAGGTGGATCTCCCTAGCCATTCATGTGGCAGGGGCCGCCAACACTGGCCGATGCCTAAGCCGGATGAGGTGTGTCCCACAGTGGATCTCTACTACCGGAGGTAGTACAGATCTGTTCTCCATTGGGGCACACCTCAGGTGGATCTGTTTGCCTCCAGGAGAGCAGGCGGGGAGGCTGTTCCATGCCTGCCCCTCAGCAGGGGCTCGCTACAGGATGCCTTCTCGAGGCCGTGGACCGGGCTCTTCTATGCCTTTCCCCATTTCCCTTGATCCACAAGGTGCTTCTCAAGGCGAGGAGGGACAAGGCGAGTGATTCTGGTAGCCCCAGATTGGCCCGCCAGTGCTGGTATCCAGATCTCCTCAGCCTCAGCTCAGGCTCCCGAGACAGCTTCCAGCTCACCCGGACCTGTCAGTCAGTCAGGGAAGGTGTTCCATCTGGACCTTCAATCCCTGCACCTGATGGCCTGGTTCCTGGCGGCTAGAGTTCAGGCTTTGGGTTTTTCGGCGGAGGTCCTCAATGTAGTTGGCGTCCCGTGAGAATCACCAGGAAATGCTATGCCTTCAGATGGAAGCAGTTTTCCATTTGGTGTCAGGGCAAGGCCTGGACCCTTCCTCCTGTTCCTTGGCAGGCATCTTGGACTATTTATGGTCCTTTCTCAGCAAGGGCTCAGGTCGGCGACCCTAAGGGTGCAGCTGGCAGCCATCTCTGCTTGCAGGCGCGGGCGGGAAGCAGTCGTGGCGAGGGGAGGTGGTCTGGCACTTTTCAAAGGCCTTGATCACATTTCCCTCGGGTGGGAGAACCTCCACCTCCGTGGATCTACTTCTGGTACTGGCAAAGCCTCATGGGCAAGCCATTCGAACCAATGCCAGGTGTGATCTCTCTCACCTGTCGTGAAGACTGCCTTCTTGGTGGCTGTTCGTCAGCCAGAAGGATGGAGAGCTCAGGCGCTCCCATCGAGTCTCCTTCGTGGTCTTCCACAGGGACAAGGTTGTCCTCGCCCCACCCAAATTCCTTCCAAGGTGGTGTCGGAGTTTCACCTTAACCAGGTGTTGACTCTGCCGGTGTTCTACCCCAATCACACCTCGGAGGCCGAATATAGGCTCCATACTTTGGACTCTAGAAGAGCGCTCGCTTATTATAAGGAGCGGACGGCTGAAGTTCGGGGAGAGGTTCGCCAACTGTTTGTCACCTACGCTGAAGCCGCACCTGGCAGACCTGCAGCCAAGCGGACGATAAGCAGGTGGGTCACCTCCTGCATAGATCTCTGCTATAGGTTGGCGGGCATGGAGCCTCCCAGAGGGATAAGAGCTCATTCTACCCGTCATACCGCTGCATCGGTGGCTGCTTCCAGGGATGTCCCTATCCAGGAAATCTGCAGGGCTGCTACCTGGAAGTCAGCACACACCTTCATCACCCACTACCACATCGACCTTGAGTCACGCCGGGATGCTGGTTTTGGGGCCTCGGTTCTCCAGTCTCTTTTCCCTAAGTAGGGGGTGTGCGCCTTGCCTCCCTCCTCCCGGAGAACTGCTAGGAGTCTGCCAATAAGTGTGGATGAACAACATATCCATGTCCCTAGAAATACAGGTTACTCACCTGTAACAGGAGTTCTAGGAATGGTATATGTTGTTCATCCACACGACCTGACCTCCTCGCTTCACGCATCGAATGAGCTTCCAGCGGGCCAGATTCAAGGCCATGGGGCAGAGCTAAGAGTTTTACCACCTGCTGGTGGGTAGGAGGAGCCTGCTTGAAGACCTTCCGCAAGATTTAAAGCGGCAAGGAACTCGCAATAAGTGTGGATGAACAAATATATACCATTCCTAGAACTCCTGTTACAGGTGAGTAACCTGTATTTATTGTTTTTAGTTTTAAGTGCAAGATGAGGAAGCTGAATATATGCAGTTAATGCGGCTGACACCCACTAAAAACTTTTGCTTCCTCTATATAAATTCTTTAAGAAGACATTATGGCCATATTACGTACCCAATACTGTTCTTCCTGTATTCAAAAAGTGTGACAAAATGTACCAGCTTGACAGGACGGGTGCTGAGTTTCTTTTACTCACCCCAACCACCAGGCATTGTCCACCAGGAAGCATGTGAAAGGGCTAAGGTGCCTCTTGCCTCACACCTACCTGAGTAGGATTCAAGAAAAATTGATACTATGACGAAAAGGGCTGCCTGTCTGCTTCATTAACAATCAGACAAGCCAGTTACCAGGCCTATGTAGCCCAGTACCAAAAGAATCTGTGGCAGACAGTACTGGACACTTTAGAAAGGAATCCTTCTAGCACAGCTCCAGACCTGGTTGAAACTGCCAGAATGGGTATGGAAGCTTTTAAATACTAATTCCAAATGGCAGCTGATATAAGTGATACTGCTGCCAGATGGATGGCTGGTACAGTAGCCTCAGGAGGTTTGTTTGGCTCAGGGCAACTAACCTGACGTGAGACACCCAATCTAAGGCCATGGATTTCCGTGGAAAACAACTCACTATTTGATGAGCAAACCGAGGCCTACCTAAAAAGTGGATGAATATAAAACTATCTTTAGAAACACCCAGAGGCGTATTATGAGGGTGATTGGGAGGAGGATGAAGATGACAAAGGAGGAGAGTTTGCAGGCCTTGATGAACCAGTAGAGACTGACATCTCCCCAGACAGGCCTTCCAGTGTTTCACCTCCCAGGCTTTCTGAGTCCCCTTCCCACTTCTTGTTTTACAAGAAAGTGGCTGAGACTCTTCAACTTCCTATGGAAGAAGCAGATCAGGATCAGGAGGAACCTGATTATATGGAAATGATGGATGTCCCAGAGTCGAGGAGAGTGTCTATCCCTCTCCATAAATCTCTGGGGAAACAGACACAGAAAATAATGCAATTTCCTGCTTTCATTCCTCCTGTGGATAAAAAAAGGACAGGAGGTATACAACATCAGGTCCTGGTATGGAATTCCTTACAACACATTGCAACCATGTTGGGGTAATGTAAGCTGCAGCCTGTGTCAAGGCTAATATTCCTCTGGCATCTCACCACCCAGATAAGGATTCCAGGAAAGTGGATGCCATGGCCAAAAAAACAATACTTGGCATCCTCTTTGGGGCTCAGGCAATCAAATTGCATGGCATATACTGCCATGTACCAGAAATCGATGTGGATAAGGGTTCTGGAGTTGGCTAGAATGCCCCTGTCCAGCTAGCCAAGGTGCTGGAACAGGTGTCTGTAAATGGTATAGAGGCATCCAAAGTTCAATTTCATGCTGCTGTGGACTCAAATGATGTCCATTCTAGAGTCATGCTACATCTGTCTCCATGTGGAGACTTGCTTGGCTTAGATGTACCAGTCTTTCACAGGATACCCAGACTAAGGCCATGGATTTCCTTGTCACTGGTAATTCTCTGTTTGGTGAGCAAACAGAGAACTACGTGAAGAAAATGGACTTAATATAGGACTACCTACAGGAGTGCTGCAGCTAAAGAAAAGCAGATCACTCCTCAGAGGCAGCTATTTAGGAGGCAGGGCAGGCCTTTTCATAGGCCTTTTACAAGCTCTGGCCTCCTCCTCTTCTTTCCAACAGAGGGAGTTCTTTAGGGAAAGAGGCAGGCATGGGATGACTAGGACCCCATCATCCACACAGTCTAAGCCCCCTGCCAAGCAGACACCCTGAGGTGTCGGTCAGGGTCGCCTCCCCAATTCCAGTAGGGGGCAGGCTGGCTCAGTACTCCCAGGCTTGGGAGTCTATTACTTCAGACAAATGGGTCCTGGAAGTAGTGAGCCAGGGACTTGTTCTCAGTTTCAAAAGATTCCCAAAATGAGAGCAAGGTTCTTCAGTCCTCCCTCTCCCTTGGAGACAAAGGCCTTAGAGGCAGAAGTCTCCTCTCTTCTGCTTCTGCAAGCAGTAGAGAAGGTCTCGTCTTTGTCACAGGGAAAAGGACTGTATTCCAGATACTCTTCACCCCTAAAAAGACAGGGAGTGGCGACCCATCCTAGATTTAAGGTACCTGAACATACATTTAACAAAATCAACATTCAAGATGGTGACTCTGGGAGTAATTCTTCTCTCTGAGACCAAGAGACTGGCTAGCTCTCTGGATCTCAAGAATACCTACTTCCACATACCTTTCTGACATTCTCACAGAAAGTACCTCAGGTTCGAGTTGCCTTCAGGCCATTACCAATTTAGAGCTATGCCTTTCGCCCAACACCTGCTGCAAGGGTGTTCACCAAGTGCTTTGCAGTAGTGGTGGCATACCTCAGGAAACAAAGTATTCTTCTGTTCCCATACCTGGACGACTGGCTCCTCGTAGGCCAGTCCTCAGACCAAGTCAAGTCAGCCTTAGAGGTCACTCAAAGACTTCTAGAATCCTTGGGCTTCATTCAAACAACATGAAGTCTTAAATGTATTCTGACAAATTGCAGTAAGGTCCAACCTTCAAACTGCCCCGGAGATGAAAGAGTTAACTTTCCATGCCAGGCATGGAATGCTGAGCTCGAGCTCGGTCGAGACTCTGTCTGTTGCTGTTTGAAGTCAAACCGTCAGATTCTTTACTCTGCCTCACTGAACAGTCGCTCCGGAGAATTTCTCCTTTGCTCGGTTCAATTTGTCGGTTAAAGTACCGTTTTTCTTGGTTTTCACCGAATTTAAACCAGAACTTCATCGGTTCAGTCTCTGTCTGTGGTTTCGTGGGTACTAGATAGGCTTATTTTTGTTATTATCCTGTGTGAACTTAGAACGTGGATCGGTTTGGTTTGAACCGATCAGGTTGTTTAAAAACTTTATTCTGCTTTTAGAGTGTGGTAACGGTTCTTATCGGTTCTAAAAACGGACTTTATTACGTTTTTTCCACGACCAAACGTAACACAATCAGAACCGATAAAGGAGTCTTGCCTGGCCCGGATTGACGAAAAAGGGTCGTTTTGTTAGGACCTGGCCATGTCTGAGAAACCAAAAGAAAACTGGGCCCACTGGGTTTCAACACTGTAGTGTGTGTGGGAAGCCTTTGCTAAGGCTGATCCCCACACCACCTGTGTTTATTGTCTGGGGTTTGACCACCTCGATTCAGACTGCCAGATTTGTAAAAATTTTCCTGCAGCTACCCTGGAAAAAAGAGTTGGTAGGCTCAGGGAAAGGGAGGCCAAGAAGTTTGCTGACCCTGATGGCCAGCCCAGTTCGGTTCCAACCGAACCAGAAGGAGTGCCCTCTGACCAGGGCGAAACTTCTTCGGGCAAAAGAAGAACCAATTCCGAGGAGTCGGTTCCGGTATAAAGAACAAGAAGGGATAAATCAGCTGGTGCGGATCCAAGTTCTTTCTCCGACCGCTGATGAAATAGCCAAAGCTATAAAATTGTTCAGTCGCTATCTCTCAGCCCCGACTGAACCGCACCATTAGGAAGGCGCCGTTCGGTCGGTTCCACCGGTTCCGATTATGATTTAGAGGAATGTTATGAACTGGAGGAAGAGGAAGGAGAGTATGAGGAAAGTGAGTGTGATTATGAAAGTCTGATGTGCCCATTGACCCGGACATCTCCCCAGGTGTGTCTCCTCCTAGGCTTTCTGAGTCCCCTTCCCATTTCATGTTTTACAAGAAAGTGGCTGAAACTCTTCAACTTCCTATGGAAGAAGCTGTGGATGACCAGGAGGGGCCTGACTATGTTGAAATGATGGATATCCCAGAGTCCAGGAGGCTGTCAGTTCCCCTTCATAAGTCCTTTGGGAAACAGACAATGAACATTTTAAAGACTCCTAATTCTATACCTCCTGTGGATAAGAGAATGGACAAGAGGTATACACTCTCAGGCTGAGATACGGAGTTCTTACCCAGCAATGCATCCATGTTAGGTAGTGCAGGCTGCAGCCTGTGATAAGCAATATACCCTTGGCTTCCACTCCAGATAAGGACTCCAGGAGGATTGATGCCAAGGGAAAGAAACCGTACATGGCAGCATCCTTGGGACTCAGGCAGGCTAATTATATGGCCTATACAGCTAGATATCAGAAATCTAGATGGGACACTGTAATGGCTTTCTAAACAGGTCCCTGGCCAGCTTGCCAAGGAGCTGGAGCAGGTGTGCGGATGGTATTGAGGCATCCAAGGTGCAGTTCCATGCTGCAGTGGACTCCAATGATGTTTCATCTAGAGTCATGGCTACATCTGTGGTCCTTCAGTAGGATGGCTTGGCTCAGATGTCAGGGTTTTATTTAACTCTAAAATTGATTAGCATTTTGCTCACAAAAGTTCTAAAACATTGTGAAAATGTATAGCACTTGCCTCATTGTGTTTAACAAACATAACACTTCTAGAAAACCTATATAAATGCTTTCTGTACAGTTAGTATTGTCCCAAGAAAAAGTGCTAATCAATTATTTAAAACCCTGGATGTACTAGCCTGTCTCCAGGATACCCAGACTAAGGCCATGGATTTTCCTGTTGTGGGTAATTCTCTGTTTGGGGAGCAAACCGAGAACTACATGAAGAAAATGGATGAGTACAGGACCACCTACAGGAGTGCTCAGGCCAAGGAAAGGCAAGCCACTCCTCAGAGGCAGCATCCCAGGGGCAGGGGCAGGCCTTTTCATAGGCCTTTCTACCAAGCCAAGACTCCTCTTCTGCTTATGCTCATAGGGGGTTCTTTAGAGGGAGAAGCAGACGGGGTACAAGCAGGCCTGCTTCCACCCCTCAGCCTAAAGCCCCTGCCAAACAGGCACCCTGATGGGGTTGCCAGGACCGATTCTCCACCACCTGTAGGGGGCAGGCTGGCTTACTTTGTCCAGGACTGGATGTCTTTAACATCAGACAAATGGGTCCTGGAAGTAGTAAGCCAGGGACTGGTTCTCAGCTTCAAAAAATTTTCAAAGATGAGAACCAGATCCTTTCCACGTGCAAATCCTTCAGAGGCACTTGCCCTAGAGGCAGAGGTCTCTTCCCTCTTGGCTCTCAGAGCCATAGAGAGGGTTCCACCCCTACACAAAGGGAAAGGATTGTACTCCAGGTACTTCCTCACCCCCAAAAAGACAGGAGAATGGCGGCCCATTCTGGATCTCAGATACTTAAACAAGCACCTTTTAAAGCCAAAGTTCAAAATGGTGACTCTGGGAATAATTCTACCCTATCTAAGGCCAGGGGACTGGCTAGTCTTCCTGGATGTCAAGGATGCCTATTTCCATATTCTCATCAGAAGCTCCCATCGAAAGTACCTCAGGTTCGAGCTGCCCTCAGGTCACTACCAATTCAGAGCAATGCCCTTCGGCCTAACTTCTGCTCCAAGGGTGTTCACAAAATGCATGGCAGTAGTAGTTGCCTTCCTAAGGAGAAAATGGATCTCCATATCTCCATACCTGGACGACTGGCTCATAGTAGGCCAGTCACTAGACCAAGTCAAGTTACACCTACAGATAACTCAGCAACTGCTCACTTCTCTAGGTTTCCTGCTGAATCTTTCAAAGTCAGTTCTAGAGCCTGTGCAGCTCCTCACCTTCATAGGGACAGAGCTGGATACAGTAAAAGCAAAAGACTTCCTTCCCCTGGACAGGGCAAGGACAATTATTTCACTGGCCTCTTCATTCACCCCCTCAGGTGTCTCGGCCAGCAAGGCATTTTCTGCAACTCCTAGGACACATGGCTGCCTCTACAGCACTGGTGCAGGGAGCAAGATTTCAAATGAGGGACATTCAGTTCCACTTGAGAGCCTTTTGGTCTCAGAGAAGGGACCCTCTTACCAAACTAATTCCAGTGACTCAAACCCTGATCCAGGCGTTACAGTGGTGGCTGGATCAGGACAATCTAAGACAGGGAGTTCCTTTTGTCACTCAGTCTCATTCTCTAATCCTTACTACAGATGCCTCCCTCTTGGGGTGGGGAGCACACTTGGGACCCCTGACCACCCAAGGGTTGTGGTCTCCTCAGGAATCTCTGCCTCACATCAATCTATCAGAACTTAGGGCAGTGTTTCTAGCACTTCAAGCTTTTTCCAAGTCTGTTCAGAACAAAGTAGTTCAGATCAGGACAGACAATACCACCACAATGTGGTATATCAACAAGCAAGGGGGCACTCGGTCTACGGCCTTGTGCACAGAGACAATGAAGTTATGGTCTCTGGCCTATTCCCTGAACACCTCTCTTACAGCAGTACACCTCCCAGGCAAGGACAATGCCCTGGCAGATGCTCTCAGCAGGATATCTCAGGGCCATCATGAATGATCCTTGGATCCCCTGGTTTTGAAGGTGATCTCCTCCAGATGGGGCACCCCACAGATGGATCTTTTTGCAGCCCCAGACAATCACCAACTTCCTCTCTTCTGCTGCAGGCCCCCAGTGTTGGGCTCAGTCCCCCTGGATGTCCTAGTTCTCAATTGGGAAGGGAAGTTCCTGTATGCTTTTTCCCCCTTCCCTCTCCTGTTCAAGGTATTAGTCAAAATCAGGTCTCAACCCTACAAGGTGATTCTGATTGCTCCAGACTGGGCCAGGCAGCCCTGGTACCCTCTCTTGTTGTCCTTAGCAGTCCACCTTCCCCTATCTCTTCCCAGGAATTACAACCTGTTAACATGTGC
The DNA here is from genome assembly GCA_016271365.2 of Neoceratodus forsteri. NCBI lineage: Eukaryota > Metazoa > Chordata > Ceratodontiformes > Ceratodontidae > Neoceratodus > Neoceratodus forsteri. The sequence continues at coordinate 405,920,469 of CM028132.1, read as the reverse complement.
TCAGGGAGGGTTTGGTATCCGATCTCAAATCTCTCAATCTCAAGGCCTGGCTCTTGAAGAGTTAGAGTTTGCTGATTTGCACCTCTCTCAAGGTGTTATGGATATTCTAAAGGCTTCTCGGAAGCCTTCCACCAGAAACACTTACAACACCAAGTGGAAAAGATTTTCTATCTGGTGCTCTGGGAAACATATTTCCCCAGCGTCTGCTAGCCTGTCCACGGTCCTGGACTATATGGTTCATCTTAATACCTTGGGACTCAGACCAGCTACACTAAGAGTACATCTGGCAGCTGTCTCTGCTTTCCTTTCAGCAAGTAAGCCTTCTTCCCTTTCAGCTCATCCTGTATTCTCTAAATTTTTCAAGGGATTGCTTCATACCAATCCTCCATTCAGGGACCCTGCCCCTGTTAGTGACCTTAATGTTTGCATTGCCCGGCTTATGCAACCCCCTTTTGAGCCTTTGTCCTCAGCAGAGCTTAAGTACTTGACTTGGAAAACTGTTTTCTTGGTGGCCATCACTTCTGCCAGGCGCATAAGCGAGTTACAAACCCTGTCAGTGGAGCCTGATTTTATCTCTTTCCATAGCGATAAGGTGGTCCTCAGGACTAATAGGAAGTTTTTACCTAAGGTGGTTTCAGACTTCCACCTTAACCAGTCTATGTCTCTTCCTGTTTTCTTCACTGACCATTCCTCCTCTGGGGAGAGGAGGCTGCACAGTTTGGATGTGAAAAGGGCCCTTAGCTACTACATAGAGCGTACCAAGGGTCACAGGTTTGACTCCCTCCACCTGTTCCTCACTTATGGTGAGGTTGGTAAGGGAAAACCTGCCACTAAGAGATCTATTGCCAGGTGGATTGTTTCTTGCATTCAGTTTTGCTATGAAAAACTAGGCAGGACTCCACCCTCAGGCCTGAGGGCTCGCTCTACCAGAGGTACAGCTGCTTCCCTGACTGCTGCCAGGGATATTCCTATCTTAGAGATTTGTCAAGCAGCTACCTGGAAAACAGTACACACTTTTACCAAGCATTACTCTCTGGATATCCAGGCTAGGAGTGATGCTCGGTTTGGCACAGCAGTGCTTCAGAGCCTATTTCCTAGCTAAGTTCTGTTCCTCCTCCATGGAGGTACTGCCTGGTAGTCTGCAATTTGTCAGAATACTGCAAGACTGCATGTTGTTTGAAGAAAAAAATTACTCACCTTAGTAATGTTGTTTCTTCTAATGGAGTCTTGCTGTATTCTGGCCTCCCCTCTCAGAACCTTTGTTTTGGGATGTGGGTGGGCAGTAGCAGTGTTGGCACTCAAGAGGTGCCCCACCCTTTATTTATCACCCCTTTAGTTTGGGAGGGTGGGTATTGTGTTTGTTTCATTATTTGGGTTTCCTGACTTGAGTCTTTGTTTTGGGACCAAAAAATCTGTTTGTTATATTTAGTAGCCAGTTGGCTAGTGTAGGTTTACAGCTTCCACACAGGACACTCAGTGAGTATAGCTCGTTTGAGTTCAAACAGCAACAGACAGAGTCTCAACCGAGCTCGAGCTCAGCTTCCATGCCTGGCATGGAAAGTTAACTCTTTCATCTCCGGGCAGTTCAAGGTTGGACCTCACTGCAATTTGTCAGAATACAGCAAGACTCTATTAGAAGAAGCAACATTACTAAGGTGAGTAATTATTTCTTCTGAACCTAGAAAAGTTGGTTCTGGAACCAGCTCAGCTTCTCACCTTCATATGGGTGTAAATAGACATCATTCAGGCAAGGACATTTCTTCCTCTCTCAAGGTTCAGTCCCTTGTCACTCTGGCTTCCTCGTTTCGTCCTCTAGTTTCTCGTCCAGCCAGACACTTTCTGCAGTTACTTGGCCACATGGCAACATCCACAGCTGTGGTCCAGGGAGCAAGGTTTCAGATGAGAGACATTCAGTTTCATCTCAGAAACAATTGGTCTCAGAAAAGAGACCCTCTCTCCAAATTTTCCAGTGTCTTAAACTCTAGATCTTACTTCAGAGGAAGCTCTTGCAGCAGGTAACACTTATATAATAATTGCAGGCTGATATCCTTGCTTCCTATCCTTTCAAAATGCTCGAGAAAGTAGTTAACCTTCAGCTTAGGAACTTCTTAGAGACTTACAATCTATTGAATCCAGTGCAATCAGGTTTTAGGCCATGTCACAGCACTGTATCTGCCCTTGCAAAAGTAACTAATGACTAGCAGAAGGCCTTAGACACCAGAAATTATGTGTGTGTCTTGTTTCTTGACATGAGTAAGGCATTTGACACTGTGGATCATAGTCTTCTCCTGGTCACGCTTAGAAAAATTGGTCTGGGTCCCATGGCACTAAAATGGCTCACTAGCTATCTTACGGGACTATACCAACAGGTCAAAGCTGACCGAGGTCTTTCTCCTCTAAAAACTATCCAGAGGCGTGCCACAGGGTTCCATCTTGAGGCCTCTACTTTTTGCGCTGTACATCAACAATATCAACTCTGGCATTAAAGCAGCTAACATCCATCTGTTTGCGGATGATGTGGTTCTTTATATTGACAGACCTTCTCCTGGTCAGGCCTGTAAGGACCTCTGATTAGATTTCAATCTCTTACAGACAAACCTCCTGAAACAAAAACTGTTATTAGGGCTGTAAGTTTTTCACGGCATGCATGGAGTTCATGGATTCCGTGAAAATGGGTGTTCTTTGCGAATTCAGTGACCCACTGTGGAATCGCTATTTTTTTGCCTGATTGATAGCACAATGCCGAATTAGTGCTGAGATTAACTTGCCCCTAAGTTTGGAACACTGATCTGCCCTCCCTTGATGACTCCCTGACTTCAAAGAGGGAAGTTCGTTGCTATTTGGTTATGTGCAGGCTACTTACTCTCTGCTGCAGCATAAGCCTTGCAAAGTTCCACTCCTTCATTGCCTCAGTCTGCGCCCCACTGCCACATCCACATAGCAGCATAAGAAAAGCCCCCTTCTTGCTCTTTCAAGACGTCTGCATGGAGTTGCCTAGCAGTTCCTCGCTAGCCTCCAGGCTGCAACAGCATTCATTTCCATGTGCCTCTGGTCCAGCAGGAAGATTTCTCAGCATGCCACTGTGGAAAGGCAGAAAGGGGAGATGACCCGCTTGCGCTAAGCTGTCTCAGTGTGCCACTGCATAGCGGGAGCGTGGAGCACTTATTTTCAAGATATGCTGCTATGCCGAGTAACAACAGGCAAAGTATAAAGCTGGAAAAAGGGATACATTAAATTGAAACACTGCAGATATATTGCATGTGTATTTTAGTAATCAAAATCATATTCTTAATAGCTATTTTTATTGTGACAAGTGCATTAGTGTTGCTGTCAGTATAAAACTGCAATTTATATTAAAGTACATATAATTTGAAACTATGTGCCTTTCATGAAAATGGCACATTTTAGCCTCTAGGGAGCCATGAAATTTGGCCAAAATCACTGTGAAAATATTACAGCCCTAACTATTATTAAATGCCAAAAAAAACAAGGCTATGTTTTTCTCACCTGTTGTCAACGCACCTAATCCTTGTACTCTTGGGTCTGGATATTCAAATGGATTGTGCATGGTGCAACAGAGATACACCATCACTAACCACCAGTGCACCCAGTAGCGATATTCAAAACCCAAGTTACGATGCATAACTCTAATCACTAAGTGCATTGGTAATATATGCAGGCGCAAGTGCAAGGGTGTGCCCATGCATGTCACAGCACATCCGATATTCAGCCCGGGATATGCGCGCATATGCCAGCATACATCCACCTGGCGTTGCTTGTGGGAGCGCAAAGATGTGTCTGGTAAAACCAGGAACAGGTCCAGGCCACTCACAGGTGAGCCGCCGGATTGCAGGGCACAGTACGGCAGCCACCAGCCGTGGGCCACCCACCCACAACACTGACCTCAAGCCCCCTGCCCTGGGAGCGTTGTGCCCCCCCATCCCATCACCCGATCACGGGCGACTGTACTAGTAAATCCCTGGTGGTCCAGTGGATACCCCCCCAATCACCTGATCACAGGCATATGTAACAATAAACCCTGGTGGTCCAGGGGAATGCCCTCCAGTGCCCTATCACAGGCATAGGTTGAAAGACTCCCTGGTGGTCCAGTGGAATCCCCCCTATCACCCAATCATGGGCAATATGTAAGACTAACATCCCTGGTGGTCCAGTGGAACCCCCCATCGCCCGATCGCGGGCGGACATAGCAAAGAAAGTCCTGGTGGTCCAGTGGACCCCCTCCCCACCAGCCCACTGAGGTCCCCCACCACTCAGCACCCCCAGTCAGCGGCCGGGTGGCACCCCTGCATGCCTCACAGTGCGTCCACCAACTGACAGCGTGCAGTGCAGTCTATGCGCCTATTGGTCCACTGCATGGACCAATGGGCATACAGACCATGCTATACCACACAGGCCCAATATGGGAATAGCGCATTTATTCACATATCGGGAACCTATGTGGCTCTATGAATCTGCAAGCCCATTGGTCCACGTGGTGGACCAATAGGCATACGAACTGTACTGTATGCTGGCTCAGTCGATGGTGGCGAGAGAAGCATGCAGGTGAATGCTGCCACAAAATCGCGGCTGAAGTCTGAAGTGATGGTGATGGTGATCTCAGTGGGCGGGTGGGAGGGGTCCACTGGACCACCAGGAACTTTCATGTTACTCATGCCCGCGATTGGGTGATGGGGGCATCCACTGGACCACCGAGGTTATTTCAATACCTCTGTCCGATGATTGGGCATATGGGAGCGGGAACCACCATAACACTCACACCATTCCACCTCACCCCAGCCCAAGACGCCGACAGGTGTTGCAGTGTGCCTAAGGTCTTTGGCCCTTATGCTCACCCTATTCCATAAGGAAATAAGCTGAGATGGGTGCAGTATAGGAGAGTGGGGTGAATGTTATGGCCGAAGACTCCAAGGCACACCTTGATGCCTGTCACTGGCTACAGGGTGGGGGTGAGGGTGTAATGGCATGAACATTACGGTCGATGACCCCAAGTCACACCCCCGATGCCTGTCAGTCTTTACAGGGTGGGCGTTATGGTTGGAAACCATAACACCCTGGGCGTTAGTAGATATTCTTGCTCCAAATTTTCAATATGGGCTTTTGGGACCCGCCTCATGAACAGTGGCAGTATAAGTTTGTTACTTAATCCCAAAGGTGATTTCTTTACAGGAAGTCTTGAATTGACACCACAGGTCTTGAAAATACATTTCAGGCAGAATGTAAAAATTACATCTGTACTGTTCATGAGGAGAAGTGAAGAAATTGCAATGTTGAAATTCTGGGTGAAAATATGAAAAAGTGGCAAAGTTATGAGTGTGCATAGAACTGTTCAATGCGCGCTCAGCATAATCATTTTATGTTTGCTTGCGCGATGTGCAAGAAACATAGTGCCATCATCGAGATTTCAGAGGTGTGTCACCTCCTCCTCAATTCAGTCAGTGTGTTGGCAGGCATGGCCCTGTAAGCCAATGCATGCTGGAGCTGTCTATGACAAGCTCAAAATGCAGTGGCAGACAGTTGGAAGGGGAGCTACGCAGGTGAGCAGCAATAAGATATCGCCTGCTCATGCGCGGCTCCCCCTACACACAGAGTGTCAGTCCCCGATGGCTGCAGCCTGGCAGGGCACCAGGTGCAAGTCGCCAGGGATCAGTGCGCCGCATGCAAATGGGGCCATAATGACATGCAAATGGCCCCATTTGTGCCTTGCATGCATAATGGCCTCATTTGCATGCCCAGTACTGAATATCACGGTTGATCCACCTAGTGCAACTGCACTTGCGCTGGCGCATCCTCCTGCTCCCGTCCTGCCACTTGCGCTGGTGCAGTGCCACTGTGCCATGCGCAATGCAAGCGCCATCAGTGCAAGTGCTGTGCCATGGTGCAACACTGTTGATTATCACCTGGTCCATGCCCTGGTGCAGCCCAGTTGCGCTGCACCTGGGCTTGCGTCCCTGCCGGTGCAGTTTGAATATCCAGTCCTTGGTCTAGTTCCCTAAATTACCACAGTTCTAGTTGAATCCTTAGAATTTGTGGTAAAATTCAAATACCTGGGATTCTGGATTGACCATAAACTATCCTTTGCTGACCACATTGAAGAACTTTTGAAAAACTCAAAGACTTGGTCTCTTCTACTGGCTCAAGTACCTATTCACTCAGGACACAAAACTCAGGTTAGTGCAAAGCACATTTATTCCAATTTTGGATTCGCTGACTTCATTTATGGCCATGGTCCCATCTCTGCACTATCCAAACTAGACACCCTTTATCACCGGGCTATAAGATTTATCACCGGAGCTCTGTACTCCACCCATCATTGCACCCTCTACTCTCAGGTTGGGTGGACGTCTCTGAATTTTAGAAGGCAAAAATACACTGCACTCTGGATTGTTAGAGCACTCACCAAGAAACTTCCACAGTACATTACTGAATGTCTGCCAATGTGTACTGCAGGCAGCTACTCACTGAGAAGCCTTTCACATACCTCACTCCTCATCCCCAAAGTCAGTTCATGTTGTGGTCGATCCTCTATAAACTATGCGCTCCCCTCACTGTGGAAAAAATTTCAAAAAACCTTAAAGTTAGTAATTCCTGTAAAACTGTCCACCTTCAAAATGCTATTTGCACATTCCTTCAACGAGTCCTGCAATTGCTTCCCCTAATTGTCTGATAGCCTAGGGCATGAGCCATGCTTGCACTAGGAAAATCCACCAAGCAAAAGCGGCCTATTTCAAAGCCTCTTTCAGTTCCTCCTCCGCATCAGCCAGCCAAATTCTGGAAAGTGGTAAAATCACTTCTCAGCCCCCTATCGCACCCCCCCACTCCTACCCTTCAGGTAGGAGGGCTCACAGTCACTGACCCCCCGACTGTAGCCTCTCACTTTAACTCTCACTTCACAAATTGCCATGCAACCCTCCCGTCCTTACCTCGCCTTGCACAGCAACCCCCTGTCATAGACACATCTACAGCACACTCATTCTCTTTTCAGCAAGTCACCAAAGAGGAGGTATTTAATGCACTGCGAGCCCTTAATCCTAATAAGGGCAAATGCCCAACGCGGTTGGACTCCAAGATGCTCCACCTCTCAGCCCCAGCCATAGCCAAACCCTTGATAGACCTTTTCAACCTATCCTTCTCCCTTGCTGAAGTCCCCTCTGAATGGAAACATGCCTCCGTAATACCTCTTCCCAAAGGTGGAGATGCCTCCAACCCAAGCAATTACCATCCTATTTCCCTACTACCCATATTGGTTAAACTCCAAGAGCACCTGGTGCTCTCTCGCCTGTCCCTTCTGACTCCTCCTCCTTTTCCTCCCTTCCAGTCTGGCTTTAGGAAATCCCACTCCTCCACAACCTCCCTTCTCAGGCTCACCGACTCCATCCTTACTGGGATGGATGCTGGCCACATCACAGCTGCCATTTTCATTGACCTGGCCAAGATATTAGACACTGTCTCCCACTCACTCCTCCTGACCAAACTCGCCAATGCTGGGCTGTCAATCTGGGCCTCAAGATGGTTCCACTTGTACCTTGTTGGCAAGTTCCAATCGGTCAGAGTCAATTCTGCCACCTCCACCCCCCTCTCTGTTACTACCGGGGTTCTGCAAGGCTCAGTCCTTGGCCCTCTACTGTTCTCCTCTTTCTTAATGACCTGCCGTCCGCCTGCCCTCACACCCTCCATACACATGTATGTGGACGATACTGTTCTGTATACATCTGGCCCATTGGCCTAAGAGATTATGATCAGATTGCAGTTGGAGTTTGATGAGATCCAGCTCTGGCTACAATCTAATCAACTCTCCCTCAATGCAAAGAAAACCGTCTCAGTGACTTTTGGCACTAGACAAAGACTTTCCAGGCTCCTCTCCCCTATCATATTCCATACCCTGGACGGGACATCCCTCGAGACCTGCACCTCTTTCAGGTACCTCAGAGTCTGGCTTGATCGGCATTTAAACTTTTCCGTACATGTTGATTCCATACTAAAGAAATGACACCCCAGGCTCGGTGCACTTTACTGGAACCGTGACAATATCCCAGTCTCTGCTCGCAAGGCCATTGTGCAAAAAATTATCCTCCCTGTTTTCAATTACGGAGACGTTGTCTATTGAGTGGGGACCAAGTCCACCGTAGCCAGACTGGATCCCCTCTACCACTCCTTCTGCCACTTTGTCCTGAACTGCCATCACTCCACCCATCACTGTGCTCTCTACCAATCAATGAACCTTACATCTCTAGATAACATGAGGCAGGCCTACTGCCAAAATCTCAGCCAAATACTGGTCCCAGTCTCTCCCCCCACCTCATCTCTGCCTAGCCAATACAAGCACCCAAGCATATTCACTCAAAAGCAACGACCACGGATCCTATTATCCCACTTAGATCCACTACTATGGGCCAAGCAGCCTTTAGCTACCAGCTGCCTAAGTTATGGAACTCTCTCCCCACAAATATTCGTCACTTCTCTTCCCCCCCCACACCTCAACTCCATGCTCCTAGCTCACTACTCCCATACCTGTTCTTGTGCCCATGCCTAAATAAGAGTCCACACTGAGATAGCCTGGTTGCCCTTCCTATTGCACATTTAATGTTTGTTGCCCATCCTAATATTTTAATGCTTGTACTCAAAACAGTGCCTGCATGAGACAGTCTCAAATATCCTCTCATGCCATTTTATCTGTGTCTCAGGTACCCAAGGTGCTGCGTCTATCCCCCTTGGCACTTACTCTATGTATTATGTAACATACTGCTCTTGTTTCTTCAACTTTGCTTGTACCTCCCCTCCCCCAGGATGCATCTGGAATTGAGCAGTAGCCTGCTCAGTATGCCTTCCTGGTGAAACGCTTAAATAAATAAATAAAATAAATAAATGAGCCATCCTCCCTGTGTGGTCTACTGGCTGTCCTCTCCAATCTTTTCTCCTTTGATACCTGCCTCATAACCCCTTTTGCTCCTCCTCCTCTTCCTTCCCCTCCTTGATATCTGTCTTGTAACCCCTTCTTACCCAACCCCTTGAAATTTTCTTATACATATTGCACATATTTACTATACTTACATGTATATATTGTATACAATTGCTTTATTTATCTTGTATAACTTGTGTTCCACTTCTGTGTACTTTGAGCATTTATTGTTTATTCACTCAACTTTTGTATCCTATTTCACATTGTTTCAATGATATGTTACTATGTCCAGGTCCACCTTGCAAATGAGTTCAACTCAATGGTGTCTCACCTGGTAAAATAAAGATTGATTAATTGATTTCATTAATCAGTCCTGAAAGGTGATTTCATGTAGTGTCTGCAAAATCACCTTCTGGGTCTGATTACGGAAACAACAGTGACAGTGTTCTTGAGGTGGGGTCCCAAAAAAGGGAAAAATACTTAAAAATGGCAAAGATATCAACATAACCTCAAAACACCATTGAATTTCATTATACGGCGCTTACCTTGATTCCTTAGTTTGCGGTTCAACCTTGAAGAGTACAGACGTGCCCTGGTCCACAGAAGATGACAGGGGACAACCTCTGGAGGTAAGTATAGGGTAAGGGGGATGTGGGGTGGTGGGTGCTCGGTGGGAGGGTGAGGATGGGGGAGGAGGATGGCAGGGACGATGAGGGACCATTTTCTTTTTTTCAGGGACAAAAAAAAGACATCAGGGGATGGTTTTCTTGTTTACAGGAAAAAAGTAAATAAATATTTGGGGACACTGGGAGTGGGCTCCCCAGTGTCCCACACTGCAGAGGGAGGATTTCCTTTGCTGACATGGGGATTGGGCCCCTGAAGTTAGCAAACAATAAGTGAAGGGACTGGGGGGCATCTGACACCAGGGGTGGGCATCCTGGTGTCAGATTATATTAATACATACATCAGTTATGCCATTGGGAGGGTGGGGGTGCCACTAACAAAAGTCCATGCCAAAAAAAAGCAAAAATAAAGAATTGTGCATCAGACATTTTCATTATGTATTGACCATAATGTAAAGTTGGAGTGTCCATAGCAACCACTTAGCAACCACCATGCTAAGAGGAGCTACACTGGGATAACCACAAAAAGTCCATGTAAGTTTACATTAAAAATTAAATAAACAAACAATTTAAAACAAAACTTCCTGCACTGTCCTAAAGGACCCATATTGCATAAATAGAATATGTAACAGGGAACTTGTGGAATACATGATTTATTTTCACTCGAGCTGTTTGACCTTGGGCACATCACTCGTGACTTACGCCATTTGTGAGGTTACCCAATGTCAAACAGCTCTTGTGAAAATAAATCATGTATTCCACAGGTCCCTGTTACATAGAGACAAAGAAGTTGACAGCAGAAGGAGACCACTAGGCCCATTTAGTCTGTCCATTTGTTTTAGACCTATTTGACATTCTAGTTGCCCTTTGTAGTCACGGTTCCCTTGTGTCTATCCCATGCATTCTTGAATCCCTCCACAGTGTTGACTCCACAACCTCTTGGGGCAGGCTGTTCCAGGTGTCCACCACTCTTTCAGTAAGAAAAACTTCCTGGGGTTGGTAAAGACCTCCTTCCTTGCAGCCTGAGATCTTTTCCCTGGTCCTGGAGCTCTTCTTGAAGTGAAAAGTTCCTGTGCCTGTACCTTGTTAATGCATTTTATGTACTTGAATGTTTCAATCATGTCCCTCTCTCTCTCTCTTCTCTCTTCTCTGCTCCAGGAGTACATATTCAGTTACCTGAGCCTTTCCTTGTAGGACATGTACTGCAGACCCTGAATCATTTTTGTCACCTTTTTCTGTACTGTTTCCACCAGGTCAATGTTCTTCCTGAGGTGAGACCTCAAGAATTGGACTCCGTATTTCAGGTGAGGCCTGACCCGCAATCTATAAGTGGTAGTACCACCTCTCTCTTCCTGCTTGTGATTCCCCTCCCAATGCAGCCCAGCATTCTGTTGGCCTTCAATGTTGCCTTCTCACACTGCTTACTAACCTTCAAGTCATCTGAGATTATGATTCCCAGATCTCATTCCTGGTTTGAGGCTGCCAGTCTTTCGCCTCCTAGGTAATACTTCTTTCTTGGATTTTTCTTTCCTATGTGCATGACCTTGCACTTTTTGATGTTAAATCTCAGCTGCCACACTCCAGAGCATTCTTCTGGTTTCTTGAGGTCAGCTTCCATCTTGCTCACTGCTTCTGGGGTGTCCACCCTGCTACATATCTTGGTGTCATCTGCGAACAGACACACCTTCCCTTCCAGTCCATTAGTGATGCCTGCTATAAAAACATTGAAGAGCACAGGCCCCAGCACTGAGCCCTGGGGCACCCCGCTGGTCACCCTGCCTTACGTCGATTGCGCTTCATTAACCTGTACCCTCTGGGTTCTGCATTGTAACCAGTTTTGTACCATCTGACTACTTCTGGACCAACCCCTGTGTGGTCAAGCTTCTTTACCAGCCTTCTGTGTGGAACCGAGTCGAAGGCCTTACTAAAGTCTAGGTAGGCCACATCTACTGCCCCACTGTTATCCACTATTTTTGTAGCATAGTCAAAAACCTCGAGTAGATTTTTCTGGCATGACCAACCTGCTGTGAAACCATGCTGTTTAGGGTCTTGTCAGCCACTAGTTTCGAGGAATACTATGATCCTCTGTTTGAGTAGTGTCTCCATTAGTTTCCCTACTATGGATGTGAGGCTCACCAGTCTGTAATTACTAGCCTTTTCGCAACTGCCTGATTTGTGAAGTGGAACCACTATTGCCTTTTTCCAGTTTTCGGGTACCACACCACTCTTCAAGAATTTCATGAATAGAAATGCCTGAGGGGCTGTTAATTCTGTCCCCAGTTCCTTAATAATTCTGGGGTGCATCTCGTCTGGTCCCATGGCTTTGTCTGCTTTTAGTTTATTTAGCACCTCCTGTACTTCAGCTTCTGTAAAGGGACTCGTGTCTACCCCTGGTCCTGGGGTGTTGTGTTTTTTCAGGGCTGGGCCATCCCCTGAGTCCTCTTTGGTAAACAACAAGCAGAAGTATTTGTTGAGGATTTCGGCTTTCTATGGGTCATGTTTGGTGCATTTCTCTTCTTCAGTAGCAATCTTTACTATCCCCTTTTGTCTTCCCACGTTCCCTAACTTATCTGAAAAATGATTTGTCTCCTCTCTTGCCCTTCTGCTATCTTTTCCTCTGTCTGGGCTTTTGTCTTTCTAATTTGTTTGTTTGTTTGACTCTCATTTTTCCTTGTACAACTCCCAGTCTTTCTCAGTTTGGTTTCCTGGTATATGCTGTAGACCGCTTTTTTTCTTTGACTGTGGTAGCCACTTCCTTGGAAAACCATAGAGGATTTCTTTTTACATTGCTGACCCATCTGGCACATTGATCTGTGCACATCCAAAATTAGCATGCTTCAGCCTTTGTGTTGCTCACAAAATGTAATTCACATTTCTGCTGAGAGTGCTGCTGGCGTGTGGTATATAACAAACAAAATCAAAAACCCAGTGCACCCCCCCCCAAAACATGGCTATATTATTTGACCGCTATTTCTGTAGTGGTACAGCAGTACAAATGTTGATTTACATAGAACCGCTAGGAATTCTGGGCAAGTGTTCCAACTGCTTCTTCCGCTGGCTGGGTCTGAGCAGAGCGATCAAGGTGAGAAGTTGCCTCAGTATAGATAGGAGCCTGGACTGTGCGCTCTAAGGGGGATTCAACCAGGTAGAACTGCTGTCAAGGAATCTTTGCTTCTGCATCTGTTGGAGTCTGCCTTCCCTCCTTGATTGGTCTCTCTCCCAGTCGGTGAAGATCAGTGAAGCTCAGCAGACAGTAAGGCTAGGGGCTGGACTGCACTTGATGTATACCTCCTAGGATTGCCCTTTGTGTCTGACCTGTACATATCCCTTATATATTTGGGGTAATATTCATAACTTGACACTGTCTTGCAGTATGGGGGGGGGGGTGCTGCCCTGTTGAGGTGCTTTTCTTCTGATGAAACAAACTGTGGTTCCTTCTGCCCATCTGTAGTCACTGTCTAGGGAAAAGATAAAAGATTCCATGGCACTTATCGATATGAAGAACAGGAACATTTCTCCAGTGTCATTACCAACATTCCCCCCTGTTAATACAACAGAACCATTTAACCCCCAACCCCGGACACATTTGGAAACAAACTTTCTCAGCTTAGTCTGCTGTTCCTGATCAAAAATTACAATTAAAAAATTATATATAAGTACCTTTCCATAGCCATTTACTGAAAATGCCATAATGAAAGGTTATTTTTAAGGTATTAATGTAAGTCTCCATAGATATCCACACCCAGATCTATTTGCTACACTCAATGGAATTCATAGACATTTTTGAAATAAAACTTACTCTGTGTATTTCTGCTGTATTACAAGCTTTTCCAGTGGTCTGTCATGAGGCTCTGTATTTTCCTCATAGCTCTGTGGAGGTGCTGTACCATTTCTGTACTTTGTGAGTCCCTTGTGCAGATCCTTCATCCATCTGCAGTAGAATCTCTCAGTTTGAAGACAAAGCCCAGAAGTAAATTTTTCCATCATAAATATCTCATTCTCAAGCTTCATCCACTGTTTCCAAGAGAGAGTGAGTGTGTGTGTGTGTGTGTGTGTGTGTGTGTGTGTGTGTGTGTGTGTGTGTGTTAATCTAACTATTTTCTAGTTCTAGCTTTATTAGCAGCCATAACTAACCTAACTTACAGAATAATAGGTTGCTTACCGCCAGTAAAAAGGCTATATTTCCTTTGAGGGTTTCAAAGTGACATCAGTCAATTCTTGTGGTTCTCTGATGTCCACACAAAAAGGAGATAGAAAGAAATATTGTAACATGGGGAAGAGAAAGAGTTGCACAGGATTGGTCCAACAGCATCAGGTGACCGTTGATTAATTCTCAAGTAATCCATGGTTGCCTGAGAATTAGTCGATGGTAAAGTGCACCCACATGCTGTTCCCCATGTTAGTTTCCTGACCCTGATGTTCAGCCATCTGTTGGCCAGCTGCGAATTGCAGGCTGAGACTGTTCGTAAATAGTGATTAAAACAGATGGCTGTCAAACAAGAACAGATTTCTGGTAGTTCTGTCATAGGTAGCTTGAAAACATCTATATGTCTCTGTAATTTTTTTTATTTTTACGTGGTCTATTGGCTCAGGAGGCAGTATAGTGCAGTGGGTTAGGTTCTGAGCTGCAAACCTAGGGACCTGGGTTTGAATCCCATAGCCCTCACTTGCATACGTGTGACCTGAGCTTGTCATTTAACTTCCTTGTGCTCCCAGGTTGCACCTGAAAACAAGCTTGACTTAACCTGCCTTTCCTGGTTAAACAAGTTCCCTTTCCCTTTCCCTTTCCTCAGAAATACATGCCATTTCAGTAACTACACAGTAATGTATGGCACATATGATTTTCCAAATTGCCTGAATTTCCAGATTGTCTCCTTGACTTTTACTAAATATTAAAAAAAAAACTTCTTCAGCATTAGGACCTAAAAACCACAAAAGCACACACCTTGGACCAGTCTCTATCAAACCTGAAAGTAAGTCTCCAGTTTATTTAGTTATCAGGTGGCAAAAAAAGGCTAAACATTTTCAAAAACTGGACTTTTGCATTTTTTGTACCTCTGTAACTTTGCCTTCCCTGAATTGATCTAAATGAAATTTACAGGATCAAGAGTTCCTGACACAAAGGCTGTGCTTGCTAAATTTCATGTAAATCAGTTGAAAGGGGGCAAAGTTATGAATGTGCAATTCTGGCTGTAAAATTCACAGATAAAAAAGATGCAAGCCTCAGTGTACTACCATCTATTGGTCGGCCAAGGGAATTGCAGCAACAACTACCAGATCTCAGATCTCCTCTGCATTTTAAATATATGCATTTCCCAATGCACTGCAGCCAAATCCCAAACATCAAACATAGCCAAAAAACAGAGATGATTCCACAGTTTACAAAACTAAGTCAATCAAAATGAGCACATATTCTGAAATGTTGATCACATCTGCATGTAATCAGTAATTGTTCACTATTGCAGTCACAATATAAAAAAGTTCAGCATGTAGTTTCTCTAGTCAGGTGCAACCCCTTTCTCTTCCCCATGGTAGGGAACTTAATATCCTCCCAGAACCTTTGTAAGTTTGCAATTTAAAATTACTTTTATGCAAATGTAGCATGAGGAAGAGAAACATATAAAAAGAGCACCAAACCCTTTCTCTTCCCTATGTTACAAGAGAATTAACCCACTCTAGAGCATGGTTCTCTCAGGGATTAATGTATGACTGGCTGTTTGGAACCACTCAGCCTTTGGCCTCATAGTCCAATCCCCCCCCAGCCATACATTAATCCCTGAGAGACCCATGCTCTGTCGTGGGTTAATCCTTATAGTGTGGCAGGATAGGCCTATATCCTTTATTAATATTCCATTGTATATGCTGTACTGTACATTAGAGTCAAGACACTGTCTCTTTAAAAGGATTCTAAGAGTTAAACAAAATAGCCAGAATTTCTGTAAAAGTTAGTCTGGGTCTGGTACCTATCTAGATAAGAAACTGACAGGTTTATGACCATAATCTTGGATCGAATGGTCAAACTAGACATTTAGCCCCCACTCGCAGGATAAGGCCAGCAGGAAGCCAGCTTAACATCATAAGCTATAAAAAAACAACACCAGGTTATGCAGAAACCAGATGTTATGGGGTTAGACATGGAACCATAGTGACACCTGCAGGAAAGGGTAAGCTGTTGCACCCCAATATATATATTAGCCTGAGAATATTGACCCCATCCCAAAGGGTGTGTGTGTGTGGCTTGAATATGACCATTCAAACTGTATTAAGACACCCATTTTGAATATCAGTGCAGCTTAGCTTGGAGTTAACAGCCTGAGGACTTGGAGGGTCTCAGAGCTGAGAGAACTTAAGCTGTTACAGTATATACTTTGAGTTGAAGCACTGTATATGGGGTTTTGGGACTATTTTTAGAACAAGACCTGTGTTTATGTGGAAAGCTGATTTTTCACATGCTGAATGGAAACTGATTTAAGTGAGAATTTAGGAACAAGGACTTCACTCTGCAAGATAAACCCTGAGGTTTGAAAAGAATACTCCAAGCCTGATTTTTAATTCCAACAAAATCTTGTGTTTTCAAAGAACTTTCCTTTGCCTACACACAGAAGGCTAATCTCAAAAGGACACTTATCTGGACTTTGAAACCTCAGAATAAGGTATAGATTAGAACAACAATATAAGTGTTTTTGTAAACCATCCAGTGTTATTTTTGGTATTGTCTGCAGTTCAAAGATCTTCCAAATTGTAGAATTTACTGTGTTATTTTTATTTAAGTAAACATTTATGATTTGCTTATCAACTCTGACTGGGGTCTGATTGTGTAAGCTAACATTTTAATAGAAGGGTTTTGTAAAAGACTGTGTACCTTGATAACAAAGATAGTGACCGCTCGGCTATCCTACAAAACTACTTAGGCAAGAGGTTGCCAGTGGCAGTGGTGGGATTCAAACCCTGAAATTAGTACAGAGTCAAGGGGACTCAAAACTACAGTTTCCACTCTCCCACTAGGAAAAAGGAAGGTTGGTAATGCTTCCTGAACCCTACAACTGCTCACGTGTTCTGTAAAAAGGGGGACCCTCCCTGCAAACAGGAGGTCCTGCCATGCCCCTGAGGTTGGGCTCATGACAATAAATACCTTAGCTGGGATTTGAACCCACACCAGTCAGAATACCATGCCAGATGCACTACCAGTTGAACCACCAGTGCAAGTGGAAACCTAGGACTCCCAGAAGCACCTTACTCTTTCTGTTATGCACAACCTGGTGCTGCACAGATAATTGCATTTTCATACACAAGGGCTCAGTGTGCACATATGGAACCCAAACAAACAGAAGAGAGAAAGAAGTAAGTGTCTTAGCTGGGATTTGCTCTAATGTCACTAGATTCCCAAGATGAAATTACTCAGTTTGTTACTGATGGTGCATATCTGTTATTTTATTTTAATATATGGGCAGTATGTTTTCACCTCAGTGACTTCTAAGCAGCGATAGACCGATTTCAGTGCTATGAAATACTTTGCTCATTCTTTTTGCCATGTCAGTCAGTTTCACCATGCTCGATGGCTTTCAGTGTAGTTGGGCATTAGAGTGAAAGTGGCTCTCATGCTTGATAGACAGATTATTTCACATAATATTATTGATCTGACGTCAGATCGATAGTATTATGAAAATGAACTTTTGAATGATAGAATTATGAGCTTCGTGTGTCACTCTTGGCCTATGGAAAAAGTGATTACCAGCTGAATTGATAGCTAAACTACATATGGACTTTTTGACATTGAAGAGTGGTTCACCAGGTTAGGGTTACTTATGAACTTGGAAAAAAAGCACACTATCTGCTATTTTGTAATTTGACAAAAAACAGTGATCAGGACAAGTTCTGTACCCCTTCTGAAATTTAAACATGGGCAGCCAGTGGTCAATATGACCATGTATAAATGTTTGGGGGTAAAAATTGACCACAAACAGACATACATAGATAACATAAATTAATTGACTAAAAAATCCTCAAAAAATAACCTTGCATAACAACTACTGCTCCCTGTCTTTGATTATGGAAACCTAGTGTACAGAAACTCCTTCTTGACAGTCTGTCAAAGGACTGATTAGATAACAAAATAGCTTGATTTTGCTATACTGCAATTATTGTACACATCACTACTTGATGTTCAAACAACTTGGCTGGCTTTTTCCTAATGTCACAAGAGACTTACACTTGTCAACCTGGTTAGTTAAGATCATACAAAATGACCCCAGACATCCCTTGAAAAAATTTCTCAATACTAAAAGTTGTAAAAATACCCAATATTCTCTTTGGCATTCCAAGCACCGTTGCCAGCTCTACAGGGTTGTGAGGGGCTCCCAAGACCATCACTACTCTCTCCCCCCTCAGTCAATCACCAAAGACCTTGCTGGCTCCCATCAGGACTTGAGGTCCCAGTTGCTGCGTCTCTTGGAAGACCTTCTGACCAATCAGCAAGCCTCCTAGAGATGGGGGGGTCCTGAAAACCCACTGAAACTGTGGCTTGCCTCAGACAAAAGGTACTTTTTTGGCCATTACAAGCAATGCCACACGAGATCTACTAGGTCATGAGAGGGCCCAAGACCACCACCCTCCATTTTCAGGCTGATCACTGAAGAACTCACTGGCTCCCATCTGGACCTGAGGTCCCAGTTGCACACATCCTGCAAGACCTCCTGACCAATTAGCAAGTCTCCTCAGGATAGGTGGCAAAGCCTTGAAAGCCCACAGAAGCTGTAGCATTCTGTTGGACAAAATGGACTATTTCAGGCTGTTATGGTCATTCCAAGCACCACTGCCAGCTCTACGGGGTTCTGAGGGGATCCAAAGACAATATCCCTCCCTCTAGCTGATGACTGAAAAACTCGCCAGCTGCCATTGGGACTCGAGGTTCCAGTTGCCACATCTCCTGCATGACCTCTTGACCAATGTAAACCTCCTTATGCCTTACTCTCCCTTTATAATCCATTAGGAACTAGCAGTCCTCTGCACTGCAGTCCAGGCGCTAAGGACTGCAGTGCAAGGGATATCTACTAGGTGGAGTCTGCCTGAGTTAGTTATGAGTCAGCCATTGACTGACCATGCTGCCCTCCTTGACTTCCACCCTTAAGTCTCCCTTTGGACTAATTTCCAGAACTATAAATGTTGTTCTTGTAAATTATTTCTAAATGTTTACTGAGCTCCCATGAGCCCTATGCATACTATCTGGACAGCTGAACTGCAACTACACTAATTTTAGTCTGCATTCTTACTCTACTAACCTTGTTAAATCTCCTTAATTTGTATGTATATTTGTAAAGTGTCTGTCTGTCTATCTATCTATCTATGCATCTGTCTATCTACATTACCTAATTTGTTGTGTTGTTTTACCAGTATGTTTTTCAACTAGAGTTACACCACTTGCACAGTTAATTACTCAAGTTTTTTGTATATCTTAACTCAGAACTACCATTATACAATATTTTATTCTTGATTTACTTTATATACTATCCTAAGCCTGTTGTGCTGCATCTTGTAATCTTGCTAGCCTGTATTTTATGTTTGCTTATGCATGCACAACAAACATTTTGTACAGGAACAAGGTTTCAGAGGTGTGTCATTGTTGTATCCATTGCAGCTCAGGCTGAAGTGGCTTGCAGGTGACAGTCCAACAAACAGTGATGCTGATCATGACACTTTTGTGTTTGTGGGGTGGAAACTTCTTGTAGTTGAAAGGAGCTAGTCACTTCTGTCAGAGAGCGGCTTGATCATTTCATCTGCATGAAGCCACCCAGCAAGCAGGTGAGCGGTGTCATGTTCAGCCTGCTCCTCCACATTCCCCCAAACATGCTGAACTGAATGCAGATTCTGTCTATGAGTGGGGAGCCCAGAGCACAAACTCCTCCCCACCCTCCCCTCTCTGAATCTTCCAAGTAACACCCCCCACCAATGTAGTGCACCCCCAACCCCCTTAAAATGTGTGGACACTGGGGTGCCCACCCCTGGTGTCACCAAACATCTGTGACACTGGGGTACCCAATCCCTAGTGTCACCTTTGCTGTAATAAAAAAGGTCCTTCATAGTCTTTTATTTTACTCTGAAAAGTAGAAAACCATCCATTGATGCTTTTGCAGCTGACCCTGACCCCGGATCTGTCACCTACCCCACCCCACCACCCTCACTCACCTCAAGATTGTCTAACACCACTTTGCTGCAAAACACATCTTTCTCCTTCAATGTCAATTGGAAACTGCAGAAACAAGGTAAATGTGGTCCTTGTATTTTTGATCGGTTTGAACATTTACTCGTAACTCTGCCATTTATTAATATTTATTCACCAAATTTTCAACATAGCCTTTTTATGGATCCCACTCATGACTAGGGTAGGAGAATTTTTTTTAAATTCAGCTCGAAAGGTGATTAAAAAGTTGTTCCCCCAAATCCTCTTTTGGGTGGGTTTTGAAAAATTTCACCCACCAGATTCATGAGTTGGGATTATAAGAAGACTGTGTTGAAAATTTGGTAAATAAATATGATAAAATGACCAGATTATGAGAGGACATTGAAATATGTCAATGCTGACTCATAACTTCACTAATTTTTAATATTTTTCTACCAAATATTCAACATGGCCTTTTTGGGACCTAACTTCATAAATAATATAGGTGAAATTTTCAAATCTGGCCAAAAAGACAATTTTGCAGTCACTCTATGAAAGCACCTTTCAGACAGGATTTGAAAAAAATTCACCTACAAGGCTCATGAAGTGGGGCCCTAAAAGACTATGTTGAAGATTTGGGGTCAAAATCTTAAAAAATACCAAAGTTATAAATGTATGTTGAAATTTTTCAGTGCTCACTCACAACTTCAGTCATTTTCAATATTTTGACCACACATTTTTTCACACCATTTCATGAACATGACAGGTGTCATTTTTCAAATCCTGCATAAAACGTGTTGTCACACATGTGGCATGAAATGACGTTTCACTCAATATTTTATAAATGTCACCTGTCATGTTCAGAAGAGGGGGTCATAAAAAGACTGTGTTAAAAATTTGGAGTCAAAATGTCAAAACAAAAGTTATGAAAAAAATTGTGTGCATGGCCAGCCATTGGCCCAGTGGCTAACGTGTTGTGTACCCATGCTGATGACTCAAGTTCAGGGATGAGCTCAGGAAGACAGCTGGGCAGCATGAGGATGAAGGCCAACACTGCCACCTGCCATCACTCTAAGCTGGGAAGGTACTGTACAGTGTTCTGTTGCACAGACGGCACCCTGTGATGGGCTGGGGAGCCTTGCCTCCCAATGGGTTGCCATGAATGTTATGGCCTACTTTTGTAATAACTCATGTCATTAAACATGCCCACTACTTTGCAATTTCTAACAAAACGCTTTCCTTAATTTTACTTGTTCAATGTACATGCTAGATTCATACTCTGGATGTAGTAGGATAATGCTATCAATCATGTATTTGTAATTTTAAATACCACATCACTGTACCAATATATATAATTATGCTTGCTGTACACACATGCACAGGGAATATCTTGCTATGAGAGTGCCTTTTGAGTAGTGTGACACTGTCATTCTGTTGCAGAGTTGTCTGCAAGGGCTTGTCAGTGTCACACCAATCACCAATCAGGCTGATCATGACACTATTCTGACTTGCTGGGTGGAAACTTTGTGTATTTCAATGGAAAGAGCTGACCCAATCATAGGTTAGCACTTTCCTTTGATCTACGCCATGCAACAAGCACAGCTGATCTGTCAAGTTCAGCCTGCCGAGCCGGCCCAGTGGCACTGAGGGTTAAGGCACAGGATGCCACACCCCGCACCACACCAGTGATCTGGGTTCGGGAGCAAGCTCAGGTTGCCGGGGGTTGGCCAGGGAGGAGAGGATTGAGCATCCGATGACAGCTCTCCTCTCCCAGGGGAGGGTGGGTTGTGAATCCCCAGAGTCAGTGATGCCCAGTGGAGGCTGAGTGCATTGCAGCCTGGGGACCACATCAATGTGGGGGAGGTATCAGTGGATGTCCTGCAGGGAGGGTGCTGGGCGCACCCATCTTGCTGGATGTCATTACACGTCCTGTGCCTCCAGGTCAGGGGGTCACGCTCATGAACAAGGAAACACCCAGCACCGCCGAGTAGACAATGATGCCTGGCCTCCAGGCCCACCAATTGATTCTGCCCACATGGTCTCCTAATTCTATCCACTTTTTGCCTTGCCTGCAGCTAATTGGATTTCAAGGAGCACCAAAAGTAGGAGTGGTGGCTCCACCTTAGGGGGTGCAAGCCAGGGAGTTCACTGCAAGGTAAGTGCGAGGTTATGGAGTACCGCGGAGGAGACTCAGGATGGGGGGATCTCAGGCAGACAGTAACAAGCCAGGATGTCTGAGGGAGTCTCAGTGGAGTAATGACCCTAGGGAAAAATAAATTGGTAAAAAAAAAAAAAGATCAGCCTGCTGAGGAATTTCACCCTGTAACAAAGAAAATCATCCATCAATGTTAGTTGCTGGAGCCCCTATAACTATCCCCCCCACCTGACCCTCCCTCTCAGCACCCATCACCCCACCTCCCCACAAACATAACACTGACACTGGGGTGCCTAATCCCCCAGTGTCGCCCTCATACTTTTTTTATGTGATATCTATCTACCTATCTATCTACACACACAAACATATATATATATATTATTTTCAGACAAATGAGGATACAATTATACTATCTCAAGAAGTAAGGACATTCTTTTCCAAAACGTTGTTAATGCACTAGTTAGGTTGAAGCAACAAAAGTAGGGAACGTTGTAGGTTTCCAACCCAACACCCACTCCCACACACCAAACAGCAACAGGAAAACCATTACTACTTCACCTGTCTTGTGTTCGCTAATCAGGCATGGGGCATGCCTGGGGTTGTCAGCCCTAACGCTCACCCCATTAGAGCACAAAAGAAGCTGAGATATGTAGAGTATAAGGAGATTGCAAACTTTCTTGTACTATACTACATACTCTGCCTTCAACATTCTCTACAACATAACCAAAACCTACCTGACACAACTTGAAAGCAAACATATGGCTTTGGCAAATGCTTGATCTTCCTTGAGATATCTCCTCCATTAGGCTACACCTGCAGAACTATAGCCATCAGCTCTAGGACAGACACTTTTGCTACCAGAGGGCCACCACAATGATGCTTCACGCCTGCATGTATATAAGCATTAGTGGTCCCATCACTCTTCAGTTCTTTTCCCACAATCAATCATACTGCTTTGACCTGCAGAAGGAAACACTGTTAGCCTAGCTGCTAGCATTTATTCTTTTTTAATTTTACTGTTTATTTCATCACTGGCATGCCGCAAGTTGAAACAGCCTTATTTCAGTATAGTAGATGCAAAGATAACATTTATAAAGGAGATATACATGCAGCTTGTGTGTGCTGTCTGGGCCTGTCTCACAATGTGCGGACTTTATGAGATTTGCCAGAGCTTCAACAAGCTACAAGGCAATGCCGTAGAAACTCTAGACAGCTTTCTTCTCAAGACATTGAAAATAGGAGAAGGAACAGGGCCTAAAGTCCGTGTCTGTTCTCACCATTGACCGAAGACAGCTGCTGAAGTCAAAGGATCGGGACAGGAAATGATCATCATCGCAGCCCTCCTCGTCATTTGACCATAAGCACAAACACAGAGAAAGAGAAAAATCTCTTTCACTAGCAAGGTCCTGGTTGCCATTGAGAAAAGGTAAGCCTGCCTCATCGCTCGCTTTGGTGGTGTTGACTTCAGCTACCCTGACTGTCAATGAGACACCAAGGTTGTGGCCTGGCTTAGGCACTGCTGTACCTACTATGGGTGGTATGAGTCATTGTCATTGGACCAAATCCCATCGATGCAAGTAGCCCTGGCTCCTTTATGGGTGCCATCAACTCTCAGGATGTGCTGGCATCATTTTCAGAAATGATAAAATGCAATCTGGCTGAATTACAAATGCAGATAATTATTCCACCAACAGGGCCCTCTTGGTACTCAACTCTCGTTGATGGGTTCCACTAGCACACTGTGGATTCCTCCCTGTCAGCTGTCACTTCTGTCACCGGTTCATTCTGCAGCTCCCATCATCGACTGTGCTGTTGACGATGAAGTGGAATACAATCCTGACCTCATGGATTTAGAAGAGGAATATGAGAGAGAAATTTATAGTACCTCACTCTAGTTCTACCCTCTCATCCTGTAGTGAGGGCTTGGTGGTTTATACCCTGAGATCACCTACTAAGGATCCGATTTTCCAAGCCATGATGCAGCAAATGCAGTCTGCTATGGGCTTTGCTCTGGAAGAGGAAGATTCCATGAAAAGGAATCTGATGAAATTTTGGAGGTGCCCTGTTCCCCCTCCATTATAATTCCATCTATATATCCTGCATTAGAGGATGCTACCTTTTCTGCATGGTACAGACCAAACTCACCACCTGCGTTTTCTAGAAAGGCTGATAAGCAGTACCCTGCAACATCTGCTAAACCTTATTAGGAGCATAGTCTGAGTGTTTACAAATCCTCCAGATTGTCTTCTATCTCTTTCCTTTTATCCTTCTGGCCAGCCAAAAATTGACTCTGTATCATGGCTGTTCATTTGTAGGTCTAGGGCCCCAGACATATGAGCATTTCACTCCTAATTAAGAATCCAGGAGGCCGATGCAATGGGCAAGCATACTTATACCTTAGCATCATTGGGCCTCAGAAGTGCAAACCACGAGGCCTATGTGATAAAATATCAGAACAACCTGTGGAAAGCTGCTTGTAATCCAGTTCAGGCTTTGCCTGATAGCTCTGCCAAGAATTATTTACTTAAGACATTGTTTCTTCTGGTGCTGAGTTTGGCAAACATTTGCCATGCTCAGCTTATGATGTCTATGATGCTTCTGCCAGGGCTACTGCTTCTTGCATTTGCATGAGGAGATATTCTTGGCTTACAGTTGCTGGCTTTGCCAATGATGTGCAACAGGCAGTTTTGAAAGCCCCTTTTAAGGAGACAAAACTGTCTGAATATGATGTTGATGAGGCCCTATGTGGCCTTCAAACTTCCAAAATGACTCTAAGGTCTGTAAAGTCCCTGTATCCCACTCCTGCTAGAGGTCTTGATTTGGGCTTCTTTCATCAGCCTGTTGCCCGTGGTAACCATACCTACCATCAGCAAGGCCATGGCAGAAGAGGTGGCCCCCTTCTGGTTTCCCTCCCCCCGGTGCCCATACCAAAGCACCCAGAAGAATTGGCTCCAGTGGTCTTGCCACCACTGGTAACACCTGACTCTCTTTTGTTTCACTCACCACCTCAATGGTTACCTAATGGGGGAGAGTGTGGGGGCAGGATCTCCCTGCATCTAAAACAGTGGCCGGAGATCACTCAGAATGAGTGAGTTTTGGAGATATTTGCAAGGGGGCATGGTCTGAAGCTGTTACAAATCCTTCCAGATCATCCTCTGTCTCTTTCCTTTTATCCTTCTGGCCATTTGTCCCTTCTGAAGGAAGAAGTTCAGTTGTTATTCCAGAAACATACTATAGAACTGGTTCCTGCTCAGGAGTAAAACAAATGGTTCTATTCCAGATCCTTCGTAGTCCCAAAATGGACAGAGGATTGATGACCTGTGTTGGATCTCAGGGATCTCAACCTGTTCATTGAATACAAAAAGTTTTGAATGGTATCCCTGCAAGCTCTGCTTCCCCTTCTGAAAACAGGGGACTGACTCTGTTCTCTAGACAAGAAGGATGCATTAGTGTAAAGATCAGGAAAATTCACAGAAAATACCTCCATTTTATGCTGGAGAGCAAACATTATCAGTTCAGAATATTGCCCTTTGCTTGTCTTCTGCCCCACTGGTCTTAATCAACTGCTTGACAGTCGTAGTAGCAGCCCTTCACAGGGAAGATCTATATGTGAATCCCTATCTGGATGACTGTCTCCTGAAGGCCAGCTCCAGGAAAGCTGTGCAACATACCCTGTCTAGGACACATCAGTTGTTTGATGACTTGGGGGTCACAGTGAATGTGCCACAGTCTGTGAAGACTCCCTGCCAAAGACCGCAAAAGCATACTGTCTTGGACAAAGAGTAGGATGTGCTCTCCTGCCATAAGACACGGCAGACAGTTTGATTGCTCAGGCACAGTTGGCATACAGGAGCCACTATGTCTCTGCAAGAACAATGCTATGTCTCCTTCATATGAAAATCCTTAGTGGACACTCCGAGTCCAGTGGGATCAGTTGATGGATGAGCTGGACTAAATGTTTCTCTTCATGTCTCCTCTTCACAGAGCACTGTTATGGTGGATGGATTGTGAAAACCTATTGAAGGGCATCCATTCCTTGTACCAGCTCTGGTACAGATTCTCACCAAGAATAACTTGGGCTCTGGCTTAGGTGCCCACCTCGGTCCTTACCAGATGCAGGGGTCATGGACCAAGGTGGAGACTGAGCTGCATATAAATGTCCTGGCAATGAAAGCTGTCATGTGTAACCTCCATGCATTTCAGAATCATCTCTGTCCCTGTCCTCTGCTAATACAAATGGACAATGTCAGTGTGATGCATTACATCAACAAACAGTGGGGCACTCACTCCTATCCCCTATGCAGAGAAGCAATGAAAGTATGGTACTGGGCTCTGTCTCATGACCTTCAGCTATCGGCCATGCATTTCCCAGGTCTCCAAAACATCTTACCAGATAGGCTAAGCAAGTTGCAGTCCATAATTCATGAATGGGAACTGCTGACCTCTGTGGTAAATGACCTCTTTGAAAGATGGGGTCATCCAGGGTTGGCTTTTTGAGTCCCCACACAATGCAAAACTGCAGCATTTTGCTCGCTCCAGGGCCTGGAGTTTTGGGCAAGATGCATTGTCCTCTCTTGAAAGGAATTCTATACATATTTCCCCATTCTTCTAATACAGAGACTTCTGCTCAAACTGCAGGTGGAGAGTGTGACTCTCATCCTCATTGCTCCATTATGGCCTCACCAGATATGGTTTCCACTCCTTCAACATCTGGCAGTGGAGCCTCCTTTCCCTCTACCTCTGTGTCAAGGTCTGTTGCCACAGGGCAAGGGATCCCTGATCCATCCAAACCAGAGGTTTTGGGGTGTCTCCTAAGGTGGCTAATGTCCTGATTGCTGCTAGAAAGCCTTCTGCCAGACATACTTATCCCTTGAAATGGAAACAGTTCACTTTGTGGACTGCTTCCAGGGATTTGGACCCTTTCACATGTCCTATAAATCCTGTGTCGGATTGCTTGCTTTCTTTGATTCTGGCCTGTAGTATTCCTCACTTAAGATACATTTGGCTGCTATATCAGCTTTCCATGCCCCTACTGATGGACATACGGTTGCCCAATTAGAGGTGTTCCATACATTTCTGAGAGGTATTCCGCATATGAAATTTATCCATAATCCAGTCCCACCTTGGGACTTGAATTTTGTGCTTGAGAAATTGACACTGGATCCTTCCGAATCTGCTGCAAGTTGTGGATTACATTTCCTGTCCTGGAAAATGTTTTTAGTTGCAATGACTTCTGCTCAAAGAATTTCAGAGCTTCAGGCTCCAATATGTGTGCGCCTCCTTATTTGATTTTCCAGAAAGATGGAGTCGCTTTGCATATGAATGCTACGTTTGTACTGAAGGTGATATCTGAGTTTACACTGAATCAAACAATTCACCTTCCTGTACGTAATTAGGAGGCAGTATAACGCAGTGGTTTAGGGCTCTGAGCTGCAACCTGGAGACCTGGGTTTGAATCCCACAGCCCTCATTTGCATACTGTGTGATCCTGAGCATGTCACTTAACTTTCTTGTGCTCCCAGGTCGTACCTGGAAACAAGCTTCTGTTTAGTGTGCCTTTCTGGGTTAAACAATTTCCCCTTTCCCTATTATAATGAGAGTGAGGCACTGCTCCATACTTTGGATGTACATAGAATACTGCAGTACTACATTACTTGCACCAAGGGCTGCAGAACATCCTCTCAGCTTTTTGTTTTATTTGGTTCTGGGTAAGAGGGCACACCTGTGTATAAACAATTCCTGTCTGAATGACTTGCACATTGTATTACATTCTGTTACAGGACATACAGTAAGAAACTTGTTGGTACTGTTTGTGGTAACTCCACAAGGGGTGTGGCCACTTCTGTTGCCTGTTTCAAGAATGCTCCTGCAACTCACATATATTCTGGGTTTGGGCTTGCTGTATTGCAAGGCCTACTGTCCTGAATATATATTGGACTGTACCATTCTCCCAGTCTACTTTGTACTGTTTAGGAATCATTCCAAAGGTGTGGCCTAATAGAGGATACCCTTGAAGATAGAACAGTAAGAACTTACCATAATAGTAGGTCTTTGAGAGAATCTCCTCCATTTGACCATGCCGTCCCTCCATCTCCCCTTCCCTCTTTTGCTTTCAGTGAGGATTCTATCAGATGCTGTGCCTTAATCCTCCTTCTTGCATCCTGTATCCTGCCTCATGCCTCTTCTTTTATGCCTGGTTCCTCATGGTTGGAGGTCCTCTGAGGTTAATCTTCAGTGGGAAACTGAGGAGTGATGGGGCAGCCCACACTTACATACACGTAGACATGGCACATCATTTTGAGCTGCCCCCAGCTAGCAAAAGTTTCCATGTTGTCCTAGCGCTGACAGTTATAGTTCCAAAGGTGTGGCCTAATGGGGGAGATTCTCTTGAAGATCTACTGTTACAGTACATTCTTACATAACTGTTCTTTCTAGCTAGTACTACCTTTTGCTGCTGTGCTAATGAACTGCTGGTTGTTACATTTTCACCTCCTGGCCACCATGCACCTTGTCTTCCTCTGCCTTCTCTTTCAACCTCTCCTATACTCCTACTTCTACCCCTTCTCTCTCTTTCTTTCCCTCTTTTCCCTCCTCTCTCCTTCCCTCTCTCCTTTCCTCTCTCTCCCATCCCTTCCCATTCACCCTGGTCTCTTCTCCTCCCCCTCCCTGAGCCTGGAGTTTCTCCACTGAGTCCTCCTGTCCCTCCTTCACTCCCACCTTCCTTGTTCTCCTCCCCAATCCAGATGACATAAGTCCCACTCCATCCTCCTGCTCCTTATCCTGTGCCTCTTCCTGTCTGTTGATGAGGAAATGGACCTCGGTCCTTCTCCTTCTCCTTCTCCTCTCCACCTCCTTAGTCCCCAAAGGTCTTAATATTTCTGTTTCAATCCTAGGAGCTTCCTCCCCAAACATGACCTCTTAATGTCTGGGTCTTGCAAGACTCTTTGACATCATCTGCATTTCTTAGTCTTGGCTCTCATCCGAGACTCCTGACTGTAGCCCGTCCCTTCCTGATTTCCACTTCTTCAGGCAGGACTGTGGCAAACAGGGTGGTGGTGGTGTCCTCTATGTCTGCAAGAGCCTCTCCTTCATTTCTTTCAGGGAGTCTATACACATCCTCCAATGAGCTCCTCTTTGCAAAGCTCTCCTTTCCCTCCACCTTATCCATCTTTGTTGGGGTGTTTTACGCCTCTTCTAAAGTCTACTTCTCTTCTCTTCTCTTCTCTTCTCTTCTCTTCTCTTCTCTTCTCTTCTCTTCTCTTCTCTTCTCTTCTCTTCTCTTCTCTGATTGACTCTTTCTCTGCTCTTACCTCTCACTCCTCCTCCGGTGAACTCATGCTTCTTGCTGACTTCAGTATCAATTGGCTCTATCCAGCCTCCAGGCCAACCTCTCACAGGACTGAGTCCCTCAGCCTGTCTCAACTCATCATCAAACCTACATGTCTCAGTCCGCACTCCCCTAATCACACTTTCCTGGTCTGGGTTCTCTCCACACACACCCACATCATTGCAGCAGGTATTCTGCTGGATGTCTTCAGTGACCACTGCATGGTTTTCTGCATTAGGAAAGTCCAGCACCCCCTCAAACGCATCTGGTCCAAGGTCCCTCCAGTTGCTGAACATCAATGCTCTCCTAAGTGACCTTGCTGCAACTGACTGGTTCTCATTCTCTCTGCCCCTAACAGTGATGTGGCCCTTTCCTGTTCCATTCCAATTTTTTCTTCTTTTGGGACGGCACTTCCACCCTCAGAAAGTTTAGGGTTAAACCTCCCACTACCCCGGACCTTTCCCAAACTCATTGATCAGTGTACATCCTGTGATCATGCATGGGTCTTTTACAAATTATTCCACTTTCTGCCTGACCTCTTCTCTTACAGGGCACTCAGAAATTTAGAAATTCATGCACAAATGCTGTCCATGCTGCAAAATCACACTACTTTAAGGCCAACCTCCAGAACAACCTCAACTCCCCAGCCAAATTCTGGAAACAAATTCACTCCCTTTTTGACTGCCCTGCCCAGTCCGCTCCCCCAGTCCTCATGGTTCATGTTTCACCTGTCTCTGATCCTCTCTCTCTATAGCAGCTCACTTCAATAAGTTCTTCACCCCTTGTGCTCGCCCATCTCTCTCGCTGGCTCCTCTCCTCTCCCCCCGCTCCAACCCCCTTTCCACCCCCACCCTTCCTTGGGATTTCTTCTCCCCCATTACTACCCAGGAAACTTTGTTTGCCCGTTTCTCCCTCAACCTGTCTAAATCTAGCCCTGATGGACTGGATCCTAAGTTCTCCATCCTTTTGGCTCCTGCCATTACATTTCCCTTTACTCACCTCTTCAACCTCTCTTTCTACTTCTGTGTTGTTCTCCAGTCATGGAAGATTGCCAAAGTTCTCCCCTTCATAAAGGGGATGACCCCTCTTTTCCTGGCAACTTGGGTCCTATCTCCCTCCTTCCTTCTCTTGCAAAGCTGCAAGAGACGCTTGTCTACTCTGTCATGCTGACTTCCTCTACACTTCCAATTTCCTCTCCCCTTTCCAGTCTATTTTTCAGAAGAATTACTCCATTGTCTCCTCCCTGCTGCATGTCACTGACTCCATCATCACTGGGATGGAGCAGGGGCACATCACGGCAGCCATTTTCATTGATCTGGCTAAAGTCTTTGACTCAGTGGCCCATTCGCTCCTCCTGGACTAAGTGAGCTCTGCCCACCTCTCAGCTCCTACTGTTGAATGGTTCCATTCCTACCTCATGGGTCATCAACAATCAGTACAGGTAGGCAGTGTCCTGTCACCTCTCTACCCATCCAGGCTGGGGTCCCACAGTACTCCATCCTAGTTCCCATCCTCTCTCCATTTTTCTAAATGATCTCCCTCCACCTGCATCTTGTGCCAACTTGCATATTCATATGTAAACAGATGACACAGTTGTCTACACCTCTGGTCCCTTGACTGCAGCGGTTGAAGGCTTGCTCCAGCAAGACTTCCATAACATCCTGTGCTGGTTCCACTCCAGCCAGCTCCTGGTCAACACTTAGAAAACAGTGTCCATGACCTTTGGCACCAGCCAAAAATTGCCCATGCTCTCCCTCCTCCCTGTTTTCTATACCCTGAATGGTACCCTCCTCAAAGTGGCTCCTTCTTTCAAGTATCTCGATATGTGTTTAGATAGTAGGCTTGACTTCTGTGCTCACATTGATGCCATCCACTCCAAGCTACTCTCAAACTTGGTGCCTTGTACTGCAAAAAGACTGCTTGTCTCACCAGGTCCACTGGGAGCTTGTTAGCAAATGGTGCTCCCAGTCTTCGACTATGAGGATGTGGTCTATAGCACTCCCCCTCCTTTTTGCTTGCCAGAACTCTCTGTAATGCCTTCTGTTGTTTTGCTACCAACTCCCCCCATAGAACTGACCACTGCT
This sequence comes from Neoceratodus forsteri, assembly GCA_016271365.2. NCBI lineage: Eukaryota > Metazoa > Chordata > Ceratodontiformes > Ceratodontidae > Neoceratodus > Neoceratodus forsteri. The sequence goes on along the minus strand of CM028132.1, from coordinate 405,889,207 downwards.
CCTCCCTATCTATCCTCTCCCTTCTGTTACCATTCCCATCCCACCTCCCTCATCTCTAAATACTGGTTTGTGTCCCTACACTCTTACCTAGCCTCACTCCTCTTTCCTATTCCCTCTGCCTCCTGCTCCCTGCATTCCAGGGACCATCACACCTTCTCCTTTCCCCACCCTCACTCCTCTGCTGGGCAGTCAGCCTTAACCTATCACCTTCCCTTCCTCTGGAACCTGTTCCGTTCCTGTTTCCATCTCTCCCCTTCCCCTGTCTCCCTTATGCATTAGCTAAAACTCCTCCCCACCTCCACCTGCACCTGTCTACCCTCTCCCTGATCCTCTCCTGCTGGAGCCACTACCACCCCTGATGTTGGGCCCCCTCCTGGGTTCTACCTCAGCCTGTATCAGGCTTCTACCAGTCTATAACTGCACTGCCAGTATTACATCTGCTCTGGTCTCTTTATTTTGAGCATCAAAAGCTGCTCATTGTACCTGTGTTTAACTCCAGTAAACATAGAAACATAGACATTGTTGGTAGATAAGGACCTCCAGCCCACGAGTCTGCCCAAATGTTCTATTTCCATGTTACCCAAGGACCGTGGGTGATCCAGGTAATCCCTCGCCCCTCCAGAATTCCCTTGTACCTATCCCAAGCAACCTTGAATCCTGTCACTATTTTGGCCCCTACCCACTTGCTCAGAGAGTGCATTCCACCCATCCACTACCCTTTCTTTGAGGTAGTGTTTTCTAATGTTTCTCTTTAATCTTCCCCCTTCTAGCTTCATGTCATAACCCCTTTTCCTTGAGAACCTCTTATTCTGGAATATATTGCTATCTGGGACCGTGTTTATACCCTTTTGATACTTAAAGGTCCATCATGCCCCCCCCCTTCCCTCCTTTGCTCCAGGGTATACATGTTGAGGTCTTTCAGCCTCTCCTCATATGTCATATGGCTGAGTCCTCGCACCATTTTCATTGCCCTCCTCTGGACTCTCTCCACTCTATCCACATCCCTCCTGAAGTACGGTCTCCAAAACTGGACACTGTATTTTATTTATTTTATTTAGCTTTTGTTAACCGGGTAAGTGCACTAGCCATAAAATTACTATTTTCAGGCACTACCCGGGAGAGTACAGACATGCAGAAACTTAACAGGATAACAAATTATAAGTGCTTTACATACAATGAGTTAAAGAGGATGCAATATATCAGAACATACAAAGTAAAGTGCTTTACATACAATGAGTTAAAGTGGATACAACATATCAGAGACATACAGTGTAGACCATTCATAAGTTCTTAGGCGCCTACCTATGCAATGAATGGAGGACCTTGGACAATACATTATCAGGTGACATATCATATGAACAGAACAAGGTACACAAAAACAAAAACAGGTAATACAAAAGGAAGAAATAACCATTGAGAGCAAGGGTGTCATTAAGGAAAAGGTCGTAAGTGAGGAATAGGGGAGCAAGTCATGAGATTAGATTATATGAGTGTATGCAAGTGCAAGGAGATGTCTGCAGTGCAAGATTGTATATGGGCAGGAAAAGGGAGCTGGGACAGGCTGAGGCAGTAAGAGGGTTATATAGAGGTGAGGAAATACTATTGTATGGCCAGAGACAGCAGTCATTATTTAGGGTGAAAGCAGGAACAGGTATCAGCAATCAGCAGACCGAGTGCAGTTTCTCTTAAAGCATGTGTGGGAGCTAGAAAGTCTAATGTCGAGGGAAGGGAATTCCACAGCTGTGGAGCCGCATGCTCAAATGCAACAGTTCCTTTCCTAGTGCAGCACCTTGGCAAATTCAGAAAGGATTTATCAGCTGATCGTAGACCATGGAGTGTGTCCTGAAGAACAAGCACAGCTGCAAGACACCTAGGGGCTTGATTTTGAATTATCGAACCAATAAGAGAGCCAAGGTAGTATTTTCTACTAGCTAATGGAGAGAGCCAACCAAGATCATTATAAAGTTGACAATGGTGTTTAAGCGAGGGCAGAAGAGGCATAGCAGCATATGTTGTTATATGTAATATCCCATCTGAGTAGGTCAGTTTTATGAGCAGCCCCAAATAAGGGAGCCCCATAAGTTAGGGTGGGGAGCAGAATCCCCCTCGCAATGGCCATTTTAGCCAATGCATGAGCATATAACTAGTCTTATATGCAACACCAAGTTTGGAGTTGACAGCTCTGCAAACAGACTGTACATGAAGATTAAGATCAAGAGATTGATCTAGCAGGATGCCCAGGTACTTGAAAGAGGTCACACGTTCCAGTAATTGACCTACTAAGTCCTGCACCATCAGTGCTGTTGTGCAAGCCCAGAGCTTTGGGGCCGATCCAAGCAGCATGGCTTTAGTTTTGCTAGTGTTGACAGCCAGTGTGTGGTCGTATAGCCAGTTTTGGATATTGTTAAAGTCAGAGGAAAGGGTTGTGTTGATAGTGTCTATATTAGTAGAACTTGTATAGATGACAAGATCATCAGCATATAGAATAGCAGAGCAGGATTTTAGAGCAGCTTCAATGTTATTTATATAAAGAGAGAATAGGAGGGGCCCTAGGATGGAGCCCTGAGGTACACCAATGTTAATGGTGGTACTGTTCGATAGAGAGGAATTAAATTTCACCACTTGTGTCCTATTTGTCAGGTAGCTTTCATACCAGTCAACAACAGAGGAGGAGAAATGCAGGTGTTGAAGTGAGGAGAGATGCAAAGTGTGATCAACAAGGTCAAAAGCCTTTGTGAGGTCAGTAACGACAGCCCCAGTCAGATTGCCAGTATCCATTTTTGAAAGACTGTCTGTGGTGAATTTAAGGAGTGCAATCATTGTGCTATGTCCATTCCTGAAGCCATGTTGGGTATCCGAGAGCAGGCTGTGCTTAAGTACTTAGTCAGTTGTCTGAGTTGCGACAATTTTCTCCAGGATTTTGCTCGGTACCGAGAGTATGGCAATTGGTCTATAGTTCATGATAACCTTAGGATCCCCCTTTTTAAGTACAGGCATGATCCGAGCAGCTTTCCTGAGGTCAGGGACCACGCCACCTGAAAGTGATAACGTATAAATTTTGGCCTGCGGTAATGCAATAAGGGGAGCTGCAAGTTTCAAGAGGCGGGTTCCAGGGAGTCTGAGCCAGAGCTGGTATGATCAGAGATGGACCTAAGGAGCTTCAGGACTCTTCTATACACAGCCTTAAAATAGAATGGAGGAGTACAATGAGGCACAGGGACAACACTTCCAGATTATCCAGACAGATCCCTGATGAGGAGGGAGGACACTGCAGTGGGATTGAAGGAAGAGGTATATTGGGAGAGATCAGAGAAATGCAGGTTGAAAGAATAAGCTATGGTTTGTGAGTCATTGCAATGTACATCATTTATCAGCATATCACCAGGGTAGTTGACTGTGAGGATTCTAGGAAGGATTTGATGTGTGACCAGAATTTTCTGGGATCATTGGCCGAGTTAATCAGTAGGTCTTTGCAGTACTTGCTCTTAGCAGCTCTGACTTGTCTTTTACATGAATGTATTCACCAGCTGTTTGTACAAGGGCATCACCACCTCTCCCTTCTGCTTGTATTACCCTGCCTTTGCATCCCAGCATTCTTATCATGTCACTACTGCCCTCTTGCATTGCTTAGTCACCCTGAGATCATTAGATATGATTATTCTAAGGCCCCTCTCCTGCTCTATCGCTTCCAATATCTGATCACCCATGCTGTACTTTACTTTTAGATTTCTACTCCTTAAGTGCATAACTTTGCACTTTTTGGCATTAAAGCTCAATGGATCGATGTCAAAATAGCACAACACAAATTGCACCAGTAATAATAGTACATGCTTAACAGCGCTAACATAAGTGTCAGTATTTTACAGTGCGTATCAATATAGTGCTCCAGTTAACTTGTATTGCACACATGACTTACCATTTGAGGTTTTGCCATTATTCTTGTTAGCTTCACGGATCACTAGGAGCCCCTAAACGGAAGTGCACAGTCATGTGCCACACAGTAAATCCTCCTGACAATTCTCTACCAGATCTTTAGCTCCTGCCCCCAGTTTCCATATTCACTTCGTGCTACTACTGCCCCCATTTCCTTATTCATTGCATGCTGCTATTCAACATCACTGGATTAAAATTAACAGCAGAAACACAGCATTTGCATTGCAAAATACCTTTTTATTGACCACTCTATTTATCGACAACCACAAAATAAGAAAAAAGGGGTAGGGTGTGGGGGTCATATCATATACAACATTTTAAAACTACAGCAGTGCTGCATTTTAGTTTGTTTCATTTTTCAGGCTTTCTGGCATTTACAGTTAAGCTTGTAACTAAACGTTATAGGCAATGCCTCATAGGTATTCATTTCTGGGGCATTCATTGTACTGTGCAATAAAGCCAGCATTCTCTTGGTGGTGTCCTTGTATTTTTTTTTGCATTCTGCCACTGCACTGACTGCCACCATTTGTTTCATTACTGTTGTGTTGAAATGTTGCTCAGACTTCAAATACTCCATGAAGCGCCAGATGGAGGGGTGATGAGCACTGATGAACTGGCTAAACTTTCTGTGCCAAGCTTCCACAGAATTGATAGTCCTAAGCTAGTCATAGTGAACTGCATCATAGCAATTCCACAATTGCATTTCAAACATGGGTCTTCTTCTACCGCCTCTATGCGCTGCCATGTGTCTTCAAAATAATCTATTAGATTGTTTAAGGAGTCATCATTGCTTTGAAAGAAGTCAGTGTGCATTAACTTATCAAGTGCTGCAAGTACATCAGGCACTGGAACATATTCAAGGGATGGTAGTAAGCAGATATGTACTGAGTAGTTGGGGTCTGACATGCATTGAGTACATACATCGGGAATCTCTTGTACCTTTCTCCAACGTTCTTGGCATAAATGGAAAAAACAACCTCTTAGTCTGGCAGATGGGAAAGCTTGCATGAATGATTTTATTGCTGCCAGTTCAAAATCTATCAATATTGTTTCAGGATGCAAAGTACCACATAGATTTTATAGCTCTGTGAAAACCTTGGAGTACGTTGCTGCAGTGCAGTTGCCCATTAAAATATATACAAGCAGGACAACAGTGCCATATTTGATCACATGTATTGTATATAGCTGCTGAAATATGGTAGAATAGCATTTAAAAGTCCCATCAACAAACCAGTGACTGCTTGCCTTCAAATACTCCAAATCCTGGTATGTGGTGAAAATCAGAATTCTATCAAGTTAGGGCCCAGAATCAAACATTAGAAATTTTTCTTTTTTCACAGTAAGCCCAGACTCCTCCAGAATTATGAGGGGTGCAGTGTCAACAGATTTAGGGGGAAGGCGGACAGTGGCCCTTCTGTTTCTTTGCACTATGCACTTTAATAGGGACATTGCTGGTAGTTGAGATGAGACCCAAGGGGACAATTGTGGCAGCTACAATTTGGTGCGTGGTCTTGCAGGTAGCTTCTGCCCATTGTTTCATGTCTGCCACAGCCTCTTTCACAGCAGCCACAACAGGGTCTGGCACATGATTATGCTCACCCAGCTTTTTTCAGTACTGTCTCTCCCTTTAAATGAAGTCTTGCTCTGCAGTGCCCTTTATCATACTGAGGCACTTATAGTAAGCCTTATCAGCAGTAGTACGTTCACGATAGTATAAGAACCCAACAAGAACTGCCAGTTCAGTGCCTTTCTTACTGCAGATAAATCCCACTGACATCATGACACAACAGGCAACTCTGAGCACAACAGGCAACTCTGAGTAATTGTGGCAGAAACAGGTATTATAAAGGCAGAATGGAACCGGCACAACTAATTGGGACTAATTAGTGGAGTTAAGGACAACTGTGTAATACTACGGTGGCAGCAAGGTAGCAAAATCAGAATCAGACTTTGACTCCCATAGATTTCCTTGTCCATATAGTACTTATAGGCGCTATTCTTTACCCATGCATTTATGATACCATGCGGCCATGGTTGGCACTTTTATGTATGCGGTATTATTGCTAGTGCTATTCACATTGCATGATTTGACTGGGTACAAAGCTTAACTGCCAACACTTTTGACCACTCCTCTAGTTTGTGCAAACTCTTCTTATTTTTTCTACCCCATCAGCAGTGTCTACTCTGTTGCAGAGCTTTGTATCATCCACAAATAGACAGACCTTCCCCTCAAGCCCTTCTGTATTGTCCCCTTTGAAAATATTGAACAGGATCATACTCAGTACTGACCCCTGTGGTACCCTGCTAGTCACCCTTCCCTCCCCTGATGGAACTTCATTAACGATCACCCTTTGCCTTCTTCCCTCCAGCCAATATTTCACCCATCTCAACACCTCTGGTCCCACCGCCAGGGCACTAATTTTGTGTAGAAGCCTTCTGTGCAGCACGGTGTCAAATGCTTTACTGAAGTCTAGGTACACGGTACACCACATCCACTGCTCCTCCCTGATCTATTACTCTGGTTGCCCAGTCAAAGGATTCAATTAAGTTCATTTGACATGACCTCCCTTCCTTGAAACTGTGTTGTCTGTGATCTTTCAGGTGATTTGAATCAAGGTACTTGATAATTCTTTCTTTCAGTAATTTCTCCATCAACTTCCCCACCACTGATGTCGGGTTGACTGGTCTATAGTTACTTGCCTCTTCCTTGCTTCATCCCTTATAGAGGGGGACTACATCTACTCCCTTCCAGTCATCTAGAACCACTCCCATTTCTAATGATCTAATGAACAGGTCAATTAATGGTTCTGCTAGCTTCTACCCCGGCTCCTTCAGTATTCTGGGGTGAATCCCATCAGAGCCCATGGCTTTGTCAACCTTTAGTCCTGCTAGTTCCTTTAGGACCCCTCCACTTTGAATAGACTGGTGTCCACCCCCTCCCTAGCTTTCCCTCTCTCCTTGATCTGCCCCGCCATCCACTGTGAACATGGAACAAAAGTAGCTATTTAGGATATCTGCCTCTCCTGATCCCTCCACGTCTCCCCACCCTTATCCTCAGCTGAACGAACACACGCTTTGTTTCCTCCTTTCACTACATACTGGTAGAAGGTTTTATCCCCTCTCTTAACTAATTGGGCTACATTCTCTTCAATCTTTGCTCTTCTCTGACCTCATTTCCTGCCTCCCTTTGCCTTTCCAGGCACGCTTTCTATCTTCCTCCCTCTGCATCTGTTTGTATCTCCTGAATGCTACTGTCTTCACCCTGATCTTTATTGCAACCTCCCTACTGAACCATAGCAGTTTCCTTTTTTTCTGTTTTTACTGATCTGTCTGATGCAGAGATTTGTGACATCTATTATAGCACCCCCTTTTTCCCATTTTTCTTCCACCTCCTCCAGATCTCCCACCCCTACAAGAATTTTCTTGAGGCAGTCTCCCATACTCTTAAAGTCTGTTCTTCTGAAATCTAGGACTTTTACCTCAGAGTGTTTCTTTCTGGTACTGTCCTTAATGTGAACCATTCTGTCTTATGGTCACTTGTGCCTAGGCTTTCCGCCACTGAAATCCCTCCCACTCTGTCCCCTTTTGTGAAAATCAGGTCCACTACTGCCCCTTCCCTAGTTGGTTCCCTGACTAGATGTCTCAAGAGTGTATGGATTCCACTATATCGCTACTCCTGGCAGAGGCCACTGCTGGGGTACTCTATTCCACATCTGGTAGGCTGAAATCTCCCAACAACAGCACCTCCCTTTGTTTGCCATCCTCTGAATTTCTTCCATCATGGCTTTGTCCACCCCCTTCTTGCAGCCTATACAATAATAATAATAATCTTTATTTATTTTGCACCTTTCAATTATTAAGACGCATTACAAAACAAAACAGCAGATAAAAACATATGCACAGTAAGACCCGGATTCTAATATTAATCACAATACACTTTACTCCATAAGTAGGTCTTCAATGCCTGTTTAACCCCCCCCCCATGGTCGCACTGTCCCGCAGCTGGCAGGGTAGAGAATTCCAAAGGACTGATGCCACGTACATAAATGCATGGGCCCCTGAAGATTTCAAAGCTACCCTTGGAATCTCTAGCAACCCCTCATCAGCCGAACGGAGCAGTCGCTCTGGGCAGTAAGGAGACAGAAGCTCTTTCATGTAGTCACCCCTGTGCGAATGACATCCCCTTTTCCCCAACTCCAAGGTGACCCATAGAGCCTCTGTACCCCCCACTTGCCAGTGCCTCAGTAGCCTTTATGTCATCCTTCACATAAAGTGCTACCCCACCCCTTCTGCCTTCTCTGTCTTTTCTGAAAAGAAAATATTTTAGTACAGACATGTCCCAATTCTGTTCCCTAGCTCCATGTCTTCGTAATAGCCACAACATCTAGATCTGCTTCTGCCATGACTTCTGCCAGGTCTGGGACCTTGTTTCCCAGACTCCTAGCATTGGTGCTCATGACCTTCCATACCTCAGATCTACTTCTTTGTCCCTCCTCTGTATTTGCCCCACTCTCCCTTGCTGAGGACATTCTCTTGTTATCTCTCTGCTGACCCTATATTTCCTACTCATGTCTTACTGCCACCCAGAATATAGACTCCCTAGATTATGTGTGGAGGAGGAATTAAAATACAACCATATGGGTTTTGCTTCATGAACTATTAAGACAATAAAGAGATCATTTTACCTGTGAGGTTTAACCATCTACTTCACGAAATATATTACATGCCTATGGAGGAAATAGTGACACAGATTAAGATGAGACTATGGGATACGATAGTTTTCACAGGAGCAGGCCAAAATTGCTGGTTTAAAACATTATAGATGGTTTAAAAATATTAAAATAAAACATGGTCTAGAACCCTACCTGTCGGAGCCAGAGAAACGAACAATTATAACCAGATTCCGCATGGAGTTATATGCAGCAAACTATACTTATAATGACCAAAAAGATCAGGATTCACTGATCCTAACTGTAAATGTAATACAGGAGTAGAAGATGGCCTCAAACATGTATTGCTCCATTGTCCATTATATGAAACATCACGGAGAAAGTGGCTAGGACCGATACTGGCTAGCTGTAGAGCTCCCTCTGATGAACTTGTTCTTTGTCTAATGACAACCACAAATAAGGATTTACTACAGGTGTTATGTAGGTTTCTATTGTCTACCAGATAGTAGGTTATTTATATACTTATTAATAGATGTATAAATCTTTGTGATGGTGCAATTAACTTATATTTTTATTGAACTAATACACAAAAACGAAACTGTGTGAACAAACAGATGTGCAATATTTGTGTTTGTACAGTACTTAAGATTGTAATGACTAATGTCGAACAATAAACTTTTGCCTACCTACTGCCACCCAAGTTCCCCTTTATTTCCCCTCTCCTTGATTTGCTATTATCCCTCCTCTTGCTTCCTTCCTCCTGCTGTCCAACTCCCTGCTCCAGTCATCCTATTTGATTAAAGTAAACATCAAGCTTTTGTGTTAATGCACTAACTCCCTCCCATTTAGTTTTTTTTGTTTGTACTTTCTCCATGTTAAGTTGTACACTGTTTGCACTTTCTACTGTTCATTGATTCTGCATTTGTTTTTTATTGTATCTCCATTCCCTCTCCCCTGGGCTGTACCTGGAAACAAGTCATGGCTCAGTGTGCCTCTCCTGGTTATCTATTTTCAAATAAATAAATATAATCTGACAACAGAGGATATGGTGACATAGCAATACAGGCTTCTGCAGTTAATACATGGAATCAAATTGGAACTGACATCAGAACATAAACCTCAGTCCATGAATTCCAATAAGTTCTTCACAAAACAATAACTCACTCATGCAGCTGCAGAGAATGAGAAATTTTTTACCTGTACCTTGTACTCCTTGGGCCCGATTTTCAGAGAGCCCTTAGATCACCACAATTTGCAATGATCTAGGGTTGCAGCTAACTCAGGGATTGTCAGGGACCCTGTGCCCTATTTTATAAAAATGGGGGTGCCTGCACCAAAGACCCAAGGGTTGCCACAGCTGCAGGGTTGCACCATGTATGTGGCATACCTGTGGGGTTTGACAGAGGGATCCATCAACCCCACCCCCCATCTGGTGCAAGCCTAAATGAGCCACGGAGGTGGTGGGATTAATGGGGCTGGATGGAGGAACCGGGGACCACTGGAGTAGTGGGGATGCCATAAGTTATGAAAGGGGCATGGCAGCAGTGAGAAGGAGCAGACAGCTGAGTGGACCAGATGAGGGGGTTGGCATGGCAACACCACCATGACCTGGAACCCAGGTGGAAACAGCCCTGGCATAGCCCTACAGGACTCACAGTCCCTAGATGGGGTAGGTGGCAGAGGTGCAGGTAGTGTGGTACATGCTGTGGATGTGGCATGCCCTGGGCTGTGACATTCCCTGGTATACAACCTTCTTGCGTGGTGACCAGCAGATGCCTGACTATACTTTGGGTAGGTGTAGGGCTACTTCCACCTGAGGTCCAGGTCATGATGGTGTGGCCATGCCAACCCCTCTACCTGGTCCAAGTGACTGTGTGCTACTCCATATGGCACCTCTGCCAGGTGTCTCAGCTCCCTCTCACTGCCGCCTGCCTCTGCCATATGGCACCCCCACTGCTCCAGCGGTCCCTGTTCCCCACCTTCTTGGTTCTCCCCTCTCATTATCCTGCCAGGCAGTGGCACAGGGCCAATAGACAAGTTTCTGGCTGGTCTAACCTGAGCCCCCTCTTGCAACCATGGCAGGGCTTCTGGAATTGCAAAAAAAGGGAATGGTGCAGCCCCACCATGGCACAAATACCCTTGCGACCTGGCGCATGGGTGCTTCTATCACAAGGGTGATGCAGGGTGGCTTTGACTCATGGAATCCTGACTTCAACATAGCCTAATTCAAAAATTGGGATAGCCACAGACTTTGATGCAGGGTGTGTTATGCTTGATGGTGGGCTGACACTTAAGTCTCAGGTGTCAGCCGTCGTCAATACCTCATTTTACCATCTGAGGAATATAGCCCAGATAAAACAATTGGTCCCTGCCTGATCATCTTCCAACATTGGGCCATGCCTTTGTGACCTCCCGCCTAGACTACTGCAATGCTCAATACCTAGGGCTACTAGGGGGTGGACCTCTGCCACCTGCAGCTGGTACTAAATGCAGCTGCCAGTTTGTTGACTGGCTTACCGAGATCTTGCCATGTCACACCTGTGCTCCGTGGCCTGCATTGGCTGCTGGTTCAGTGGAGGATCACCTTCAAGGTCAGATTACTAACCTACAAGGCTCTACACAGACTGGGACCACGGTACTTGCAAGATCTCCTTTGCCCCTACTGCCTCCTCTGCCCTCTCCGCTCTGCTGATGAGGGATTGCTAGAGATCCTCAGGGTCAGCTTGAATACTTCTGGAGCGAGATCTTTTGCTTTTGCATCCCCTACCCTGTGGAATTCTCTACCTAATTGGATCAGAGAGTGCCTGACCGCTGAGGCTTTTAAATATGCCTTAAAGACCTATTTATTTAATTTAACATTTCCAGATGCTAGAAATTCCTGCTGCTTTTTATTAATTGGTTTTATGATTATGGTTTTTGTTTAATTTATGATTTACTGTTTTATCTGTATGTACAATGCTATGATCTGGCTTAGAATAGCGTTTTAAGAAATAAAGTTTGCTTTGCTTTGCCACTTGTGTCATACTCATTTTGGTGCAAGCGCCTTGCATCAAAGTTTTCATTTTGAAAATCAAGTCCCTTGTGCTAACCTTTTGAATTGCATATTTGTTTTTACCCTTGCTTATGTTTTTTGTGTTTAATGTCCTTTTTCCTTTGTCTGATGCACTGTTCAAATGCAGGTCTAGAGTTGTAAACAGGATTTTACAGCCTAACAGTAAGTACCTGGATAAAAATAAAGTTTATAATAATGATGATGATGATGGCATATTACAGAGGTATGTTGTATTGTTTCCGCTTGATATTAGCCCCCCTCTGGGATATCCCACAGGAGCAGGGGCCAGTGACCTGAAGGCATACCATCTCTAATAATTTTTGTCATGGATACAAAACTCTAGCACCAAAATGTCAGAAAGTGTGGGCATGCCCCCCAAAATGATTTTCTGCCTTTCATTTTCCACTAGTCCATGACCAGTTTTGCAGAGCTTCTTAGAGTTCTACAATATTGAACCCATACCTTCCAAGCAACTTCTATCCAGTTCTGAGGGGTAACAACTTGTTGTGTTGTGGGTTATTTTCTAATAAATGCTATTATAGATCAAGGGAGTGCTGCTGACCATTTGGAGTGCTCCTTTCCCTTGAGTGTGAGACATTCTTATTCTGTGAAGTGTGTCTCATGCACAGATGCCCTGGAAATGGGCACACTCTGGGGCAGTTTAAAAAAAAATAACATTGAGCACTCCCTTAATCTATAATTTATTAATATGTCCCCTGTCGCCACTCATTATGGGTAGGAGTGGTTTCACTTACGTTCAGTTCAAGCCAGAACAGCTCAGCTTGACTTTACTGTTCTCTTTCGAGCAGAATGCATGTGAAAACACTCTTATACTTCAATTAGTGGCTCTGGGGGACGTTTTTATATATAATGAAACTAGTACTCTAATAGTCAAATTGTTCTTCTGTTCATATCTATGTTTCAAAACAAATGATGAAAGTCAGAGACAGAAATGCTCTACACTTTTTTAATTGGAATGTTTCAGATTTCTCCCTTAAGCAGTAAAATAAATTCATTAAGTGAGTCTATTGACTTTTGCTTTATCTCAATAACAGTAGGTGGTATGGGTGAAAACCAGAATCAGTTCAGAAATGGTATGCATCCAGAACAGGTATGGATTGATACTGGCTTTCAGACCCGAAGACGGAGACTGGTATGAGGATGTGGACTTCTCCTGAATTACCCATAATACAGCAACTTGAATTCATTTGTTACATTCTTGGTGGTTCTGGCACCACTCTGGGTGCATTCTGGTTCTAGAACCGTGTTTGTGGCTGCTTTTTGTGACTGAAAACTAAATGTACCCAAAGGCAAATGGAGCCAGAACACAAATGTGTATTTTTCTGCATTCTGGGTGGTTCCAGCACCATTTCAGAAGCCTTCCTGCCCAGAACTCTGATTCCTGTTGCATTCTGGGTCTGAAGTGAAATGGTGCCAGAACAAGAATGTGCACAGAACTGGAACAGTTTTAGAACCATAATGGTAGTAAACTAGAATGCAGCTGGAATACAAAAGTGGGTACTCAAGCTGCAATCCAAATTGTTCTGGCACCATTCTGGTTCTGTATGCATTCTGGTTCCAGGCAAGCCATTCCGGTTTTCCCTGGGTGCCATTTCCATTTAGTGATGAATCTGATGGTAGCAAAAAAAAAAAAAAACATAATTTCTCTCAAACCTACAGAGATGTGCTGTCCAATCAAATATACAAATTTGAGAGTTCTGAAAAAACATGTTATGGTGATGTAATCCAGTCATTTGTCAAAATCTACTCTATTCCAGCTGTGATTATTTTACACCACATAAGAAAGATCTTGCAGGATTGTGTGCACTCTGTCCTGTGACATTTCAACCCCATACCCTGCACTGTCAGGCAGAAAAGATATCACGGAACTAAGAATAAATGTTCTTCAGAATTAAAAAAAAATGATACCTGATTACGTAAATAAATATATATATATATATATACTGTTTTCAGACTGCTACTTAACAGCAACATGAAGTGTATTTAGATTCTTTTTACTGTGAAACTATAACATATAGTTTGCAACAAAGTTTCCTCTGTTCAGTAGTAAAAATAATGTTGTAACACTTGTGTAAAGTTTCTACATATTCTGAGCGCTGCAATATTCTGTGAGAAGCTACAGTACATGATGTCAATTGAGTCACAGGGCAATTTTTTTCTGGATAAAAAGATGACAAACTTGACCCTTCATTCCAAAGGCAATTAAGATTTCACTAAATAGAGAATAAACAACACAAAGCTGTGAAGAACAAGCTGGTTCACACAGCTAGTAGGTGCTGTGATGTCACTGGGCAGGAGTGACACTAAAGTGCCTCACCAATATCATAACATTGAACCATGGAATTTGTCGGCACATAAGGACCATTTGACCCATCTAGTCTGCCATTTTATCCCTACCTGTGCAGTCACTGCAGACCCTACTTGATCTCTACCCCCCCCCACTTTTTACTAAGATTTCCTTACGTCGATCCCATGTATTCTTGAACCCCGCCACTGTTTTTGTCTCCACCAACTCTGCTGGGAGACTGTTCCAGGCATCCACCACTCCTTCAGTAAAGAAGTACTTCCTCACATTCTTAATGAATTTACTCCCTTCCAGCTTCACTGCCTGTCCCCTTGTTCTTGTGCATCTTTTCCTCTGAAAAAAATACTCCCCCCTGTACCATATTCACCTCCCGCGAGTTATTTATAGGTCCTGTATCATATCCCCTCTCTACCTCTTCTCTCCCAGGGTGTACATATTGAGGTCCTTCAGTCTCTCCTCATAGGGCTTATGATGCAGACCCTGCACCATTTTAGTTGTCATCCTCTGGACAGCCACCACTCTGTCTGTGCTCTTCCTAAGATATGGTTTCCAGAACTGGACACAGTACTCCAGGTGGGGGTCTCACCAGTGATCCATACAGTGGCAAAGGAACCTCCCTCCATCTGCTGGTGATATTCCTTCTTATGCACTCCAACATCCCACTGGCCCTACCAACTACCTTGTCGCACTGTCTGGCCACCTTGAGATTATCACATCTGATTACTCCCAGGTCCTTTTCGTATTTGGTGACTATCAATGCCTTTTATCCCATTTTGTATTCCGCTGATGTGTTTCTGTGCCCCATGTGCATGATTTTGCACTTTGTTGCATTGAAACCCATCTGCCATGCCCTTGACTACTCTTCATGTTTCCTCAAGTCTCTGCACACTCTTTCTAGTGGCGTGTCCACCCTATTGCAAATTTTGGTGTCATACACAAAGAGGCAGACCTTCATTCCAGCTCATCTGCAATGTCACTTATAAAGTCATTAAAGAGGATTGGTTCCAGTACTGAGCCCTGAGGCACCTGTGGACTGGTGTTGGAAGCCTTACTGAAATCTAAGTAGGCTACATTCACTGGTCTGCACCCTCCCCCATGATCTATTTCCTGATCACCCAGACAAAGAAATCAATCAGATTTGACCCCCCGTGAATGTGCTGCCTTGGGTATTATAGTCTGCTGGATACAAGATACTCAACAAACTTTTATTTTAGTGTGACCCCTGTGGTCCAGTGATTGAGTTCACACCCCTGTCTGGTGACTGTGGTTGAGTGGTTGGGTTTGTATTTTCTCCTGCAGTTGGGAGGGGGGTTGTTCATCCCAGAACAAATAATAAGTAGCATGGTGCCTCAACCTAGAGAGAATAAGGGGGTCAGATGTTGTGTGCAGTAGCACCCTCTGGAATGCAGTACCTACCCACCTTTCTACACCGGACTGGATCACCCCCTTGGGATCACAACTGTTATTTCCTTCATTAACCAGTAAATACTTCAATCACAGCATACAAACTGAAGGCAATCACAGGAATGAAATTCAAACAATTAATAATGCTTTTATTTTGGAACACATGCCTGCCAGCTGGACAAGAAAAATAGGTTAAGCAGTTGCAAGACAAAGAACCTCAGTGCTAAAGAGTGAGGCAAGGGTTACCCCAAATGACATTGGCCATAAAGCTAAGTTTCAAAGAAATATGAAATCACACATAGCCCCATAATGCAAAGCACCATGGGCTATATATGCAAATCACCATGAAATTTTAGGCTGGTTCAGCTTTAAGCAGGAATGAATGGTGCCAAAGACCTCTTACACAATCTGCAAAGGGTACAAACAGAAGACACAGAACACGTGTTTCATCCTACCCAGGATTCATCAGTGTACCTCATCTGTGTGACACCCCAGGAGAAAGAACAACTGCCCTAAGTTGGTTTTACGGGTTTTAGGTCATGGTGAGCCTAAAGAACAAAAACAAGCTAAAAGACAAAGAACCTCAGTGCAAAAGCACTGAGGCAAGAGTTACCTTTGGCAAACCGACAAGAGCACACCGATGAGTCCTGGTAGGACTAAACACATGTCTGTGTCTTATGGCTTTATGGCCAATGCTCTTTTGGTAACCTTGCCTCAGTGCTTTTGCACTGAGGTTCTTTTGTCTTTTAGCTTGTTTCCTTTTTTGCGGGGCTCACCATGACCCAAACCTGTAAGACCACCTTGGAGGAGCTGGTTCATTTGCTCTGGGTGTCATAAAGACAAAGCACATCGATGAGTCCTGTGTAGAATGAAACATGTGTCTGTGTCTCTCTATTTACACCCTTGCAGATTGTATGAGAGGCCCTTGGCACCATGCATTTCTGCTTAGAGCTGAACTAGCCTAAAATTTAATGACCATTTGTTTATGTATTTCATGATGCTTTGCATTGTGGGGTATGTGTGATTTTGTATTTCTAAGCAGTTGCAAGTCATCTTAAACACTCCCCCCATGTATATCAATTTACCATAAGCCCCTCTATAAAATGCAAACCCCACACAATTTGAAGAGGCATCTGCCCAAACAAGTGGCCAACTGAGAGGAACTAGTTTATATAGGGTGCAAGAAACTCTTTAATTGGTACCAATATTAAAAATCATGTGTAAAAGTTGTACATACCTTTTAATGTGCTGCTGTATGTGATTGACTCACAGGCTGCTGAAGGGTCCTCAGTGGTGATTTCAGTTTGTGTTGCTGAAGCACCCAGAAAATCCCCTTTATTTCTGTCACAGATACTGCTGCTTATGTTCAGCCTTCAGTTTGTATTTTCCGCTGCACTGCCTAAAGGATGTCTAGTATGCTGATGATGTCATTAGGTGTGCAAGTGGGACTGTAGAGGAACTGGCAGTACATACCTCTACTGTATTTGCTGCCATTGTCAAGGTGTTAGTTGACTAAAGTCATGCCTGCAGTGTATTTTAAATGTCTGTCCCTCCCTGTGCTGTATATTCATGCCGTATTACATGACAAGTTCAAAACTTACTTGAGTCAGATGTTTCTTTTTAGCACCCTCCCCTTTTCTTCCCCAGCCTGTCCCAGCATACTTGTGACATGAGAATGTGCCTCCAGCCCAGGTCCACGAGCAGCCTGAAGAGTCATTCAGGGGCTAATTTACATATTTGGAACATAGTATGATAAACAGCTTTTCTGATTTAGTTTATTTATTTATTTATTTTTTTATTTATTGGAGACAATCAGTTTTACAACCTTTGAGTCATGGACTCGTTTACAAAGGTACCTCGTCGCAAGGGGGAGACAACAATTAAGTGAATAGAGACAGGGATGAACACACGGGTGAAAATACATAGACACACTTTAAAATAAAGATTACAGGCAGCAGCTATACTGGTACAAACATTTGTAGGGTTACACGCATTGTAACAAAGCAAATAGATACATCACACAACTAGTGGTTAGACTTAAAAAACGGTGGGCGGGACTGGATTAGCTACAGGCATCTACAGCATCGGCTGTCAATGATATGCTTACGGAAGGTGGTTTTGAAATGGCCAATCCCCGGGATCTTGGAGATAGATTCAGGGAGGGAGTTGAACAAACGCGGGGCCAAGTGGTGAAAGGACCTTTGGCAGCGAGAGGTCTTGGCCCTCGGAACAACGAAGGTGGCAGTGGAGGACTTGTGGTGGGCATGGACCTAGTAGCTAGCTGCAGGGTCCAGAGACCCCAGGAGGGCAAAGGCCTGACAAAGACTTTTAGCCAGCAGGCAGGTTTGATATTTCAGTCTTTCCTCAAGAGTGAGTATATTTGTGCTGGAGTATAGCAGACAGGTGTGGGTCTCTGTAGGCACCGATAAAGGAGCCTACAGGCTTTGTTAATAGCGGTCTGGACCTTGGATAGGGCAGTGGTGTCAGCAGCTGCATAGATTGGGAGCCCATGAGGTCGGGCAGCGATAATACCGAAGGAGGCGATGGCTAATTTTAAGGCGGGTTCAGGAGGCAGTCTTTAGGCGGTAGAGAAGCCCGATCCTGGAGTTCATGGCAGAGGACAAGGCTTTGAGGTGGACATGGAAGGTAAGGCCGAGTCAAAGGTGATGCCCAGGTACTTATAGGATGATACTTGTTCAATTGGGAGGAGCATGCTGGTGGTGATGTGGATGGGAAAGTCCTTGGCACTGTTTTGCCTATGTGAGAATAGCATGGACTTTGTTTTCTTCAGATTAAGGACTAGGACGATGGTTGTCGAACCATTTTTCAGTTTGAAGGAACGCGTTTTGTAATATGCCTTGGAGAGAGAGGATCCGGTGAGTAGCTAGGACTACGGCGCTGCCTGCATAGAGTAGCATTTTGCTGGAACAGGAACTAGGGAGGGTGTTCAGGAATAGGCTGAAAAGAGTCGGTCCAAGAATGGAGCCTTGAGGGACCCCAGAGAGTACAGGTAGGTTGGGGAGAGGGTTCCATTTAGCTTTACTCTTTGGGTCCTGTCATGAAGGTAGCTTGTGAACCACTTAAGGGGTGGGAGAGAGGCCCAGTTTGCTCAGGGAGAGTAAGAGCAGGGGGTGGCACACCGTGTCAAAGGCCTTGGAAAGGTCTAAGAAAACTGCCCCTGCGAGCAGGCCATTGTCAAGTGCGGAGTGTATGTGATGGGAGAAATCCAGGAGGGCAGTAGATGTGCTGTGGCCAGGACGAAACCCATGTTGCTCCGGACATAAGAGGTTGTGTTTGGATAGGTATTCCGTGAGCCGCGTGTTTACGATTTTTTTCTAACGCTTTGGATAGGGGCGAGGATGGAGATGTGGCCTGTAGTTGTTTGGCAGAGTCACGGTCCCCAGACTTGTGGATGGGAGTTATTTCAGCATGCTTCAGGCCTCCGGGAATTGTACTAGGCATAAGGATTTATTTATGATAAGCGTGAGGGATAAGCATGACATCAAGCGTGGCGAAGTATTTTGGAGTGAGAGGTCACTACTTGGGTTCTGAGAGGCAAGGGATCTTAGTAGGAAAGATTTGGCATCATGTGGAGAGTCATTTGAATTGGAATTGTGGCCAGAGAGTTGGAGTAGGAGAGGGTGTGGCAACCGGGTCAAAAAAGTGGGCAGGAAGGACAGCACTTAAATCTGTGAAAGTCTTATTAAGACAGTCAGCGATACACGGCAGGTCAGTGGAGACAGCCCCATTTATGACAATCTGGGATGGTGGGGGGAGCGGACATTCCCATTCAGTTCTTTTATGTTGTCCCAGAAAGCTCTGGACGAGCCCCAGGAGGATGTCAAGGCTGCCTGGTAGTATTTAGCTTTAGCCTGCCTGATGGTCCAGGTACATTGATTGCGGGCTGCCCTGTAGGTTTGCCTATCGGCCCATCTACCGGAGTCATTAGCTATGTGCCAGAGGTCATCCCTTCTTTTAGTAGTAGGATCAGTGCAGGGTTATCCATGCAGCAGTCCGCTTTTTAACTCGGAGTGCAGAAAGGGCAAACAGATCACAAGCATGGTTGAAAACTGTGGTGAGGTAAGTTAGGGCAGAGTTGATGTCAGTGAGCGAGGCCACTGGGGTCCAGTTGACATTGGCCAGGTGATGTTTGAGGTTCACAAGACCTCTGGGGAGAAAACGGGCCATGGGGTCCTGCAGTACACCGGGCTGAGAGTGGGGATGACCAAGAGCAGATGATAGGGAGTGGTCGCTAAGCGAGTCCGGCATGCGACTTGCACAGACCCTATTTTATGAGGCCGGTTGGAGAGGACTACATCCAGAAGGGAACTAGTACCTGTTACTTTGTTAATCCTAGTGGGCTGGGTGACCAATTGGGACAGGTCGAGGGCTGCAAGCTCGTTTCTTAATATTGTCAGGAAGATGGGCTGAGCCAGTTGGTGTTTAGGTCGCCCAAGATTAGTTGTTCGGCCTTCCGGGTAGAGTGGATAGGTAGTCAAGAAGGGAGGCGACTGCAAGATCTTTTTAGGCCCCGGGTAGGTAAGCCACGGTTAGATAAAGGGGCCACGACCTGTGGGGAGAGATTTTAAAGTGGCTGCCAGCCCGTAGCTAAGCTCGGGGTTGGAGAGGGCATGACCGAGGAGCGAGTCGCACAGGTATAGCACACCCCCACCACGCCTGCCCATCCTATCGCCCTAAACAGGGAAAACCTGGAAGAGAGATGGCAGAGTCGGGCGTAAGGGAGGAGAGCCAGGTCTGCAAGCATGAGAATGTTAGGGCGTGTTGGGAGACCCAGCACTGGAGGGCAGCAGTTCTTAGGGAGACTGCATATATTGATAAAGGCGATGCGGAGGCCTTTGCCTCCAGTAGGCTGAGGTATGGGAGAGGCGGCAGGCCCCGGGTTCAGGTGCACATTGCCGGAGAGCAGTAGCAGCAGTAAAATTAGGCGCCTCGCAAGGTGCTGGTTGCTGGGGTAGGGGTATCTAAGTGGTCGACGAGACCGTACCCGGGAGGTGCATGGGATGGGAAGGGAGAACAGAACTGCGGGCGCTAGTGAGGAGAGGGACCTCTTGTGATAGAAATCGCAATACTGAGAGTAGCACTTAGGTGGTGGGTGGGTGGGGGTAGTGAGGTGATCCAGGGTACAGGAGGGATATGGGGGGATAGCCAGGGAGATAGTTGTTGGGCAGTCTGATGGGAATGCAGAGTACTGAGAGCGGAGGGAGGGTGTTTTAGTCGATGGCAGGTAGAGGGGGATATAGGGGGTGGGCAGGTAACGGCGGGATAGGAGGGAGAGCCAGTGCAAAGATATAAGCTATGTAGAGACATTTCCCAAGGAAAAGTAGAAGGTGAGGGCAGACTCCCTAGTGCTGGAAAGATATAACCTGCAGATGGGAAAGTAGGCTGATTGGTTCTGGCGCGTCATGTGATACAAGAAACTCAATATAGCGACAGCCCGACCAAGAGGTGGTGGTGGAGGCGGTGGGGAGCGAGCGTGTATGGCGTTCGGCGGGGCTACTCCTGGGGCACCGGCTGAAACAGCGAGAGCAAAGTCACGGTGGTGCGGGTGCACCAGTCTGAAGAAAGGTGCCAAAAATAGCAGCAATCCGCTTCAGCATCCCCAGGTAGGTTACTCGCGGGCCATGGCGGTAGATTTAGGCCTTGAAATTACCTGAGCACTGTGGGGAGGCAGGGCGGGTGATTTTCAGCGGCCCTCAACGATCGTCGGCTCCTCGGGGGGCGGGGGTGATTCCAGGCGACCAGCAGCGGCAATCACGGCGGCAGGGAGGGCACTCCAAGGTGCAGCCCTCACGACCTCAGGCTCCTCGGCCGGAGGGGGAGGAGATCTGTGGAGAGGAGAGAAAGAAGAGGTTAAGTAGGCAGGTAGGGGAGTAGCATTGGGGTGGGTGGTACTGGAGCACGGAGGGCTAGACAATGGCTGCACAACAAGGTATTAGGAGCAATGTCCGTGTCCCTAAAATTAGCCTTATCGTTTACCCTCACAGACGTGAGGCAGCGCCTCCCTTATACAACCACAATATAGATCAATTAGATTAATTTTACTTAAAGCCTGAGCATAAAAAAAAATTCATTACTGCAAATGAGCACTACAACTCTTACAATTTACATTTGAAACTGCAGTTGTGGATCTGCACATGACCACATGGATGGGTCTCTCCACAGCACACTATGCACCACAAGAGTGGCCAGCGAAAACAATCCCCACCTTTTGTAATGCAGGATCCCACCCACAAAGTCAGAGTTTCTCAGTCCTACACAATATGAGATAACAACTTTGCCGCTCCTCTGGACAACTCCACAGTTCTTATCACACTTTCAAGATACAATGCTGATTTGGAAAATCACAAGAACCATACCTACAGTTTGGATAGTTCTCTAGTTTCACATCTTGCCTCTCATTTATACTGCACACCCATGATATGAATATTAATGAGTTGATTAGCATAACTTCTGCACCATTATCCAATGGCGGGTGCTTCAGTGTAAACATTCAGAGGTGGAAACTAGAGAACTATCCAAACTGTAGGTATGATTCTTGTGATTTACCAAATTAGCGTTGTATCTAGAAAGTGTGATAAGGACGGTGGCATTGTCCGGAGGAGCAGCAAAGTTGTTTTCATATTGTGTAGACTGAGAAACTTGACTTCATGGGCAGGACCCTGCATTGCAAAGGTGGGGATTGTTTTGCCGCACTCTTGTGGTGCATAGTGTGCTGTGGAGACCCATCAACATGAGTGGTCATGCACCGATCCTTAACTGCAGTTTCAAATATAAATTGTAAGAGTTGTGGTGCTCATTTACGGTAATGAATAGTTTTTTATGATCAGCATTTATCTCTACAGTAAATCGGAAAAGCTGTTTATTATACTATGCTCCAAATATATAAATTAGCCCCTGTATGACTCTTAACGCTGCTCGGGGATGTGTGCTGGAGGTGCGTTCTCAGGTCGCAAGCACACCAAGACAGACTGGAGAAGCAAAGGGGGGGGGGTGCAAAAAAGAAACGTCTGACTCAAGTAAGTTAAACTTGCAATATGGCATGAATATACAACATAGGGAGGGATAGACATTTAAAATACACTGCAGGCATGACTTTAGTCTATTAACACCTTGACAATGGCAGCTAATACAGTAGGAGTCTATACTGCCAGTCCTTCCACAGTCCTACTTGCACACCTAATGACATCATCACTATAGGGACCTCTTCTGTGGTGTGTCTGTGAAGATTGAGGACAGCACAACCAAACAGGGCAGCAACTTGAGGTGCAATAAAACACTGTAGTTTAACAGATCCTCCACAGCAGAGACAGGACATGGCTTAGAAAGGTGTCTTGTACTGCTGTGTTAACTCTGAACGAAAATGCAGAGTGTTGCACATGATCTTTTAAACCACAGATCCAAGTATGACACTATCGAGTTTGACTCTGGCTACCCAGGAGTTACACTAAAGTCCTGGTGCAGGCCTGGTAGCTATGTTGCCAGATTTCTTTCAGTGGTGCACTTGAGGAAAGTGAGCAAACTTGCAGGTTAACCCCCAACAGTCCACAGTGTGCTAGCACAATTTCAAGAACGTAAAATTCCAAATAAGAAGGCTTGAAACCCCAAATCGTAATCCAAAGTTGAAAAAATACAAAGGTCCAGCCAGCAGTGCCAGCACTCACATGACCCATAGACGTAGCAGTTCAGATGAGGCAGGGAACAGCACACAGCAACAGATTAAACAGCAATTGGGAGCTTCGGATGCTCTCGAATATGTTACAGCAACACAGCCCTTATAGCTCACACCTCCCCAGCTATGGCCTTTCTGGCTTACACCTCTCTGGCTGCAGCACTTCTGGCTCAACTCTCAATATAGAGGAGGACTATGCAGTGGTATCCCAATTCCCAAGGAGCCCAGACTCCAGGAGCAACCCCATGGTTCAACTCCCCAATGGACTGAGAGTACACCCATACTCAGGCATGCACCCTGTGACTCCCTGTCCCTGATTCACCACACTGGGTAAGGGCTAGCAGGTCCCCTACCTGGCTCTGAAGCAGTCTTTGCAGAATGCAGGTCTCTGTCTCCACTTGGTACAGGTCAGAAGCTTTGGTATAGAGACATGGCCCACCAGCTCAAACTCTCTGTAATTTCTTCCACAGAAGGGCTAGTCTGAAACAGTCTCTGGATAGGGTGAACCCAGGGAAAAGTTCACAAAGGAATTTTTTTGATTGAACCCTGGAGAGGGCTCACAGGAAGTTTGGCCTGGCTAGGACTCTTGCTTTCTCTCACCAACAGCAGGTGTGAACACCTCTGGGTCCTCCTCAGACTGCCCCCCACTCCTCAATGGCCCAGGGAATCTTTCCCTCCATTCAGGGTCTCATGGGAGAGACAGGGCTGTCCACCAGTCCTTCTACCCTGTCCTGCCCTCTGTTGGCTTAAAATACCTGCCAGTCTATTGGAGAGGGTCGCTACTGCCTCCATCCCATAATACTTTGGGGTGCTCAGCTGCTGAAATCCCTGCCCTCGATTGGCTGGCAGTGAGGTCAGAGGTTGACAAGATGGTGGCTGTCATTTTAGTAAAACAGTGGCTGTAGTTCACAGTTGCTTGCATGGGCCACCAGCAGACTATTTATTTTAACTGTCCCCTGGCCTGACATGCACACCTGTGCCTAACTATTCAGTGGTGGTGCAATGCCATTTGGGTTTTTTGCTCCCAGTCAAGAGCTTCAATTTCTGCTCCCCCCTTCTGTACAGGCCATCTCTGTGTTGCTGGCAGCTGCTTTATTTTTTAAAGGTGCAGTGTGCCAAAGTTGCAAAGTACAATTCTACTTTTCTTCTCCCCCTCCTAGCGTCTCCGTCACCCCTGATGCCCACTTTTGTCCCTGGGGCCAGAGTACACTAGAAGGGGTGTTGCAGCTGGATGCTGATGTGGCTTTAAAGTCCCAAGGCTGATGGGCGCTCCTAGCACTGAAGAAATAACATTCAAGCTGCTTCAGCTCACATGTTCGATCAGGTGGCTGCTTGAACATGCACACATTGAATGTGTAGCTGTGCAGCGATCCTCTTAGTGGTTCCTCTGGTCCCCTTCTCAGCTACAGTCCTGGGGCCAGAGAGAGCAGGAAAATGGCTGACAATGTTCTGGAGTGGCACAATAGTGAGTCCAGGTAAGCCCTCTCCTGAGGAGAGAGTTACATTAGTAGTGCCTCCATTAACTTCCCAGCACTGATGTCAAGCTGGCTAGCCTATAGATGCCAGCCTCTTCCCTACTTCTGCTTTTGTGAAGCAAGACTGCATCTGTTCTCCCACAAGGTGTGAGAACCAGTGAGTTTTTCGCAGTTTTTTTTTTTTTTTTATATTTGGGTTATAGTAAGTTGGATAACATGTTTTTAAGCACTTCACTTCTGTAGATCAACGTTGTGAAGTCCAGTTTAACACGAAATAAAAAACTAAACCAAAGCACTATTTGTCACACTGCGTGAATCACTGTGTTTCTGACTGTGTGCTGCAAAAGAGCACAGCTGAGCTCATGCTGAACATTCAAAGTTGTTCCTAACATCCTCTTAAAGCTGTTCCTAACATATGTTAAGAACAACTTAGCCTGAATGTATAACTAATGTTATTGTATCTGCATTCTTACAATTGTTTGTAATATGGTTTTAGTTTTCTAGTTCTTTTTTTTTTTTACTTTCCTCTGCTATTGGTCTGCTAAATATTAAAGACAATGCAGCAATCATTTCATTGAGTCTTTCAAAATGTATCTTACTCCCCCTCCAACTAACCACACAATTGTTATTTGTGACATCACAGTCTGTCGTCATGGTAAGCATTATGGTGTCATAAACAAAGGCACTGTGAGGTTAACGGGGAAGCAAATATACTGACTTTTAGATGGACTTCAAATCTTGGAAATGAACATCAAAATGAAAAAATGCATTCTCTAGTAAATTGTAACAGCTGAAACATTTTATTTATGAAAGTACATGCTGAGGTGCAGAGATGTTGTTTAAACTTTCTGTACTGATCTGGAAGAAGGCTTGATCAGGCACTGATGACTTAATACCATCAAAATGTTGTGGGGCCTGACAGATCAGAACAAGCATTTTGTCAATGCCAAATGTTTGCTTGCAGGCATTAGTAGTGGAAGTGCAGGAGTTAGACAGATGCAGTATAGGAATGGCAGTGAAGTATTGAACTGACGCCAGCTCCACCCCCACCCTGCAGAGATGGACAGGCATTGGGGTGTGCCTTTGGGTCACTGCCCATGATGGTGACGACATTTCACCTCACCCTACCCTGCAGACACTGACAAGTGTCGAGGTGTGCCTTGGAGTATTTGGGCTTTACATTCACCTCATTCCATAAGGAAATACTCTGAAATGGGTGCAGTATAGGAGAATGGGGTGAACTCTGGGGCCATGGGTTCCAAAGCGAACCTCGATGCCTGTCACTGGCTGCAGGGTGGGGATGGGGATGGAATGGCATGAGAATTACTGTCAACAATCCCAAGTTACACCCCTGATGCCAGTCAGTCCCTACAGGGTAGGGCGTTATGGTCAAAAACCTTAATGCCCTGGACGTTTCTTGGTATTTGTACTCCAATTTTTCAACATGGGCTTTTTGTGACCCCTCCACATGAACAGTGACACTATCAGTTCATTAGCTGAAAGGTGATTTTGCACAGCAACTGCGCCATTTGGCACCACAGGTGCGAAAATACATTTCGAACAGGATGTGAAAAATGACAGCTGTACTGTTCATGAGAAGGCGTAAAAAATAGCAATGTTGAAAACTTGGAGTGAAACTATTAAAAAAGTGGTGAAGTCATGAGTGTGCATAGAAACTGCGTAATGCACACCTGTAATGTAATTAGTTTGGGGATTTTTTTATAGCAGATTTTCAACATAGGCATTTTGGGACCTCCGCTCGTGAACAGTGTCACTGTGATTTTCTTAATCTGTCCCGAACACTGATTTCCCACAGCGACTGCATTATTCTGCACAGGAAGTGTGACAATTTCAGCCAGGTTGTGGGAAATGACAGCTGTACTGTTTATAAGGAGGTGTGGAAAAATGGCAATGTTGAAAATCTGGACTGAAAATATTACAAATTTGTGAACTTACAAGGGTGCGTGGAAACTGTGCAATGCACGCTCGTAACAGTCATTTTATGGACTTTTGTCAGCAAATTTTCAACATAACCATTTTAAGATCTCTGATCATGAACAGTATCACTGTAATTTTCTTAATCTGTCTCAAACATTGATTTTGCACACTGACCGCACCATTGTGTGCTACATGTGCGAAAACACATTTTGGGTGAGATGTGAAAAATGACAGCTGTACTATTCATAAGGAGGTGTGGTAAAATGGTAATGTTGAAAATCTGGAGTGAAAATAGTAATAATTCTCTAAATTACAAGCGTGCATAGGAACTGCGCAATGCACACTCGTAAAACAGTCATTTTTGTGAATTATTTCACCAAATTTTCAACATAGGGTTTTTGGAGGCCTACCTCATGAACTGTGACACTGTCTTTTCGTTAATCAGTCCAGAAAGGTGGTTCCACTCAGTGACCACAAAATCACCTTTTGGGACCAAATAACAAAATGACAGTGACTTAGTTCATGAGGTGGGGTCCCAAGAACCCAATGTTGAAAATTTGGTGAAACAATTCCCAAAAATGGCTGAGATATGCACCAAAGTTGAAAAAAACCCCACTTATGCCATTATACAGCTTACCGGCATTTCTTCAGTTTACGGTCGGGTTTGTAGAGTGCAGACGGTTTCTGGTCCACTGAAGATTGTCACACTGGCCTGCAGTGGTAAGTATGGGGTGGGGATGGGGAGGTGGGTACGAGTGGGTGGGCGAGGTTGGGGAAGAGGAAAGACAGTCAACGAGGGACTGTTTTCTTTTTGTTATAGGTGTTTTCTTTTTAAAAGATGACGTGGGACTTTTCCACACTGGGGTGGGCTCCCAGCATGGCACCTGGAGGTTTGTTGGGGGCAGTGGAGCCAACAGGAGATTGGGCACACCCGTGGGCACAGACTTTGCCACAATGGGTGGTCCCCAGTATGGCACCTGGAAGTTTGTTTGGGGTGCAGTGGAGCCAATGGGGGATTAGGCACCTCCGAGGGCCACAGACTTTGCCACACTGAGGTGGGCTCCCAGCATGGCACCTGGAAGTTTGTTTGGGGGCAGTGGAGCCGACGGGTTTGGGCACCCCCGTCAGCCATACAGTGTGTGGAGGTGGAGGGGAGTACATGAGTACACTGGGATGAGCTCCCAGCGTGCTACCTGGGTGTTTGTTTTGGGGGGCATGGGATCTGAGGGGATCATGTTGTTCCATTGGAAATGAACTGTCTATGACAGTTCAGATGCAGTGCTGACGTGTAGGTAATTTGCATACTGCCAGCGGTAGTATGCAAACTGCCTGCCAATGGCAGTATGCAAATTGCTTACATGTTACCACCGCTGATTGTAGCAGTAGTTTTCGTTGAACTGTACGCCACTGCATCTGAACGGCTGTCATAGACAGCTCGGACATTCATTGGTGCAGTGCAGCCGCACCTGCAAAAAGGAGCATGGCATTGGAAGTGGGGGTGGCACACCTAACAAAACTCATATGGTGGCACTATGTTTCTTGCACATGTGTGCAAGCAAACATAAAAAGGAAGCACTATCCTATGGTAAGCTTCAATGAGTTGTTCTATCAAAAGCATTTCTTCATTACTAATCAATGTTACCAGTAAAATAAAGCTAAATATCAGTTATGTTGCCGGGTGGCTGATTTTCAAAGGGTATGTTCTGTCCCAGGGACTAAGCCAGAGTGCTCAACTGGGTGGTGCAAGGAAAAATCCCACACTAGCTAAAATGTGCAAAGCAACAACTTCTTGTCAGGTGCAGGTGTGGAGGAATGCTATGCCTGGCAATGCCAGGTGTATGATTTTGGTGCAGCTGTGCATAATAAACATGCACACCCTATAAACCACAGAAACAGTTGCAATGGGCAAACTCTTTGAAGATGGGAGCACATGCAGAAGAACTTATGCTGAGAAGAGGTCACGTGCGCGCCTGTGGGTAATGACTGCCTAACCCTCCTGCTTTGAGCTCTCTACTATGTCTCTGGTCATCCATTGATTATTCAACTACCTAGTGGAACTATTGTGATGCAGCTTTACAGCAACTATCAATGGCTACAGAGAAATCTAATTTTGGTGCCACCACTCCTTTAGGGAAAATTATTAGAAGTTTCTTCCCCAGAAGTGAATCCTCTGGTGACCAAGATGGCAGTGGCTCCAACCCCTTGTTTGCCTACTGCCTCTACAGCTTCATCAGATGGTCAAGCTACATACTGCTTGAGCAAATGGCTTTCAGCATCAAGCAAATTAAACAGACAGTTCTGGACACTTAAGCTACTTTGGGGAATTTAGCTGGAAGGGTGATGAAGATGGAATCCCGAGTCACAGAGCTTAC
The DNA here is from genome assembly GCA_016271365.2 of Neoceratodus forsteri. Lineage (NCBI taxonomy): Eukaryota > Metazoa > Chordata > Ceratodontiformes > Ceratodontidae > Neoceratodus > Neoceratodus forsteri. Next base: position 405,860,347 of record CM028132.1, on the reverse strand, counting down.
TACCGTGCAGAATGACTGTGTGGTCCAACTCCAAACTGCAGAAGTGCAGATCTTATGGCCCACCTACAAGTTAGAAAACTCAGAAGGAAGAGAGTGCAGAAATAATCTTCAAATCTTGGGACTTAAAAAGGATCTGGAGGGCACTGATCTTATCTGATTCCTCTACACTGACTTATCACTTTGGCTCCATTTAGACCCAAACATCTATGACTTCAAGATCTATAGTGCCCACCAAATACAACAAGGCCCCTCCACTGCTGCTTCTAAAAAGCCTAGACCCTTCATATTCCACCTCCTCAGATTCCAAGATGAGGAAATTGTTCTTAAAAACTGTTCGAGAGCTACAAGATATAGTAGTTGCTGATCAGAGGGTTTCCTTTTACCCTGATTACCATACGTCTATTCTTCAGTACAGGCAGACTTTTACCAAGTGAAACAGGGCCTGTGGAATCGGGGGCTTAAGTAACTCCCTCCTTTATCCAGCCATCCTCTCTGTTCAGTTTCAAGGCTATCAGCTCAGTTTTCAGATGCTGGAGGAAGCTGACGTTTTCTTTCAAGTACAACTAGGTTCAGTGCAGTGTCCAAGATGGCCCATCTCTCCTGAGGCTGCAATGGGATTCAGGGATGCCATTTCTGAAAGCCAGCATCCAACCTGAATTTCGCCAGGATATCCAGGGTGTCATGAGTACCATGGGGATGCCAGTTTTCTCAGGGGATGGGTAAGTGCAGAATGAGGAGCCAGTGTTTATTCCACTTAATTGAAGTTCAGCTCCTTTTAAGGGCATTTGCATGTGCTCCTGTGTGCCATTTATGTTGTACTCTTAACTACCTTGGGCCATTGCATTTCACACTATGCTGAGACTTTAATCCTATTAATACAGCCATGCAGATGTCAGCAGCAGCCTGCTTGCTTCCTGGCTACCTCCCTTCCCTCTCCCTTTCTGCACATCACCCCACATTCCTCATTGTGGAATTTCATAGAAACATAGAAACATAGAATTTGACGGCAGATAAGGACCGCTTGGCCCACCCAGTCTGCCCATTTCCCTACCTACTGGATAAGCTGCAGATCCTAGTTAACCAGCAGCCTACTTCTTTCTACCCCCAACCCCCAGAATTGCCTTATGACTATCCCATGCATGCTTGAATTCCACCACTGATTTTGACTCCACAACCTCCTCGGAAGGCCATTCCATGCATCCACAACCTCTCTGTGAAAAATACTTCCTTAAATTACCTCTGAGCCCCCTCTATCTTCAAATTGTGCCTCTTGTTCTTGCACACCTCTTTTTGAAAGATGCTACCCTCTTGACTTTGTTGATTCCCTTGAGGTACTTGAAAGTTTCTATCATGTCCCCCTCCCTCCTTTCCTCGAGGCTACACATAAGTTCCTTAAGTCTCTCTTCATATGTCCTCCGTCAGACCCTGCACCATTTTAGCTCCCTCTGGACAGCTTCCATCCTGTCTATGTCTTTATGAGATTGGGTCTCCAGAACTGCACACAGTACTCCAGATGGGGTCTCACCAGCTGTCTGTACAGAGGGATAATAACTTCCTGTTTTCTACTGGTGATGCCTCTCCCTATGCATCCCAGTATCCCCCAGCCCTCCTTGCTGCCTTCTCACATTGCTTGCCCACCTTTAGGTCATCTGATATGACTACCCCCAGGTCCCTTTCCATTTTGTTGTTGTTAGTATCTCACCCCCATTGTGTACTCTTCCCTGGGTTTTGTTTCCCAGGTGCATTACCTTGCACTTCTTAGCATTGAATCTAAGCTGCCATACATTTGACCATTCCTCTAACCTTGCCAAGTCCTTCTCATCCTTTCCACCCCACCTGTGCATCAACTCTGTTGCAGATCTTAGTGTCATCTGCAAAGAGACATACTTTTCCTTCCAGTCCTTCTGCAATGTCGCTTATAAAGACATTGAAGAGGACTGGTCCTACATATGAACCCCAGCGGTACCCTCGCTAGTAACCTCCTTCTTCTGAGTGGACTCCATTTACTATTACTCTCTGTGTCCTATTCTCCAGCCAATTCTTTACCCAGGCTGTCATCTTGGGACCCACTCCCAGGCTGGCTAACTTATATATTAATCTTTTGTGTGGGACTGTGTCAAATGCCTTGCTAAAGTCTAGGTAGGCCATGTCCACAGCCCCTCCCTGATCTACTACTTGGTCACCCAGTCAAAGAAATCTATCAGATTCTGTCTGGCATGACCTTCCCACTGTGAATCCATGCCGCCTAGGGTCTTGTGCCCCTCTGGCCTCTAGATACTCGACAATTCTTTCCTTTAGAAGTGATTCCATCATTTTCCCTATCACTGAGGTTAAACTAACAGGTCTATAGTTTCCTGCTTCTGCCTTGCTCCCACTTTTGTGAAGGGGAAATCACATCTGCCCTCCTCCAGTCCTCGGTACCACCCCATCCTCCCATGATTTGTTAAAGAGGGTAGTCAGTGGTGTCACTAGTTCTACCCTTAGTTCTTTTAGAATTCTGGGATGAATCCCATCAGGCCCATTGCTTTGTCCACCTTCAGTTTTAAGAGTTCTTTCAGAACCCTTTCTTCTGTAAATGGGCTGGTATCAACTTCTGTATCCAGAGTGTTACTACTGTTTGTTTTATGTACCTCCCCTCTTCCTTTGTAAATACTGAGCAAAAATATTTGTTTAGTATCTCTGCCTTTTCACATTCTCCTCTGCCCACCCTCTCTCCCCTTATTAAGCCTCACTATCCCTCCCTTGGTCTTCCTTTTTGCTCTGATGTACCTATAAAAGGTTTTATTCCCTTCTTAACTGAGTTGGCTATCTTTTCCTCAGTTTGGGCCTTTGCTGTTCTGACTGCCTTCCCAGCTCTTTTTTTTTTAACTGATACAGTTCTCTGTCCTGCTCCTGCTGCATTCCTTGTACTTCCTGAATGCTTTCTTTTCTCTTGAACCTTCACTGCCACTTCCTTTGAGAACCATAGTGGTTTCTTACATCATCTTGTTTTGTTTATTTGCTTCACACAAAGGCTCGTTACCTCTGTGATGGCAGTTTTTATTATTCCCATTGTTCTTCCACCCTCCTTCCCGCCCATTTGCTAGTGCATTCCTTAGGCACTCACCCATTTTGGCAAAGTCAGCCCTCCTAAAGTCCAGTACTTTTGTCTTTGTATGGCTTTGACTCTATTGCTGTGTTTATTGTGAACCATACTGTTCGATGGTCGCTAGTTCCCAGATGGCTACCCACTTCTACATCTGTGATCCTCTCTCCATCTCCATTTGAGAGTATCAAGTCTAATATTGCTCCTCTCGAGTGGGCTCCAGTACTAGTTGTCTAAAGCATGCCCCTGTAGGGCATCTAGAATAACTGCACTCTTCAAGTGGCAGCTGCAACTGCGCTCCAGTTAACATCTGGCATATTCAGATCACCCATCAGCAATATCTCCCTTTTTCTGCCATTCTAAGTATACTTTCTATCATTTTCTTGTCCATTTCCTCCCCTGAGAAGGGTGGGTCAGATATAACCCTGTGCGGATTGTGGTGCCATTGCTCTGTCTCCAAATTTACCCACAGTGCTTCTTCTCCTCCTGTTTACCCTTTTGTTCTGTTGCTTTTATTCCTTCCCTTATGTAAAGAACTACTCCTCCCCCTTTTACCCTCCTTGTCCCTCCTGTAGATAGTGTATCCTGGTATGTTTACGTCCCAGTCATGGTTTTTGTGTACCATGTTTCTGACTGCCACGATATCCAGATGTTCCTCCTCCATCAAGGCCACTAATTCAGGAAGCTTGTTACCTAGACTACGGGCATTGGTACTCATTGCTCTCCATTTTTTGATGGCCTTACCTTCTGTTGCAGCATCCCCCACTGACCGTTCTACCTTGGTCTTTTTCTCATTTAGTACCCTGTTTTGTAGGGAGAGGCTGGGATTTTTCTGCTGCTTGTCAGTGCCTCCCCCATTGACTAGTTTAAAAGCTTGCCAATGAAGCATTTAAACCGATTGCTCAAAAGACTTGTTCCCTTCATGTTGTCATTTGCCATTTTGCCTAGAGGTTGTTGTTGATACATTGGGGACATGGAAGTGGGGCGAGTCCTGCTGTGCAGGCTCCTGGTTTTGTCTCCAGGCTGTGAACACTTTGATTATTACTGTTACAGTGTTTATATGCTAGAATACAGTTGCACCATTTTATTATAGCCTGTAGCTACCATGTTCATGTTGATGTGTTCTCTAAGGGGTAGTTCTCTATTTTGACTGCCCCACAAGTTTAGCCCTTTGTCTTTAGCTGCTGTTCTACCTTCCTAGATCTCTAGGAGATGGTAAATTACAGGGTATGTCTTTAATCGCTGTATATCTACATTTTTGTAGCCCACTTTCTAAATCTTCTGTCTGCTATTCAACCAGCTGAGCCTCCTGTTTGGGAGGGGGCAGCACATTTGCCTTCCATTGGGCTTCACCCCATCCATATACATTTTCCAGTTTTCCTCTGGCTTTACTGACAACTAAGGGAGACTGTTCCACTGGATGGGAAATTACCTATTCCTTCCTCATCTTATACCCTTATCACTATTAGTAAGATTGCCAGTGAGGATGGAAGATTGCCTTCAAGATTGAGTTGCTGACTTATAAAACCCTGCATGGGAGGGGTCCCGCCTACCTGCAAGACCTTCTGATTCCTCACTGCCCATCTCTGGCCCTTTGTTCCACTGAGGGTTGCCTCCTGGTGGTTCCCAGTGCTAGGCCATGGCAATCTGAGGACCGAGCATTCTTGGTTGCAATGCCAGCCCTGTGGAACTCTTTACCTCAACATCTCTGGCAGGCAACCTCGGAGGGAGCCTTTAAAAAGAGGCCGTAAAATGCTGCTTTTTGAACAAGCCTTTAATTCAGTTTGACTACACTATTATTTAAGTGAATTACTGACTGTTGGTTGTGTTTTTATAATTATGATTTATTTTATTAGTTTGTTATTAATACATTGTAGACTGTTGATTAGATGAGCAGAAATGTGTATAGTCTTTGCTACATGAGCTTTATGTGTCAGTTTGCATTATGTATGTTTAATATTACGCGCTCCATGCCTATGAGAAGGAGCGCAATATAAATAAAGTTCCTTTCCTATCCTGTCCTTTACTATCCCAAGTTATATCCATATATCTTGCTAACCACTGGTGGGGGCACTAATGTAATGGGGCTGGGGATGGAATTCGGGAGGCTCAGACCATCTCTGCTGCCTATTTCTCAGGTTCCTTGCTAGCGAGGGCTTAATAGCCTTCTTGTTACCAACTAGTGATAACTTCCAGTGTGCCTCAACCGGTGGGACTTGCTTATTTAATGTGTTTTCTTGTGTTGTGACTTCTGTTTTACTTAACACACTCCCTTCTTCGCCTACCTACCTCTACTAGGTTGGTGTAGGACACTGTTATCTCATTACATTATAAATGTTTAGGTTTACAATTTACTTATTGTTGTTGTGGGTGTGAGGGAGTTCTGGGGAGGGTTGTGTGTGTGTGTGGGGGGGAGCTCCATGGGGTTCATAAGTAGGTTTCTAACTCAGTGTAATCTTCCCACTATGGCCTTTTACGATTCTATCAACATTATCTCCTGGAATGTTAAGGGCCTTAATAACCCCCTTAAAAACAGGAAAATTCACCTCAAACTGAAGGATATGAACTGTGATGTTGCAGGCCTCCAGGAGACACACCTGGCCAAAGTGGATGTTTCCTGTTAATGCTGTTCCAGGGTTGGCACTGTCTACGCTAGCTCACTGTCCATTAAACAAAACCGGGTGTCCATACTATGTCGAAAGGGGCTTCAACTCGGAATCCTTAAGCAGATTTTGGATACAGAGGGCTGGATGATCTTAGCCATCAGGACCTTTCGGGGGAACCCATAGTTCTGGGTAGTATTTATGCTCTGAATGTCTTACATATCTCCTTTTTTGACTCTGTGTTATGCTCCTTTCTAGTAGGACCTAGCAGTATTATCTTGGGGGGAGACTTAACCCTTACTGTGCCACAGACTGATACATCAGTCCAGAATTCTTATCTGTTCTAATTTTGTTGGCAGCCTAAGGCTTAAATTTAGCACTTCAGCCCCCTATTGATAGAACAGGCCTGGGGGAGAACAGACAAAGTAGTAGGAACCCAGGTCTTACAATCTTTCACTGGGGCAAGTCTCCATGACATATGGAAACTGTCCACCCAAAGGAGAAGGACTATGCATTCTATTCACCTGTCCATGAAACTTACAGCTGTATAGATGTAATTATTGTATCCCAGGACTTTATCCCTCACACATGGAGTGTCTCCTTGGGCAATATACTAGTATCTGACCATGCTCCTGTTCTTTTGTCTTTGGCATGGGGAAGCGCCATACACCATGGAATAAATGGAAGTTGAACACTGCCTTTCTCCAACTTTCAGTATGGTATTGATAGCCTCCTGGATAGGTCCAATGCCAGACCGGAGCCCCACAGCAGAGCACTGCAGGCACTGCAGGATCTCATCTCTCTGCACCAGTTGTCTGATGCGTGAGGGTCCTGAACCCTTCAGTTAAAGATTTACCTTTTCTCTGCACCACGACAATGGTAGTAGATTAGATTTTGGCTCACTTCTCCTAACCTGTCCTCGGCCATCTCTGGGGTAGTGATCTCCCAAATCTATCTTTCAGACCATGCTCCTGTTTCTCTTATCTTCATACCTGCTCTGCAAAACTCCAAATCACTATTATGGAGGTTGGATCCCCATCTCTTGTTTGATAAAGACTTCATCTTGTGGCTTCGAATGGCTACAGAAGAATTTTTCCAACTTAATCCCCCTTCCTCTACCTCTGCTGCCAGCATATGGGAGGCCTACAAGGCCACCATTAGGGGAGGAATCATTAATTTCACCTCACATAGATGGAAGTTGAGAGACCAGGAACTTAGTCAACTAGAGAACACTTTAAAAAATATGGAGGCTAAACACAAAGTGAAGCCCTCAATGCTTCAGTCACCATCAGTTATAGCCGCCTTGGCTGCCATCCAATTAAAAATTAACACGCTGGTAAGCAGGAAGGCTGAACTCTATATCCATACAGCTCAGCACCGCTATCAAGCTGAGGGAGAGAAGGCTAGCAAGCTGTTGGCCTACAGGCTAAAACAAAGACAAGCCGACAGAATTATCATCAGCCTAAGGGATGGGTCAGGGAAGCTGTCACTGAATCCTTCTTCAATTAATAATATTATGTTCTGAGTTCTATAAAAACACTTTACTCTTCCCATGGGTGTTGGGACAGAAAATCTTATACTCAATTTACAGAATCCTTCCCCTCACTAAACTTTCTGACTCACGGAAAGACACACTAGACCAACCCATCACAGAGAGGATGAAATTGCAGAGCCATTATTAAGATGGCCCCTCATAAATCCCATGGGGTGGATGGTTTTGGTGGATTTTTACAAACTGATTCAACCCTTGATTACAGCCCCTGGTGAACATGTTGAACGAGGCCCACTCTTGTGGGTAGCTCCATCCTACTCTATCTGAGGCCATAATTACTGTACTACTGAAAGAGGGTAGGATCTCTCCTCCTCCCTGTCAGCTATAGGCCCATTTAGTTAATTAATGCCAACACCAAAATCCTGGCCAAGGTCCTGGCTACTACACTGGAGGAATTTCTACCAGAGATTATCCACCCCACACAGGTGGGGTCTGTAAAAGGCAGAATCAACTCAGACCATATCTGGGCCCTAGTACCTTTAATACAGATAGTGGCTTCACTACCCACCTCGGCAGCGGCAGTTACAATTGATTTCGAGAAGGCATTTGGCTCGGGTAGGCTGAGAATATTTACTTTCAGTCCTGAACACCTTTAACATTGGCCCATATTTTGCCACCCGGATAAAAACCTCTCTATGCCTGCCCCACGGCCAGGGTATTCTCTGATAATACCCTTTCTGACCCTTTTCGTCTACAGAGAGGGACCAGACAAGGTTGCCCACTGTTCCCCCTACTTTTTGTTTTAGCTATTGAACCTCTCACAGCTGCACTTAGAAATCACCCATATATATATATATGGGAATTCAGGTCAAAGATAAATGTTATACCACTAAGTTGTATGCCAATGATTGCCTGATCCTGACCCAAGATTTACCACTCAGCCTTCCACACATCCTGTCTACACTACAAACATTCGGAGAACTCTCAGGCTTGAATATCAATGTGGCAAAATCTGAGATCCTTCCCTTAATGTTCTCACCTATTAGGTCGGTTGGGAAGCAGGGGTTTAGCTTGGGAGAAATCAGAAATAAAGTACCTGGGCATTCAACTTAGTTCCAGACTTTCAACCCTAATGGACATAAACTTAAAACCCCTAGTGGCCAAACTTCAAACTGCCATAAACAGATGGGCACACTTGCATCTCTTCTTGGCGGGCAAGATTGCCACGATCAAAATGCTGCTTGCCTCTAGAGTATACCATTTACTATCTCACATCCCCTTTCTTCTACCCGAAATATGGAACCAAAAGCTGAACACTCTGCTTAGCTCCTTTCTATGGGGTTCAAATATGCCTAGATATAGTAGAGCTAAACTGAGGGCTCAAAACCTGAGAGGTGGATGAAACTTACCTGAATTCTCTCAGTACTCCATGGCATTTATCGTAGCCAGGACATTAATGGAAGAGGGTTCCTGTCCCCCCCCCACCATCATCCAGCTTGGTTCCAAATTGAAAAAGACATTTTGAAGGGCCCCTCAGTTTCCGCTCTTGTGTTTCAACCCCTCCAAAAACCTCACAAGGGCTGGCTTTCCATCCAACAAGCTCATCTGGCCTGCCAAAAGCTGAGGTTTAAATCCTCTCGTTGTCTCGCCCTGGGGATATATACCCCACTCTGGCGCAACCCCAGCCTCTGTATTAATAACTCTTCCTTGAACTGGGTGGATTGGGCCTCTAAAAGGATACTTTACATTGGGAATCTGAGAACCCTGGGACAGTCTGACTTGGATTAATTTAAAGATTTGCAAATCAGGTATGGCTACCCCATAGTGACTTTTGGAAATACCTTCAGATGAGAAGCCTTTACCAGTCTTGGGTTAAGAAAAGATGCACCAGTGTCACTTGTGAAAATGCAAAACTGCTAGACCTTCTCCACTTCCTGTTAAAGAGTGGACTAAACATCCCAAAGGCAGGGCTGGCCTCATACAGAGGTTTCTAAGAGATGGAGCCCCAACCCTCCTTGCCAGCTAAGGTCAAGTGGCCACCGATTAAAGACCTCCATTACGGATCTACAATGGCAACAGTGCTGGCTGAGAACTCACCAGGCCTGCTGCATTCCTCAAAGCCTCCTTTACAGAACAAAATAATGCACCTTTGGTATCACACCCTGTCCCAACTAAAAAAGATGGGTCTTCTTCCCACTGATTGCTGCTGGAGGTGTGAGGCCCCAGAGGCAGATTTGCTTCACATCCTGTGGGCATGTACTCCCCTGAAGCCCTATTCGGAGGCGGTAATACAACATTGCTCCCTCATCTTAAAGACGCTCCTCCCAGCAGACCCTGGTCTATGGCTATTGGGCCTTATGCCCGAGGCACTCACCCTTCCTAAAGCTACTACACTGTGACTCATACAGGCCTCAGTAGAATGTAAATGACTTATTATATGCCGTTGGAGAACCCTAAATGTCCCACATATTGCAGAATGGCTTGCTGCCTTGGAAAGGATGGCCACCTTGACCAGAATATCATGCTTTAGAAACCAGTGTTTAAACAAGTTTGAGGAACTTTGGGCCCGTGATTTGACTTACGTTGATTCCGTTAATCATGCTCCCCCAGACATTCGAAGGACAAACTGAGACCTCCTTGACTCTCCTAGTAGTAATGGTTGATTGATTGTTAAAAACTGTCAGTGCTTGTCTCTTCATAGCTATCATGAGTGCTCCACTTCCGGATGTTCACAAAGGTTCCCCTCAGTACCAGTTTCTACACCTTATGTGAAGAAGGTCAGTTACACTTGATTCCACCTTTTTAAAGTGAGTATGTACTTTCTCCTTAGATGTTTCCTATTAGTTCTATACCAGGGTCAACTAGGTTTAAAGACACCCTGCAGTTGCTATTTCAATAATTTAGGTGTGTCACTTATAGACATGCACACTGTGGGATGTTTGCCTGGAGCTTCAGTTGTTTGTATTAAGTGGTAAGGTTGTAAACCACTTAGTCAGCCATTTGGAATAATGGTTTTATAGCTGTAATAATCTGAAATCTTGTAATAAAAAGATTAACTGCAAAAAAAAAAAACCTTCTCCAACGACCTGACTTTCTGGACTGGCTCCAGCAGGTGCTCGTAGATTATTTTTGACTTAATGAGACCCCATATACAACTGCCGTAACACATTGGGAGGCTGTGAAAGTTACTATCGGAGTGAAACTCATAGCCTATTCCTCAAAACTGAGAAAAGATAAAGATCACAATGTTAGACAGTTGGAGGAAACACTTAAGAGACTTAAAAATTAGATGGCCAACCATCCAGATGAAGCCCACTTCCTTAAGACCCAAATATCTGAGACTAAGGCTGAGCTGGAAACCCACCTCCACTATTGCACAGAATATGCCCTGTTCAAGCTTAACCAAGCTTATTGGGAAGCACGTAAACAGCCCGGTCAACTGCTAGCCCAGCAGCTATGAATCAGAGAGGCAGAATGCTATGCCCCAGTTATCCATAGAATGGATGGCACAGTGGTTAGTTACCCCTCCCTCATCAATGACGAGTTTCAAGCTTTCTATTTGGCCCTTTATTCTTCTGAGGTGTCCCCCACCCAATCAGATTTCTCTACATTCTACACAGACATCCACTTTCCCCAAATTCCACCTCAACAGGCAGAGCCTCTTTCACTCCCTGTTACTACCCAGGAGGTCATAGAGGCAATCCTGGCCATGTCCAGTGGCAAATCACCAGGCCCAGATAGCTTTACTGCTGACTGCTGGGCTTTCCATCTCTACTAGCTCCTTGATTGGCACGGGTTATTAACTTGACTGTTGAGAAAGGGATCCTCCCACCCTCCTCTCAACAAGCTCTTATCACTCCTCCCAAAAATAGAAAAGGACAGTATCCAATGCTCTCAATACTGTCCCATCTCCCTATCAATATGGATGCAAAGAAGTATACAAAACTCTAACAAACATTTAGAACCTGTATACCACTGCTGATCCACCCTGATCAGGTGGGATTTGTCCCTGGCTGACTGAGAGCAGATAATATCAGATGCCTTCTAGACATACTCTGGGAGTCCTCCCAGATTACTGTGCCCACTGCCCTCCTGTCACTGGATGCAGAAAAGGCCTCTGACAGGGTGGAGTGGGCATATCTATTTGATGTCATGGCCCAATTTGGGCTCTCCCACTGCTTCATCTACATGGTGCAGCTCCGGTAGTTGGCACCTCCAAGCTGCAAATCTGGAGACCTGGGTTTGATTCCCACAGCCCCCTAGGTGCATACTGTGTGACCCTGAGCAAGTCACTTAACTTCCTTGTGCTCCCAGGTTGCACCTGCAAACAAGCTTTCAGCTTAGTGTGTCTCACCTGGTAAAATAATTGGTTAAAAAAAATAATAATTGGTTAAAAAAAAAAAAAAGTTCTCACAAATTCTGGCCTGTCTCCCTCTTTTCATTTGCACTGGGGCACTCGCCAAGGATGCCCTCTCTCTCCCCTTTTCTTTTCCTCTTAGCAGTGGAAACATTGGCAGCCAAAATTTGAGCCTCTCCACCTTCCCAGATATTGCGATGGGAGACATCTCACAAAAATCTGCCTCTTTGCAGATGATATAACTATTTTGCTTAGGGACCTTCCGCAGTCTCTACCCACAATAGCAACTATCATTAAACAATATGCCACCCTGCCAGGCTACAAATTAAATGGGGCCAATTCCAAATTCTCCCACTTATTTCCACCTGTCACCAGTCACTGTTCTCTGCCTATCCTTATCAACGGTCCCTCAATGGGGACTTGCCTGGGTGTACAGCTTAAAGCCTCTGTCTCAGAAACTCTTAAAGCCAATGTCTCTGTTATGTTGGATAAACTTTCTACTGATCTTAATAGCTGGAAGAACATCATACTTTATATGTGGGGTAGAGCGAATGCACTCAAGCACTCAAGTTGATTGTCCTGCCCAAACTTCAGTACACACTATTAATTTACCTGTTCAGTTACCAGCCCACTTTTTCCTAGCAGTGACTAAATGAGTATCCACATTTATTTGGAATGGGAACACTCCTCAGATCAAATTACAAACCCTCTACAGAGTTTTCAGGTTGGGAGTAGTATATAGACCACCGTCTCAAGGGAAGATCTTGACAGGAGCTATGGGGGCAAATCAGGAAAATGTGCAGAAGAGGTAACACTGTGATACTGGGGAACTTCAATCTTCCAGGGTGGATTGGAGTGTCAGCCACCTTGAGTGCTATGGAGCAGATTCTCCTGGATGCATTCCAGGACAGTTTCTGGCACAGTTGATCACTGAGCTGACTACGTTGGGGAACATACTAGATCTAGTATTGACCAACGGGAGGCTGTAAGAGAGGTGAGAGAACAGAGGAACCACTGGCTGGTAATGACCACCACCAGTGTAGTTCTCAATTAACGTGGAGTAGAGAGGCACTGAGTACAGTGACCAGGGTGAATGATTTCAGACATGCTGATTTTGGCATGATGAAGGAAATTAGTAGAGGGTCACCTGGAGGAATTCATCTTTAATGGGATGCAAACCAGAAATGGGAAAATCAAACTGGGGCTGGTGGAGGCCACTGAGACATGTGCCAAGGTAAAGAGCAAAAGGGAAGGGCTGAGAGACCAAGCTGGTTGAGCAAGGAGGTTTTAGAAATGGTGAGGGCTGAAAAAGCAGCATTCAGGAGATACAGGAAATAAGGAGGATTGGGATGAGTATGCGAAGAAGTCCAGGGTAGTCACCAGGGGAGTCAGGGTTACTAAAGCTTCCAAGGAATTGATGCTGGTGCATGGTATCAAAGAAGGAGAAAAAGACTTCTTCAGATACATTCGGGAGAAAAGAAGATATAAGGACCAGATTGTGAGGATCAGGAGGGAAGGGGTGTGTGCCGAAAATGTGGTGGAACAAGCAGACCCTCTAAATCAGTACTTCTGTTCTGTGTTCATGAAGGAAAAGTGTGAGTACTTCCAAAGGGTGTTGGATGGTGGGCAAGGGGGGTGAAGAGTTAACAAATGGTGTAATTACTGAGGACAGGGTATTGGACTAAGAGCTTTGAGGGTGGATAAAGCACCAGTCCAGATGGCATACATCCATGGGTGCTTAAAGAAATGGCAGATGTATTGGCTGGACCACTGACAGATCTATTCAATGCTTCCATGAAAGCAGAGTGTGTACCACAAGACTGGAGGATGGCCCACTTGGTGCGTCTCCATAAAAGTGGTCCAAAGGATGAGCTGAGTAATTGCAGACTGGTAAGCCTAACATCTATTGCAGGAAAGCTGATGGAGACAATACTTAAGGAGAGGCTGGTTTCCTTCTTGGATGTCAGTGGGCTCCAAGATGCACATCAGCAGGGGTTTATCTCCAGAAGATCCTGTCTGACTAACATTGTTGAGTATTATGACTGGGTTACGAGGATGCTGGACAAGAGTCATACTGTGGATGTCATTTATTTAGATGTCAGTAAGGCCTTTGATTCAGTTCCTCATGGGGGATTGGGTGGTAAGCTACAATTTGGGGGTGGTGCTAAATTGGTTAATTGGATTGTGAACTGGCCACAAGAATCAGTGCTGGGACCAGTGTTGTTTGGGATTTTCATTTCAGACATCTTGCATGGTGTCAAGAATAAATCAGCCTTTGATGGATGATATAGAAGGTTGGCAGGGTTGCAGAATGATCTGACTCAGCTGGCGGAGTGGTCAGAGGTATGGCGGTTGGGGTTTAATGTGAAAAAGTGCAAAGTATTACACTTTGGTGCAAAGAATCCTAGAAAGGGTTACCAACTGGGGGGGGGTGCAGTTATGTATCACTGAAGAAGAAAAGGATCTGGGGTGGTAATAATGGTGTATATGAACAATTCAGAGCAGTTCAGGAGGGCAGCAGTGAAGGCCAACAGAATGCTGGGTTGTATAGCAAGGGACATCTTCAGAAGCAGGGATGTCATTCTGCCACTCTACAAGTCACTAGTCAGACCGCACCTGGAATACTGTGTGCAGTTCTGGTGCCCTTATCTGAAGGGAGATGAGATTGTTGGAGGAGGTACAACAAAAGGCGACAAAGTTGATTCAAAGATTACAGGGATATGCCCCAGTAAGAGAGATTAAGAGAATTGAGTATGCATTCCTGGAGGAGAAAGGGATCGAGGATATGACTGAGATCTTAAGTACTTAAAGGAAATACTGAAGAGATATTCAAGCTCTGTAAGGGAGGGACAAGGGAGGGCATAAACTTAGATTGGAAGGAGGTAGGTATAAGAGGGAAATGAGGAGGTACTTTTCACACAGAGAGTAGTGGCAGTTTGAAACACTTTGCCAGAGGAGGAGGTATCCTGTAGGATGACTGGGTAGTTTCAAGAGGGTTGGGGCAGGGAGATGGAGGGGTATTTGGGAAGGTGGAGGAGGGGAGGGCAGCTGAAAGTAGGGTTAGCTGCACACTTGAGCAGACGGATAGATCTAGAGGCCTAATTTCTGCTGGCAATTTTCATATGTTCGTATGTGCAGACCTTGGAGGAGGGTTCTCCCAACCAAACATTTGGTTCCAGCATGAATTTATGGTTTTGCACCAGGCCGACACCTATTTACTTTCTGCCCCTATTGAGTATGTTCTTGTTGGATACAGCTAGAGCTTGCTCAATCTAGTCTGCCTACTGTATTACTCAAGCACTACTCTTTCCTGATTGGCCTAGTCCTTCTCAATCTTCACCATGTTTCATACACACTAGATGAATATGGCAAAAGTTTCCTAATCTACAACATTGGTCCCCTCTTCCACTAAGCTATGTCCTATTTGGGACAATCCTTTGGTAGTTGGTGGTAAACCTCTGTCATGGGACCTGTGGCAAACAGTGGGTACACACACATTGGCTGACCTCAGACTCCCAGGTAGGAGTTTTGCACTGCTTTACTGATCTAGCTAACCACTTTTACCTGCCAAAACTCCAGTTTGGAGATATTTACAGCTAAGGGACCTCTTAAGAACTGAAGTATCCTGCACACATTCTTTTCCCCAAGGTCTCCACTAGAACAGTGGCTCACCACCAGAACATCCCATCCATCGCCTGTGGAACTCCCACATCTGTCCACCAAAGTTCAAGCTATACCCTACCCGCCCAAAGGAAGCATGGAAAGAGAACTGGACTACTCCATTTCTTGGTGTTTACTGAGATTCTGTGTGGAGTAGAAATTACAAGGCTTCCAGGGACTTACAGGCTAAAACTTTACAGTTCAGAATCTTACACCATGCACATCACACTCCACACTGGCTTTACAAAGCTGGCCTTATGTCTAGCAGTGACTGCTGGCAATGCTTCTCCCCTGCCACCCTCACGCATGTTCTTTGGTCATGCCCAGCCCTAGATGACTACTGGTCCTGGGTGTGGTAATCCTATTCAAAGGTGGTTCCTCTACCTAAGGTTGGGATTCTGTCCTAGCATTCCTTGGGAATCTGCCTGCTGCCCCCACCATTGTCCTCATCATAAGCACTTTGGATAGTTGAAGCATTTGCTGTCACAAAGCGATCGATTCTTCGCTCTGCAAGAGCCTGCCCTCTTTACTCTAAATGGGAAAGTCTTCTCTCCTTACTGCCAGATATGAACACTGCCAAACTGGCTAGTGGCAAACTCAGAACATATCTGGATGTATGGGGCCTATACCTGGCATTAAACCAACTCAGGGCCCCATGACTCAATGACCCAGTTTCTATGGACCCTTCCCAGTTGGAAAGCATTTCTCAACCCCCAGTGTACTCTTCTATAGCTCAAAGCTATACTCAGGAAACTTTCCTTTGCTTCTTCTTTCCCCTACAGGAAACCCCAAAGTTTATACACTTACACACTACTACATAAATGTCCCTGATGCATGGTAACTAACTGCAGAAATTTTTCATGAAGTGGGATAGGTGCCCCTTTGTGCTCTGGCCTCCGCACCCCTCCCTTCAAGGTTTAGATATCCTCAGTTCATGGATTTTCCATTATGGTTGCATTGTGACAGTTTTACTATAGGCATATTGCGCCCCAACACTTTATGTTCTCCCAGTAAATAGGTTGTTTTTCAATGCATGGCTGTTACGTAGGTGTACTTTGTCTTATTTTCAGCCTGTTATGTACTCCTGCTTTCTTAGGTTTCAAGATTTCTTCAATAATTTCAAGTTTCTGGGCTATTGTGTTACATAATATTTTAGTTTTTCAGTGTGCTCATGTTGTTATCAAGTACAACACTGACTCTTTTATAGCCATCAGACATTACCATGTACTAGAACAACACTTTCCTTTTACCGGTTTTGCCACTGCTATTTCCTGGCTGTATTTCAATACAATTTCTGTAAATGTTAACATTTTCAATAACAACTTTCATGGAAACAAGAAGAAATTGTGGTTGCTCATGGGTACTGTCCCTTGTGAAACTTTTTTCCAGCGCACATGATCATTTTTGAAACCTTTAAAAATCAGGCCCCAGGTATCCAGTCAACTGAAAGGGTTGAAACCACTATGTATGCAATATTTATGGTTAACTAGGGTTTTCTAGTCTGTTTTCCTTGTTGCTGTTGTTTTAATTTCTCCTGTTATTGGTTTCCTACATATTTAAGACAATGCAACAATTATTTCTCTGGGTCTTTCAGAAAGCATTCAGTCATCCCTAACTGATCTCACAGATGCCATGTTTATGACATCAGAGAGGAACATGCTAGGATTTCATAAATAGGGGCACTATGAAGTTAACTGTGACAACTGAATATTTTGTATACAAACCTTGAACAGATGACCAAGATGTATTCTAAATTAAACCCTGGAGAGGAAAACTAAAACTGTAAATATGTGTCCTCTTGTTGAACATAACTAAAAAAGTCAGTTTATGAAACTAAGTACAAACTGATGTAGATCGCTGCTTTTTTAAGGTGTGCTGGCACTTTGACTGTGTACTAGATATGTAAACCAGGTACTAGTCTGTTATGTCAGGCAACGACACCCTTGGCCTTTGAACAAATATTTCAAAACAGGAAACCGAGCCTTATTCGGTGGAGAAGTTGCATAATAAGTAAAGGTGAAGTTAGTAACCCTACAAATGAGTTTGAGCAGTGAAACATTCAGGTATATTTTGCTGTAGAAATGGTGTAACTGTCTCTTCCCATCTGAGACAAGGGTTTTCAACTGTCAGCGCATACCTGATACCAGCTGGCTCCCTAGCTAAAGGTGAAGACAGCTGGAGTGGAAACATTAAATAATCTATACAATATTTTTAAGATTACGTAAACATTGTTGAAATTACATCATTTCTGATCATGACTTATGCATTATTTGCCACATACCTTCTTTTACAGTTTTTTTATGATTATATAAACATTGCTAAAATTGCATCGTTTTTGTCTGCGGCTGTATGCATTATTTACTATTGACCTTCTCCATGTATGTCTCCCCCTCCTTTCATCAGTAACATCAACAGCCAGAATGGTGAGACAAGCTGCTTCCTGTTCACATACAGTACTGGTAATGGCTTATATTGCATAGCTTGTCAGGGAAGGAATGGCAACCCTCTTGTAGTACCATTCCTCTGATATCAGAAAATCATACTATTATCATTCTGACATCAGATCAAATGAGTTAAAGAATGGTATGTTCGTCCTGTTTTTCACTGGCTTTTCCTTGCTCCCTGCGATGGGGTGTATAGAATGTTCCCTATGTCCCTACCCCCACATAAAGATGTTAGCAGGGGCCAAGGAGGATTCAAACCAAACTCTGCCTACTTTCATGATGGCCCTTTGATGCCCCAGGCTTGCACTACCTGTATAGGCTGTTGGCTCTCTTTCAAGAAGAAGGGAAGTACTAAAGAGGAGGACACCTGAGTCCCATAAAAAAGGTCTGAGAGAGAGACAGAGACAGATGGACACAAACAAACAAACACACACACACACACACACACACACACACACACACACACACACACACACACACACACACACAATGACTAAATAGCTAAGGCAGTTAGCTCCAGAATAATTGATCTGAAAAAACCTACACCTGTTTGGTTTGGTGTGTTGTTTCATTTATTTCTGGTTTGGGTTTAGCTGAATGTAAGCATCTTTTTCTCTAAGCCGTTGCTGAAGTAAATTGATTTCTGTTTTAATTAAGCAGGTGTTCATATATTACTATCCATGACTGTTGCCCCAGAAGCAGCCCGGTTTGCTGCCCTGTCACATGTGGTTGGCTTTAGCGTTGGGAAAGAACTCCCTCTTGTCTAAATGGGGTAGAATGGAAATGGACTTACTAGGCCCAATATTCAGAATGTGCCCGCAATGGCACAAGTGGTGCGCAGCACAACTGAGGTGCCCTGTAGCAAGAAAAGGAGATATTCAAAAGGAGATTTGCCATGGTGCATCACCTCTGAATATAGCACAGAATGCACAGGCACATATACAACTACACCACATCCCCAGACAGGTAGGACTGGGAATGCTCCAGCGCAAGTGTAGCTATGTTGGGCACAATTCCCAGATATTTAGACCTGGATGTTCAAATGGGAGCATTATATATGTATATAGGGGGCCATTTGTATGTCATTATGGCCCCATTTGTATTGCTATGGAGCAGGGTAGGCCAGCAATATGCACTGGCACCCTGCACAGCATGTGCTGCCCCAGAGGATGACATGTGGAACCCCTCCCCAGAGCAGTGAGCACCAGACCTAATGGTGCAGTCATTGATGGTCTAGCGGTACCCCTCTTGCCCCATAGGTGATCGCCAAATGAAATGTAGTTCAACTCTGGCAGTCCAGTGGCACCCCCTCCTCCTGATGCTGCGATCACCGTGAATTGAATCGGACACCTTCCTGGTAGTCTATTGGCACGGCCCTCCTTGCCCATAGTCACGCCACCCGCATAATAATATGTACTTCTCCCGTAGACTAGCGGTACTCCCCATCCCGCCCATGACCAGAATCACCAGAGAACTGTAGTCCACAACCTCTCTGGTGGTCCAATGCCCCTCACCTGCACAGGCCCCTACCCTCCCAGCACTTCATCTTGTGGCAGGCTGCAACCACCCACATACTGCCCGGCCGCCCGCGAATGACAGTGTACAGTATGAGCTGTAAGTCCAGGTCACACTGTGGGACGAATGGTTTTGTAATGCATACTGTATATAAAGTTGCCTACAAATATGTGAATGATGGTCATTCATACACATATTTGTGAGTGACATGTACAGTACAGTTACTTCCTCACTCATCTGTCACACACAGACTGTAACATATGATTACATGCTGTAAACTGTTTTACATTAATTTTCATCTTACAGCTTACTTCCTTTTCAAACATTTAAAGGAAGCAGTTTGAAGTTTCTAATAAAGATAATAGTCAGATATTCTTAACTGCACCCGGCAAAATGTAATTCATTAGAACTCATGAACTTTGAAGATACTTGAAGGGCTCATGAACACCCATCAAGTTCCCCGGTGGCTCTTAACTCAGTTTATAAACTAAGCTCAAGAACTCTTCATCAACACAGAGTTCATGAGGTAACGCAACCTGTGATGGGCCATGATGAACAGAGCAAAAATCAATTTACATAACTAATCTGCATATCAGTATGCACAGTCTCCCATTGTAAAAATTGTAAAGCATCACAGAATCAGAACTTTTTCATTTTAGGAGTTGTAAATATAACTATCTGAGCATCCAATTAAAAGAACTGCAGAGTCTGCTTGTTTAAATAGCAACTGGCCTTTCTGTTTATAAAAGGAAGTGACCAGTGATTCAAGTTGATTGAAGAACAAGAGAAAAGTAAGTTACTAATTCTGAAATGCATTGCAAGAAAAGCTGCTGATTCGAAATGTTGAGTCTGTTAAAACAAAAGTCATTGTAAATTACTTATGTTTGTGATAAACTGAAGCTTGAATGTGTCTGCTTTGGTTTGTACAAACAATATTTATATACCTAATAAAACGTATTGATTACAAACATTTTTATGAATAGGGCTAAAACATGATTGTCTGATGAATTAACCAATATGATAACAGCAGGGTATTTCTGGTCACCAAAATACTGATGGACTGTATTCATAAAAGTTCAGTGGAGCAACTTCATGAGCTTTCATGGACCTTTGTGAACCGTTACGTTCAACAATGTTCATAAACACGGTCTGCCATTTGCTGTTTTTGCACAATTCCTGAAAACTCATGAACATGACTGCTGAACTTTGATGCACGTTCGTGGACTTGGTTCATGAACTGTTCATGAACAATTCATGGATGTTCAAGAACCATTCCTCTTCTCTTCAAATATATTATGATGCTGTCTTCTTTCCCTTTTATTGCACCAGCTTTTATCTTTGAATGACAGTTCTTGGTGATCTCAGTGTGTATTCCGTTCCTCACCCTTTTTATATCTTTTTCCTTTCCCTCTTAATCCTGCTTTTACATACTTGAAACTTTCAACTGGCTGAGACTCTATCCTTTGTCTAACTGGCTATCTGGAAATGCTGGATGTTGAGAATGGTATGATCTTTTGATGAGATGAGGTGAAGTTGGGGAGCCTTGCCGCTATGAAGTTATGACACCTGGGAACTGCAGTACGATGTGTCGATACCATAAACATTTGTCACTAGATGGACCGTGTGGTGGCACTGTGATTGCTGATGCCAAGATGTGGGGTTCCTACCTGACTGACCACCTCCTATCATCCATTTCCTCCACTGGTCCGTGGTTGTAGAGGATGGGGTGGGTACTAGCCGAATCCATAGAGTGACATACAAACATAGAAAGTGACAGTGAAAAAGGCTTCGTGGCCCATCCAATCTGCATACCCTACCTAACTACACTGTGAAGGATCTAGTGGCCATCCATCCCACTTACCTCTGCCTCCTTCTCACTTACTTTGGCCATGTGCCTGTTCTGCCCTCGCCTTGAACCCCCCCCAATGATTTAACCTGTACCACCCTTCTGGTAGCCTAGTCTACTGTCCAGCACTTCTGCTGAAAAAATGCTTGCAGACATCTTTCTCAATCCTATCTCCCACTAGTTTTAGTGAAGTCCCCCTCATTCCTTTGTTCTTGCTTAAAAAGAAAATGGCACTGGGAGTGTCTGTCATATAAACATTGACAGTTTACATGAGCCCTGCAGCCATCTAATACACCTCACCACTACAGTTACAGGCAGGCCATGCTGGCCAGGACAGTGAAGCAGCCCACCCATCCAGGCCATCCTCTGCTTATTCAGACTCAAGTCACTGTCACATGACAGTCGGTTACACCGGGCACCACTGAGTGCTGTGACATCATGTAAAAGATTCAGGAATAAGATAAAACCCCTTCACAGTATACAGGCCAGTCCAGCATCAACAACATTTTAATATTAAGTTTCATATCATACTGCAGTAGTCACATGTCTCTCCGGGCCCCAACACAACTCCCAGCCTTGAAGAACCAACAAGAAAAGTCTTCTGTGCATGCCAGTGTCACAGTCACAGTATCCGTCTTTGGGGTTATTATACGATGACCAGATCAGACCTGTCCTCCACAGAGGTGAGGTAATACAGACTCCCTGCCACAGTTTTTAATCTGAATATGTGGAGACCTAGAATGTATCTACTGTGAGACAGACTCAGTGATTAGGTAAAGCTTGCATGGATATTTTATCTATCTCACAAAACACAAGGCAGGCAGAGAGAGAGAGAGAGAGAGAGAGAGAGAGAGAGAGAGAGAGAGAGAGAGAGAGAGAGAGAGAGAGAGAGAGAGAGAGAGAGAGAGAGAGAGAGAAGCAGCTCATCTCAACAATTTATTTGTCTCAAACACAGTACGTAAAGTCAACAGTAGTACTGCTCAGGGGTGGGGAGATACAGAAAAGTCAGTCTCTGTCCATATTTCTTTACAGGCTTCAAGACTCATGGCTTAAAATTACAGTCAGTCACTCAATAAGTGATGTGAGAGCTTCTGAGCCTGATACCTCCCTGTCTGACTGCAGCAAGCAAGCAGCCACGTGGCACAGCAGCAGTGTGCTTACCACACCATCTTCAATCAGTCAGACTCACTCTCAAAGAAACAAATCTCTCACTATAGTTTAACAAACTGTCTAGAGCAGGACATCATTCAAATCATAGCAGCAACATGAGTCATGAAATGTACCAATTTTAACTTTTTAATTAATAAAGTAAGGCAGCTAGTTTATTCCTCAGCTGCCCTGGCTGCAGTGTGTCAGTGTGACTAAGTTGGTAGCACATCTGCCTCTGGGTCATAGGGTTGTAGGTTCTAGTCCCCACTGGGACTAGGCTCATACCATAAATTCTGGCACCTGAGTACAATATGGGGGCTGTACTGATGGGGTGTGCCATCCTTTAGATGAGAGATTACACAGAGGTCCCATCTACCTATCTCTGGTGCTGTTCTTGTTGGTGTTCATGTGGAAGTATAAAGAACCCAACACAATTTTCCAAGAGTAGGGATGTCCTGGTCAACATTCCCCATCCTATAAAGCCAGTTCATAAAACCAGTTCATGCAGTTGCTCAAGGCTATGTGTAGGTGTTGAAGCCGAATGTCTGCAACCACAGATTCGCCATCACTTCATTACTGCTCTCTCATTGCTTGTAAAGCACTTTGGGATAGAATGTTTATAAAAGTGCTATATAAATGCAAATTTTTCTTCTTCTGTTGGCAAACTGCTATCCAGACCATCTTATCCAGGCTGTGAGACTGCCTGTAAGCCAATCACCCAGCCAAGCCCAGAGTCACTAGACCCACTTTCACTCTTTATCTGCCCTCCTGACTGAAACAATTGTTTATGTTCTTCTTGCAGCTTGTGTTGTATTTTTACTTACCCCTAATCGATTCACAAATGAATGCTGCCGCTGCGGCATTTACATTTCTGTAGCCCTGCAGACAAATTGTCATCTCATCATCAAGCTGGCTGGCAGTGCAGCTGATGGCTATTACACTCCAGATACCTCTGATATCGTGAAACTAGTGGTGGCCCAAGCCACTAACCTCGCCTCATGCCACAGTCTACCAATCTAAAAGCCGATCAGTTGTGACTTCAAGCTTTGATTTTGAAAGGGATCCAATGCATACTAATGAGATGATCTGATTCCACTGTGGATGCCAAAAGTAGTATGGATCAATTACGCCCAATTCTCATTTTCCCTTTTTGCTTGCCACGCTTGCACAAGGAATGTACTGGGACAACAGGGCATTTGAGAGGTGAGTCACTGCCAGAGCCAATTACACCTGAAACTGCAATAGGCTTGGCTGTACACCAATGACCAGGCATGTTGGTCATGACACAAGTTCAACTTTGCTGGCCGTGGCACATTCTCTACTTAAAAGAAATGAACTGCTCCAATGGGAGTACTTCATTTCTTTCTGTAGACGTACCTACAGCCATGCGCATTACAGTTCACACTAATGCGTGTGGCCTGAATTACAGCTGACGTATTCTCTCTCTCTCCCCATCGTTGCTCCTCTACCCCCCAAAGGCATGAACATTAGCCATGGTGCGGCTTTCTCTTGAGTTCCTCTAGCCCCCAAGGCATTAACCTTAGCTGCAGTGCAGCTTTTCTATCATGCCTCTGCCCCTCCCAAATGTATCAACATTAGCCCTGGAATGGCTTTTCTCCTGCTTCTCTGACCCCCAATGCATTAGCATTAGCTGCTGTGGCTTTCTCCCAGTCCTCTCTCACTTCTCTGCCCTCCCCAAGGCATCAACATTGACTGTGCTGTGGTTTTTTCAAAGCTGACATCAGGATGCCCAATCCCCATGTCAGCAGTAGAAACATCCTGCGCAGCCACTTCCTGACCCTTGCCATCTGGGACACTGGTAGCTCACTCAGTGTCCCACTATCTGTACCCCCAATTCCCCAATGTCCCCAAAAATAGTTTAGAAATGGGCAGACTGGGTGGGCCAAGTGGTCCTTATCTGCTGTCATGTTTCCTGAAATAAAGAAAACTGTCCCGACGATTTTTTTAAAGCCCTGAAAAAGAAACGGTCCCTCGTCGTATCCAATGCCCCTTTCCCACCCCTAGCCTCCTCTGTGCACCCACCTCCTGCACCCCTTACCCCATACTTCCTCTGGAGGTCAGCGATCATGCATCTTCAGGACTGGACACGCTTGCACTCTTCAAAGGTGAACCCAAGTGATGAATAAAGGTAAGCGCTGTATAATGGCTGTCAAAGGGGTTATGAACTTCTGTTGATATCTCAGTCATTTTTTTGACTTTTTGCACCAAATTTTCAAGATGGGCTTTTGAGACCTCACTTCATGAACACTGGCACTGTTGTCTCATTAATCAGACCCATAAGGTGATTTTGCAATCACTGGAAGGAATCATCTTTCAGGACTGATTAACAAAATGACAGTGCCAGTGTTCATGAGGGGAGGTCCCAGAAAGCTCATGTTGAAAATTTGCTGCAAAAAATCTCCAAAATGACTGCGTCATGAGCATGCGTTGTGCAGTTTCTACGCATACTCATAACTTCACCAACTTTTAATATTTTCACTCCAGATTTTTAACATTGCCATTTTTCACACCTTCTCATGGATAGTGCAGCTGTCATTTTTCACATCCAGCCTAGAATGTGTAACCCCCTACAAATGGGGGTTCCCAAAAAGTCTTCCTTGAGCTTGCCTAAATGCTCACTGCCAGGCTGATGTCCTGCATTTTAAATCAAATCAAATCAAATCAAACTTTATTTTTATAGCGCCTTTCAAAAACCAAGGTGCTGTACATAAAACCAAATACAGAAATGATGTTAAAACAAAAATAAAACAAGTTAACCATAAACAGGGAAGGCTAAATCAAATAAATACGTTTTAACTCAATCTTAAATATATCGATGGTCAGGCATTCTTTAACCAATTAGTAGAGAGTTCCGAGGGTTGGAGCGAGAAAGAAAAGCATGGGCACCAGATGTTTTTAATCGTACTTGGGAACTTCTAGCAATCCTCGTCGGCAGATCAGAGAGGACGGAGGGGCAGTAGGGTACCAAGAGGTCTTGCAGGTAATCGGGTCCCTTGTTCATGCAGGGCTTTTAAGGTTAGCAAGCCAACCTTAAAGGGATCTGCCACTGAACAGGCAGCCAGTGCAGTTCGTGGAGCACAGGAGTAATATGACTAGACCTAGAAGTCCCAGTCAGAAGCCTGGATGCCACGTTCTACACTAGCTGCAAGCAGCGGATATCAACCCCTGGAAGCCCTAGGTAGAGAGAATTGCAGTAATCAAGGCAGGTAGTGATGAAGGCGTAGACCAATGTTGGAAGATCATCCGGAGGAACCAAATGTTTCACCCAGGCAATATTCCTCAGATGATAAAAAGAGGATTTGATGACAGCCGACACCTGAGATTTTAGTGTCAGGCCATCATCAAAAATAACGCCTAGGTTACGCACTCGGTCTGAGGTAGTGAGCTGTATGCCATCGATCAAAAGACCAGATGCCTGTCCAGCTCACATACCCGCCCCCGGATGACCAGGGTCCACGACCAACATCGAGTGGGTGTTCAGGATGCTGAAGGCATGTTTCTGTTGCCTGGACATGTCTGGCGGTGCCCTACAGTACAGCCCCTCAAAGGCCTGCGGGCTATTCCTGGCCTGTTGTATCCTGTACAACATGGCCAAAGACTGTGGGATAGCTGTGCAGGTCGAAGAGGGGGACAGCAATGGGGACGATGAGGACGCTGGTGAAGATGGTGATGGGCAGCCTCTCTGGGTGAAGGGACCCCGACTGATCCAGCGCTGGCACAGCTGCACTGGGACACCATCACAGAGAGCACTTCAGCCAACCCAGGTAAGTCATGGGCCATGTGCAACCACCAGTGGCAAAGGCACAACCCACAAACACACGTGGACAAACACCAGGGGTGCATGTCGTTAAAGGAATTGGCCGAGCATGGAACTGCACACACCACCAGAGATGGGCAAGGTCTAACATGGCACGCGTCACACATGCACACACCTCACAAGACATGCACAAGAGTAGGAGGCACACCGACCCCGGACCGGCCACCCCTAGCCACACACATGTCCACAGACCACCATTCCCAGTGCCTGTCATTGTGCTTGTGTCAGACACTGGGCACCATTGCACAGTGGTGGACAGCACAACACAGGCATCATCATGCACATGCCACAGCAGACAGCAGCCAGGAGGGTGTGCAGATGGAACATGTGCATGTGTGCAGGGCCGGGTACCCCACCCGTACATTGCACGCTGAACAACACAATGCACACAGGGCAGCATCAGACAGTAGCCATGCTGGGAGACAGGTCAGTCACGCACCACAGTGCCACGGCCACCACGAATGCGTGGGTGACTTCGCTGAGACCCACCAGCAGTGACAGACTGACCAATGGCCTCATGGGGTGGCAGCGACGGTCCCCCAGGGGTTCCACTGCATGAATTCGACCATGCTCACGCAGGGGTCTGCAGCACACCAAACATGCCTGTGCCAGTTGTGCTCGATGCCCACAGCTGAACCCGTGTCGGCAAGGAGGGGTGTCACACCCATCACTGAACAGTGGGTGGACATTGCACCGCGTGGTGTCTGTGATGCATGGGCAAGTAACTGTGTGCCCATTGTGGCCATGACAGCTGTGATTGCCTGTGTCTGCCTGTCAATGGCAGCGGTCACATCCTCCCGCAACCAGTCCATCCCTGCCAGGAGCAGAGCGGTGTCTCTGCTGCACCGCTCCTCTGCCTGGTGCAAAGCCACACTGAGTGCATCCATCTCCATCACAAGCCGCACCTGCTGATTGACTGATGCTTGGAGTATGCGGGTGTGCTCATCTAAGAGGTCATCTGCCTGATTGACATGCTGTCCCTCATGGTGTTCGTGGCCCTGATGGTCAGCACTCCTTGAGGGTGGGCGCTGCACACCAGGGCCAGGCCTGGGCATGTCCATAGGCGGTGCACTGACACCGCCCCCTGACACTGTACCCCATGGCCATTGGCCGACTGCTGACGCTGCCCCTCCAGCTGCCACTCTCCAGGGCTCAACGGTGCCCGCAGTGGCCGCAAATAGCCCCACTGTCTTGGACACACACAAGTGCTGCCCCACTGGTGCAGATAGGCACAGGCCAGGACTGTAATGTCACGAGGCCTCCACGGTGGCACCACCCATGGCCATGCCTGTGATGTCACCTGCTGTGTGGCTATCCTGTGACCCACACATATCACTGCCCATGATGTTAGCTCCATCATCATCAGTGATGGACCCGCACTGGCCGAGTCTCAGCATGCTGGCATCCATGGACGCTGGCACGCTGGGACATGGGCAGGGCTTCCTCCGCACCTGCTCCACCAACATCAGTCCAGACGTCCAGGCGAGCCCACTGTTGCCCTGACCCTGGTATGCCTGTGGAGGTGGACGGGCCCTCCTCCATCTCCATGTTACTGCCCTCAGTGGACAAGCCCGCCACTGCTGACCCATGTAGATGCTCAGGAGCTGTAAGGAAAAAACAGTAGCATTAATGTATGTGACCTACCTTGTCCCCCCCCCCATTGACAGACCAGGACCTACCATGCAGTGACGGGCTACCACCCATCTGGAATCCACCACCCAGAACACCCTCAATGGCACAATGCTGCATGCTGCCAGCAACCCGCTCTTCTTGTGGGGTCAGGCATTGCACGTCTGGCTGTCCCCCACCGGTCGCAAACCATGCTGCCCTGATGGCAGCCACCTTCCCCTTAATCCTCCACTTGTCTGTGTTCATCTACTTTTTGCACTCCTGCACAGACCGCTGGTGGCTGCCATGCAGGTTGACAGCACGCGCCACCTCTTCCCATGTGGCAGCATGGGCCTGTGGTGTTCTCTGGTGTCCGCTGAGCAGCGGCTCCTGGTTGAGGTAGGCCTCAAACAGGGGCATCTGTTTCTGCCTTGGTGAAGTTAGGGCCTCCTCTGCCCATGTCTCTGTTCCTCTTCCTCCACCTCACGATTGGTCATTATTCATCCTGTGAGAATGACAGGTGTTACCTGTAACTGTGCAGTCCCATGCATGTCCCACACACCACAGTCCACACTCCTAAACAGCATGCAACTCACCACAATAGATTTCAGTAACCGACACGCTAGTGCAGCCCAATGTCACATTTTATAGCGTAACGCATGCAAATGAGGCGGATTATTTTAAGTGGATGCAAATGCAGTGTCTGCACCATTGAATGACTGATTAGCTGATTTGCATATGCCGGCTGAATATCGCACTGTTGCGCTTTGCGCAATTGTGTTGAACGTGCTCAGCCAAGGGCGCAGTTCTGTGACATGCGCAGTACACACCAAACTGCACATGCCCGGGTGATGACGCAGACGCCTGCTGCGCTGCTGATGTGCTGTGCATGGGAGGCAATGCAGGGCATGGCCACCATTGTGCCAGTGGCGCCACTGTGTTGTTCATATATGGTGCTGTGGCACTGGGATGCAGTAGATGCGACCAGCCACAGCCTGTAGGCCGCTACAGGAGGTGGCACACAGGCACCCAATCACGCTACACACATTGGGTTCCAATCATGCTGTGGCTGTCCGTGCACGAGAGACCCTTGACCCTGTGCCCGACCTTTGCCCCCTAGGCGCCATGCATCTGGTATGGGTGCACCACTATCGTGCTGTTCGGTGACAGCGCGATAGGGAATGGCAGCGCTGCACTGCGCAGCATCTGCATGTGGCGGGACCGCGCTGCCGAGCGCCATTTTGACTCCAACTATCTGCTGAGATGGCATGGAGAAGGGCTGCTATGTGGAGCCAGGTTGAATTGGCGAATCTGGTGGTTATTGTAGAGCCTCATGCTGGGGCTCTATTGAGGATGCGACCTGGACAGGGCCAGGAGTGCAATTTGGCAGTAGGTGGCTGATGCGCTGGAGGAGGCCACGGGTATCGGGCGCTGGCAGAGCAGTGTCACCACAGGTACAGGGACCTCAGGTGCAGGGACCCGGACATGCTTGCCTGCCCGCGCGACGCTGCCAGGAGAGGATGATGCCACGGCCAGGTAGGTGCCCCATCCATACACCGTTATCGCCCATACAGGTATCACGGTTGCATGTCCGGCACATGGGGGCATCTAGTGTTGGCCATGGTGGTGGTATCAGGGGGTGGATGGGTATGACTGTGTGGGATTGCACACACATGGGGGTGGGGGGACTTGCTACCAGATTGTACTGATGTTCCTCTCTCCATGTTTGCACCTTAGGCCCAGAAGAGTGCAGGCTGGCGAGGGAGAGGAGGCGCCACCAGGAAGACCAGCAGGCCGGGAGGGGTGAAGGTCCACAGAGGCGCAGGGACCAGCCTGATGATGGTCAGTGCCTTACATCCATGATTACCTTTGCATGCTGTGTAACAGGGTGGGCAGCAGGGCATGGCCACCATCCATTGACACCACTGCCATGCACGCAACTTGTTACAGTCAGCACTGTCCAGTGGCACTGCATGTCTGGGAGTGTGTCAATGGTGGTCCATGCGTGCACCGGGTACATGGCTGTGCCACTGCCTTCACACCGCATAGCCAAGTCACTGTACGGCCACGGTGGTGCTGTGCTGGACATGGGTGGTGAGTGTGTGCAGTGGTCCGCATGGCTGTGGGTGCATGTGTAGGCAGGTCTTGTGGACACGGTCACTGTGGGTGGTCGCACACCATCACAGGGGCGTGGCACATGGCTGTATGCCATGCACAATGGGTGGGCTGCAGGGGGCTGGACAGTCACTCGTATTGACTCTGCTCCCTTGTCCTAGGTGGACAGTGACTTCAGGCCATCGAGAGGGGACTGCAGGAGCTGCTACAGGTGGTGAGGGTGACCCTGGAGCTCCTCCAAAGGATGGACCGACATGGGGTGAGGAGGCGTAGGACACATTGGCGCCACATGGAGGATGAGCGGGGCAGACGATAGCCTGTCCATGCCCCTGAAAATACCTTCCCCCCCGGACCCACTCTCACACCCCTTCTTCCCTCTCCCATATGTTCACCCCTGCCCCTTACCCGCCCCCACCTGGTATGTGGCCCTTCCCCTTGTACATAATTGTAAATAGTTGTTTTGATTACCTGTTTTTAATACATTTGTTTTGTTATGACAACTGTGGTGGTGTCTGATTTGCAGCGGGCTACAGGTGCTCAGCTGCAGTGGTGTGCATGGCGTCAGGGGTGGTGCACGCATGGGCATGTGTGTGTGTGTCCAGAAGGGAACCGCCTATGGTGTGGGCAGGGGGATCAGTCACTGTCTGTGGTTTGTGTGTTGTTCTCTGTGCACTGGATGCCTGTGTGCAGTGGTCCACGGTGCATGCACTGTGTGCATGGCACCTGTCAGACCATCCATGGCCTGTGCAGCTGACAACCTTGCATGTCTGTGATATGCACGGTCTGCTTGAAGCACAGTGGTGGCTGTCCATGCTGACAACCACTGTACCCGGCACAATGCCAGGTTGTCTCCCATCACCAGTATGCTGCAAGTCTGCCTCCAGTGGCACTGTGGCCACCGCTGTTGTTGTCCCCCTCCATGCTGTTGCTTGTGTCTGTTGCAGGGATGTGCTCCAGTGTCTGTCACTTGTGCTCTGGCTGCATGCTGGTGGCATACAGCTTCATGGTGCCCCTGCGCCAGGTGGCTGGCACACCTGTGCCATGTAGAGGTGCGGACATGTATGCAGCGACGGCTGTGGCCTACGCCCAGTGCCTTGGTTGACCGCTACTGTGTCCCTGTGTTGGTGTGCCCTTGGGTATGGGTGGGTGTTTGTCCATGCACTGTGTTGCATCCTGTGTGGTGCATGCTTCCATGCAACACTGTGTGTGTCTGTGCTGGCTGTTGTGGTGAGTGCTGGGATGGGATGTGTCCTTGGGAGGTGTGCAGGGTGCTGTACCACTGGTGGTGGGGTCTGGGGCATGCCCTGTCACATGGGGTGCCTAGCATGCTGTGCATGGTCAGTCTCTCAGCTGTACCTCGGGAGATGTGCAGGTGGCACTGTGTATGCTGTTGTTGCATCACTGTCTGCTGCCGCCCACTGCAGGGTGCACATGGTGGGGCTGCCTTGCATGTCTACATGGCGCACAGGGTTGCATTGTCACAGTGGGGGTGGTGGCATGCATGGGGCGTCCTGCAGTGTTGGGCGCTACTCCTGGGAAGAGTGTATAGTGATCGTGGTACAGGGTGTGCTCTGCATTGGTGGGATGGTGTGGCACGGGGTGGTTTACCCTCCTTGTGTGCCAGTCACAGCTCACCAGGGGGTGTGCTGGGGCACCATGCCCCGGCTGTGGGTTGGTTGCTGGTATCCATGGGCCAGTGGTTATTCCAGCTCTCCCCCAGTTGTGCAGTGCATTGGGTGTGGGGGATGATGTCTGTTCTGCTGTGTGCTCCTCTGCCCATGTGTGGCATGGGTGGTGGGCCCCTGCATCCCTGGTTGTGCTGTTGCATTGCTGCCCTGCTCCACAGGGCATCCCTAGTTGCACTTTGGTGCATCTGGACTGCTCCACTGAGCATCCCTTGTTGCGCTATGGCGGATCTGAAATGCGCAGCTGCACATCCCTGGTTGCACTATGGTGCAGGTGGCACGATATTCAGTCATGTGCCGCAGGCGCATCTTAGCCTACACAGTTTTTGAATATCATGCTTCTTGCGCATGGGCACAGTGGACTTGCGCTTGTTCCTGCTGTTGCGCACTTTTTGGGCGCAGTTTGAATATCCGGCCCAGTATATATTTTGAATACCAATAATATATGTCAGACAGCGTATCACTAAATAGATTGACATGATTTCACGCAATGCATGAGGCAAAATACTTATGATTATATATTTCTGAAATATATTGGTTTATGTATTTCATCAATTAAGTACTGACATACTTAACATAATTTCCAGTATACTGAAATGTATTTCATTTTGTAATAAAATATATTTTACAATACATTTAACATAAATAAGATCATTTGCAACTAATTTAATTACAAATGAATGGTTTAGGAAATACACTGTGTATATACATTTCATTGCGTCAATGTATTTCTCAATATACTGACATATATTTTGCATACTATGAGTTAGTAATATATTACGTCAGTATATTTAAAATATATTTAGTAAAGTCTTATATAATATATTACATTGGGACAATGTATTTCAGTGTATTGACATACATTAACTCAGATTTTTCAGTACATTGCAATAAATTCCATTTTCAAGGGATACCCTTCAGTCTGTTCAGAACCCTGTATCACAACCTCAGGCAAAGCTTATGACATGGGATCCTTTCAGGGTGGCTCTTTCAGAGGTAGATCTACTTACTCGAGGCAGCCTGCAACAAACGTAAAGCTTAATTAGCCCTGCAGAGCCAAAAAAATACCCTGAAACCATCCCGGTATGTCCTTATTGCTCCTCAGCAAGGACACCCTTCAGTCTGCAGGCTCTATCTCCGGCGTGGAGGCGCAGAACCCTCCTCAGCCATCAGAGGTTAGCAAAGGATCCCATCAGACCTCCGGCTCTTTCAATTGATCCAGTATAGTCATACGCTGGACTTAACCAGTCCTCCTCCTTCCTTGCCTCTTCGGATATCACAATACCTTCCAGACCATGCTCTGGTACTGCATGCAATAATAGATGCTGTATTACAGGAACATGCCATAGAACCAGTTCCCACCCATCAAACAGGCTCAGGATATTATTCCTATTTTTTCTGGTTCCCAAGTGGACGGGGGACTTGCGTTCCATTCCAGATCTCAGAGGTCTTGACCTCTACATACAGTGCTAGAAGTTCAGCTGCTCCCCCTGCTAGATATGGGGGAATGGCTCTGTTCCCTGGACATGAAGGATGCATTCCTTCATATCCTGATGCATCCCACCCACAGGCAGTTCTTATGATTCCAGTTTCTGGGCCATCATTTTCAATTTCAGTCCCTCCCTTTTGACCTTTCTTCGGCAACCAGGGTATTTACAAAGTGTCTGGCAGCAGTGGCGGGGCCCTTTGTCAGGAGGGTCTATACGTCTTTCCATACCTGGATGACTGGCTCCTACAGGCGCCTACACACCCCATGCTATAATACACCCAGACCCGTACTCCTAGAGATATTCTCCATGGTGGGCATCACAGTCAACTACCCAAAGTCTATGATGAACCCACACAAACTCTCCAGTATATAGGAGCGATGCTAGACACCTCTGCAGGCATGGCATTCCTTCCCAAAACTTGGGTGGATGCCATTCTGACCCCTCATTCTACAGTTGTTGGTATGTCTTCACAAGAGACTACCTTCAACTCTTGGGACATTTGGCGGCTACCATCCCCATTGTCTCTTATGCCAGACTTCATATGAGGATCCTTCAGTGGATCCTCGGGATCCAGTGGGATCAGACATGGGATGACTTTGATGCCCCTATCCTTCTGTCTTGCCCAGAACTTCGCACACTGCAATGGTGGAAGTCCAGGGACAATCTCCTGCAGGGCATTTCATTCCATGCCCGGGTCCCAGAACTAGTCTAATGACGGACACCTCCTTGAAGGGCTGGGGTGCCCATCATCAAGGGGTTCAGTCCCAGAGCTCTTGGACAGTGATGGAAGCTCAACTTCACATCAATGTCCTGGAAATGAGAGCTGTTCTGTACCCCTTAAAAGCGTTCAAGACGTTACTCCCTCAGGGGTGCCTTCAAGTGCAATCGGACAGTTACACATTAGTTCACTACCTGAACAAGCAAGGTGGTACCCATTTATACCCCTCTCTACTGAGAATCCTTGAGGGTGTGGCATTGGGCAATCCAGAGAGGCATTTACCTCCTGGTGGTCCACATTCAAGGGGTTTTAAATACCCTAGCGGATGGCCTGAGTAGCACCTATGCTCGGGCTCACAAAGGGGAACTCCACCCAGACATCTTAGTGGATGTCTTCCTCTGGTGGGGTCACCCAGAGTTAGATCTGTTTGCCTCTTGGCTAAATGCAAAACTGCCTCTCTATTGCTCTATAAAGTGTGGTCCTGGAACTTTCTGGCTGGACGCCTTATATTGTTTCTGGACAGGAACATTTCTTTATGCTTTCTCATCCTTTCCTCTCCTACAGAGAGTACTCCTACACCCGGTCAAGGACGGAGCGTCGATGATTATCATAACCCCCTACTGGCTGAGGCAAATCTGGTTCCACTTGCATTTGCAAATCTTGGATTGGGATCCTATTCCTCTGCCTCTTTGTCTGACCCTCCTATCACAGGAGAATGGCTCTCTGCTACACCGGACCTTTGCTCCCTGTGCCTGCTCACATAGCTCCTGAGGACATAGTCCCCTTTTGTTATCAGATGTCCCCAGGGGTAGCAGAGATCCTACAGGCAGCTCGGAACCCGTCAACTAGGTCTTCCTACTCTATGAAATGGAAACGTTTCCCCATTTGGGCCTCTTCCCGGGAACTGGACCCTTTTGACTGTTCCCCACAGAGAATACTGGACTACCTACTCTCTATCAGAGGGTGGCCTAAAATAGTCCTTGGTAAAAGTACACCTAATGGCTATTTCTACTTCTAATTTCCTGTGGACAACGAACCATTTCCCAGTTGCCTCTCCTTAGACCTTTCCTGAAAGGTATCCTACATTTACATCCCCCTGTTTGGGACCCGGTCCAGTGTGGATTTGAATTTTGTACTTGGGAAACTTAACTGAAAGTCCTCTTGAGCCCACTGACACACAAGCTCTGATTTCTGTCATGGAAAATATTTTTGTGTGGCGATACGCCAGGTAGACATCTCTCAGAGTTACAGGTGCTTAGATGCATGCCACCTTATTTACGGTTTCATATGGATTGAGTGTCCTTACGCATTTGCCCTCTTTTCTCCTGAAAGTAGTTTCTGACTTTACTCTGCATCAGTCCATTCAGTTGCCAGTATATTTTACGGAGCCTGAGAATCCAAGGGGAAACCCTGCTTCACTCTCTCAATGTGAAAAGAATATTGAGACTTTATCTTCTCCACACTGAACAGTTGCGAAAAATACTAAGCAACTTTTTGTTTCTTTTGCCCCAGGACAACCGGGCGAGCAGGTTTCCCAGCAGTGCTTGTACACGTGGTTGCCAACTGCATTATGTTCATTTATAAGAATATAATAAACCTCTCACAGGATCCGTGAAACCCCACTCCACTTGAGGCATGGCTACCGCCACAGCATGTTTACAAGGTATCTCCGCTTCAGAAATTTTCGAGGTTGCCACCTGGTCTTCTGTACATACGCTCATGAAACATTACAGTCTAGACATTGCTTCTAAGAAGCGGCTGCTTTTGGAGGGACGCTTCAATGGTCTCCTGTCCAAATCTGCTGCGGTTCACTTCCTCCTCCCATTGGCATTATAACTGTTTGGGATTCTTCCCATGTGTTATGCCTGCTGCAAGAGATTGACTCGAAGAAGATAGTACAGTTGCGTAAGAACTTACCATAACAGTATATCTTCAAGAGTATCTCTTGGAGCAGGCTGTGCTGCCCTGTCCACCTTCCCTCAGCTCCTGCTTCAGAAGGTAATACTTTGTTCCATCCTCTCGTGGCAGCCTTGAACTGCTGACTTTTGTTCTTCTCCTTGGTTCCCATTGGAGATCTATGTTTCACTTTTCATATTGGTCGCTAAGATGGAAAATAGAACATAGGAGTATCAGGGACCTCCCCTTTATATATGTGCAAGAGCATATCAGGTGACAGGAAGGGGAGGCCCCTGGAAAGACTGCTGGGAAATCATCCGGAGGCTGGATATCCCATATGTTATGGCCTGCTGCAAGAGATACTCTTGAAGATCTACTGTTATGGTAAGTTCTTACGCAACTGTACTGTCTCACTTGCTCTGGAGATGCCGACTGTGATCTTATGGCTGGCAGGTTACCTCCAGACAGAGGCTTAGACAGTGTTCCCCTGGGCCCTGGGGCTTAGCCTGCAGGTGGTCTAAGGCAGTATCATGTAATAATAGCAACCCAAAATGAATGACTACAAAAATAACGACTCATTTTGGGTGCTGTTATTCTGGGCTACCCTGGAGAATAATGAGAGTATGGGACAATGACTGTGGGGAAGGGCGAATGGAAGGGAGGAATAGTGAAGGGAAGGGGAGTAACAGGGAAGGGGTTGTCAGGGACTGGAGTACCTGAGCTGCTGAGCTAGCCATGTGGCATGGTGGTGTGGGTGGCTAGCTCTGGCACAGCAGGTCCTGGATTCGGGACTAGGAGTGGGTTACATTTTGCCGCAGCTGCGAGCTATGGCACTTAATTTTTGCTGACATCCGGATTTTGCCCCCTTCCCAACACATGCACCCCTACATGGAATTCAGAATCCTAATTCAGGGGGGCATGGAGGGCGAAACCCCCCTGTGGGAGGAGGGGGTGCAGCACTCCCGCAAAAGCACTTTTTCAATATACGGATGTCGGGTTGCCTTAAAGTGTATATCACCAATTTGCTTTTCGGCGATATACACTCTCCATAATAGCAATCGCTGTTTTGCGATCACTGTTATGACATGGACCCATCTAAGGCTCCTGCCCTCCCTCTGCCATGGGGAGTAGAGGCAGCCAGCGAGGAGGAACTGGGAAGACAGCTATGTCCCTCCTCGCCCTCTTCTTCTCTGCTTCAGTTGCACCCTCCCTGTATCTTCTCTGCTTTAATAATTACATCGGTTGAGGGCCCACGCTGCCTCTGCCTTCTTCACCTGCTCTGGGGTCCGCTCTTCTAATGAAAGCCTTTCCATGGCACCATGCTCCAGGCTTCTTTGTGACCACACTGAGGAAGGGCCTGCTGAAGTGCTGAGGAGTATGCCCAACTGAAAACTGGAGGGGCCTGGTCAAATATGTCTCCAGGGGCCGAGCTTCAGCAAAGACTGCACACTGGAAGACGGGCTATTCCCTTTCCCTTGTAGCCACATCTAACACATCACTCCTCCACCTGCCGTTTTACTGCAAT
Source organism: Neoceratodus forsteri (assembly GCA_016271365.2). Classification (NCBI taxonomy): domain Eukaryota; kingdom Metazoa; phylum Chordata; order Ceratodontiformes; family Ceratodontidae; genus Neoceratodus; species Neoceratodus forsteri. Next base: position 405,823,321 of record CM028132.1, on the reverse strand, counting down.
GTTCCATAGCCAAGATAACAATGAGGAAGGAACTATGGACATAGGTTCCTCAGGGGGAGGCGCATCTTCAGCTCTAAACCCCCACCCAGCCATTCTTGAAAATGGATCCATACCTGCCAGGCCCAAGCCAAACCTTCCAGAGTCGGTGGGATTAGACAGTTCTTACTCAACAACTCCACTCAGCTCTGATGTTTTTGCTCAGTCCTTCTTGTTCTACTTGCTCCTGCTCTTTCCACAAAATGGCGATGCCTCCTTCACTGGTTTTCCCCTCAGCTTGCCCTCTAGCCAATCAGAAAGCAGGCTGGAATCACATGACCAGCTAACCACTAAGCTTGCACTTGAGAGAGCAGGACTGTGACCTACCACCCAGACCACCACACCCAGGATGGAATTTTTAAGTGAGCCATACGGCCTATCCAGTCCAGGCTGGACCTGCCAGCTCTCCATTCCTGCAACTGGGACACTGGGGTGTAAGGGGTCCCTAAATCATCTCAGACGAGCCCCAATGTGTAGCCACCCCACCTCCCCATTTGTCTAGGGCACCTAATGTTTCAAGAGAGGAGGGGGCCTACCCCAAAGGAACCCAGACCAGAACATTAACAACCATGGAGAATAAAATGGTGTTATTGTATCACAGCACAGGTCCTACTGCAGAATAAATGGAAACCGCTACCCCTCACCGCTCCTCTGGATACTCAGTTCCCCACCAGCATTCCGGCCCAGGAAGCTTCGATATCAAGTGGGCTGTAAACTTTAAAACTCCTAAGAAGTCTGTTTAATAATTCATTAGATTCTCTGCATTCATCTATTAAGTAAAACTTTAAAATGCTCTCAACACTCAGGAATATGCAACAAACCAATTTATTGTACCCGAGGTCCCAATAACTTTGCAATCACCCAGGAGTTCCCATTGCTTGCTTAAAACTTCATTTGCCATCCGGCTCCATGGAGCACAAACTATTTACAAATGAGGGGTGCTTGAAATGGGAGACGAGATGTCCTAGGCAGCATTCCACTCCAAGCAGCTGATGAAACCTTGGATGCTATACTTGAAACCTCCCCGGAATCTGCACCGGACCTCCGAGCCAAACCTACCCTTTGGCACTGGTAAGTAGGTCTCTGAATTATTGCGTTCCTTTCCTTTTTCCCTGGTCAGCCTCTCACCCTTATGGAGAACAAGTTGCTTCTCCCACCGGTCCCTGCCAACAGGATCGCAGGATCTTTCCTGTCCCTGACCAGTCCCTTTGTTAAAAGTCGTCTCCTCCTTGGATGTAGCCGCGGTAACCACTGGTATCCTTCCTCCAGCTATGGGGGATAATCACAGAAACCTCTAGCCCACATCCCTTCCAGTCATCACTCCTGTGCTTGATTTAAGCATACCGGGCCGGAGTGCTTCCCAAGGCCTGTCCCTTGACCTACCGCCCCACCTGAACCACTTGTGATTGGAGCCCAGAGCCTGCCCCTCCAAGCAGGCCCCTATAGCAGGTGAGAAACCTCCAGCACCCCCTTAACCAGGCCTGGATCACCCTGCCACACCAGGAACTGGAGGTGAGCTGCCACCTCCCTCCCTGGAGGAATCCTGCCACAAAACCTCCAGTCCTAGCAGTCCAGGCCTACTTCCTAATATGCCTGGGACCGCAGCAAACTACCTCCTACGGTGGTCTCACCAACCTTTCTCCCCCAAAGCCCCAGTTACCCCATATGGTATGAAGTTTTTATGCTGCATCTTTTTGTCTTTTGTACAAGCGCTTAGGTATTTGATTTGCTCTTTAAAAAAAAATAAAGAAGATGAAGTTGAACTTGACGATGGCAGACTGTCTAAGGCCCTCCCCTTGCATTACCCATTACCGGCACCACATTGCATTACTCAGGGCACAGCCTTGCACTTACGAGGGTTGCCCCTCAAAATCAGGCCCCAACCCGGACTGATGAGCTTCTTCCTGCCTGCCTGTCCTGACATCTCCTGCCAGCCTCCGATCTCCTCCTGAGCTACACCGGCTCCCTCCTTAATGGGCTAAGAAATCTGCTCCTAGTGGCAGTCTCAATGTATAGTCCAGAAAGGTGCCTTCCCAAGAACACATTTCAAACTCATAAACTGGGGGAACAAAGTGGGGCCTAATGGTGAGTGGTAAGTCCCTCTCCCGGGAGGGAGTTTACATTTATAACAATATTTACCCAGCCCAATGGCTTCTTCAGAAACACTCTGTGAATAATATACAATTAAAAATTCTAATCAACTTGTTTTTTGTTCCACTTATTACTGCACTACTCCTTGTTATATTAACATGTAATCAGTTCATAACTTACAGGTGCCATCCCCCCCACTTTGAAGCTATCCCACTTTGAAGCTGTATTATACCATATTATTTTCTGTATCTCAGCCATTCCTGTACCACATCACTGTTGCCCTTAGACATTCTTCTCTTGTGTATTTTTGTTTCATTGTGTAATTTCAACTAGTTATACTGTAGACACTTTTTGTATTTATAAATCCAATTTCCAAAACTTAACATCAATCTGGTAATAACCAAACTAAACGAGGTTTCAAGGTTGCTGAACCATTCGCATGTCTGATTGGCTGGCCAGCCTCCTTCGAAGTGCAACTGGAGCAGGCATACTTACCCTGCTAGGTACGAGCAGGGTCATTAAATGACCCCCATACATTTATCCATACTCTGCCACCCATATAAGCAGGGCTGAAAGTTGAGAGCGGTAGTGAATGCAGGCCGCACCAGTCAGAAATATTGCTTTAGAAGAATCCATGGTTGCATGGTTCACATTTATTTTATTTTATTGTAATACCCATTTCATTTTTACATACTTCATGTTATCCTCTATCACATTCAAAACATATTTCTCATGCACAGTAGATTTGAATTCCCTGTACTCATTTATAATTCAGTGACATTCTGCTTGCAGTTATTCCCTTAGCTGTCTCATGTACTATATAGTCACACAGCTACACTGCTCCATATCTGTATTAAAACAACTACTTTAACCTATTTTGCAATGCCTCATGCACTTATTGGGCCCGATTTTAGAAAGGCTTGCTGCAGAGATTTTGACACAAGTGTCGACTTGCATCAAACCCGTGCCGCAGTGCAATTTTGGAAAGAGGCCTGCCACAGCCCCTCTGCCGCAAGTCCCTTGCGGTGACACAGTACAGTTACGCAGCTCCCCCCCCCCAGGTGTACCTTTGCATCCATGGGACAGCCTGTTAATGGGGCTTGCACCACAGCTTTAGCGCAATCTGCTGTAAAATGTCCACACTGTCACAACTTATGCGCCCAAGATTTAAAATATGATAAGTTGCATCACACCCTTGGATGCAGGTGTGGCAAACTTTGCGAGGAGGAGTGCTTGGTTGCAAGCCCTGCATCTCCATTTGAAAATCAGGCCCGATAGTCTTGATTTGTATGTGTTTTCATTATAGGGGCATGGTTGTGCCCCTATAGTTGGGGTTGAGTAAGGTTTTCAGTGTTAAACACCTAACTTTGCACCTTAATAGGTTTGGCAGCATTTGATGAAATCAGCCGACATTTTGCATGTGTCGTCTGGTAGGCAAGGTCTAAATTTGTGGAAAGTTTTGTGATGGCAGATTGTGCAGTTTCTGAGATCTTCATATGTCATTTTCCTGTAGACATCTATTTTTTTTTGCTATACTTAACATGGGATCTTTGTTTTTGCTCTCACCTACAGCCTACACAGAATGGAATATTTCCCAACACTTTCAGGGCAGAAGTGTGCTGTGACAAGGTAATTGTCTTTGGAAGGTTTTGTAGAAAAATATGAAGTGGTTCCAGAGTTAATAAGGATCTAAAGTTTTGTGTTTTTTTCTGCTCTGAGCATGCTCTGTAGGGCTCTGCTTAAGTCTTTGTAACTGGTAAGACCCACTAGGCACAAGTGCCTGTTTTCAGGGGTGACCTGGGAGCACTTGGCCGGTCAAGTGACTTGCTTAGAGTCAAACAGTATGTAGGTAGAAGTTGTAGGAATCAAACCCAGGTCTGCTGGATGTACCAAGCTCATTCACATCTCGTTACTCTAACCTCTAGGCTATACTACCAATGGCTATACTGTTTTTGGGATAACGCTCAGATACAACAACAAAAATTTGGTGTCGTGAGACAATTTTTAGTTTCGTGAGATGTGTTCACAACATCAACATTTTTTTTTGTTTTGTGCAGCTGCCATCTTGTTTCTCACATCAGTAACAAATTATTAATTAAAACTTCAATTACAGCAGCCCAGAGGAGCTGTGTTTGGAGAGCGGGGACTGCATTTGGCGGTCCAAGAGGACTTTTCAGCAGCTTTGGGGAGCGGGGACCGCAGTCGGCATCCAGGAGGATCCAGAGTCGCATTGGCGGCAGTAGCAGTTCCTGGATTGCCATTAAGGCCCTGAAAAAGGATAAATCTCCAGGGCCAGGCAGCATACATCTGAGAGTCCTATCTGAACTGGCAGATGTACTAGCTGCATCCCTGGTGTAACTCTACCACAGGTCACTTGACAGGGATAGTGCCTAGGGGATTGGAGAGAGGGACATGTGGTGTCAATCATGCACATAGGGAAGAGAAACCCTGAAGCCACCTATAGGCTGGGAGGGGAGTTGCTAGCAGTCACAAAGGAAGAAAGAGACTTGGGCATCATCATCATCACTGATGACCTAAAATCATCCAAGCAGACCTCTAAAGCAGTAGGTAAGGCTAGGGGGTGTTAGGGTGTATTAGTAGGGGTATCACAAGTCGTAAGAGGGAGGTATTAATCCCTCTGTACAAGACACTGGTTAGGCCCCATCTGGAGTACTCCGTGCAGTATTGGAGCCACACCTTCACAAGGACATTAACTCAAATTGAGGCAGTCCAGAGAAGGGCAACCAAAATGGTGCAGGGACTGCATCAGAAGACATATGAGGACAGATTAACGGAGCTCAATATGTATACCCTTGAGCAAAGGAGGAGAGAGGTGATATGATCGAGGCATTCAAACACCTTAAGGGCATAAACAAGGTGAAAGAGTCTAACATGTTTAAATATAAGAAAAATAGCAGGACAAGAGGACACAGCATGAGATTAGAGGAGGCCGATTAAGGGGAATGTGGAGAAATTCTTTTCACAGAAAGGTGGTGGATGCATGGAATGGCTTACCACAAGAAGTGGTGGCTATGAATACAGTGCAGGGCTTCAAACAGGCATGGGATAGGCATAAGGAGCAATACAAATGACTATGAATAGATAGGCCACTGACAGAGCAAAGGCCGATGGCACATTTATAAGGTAGAAAAAGAATGGGCAGACTGGATGGGCCTCCATGTCCTTATCTGCCGCAACTTCTTGTTTCTAAAGGGGGTTGAGGAAAGTGATGAGTAACTATAGGCCTGTTAGCCTGATGTCGTGGTGGGCAAAATAATGGAGAGTATACTGAAGGAACAATTGGGGGAGTTTTTGGAGGAGGTAGGATGTCAGGACAGTCGCCAACATGGGTTTGTGTGCAGCAGATCATGTCAAACTAACCTTGTGGAGTTCTATGACTGGGTAACATCAGAGCTGGACAGGGGAAAGCCTGTGGATGTACTATTCTTGGACTTCAGCAAGGTGTTTAACTCAGTCCTGCACAAAGACCTACTGGAGAAACTGAGGGGGATGGGAGTAGGCCCCTTATTGATCAGATGGGTAAGAAACTGGCTGGCTGAGCGCACCCAGAGAGTAGTGGTTGGTGGGGAGATCTCAACACCTAGAGGAGTCAATAGTGGGTAACAAGGCTCGGTTCTGGGGCCAATCTTGTTTAACACATACATCTCAGATATCAAGGAGGGTATAATAGGGTGTGAGATGAGTTCTTCGCTGATGACTCCAAGCTGGGTGGTCGAGGGGAGGAGGGGAAGGTGGCTCTGCAAGAGGACCTGGAGACCCTGGAAAGGTGGGCTTGCACCTGGAAAAAGACCTAGGGGTGCTGGTGGATGCAAGTATGAATAACTGAGCAGTGCAGGAGGGCAGCAGTCAAGGTAAATAGGATGTTGGGCTGCATCACAAGAGGGATCACCTCAAGGTGTAGTGAAGTGATTCTGCCAGTGTACAATGGCCTGGTTAGACCACACCTCAAGTACTGTGTTCAGTTCTGGCTGCCACACCTAAGGAGGGACATACAGCTCCTGGAAAGGGCACAAAGGAGTGCAACCAAAATGATACAGGGACTGGGGGATTTGACATACAGTATGAGAAGAGACCGGAGGAGCTCGGCCTGTTCTCATTGGAGGAGCGGCGGAACCGAGGGGATATGATTGAGGTCTTCAAGTATCTCAGGTGAATAAATGGGGTAGACAGGGAGGGAATCTTTAGACTAAAGGAGGGGGGTATCACCAGAGGGCATGGTTTGAAGCTGGAAGGAGAAAGGATGGGGGGAAGAGGAGGCGGTACTTTACTGAGAGGGTGGTGGAACCTTGGAATGCGCTGCCTGGGGAGCTGGTGCTGGCCTCTACGGTGGAGAGTTTCAAGAGAGAGTGGGAAAGGTACAAAATGAGGAAGAAGCAGGGTGGGGGGGCTGGTACAGAGGGTCAGGATGGTAAACAGGAGAAACAGAAAGGCAATGGTGGGGGAAGGCCTCAGAACCCAAATGGGATCCTGAGGCATGAGCAGAGCTGACAGACCGTAAGGCCTATTCTGCTGGCAAATAGTATGCTAGTATAATACAAACAAGCATTTGTCAATGCCGAATGTTGCTTGCTTCTATGTGCTGTTTAGGTATTTGGAAGTCATTGGAGTGCAAATATTGAAAATTGCGAACTTACAAGCGTCGTGGAACTGTAACAACTCGTCAAGTCATTTTAAAATTTTTTCACCAAATTTTCAACATAGCCATTTTAAGACCTCTGCTCATGAACAGTGTCACTGTGATTTTGTTAATGTGTCCTATATATTGAGTTTGACACCGACTCAGCCATTGTGCGCTACATGGGCGGAAACATGTTTTGGGCAGGATGTGAAAATGACAGCTGTACTGCTCATGAGGAGGTGTGAAATGGCCATGTTGAAAATCTGGAGTGAAAATATTGAAAATTTTCAGAACTCATGAGCCCGCGAGAACCGCTAACGACGCCCGTGAAAATACAGTCATTTTAGGAATTTTTTCACCAAATTTTCAACATAGCCATTTTAAGACCTCTGCTCATGAACAGTGTCACTGTGATTTTCTTAATTTGTCCCGTACATTGATTTCGAGACAATCGACTGCGCCCATTGTGCGCTACATGGGTGGAAACACATTTTGGGTGAGATGTGAAAAATGACAGCTATACTGCTCATAAGAAGGTGTGGTAAAATGGCAATGTTGAAAATCTGGAGTGAAAATATTGAAATTTCGCGAACTTACGAGCCTGCTTAGAAACTGCGCAATGCATGCTCAAAAACAGTCATTTTTTGGAATTTATGCACCAAATTTTCAACATGGGGTTTTTGGGACCCCTTCTCATGAATGATGTCACTGTTATGGTGGTATTCAGGCCCAAAGGGTGATTTTGTAGTCACTGCAGCAGTCACTGTGCGAAATCACCCTTCGGGCCCGAATAACGCCATGACAGTGACATCATTCATGAGAAGGGGTCCCAAAAACCCCATGTTGAAAATTTGGTGCAAAAATTCCCAAAAATGCCTGAGATATGCAACAAAGTTGAAACCCCCTTATCTAGGCCATTATACAGCTTACCGGCATTTCCTCAGTTCGCGGTCGGCTTTGAAGAGTGCAGACGTGTTCCCGGTCCACCGAAGATCGTCGCGCCGGAGTCCGGAGGTAAATATGGGTGAGGGCGTGGGGAGGCTGGGTGCGCGGTGGGAGGTGCGGGTTGTGGGAGGGGTCGGAGGCGCTCCGCGGGCACCGTTTCGTTTTCAGGTTAAATTAAAAAAGAGCGTCGTGGGACCATTTGCCACACTGGGGTGGCACCTCCCAGCGTGGCTGGGGCGTTGGGGGTTCAGCCGACGGGGATTGGGGCACCCGCCGGGTTTATGGAGTCGATTGCCACGCTGGGGTGGCCCCAGCGTGGCACCTACAACTGGGGAGACGAGCTCAGCCGATGGGATTGGGCACCTGTCGGCTACACAGTAATGCAAGGGAGGCGTGTCGGGGGTGGGGAGCTACACTTCTTATCTCTGCTCACTGAAGCGTAGCTCCCCCTTTCAACTGTATGCCACTGCATTTTGGAGCGTGTCATAGAAAGCTCCAAAATGCATTGGCTTACAGGGGCCGCGCCTGCCAGCTCACTGACTGAATTGGAGGAGCAGGTGACACACCTCTGAAATCTCTGATGATGGCACTATGTTTCTTGCACATGCGTGCAAGCAACATAAAAATGAATGTACCTCATTAGAACATGCTGGTTCACATTCTGAGGCTCATTTCAATCAATCATGATTCCAAACATGTTTTACATAGTTCTCCTGGCCATGTTAAGATCTTTCCCATTTTTTATTGACACTCTTTTCTGTGTTGCACCATTAAAGAGCTGCTGACACCTCAAAGAAAACTTTAAAAAACATGATATTTAGGTACAATTCAGTTTGCATTCCTTATATATTCTATAGACCTCTCGTTATTTATTACTGAGGAAATTTGCATGAATTCAAAATCTTTATACCTTAGAGTTCATCTGCCTCTTAGCTTATTCTCTTACTCAAGTCATAATTGTCTGTTGTGACATCACAATCCATTGCCATAGGAGTAACTGTGATGTCACAAGGAATGCATTATGACCTCAGGTAGGGAAAAAGTAGCAGGAATAGACAAACTCTTCAGGAGCAAAAATCCTAATTTCATGCAGATTACCTCAGTAATAAATAACAGAGAGGAGGAATAAACATAGAAACATAGAATGTGATGGCAGATAAGGACCACTTGGCCCACCTAGTCTGCTCATTTCCCTACCTAACGGATAAGCTGAAGATCCTAGTTAACCAACAGCCTACTTCCTCCTACCCCCCACTAGAATTGCCTTATGTCTGTCCCATGCATTCTTGAATTCCTCCACTGTTTTTGACTCTATGACCTCCTCAGGAAGACCGTGCCATGCACCTACAACCCTCACTGTGAAGAAATACTTCCTCACATTACCTGTGATCCGCCCCCTCCATCTTTAAATTGTGCCCCCTTATTCTTGCACATCTCTTTTTCTGAAAGATGCTACCCTCTTGGACTTTGTTGATTCCCTTGAGGTACTTGAAAGTTTCTATCATGTCTCCCCTCTCCCTCCTTTCCTCATGGCTATACATCTTAAGCTCTTTAGTCTTTCTTCATATGTCTTCTGGTGCAGACCCTGCACCATTTTGGTTGTCCTCCTCTGGACAGCCTCCACCCTGTCTATGTCTTTGCAGAGATGGGGTCTCCAGAACTGTACACAGTACTCCAGATGTGGTCTTACCAATGGTCTGTACAGAGGGCCAACAACTTCCTGTTTTCTACTGGTGATGCCTCTCCCTATGTATCCCAGTATCCCCTCAGCCCTCCTTACTGCCTTCGCACATTGCTGGCCCACCTTTAGGTCATCTTATATGATTACCCCCAGGTCCCTTTCCATTTTTGTTGTTTCAGTATATCACCCCCCATTGTGTACTCTTCCCCTTGGTGTTTGTTTCCCAGGTGCATTACTTTGCACTTCTTTGCATTGAATCTAAGCTGCCATTCATTTGGCCATTCCTCCAACCTTGCCAAGTCCCTTTTCATCCTTTCCACCCCACCTTGTGTATCAACCCTGTTGCAGATCTTTGAGTCATCTGCAAAGAGACATACGTTCCCTTCCGGTTCCTCTGCAATGTCACTTATAGTGACATTAAAAAGGACCAAAGGACTGGCCCCAGTACTGAATGCTGCTGTACCCCACTAGTAACCCCTTTTCTTCACTGTGGACTCCATTTACTATTACCCGCTGTGTCCGTTGTCCAGCCAGTGTTTACCTAGGGCTACCACCCTGGGACCCACTCCCAGGATGGCAAATTTGTTTATTAATATTTTGTGCAGGACTGTGTCAAATGCCTTTAAAGTCTAGGTAGGCCATATCACAGCCCTCCCTGGTCTACTAGTTTGGTCATCCAGTCAAAGAAATCAATTAGATTTGTTTTCCATGACCTTCCTGTTGTGAATCCATTTGGCCTTGGGTCCTGTGCCCCACTGGCCTCTAGGTACTCAAAATTCTTTCCTTCAGAAGTGATTTCATCATTTTCCTACCACTGAGGTCAAACTGACAGGTCTGTAGTTTTCTGCCTCTGTCTTGTTCCCACTTTTGTGAAAGGGAATCACATCCACCCTGCTCCAGTCCTCGGTACCACACCATCCTCCATGATACAGAACTAATGTGAAATACAAGCAGAACTGTGTCTAAATATTATGTTTTGTTAAAGTTCTCCTGAAGGCATCACCTGCTCTTAAGGTGGTGCGAACTAAATTTCACTTGCAACACTATTTTAATGTGATTCAAAAAGTCTATTGGAAACACATTTTGATTGCCCAGCATAATTTTTCGTTTTGCAGCAGAAAATTTTATTGCACAGCATGATTTTTTGTTTCACAGCAGAAAAATAGTTTCTCAGCGTGACCCTTGATAGCACATCACAATTTTTCATTTTGCAGTAGAAAATTAGTTTCTCAGCATGAAATTTGATTGTGCATCAAAATATTTTGTTTTGCAGCAGAAAATTGGTCTGTCAGCATTAAATGTGCTTGCACTCCATGATGTTTCATTTCACAGCAAAAATTGCTTTCTCGGCTTGAAATTTCATTGTGCATCAGAATTTTTGTTTCGAAGCAGAAAATAGTTTTTTTCAGCATGAAATTTGATTGCACACCATGATTTTCATTTCACCATAAAAAATGGTTTCTTGACTCAACATTTGATTGTGCATCAACATTTTTTGGTTTCGTAACTTAAATTGGTTTATCACCATGAAATTTGTTTGCACATTTTAATTTTCCATTTCACTGCAAAAAAATTGTCACTCCATGTGGAATTTCACTACAGATCGTAATTTATCATTGTGCATGACAAATTAGTTGCTGGACATGAAATTGGATTTTGTTCTTCAGTTTCTAGTTTCATATGGTAAGAAACGTGAAACTGAATTTGATTTGACTTGTGAAACTATATATTAATTGCAATTCAAAAAAAGTCTGTTGGAAACAAATTTTGGTTCTGGATCATAACTTGTACCTGTGAAAATGGAAATTAGTTGCTCAGCATGAAATTTGATTGCAGGTCATAAATTCCCATTGCATGACTATAATTGGTTTCGCGACATTAAATTTTCAGTGCAGATCATTTTTTTTGTTCCAGGTACTTCAACATGACCTCAGGGAAAACTGGCACATTATTACTGACCTTCTATAAAGGGGACTGATAGGCACTGTCATACTCACTGCAATATCCCTGTTGATTCTCGTGTTCTCATGCGAAACATGCAGTACCATCCTCTCTGGGGGTCAATCCCCCTCAAATGATTATTCCACATCTACAGCATTGGGACACAACCTGGTGTCACAACTGGTCCTATTGATGCCCTCACTAGCTGTGCTAGCATACCTCAGTAGGAAAATTGGTGGCTGCTTGGCTGGCTCTTGAGCCATACTCAGGTTTCATTCCTTAAGACCCCCGGTGGTGATCTCGCTCATCCTTTGCACCTAACACTATCACTTCTAAAAAGCAGTGATATTGAGGTGAACCCAGGCCCTTACCTCCCAGGCAGTTGAACTGGACCTCAATGGGCCAGTAATGAAGGTCTCAGAATTGCACACCTGAACATAGGAAGCCTTCTTTCTAAATTTCAGGAGTTGAAAGCTTGGGCTCTGCTTCATAAACCTGATGTTGTGGGAATAAGCGAAACCTGGCTGAAGCCAAAATACCTAGACTCACTTTGCCAACTCCAGGATACAACACCTTCAGACACAACAGACTGGGGTCCAAATAAGTGGTGGAATTCTGCTATACATTAAGGACCATCTTACTGGCAACATAATCACCTCTATCAGTGGACACGCCCACTCCCTGAATGGGTCATAACTGAACTACTCATTGAGCAACTAAGAACATATACCTGTGTTGCATATACAACCCACCCAAAGGAGACATCAGTGATCTCAAACATATAATTCATGAGGCTGCAGGCCTCGCCCTAACAGATACATCATACTAGTAGGGAGTTTTAACCTGAACTGGTTGGAGAGTAATCAGCAAGGGTATGCTGCGCTCTTAAACAGATCAATCTGTCCCAGATTATCCACTCCAATGTGTCCAAACCCCAAATCCCAGAGGCACGCATTCTTAGATTGGATAATAACAAACAGGAAGACAGGGTGATTGTTGCAGGAGTCCTCTGACTCTGTCAGCAATCACTCGCCAGTTTACTGCAGCTGGTCCTACCATAAGAAGTGCCCCCACCTAAGATAATTTCATTCATGAACTCCCAAGCGTGGACCTAGAAGTGCTCAGGTCTGATTTTCATGGCATAAACTGGATGGAACTCTACCTCCAAAATGTAGACACAGCACCAAGGTCCCTTCCTCCATCCAGGATAAACACTTCCCTAGTCATGTGACACATCAGGGTGGCAGTACCACATGGATAACCCAAGGAAATAGTGTCTTTTATGACGCAACGAGATAAAATGTGGACTAACTACAAGTTCTTTCCCACTGCAGTTCATTGGAATGAATACAGGAGACAGAGGAATATCTGTAAGTGGGAAATCAATCTTGCAAAGCCAACTACTTTAAGGCTCAGCAAGTGAAGAACCTTAGTGACTCACGTAGTTTTTTGGTCAACAGTGATTACTGTCTTTAAACTATCCGCTGAGGCAAACTCTGTCAAACTAAATACTGAAACGGGGTTTCTCACCGACCCTGTAACAGTAGCTGACCTACTTAACTCCAAATTTACTAATCTGGAGACCTACCAGGTCCTACTACCCTTATATCACAGAGGACTCATCCTCCTCATTCTGAAAGCAGTACTAGGACTGTCCTCCTTTTATTTCAGAATCACGTGCCCATCAGAAATCTGCCATCTTCTGCGTGCCTTACCAAACTTGGGTAGCACTGTAAGTGACAGTCTCTCCTAAATTTCTAAAACTAGCAGCCAATCACATGGCCAACCCTCTCTCATACATCATTAACCTGTCTCTCTCCACAGCCGTGGTCCCATCTCTGTGGAAAGAGGCTAGGATCATCCCCATATTTAAATCAGGGGATGCGTGCTTGACTGAGAATTCAGATAAAGCAGCAAAACAGCTCAACTGCTCCAGGGAGGGTGCGGACCACAGAAGACAATCCATACATGAAGGCAAGAAGCCACACTTCTCTGCTGGTAATAAAGCTCGTATTAATTGAAACAAATTGAAACATACTGACAAAAATTAAAAAACAGTACACTGGAACTTACAAGAACCCCGACCAATTTCGTACACTGTACATCTTCAGGGGGTGGTTCCTTACACCAGGTATCTGACTTAAATAGACCTGAATTTAAAGTAACAGTGCCATACTTATCTCATTAGATGCATAAAGTGCTGTGGTGCTCTGTAAAGTGCAAAACTAACTTACTCATTACTAACCACACCTATTAGATAACATACAACATTTCTTACAGTCAAATAATTCTATCCTAACTCCACCCAGTGAATGAAATACATATTTAAAACAAAGTAGTTTGTTTTTAAAGCAGCAGGATATAGCAGTAATTATAAGAAAAATTATCAAGTTCTCACTGGTCTGTCTAACCCAGTTGCAATGAGGTGGATGCTGGAGGTAGTTAAGGCAATTCCATCCAGTCCTGTAAGAGAAAATGATATTCATTATAACTGCATCTCTCCCAACAATGATAACACAAATCTTATAGTTAATATAACTAAGCAGCAATCTGAGCCTAGCAAGGCAACCTAGGTATCCTGCCACAGTAAGAGGTGCTAAAACTAGGTCTAATAGCAATTCACTTCTTAATGCAGGGGAGCAAATCAATGTTATCATTTAAACTTGGTGGCATAAGTGCCCTCAGCATGAATATCCAATAGGATTCTCTTTCAGATAATCTGTCATTAATATTGCCTTCTCTTGGTCCCAGTCTCACTTTCTCAAGTCCACAGAACTTGAAAGTATGTGCAGTACCTCTCTCTCTCTCTCGCTGGTATTACTGCAGTGGATGGCCAAGGCACTTCTAGTATCATTATTCGAGATGAACCTCAGGTGTTCACCTATTCTGAGTTTAAACGTCCTGGCGGTCTTACCCACATAAAATGAACCACACTGACATGTTGCCAGATACATTACATTCTCTGACACACTGTTGATGAACTCCTAGTCTCAAAGTTCTTGTTATTATTACAACTCGTTGAAGGTACTGCATTTAAGAAAGGAGCTACAGGTTTGCAGTTACAGGTGGGTACCTGGTGGAAGAGCATTTCTCATGTCATGGTCTGTATTAAATTTCTAGGTTGGTAACTGCCTACCAATCTGTCTCAAATATTTGTATGCTTCTTGTAAAGCATTCTAGGCCTATTTTTATGGCTGCCTAAGAAGTGGTTTCTCCTAAAATGTTTCAGTTAGTGTTAATACAGTAAAATTTTGTATTGCTTTACTGTGTCTCAAAAATGTTGTCACAAAGTTCATTCTTGGTTCGACTATTTCCTGCATACCTCTCAACTGTACCACATTACGAGGAACGCTCCTTATTTTACTTCAGAAAAGGTCCCTGTTCCACATTGTGAGGACTTGTTCCACATTCAAAGTCAACATTTTAAAGCAAAAATCCATAGTAAATGATGGAAAAAATAACTTATTCAATTAATAACAGACATTCTGAACATAAATGCAACATTTTAACAGTGTTTTGAGCTTCTTAGGTAAAGATTTGATTAAGTGTTCCACATTTTGCGCATTTGTTCCACACTTTGACAGGCAATGTTCCACATCTGGGGGACAAAAGGTTGAGAGGTATGTTTGCAGTGCCATTTCAAGGCCTTATTCACTGTATTCTGTGGGTAACCTCGCTCCAGGAATCTGCTTCTCATCTCAGTGCCATTTACAATGAAATCACCATTGTCCCTGCAGTTTCTATGCATTTTAACATCTGTGCTTTAGGAATAATATTCATAATCAAATGGTTAGGATGGCAGCTGGAGGCCAGCAGGAGTGAGTTCCCTGTCCTCCTTCCTAAAAAGTCTGTTCTCAAAGTGCCATCTGTATTTTTATGTATCATGAGATCACGGAGGGCGGAACAGAATTGCACTGCATGGTGAATCTAAGATTTGAATTGTCTTCCAGAACTTAATAAAATCTTGTAGCTCCTCCTGCTGTCACACCACACCATGAACATATTGTCTATATAACAATGCCAGATGTTAATCTTACTGTAGAAAGGATTATTCTGGTCATCATAGATTGTTTCTGAGATTTGCATATGTGGGATGTGGGCAAGAAATGTTTTCTATTAGGTTGTGCAGAACAAGTACTTACAAAAATTACTTCATGTTCCAGGAAAACAATTCTTCTCTACTCAAGGAGTAGCTATGGCTAACGTTTCTCAAATTATGCCAATCTCTACCTTGAACTTTGTGAGAAAGAAACTATCTATGACGACCAGAACAATCTTTCTACAGTAAGATTACCATCCAGTGTCATTTTATAGACGATATATTCATGGTGTGGCGTGGCAGCAGGGAGAAGACAAGATTTTATTAAGTTTCAGAAAGACAGCAATTTGAATCTTAGAGTCACCATGCAGTGCGTTTTCTGTTCTGCCTCCTTCCTTGATGTCATGATACATAAAAATACAGATGGCACTTTGAGAACAGACCTTTTTAGGAAGGAGACAGACAGGCACTCACTCCTGCTGGCCTCCAGCTGCCATTCCCACCATTTGATTATGAATATCCATAAAGCACAAATGTTAAGAGTGCACAGAAACCACAGTGATGATGGGGATTTCATTGTAAATGGCACTGAGATGAGAAGAAGATTCCTGGAGCGAGGTTATCCACAGAATACAGTGGATAAGGCCTTTGAAATGGCACTGGAAACTAATAGAACCACCTTTTAACTGGCAGGAAAATAGTCACAAAAGAACCAAGAATAAACTTTGTGACAAAATATTCAAGACACAGTAAAGCAATATAAAGTATTACTGTATTAACACTAACTGAAACATTTTGGAATGGGAACCACTTCTTAGACAGGCCATTAAAAATAGGTCTAGAATAGTTTAGAAGAGGGGTACAAATATACGAGACAGATTGGTACAGTTACCAACCTGGGGGTAATTTTGATACAGAACACATGAGAATTGCCCTGCCACCAGGCACCCACCCCTGTGGTAACTGTAAATGTTGTCACTCCCTTCGTAAATGCAGTACCTTCACCAGTTGTAATAGTAACAAGAACTTTGAGACTAGAGAGTTCATCATCTGTGTAAGCAACCCCCACTTCCCTGTCTAGGGTATTTAAAGTGGTAAAGCTCATGGGAAGCAGTAGCACTGTACAGCCAAGAAAACACAGTTCAGAAATACGACATGGAAAAACAGTACCTGATTGTCCGTGGGTGATGATGGTGATGGATGGACTCCATCGGGGTGCCCCAGACCCTCAGGGCACTGAGCTGGAATACAGGCAGTATGATGCAGACCTTCACCTGCCTGGCCTTGCCCACTTCACCTGGAGGCCTTTGTAGACTGTTTTCACCAGGCAGGCCTCTCAACATCTTCCTCAGTGGGTCTCTGGTCACTGTTATCCTGGATGCAACCCTGGAACACACTAGATGCAAGGCTGTGGAGGCAACTTCTTTTAGCAGCAGCAAAACAGTTTCTTCAAAACACAAGAGGCAAACGCAAGGTTGCAAAAACAGGGAATCCCATTAAATGAACAGTCAGTAGAATAAACAGTCACTCCATGGAGCAATAAAGCAGGACCAGGGGTCACATTATTAGCAAACCGGTAGAAGGTAAAATGTATTTTGGACCCAGGGATCCCAATTGCATAAGATATTTAGGCAGATAGACAGTCCTAACATGTTGAGTAGCTTGAGGTCGAAAAGACCACACACCCTCGCAGCAATAGACCTTTATCTTCCAGCTTCGTGCTGTCTTATCAGGAGCTCTGACCTACAAGGAGTGCACAGAGCACTTACTGCCCCTCACCCTCTACTCCTCCTGCACAAGCTTTAGATCGGATGCTGCATCTTTGAGCTAATGAGGTTCCCTTCATTTACTGGAGCAATTAAAGCCAAAATGACAAGGGCAGGAGCGAGACCCTTCAAACATAGTCCAGCACCCGACCACTGATGCTATGCCACTGCTCCGAGCATCCCAGGGGTATTTTCCCTGGTGACCCCGCAGATTTGAGCAAATCCCTTATGCAGTGATCCCAGTCCAGAACAGTCTCTTTTGTGGGGCTCAGATGAATTGCCATGAGAATATACAACACAGCCTGCCACTCTGCCTTCTTCCCCAATGACCAGCCCCACAGGGCTCCTCCTACCTTCTACAGACTCACACCTCCTGAGCTCCTCAGCATGCAGTGGCATTCATGTCCAGGCAATTTTGGGGACAACTGCCATCTAGGTCACAACACTGTTTGGTCCTGCCACCACCAGCATGGTGCGCCTGGATCCCATCTGCCAAACCAGGCTCAGCCAGAAGCCTCCATCTAGCTCCAAGCTGCATTCCTCCCAGGATAAGGCTCTACCCCTAGGATGCCCCTCACCTCTGGTATCTGCAATGGTTAGCAGCTTCTACCCTCTGTGGATTCTCTGGTCGAGGATCCTAGGGCTCTCCCATACACTGCAGCCGCCATCCTCCTTTTTCTTTAGTGGTGGCACTTATTTAAAATAAAAACCCACAGCAGCAGCCATGTGGTCACATAGCTGAGTGGGCAGTGTCCCACCTGTCCTCCTCCTCACTCTCTCCTTCTTGAATCTCCTCTCTCTCTCTCTTTCTCTCTCTCCCTGAGACAGTGCCTTTATCCCTCTTGTTGGTTTGGCACTGAAAACTGTGGTCCAGTCATGGACCGATTCTCAACTGGCACCAAACCTGCACCCCACACTGTTGCCCCGTGGGTCTCATAGTCCCAAATACAATATTTACACTGGTACCCAGTGGTGCCAGCCAGCAACGAAAACTACTTGCAAGCAAAAGGAGCTACTGCTCCTATAAATTCCTACTCAATGGTAGCCATGCATATGCATACCACATGGACTGCCATTCTGAAAAAACAAAACAATTTATTTACAATGGAGTGGTTCTGAGCGTAGTCTGTCCCAAAACTGGACCCTGGACCACACTCCCCCACACCTGGTGGCATGGACATTCACTACGGTGGTCATCCCGGCCCCAAGTAGGTCAAGACACTGGAAAAGAAATAGCCGCATGCCACAAGCCACATGGGAGGATCGCAAGGTGTGACTCCCACCACAGCCCAAGGAGAAAACATGCGCCGTGGAGGAGCTCGGGAGCATGGAGCTCCACAAATAGGTAAGCCCATCTATGGGGGGCTTACACACTTCACCTACCAAATCCTCGCTGTCCCGGTGAGCCAAAACTTGCCCTAATACTATTTACACTACTTCACTTACTATAAAGCTAAATCTAGCACTGCCTATCCTAGCACTACCCTGGCTCAGTAAACCACCCAGGAATCACTATACCTACTGGGCCACCCACCGATCAGACCTACGAAAAACCCAAGCTCGGCCTAACCAAAGGCATCCCTGGTCCCTTAGCTAATCCCTACCCAGCCACTCACTTACCAAGCCTACAAGGTACCCAGGAGCTCGACTTGGCCAATGGCATCCAAGGTTCTCCTTCCTTGGCGACCCACTGCTTAAACCTACAGGTGGATTGCTTTTAGTTGCTAAGGCAGCATCCCAAGTTCCCATATCCTGACACAAACCTACCACTTAAACCCTTACATGCTGCCAGTGGCCTGCCTTGGACCGCCTGGACCCTTAAAATAGAAAACACTTTAGTAGAACAGAAGTCATAGCAATAATTACTAATTTCCTAAAATAGCATTACTGTATTATTTCCTAATTTTTAACATTTTATCTTAAAACATTTTAACTAGAGAAAACAGTCTCACCCTGAGTGTCCCACAGAATAAAATTATTTCCTGTAAAACAATAAACACATTTTAAACTGTATGCAACTAATTAATACTTTGCTATGTCGAAGTGCAATCATTAATAGTTTACTATATGCTGTACCAACAGGGCAAACACATTCAATCACATTCTCTTTCTTTTTAATCAAAACACAATTCCCCCAAACCCCATTTCTTTACAAACAGGTTAAATGTCTCTGTATTAGCTGCCGTTCAGTTCAAATAAGGGGCACTGCATATTTGAGTGCGTGTGGAAATTTAGCCCTATACCTGAGCTCTGGATAAAAGAGGCAATGCTCCCACAAAGTCCATCTTGTGTTTCAATCCTGGCCAGTGACTGAAACAAGGCTCTTGCAGCTTTCAAAGAAAAGGCGTGAAAATGTCCCAGTCATAGGCACCATTTTTGACTGTGCACCAAATAGTCCAGCAAATGGGGGGGTCCACAGCTGGTCCAGCACCACAGTGTTTAGACGGAAAAGGCCCGGGCACCCCAAAATCAGATCCCAGATGAGCCCCCACATTGTAAGCACCCCACTTCCCTGTCTAGGGGTATTTAAGGTGGTAAAGTTCGTGGGGAAGGGGGAGCACTGCACAGCTAAAAAAACATAGTCCAGAAATAAGACATGTAAAAACAGTACCTGATTGTCAATGGGTGACGATGGTGATGAATGGACTCCATCGGGGTGCCCCAGACCCTCAGGGCACTGAGCTGGAACACAGGAGGGGAGACGCAGACCTTCACCTGCCTGGCCTAGCCCACTTCACCCAGAGGCCTTTGTAGACTGCTTTCACCAGACAGGCTTCTCAATGTCTTCCTTGGTGGCTCTCTGGTCCCTGATGTCCTGGATGCCATCCTGGAACACACTGCATGCAAGGCTGTGGAGGCAACTTTTAGCAGCAGCAAAACAGTTTCTTCAAAACACAAGAGGCAAACGCAAGGTTGCAAAAACAGGGAATTACCATTTAATGAACAGTCAGTAGAATAAACAGTCACTCCATGTAGAAATAAAGCAGGACCAGGGGGTCACATTATTAGCAAATTGGTAGAAGGTAAACTGTACTTTGGACCCAGGGGTCCCAATTGCATAAGACATTTAGGCAGACAGACAGTCCCAACACAGTCAGTAGCTTGAGGTCGAAAAGACCACATACACTGGCAGCAATAGACCTTTGTCTCCCAGCTTCGTGCTGTCTTACCAGGAGCTCTGCTTGCAAGCGGTGCACAGAGCACTTATGGCCCGCTTCACCCTCTACTCCCTCCTGCACAAGCTTTAGATCGGATGCTGCATCTTTGATCTAATGGGTTCCCGCCATTTACTGGAGCAGTGAAAACCACAAATGTCAAGGGCAGGAGCGAGACCCTTCAAACACAGTCCAGCACCCAATCACTGATGCTATGCCACTGCTCCAAGCATCCCAGGGTATTTTCTTCTCGTGACCCCGCAGATTTGGTATAATCCCTCATGCAGTGATCCCGTACAGAACGGCCTCTTTGTGCCCAGACGACTGCTATGAGACTCAGAATACAGCCTGCAGCTATGCCTTTTTCCCCAGTGACCAGCCCCACAGGTCTGCTCCTGCTTCCTCGGACTCACACCTCCTGGAGCTCCTCAGCATGCAGTGGCAGTCACATCCAGGCAATTTTGGGGCCAACTGCCATCTAGGTCCCAACAGCGATACTGATCGATTACAGCCAGATCGCTTTGGTGCGCTGCTTTTAGAGACTACTCGGTATGGTTTCTCAGAGTTCTGTGTGACAAACAGCTGGCATACGAGATGCTATATACCAGGGCTATATATATATATTCACTTACATATAATTGCACTGTACAAAAAGTTAACAGAGAATAAATCAGACATTTAAGAGAGACTAAATCAGACATTCACAAAATTAGGAGTACTTTAGAGCAGCCCAGCTCTTTATTTTTTTATTTGTCCTATTTATGTGTCCAACTTGTGACAATATTCAGTTGATAGTATTTCTTTTGTTTCTTTTGGTTCTTTCTTCTGTGGGAGCTCTCCGCCCCCCACCCCTGGGTTCTATGTAGTATGCCTCATTGGTATTATTGTTTCTTTGTTCTGTGGGGGTGCTCCACCCCCCCCGGGTTCTATGTAGTATGCCTCATTGGTATTATTGTTTCTTTATTCTGTGGGGGCGCTCCGCTCCCCACACCCCCGGGTTCTATGTACTATGTTTTATGTCTTTCTGTTTATTTGTTCTTGGACAGCTTGCCTTCCAAATTAGCACTTATTTGTGAAATACTTTGCTGTATTACATGACTGGAAGAGGTGTGACTAAAAGCTTGACTAGCTGCTGAGCCAAGTACCATATAACTTTTAGGTTTTCATGGTCAACTGGCCGTAATCGATCAGTATTACCGGTCCCTACACCATTTGGTCCTGCCACCACCAGCATGGCGCACCTGGATCCCATCTGCCAAACCAGGCTCAACCAGAAGCCTCCATCTAGCTCCAAGCCACATTTTTCCCAGGATAAGGCTTTATCCCTAGGATGCCCCTCACCTCCGGTATCTGCAATGGTTAGCAGCATCTTCCCTCTTTGGATTCTCTGGCCGAGGATCCTAGGGCTCTCCCATACACTGCAATCACCGCTCCTCATTTTTCTTTACTGGTGGCCACACTTATTTAAAATAAAAAAACAGCAGTAGCAGCCTCATGGCTGCATGGCCAAGTGGGCAAGCGCCCCACTGCAACCTCCTCCTCTCTCTCTCTCCTTCTTGAATCTCTCTCTCCCTGGGGCAGTGCCTTTTATCCCCTCTTGTTGGTTTGGCACTGAAAACTGTGGTCCTGTCATGGACCGATTCTCAACTGGCGCCAAACCTGCGTCCCACACTTTTGCCCCATGGGACTCATAGTTCTGAATACAATATTTACACTGGTCCCCAGTGGTGCCAGGTGGCACCGAAAACTACTTGCCAGCAAAACGAGTTACTGTTCCTTTAAATTCCTACTTGGCAGTAGCCGCATATGTGCATAGCATGTGGACCACCATTCTGAAAAAAAAAAATGTACTTACAATGGAGCAGTCCCAAGCCCATCCATCCCAAAACTGGACCCAGGACCCCGCTCCACTGCACCCGACAGCACGGACATCCACTCCAGCGCTAGGCCAGGCCCCAAATGGGCCGAAACATCGGGAAAGAAATGTCTGCATGCACTTGGGCACATGGGGAGTTGCAGACATGACTCTACCATAGCCCTGGGAAAATGGTGCCATGGAGGAGCTGGGAGCACGAAGCGCCACAAACAGTTAAGCCCACTTTGGGGGGCTTACAACTGTGTGTCAGAGAATGTAATATATCTGACAACATGCCAGTGTGGTTTGTTTTATGTGGGTAAGACCACCAGGGTGTTTAAACTCAGGATAGATGAACACCACTGAGGTCCATCTCAAATAATGATACTAGAAGTGCCTTGGCTATCCACTACAGTAATACCAGAGTGAGAGAGAGAGAGAGAGGTACTGCACATACTTTCAAGTTCTGTGGACTTGAGAAAGTGAGACTGGGACCAGAGGGAGTCAATATTAACGAAAGATTATCTGAAAGAGAACCCTATTGTATATTCATGCTGGGGGCACTTATGCCACCAGGTTTAAATGATAAATTTGATTTGCTTCGCTGCATTAAGAAGTAACTTGCTATTAGACCTAGAAATGAGAGTTTGATCACCTCTTACTGTGGCAGGATGCCTAGGTTGCCTTGCTGGTCTCTGATTGCTGCTTAGTTATATTAACTATAAGATTTGTGTTATCATTGTTGAGAGAGATGCAGTTATAATGAATATCTATTTCTCTTACAGGACTGGAAGGAATTGCTTTAACTACCTCCAGCATCCACCTCACTGCAACTGGGTTAGACAGACCAGTGAGAACTTGATCATTTTTCTTATAATTACTGCTATATCCTGCTGCTTCAAAAACAAACTGCTTTGTTTTAAATATGTGTTTCCTTCACTTGGTGGAGTTAGGATAGCATTATTTGACTATATGTAATGCTGTATGTTATCTAATAGGTGTGGTTAGTAATGAGTAAGTTAGTTTTGCACTTTACAGAGCACCACAGCACTTTATGCATCTAATGAGATCAATATGGCACTGTTACTTTAACTCTGATGTGACTCCCTGACTACAGCTTGACTTTAATAATGTTCAACACTGGCTAAGCTCGCATCAATTCTTCCTCAATGCCAAGAAGACAGAGTCTCCATGACCTTTAGCACTAGGCAGAGACTCTCTAGGCTGCCCTCCCTTCCCTCCTTCTGCACCGCTGATGGGACAACACTAGAGAACCCCACATCTTTCAAATACCTGGGTGTCTGGCTTGACCAGCACCTTAACTTTTCTGTACATATTGATGCCATCTTGAAAAAACTGCGCCCCAAGCTCGGCGCCCTTTACAGGAACCGTAGTTTCTTACCACAAGTGATCGCGTTCAGAAAATGGTACTCCCTATTTTTGACTATTGCAACATAGTCAACAGTGTTGCTCCTAAGTCTTCCCTTACCAGGTTGGATAATCTCTTCAATGCTTTCTGTCATTTTGCTCTTGATTCCCCCTCTCGCACACATCACTGTACCTTGTATCGTTCTCTAGCTTTCCCCTCCTTTGCATGCAGGCATCTCTCTCACTGCACCAGGTTCACTTCTAAATTCTGGTTTGGGACTCTCTCCTCTTACTCCTCTTCCTTACCCTCTGCTCAGCCTCCTCCTCCCACCCTCTCGGATCCACTGATGCATGCACTCTAGCTATTCTCATCATTGCACCTCCATAGGCAAGGAAGCTCTCCTACCACTGCCCAAAGCTTTGGAACTCACCACCACCTCCAATCAGACTTTTCTCTTCCCCATTTTCAGTCTCCTTAGCCCTTCATAATTTTTATTCCCCTAACTGCACTTGTTCTTAGCCCCTCTTCAACCCTCACAACCCTGGCACATTATCCTTTAGCTTTACTTTATTTCTATTCTCCTAACTCTACTTATTAGCCCCCTTCAATCCTCCCACCCCTTGTGCACTATCCCACCTCTATCCCTGACTTACCTCCTGTCTTCTAACCAACCTTCCACTGATTACTTCCTCACGCTATCACCTATTATACCCCTCTTCCCACCCCTACCACAACCTACTGTGCCATTTTAACCTCTACTACCATCCACAACCTACTGTGCTATTTCGACACTCTACTGCTGTCCTTCCCCCCACTACCCCTCTCCTCCCCACTGATGCTCTCATTTTTCCTTCCTAGTTTACCCCTATTTTCTTCAGCCTCCCTATTCCTTATCCCTTTCCTCCCCTCCGGTCACCTGCCACATTCTACCCTCCTCCTCCCCTGCTCCCTTCTCTGTCCTCCCTTTCTGCCTGGTCTTGTCCCTTGCAGGGTTCTCTGTCATCCTGAAGGGGTATAGATCTTGCTCCTCTCTTCTGCCCTCTTCCCCCCCACTTTCTAATTCCTGACCGCCTGCAGGGTTCTCTCTGCCCTGAAGGGTTTAGATCGACTCTCTGTCTTTCCCATTCTCTCCCCCCACTTTCAGATCCATTTGCCCGCCCACCCCTTCTTCCCTATCCTCTCCTCCCTTCCTGTTTCTCCGTCCCTCTCTTCTCTACCTCCCCACTCCCTTTCTCTCAGCCCTCCCTTTCTGCCTGGTCCTGTCCCCTTTGCATTGTTCTCAGCATCTAGAAGGGGTTAGATCTTGGTAGTCCCACTCTCTCCCTCTTCCATCCCTCACCTTCTACCCCTCACCTGTCCACTTCCCCACTTGTCTTATAGCTGCCCTCCCTTGGGTATACAATAGTACTTCAAATCATGTGCTCAGCCTGCTACTTCTAGCACTTCAAATGTGTTATCCATCCTCTAACCTTTACCCTACTGGATCACCTGCTCTTGAGTAGTTGTAATGTACATTATATGCAAACATGGTTTTGTTTACCCTGGTCGCTTGGTCTGGGTTATTTCTGCTCCATAATTCTACTACACTGTTTTGTTTTAGTAATTGTACTTGTATTGCTCTGTTATTGCTATGTGTTTGCCTGTTCTCTCAATTCTTGTACCCCCCAACCCCACCCAGGATGCTTCTGGAAACTAGCTGTTTACAGCTGATGTTGTCTTTCCTGGTGAAACATTTTCCAAATAAAATAAATAAATAAAAAATTAAAATTCAGGTCCATTTAAGTCAGACACCTGGTGTAAGGAACCACCCCCTGAAGACGTACAGTGTACGAAACCGTTCGGGGTTCTTGTGAGTTCCAGTGTACTGTTTTTTATTTTTGCCAGTATGTTTTAACTTGTTTAAATTAATACAAGCTTTGTTATCAGTAGCAGAGGAGTGTGGCTTCTTGACTGAGAATTACAGACCAGTGTCTATCCTATCTCACATCTGTAAAATCATAGAGAAGGCGATATTTTGACATGTATCGGAACATCTTGAAAAGAATAATCTCCTATCAGTGGGCCAGCATGGTTTCAGGAAAGGGTATAGTATGACCATGGCCCTAGCCCTTTTTACCGATCATGTACTCAGACAAACAGTCTCAGGTCAACTCACCAGAGCTAGGTTCTGTTTAACATTTTCATAGCCGACATTGTAGTAGGGATTAAGAGCAAGATCAGTCTCTTCACAGATGACACAAAGATTTGTGCCGAGGTGGGGGGGTGAAGCAAAAGTACTTCAGAAGGATTTGGCAAAACTGGAGGAATGGTCTCACATTTGGCAGCTTGGTTTCAATACCAAGAAGTGCAAAGTGATGCATTTAGGAGGCAAGAACCCAGGTCACAATTACTGGCTGGAGGGTGCCCGTTAACAAAATCCAAGGAGGAGAAGGATCTGGGAGTGCTGGTAGCCAGGGAGATGAACCACTCTGCTCAGTGCAGGAAGGCAGCAGTGAAGGCAAACAGGATGCTAGGGTGTATAGCACTGGGAATTACTTCTAGGAGTGGGGAGGTCATCTTGCCCTTGTACAGGTCCATGATAAGACCACACCTAGATTATGTGTGCAGTTCTGGCACCCTCACTGAAAAGGGACATCAAACTACTGGAGGGGTACAGTGCAGGACAACAAAAATTATCCTTGGTTTGGGGACAGTCCATATGAGGAGAGACTGAGAGACCTCAATATGTATACCCTGGAGGAAAGGAAGGAGAGGGGATATGATTGAGACCTTCGAGTACCTGAAGGGTTTGAACAGAGTAAACACCAGGTGTGTATGTTCAATATGAAGGGCGGAAGGGAACCAGGGACACTCTATGAAGTTGTAAGGGGGCAGGTTCAAGAGAGAAGGAGGAGGCACTATTTCACAGAAAGAGTGGTGGCAGGGTGGAATGCTCTGCCAGAGGAAGTCATATCACTGCAGAGTGGTGGGGCTTCAAGAGAGGGTGGGACAGATTCAAGGGTAGGGTATTAAAACCAGGAGAGGCACGAGATGGGGGCATATGAGGGAAGGTGCAGCTGCACTCTAAGTGACTGAAGTGTTGCACACTTGAGCAGACTAGATAGACCTTATTGGCCTGTATCTGCTGGCAATTTCGTGTGTTGTATGTATATTCAGAGATCTCTCAAAGGCATTTGATATGGTCAATCATTCTTTACTCCTAAATGAACTGTCCACTCATGCTTCTCTTCCAATACTCTGAACTGGCTTCAGAATTACCTGACAGACAGAAAACAAATGGTCTGAGTTGGGGAAACCTTCCTAAATCCCTTAAAATATGCCCTCGAGTCCCCCAAGAGTCCATTCTGGGGCCCCTACTCTATCCAATGTTCATTGGTCCTCTGCTATATTTACTTTCAGTAAGCCACCGGATCACGTATGTGGATGACCTTATCCTTTTTCATAGTGACAGCAACCTTGCCACGCTATCAGAAGTCCTTAACAAAGACTTGGTCGCACATTGGTTTGAGCAACACAGATTATTTGTAAATGCTAAAAGAACAAATCTGTGCTGCTCAGCTCTACACAAAGACTCACCAAGTAAGTAAGTACACCTACTTACCTTCCCTCAACAGCCTTTCCTTGCTGGTACCACCCTTGAGCAGGTGGATAATTTCAAATATCTAGGGGTGACTCTTGATCCTTCTCTAACCTTCTCTACTCACTTAGGCCAGGTAATTAAGAAAATAAAGCAGAGGCTGGGTGTCTGCTACAGGCTTAAACACCTGCTGACTCCTGAAGCAAGATTAGTAATAGGGAGGGCTCCTTATTCCCATCCTTGAATACTACTCCCCATTATCTCCCTGGCCTCACCCTGCTTCTTAATCGCTTAAACATTGCATTCCAGCATATCTACAGGTTTATCTTACAAGCCCTTTAACACACATCACTTACACTATATCAGTCACTTGGTTGTCTCCCTCCCAAGGCACATAGGAACTTAATGCTAGGGTCCTTCATATGCAAATCACTTCATGAGGGTTCTAAGTCACCACTGGCGGGTCTGCTAGTCCTTAAACAGAACTCTCACACTCTACGGTCCTCCTGTAACAGGCGACTGGAATGTGTCAGGGCATCTACTGACATGGGGCAAAGGACCTTGTTATGGACAGCACCTACATTTTGGAATGCCCTTCCTGATGGCATCCAAAATCTCTAGTCTCCTTGACCAGACCTCTCAACTGTCCCTGATTTTCAGGGACATCCCTGATGGCCTCTCAAAATTTTCCCTCTGTCCTAGTAAAATTTGTGTTTTCATGATAAATTAGTGGGGACTGTAAGCACAAAATAATGTAAAACATTAAAATTACAGACTACTTCTTCTTCAGAAAATACATCTTACACCATTCCCTGTATTGTGTCAGCTTTCTGATTGAATAGTACCAATTTTTAAGTTGTGTCCCTGTTTTTAGGTCTTTGTCCCTGATATTTTTAAGCCTGGTCACCGATTTAAGAGGAAAGAGGTTGAGAGGTATGCCCTTGATCTTCAAAAAGCATTTAAGGGACACACTTGCATCTACAGCATCCTGTAACTGCTAACACTGATGTTAGTTGTTGTTTTCATAAGTCATAATATCGCTGCTTAACCTAATAAGGATAAGTGTGACATATATGGCCTGTAATCAGTGAATCTGTGAAGTAATTGTTACTGTACTATATGTATGTTCCTCTCCTCAAGGTCAGTAAGCTACTGTAACCAAATGTCACTGACATCACTGTAGACATTCTACTTTATCTCGGTGTTATGAACTGTCTCTGTATTATGATGTAACTGTCTGTATGTGCCATCCACATGGCTCGAGTCGTGCCTGTAAATGGTCCCTGGACCAGTGTACTTACCCGGTTAACAAATACATAAATAAAATAAAATAAAAATGAAATTGCATTGCAAATAAAATTTTTCATTGTGTGACTTCATTTGGTTGTGTGGCATGAAATTTGTTTGCCCACCATAAATTTACGTTTCATGGCAGAATATTAGTTTCTCAGCATGAAATTTGATTGCACATCATGATTTTTCATTTCATGGCAGGAATTGGTTGCTCAACTTGAAATTTGATTGTGCATCATAATTTTTGGTTTTGTGACTTAAATTGGTTTCTTGTGATGAAATTTGATTGTGCAAATAGTGAAGACAACTCTTCTCTTGGCACAGAGCCCTGTACATCTGCACCTGTGAGTGGCAGAGGGCCCTGTGCATTGGCTGACAGATGGACTCTTTCCCCTGTGCATCTGCATCTGCAGCTACATGGAAGCACAGATAACATAGAGCCCACCTGACAGCCCCATGAATTCCTGATATCTGTTGCTGCATGAAACCGCAGGACACACAAGGACCTTGCACTTCCATAGGTGGTCGGAGTCTTCCCTTTCATCCCTTGGACCCTGCACATCTGCATGTTTTCACTCAGGTTCCTAAGGGACTTATGAATGAGGATAATGATTCCACTATCACAAAAAGAAAGGAAATTCTTTCCAAAAAAGTAATTAATGCACCAAATAGGGTTCAAGTTAATGCCACAAAAGTAGGGAAATGTGATGTTAGGGTTTCTAACTCCCCACCCCCACCCCCAAACAGCAAAAGGAAAAAAAAAACCTTAGGGTTTGGGTCTCTGGGGTCTTGGCGAATCAGTGGTGGGGTCTTTCTTGGGGCTGTCAGCCTTAATATCCACCTTGTTTCCTGAGCAAACAAGGTTAGATGTGATCTTCTTTCATCACGCAGGGCCCACAGGGCTATATATGAGGAAGGCTATAACACACTGAAATGACTGGGATACAGCCATACCAGGCTACACCTTGTTTAGGAAGGACAGGGTGAGTAAAGAAGGGGGGAAGAGTGGCTCTTTACGTGAGAGATGGCATAAAAGCAACTGAAATACAGGAAATATAGGGAGGGGCAGAGGCATTGTGGGGTCACCCTAGAACCAGGAAATGGTGCCCCTATCCACCCTGGGGGGTGATCTACAGACATCCAGTGCAGGGGGAGGAGAAGTACAGGAAGCTAGTGGAAGCCATTCATAAGATGGCAACTTAGGGGGAGGTGCTGCTGGTGGGAGACTTCAGTCTGCCATATGTTGATTGGAGTGTCCCGGCTGCAGCTCCAGCTAGGAGCAGGAATATCCTGGACTCCCTGCAGGGGCCATTCTTCAGACAATTACTAAGAAAACCCACTCGCGAAGGAGCAATATTGGACCTAATACTCACTAATGGGGGCAGCGCTGCAGATGTCACAGTGGGTGACCACCTGGGAGACCAGTGATCGCCGAACAGTGTGGTTCAATATAAGAACAGAGCTGAGTCAAACTGCATGAAGGCGAAGGTCCTGGACTTCAGGAGGACTGACTTTACAAAAAAGGGGGAATGCCTCAGGGATGCCCTGGTGGGGGGGGGTCTTGGGTGGAGTGGAGGAAAAGTGGCAAACTTAAAGGGGCTATAGTGAAGGCAACAAATCTCTACGTAGGTAAGGAAGCAAAGGCAAGAGGAAAAAATGATATGGTTCTCAAAGGAGGCGCAGGAAGGTAAGGGCAAAAAGTTAGCATTCAGGAAGTATAAGGAGACTCAGAGGAGGAGGACAGGGAGTGTATCAGGTGAAGCAGAGGAGGCAGGAAAAGCAATCAGGCAAGGCACACAAGGCCCAAACAGAGGAGAAAATAGCCCAGGCAGTAAAGAAAGGGGACAAGGCATTCTTCAGGTACATAGTTTAAAGAAGGAAAACCAAGGACGGATCATAAAATTAAGGAGGGGAGTGTGTGGAGGGAGACCAGGACAAAGCAGACATCCTAAACAAATATTTTTTGCTCAATATTCACAGAAGAAGGGGAAGGAGAAGGACCACAGATAAGTGACAGGAGCATCAATGGAAGAGAGGTGGACACCAGTCCATTTACGGAGGAGAGAGTCCTGAAGGAACTAACAAAACTGAAACTGGACAAGGCAATGGGGCTGGATGGGATACATCCAAGGATTTTGAGGGAGCTTAGGGAGGTGCTGGCAGCAATACTGACAGTCCTGTTCAACCACTCGCTGGAGGTGGGAGCAGTTCTGGAGGACAGGAGGAGGGCAGATGTAGTCCCACTGCACAAAGTGGGAGCACGGAGGAGGCTGGCAACTACAGGCCAGTCAGCCTGACTTTAGTGGTGGGGAAATGAATGGAGTTACTGCTGAAGGAAAGGTTTGTGGAATATCTTGAATCCAGCAACTTCAAGGATCTTAAGCAGCATGGATTCACTGGGGAGGTCATGTCAAACAAATTTGATAGATTTCTTTGACTGGGTGACCAGGAAATAGAGAAGGATGGAGTGGTGGATATGGCATACCTAGATTTCAGTAAGGCCTTCAACACCATTCTACATAGGGACTACTACACAATCTGGCCAGTTTTCTGGTGGGTCCCAAGGGGTAAATGGGCAGGAAATTGGTTGAGGGATAGGGAACAGAGGGTAGTGGTGAATGGAATTCACTCTGAGGAGGGGGGCATGACCAGTGGGGTGCCCAGAAGATCAGTATTGGGGTCGTCCTCTTTAATGTCTTTATTAGTGACATTGCAGAGGGGTTAGAAGGGAAGGTATGCCTTTTTGCAGATGACACAATGATCTGCAATAGGATTGATACTCCGGGGTGGGGTGTTGTTGTGTGTGGAAATAATGAAGAGAGATCTAAATAAGCCTGAGAAGTGGTCAAGAGTGTGGCAACGAAGATGCAATGTGAGGAAGTGCAAAATCATGTACTTGGGGCATAGAAACCCAGGGGCAGAGTACATGATGGGGGGAGTAGTACTGGCAGCCACCAAAGTGGAAAGGGATCGGGGGTAATCATATCGGATGACCTAAAAGTAGTCAAGCAGTGTGACAAGGCAGTTGGGAGAGCCAGTGAGATGTTGGTTTGCATAAGGAGGGGTATCACCAGCAGAATGAAGGAGGTGGTGATACCGTTTTACAAATCATTGGTGAGACCTTATCTAGAGTAATGTTTCCAGTTTTGGAGGCCACATCTCTGGAAGGACATAGACTAGAGGTGGTCTAGATGAGAGCAACTAAAATGATGCAGGGTCTACACCAAAAGCCCTATGAGGAGAGGCGGAAGGACCTCAGTATGTACACTCTGGAGGAAAAGAAGGAGAGGGGAAATATGATACAGACTTTTAAATACCTCAAGGGTATAAAATAATGTACAGGAGGGAAGCACTTTTCAAAGAAAAAGATGTTCAGGAAGAAGGGGTCATGCTATGAAGCTGGAAAAGGGTAGATTCAGGGAATATGAGAAAGTGCTTCTTTACTGAAAGGGTGGTGGATACATGGAACAGCCTCCCAGCAGAGGTGGTGGGGGCAAAAACAATAATGGAATTCAAAGATGCATGGGATAGGTCCAAGGGAACCTTGATGGACAGAGGGATAAAGCCGGAGATCAAGTAGTATCTGCAGTATTACAGTAGGTAGGGAAAATGGGCAGACTGGGTTTGCCAAGTTGTCCTTATCTGCTGTCAATATCTGTGTTTCTGTGTTATCGTATTGGCAACATGTGGCGAGACATACTTCTCTACCTTTAAAGAGTGTATCAGTATGAGGCACTGGCTTAAAGCTGTGCCTTGTGCTTCAGACAGGAGGCTATGGGCTGGGGGGAGGGGGGACCATTAGGGTTAACAACCCCAAGGAAGACACCACCACAAATTTGCCGATACTCCAGAGACTCAACACCCCAATTTTTTTTCCTTTGCTGCTGGGTGGCGGGGAAGGTCTGGCCTTAACTTGAACCCTAACTGGTGCATTAATGAAGCTTTTTGCAAAGACTGCTGTATATAGCGTATTTAGGTTTTTTTTGTCAGCCCACAGTTTATGTTAATACACAATGCTCCGTTCTATGACTTTCTGTACCTGTCTGCACACTGGCTGTTTATTTCATTGAATTACTTGTGCTTACAGCTGCTGTCTTTACATTGAGCTTCTCTGCCTGCAATTATAGGAATGTCTTCAGTAACTCACTATCATACAGTGGCGTGAAAAAGTATTTGCCCCCTTCCTGATTTTCTCTATTATTGCATATTTGTCACACTGGATGTTTTCAGGTCTTTAGAGAAAATGTAATATTAGATAAAAGGAACCTGAGTGAACAAATAACACTTGTTTTTTTTTAATTTCACTTATTTAATGAAAAAGTTAACCAATACCAACTGGCACTGTGTGAAAAGTAATTGCCCCTTACATTAATAACTGGCTATGCCACATTTAGCTTCAATGACTGCAACCAAACACTTCCTATAATTCAATATCAGTCTTTCACATCGCTGTGGAGGAATTTAAACTCCACTCTTCCTCAAGAACCGTTTTAATTCAGTAACATTTGTAGGTTTCTAGCATGACCTGCCTGTTGCGGTCCTGCCACAGCATCTCTATTGGATTTAAGTCTGGACTTTGACTAGGCCACTCCAAAACTTTAATTTACTTCTTTTAGCCATTCTGATGTGGACTTGCTTTTGTGTTTTGGATCATTGTCTTGCTGCATGGCCCAACTACGCTTCAGCTTCAGCTGACAGAAGGATGACGGACATTCTCCTTAAGAATTTTCTGGTACAGAGCAGAATTCATGGTTCCTTTAATTATGGCAAGTCATCCAGGTCCTTAGGCAGCAAAGCATCCCCACACCATCACACTACCACCACCATGTTTGACTGTTGGTATGGTGTTCTTACTGTGGAATGCTGTGTTTGCTTTGATGCAGACATTATGGGATCCATGTCATCCAAAAGTTCCACTTTGGACTCATCTGTCCATAGAACATTTTCCCAAAAGGCTTGTGGATCATCCAGGTGCTTCTTGGCAAATGAGAAGAGCATTTATGTTCTTCTTGGTTAAGCAGTGGTTTCCTTTGCTACCTCACGAAGCCCATTTTTGCCCAGTCTCTTTCTGATTGTGGGGTCATGAACACTGACCTTAGCTGAGGCAAGAGAAACCTGCAGTTCTTTGGATGTTGTTTTAGGATCCTTTGAGACTTCCTGAATGATTTTACGCTCGCCCTTGGAGTAATTTGGCAGGCCGCCCACTCCTGGGAAGATTCACTACTGTTCAAGTGTTCTCCATTTGGAGATTATGGCTCTCACTGTGGTTTGATGGAGTCCCAGAGCCTTAGAAATAGCTTTGTAACCCTTCCAGACTGATAGAGGCAACACATTTTTTCTGATCTTTTCAGGAACTTCCTTTGATCATGGCATAATGTGCTTGTTGAATCTTTGTGCTGGCAACGTGACTCTGATGGTAGGGTCAAAATAAGTGAGACTTATATTGAGCAGGCTGGCTGTAATCAAGCCTGGCTGTGTTCAATCAGCTGACTCTAATTATCCCTTTAATTGGGTTGATTTAACTAGGGGCAAATTTTTCACACAGTGCCCGTTGGTGTTGGTTAACTTTTTCATTAAATAAATGAAATAAGTAAAAAAAGTGTTATTTGTTCACTCAGGTTCCCTTTATCTAATATTATATTTTGTCTAAAGACCTGAAAACATCCAGTGTGACAAATATGCAATAATAGAAAATCAGGAGCATAATACTTTTCACGCCACTGTAGGTCGATTTGCTACAGAGCACCTCATTAATTTTACGTACAGCCATGATCTCCTGACTACTCCCAAACTTGGCCCCAATGGCTGTTTTGGCTGCACCTCTCCTCTACCAGCAGCTGTGACCGTTACACCTAATGGAGGTCACCTCCCTTCAGTATACACCTGCTTATGATGGTCTGCAATGCTCACAAAGTTTTACCTGCTTCTACAGTCCCTGCTTGCCCTTCCCACCCTTTCCTCCCTACCCTCTTCTTCCTCCCCTGCCCCCACCACAAATACCATAATTCCTGTCCTGGCACATCTCCTACCCCTGTCCTCTGTCCTTTTCCTACCTTAGTACTTCCCCACCCTCTTCCCTCTCTGACAATGGCCCTCCAGCCTGCCTACCCCTCTCCTGTCTACTCTATACTGTCCTCTCTCCACCTGTGCTTTTCTGAGATCCTAGTCTTACATAGTCTCTCCTTATGAATCAATGTTATTGTCCTACTTCTGTCTTTCTTGTGTAATTTTGATACCATGTAACTTGTTTGACCTTCGTATGTTCGTTACAATCCATTACTGACGTGGAACCTTTGTAAATGAGCTATTCTTGATCAAAGGTAATGTAATCCGAGAGTCTAATGGATAAAAAAATTAAAATCATAAAAGCACTTTCTTTTTTTAACTATATGTTTATTGTATTACCAAAACGTGAACAGTAAAATAGATGCAGATATGGCATTTTAAAATGTAAGAAAAGAATACATTGAGGGCTCCCTCCTCTTAGTAAAACAATAGCGTACATCCTGTGTCATTGAGATACATCATTACTGGGTGTAATTCGACCATTGTTGCTTATTTAGAAACTTCTAGAAGTACTTCTTTAGCCTATGTAATTTAAATAATATTTCTACTTACTCGGGTTTAGGTTCTCACATAGCCATCTGGCATGCAACAAGGAGATGCGTGTATAGCTCCTCCATTTATACTGTTCCTGCTTCTACTGCTGTGCTGATGTCATGTTTGAAAGCTAAATCCACTCCCTTACATGCATAGAGTCATTAATTTGACCTCCCTGTGGTGCTCTACATGTTCCTCACATCATGAATTTGACCTTCCTGTAATACAGTATGTGTTGCTCAGTCCTTACTGTGAATGTGAAATGACTGCCTCTGTCTCTCTTCACTTTCAGCCCTGCCTATATGGACAGTAGAGGAGGAATGTGTGGGGATCATTTAACAACCCTGCTCATACCTAGCAGGGTAAGTATGAGTGCCCACTCTGATTTTACTTCAGAGGGGGCCAGTCAGCCAGTCAGCCAGTCAGAGATGCGAGAGGTTTAGCATACTCGGAACCACTTTTATTTTGGTGATTTAACAGATTGATGTTAAGTTTTGGAAACTGGATTAATAAATACAAAAAGTATCTAGTGTATGACTAGCTGAAATTACACAATGAAACTAAAAACACAACCAAAAGAAGAACATCTGAAGGCAATAGTGATGTGATACAGGAATGGCTGAGAGAAGGGTGATTGGTATAATACGGATCGTAAGTGGGCTGTTTCACTAGTCCAGGGTGTAGAGATGGCACCTATAATGTTATGAACTGGTAACATGGTAATATAATGAGGAGTAGTGCAGTAATAAGTGGAATAAAAAACAAAACAAAATTATTATAATTTTTAATTTTATATTATTCATAGAGGGTGGGATATTCAAAGCAGTTGCGCATGGCGTAACTGAGATGTGCCTGTGGAAGTGCGCCAAAGAGCGATATTCAGCGGGAGCAAATGCATGGCTCAAATTGCAGTGTGCCAATGCACAACCTAATGAATGCATGCACAAGTGCTGGGCGTAGCCATGAATAAGTGGCGTAGTCGATGTTCAACAGCAAGCCCGATGCAAAGGCTGCAGGAGCAACAGGGACATGTGGAGCAAACTTGAGCCCATAAAGAGGGAGCAAGCTAGGGATGGAGGCTTATGCCTCATAGGGAGCAGGACAGAAAGAGAAGCGAGAGAGAGAGAGACACAGGCCAGGCAGGACAGCAGGAGTGGTGCAAGACTGAAGCAGGAAATGCCACAGAGTGTGGGACAGGGCATGTGAACCTGAAGGGGCCTGCGTGTGTGAGCGTGTGTGTGTGTGTGTGTGTGTGTGTGTTGTGTGAGACAGCACTGGGGGCAGCAACTGCAGCGTGAGCCTGCGAGCCCGGCCATAGGAGTGGAAGTGAAAGCACCCGGATAGGAGGGAGGTGGAGGTCACAGTCAACAGGCCGCCAGCAGGGACCCCCAACACAGGTGCGCACCCAGCGCAGAGGCAGACGCTGCCGCACACAGCCGGGGGTGCCATGGGAGACAGTCGCCCGCAAGGGCAGGACATCCCAGGCCATGGCCAGTGCCATCTTCCAGATGGAGGTAGTAATGAGGGGTGTGAGGAAGCATGAGGCAGAGCGGCGCGGCAGTGGAAGGGGCCCATTGGCGGTATGCCCAGAACAGGTGGTACCGTGCCCGCACCACCTATGAAGAGTACAGTGACACCAAGATTGTGGGCCAGTACCACCTGAACCTGGAAATTCTGAGGCAGCTCTGTGAGCTGTGCAGTGATGAGATGCAGGCACCCACAAGATGGAGTCATGCCCTGTCAGTGGAGACAAAGGTCAAAGACGTCATGTGCCTGCTCGCCACAGGTACCTTCCAGAGACAACAGGGAACACCACAGGCATAACACAGTCATCTGTATCACAGCTCCTCTCACAGTTCCTCAACGACCTGCTGCCATATGCTGCGGAATACATAAAATTCCCCAGCACACAGGCAGAGCGTACAGCGAACATGCAGGAGTTCCACAGGGTGGCACGTATGCCTGGCATGCTAGGGGTCATCGATTGCAACCACGTAGGCATCCACACACCACCAGGGCCAGAGGAGTAGCCTACATGAACAGGAAGGGGCTACCCCAGTGTCAACTGCCAGGTGGTGTGTGATGCCAGAGCGCTATAATCAGTGTCTGTGCCACACACCTTGGTGGAGCACCGATGCCTTCATCTGGCACCAGTCAGCACTTTCCCACAGGTCTGAGTGGGACATCCCCACTGGCCACCTAGTAGGTGAGTATGCAGCTGGAATGGGCAGCTGAGCACAACAGGGCAAGGCGTGAGGGGACGCTAGGCCTGGGGCATTAGATGGTATAGCAGGGAAGGCAGGGGGGCAGCTACACAGACCACCATGCTAACCACACATGTCAACACACAGGTGACAGCAGATACCTACTCCAGCCCTGGCTGCTCATCGCATACCGGTGCCCATTGACCCCAGTGCAGGAGCGATACGGTGAGGCATACGCCAGTACATGGAACATCATCAAGCATGTGTTTGGGATGCTGAAGGCACGGTTCCATTGCCTGTCTAGATCTGGCGGTACCCTACAGTACAGCCCCTCAAAGGCCTGTGGCCTATTCCTGGCCTGCTGTATGCTACACAACATGGCCACTGACTGTGGGATAGCTGTCGAGGTTGAAGAGGGGAACAGCAGTGGGGATGACGCGGCCACCAGATCAGGTGGTGATGGGCAGCCCCCCCCCCCGGGCGATGGGAATCCCGGCTGAACAGGATGGCCCAGCAGCACGGGACACAATTGCAGAGGAGCACTATGGTGCACACAGGTATGTGTACATGACAACACGCAAGTCCCAGGGACCATGGCACAGTACATAGGCATGGAATGCCGGGCTCCATGACAGACACAGCGGAGGGCAGTGGTGTGGATGGGCATGGAACCAGACTCTGTGGGAAGCACCTGTACAGCACTGTAGACCCCAACCACACACCCACAGTCACCCGCACACACATGCACATAGGCACCCACATGTGCATACCCAGAGGCTGCCAACAGCCACATGTTAGATGCTGCACACTAGTGCAAGTAGCGGCTGATGTCGTGTTGGCATCATCATGCACATGCCACAGTTGCCAGTGGCGGTGAGTGCGCACAAGGCAGGTGTGTGGCATGGTCCATGCATGACATGTCCCTGGAATGCACATGCACACGCCACACCAATGTGCACACAAGGCAGCGGCAAACAGCAGATGGGGAGGGATGTGGATCAGGACTGCCGTGCGGTCGCACGGCTATCATGGACATGTGGATGGCCCTGCCAGGACTGCTCAGCAGATGCAGGCTGTGCAATGGCCACAGGGGGTGTCCCAGACAGTCCCTCCAGGTGTGTCACTGTGGGAACGCGACCTGTCCCTCACAGGGCTCTGCAGGCTATCAAACATGCCCGCTCCAGGCGTGCCTGGAATGCCCACAGTGGATCCAGGCATCAACACAGAGGGGGTCACATGACGCCGTGACCGAGGGGTTGAGAAGGCACTCCGCAGGGTCCGTGGTGGATGGCCATGCACCAGGGTGGCCAGTGGTGCTAGGCCGGCCATGACTGCAGCAGTAAGCCGATCCAGGGCTGCGGTCGTGTTCTCCTGCATGCGTGTGGTTTTGGCCAGGAGCTGCTCATAGTCCTGGTCACACCTCCCTGTGGACTGGCGCAGCTCTGTGCAGAGTGCTCACGCCCTGAGTGCGACCAGCACCTGTTGCTCCATGGAGGCCTGTAGCAGACAGGTGTGCTCGGTCAAGGGGTCGGCGCCCTGGGGTGCATGGGCATGGCGCCAACCCAGGGGTGTTGCATGACCCTGCAGCACAGCCCCCTCACTGGTGGGGGCTGCACAGCAGTGCCCCTTGGGGCTGATCAGTCTGCGGTGCAATGGCAGCGGCTTCTGCATCCAGCCCCCGACCCTGCCCTGCTGCCGCTGCTGCCCTCTGGCTGCTGTGCATGGAGCGGTGCTGGGGCGACTGCACCACCCCACCC
The DNA here is from genome assembly GCA_016271365.2 of Neoceratodus forsteri. Classification (NCBI taxonomy): domain Eukaryota; kingdom Metazoa; phylum Chordata; order Ceratodontiformes; family Ceratodontidae; genus Neoceratodus; species Neoceratodus forsteri. The sequence goes on along the minus strand of CM028132.1, from coordinate 405,784,373 downwards.
CTTTGGAATGCACCCACCGTTGGCACCCACAGCCTCGCTGGGCGTGGCAGCTGGGGGTGGACAACCGCACCAGGGCACCATCTGTGTTGCCGTGGAGGGTGTGTGTTATGGGTGCCTCCCCTGACTGGCAGCGCCACTATCTAAGATAACAGTCACAGCATTGTCATCAGTCCGGTCTCTGCCCTATCTGTGTCTCTGCATACTGGATGCCATGGCTGGCATCCTGCTGAAACACAGCCAGGGCCTCATCATGCAACCACACCACAGGCATCCGGTCGGACTGTGGTGTAGGGATGCCAGCGGTCTGGACCCCGGACACCAGTGGAGGGATGGACGGTCTCCAGGTCCAGGACGCCCCCATGGTGGTCACCCCCACCCCTGCCGCTGCTTGCATGCACTCTGGAGCTGAAACGAACACAGTCACATTAGTGCCACTGGCACACCCCTACCCCCTTCCCCCTTCCCCTTCCCCAGGCACTTCTGTACCCACCATGCAGCAATGGGCTGCCCCCATCTGACTCCTACGCTGGGCACACCTCGATGGCGCTTGCACCGCATGGACGCTGCCATCAACTCCTCCTGTCGCATCAGCTGTGGCACATCAGGCTGTCCACTGCCAGTGGCAGCATGTGCGGCATGGATGGCGGCCACCTTCTCTTTGATCCTCCCGGTCCATGCTTACCTTCTTTTGCACTCCTGTGCTGTCCTCTGATGGATGCCCTGCTGGTTCCCAGCCCTGGCCACACCCTCCCATGCTGTTGCCTGGGCCTGTGGTGCCTGTTGAGCCACTCAGGAGTGGCTCCTGCTCCAGGTAGGCATCAAACAGGGCATCACTCTCTGCCCTCATGAAGTTGGGCCTGCACCTCTGTGCAGGCCCACGATCCTCAGCCTCCTCGTGATCCATCATGCTTATTCCTGTGGGTAAGAACATGTAGTCAGTGATGGCTGCAACACACAACACCCTCCTAATCCATTGTCCTGACAGGCCCACAGCCTGGTGGATTACCTCTCAAGGATGCAATACCGGTCTGGTGCCTGTGCAGTCCCGTGGCGCTTTTATAGCACATCACTTGCAAATGAGAGGATGCACAACTGTAATGGGATGCAAATGCCTTCGATGCGCCGTGGATATGCTGATCAGATCATCTGCATATTCCGGCTGAATATCGCGGTTGCACATGGCGCGATTGAGATGCGCATACTGCCCATGGCACAACTGTTTGATGTGTGCATTAGGCCTGGCAGTGCGCATGCATGCACTGACATCACATATGTTGATGGTGCATCCTACGCGCAGTGCACCATATGTGGTACAGTGCTCTGTCGCTATTGAGCATGTGGCACTCGTGTGCTGTATGCCTTATGGTGCCTGTGCACGATTGGCACTTGGACCGTGGGGCACACATGCCCCTATTGCACACCATGCATGGTGTGCCCTATCATACTGTTGCACATGGCGCACGTGCTGACCTATGACCCCATGAGTGTCCTTTGACCCTCTGGGTGCCTGCGGCACATGTCAGTGCTGCCCCAGCTGTATTGCACATCAGCGGTTAATGCGTGATTGGGGATGGAAGTGCATCACCAAGTGAGTCGTGCATCCACAGCACGTGCAGCTCGTGCGCTACAGGGCACCATTTTGGATTTGCCATTGCAGAATTGGGCATGCTGTGCCAGAGCACTGCAAGGGCACCAAACTGGAGCCAGATAGAACTGGTAGACCTGGTGGCCCTGGTGGAGCCACATGTGGGTTCCCTCTGTGGCCAGATGCCCCTGGATCGGCCTCAGACAGAGGTGTGGCAGGAGGTGGCTGAGGGGTTGAGGAGGCCACTGGGGCACAACACAGTGTTCTGTGGGGAGCCAGCAGGGTGTCACACCATGCTGTGGGGAGCCATGACTACGTACTCTGCTAGCCGTGGCAGTGCACCATGGGTGTGCTGTGCCACCGCACCGTCACTGCGCAGGGCCAGGGGTTATGCTGTGCTGGGGGGTGCATGGTGTGTTGCCAGGTACTGATGTGTCTTTCTCAATGTATCCCTACTAGGCCCTGAGGATCAGTGACATGCCCGGATGGCAGACGCTGCAGGTGGATGGGGGCAGGCCAATGATGGGGCACAGGCACGGGTTGCTGGCCATATGGGCGGTGCCACTGGACTGCCACTGGTTGCGACGCAGCAAGAGGATAGGCACTCTATCAGGGTTTGTTGTTGTGCAGGGAGGGGGTGGGACACAGCCACTGTGCACATGGCCATTCCAGCTGTGCACCACCGGCGGGGTCCATTGCACCATGCCATGGCTATCGCACATGTGTGTGGCTGCTGCAGGTGGGCTGGGGGTGCACCTGGGTTCCATCCGTGCTACTGCCATCCCGCCGCTTAGCCGTGTTGCCTGGCCGCCACGGTTGTGGTGTGCGGCACATGGGTGGTGTTGGTGTGCAGTGCTCTGTGTGGCTGTGGATGGTTGGGATGGTGGCTCGTGTGGGCTCAGATGCTGTGGGAGGATGTGTTCCATTTCAGGGGCGCATGTCACCGCTCTCCACTGTGCACGGTGGGTGGGCTACGGTCATATGGACATGCACTCATACCATGTCCCCTCCTTTGTCCTAGGTGTCCAACGGGATGATGTGAACACCAGGCTCCTTCGGAGGATAATGCGGGTCATCACGGCCATGCTACAGGTGGTGCAACTAATTCAGCAGGCCCTGTGCAGTCCGCAGAGGAGACGGCGCACCAGGCACTGGTAGGGCATGGATGCCTATGGGGCCCGTTTGCCTGCACCCCTTCCCTTCCCTTCCCTGACCCCCTTCCCTTTCCCTCCCTTGTACCTTACCCAGCCATGTCCCTGTCCCCTACCTCCCTTCCCAGGCCTATCGCTTTGTTTGTGGCTCTCCATTCCCTGCCCCTGTTCCTGTTGTTCTGTAAATAGTTTTGTTGCTTTGTTTTAATACACTTTTCTATTGTTAGCCATCTGTGTCTGCTTTGCAGCTGGTGTGTGTGGAGCCATGCTGCAGTGGTGTGCATGGTGGCCAGTGGTACATCTGGGGTTGACTGGAGTATGTGCCTGGTGGACTGTGCCCAGTGGCTGTGGTGTGCCTTGGGGCATACGTGGCACTCTGTTCATGTTGTGTGGCATGTGTGTTGTGTGCTGTTGGCATGTGTGTTGCCAGCTATGGTCCAGGTGGCGTGTCCTGTGCCTTCTTGTGGGTGTTGTCCATGGCTGTTTGCCAGTGAACATTGGTGCCACACTGCCTTCGTACACCACTGTGGTGCATATGGTCGGGGGCCTGCAGCCATGTGCCTGCCGTGCCTCCCTCCTGGCATCCTCTGCACCCTGGTGGTGGTCCGTACTGCTCTGGTGGCATGTTCCCTGCTGTGTCTGTTGTCCTGTGTCCTGGCCCATGCACTTCTGACCTGGTGCAGCCCTGATTGCACTATGGCACTTCCTGGCTTGCTTCCGGCACAGCCCTGGTTGCGCTATGGCGCTGCTGGTTTGCTCCATGGCGCATCCCTGCGATATTCAGCCATGTTGCACTGGCGCATGCCGTTATGCGCAATCATTGAATATCGCATTCGGTGTGCACTGGTGCAGTGTACTTGCGCTGCACAGCTACTGTGCCTACCTTTGGTGCATTTCTGAATATCCCACACTGAGTGTATTTGAAGAGGCCATAGAACTGAGTAAATATTATTTATTTATTTATTTATTTTATTTGAGTGTTGATAACCGGGTGAGCCCATTGAGACATTGCAGTCCCTTTTTCAGGGGTGATCCGGAAGTACAGTATATGTAAGGTGCAGTGCATAACATAGCAATGGTAGTTACAATGGTAACTGATTTACAGCATTCAATGATCCACAGGATTATGAAACAGACAAAGACACACCCACAAAATTACCCACAAAATTATGACATTAAAAACAGATAGGCTACACAATAGTGCGACAAATACATGACTCACTCAATAGGGTCCACTACAATATATACTGATTAGCTAGTGATATCAGATACATAGAGGATAATGCCTGATGTACAGGTGATAACCATGGCGTAATCACTTTGAGTGGTTGCTAGGGCATCAGTAAACCTCGAGAGCACAGCTCGAGAGGTTTACCATTGCCCTAGCAACCATGAGAGGTGATTACACTGTGGTTATCAACTGTACATCAGGCATTGTCATTTATTGTGTATGGGACTTGACAGTAGAAGTTACATCCCCCCCCCAAACACAAGTAATTTAGCCTTACCTTATTGATGAATCTGCACTATGGTCATATGACTGTGTAGGAAAACAGTTTATTAGGATACACGGACTGAACAACAGCGGGCCGAAATAGCACCAGAGTTAAAATCTCTATCAGACATGGCGATCGCTAGACTCAGTAACAGTAAACTGTGACAACTGGAATGTTATGTGAATACTGTACTGAGATTAACAATTACATTCTGCGTGTGCAGAATACTGAATAACACTGGCATTCCATTTTGTAAATTCACTGCTGTGACATAGATGAGAGGGGTTTATAAGGTTCTCACATCACAACCATGGGATTACAAGGTTATAATGCATGGTAAGTGCCTATTAACCACCATAATCAGCAGTCACACAGCTTTGTTATGTACGGTTTAGAATTTTAAAAGTTGTTAACCACACTTTGGAACTTCCAAACAGTGGCATAACCAAAAAGAATGCACCAGAATCCATAATTCTCACATATAGAATGCAAACAGCATTTTTTGACCATACACTATAAAAGATGATGGCTGGGGAATTGGGTGACAACCACGCTGAAATCACCTCTCATGGTTGCTAGGGCTACAGTTAACCTCTCGAGCTGCACTCTCGAGGTTTACCATGTTGCCCTAGCAACCACTCAAGGTGATTACAGCGTGGTTATCACCCGATCCCCAGTCATTATCCTCTATGTAAATAATTTACTTTCAGTGGGTAATAAGGGCTACCCATACATTATGAATGGGTTAACAAGTAGTAGATATGTTTATAGGTGAGGCACAGAGGGCAGGGTGAGAAACCCAGGTCAGAGGTAGAGCAAAAGCAAAAGCAGAAATTAAGCAAAGCTGCTGGAATTAGGATCTAATATCACCGGAAGAAAAAGCAAGGTGCAGAGGCAGAGAGAGAGGAAAGCAACTTGGGTTAAAACTTAGGGGATGTGGAGCAGGACAGGATGGAGGGTGGAAGGCAGTTCCAGTCAAACACTGCTGTGTAGGTGAATAATTAACGGGCCACAGCTAACCGTGTTTTGGGCATTATGAGAAGGGGGAGGGAGGCAGATTGTAGGGCTCATTGAGTGTGCCTTAGATGAATAGACTCACTAAAGCAAGGAGGAGTATATTTGTGGACCAGTTTATTCACAAAACTCAGGGTGGCGAACCGTAATTTAGATTCATACGATAACCAACCTAGTGAAGAAATATTATTATAAAAAAAGCTCTGCCAAAACTGAAATGAGGCAGGGAAATTAAAGTACTACAGAATGAAATAATAGAATGTGTATGTACAGAGTATGTAAAAATTACTTTTATGAAAAACAAAATATAATGGCCCAGATATTCAAAAGGGTTGCGCATGGTGCAACAGTGTTGCGCCATGCACTACCCAGTGATGCGCCCCGGTGCGATATTCAAAAGGGAAAAGTGCGCCACACAAATCCCGATGCACTGGAGTGTATCAGTAATGTATGCAGGCACAGGTGGGGGGCGTGCCCATGCATAACCTGCACAGCCCGATATTCATCCCGGGATATGCAGAGTCATGCATGCGCAACCCCTACCTGCGCCTGCACAAAGTTAAGCCCCCCAAAAAAGGAACAAGTGATGGCCACCCACGGGTGAGCTGCTGCATTGAAGGGCGCAACACGGCAGCACCCGAGTTCCTGCCGCACCTGGTGGCGTCCCCCATGCCCCATCGCGGGCATCCGTGTAGCTAAATCCCCCCTCCTATATCCCTGGTGGTCCAGTGGACTGCTATGTGCCTGATCGTGGGCATTTGTCTACAAGAATAAGCCCCCGTCCAATATCCCTGGTGGTCCAGTGGACCGCACTCTGCCCGATCGTGGGCATTGGTAGTATAACCCCCCCCACGTCCAATATCTCTGGTGGTCCAGTGGACTGATTGCTGCCCAATCATGGGCATCTGTAAATCATACAATAGTCCTATTACCCTGGTGGTCTAGTGTACCCCCTCCCACCCGCCCATGGGCCCCACTGCCCGCTCCCCGGTCAGCCGGCGGGCGGCAGCACCCGCCGCCTGCAGCCCGCCACCTGCCAACTGACAGTTGGTGGGGCTGCATGCCCACGTGGTTCTGGCATGAGCCAATGCGTGCAGCCCATGCCGTACTACTCAGTCCAGATATGTGAATGAATTCATTTCACATATCTGGATTCAATATAATGAGGCTACACACCCATTGGCTCATGCTGTGAACCAATGGGCATGCAGCCACCGAGCGTCGTCTGGCGGGGCGGCAGTCAGGTGAGTGGTGCTGCCACCACCGCTGACCGGGGGCGGGTGATGGGGCTCAGTGGCGGGTGGAAGGGGGTACACTAGACCACTAGGGTAATAGGACTATTGTATGATTTACAGATGCCCGCGATTGGCAGCGATCGTCCACTGGACCACCAAGGATATTGGATGTGGGGGGGTTATACTACCGATGCCTGCGATTGAGCACATAGCGGTCCACTGGACCACCAGGGATATAGGATGGGGGCTTATTCTTGTAGACAAATGCCCACGATCGGGCTGCAGGGGGCATCGGTCCCCGACGGCTGCTGCCTGGCAGGGTGCCAGGCGCAAGTCATCGGGGATTGGAGCACCTGCATGCTAATGGGACACAAATGGGGCCATAATGACATGCAACTGGTCCCATGTACGCCTTGCATAAATTATGGCCCCATTTACATGTCCCCTTTTGAATATCGCAGGTGCTGTGCATGGCGCAATGGCACTTGTGCATCTCCATGCTCCACTCTGGCCACTTGCACTGGCGCAGTGCCACTGCGCCATGCACAGTGGGGGTGGCCAGGATGCAATATTCAAAGCTGCTGCACCATAGCGCAGCTCCTTTGAATATCGCCCAGGCCACACCCCTGCGCAACAAAGTTGAGCTGCACCCAGGCTTGCATCACAGCCTGGCGCAGTTTGAATATCCGGGCCAAGATATATTACTTTTCCTTTTATTTTTAGAATTAAGTCCCCCTGAAGAAGCTCATTGATTGGGTAAATAACTATTGACTAAAGAATTTCATTTATTCTTTTTATGAAAAAGAAGTTGACCCCCCCACCACCACATGACAGAATGAGTCAGTAGGGGGGCAACATGCCAAAGCAGAGAGGAGAAGAGTGCAGTTGCATATAGCACTACAGACAGTATTTATGCTTGAATAAGGCCTAGACTGCTCGATGGTCAGGGCAGGCCGTAGAAGTCAGCACCATTACATAAGGATTCACCAAGACAGAATAGAGTAATATCACTATATATAATATATATATGTATATATATATATATATATATATATATATATATATATATAGACTGTAAAAAGCTTCTTTCTCCACTAATACTTGATTTCTGTATTATATATGTAGAGCATATACCTTGCAATCGAGAAAGGGGCTATTGTGTCACTTCCAGGGCAGAACTAGTTGTATGGAGGAGCTTGCTGAAGCAGAACAGAGCACCCTAACCCAGTGCACCACTTTGTCTTCAATAAAGTTGACACTACCAGATTGACACAACAAATCAGGGGAACTAGAGCTATTGGTAGGGCCCCTGATGTTCTGCTGAACTTTGTCCTGATTTCTGCAGCAGGGCGCCTAGGTTTCTGCAGCAGCATTTTCTGATTTCTGTGGTACGACATAATCATTTCTGCAGCAGAATGCAGTCCTGCCATTGGCTAAAATAGTATGTGATGTCATCAATGACATCACATGTTGAGTATAGAGGAGGGCTTTAGGATAAACGAGATGGGGAAGGGAGACAGGCACTATGAAAAAACTATGTTTTGAATGAAGTTTCACCAAAAACAGTGAATTCTGTGGCACTGTATATATTCTGAGACATGCTGCACATTCTGCTGAAAATTCTGCAACCGCTGTATCACAGAATTCCAGGGGCCTTGGGTATTGGTATACTAGTAGGAGAAAACACACAAAATATTGCTAACAGTGTGGAACAATTAAAATTTAAAGATGTGACCTTAAACAGCATTGATTAACATTAGTACAATACTTGGAGCAGAACACGATACCAAGAGGTCTGAAGGTCAGTGTAGAGTCTACTGGCATAAGTGATGTGGCTCTAACAGCCAAATGGCATAAGAAATAAGTGCAGTCATGATTTATGTGTGCACTTATTGAGGCCATCATTAAAGAAAGAACACAATTACTATCTTGTTATTTTTTTAGTGGTAGTAAAGTTTTTGTATTTGCGATATATAGCACATTTATACTTTTGCAAATCATGTTCAATAAAAGTAATAAAATTAATTATGATACTGTACACCTACAGCTTCTAAAGCAGGTATGGTGAGTATGTTGTGCAAACATGTACTAATTATCACTCAGGTTATCCAGTGATTCCTTTGATAAGTAGAAATTTGCCTAGGCTTACCATGTACTGTCTTTATGTTCTCCAGGAGTCTTGTAAGGGCTTCTCACCATCATTTTGTGTCTTTTACAAGTTCTTGCTGGAGCTTGTTGTCAATTGTTTTTCCTCACCATAGTCTTTGTTCAAAGCCCACCAATGTTAGAAGATTCTTTCTGTGATAAGGAGAGGCTTCATAGGTTTTCAACTTCTTTGAAAGACTTTGCCAATCTGAAAACCCAGTGGCAAATTTGGTTTCATGTCCATTCCCAAACAGTGCAAAGCAAAAGCAGTAAACAGCATCTTTTGTGGGTGAATAGACCAAATACCTCCTGTTAATACTCTCCCCATTTGGAAGCTTCTGTTAATAATAGCCCACAGTGAATCTTCTTCCATTTATTTTGGAAAAGTCCCTTCCCATACTCTCTGGAGTGATTTCGACAGGGCTCTTTTCCAGTATTGAAGCACACAGATTATCTACTCTTTTCTTAGGTCGTGCTCCAGGGTCTGAATAGTCAACGTTTTGTGGTTCTGAATCATGATCAGGTAAATCTGGTGAGTTTTCCAATTTCCGTATTGACTTGCTCACCTGTTAAGACCCTGGATGTTTATATGTTTTCTTTGTCCTCTGGCATACAGGATCCTAGACGCATACTTTTTGTATTCACTGTACCAAGCAGGTTTGGGTCCTGATTCAGATGAATGGAGATGATGCTTGGTTCTGGATTCTAATCGATGAATACAGTGCTGTTTGAGCAAGGTGGAGACTGAAATGGCATAGAGTATGAGTATGCACCCACTGTTCTGGTCTTTGTCAGCAAATATACATTGTTCTGTACCTCCATCAACTTGTGCTTCCTCTTTTGAGCACCACTCAAGTGTTGATAGGCCTTCTTTACTGTTCCCTCTGAATGTGGTAGTTCAAGACCAATGTGAGGGTGAGATGGTAAAGTTGGATTCCGGGGACCGATACTTTCAAAAAGGAAACAAAAATTCTAAGGAAAAATTATAGCAAAGGAACCACATCCTCGTGCAATGCTAGATCCTTTTTCGTAGAAATCAATTTTCCTAAAATTAATGTAGAAAAAAATGTGCAGTTACCAGATCCAAGAAAAAAAAATCTTTGTGCATTTACAGTGCTATTAAGGAAATACATACAATTACACTGCTGCATATTATCAGAACTGCCTTAAAGACCTCTAAGAGATTTTCCAGACCTTCATCGGTGCAGTTTAGCTGGCCAGAGAAATGTCTTTGCAGTTTAGCTGGCCAGGGAAATGTCTTTGTTTTGTTAAGAACCTTCCAGGAAGGCACTTAGAAGTGCTCCTAGAGGCCTTGCATCATCAGTTAATATTTGAGCAAACTTCAGTGTTATTTCTTCTGTCTTTCTGGTTACTAGGGTAATGCTGCTACTGCACATGTTGACTGTAAACAGCACACAACCACATTAGGATGATTACTTCATGAAAGGTTTCTTGCCAAGCAAGATTTTTCAGACATTTTGTCATCTTCCAGGAGTCTCTTGTTGTGTTTAGTATGAAAAAGGTTTTATTCAACAAGGGCAGAGAGTGCATATTATAGCCCTCAGCCTCTGCACTATCGCCCACTGGTTTATCCTAGGACTGATCGCTCCATCATTACTGACCTGAGGGAGCACTGCTCTGTGTAATGACACTTTTTGGGTTTTCCCTTGATATGCATTTTCCCATCCTGCAGATTATCTATGCTTGACACCCTTGACTTGACTAATACTGAATCCTTCCTAATTAAATAACAGTGCAGTTACTACTGTTGGATATTGGTGGGCAGGTCTGTGAACTTAACACCTATATGGTGCATCAGTTAGTTCTTGTTTACATACTGTTTTATAAGTTCTTAATATTTTTATAAGCTGTTCTTTACAGATATATATTGCTAGTCAGGAAATTACTACTTCAGTTTTGTTCACTAACTGGCAATTTGATGTAATTTAGCTCATTTTCTCCTGTGTGTGCTATGCAACTTGTTCATAAGAACGTAAGAAGGTAGCCAGCAGAAGGAGACCACATGGTCTATCATGTCCACTCAATTTATTGCAGGGGGGGTGGTGGTGACACCCTACACCAGTGCCCCTGGCTCACTCACCCCCTCTCCTGTCTCCATTCCCTTGCCACCCTTTTGGTCCCATGACTTTCCTCTGTGTCTGTCCCAGGATCTTTTGAAGGCTCCCACTGTTGTATCTTCTGCCAACTCCTCTGGCAGCTCTTTGCAGGCTGACACCACCCTTTCTGTAAAGAAGTGCTCCCTCACATCTCTCCTGTATCTTCCCCTCACTAGCTTTAGGCTACGTCGTCTGGTGGTGGTGTTTTCTCTCTTGCTGAAGAGACTCTCACACTCTGCCTTGTTTACTCCCTTCAAGTACTTGAATGTCTCTGTCATGTCCCCCTTGCCTCCTCTCTTCCAGGAGTACATCCTTAGGACTCCCAGCCTCTCCTCGTATGTCTTTTACTGCTGACCCTTGATAATTTAGTGACTCTCCTTGCACCCCTCCAGCAATTTAATTTATGTTCAATAAAATGAGGTAAAAACTGTTTTGGATATCCATTTCTGACAACCACATTAAAAAAAATACTGGTAGTTCAGTTTAAAAAGGATATTGAAAACCTAAATATGACCGTGTATCCACAGAAGAAGAGGCCAATTAAGCAAAATAACATAAAAAAAATAGCAAACTTCTAGTATCCTATTTCTGTACTTTGATTATAAACTCCTCCTGATTAATTTCCATGATGTGTTGTGCTAACTACTACGCAGACACATGCCTCCAGTGTGCTGTGACTTAATGCTGTTACCTACAGCTGATGAGCTCTAAACGAAGTGAAACAATTAACATTCTGGTCCTGTAGAACTGGCCTTTGCTCCTGTGTCCTTGTTATTGTTTAGTCTTTTAATTTTATACAACTGTTCCCGTTATCACTTATTTTATTCTATATAACTGTCCCTGTAATTGTTCTCTCTTTCTGTTCTTCTTAAATGTTCTTGTTAATTGTTCTGTCTTTCTGTTCTTTATAACTTCTCTTTTCTGCCCCCAGTCTTGAGCCTCTAATTTAGCTTCTGCCTCCTGTCTATTGTCCTTTTGGCCCCCTTCCCTCCACCGTCCAGAAGTCTCTTCTGCCACTGTCGCAGTCTCCAGCACTAAGCCACCTCACCAGCAGCTGTTGTGTTCTGATGATGAAAATCAGGCAGGCTAGCAGCTAAAGATCCAGTGAATGCAGAACTGGATAAATCCATTGGTCAGGATGGATGGCATCAGGCTTTCGACGTAGCGCTTTTGCAGTAGTGACAGGAAACAAGCAACAGGAGAAGACAAGAGTTCACTGGACCAGCTCTCCAACCACCAGACAAACAACTTTTTTGTTTTTGTTGTAAATCCCCACCAGACACCAACCTTTCCACCCTCCTGGACAGACACAATTTAACCTGCTTATTTTTATGTCAGTGTCTTACAATATGACCCGGCTTATTATAGTTATAACAAAGTCTTTGGGTGCAGATGTGTTACCCCCATCAGATTCCTTATCTGAGTTGGAGTTAAATCAGGAAAAAAAGGCTGTTCCTTTGCTGCTGTGGTGTCTGGCCACCTGACAATCCTCAGCTAAACACATTGCCTTTCACCACTTTCTGGTTCGTGTTCTTTTACCCAAAGCTTCACGTCTACAGGAAGGATGTTGATGAAGTGCTCCATTGCAAATATGTCACCAGTCTCTTTGGATGAACGCCCTCAACTATGACATCTCTTCCAAATCCAAATTGGGCCCTTTCAAATCCAAGCTACAGCGACTACTCTCTGCCACTTGTTCCTGTGACTGTTTCCGCTAAACCCTCTTTGGCAATCTAAAACCCTAGCACTTGATTACTGTTAAATCTCTTAACACCATCTCTGACATCCCTCCCCGCTACCCTACCCCCTTCACCTTTCCTCCCATCCCCTCTACCTAATGCCCCCATCTGTCCTGACCAGGTCTGTTGGCTGACTTAAACTTACCTTATGATTTTACTAGTAACTGACCAAAGCTTGTTTTGGCTGATTTTCAATTATTGTATGCATTTCTGTGCATGAAACTGCTTAGCATTACTCAGCTTCTGTTCTTTAATTCACTGTGATTGTCAACTATTACTTGCTTTTCTTATTTACAATTATTTTACCATACCCTGTTTAGTCTGTAAACCTGTTGATCTCCTTTCTCTATGTATATTGTTTTGCCATACTTTTTGTTCTGTTAACCTGTTGTATTATGCTGCTGACGTGGAACCTTTGTAAAAGAGCTCTAAGCTCAAAGGAATTTGTAATGAGAACTAAATAAATAAAAAAATTAAAACAATCTGTGAGACTGTTTCGCCCTCTGGTTAGAGCCATTTAATGAGATGTTCTCTCAGTCAGGTGAAGGCTTCTTGAGTATTGAGAACTGAGTGGCACTTCAGGGACCAAAATCTTTGCCTGTAGGTCTCTCCTGAGATGTCATATCTTTTAAGATTTTTTCTTTTCACCAGGTCATAGTTTTCTGACTCTGCAGTGTTCATATTGCTGTAGGCAAGTTGGGCTTTACCCATCAGGTAAGGAACCAGCCTGATTTCCCACTGGTGCTCTGGCCATTGGCAGGCTCTGGAGACCCTTTCAAAAGTTGTTAGGTATACTTTGATATCATACGTGGGACACCGCTTTATTTATTTATTTGTTTGTTTTATTTATTTATTTCACAGAGAATCCTTTGGGCAGGTGCCTATTTTCAAAGGGTTCAGAATCAGAAACAAAAGTAATACTTAAATTTGCAGGTATACATTACTAAGTCATTAGATACAATACAGCAACTGGCCATACATTTTAAGGAAAGCAAACAAAATTACCTATTTACGCAATACAAGCAATCACAGTGAATTATGCAGTAAACAAAGTTTATGTTGTCAAGTTACAGGGCAATCATTTGAAGCAGTTACAAGTAGCAGATTCAGAGAGTGGTACACAATCTAGATTTAAATAGTGACACAAGTCACCCTCTAATAGTGTTAGCAAGTTCATTCCAATGCTTGGCAAACTGGTAGGAGAAGGAGTTCTGACTCAACGCTGCTCTCTTGGGAAATAATAGCATGTGACTTGCCATAGCTCTAGTGGCATACTATTGTCAATAAAGGTTAACAGGGACCCTAGGCCTGGAGAAAGTAGGTTGTGCAGTGCTTTGTAGCCAAGCACAAGGGTGTGGTGGAGGAGCTTCTGGCTGAGTTTGAATAGGTCTAGTTTGGAACACAGGTTGCATGTATGTATATCAAGTCTAGCATCAACTGGAAAGCAACAGGCCCTGTTCAGTTGTCCTCTTTTCCGGTTTAGCACCACATCATTAGCAGACTCATAAGCTACAGCACCATAGTCAATGATACTAATGATAAAGCTCTGAAAAAACTGTTTGTCTGAGTCTATAAAGAAAGCTGATTCTTACATTAACTGTCCTTACTAGGTGGTCTACATGGTCAGAGAAAGTCACGGCACAGTCTAGAAACAGTCCAAGGTATTTGAAAATTTGCAGTTGTTCAATAAGAGTACCAATAGTGGTTGAGATTGAGAGGCCAGAAAATAGGTCTGCCTTGCTCGATTGTCCAAACAGCACCTTTGTTTTTCACATTCAAGTCTAGCAGGTTGCTGGCAAACCAGGCTTGGACCAAACTAAAATTATCCTGCAGCCTTTGATTTAGTTGGTCATGGTTCCTGTCATTAGAGAAGATGACTGCATCATCTGTACAGGATTATATGGGAGGATTTGCAGACAGAGGGTAGATCACTAATGAATAGACTGAATACCGGTAATAATGGTCCAAGTATTGAGCCCTGTAGGACACCAATATTTACTTGTTTGTCATCTGATATGGCCACCCTACATTTAATTGTTTGGTTTCTATTGGCCAAGTAATTCATGAACTGGCCTATCGTGTCCGTTGATAGACCAAGGGATGACAACCTACTACAAAGGAGTGTGTGGTTGATGAGGTAAAACTCCTTTGTCAGATCAATAAAGACTGAGCCAGACAGATCACCCCAGTCAACAGTACTATGCACTGACTCAGTGAGTTCCAGCAGGGCAGTCATTGTGCTAAAGTTTTTTCTGAACCTATGCTGGTCATTGACCAGCAGATTATTCTGGTTAAGGAAATCTACTAGCTGGTCATTAACAATTCTTTCAAGTGCTCTGGATAAAGGTGAGAGGATGGAGGTGGAACGATAATTAGCGGAGAGGTTGGGGTCACCACACTTAAGTTCCAGAACTGCATGCACCTTTTTAAAAATGTCTGGAACTGTACCAGTGGCAAGTGACAGGTTGAAGATTAACTGAAGGGGGTCGGTGACTTCCCTAAGACTGAGTTTCAGAAGCATTATGTCAACGCAATCAGGGCCTACTTTAGTCTTCATTTTCATCCTAGACAGGTAGCAGTATACCTAAGACCAGGTGAGATATTTGAAGTAAAAATATGGTCAGTTGTGTTCACCAAATAAGTCACCCTTTGAAGTAGCATTGGCATGAGTGTTGGGGATATGGGCTTCTAAATCACGAAAAGGACTGTTAAACACATCAGTAATAGCTTTGTCCCCAGAGACAGTGGAATCACCAGGTATGATTGAGTGGGAAGAGAGATTTTTGGTGTTTCCTAAGAGCTCATTAATGCTTTCCCATAATCTTCTGGGCTGATTAGATTTAGTTGTTGGGATTTATAGTAGTTTGCCTTAGCTACCCTGATATGAGGTTTTCACCAGATTCCGTAGCTCCCTTTACTTCTTGAGAAATTTACCCTGACCATGTTCCGTATACACATTTCAGGCTCTGTCATATTCACAGGAGAGAGACTAAATAATCAGTGTGTATCGTGCTTGAGATACTCCCTTAATAGCAATACTTCTGACAGGTGCAACAACATCACAGACCCTGTTGAACTGGTGAATAAAGTAAGCTAGGGCTATGTTGACATCAGTTGTGTGAGTTAGGAAGGACCAGTAGTTCCTGAAAGTGAGGGGGTTATGGTTCCAATAAAACCCTGACAGTGGCAATGGAGGGCTCATTTCTGCAAACCTTTGTGGACCATTTGCATGTAATGGGTGAATGGTTGCTCAGAAAGTCAGATAGCACAGTACTGGAAATTATTTTGTCGATATGGCTAACCAGCATCCAGTCAAGAAGGGATGTAGTCCCAATTTTGTAATTAACTCTGGTAGGTGTGTTAATTGCCTGGGAGAGGTATAGATTAGTCAATGTGTCTTTAAGGTCTTTGCTGGTGCCAGTTACAGCCAGTTACAGTTAAAGTCACCAACTACTATCCTTTCGTGCAGAGGGTTTAGGCTGGCGACTGATTTGACAAAGCAATCAAAATTGCTCTGTACATTTTTAGGGGGACTATAAGTGACAAGAAGGTTGAGGTTTTTTTTTACCCTTGGGCCCCAGCTTTAAGTTTACTGCAAGGAGCTCACACTCAGATGAGTAGAGGCTAAGGGGAAGTCTGAAGGCTTTTAAGTAGAATTTTATGTATACAAGGCAGTCCCCACCCCTCCTACCTGCCCTATCAGATCTGAATAGAGTATACATGTCGATCGCAATATCTCTATCAGAGATTTTGTCTGTTTGCCATGTCTGTGTGACAGCGACAGCACCAAATTGATTATCTATAAGCTAGATTTGAAACTCATCAAACTTGGGCATGTGCCCAAAGGTTGACATATAGCAAATTCAAGGTGGCATCTGAAAGAAGTCATGGAAGGAACTGGGCCAGGACTGAGGTGCACAGCCCCAAGGATGAGTAGCAGAGGACCTCTTGTTGTCATGCAAGGAACACCTTAAAGGAGTTAGCAGGGGCATTACATGTGCCTCTTACGTTTTTACTCACTATACAGGACTGCCTGGTAAATGGCAGCAAGGTGCATGCAGCAGGGCCCTTGAACAAGTGGGGAGGTAGGGTGAATGAGGCCATACCATAGGGCAGCAATGGAGGAAAAATAACAAGGCACAGGTCACAAGTGGCAGGACAATTATGTCTGTGCATGGTTACATTGCCAGCAAGATGCAGCTGAGCATGGGGTGCAACAGAACAGCATTTAGCATTCCAACAGGTATAGATACCAGCAACTAATCAATCAATCTTTATTTTACCAGGCGAAACATCATTGAGAAGAACTCATTTACAAGATGGACCTGGACAGATAGTAAATAATAATAAAACAATGCAAAACCGACATAACAATACAATTAATCATTTCACAAGGTGAAGCATAAGCTTCGATATGAACATATAAGCATGGGCTAAAATATACATATGTACATATAAAGGGTAAGTTTAACAGATATAAGAGAATCTGTAGGAAAAGATGAAGGCAGAAGAGAAAAAGCATGAGGATAGAAACATACCGCATAGTTGCCAGGGCCAGTATAATGATGCTAGTTTGGATAGAAATAATTTCCTGAGTTACAAGCTACTATGACCCAGGAGAACAGGGTTTTAAACTTGGACAATTTCACAGGCAAGACTAGTTTGAGGATTTTTTGCAAATTGTTCCATAAGGCATGGAGGGAATGGCTTATGGAAGCTGCACCAAAACGAGTTCTGACTCTGAGTATAACCAGAGATATATAAGAAAGGCTTCTCAGTGTGTAACTACCAGGGGACAGATGGGTAGGCAGTCAGTGATATATTGAGGAAGCTTCTTTGTGATGGTCCAGTACATCCAAAGGACTGCATTTCTCTGCTGTCTGTAGCAGAGAGATGTCCAACCAACTAGTCCATATAGTGAGCAGTGATGCATAGAGTAGGATGCTCATGTAATGACTCTTATAGCCCTGTGGTATAAGATGTCAAATTTGGACAGGGCTGCACTAATACCTTGGCCATATAGAATATCCGCATAATACAAAAGTGGAAGGAATGTAGTTTGGACAAGTCTGGGTTTTGCTTCCACTGTGAGAAGGTGCTTTATTCGAAATAATAGGCCAAGTCTCTGTTTGAGTTTTTCAATGAGTTCCTCTATATGCTCAAAGAAGGACAGTTATTGTTAATCCAGACACCCAGATATTTAAATTTTGTAACAAATTCAAGAGTCTCACCAAGGAGGGTAGTGATCAGAGGTACGTCACCCAGATTAATGGTATGTGACGACCTCATGGAGGGAGAAAATAGCATTGCCTTTGTTTTTTTGGTGTTTAAAAGTAGTCTTAATTGGAGCAAGTTTTTCTGGAGATGGCTAAATTCAAGCTGCAGGTCAAAACATGTTATTTCTGGAGATGGCCAAGAAATATACAGTACAGTGTCATCAGCAAATAAGTGTTTATTAGCAGACTTTATTCCTCTATGTCTATTGTTAATATACATGGTAAACAGAAGGGGTTCAAAATAGAACCCTGTAGTATGCCTCTCTGTAGGGTTCTTATAGGGGAGAGATCTCCTTCAACTGTTACCTTCTGAGAACGTCCAACCAGATAGCGGTCGAATCATTGGAGGGCTGTATTATCAAGGCCAAAATTGCGGAGGATGCCGAGGAGCAAGGAATGGTCCACCATATCGAAAGCCTTGCTTAGATCCAAGAACAAGGTACATACATATTGCTTATTATCCAAGGCATTTGGTCAGTCATTAGAGACTTTGGCAAGGGCAGAGACCGTGCAATGGCACAGCCTGAATCCAGATTGCACTGAAGTAAGTAGGTTGTGAGGATCGAGATAGTTCCTGATTTGTTGACTGACTAGTTTTCTATCAGTTTAGAGAGTGTAGGAAGCAACAAGAGAAGGCCTATACTTGTAAAGATCACTAGGATTGCCTGATTTGAATAGAGGAATGACGTGAGCAGTTTTCCAAATAGAAGGAAGGGTACCCTGAAAAAGAGGCAAATTAAACAGGTGGGTAATTGGAACAGCCAGAATGTGATAGGCTATTTTTAGAAAGCATGGTTCTAAGAGATCAGTACCAGCACTTTTCCTTGTGTCAAGCTGAATAAGCAAGTCCTCTACTTGTTTTAGTGAAATAGGGCTAAAGGAGAAGGTTGTTTGACCTACAGGAAGGGTAGAGGTGACTGAGTCTGAATCCTTACCAAATAACTGGTCTTGTAGGTTGTTGGCTGGAGAAGAGGTGAATGCCAGCCCTGCCATAGCGAAATTATTATTAAATACGTTAAGAATATCGTGTTTGAGACAGTAGAACTTCCAGATGTGATTATTGTAGGAAAGGAATTTACCAATCTATGGCCCGCTACCTGTCTTAGGGTTTTCTAGAATAGTGAAGAGCGTTTGGTAGATCGTCAGTTTGTTGTTGTAATAACTAGTTTTGGGACCCTGTTGAGCTTTGTGCAGTGGTTTCTAGCCACTTTAAAGGCTGTCCAATCAGGGGAGTTTAATCATCTGTGCCTTTTTCCTAAAAAGCCAGCAGAGAATAATTAATTTGAGGGACATTGTCACCTAGGTGTAGTGAGGATGATATGACAGGGTCAGGAGTGAGAACAGTCCTAGCCTAGTTAGGGTGTTTGCTAATTCTGTTAGGGATTGGCAAATCTAGGTTTTAGGTTGCCCTGGTCACCTTAGTTAGTAACAGCAACATAAACAGGTCAAGGAAGAGAACAGGCCTGCCATAGAAGGGTGAGCAGGTGAGGCTATCAAACACTGGCTGTCACTAGATCTCAAATAGCAATAGTCATGTAAGGCAGCAACATTACTATAAATACACAGGTCAAAAACAATCACAGGCTTACCTGTGTTAGGTGTATGTGTTTAAGGGTACTTACAGTGGTACTGTATTTACCACCAAAAGACAGCCCTGCAAAACACCAGTAAAGGAGAAATCAACACACATAAAAAGCAGCCAGTTTATTAGATCTGTACAGTAGTAAACAGAAGAGACCTACCCAGGAATGGACTGCTACCTTGTTCAGGTAAAGTTGTTAACACAAGATCACTGACTGCCTTAGCCTGCTATAACAGGTACACCATGCACAGAAGCTAATAGCAGGTAGGACCTTTCCTATATATGGCAGTTAGCAGATATCAGCAGGACAGGCTATCTCCAATCTCTGGCTACATTAGCATACTGTTGTATTAATACTGTACATAGCCGCACTATGCAAATAGGAGACATACTTTAAAAGTAGTGAATGGCAGTACCTGCAAAACTGGCAGTTCCACGATTGCTTGCAGCAATAGTAAACAAAAGGAAGCAGCAGCATACAGATACACAGTAGTACAAAGAGCCCACATCAGCTAAGTGCCCAAATTTAATACTACACAGGCAATTTGCAGTTCACACTAGCCTTGAGTATTTATATTAGTAACAGCACATACAAATAAACAATTTATAAGTTCAATGTCTTTTAAGTGGGTCTATGTGATACGGCCGAATGCCTAAAAGCGATAGCCGTTACCAAGCTCAGTCAAAGTGCGAACACATTTCGGCACTCTGACAATAACCTAGGCACCAACACAATGGTGCCAGGACATATTTTACTACTTTCTGTTGAGGCTGGCCCTCCACACCCTGCGCCACCTACTTGGGTTTCTCAACTCCGAGGGGTGCATGTCGAGAGGTGGTAACAAAAATAAAAAAGTTCGGGCGGGCAGCAATAAAATCACACCAGCACCCGGACCCAGTACCTCAGCCACCCCAGCCATTACCCAATCCCCGATGCCACACCACAGCTCGACCGATGACCACAGCGCCACCCCCTACAGCCTCTCCACCCCCTCCCAGCCCATGCTCACTGTGCTTGCTCCCACCTCCCCCGAGTGCGTACGTATAGTGACATTCTGTCACCTAGTTCACCCACCCCCTCATCCGGTCACCCTACCTGTCGGTCGCCGTGAGTGGATTGCGTGAGGAAGGTGTCATCGTAATGGACGGCGCCCTTCCTCATGTGCCCACTTCACGGGTTACCCTTTTAAGTTGTTTGGGTTTTGTGTACCTGGTGGACCTGTACCAGATCCTCCAGCTTTGATAGCTTGCAAGGTATCTAACCATCACTGCTCCTGTTGCTGCATCTCTTCGCTTCTCTTCTCTGTTTCTCAGTCTTTGTTGTATAGCCTACCATTTGAAAAAGGCAGACTTGCTTTTAGAGCCTGTCCCTGCCAGTTCTTTCTCTTTCTCTTTCATCACTGGTGCCAGCTGCATAGTCTCAGTTTGGACTTGTGTTTCTGCTTCTAATTTGGCTGACATTCTTCTGGTAATCACTCCTGGGATTGCTGTTGCAGGATCCATACCTTTCTTCTATGCTTCCCTGGTACCAGGTCTAGTACCCACACACAAAAACTCCTGGCTTAAAGTATGCACAGTGTAAATCCCACTCTGACACCAACTGTGGTAGAGGCATAGGTCAGGAAGCGTAGGCAAACCAGGAAGGTTCTATGTGATACGGGTGAATTCGGCATGCCAAACACCCTTATCGCAACCCCACATTGCCGAAATTCAATTCCGGCAATGTGATATCCCAGCACAAGGAAATGCGCACAAACCTTTTTTCCCCTTTATGCAAGGAGCTGCACCCCCCCGCACCCTCTAAATTAGGATTCTCAACTCCAGGAGGGTGCATATCTGGGGGGAGTACATCTCATTTAAAAAATAAAACAAAACACTGTCTCGGGCAGGATGCAACAAAAACTACTGGCGCCCGGTCCCAAACCCTGCATCCCCGCCACCCCCAAGCCAGCACCTAACCCAACACATCTCGATGCCAGCTCTTCAGAAACCTGCCGCACCAACCCTCACATACCTTCCCACCCCACATTCGGCTGGCTCGCTTACACCCCCCTGTGTGCATATACGTGCATGACATCCTGTCACCTTTTCATGACCCACCCCATCCAGTTGCCAACCCCACACCCCCGCCATCGGGGCACTATCAAAAGGGTCACCATTTCAGCAAGTACCTACTTGCTAGTGTCCCATATCATGGTATACCAACCAGGAGCAGGTATAACATTTGCAACTAGCATTTTATTATTATCAATAACAATAAAATAAAAGGCAATTCAAACAAAGTCCTATATCTGAGAATCTCTCTTTAAAATATCCATCTGTCTATCACTAAACAAAAACAGTGCTCTCTTTTTTATAAGATGTCTTGTCCTGACAGTTTAAATTTTGCATCCTGTTGGTGTAAATCAGTCTCCTGTTTCTCCCAAAATGTCTGAGAACTTTGTCAATTTCATTCCTAAAGCCAGCCTGCAGGTGTAACAAAATAGAACATTCTGTCCCAGGGCTGGTCTTCTGTTGACAATTTTGCAAACAAACTTGTGTTCTTGACTGATATTTCTTCTAAAAAAAACAACAGCTTTCTGCATTCATTTCAACAACATAATTATATACATTTGCAAACCAAGGTTCCTGTTTCACATAAAGATTCACATGTATTTTATGTATTTTTAACCACAAAGAAGCAAGGAGAGAAAATAATAGAAACAACTAGAAACGGCAAGTGAAGAAAGGGAGGCAACAGGGAAATTGTGGGACCATAGGAGTGCCCAATTCCTTGGTGCCACAAGAAAATTAGATTGTGCAATCATGCAGGCAAGAGACAGACAAGGACAGAAATAGGAAAGGACAAAACAGACATTTGCTTTTAAGTCTCTCTGCATAACAAATGGGATAGGGTTTTATTCAACCCTGTTACATCCACGTGCTCTACTTCATGACCATCACAAGTTGATACTTTAAAGTTATTTGCTTGAGCGCTAACTTTAGGTTTTGATCCAAATACTATATTCGTTTCATTGTTAAAGGAAAACTATGCCCTTGTATCTTATACATTTTATTTGTTTCCATGTCAACAGACAAATCTATCAATGAGGTTGTAAGAGATATATATGATTGCTTTAGTTTAGTTTCACTGTTCATACTAGTCCTTGTAACTATCCTGGGGGTCTCCATTTTCTATTTATCAAAATCTCATTGTCTCTGAGAGCAGCATTAGCATATGAGAAAATGATGTGTCAGCACCCTTTAGACTCCATACAGTACACCTGTCTGCTGAACTAGTGTTTAACAAAACATGTTGCAGCAAGGTGTGAAATACCACATTTGCCTTTAGTTAGCTTTTCAAACTGTCTGACTTATTAAGGCAGGGTTTTCCCTTTAAAATGCATTCCATTTGTTTGTTTCCAGAGAGTTTTTTCAGGATATTTGTGCTTTCAGCATAGAAATACTTGGTATAAATGGGTGCTGCGACATCATGTTCTCATATGCTAATGCAGCTCTCATGGACAATGAGATTTCAACAACCATAAAATGGAGCCCCCCCCCCCCAGGATAGCTACAGGGAACTAGCATGAACAAGGAAAACTAACTAAAGCAAGCATGTATATCCCTAACAGCTACAAGAAAGAAGATGTCTGTTGACATGGAAACAAATACAATTTACAAGACAAGAGGGTGGAGTTTTCCTGTAATGTTAATTAATGTTGAACCAGCCAATTTTGTCATTTTAGAAAACTGAGTTACAATTGTATTAATTTCTGTTAGGCTTTTGAATTGGCTGCAATAAAAACAGCATCAAAATTGTAAAGCAAGATTTTTGAATATGAGTGGATAGCTGGCATACAATTTATATAAATTCAGTGCTGGGTGACTAGCTTATAGTGCTTATGTGTACTTAACTTTGGCTTTTCTCTGTTCCCACCCTTGTAGAGGAGCCAGGCAGTGATAGGAAATAGAAGACCCAGCACTGAGGGGAGAAAGAGTGCCAGAGGAGGAGGAAGAGGTTGGGGAGGATGGAGGGTATTTAGAAACACTCTGAGTGAGGAGTGCAGGGAGAGACTGGCTTTTATTTGAAATGTGGGGAGTTAATTCCCCACATCAAATCACGGGCAATAGCCTTCCCATTCAAAGTTTGGTGAATAGTGTATAGTGCTTGTGTATATTTAACTTTGGCTTTTTCTCTGTTCCCACCCTTGGTAGAGGAGCTGGGCAGTGACAGGGACTTGAAGGCCCAAAATGTTTTACCTCCTCCAACTCACAGAGAGTGTGAACACTAGTGCACAGGAGAGGAAAAAACCTCATGGAGGAAACCTCTGAGGATCCATGGCTGCTGGACTACCCGTCCTCTTGGCATACTAAGAGGAGGTAATGGAATGCTTTCTGGTTTAATTCTAGATGGGGCAATTGATACGGCATGAAGAGTACAACTTCAAGAGTCTAGGTATTGGAAGGAGAGTGGTCAATGACGATAATGGTGATACTTGAGAATGCAGAAGTGAGGCTGAGCCATTATGGAATGGTTCTTTGGGTGTTTGGTGAGCCATGTGGAGGAGACTTGAAGATCGTGGAATGCATAATTGAATGAAAAGCTGCTGGCATACAAGTTGGGAAGCGGATATAAATTCAGAATGCTTTTGCAGTCTGCCAGGCTTGAAATTGATGGTACCAGGAAAATGATTTACTCATTAACAAATGGTTTTGCAGATTAGGCTTATGCAATAAATAAGTCCCCAATGATGTGGAATGCTGGCCAGATAATGAAGAAGCAATATGATACCATAGTGTATAGTACAAGTCCGTCCAGTAATTAATTTTGGCAGACACGAGTTGACAAAAATAGGAGACTTGAGTTTGAACGAATATGTTTTATGGTCTCAAGAGATGTTTCTGAGGTTCAGTGGTAGATATGCAAATATACAATTGGTGGAGGTTTGATTCTTAAGACTGATGGAAAGGTATGGAATGATGAGACTGTCCCAAGAGATAATACAAGTTGCACATGTAGGTTCAACTTGTTTTCAGTCTTAGGGTAGAATGTAGGTACGATAGTGGAAGAACTCCTAAGGACAGCTGGAATGGCATGAATGGAGTAACTTCTGCATAGGGATGAATGGTGACCTGAAGCAAATGCTAGAGCTTCGGCTTGCTGATGATCGTAGGATGTCATGCTGAAATTGGTGATTCGAGAAAGACATTACCAAGGCTGAAGAAGGTGGCTGCAACAGAGTCCTGGAGAAATTGAGATGTGATGGCTGATTGATCAAAAGGATGAGTATGAACCACGATGGAATGGTCAGAAATTACTTAGCCTTATTAATAATGTCTATTGAAGGTTGCTTGATGGAAAAACAGAAGCAAGGCAGCTGAATAGGGACTGCTTGTTGAAACATTGATAAAGTCTTGAAGAACGAAAAGATCTGGGAGCCAGGAGCAGAGCTTCAGTAACACTGGAATGACAGGAGATCCGTATATTACAGACACAGCAAATTGTCCAGGACTGTGAGATGGGAGATGGTTTTTGAAGATGGAAAACATCTGATTCAGAGCAGGATGATGAGATAAAGTGAGTATGTGGTTCAGGACGGAACACTTTCTGATGAATGAGCCTAGTATATGTGCTGTCATGATAACTGCCAATGAGAACAGGCCAGGGTCAGTTTTTGAATTATGTGAACCTATAAGCTCAGAGATTGATAAGTCTGTATCATAGCAAGTTGTGAGGAAGCAATCATCCAGATCTTAAAGAAGGGAGCATGAATTAATCCAGCCCATGGAATGTCTATAGTTAGCTCAGTTCAGATTATTTGAAATCAGCTCATAAGGCTGTGGAGGACTACATACATATAAACATATGAAGAAGCCAGCAGAAGAAGGCTATTTGATCTATCTAGTCTGCTCATATTGCAGGGTCTACAGCTTCAGCTACTGTCCCTGCCCCCCCTTCCCACTCCTCCCTTCCTCCCTACCCATGATCCTTACCTTCCCCCATGCCTATCCCAGCCTCTCTTAAAGTTGCCCATTGTCTTCAATAAGACCACCTCTTCTGGCAGCACATTCCAAGTGTACACCACTCTCTCTGTGAAGAAGCACTTCCTGACCTCCCTCCTAAACCTCCCACCCTTCAGCTTAAGACTGTGCCCCCTCATGTTATAGTTGCCACTCAGCTTAAAGAGACTCTCCTTATCCACCTTATTTATCACTTTCAAGTCCTTGAAGGTCCCAATCATGTCCCCTCTCTATCTCCTGTCCTCCAGGGAGTACATATTCAGTGCCCTCAACCTCTCATATGCTCACCCCTACTGACCCACTGTCATCTTTGTAGCCCTCCTTTGTACCTTCTCTAGCAGGTTGATGTCCTTTTTGAGGTGTGGGCACTAGTACTGAACTCCATACTCTAGATGTGGCCTTACCAGTGACCTGTACAAGGGCAGTATAACCTCCTTTCTCCTACTGATCCCCCTAGTTATGTATCCCAGCATCTTGTTTGCCTTTGTTGCTGCTTCCTTACACTGCATGGACTGCTTCAGGTCACTGTGATCATCACTCCCAGGTCCTTCTCCTCTTCCTCTGATGCAGATACCTGGACTCCACCAAGGTAGTACTCTATCCTAGGATTCTTGGATTCAATATGCATAACTTTGCATTTCATGGCATTGAAGCTGAGCTGCCAGATCCTGGACTACCTCCCTAGCTTTTCCAGATCATCCTGTAGGTCCGTATCCCTTCAGCTGTGTCCACTCTCCTGCAGAGCTTGGTGTCATAATAGTAATAATGATGGTGATTAGTGAATTACATTCTTTGATTGAAGTTCAGATATATGATTAAAAGCCCAGCTCAATGTGATGGTGGAGACAAGGATATCCTTGATAAATGATATCTTCCTTTAGCCTGGGTTATGTAGTAGTTTTCTGTGACAGCTCCAAAGGATAACATGTGGTTAGGAGAATCATGTATAAGATAAGAGAAATGAAAAGATCCCATGCTCTCCATAAGTAATATTTTTGAGATGGTAATCCGGAATAACTTTACTTCTGCAGAGTTGAAGCTGGACTAAATGGTATGATGTTTGCAAGCCTAAGCATTATATGATGGCTGAAGGATCAGGGGAGATTACAAGCTGGAGGCTGGAGTAGGGTGAGAGGAAGGCAGCTTCAAATGGAGTGATACAAGATTGTGGTTTTAACATGGATGGCATGAGCTGATGGAGGAATCCTTGAGGTTTTAGATAGTCAGCAGGACTTAGTTGGGCTAGATGCAGAGCCCCTGGTGATCTATGTTGGCAGTTATGAGTAGCAGTATTGTTCTGAAATCGGGCAGAGCTGAAGACAAGAAAACATGATTTTTGGATGAGACGTGGAGCAAGAAACAGGCCAACTTTGATGAGAAGTAACGACGTAACAGTCTCGATATGAAGGAAGGAAGGAGAAATTGTTTAACCAGGAAAGGCACACTAAGCCAGAGCTTGTTTGAGGTGCAACCTGGGAGCACAAAGAAGTTAAGTGACTTGCTCAGGGTCACACAATATGCAAGTGGGAGCTGATGGAATTCAAACCTAGGTCTCCAGGTTTGCAGCTCAGTGTTCTAAACCACTAGGCTATACTGCTGCCAACTGAATTCGAGTTGGAAGAAATCTGAGGGGAACCCTGAGGACCTTCTTCTAGTCTGAAGATTGAAAGGAGTGGCAGGAGAAGAGTCCTGAGAGGAAAAAAGTTGAATAATTGCTTGGCTATGGACTTAGACACTGGACCCAGAACACAACAGTGGTCTGGATAGCAGGTGACAGGAAGTGCCAACGGCCAACGGAGGACCACCACAGGAGCCCCCCATCCCCCTCTAGCAGGCTGCTGGCCATGCCCCCCTACCACAAGACCATAGCAGGCCACACCCAGGACCATGCAGCCAAGGACACACACACACCACACAGGCACACAGGGAGCCCACACAGTGGGCACTGAATGAGCCAGGAGGCAGACAGTGTGCAGACCACATGAGACAGGCTGCAGAATGCCAAGCAGAGGGACACAGTGTGCGGACAGTACTCGAACACTGACCATGGCCATGTGCCACCACCACGCACACACCCACCACACGCCCCTGACTGCTGCCACATGGGCACCCCAATGCACAGCCACTGACCCAAGGGATGGACACCACCACTGTGGGACACACCACCACACACAGCAGGGAACCATGGAAGCACAACATGCGCCCCCTTCCATGCACACAACATGGACAGACAGTGGGCCACTACAGCATGGCTCCACACACCACCTGCAAAGAAGACACAGACGCAGGCAGGTATATCAGAAAATATTTATCTGAAAGAACTATGTACAAATATTACAAGGGCTGGGAAAGGATAGGTACAGCCTGGGGAGGAGACCAGGGAACAGGGACTATACAGTGGAAGGGGGGACAGTAGGGGAAGGTGCAACAGGGGAAATGGGAAAAAAAATGCGACATTAGCGAGGGCCCAAACTGGCCGCCCCAGCAAGGCATTGCTCCCTCCTCTCTGCTGCCATCATTCACTGCATGGCCACGATGACCTCCAATATGCCGGACACCACCAGCAATGTCTGCCACATGAGTTGGCTCAGCATTCTTCTGGGCACTTCCGCACCAGACACTGGACACCTATGGCAAGGGACAGGACAGGTGATCAGTGCAATGACCCAAGGCACCATGCCCACCTACACTGTGCAATGGGCAGTGGGACCACACACCCTGGAGGGCCCAGAATACCCACAGGGGGGTGGGCCAAAGCCAGCCAGCAACACGGCGCACCACGATGTTGCACAGAGGTGGTCCCCACCGCACAATGGCCACATGACTGCACAGTGACAGTCACAGGGCACACTGCATCGGCAGCACAGCAGCAACAACGGTGGCAGCCGGGCACACGCCCACCCCACCAACAGCTGGCACACATGTCTAATGGATGCGCTACAGCTGCCATGGCACATGGCCCAGGCAGCCATGCCTGCACCCACTCTCCACTGCCACCCCCCATGTACACTGCGAATGACCATGACAGTGCTTACCTGCCTCCTGCGGTGCTGCTTGTGCAGGTCATCCCTCATCAGGTTGCGCCTCCCGGGTGCGCGCCACTGCAGCCTTGGCCCACCTGCAGTCCTCCAGCCCTGGGAATTGAAAGAAGACAGGTGCACATCAGTACCTGACCACAACAGCTGCCTCCCTGCCCTCTGAACACAGGGCATGCCTCTGCCCGATCCGTCCCACACGCCAACACGGCTGCAACGCAATCGCATGTGGCAGCTGGCACTGCCACTCAGTGATGCACACGACAACAGTGCACCCCACCACAGGGCATGCCAGGCAGCAAAGTCAACACCACAGTACAGCACCAGGGCAGACATGCAACAAGAGATGACTTACCTGGCTGTGGCACCACACCATGCCTGACGCATGCCTGAAGCTGCCAAAGCCGGTCAGGGTCCCATCACATCACGTCACCATACCGGTGCCTACACTGCTCAGCCATCCTGGGCACCCCGGTCCTCCTCTCCAGGCTGACAGCTATGTCCTGCCACACACTGCCCCGGCCTGCTGCAAGGGCACCTGGCCAAACAACTGTGGGCTGTAGGGCTCCACGCAGGTGACCAGGTTGACCACCTCCACGTCTGACCAATTAAAGACATGGCGACTCTGACACATGCACCATGGCTCTGGCTCGGTTCAGCAGCAAAATGGTGGGTACAGGTACATGTGGCCGCCACAAGTGCCAGATGCGTGATGCGTAGGAGAATGCGCAGTGCCCGGCCATCGTGCAGTGCCAGACATGCACAGTAGGCATGGCCCAGCGGGGTCACAGGGTCAGCGCAATATCCCGATATTCAGATGCTGCATGCAAATGAGCTCATCAGCCAATGCACGGCACAGTGGGGTGCGCTAACATATCATTACCATTGAGCACAACCTCATTTGCATGCGTTGCGCCTGATAAGCACCATGGATCAGCATAGGCCATGTACCGGTATTGCAATCATGACAGGTAATTGGTGGATGCTGCAGCAGCACACTGGGAGCAGACAGCACTGCAAGGTGGGATGGACCAGGGAGATGCCACTGACATACAATGATGTCCATGTTCACAGGAGGCAACACGTCAGCACAGGAGGAGGCGAGTAGCAGGGAACTTCCCAAAGGGAGAGATAGATGCCCTGTTCAAAGTCTACCTCGACAGGAATCCCTCTTGAGTGGTGCCATGGGCACACCACAGGACTGGACTGCTGGATGGGAGGAGGCGAAGTATGTGAACCAGCACGCAGCCACCAGTGGTCATCACAGGAATGCTGTAAGAAGGTCGGACTGGCAGGCGGTGCATAAAGGAGAAGATGGCAGCCATCAGAGCATCCCGGAATGCCACCAGAGGAGGGCCAGGGATGCACCCATACTGACGCCAATGGAGGAGTTGGTGGCAGCCACCATCCACTGCACTTCAGTGGAGGGTGTGCCTGGAGGAGGCTTCCAGATGGATGGCAGCCCATCACTGCATGGTATGTATGTCAGCTGTGCACAGCTGGTGACCCAGAGGGTGTGTACATGGGCGTGCTGTCATGCATGTGGCTGTCCTGCATGGCATGTGCTCATGTGCACACCCTTGCACATGCCATGCTGCAGGACACATGTGGCAGCAGTGTACGGGGGGACACATGGGCACTGCATCACTAACACACTATCCTTCTCTTGCAGCACCAGCATGCCTCCGTGCAGAGGATGGGGTGCTGGCAGTGGCAGGCGCTCGTGGATGCCAGCCGACCCCGAGGATGGACTATCAACATCAACGGCATCCAGGGGCCCGACAGGCTGTGGACCTGCACCACAGTGCCTGTGGTTGTCTTTGGCCTAGGGTCGAAGAGCCCTACATGTGATCCTGCAGGATGCCAGCCTTGGTGTCCTGTGTGCAGGGACACAGACCAGGGTGGGGTCCGACTCCAATGATGACTTCACACACCTCCTGGACAGCATGGGCAACATTGTGGGTGTGTTGTCCCTGCTGGCGCCCAGCACACAACTGCCAGTGGCAGAACAGCTGCCTGCCACCACTGCGGGTGCGGCAGTGTGCAGTGCCACAGATGTGCCCTGCGTTGGTGGTGGTGCAGCCGTGCAGGTGCAGGGTGGTGAACAGTGGCCCAGAGGGGCAATGGCAGCAGGCTGCAGGTGCCACCAGGCAGCCGGACACAGGGTCTGCCGCT
This sequence comes from Neoceratodus forsteri, assembly GCA_016271365.2. Classification (NCBI taxonomy): domain Eukaryota; kingdom Metazoa; phylum Chordata; order Ceratodontiformes; family Ceratodontidae; genus Neoceratodus; species Neoceratodus forsteri. The sequence goes on along the minus strand of CM028132.1, from coordinate 405,753,820 downwards.
GGTGCACCTGCCATACCCATTCCCCCTGCAGACCCCACTGTGCAGCATCCACCAGAATGGCAGGTCACCCCCAGATGATCGGCATCCTACCCAGGAGCCCAAGGATGTGGACCATCTGGCTCAGCACACCTGGCTGCTGTGGGCATCCATTCCATAACAGGTGCTGCTTGTCACTGGGGTACATGCACTGCATGCGGAGGTGTGCCAGTTAGCTGAGCAGCAGGACAGGGGCACTGCGCAGATCCTAGAGGAGATGCAACACATGCAGGAGGCCATGACTGCATCCTTGGATCACATTGCTGGTGCAATTGCAGACAGTTTTGCATTGCTGGCTGCCACAGGGCATGGCCATGCACAGGAGACCCCCCGCAGTGTGCTGTCTACCCCACAGACATAGCATTGGGTGACCCCATCACAGTCGAGGGCTGGCTCAGATGTAGGCATCCCAGGCATGCCTGCACCCCCGCAAGGACATGGTCATGGTCGCGCTTCACCCCTGGGTGGCTGTTGGACCCCTGGCTGATCGCGCAGCCTGAGGCTGCCGATTGGCCCTGCTGCAGCTGCCCCCATGGCTGTGCTTGCCATGGTACTGTGTGACTTCCTGATCTGCGTGGCTGCCCTGACTGCAGTCTGCGGCTGATGCCCCAGCGCCCATGGTGTGTGAGCCATACCGATGGTAGGGGTGCCTGTGTGATTTACCGCATGCTGCCTGTGTGTGCATGCCTGGCCACTGGACCATGTGGCATGGGTGTGAGGTGGGCAGTCTAGCACCGTTGTGCCTGTGCACCAGTGCCATGTCTGATCCATGCCACAGTCCAATGCCTGGTGTGTGTGTGTGTGTGTGTGTGTGTGTTGTTATCGTTGGTGTGTGCCACTGACTCCCATCCCCTGATTGCACCTTCTGTGTGTGCATGCCCTCGCCATGCGCGTCCCTGTCTGCGTGCTGTACTTTGTCTGTGTGGCCCATACGTGTACCACACCACCTACCTGCATTCCCCAAAGTGTTCCTGTGTGACAGTGTCAAGGTGGCGTTGTGACTGCTGTTGCAGTCGGGGGTCCCTCCACCCAGGAGGTGGCTGTCCACCACCCTCCAGCCCATTGTCTCCATTGTCCCCACTACTGTTGCCTTCATCTACCTCTCAACAGCTATCCCACGGTCAATGCTATGTTGTGCAGTATGCAGCAGGCCAGGAATGAGCCACAGGCTTTTGAGGGCTGTAGGGCACCGCCTGACCTGTCTAGGCAATGGAATTGTGCCTTCAGCATGTCAAAGACGTGCTTGATGATGTTGTGTGTGCTAGCATGTGCCTTATTGTACCGTTCCTCTGCTGGGGACGATGGGCACCGGTAGGGGGTGAGCAGCCAGGGCCTCAGCGGGTATGTGCTGTCACCTGTGTGGAGAATGACATGGTTAGCCCTACGCGCTGCTGTGCTGTGCACCTTGCCTGTCTCTGGCACCCACACCACCATGCACACCCTGCCCATCCCACCCCAGGTATGCTCTGCCCATCACCCCTGCCATGCCATACTCACCCACTAGGTGGCCTGTGGGGATTTCCCATGTTCAAACCTGTGGCACAGCGCGCACTGTGCCAGATGAATGCATCATGTGCACCCTCAGGGTGTGTGGTGCAGACATTGATGATGCGCCCAGTGGCATCGCACACCACCTGGCAGTTGATGCTCGGGCTCCCCTTCCTGTTAATGTACGCCAGTCCCTCAGGGCCAGGTGGCATGCGGATGCCCACGTGGGTGCAGTCAATGGCCCCAATCATGCCGGGCATGCATGCCACCCTGTGGAAGTCTCATTGTCCATTTGACCCAATGCATCCCAAGCTTTCCCGGTAAGTAGCGGGGATAGATGGAAGATCCAGGACTCTCTAGGAATTTTAGCCTGAATACAAACTTTTTCAAAAGAATTTAAAAAGGCATCCATATCCTCCCCCTCTTTAAATTCAACAATCAATTTGGAATTCAATTTGTAACCCAGTCCTGCAGTCCCAGTTAAACCCAAACCATTTACCTGCTCTGGTGCTGGTGGTTGGAGTCATAGCTTCTCCAGTTCATGTTGCCTCTGGTGCTCACACTCCTCATAGTCAGTGTCTCGCTGTTCTCACTCTGCCTCTCACCATTCTTGCTCCCTCTTCTCCTCTGCAGCTCGCTGTTCTTGCTCTGCCTCTCAGCGTTCTCTCTGTGCCTCCCTCTGGAACTACAGCTCCATTCTGCATAACTCAATTTGCAGCCTGAGTACTTCTGGATCTAGGATACTGGTAAACTTCCCCTGCTGCTGTGGCCCTTTGCTGACAGTTGCCCTGCTGCCCTCCTCATCAGACCTGGACACCGCACTGGCTGCTAGCTCTTCCACATTCAAAGGTTCGGTCCCTTACAGTCACTGTCTGTGACTCAATGCTCTGGGTATCTGCTACTATCATGGAATCCACATGGTTCTGTTTTGTGGCTGTCACCTTGAACGGGACTCCTCTGTCCCTGCAAAACTGCTTTAAGTAGTCTACAGTGTGCCTGCTGTAGTTAGAAGCCATCTTCTTCCATAACTATGGCTATTCTGACTTGCACTTTAGAGAAAAAAACACAGGTAGGAACTTGACTGTAAGTCAAGTGATATAGTTCTGTTTCCTTTTTAAATAAATCACTGCCTTTTTCTTTTTTTTGCAAGTGAGCTGACAGTATCAAGCTGACACACTGAACAACAAAAGCTTGTAATATCAAACTTATGCACTCCGTTGCCAACCAATCTGTCACAACCCCACTCAGCAGGTCAGGCCCTCTGCTCCCACAGTACCAACCTCTGAGTGCAGTATTGTGAACAGGAACAGAACAGGGTAACCCTCCTGTCTGTTTTGTGGGTTCGAATCAACCTTTGGTCTCAAACTCTGGAGGGATTCAAACTGTGAACCTCTTGCTAGTGTACCCAATGTACAGGCTCAGATAATTCTGCTCTTCGGGGAGGCAGATATCTTTCACCTATGGGCACCTAACCAGGTGTACAAAATGAACCATTAAGAACTCTATGAAAGACCTCAGAATAAACTCTTACCCTTGTCCAGTTTGGTAAACCAGTAAGCTTATGCACAGTGTCAGCTTTTACCATAAATGCCTCACTTGTCAAAGAAAAAAATTTCAAGGCACACCAAGTAGTCTCTTAAAATAAGAGGTTTCACTTAAAATAGATAAAAAAATATGTAAAATGTAAATACAAAACAATATCACAGAAAACGTACACTCACTTAAAAGAATAAGGTTTAAAAGTGCGATTTCCTACCAACCACACACTGAGACTTGCCTATCTAATGTATTCTTCTAATAGTGCTAAAAAAAGTAGATGTTGTAGCTTCAGAGTCCATACATGTGTGTGTCTCAAGGGCAGACACAGCATAATTAAAACACAGTCTTGAACCTGCCTTCTCCATGATGTCATCATCTCGCTCCTCCTTTTCAGGATATATGAAAAATATACATATATACAAAACAGGAAGTCCCATCAAGAGGTATTAAATTCTGTGATTTCAGCAAAACTCGTTTTCCAAATGATGACACTGTTAATTAAGACTGTGATTTTCCAGTGTCCTCTTTCATCCAGGAGCAGTTTTCTGCTTTCACAAAGACATCAAAGAGCTTTTACAACTCGGCAGTTTTCTCACCTAGCTGTAGCATAGTTTTTCCAGCTCCAGTTGAAATTAACTGCCCTTACTGAGGACGTCATAAAATGGATATTTTAGTTCTTAGCTTCAAACAACCCAGATCCTAAATAAGGCTATAAAATGCGAGTTTTTGCAAGTTAATCACCTTACGGAGATCTGCTGTTTAACATATATCCTGCCTTTGAAGTGAAACCTGGGGGATCATCCAGGAGCACATCATTCCTCATGACAGACAATCACACTATATTTTTATTTTACAAAAAGTCATAGAGTAATCAGGACCAGCTGTCCAAGTGTCACAATCCTCTCTACCTAGACTGAATTTGGGGACTCTATCCCCTGCATGGGATAAGCTTCCCAAATCAGTTCACTCCTCATAGACGTGAGAAAACCCATCTGAGTTCTGATTTTTTGCTCCAGCCCTATGTAGAATTGTCATGTCATACCCTTGCAAAGCAAGACTCCATCTTAACAATCTACAATTATTCTTACCCATTTGCGTCAGCCAAACCAGGGGGTTGTGGTCAGTCTGTACTACAAAATGCTTCCCATATAAGTATGGCTCTAACGTCTTTAGGGCCCACACTGTGGCAAGACACTCCTTTTCCACAATGGAGTATGCCTGCTCCCTGGGAAGTAACTTTTTACTCAGATATGCTACAGGGTGATCTTTCCCTTGGCTGGATGTCTGACTCAGTACTGCCCCAATACCCACATCTGAGGTGTCAGTCTGAACTATAAAGGGTTTGCTATAGTCAGGACTTGTCAAAACAGGAGCACTGCACAGTGCCTCCTTCAGTCTGGTAAAGGCGTCCTCACAGGCTGGGTCCCAAGTAATTTTCTTTGGCATCCTTTTCTTTACCAGGTCAGATGGGGAGCAGACAGGGCACTGTAATTGGGTACACATTTTCTATAGTACCCTGCTGTCCAAAGAAAACTCCTGACCTGCTTCTGCACTTCTGGTGTGGGCCATGCCTGGATTACCTCTATTTTTAGTTGGTTAGGACAGAGCTGTCCTCGGCCTACCATATGCCTGAGGTATGCCACTTCTCCAATGGCCACCTGGCACTTCCTGGATTTAACAGTGAGCCCGGCCCTCTGAATCATGCCCAGCACTTCCCTAAGGTGGCACAGGTGTTCCTCCCAGCCGGCACTAAAGATGGCAATGTCATCCAGATACGCCACGGCATACTACTCAGCACCATTTAACACCTGGTCCACCAACCTTTGAAAGTGGCAGGGGCATTATTCATTCCGAAAGGCATTACCTTATATTCAGATAAGCCTATTGGAGTGATGAAGGCCAACCTCTCCCTATCTCTGTCCGTCATCTCTACCTGCCAATACCCCTTGGTCAGGTCACTGGTTGTAAGGTAGGTCGCCCCTCCCAACTTGTCCAGGAGTTTATCCATCCGGGACATCTGGTGGGCGTCTGCCTTTTTGACTGCATTCAGTCCATGACAGTCCACACAGAAATGAGTAGAGCCATCTGGCTTGGTCACAAGGACTACGGGTGAGGCCCAGGGGCTGTGGAATCTCTGGATTACCCCTAAATCCAGCATTTCCTCCACTTCCCTCCTAATGTCCTTTTGGACAGCCTCTGACACCTGATATGCTGTCCACAGTATGGGTGTCTGTGTCTGTCTCCACACGCGTGTGTCACTAGGGGGTTAGTCCAGGCTTGGCGCTAAACAATGGGGCAGAGTCTGCTAAAACTTCCCTTACTTCCTGACTCTTGTCCAGGGTCAGCTGGAGAGACAATTTAACTGCCTCCACAGAGGACTCCTGCTTACTTTCTTCCAGCAAGTCCAGAAGGTCTCCTTTGTCCATCCCCTCCCCAGGACTACACACCGCAAACACCATGTCAGCCCTATTGGCATATGGCTTCATCATGTTCACATGGTACATCCTTTCTGTCTGTCTTCTGTCAGATAACTCTACAATATACTTCACATCATTTACCTTCCTAACCACTTTGTATGGCCCTGCCCACTCAGACTGTGGCTTGTTTTTTTGGACCAGAATAAGGACCATGGCTTCCTGACTCACCATGTACGAGCGAGCTCTGGCTCTGAGGTCTTGCCACATTTTTTGTTTCTGTTGGGCAGCTGCCAGGTTGCTCTGGGCTGTCCCCATAAGCTCCTTCAGCCTTTCCCTAAACTTAAGGACGTAATCCACTATGAGAGTTCCCTGGGTGGTGTGCTTGCCTTCCCAGTCCTCCCGGATCAAGTCTAGGGGCCCATGTACCCAACGTCCATATAAGAGTTCGAAGGGTGAAAATCCTGTTGACTCTTGGGGCACCTCCCTCTACGCAAACAATAAGTGGAGAAGGTATTTCTCCGAGTCCCTCCCATGCTGTTCAGCAGATGCTCGGAGCATTGACTTCAGAGTACCATTGAATCTTTCCACAAGCCCATTGACTTGTGGGTGATGCAGTGTCGTGCATCTCTGCACCACCCCACACTTCTGCAACAAACATTTCATCAGAACCAACTTGAAGGAACCCCATTGATCGGCGATAACCTCCTGCAGAAACTCAACACGGGAGAAAATCCCACGTAAGGCATCTTCCACTTTATCTGTCCTCAGTGAGGATAGGGCGACTGCCTCTGGGTACTGGGTGGCATAATCCACCACAGTCAGGATGAATCTCTTCCCTGAGGAGTTGGGGTATTTAAAGGCCCCACAATATCCATTCCCACCCTCTGGAATGGCTTCTCCACTATGGGCAATGGAATCAGGGCTGCTTGGGTTTTCTTGCCTGCCTTCCCTCTTTCTTGGCACCAGTGACAAGACCTGCAATACTCCTTCACCTGCTGGGTGAAGTTTGGCTAATAGAACTTCTGGGCCAACCGCTGCATAGTGCGTGTGGCTCCCAAATGACCAGATAAGGGAATATCATGTGCAATCTTGAGCAACTGCTCACAATACCCCTGCGGAATGACAAGCTGCCTGCCTAGCACCCCTCCATCTGTCTGCACAGCCTGAGTATACATCAGTCCATTTTACCAATAAACCTTATGTTTACCGTCACCTCCTTGTGCTCTGTCAGAGTCTGCCCAAGACCTCAGCTTCTCTAGACTAGGGTCACTTCTCTGAGCAGCTGCAAACTCCTCACACATTCCCAAGGCATGGGACGGGTCCACTTCAGTCACTAAACTAGGATCCCTAGCACTAGCATCAGGGCACTCAGGATCACCGTCAGTCCCAACCCTCTGACAATGGGTCACCCCCCTCCTTGGAGCAACCCTCTGTAGCTGTGTGATTAACTGCTACTGGGAAAATATCTACCCCCTTTTCGTTAGTCTCCATATCAGGAGACACAGGCTGGGGAACCAGCCTCCCAGTGGTTTCCACAATGGCTTCTGTGGGGTCAGGGAACTACAGTGTTCCCTTGCGCTTAGCTATGGGCAACTGCACACTGCACACCCATCCCTGATTGAGACTGTTGCCCAGGATCACATCCACTGCTAAGGTTTTGGCTACAGCCACCTGTTGTACAGTTCCCCCTGTTTCACCCCAGTCTAGGAGAACACTAGCAAGAGGAAATGTTTTCTCCTCACCAGTAAAGTCCTGTACAGTGATGTATTTATTGGGTATAAGCTGACCAGACTCTACTAGATCCCCTTTTACCAAAGTCAGGGATGCTCCTGTGTCCCTTAACCCTTGCGTCTGTACACCATTTACCATGTCTGAGTGCATGTGTTCCCTCATGTTCACAGGCAAGCTTCCAGGGACACACAAACAACCCACTTCTGTCCTAGCACTGCCTTGTGTATTATTGCTCATCCGTTTGGGACACTGTCTGACAATATGCCCAGTTTCTTTACACAGACAACATTCATTTATTTTCTCAGAGAAATCTTTTCTCTGAAACCTGGGGCTAACTGGTTTTGGTGAGGCAGTGAGGGTTTTAGCTGCCTTGAAGGTGCACTTTTCCCTTTCTGCACTGCCAGGCTGCCCCATTCGCTCTCAGGCAGGTCTGCTCTTGCATATCGGTCCGAGAGTTCAGCAACCTCTTGCACTGTTTTGGGATCTCGGTCCTCCAGCCAGGTTTTCAGCTCTGGTGGGCATGCCCAGAAAAACTGTTCTAACAAAATCACATTTTCAATTTTATTAACACAGTTTGCTTCAATTCCTTCCCACCAATGTTTTAAAAACTGATGTTGTTTCATGGCTAGCTCCTCATAGCTCATGTCAGGGCTTCTCCTGAGCTTACAGAATTTAGCTCTGTATGATTCAGCAGTTAATTCAAATTTCTTTAACACTGCAGCTTTAAGTTTGCTGTAATCATCACTGTCCTCATTGTCCATTTGACCCAATGCATCCCGAGCTTTCCCAGTAAGTAGCAGGGATAGCTGGAAGCTCCAGGGCCCTCTAGGAATTTTAGCCTGAATACAAACTTTTTCAAAGGAATTTAAAAAGGCATCCATATCCTGTCCCTCTTTAAATTCAGCTATCAATTTGGAATTCAATTTGTAACTCAGTCCTGCAGTCCCAGTTAAACCCAAGCCACTTACCTGCTCTGGTGCTGGTGGTTGGAGTCATAGCTTCTCCAGTTCATGTTGCCTCTGGTGCTCACGCTCCTCACAGTCAGCGTCTCACTGTTCTTGCTCTGCCTCTTGACATTCTTGCTTCCTCTTCTCCTCTGCAGCTCGCTGTTCTTGCTCTGCCTCTTAGCGTTCTCATTCTGCCTCCCTCTGGAACGCCAGCTCCATTCTGCGCAACTGAATTTGCAGTCTGGATCCAGGACACTGGTGACCTTCCCCTGCTGCTGTAGCCCTTCACTGACAGTGGACCTGCTGCTCTTCTCATCAGATCTGGACACTGCACTGGCCGCTAGCCCTTCCACATTCAAGGTTTGGTCCCTTACAGTCATTGTCTGTGACTAGATGCTCTGGATATCTGCTACCATCAGGGCATCCACAAGGTTCTGCTTGGTGGTTTTCACCTCGAACGGGACTCCTCTGTCCCTGCACAACTGCTTTAAGTAGTATATAGTGTGCACGCTGTAGTTGGAAGCCATCTTCTTCCCTAACTATGGCTACTCTGACTTGCACTTTAGAGAAAAAAAAATAAAACAGGTAGGAACTTGACTGTAAGCCAAGTGATATAGTTCTGTTTCCTTTTTTAAAATAAATCACTGCCTTTTTTTTTTTGCAAGTGAGCTGACAGTATCAAGCTGACACACTGAACAATGAAAGCTTGTAATACCAAACTTATGCACACCATTGCCAACCAATCTGTCACAATCTCACTCAGCAGGTCAGGCCCTCTGCTCCCACAGTGCCAACCTCTGAGTGCAGTATTGTGAACAGAAATAGAACAGGGTAACCCTCCTGTCTGTTTTGTGGGTTCAAATCAACCTTTGGTCTCAATCTCTGGAGGGATTCAAACTGTGAACCTCTTGCTAGTGTACCCAATGTACAGGCTCAGATAATTCTGCTCTTTGGGGGGGCCAGATATCTTTCACCTATGGGCACCTAACCAGGTGTACAAAATGAACCATTAAGAACTCTATGAAAGACCTCAAAATAAACTCTTACCCTTGTCCAGTTTGGTAAACCAGTAAGCTTACGCACAGTGACAGCTTTTATCGTAAATGCCTCACTTGTCAAATAAAAAGAATTTCAAAGGCACACCAAGTAGTCTCTAAAATAAGAGGTTTCACTGAAAAAGATTTAAAATTTGTAAAATGTAACTACAGAACAATATATCACAAAATGTACACTCGCTTAAAAGAATAAGGTTTAAAAGTGTAATTTCCTACCAACCATAGATTGAGATTTGCCTATCTAATGTATTCTTCTAATAGTGCTAAAAAAAGTAGATGCTGTAGCTTCAGAGTCCAAACATGTGTGTGTCTCTCAAGGTCAGTCACAGCATAATTAAAACACAGTCTTGAACCTGCCTTCTCCATGATGTCATCATCTCGCTCCTCCTTTTCAGTATATATAAAATATATATATATATATATATATATATTATGGTAGCATAGTAGTGCTACCATAGTTAGGGTTGAGGAGCCATTTCTATGTTAAACCCCAAAATTTTGCACCTTAATAACTTTGCAACCGCTTCACGGATTTGGCTGAAATTTGGAATACGCAATCAAAAACCATAGGCCTTGGGATCTGCCAAGTTTTGTACTGGTCGGATATATAATTGCGGAGTTATTAAGCGTGATCTGTTCGTGCATTTACGCTTTTTCTGGAATTCTACGGTCGCACCTACAGGTCGTACGGTTTGCGCGACCAGCCTGAAATCTTCAGGGAATGTGTGGCTCGGGTCCCCAATGTGCCTTTTGAAGATTTCGTGAAAAAATATTAAATGGTTCAAAAGTTATTCAAAAAACAGTTTCCCATTATAAGTCAATGGGAAAAGTTAACAAAAAGTTTGACAGTGTCGCAAATGCATTTTTACTTTCACAAATGCGCCTGTTACTTTCGCAAATCGGCCATTTTGTTTTCAGTTGGTGATCAGAAAAATGGTTGGCATTTGAATTTGGGACCCTCTAGCAACCTAATTATTTTTGTATTCACTAGTCGGACCCTGAGGATGCTTGCCATGTCTTTATTTTGTGGTAAAACACCCAGAAATATGTTTTCAAATTTCTGGAAAAATACTTCATAAATTACTTTCGTACTCCTTGAAAGTGTCGAACTTTCTTGTAAGCTTTACATAAAGTGCGACAGTAATTTTTCTAGTCTGTGGGAAAGTGACAGCGATTCTTTGGCACTGCTGCAAAAATGCAGTTGGAGTTTGGGCTGAAATTTGGAGGAATGGAGCCGACATCTCACACATGTGCCTTTCAGTGTTTTATTGAAAAAATATTGCATGAAGGCAAAGTTACAGCACTCAAAAGTTGACAGTTTTCCCATAGGATAACATTATGGCGCCCGACACATTACAGAAATCCTTTGGATCCTGCTGCAAAATAACGGTTTGGTCTTTTTCCTAAAATTTGGAGGAAGACAGCCAACAGCCCATAGATGTGCCTTTCAGTGGTTTGGTGAAAAGATATTATAGGAGGCAAAGTTATGCACTCCAAACTTCTCTTTTCCCATAGGATAACATTATGGCGTTAACGCCGCCTTTCAGGGCCCGTATCTCGGAAGCCGGTCTGCGAGATACGGACTTTCAATCAGAAACTTTCTTAGCCCCAGAGGCTAAGTATAAAGTTAACCAGGACAGTTGTAAATAATATGACTTTAAAATTTTTTTCACGATAAATCGGTTCCTGAGATATAACCTATTTAGTATTCCAAGTTCTCATTTTCTGCTCAATACTCATTATTATGCATACATTATTTGTACTCACTGTCTTTCTCGATGTAGGTTTAGGTAAAGCCAGCCTGTGCTTACATTACTGTTACTGTTGCCCTTTCTGCTTGCGGTTCAGCGCCCGTTCCTTAATGTTGGCGTTTGCACCATCGTATGCGTTATCATAGCGTTTTCATTTCAGGTTGCGTTTCTGTTATTTTTTGCCATTTGTGTCTACAGTACTGTTTCTCTTTCTGTTTTAGTTTGCATCACCATGCCCATTGACATTTCCGTTTGCAGGCACCATGTTATTATGTAACAACACATCACGTGGCAGACCATTCCCGTCTATGCCACCGTGCGCAGTACCCTTTCTGTTCTCATTCATGCTTGCATTACCATGCATGCCACTGTTAGCGCTTCTGTTTGCATTGCTGTTCCTGTTACTTTACCTCAAGGGCCCTGCGCTCCCGCCGCTGCATTACATTCACTATTTCTCATTATCATTCTCAAAAAGAAGGGAAATTAGAGGCAAAAAACTCAATTTAATGCATTAGTTAGGGTTGTTCCATTGCGACAAAAGTGAGGAAATTCGCTGTTAGGGTTGAAAACCCCCCTTAAACCCCCTGCCCACCCCCCCAACCGGCATTGGGGTGTGCATTGGTGTCATCAGTCCTAACTCTCACCCCATTCTTCTATACTTCTGCTGCTTTACACGTGATGGGGTGAGAGTTAGGGCTGATGTTTCAATAATGCGGAATGAAAATGGCGAAATTTCCAGCTGGCGAACCTCACTAATAGAACAACTAACTTCTTTCTTAAGAGTTTGCCTCTAATATATATATATATATATTTTATATGTATACAAAACAGGAAGTCCCATCAAAGGTATTAAATTCTGTGATTTCAGCAAAACTCATTTTCCAAATGATGACACTGTTAATTAAGACTGTGATTTTCCAGTGTCCTCTTTCATCCAGGAACAGTTTCCTGCTTTCACAAATACATCAAAGAGCTTTTACAACTCGGCAGTTTTCTCACCTAGCTGTAACATAGTTTTTCCAGCTCCAGTTGAAATTAACTGCCCTTCCTGAGGATGTCATTAAATGGATGTTTTAGTTCTTAGCTTCAAACAACCCAGATCCTAAATAAGGCTATAAAATGTGAGTTTTTGCAAGTTAATCACCTTACAGAGATCTGCTGTTTAACATATATCCTGCCCTTTGAAGTGAAACCTGGGGGGTCATCCAGGAGCATGGCATTTCTCATGACAGACAGTCACACTCTATTTTTATTTTACAAAAAATCATAGAGTAATCAGAACCATCTGTCCAGGCATCACACTGACACCTTTTATAAAACATTTCAGATAAAACTTCAGACTAGTGAAGTTAACCTGCAATACAGTCTTCATAGCATTTTGCAATAATATCCTATATATTTGAAATGCTATCTGCAATTAAAAGGTGATCAGCATACCTCTCAACCTCTTGCCTCCTGAATCAGGGACAAGGCTTAAAAAAATCAGGGACAAAGACCCCAAATCAGGGACACATCTTAAAAATTGGTACTATTCACTCAGAATGCTAATAGAATAGGGAGACTTGTGTTAAGATGCATTTTCTGAAGAACAAGAAGTCTGTAACTTTAATGTCTAACACAATTTTGTGATTTTAATCCTTACTGTTCTGTCACAAAAACACAAAATTTACGAGGGACAGAGGAAAATTTTGAGTCAAAATCAGGGACGTCCCTGAAAATCAGGGACAGTTGAGAGGTATGGTGATCAGTAATGCTTCATGCTGAGACTCCCACTGTAACATACTTTTGAAGGTTGATACAGGAGCCCAGCTTGGTGTCAGGCATAATTTTTAGATGTCTTCTTTATTTAGTAGCTGCTGAAATAATTTTTCAGTGAAGAAGGAACTAGAAACAGAGTGCCACATTGACCAACTGCATGGCAGCAAAGGCTGCTAGGAAAATATAGGAAAATGAAGGAAAACAGTGACATAGATCCCGCTACTGCCCTGAATGAAACAGCTGTAGTGGATATTAAACTACTACATTGTGTTTTAGTTTAATCTTTTTATTGAATTTTAAAACAACAATCAGCAGAATGCTGCTTGAACTTCTGGGTTGTTTAATGGTGTCAACTGAGGTATTTGTATTAAAAATAGTGCTTACAGCAACATTTGGCTCCAAATGAACTTGATGAGTGCTTATATTGCCCAATGAATGCAGCAACCTGAAGTGTTTTTTTACTGTTATACAATGGCTTGGTATTAAAAGTTTATTTAGAAAATGTAGTGTTGTGCTCTCATAGTACATATAGGCATGGTATGTAACCTGCTTTGTTCCGACAGAGAGCAGTATTTGTGGTGGTCATCTTGCCCATTTTATAGTTCAGTTTATAAAATGGTAAGAAAAAAAATCATAGAAACTTCACTGGACAGGAGACGCACCAACCTGACACATGCTTAAATTCTTATCACAGTACTGTCAGGTTCTGAATCTCATTACCATGGCAAAAATACCTCATTACCTACAAAATCCAGGACTATTTCTTTTATATATTTTGTTATTAAAACATATTTAAACAAATGATTTATTAAAAAAATATTAAAATGTTTCACTTTACATATAATACAAAGGAACAGTAAGCTATTTAATAAGTGTAACGAGCCACTCCAAAGTGTGCACTGAAGGATTTGAATTCACTTCTCAAGGATGTAAGGGCACTCAGTTTTTTGACCTCATGCCTCACTCCTTTAATGCACATCCTATCATGGCTGATTGCTTACTTATACGCCAATGGTGATACATTTGCCCTGAAAAATTTCTTTATTGTACCTTCAAATCGCTTGATAAAGGCTTATTTAGAGGTAAGATATGTCACTATAACTATCCTTGACTGAAAAATGAAAACAATACCAGACAGCAGCTTTCACAATGTTGATGATATCACAATAGCACTGTGCTTCCCTTAAGTCAGCTGCAGAATGCAGAGAAAGTTAAATCTTCACACAAAAAAGCTGATTTAAAAGTCACAACTTTTAAAAACTGATATTGTAGTTTTTATATTTATTAATTTTCACAATTTGTTAGTTATGGTTTTGCCTCCACACACTTGAAAATAAATTGCACATTTTGAATTATGTCATTGTGTATTACCAATATGTGTCAACCATTAAGGAAACTGAATTTCTGCCTGGGGACATAGCAAGGTGTACTGCAGCAGGAGAGAAGCCAGGCAGCCACCTACCTCAGCATAAGTTTATGCATGTTGTGTGTCTGCTCAAGCGTATAGTAAAGTGGACTGGAGCTGGGGGAAGCTGAACAGTCTCCTCAGCATAACGTTAAGCAAGCTGTATGTCTGTCTGAAGGTATAGTAAAGTGTGGAGGACCTAGAGGGAAACCTAATAGTCACCTCAGCGTAATGGTAAGCAAGTTGTGTGACTGCCTAAAGGTATAATAGGTTGTGCTGAACAGGAGGGAAGTCTGGCAACCACCTAGATCTAAAGGTATGAAGAGAGTATAAACAGGTTGCATGTCTGCTGATCCAGATATGTGTACCAGACTGAGGCCTGAAACAAACTGAGTTATGAATTTTACAGAAGTATGTTGTATATTTCATTGTGTTACTTTATGCTAAGAAGAGTTTGATTTATTTACCATTTTTGACCAGGAAAGGCACACTGTGCTGTGTCAGCTCCTTTCCAGGTGTGTCCTGGGTGGTGGGTTACATGGTCCTGTTTTATTGACATGGGGAATTTGGCCATGATACCAGGGGAAATTCCCCTATTCTTTTCAAAACTCTCTAAACAACAGCTTCTGTTTCTCCCAATATCTCAGTTATACCAAGAAATGTTATCTCAGACATGACCCTAATGACCAATTTTAAAATTCTGTTCACCTGGGAAGTCAGAATTGGTTTTGGCACAATTATTAGATTCTAGGGTTCCAGGACATGGGGTGTGTCATACTTGTCATCTAATGGCAGGTTAGGAGTTAAGGGTAACAATAAACATAAAATTCCCACAGAACGTTTTTACCCCAGGCCTGACTGTATTGAGCAGACAGAGACCCTAGAACATTTTTTTGCTTGACTACATCTCTATGAAATCCTTTTGGTCTTTCTTGGCTTACAAATGGACTCTCCCCGGATGGGAAGACTCACTTATGGAAATGTAGTCTTGGGCAAGTATCCCTGCATTGTAAGAACTACCATCCCAGCACAATGACTGCCATTTTTGCCTGTATTAAATTCTACTGTGGCTGGCAAGATGCCAGCTGGTGCTAAACAAATCCAGTGTATTTCTGTATCTATTCTGTTACAGGTGGAAAAAGAGCTTTGTGTCTCAACATACTGAAAGAACTGTTTTTCCTTCAAATATATTTCAGGCTCTCCAGACAGGTATTTCATGGATTCAGTTAACCATTTTCTGTTATTGTTATTAAACATTTGTGCTTGGACTTCTTAGCTTTATAAATTTATTCTCATGTATATTCCTTTGTATTATTCTGCTGCCCTGGAATTAAGCAGCATTTAAGAGTAGGGTACAGTAGAACGCTGGATATGTCTTTATGCTTTCCTTAGGTGTTTTCTCATTTTTTTCTCTTAAATTATTTCACTATTTTCTTTAGTGCCTGGTAATACTGCTATATATTTTTTTCCTTTTTTTCCAGTTTTGTTATTTGTATTTAATGTTGTACTTCTTTTGCATGTTTTGTTTAATGTTTGTTTTAATAAGACCCCCCTACTCTTATGATGGGGTGTTGATGGTTGTCTTGCTGTCCAAGCAAGACGGCCAGCCCAGCTGGTGGAGGCAGTGTTGTGGGAGATGCTGGCTCCTAAGCTAAACTGTTTGAAATGGACTCTGATATGCAGTGTACCTGTAGGGTGCAATATGTCCCTTTTGCTCAAGAATCTGACCATATGGAAGTTGATATCCAAGTCTCAGCAGAGCAGATGGCTTCACATGGTGATGCTGTGATGCCTTAACAGGAAGAGCGCTGATAGATGGCTGCCAATCAAGAAGAAGAAGAGCATCTTGATTTAGTTATGCCTAAAAGGAAAAAGAACCTCTTGAAGTTACTGGCTGAAGTGAAAGAAAACACAGCCAGAGTAAATCTGTGTAAAACATTGGGGCAACAAACAAATGCTGAGACTGGTGTGCCAGTTACGCTGTCTGCTCTACAACTGACAGCATCAACATCAAAGGTGGCAGCTTGTCAGCAGCAGCCTGAAAGGAGAATACAGCTTGTACTCCAGAGTGGATAGCCTGCTCTAATCCCACTCAAAAGAAGCAGTATGAGGAGAGATTCAGACTGAGAACCTGCAGGTTGCAGCTGCTATCAAACCAGTGGTATGGAAGAGAACACAGGATGATGCAAACTCTCTGCCTGAGGAGCCACCAACTGCTGTACAGATCATAGGAGTTGCAGCTGCTATGCAGGTAAGCCAGCAACACCTTACAGACCCATAACACAGTACATGGAAAACTCAAACTGTGCCTGTCTCAAGTCTGCAAAGCATGGAGTGATGTACTAACAAGGTAGAGAGTTCTGTATGAATGCGATCTCCAACTGAACCTGTGAAGCGGTAACTAAGAATACCACAACTGATGTAAAGAGAATTTAGTGTCTGTAACTCAGAATGAGTTACCAAATGCAGAGCAAATACAGTCTGCAGCTAACCCCAATAGTGATATGCCCCAGAATGTGGTTACTGACAAAAATATAAATGCAGCACATGATGCCATCATTAATAAAAGTGCTCCCATGAAAAAGGCTGTAGACAGTGCTGTTGCACAAATTGTATCATTTGCAAACAGTAAAGTAGTCATAGACACTTTGAAGAGCAGCTAGAGTGCTTTATTTTTGTGTTTCATATGGTCTGAATTTATGATAACACTCAATTTAACTGAGGATGCCTCTAACCCCTCTGTTTGGGGGGGGGGTGTAGGGTCAGTAGCGTAAGTTGTAGAACCTACAATATGAGCAGACTAGATAGACCAAATGGTCTTATTCTGCTGGCTTTTTGGAATGTTCATACGTACTACTGTCCCTCAACTGGCAGATGCTGGTGAGGGCCTTTCTAGGGTGCAAGACTCTGTGGAACGCAAGTACAGTACAAAGAAATAATGAGCAAGAGAAACCTTAAGGAGAAGGGAAAGACAACTCACAGGAGAGAGGTCAGCCACAGGGACGTTTCTGCATAGCGGATTTGTTCGTAGCTGATGGGAGCCAGCACAGAGAAGGAATGGTATCTGATTAAAGAACCAGTGAGGCCTGCAAACTCTGCAAGGGCATATGTAATAAGGACTTTATTAAAAGCAGCAATGGTATTTGTTGCTGCTGACTTTTATGCCCTGATTTATGTCTCAGGTGAGACAATCTTTGACCTAAACTTCAAGACTGTGAAGGCATTAGAAAGTGTTTTGACTAATATGACTCCCTAAAAAGCGTACCTTTATGGCTGCCATTTGTGGTGATACCTCTAAAAAAACTGACCATAGAAACCATTTGATCTTGTTTGGAAATGAAGGTGTAAACATATTATCTGATGTTAAATGTTGTCTCTGGTAGAGATGTGAGATATTGGACAGACCTGTTCAACTACTGGCCAGTAGTCTTGTCTGGACCTGGGGTGGAAGATAAAAGTGAAACTGTGCCATGCTAACAATAGTATTTGCTACCTGCTTGACAATTGTTACATCAGAATGGATAGGTGCATATGTTTCTACTGGGCTAGTTTATACATGCCGCACACGTGGTGCAAAATGATACCCAAGTTCAGCATGAGAGAGCATGGTGTAATTTCTGTTTGGAATATAGGAATGTTAGTTTACAATGACACAATCCCGTCTGATGTAATTTATGTGAGGAGGCAGGACACTACTATAACCAGCGTATATGCAGCACACAACAGACTGGATAGGGCTTATCAGGATCAAGAGGAACTTATCTCTAGTCAGGCAACGGTGGATGATGCTGCAAGGACCTCATCTGTGGTGACATCTCCAGGGAACAGTGGGAACTGGGTGATATTTGAACCCACTAAAGAGACTTACCCCAACCAGGAAGCCCAACTTGTAGAGGTCCCTACCTCCCCATTGGTTGTCAGAGAAGGGAATGCCCCCTCTACCTGACCTCAGAAATACTGAATCTAACAACACTATAGTTTCTAGTGCAAACGATTCCTCTGCTGGAGAGCATAGATCCTACACCCACAGTATTATCCTCTAGTACTGCTTCTCAGAAATCTACTACAGTTCCCAGCATAGGAGACCAGGTAGACAGATAAGGACACGTATCCGAAACCCCGAGTGGACCAAGAAATGACACTGGTAATCAGGAAAAAAAAAAAGAAGTAGAATGCAGAGACAAAAAATTGGCCAACCCAGTGGCATGGAGGGCTGAGCTGCTGGGCATCTTACCTACCAACATGCTGGTGGCCTGGTTTCAAAACAGACCAGGGCTGCTGGGAGACCAGGTGGGGGATAGAGGACTGAGCATCCTTTGACAGCTCTCTTCCTTTGGGGAGTGGGTACAGTGCTTGTCGATGCTTGGCCACCACCTAGAAGTACAAGGCTGGGTGGGGTGGTAGCAATGGCCATTCTGGCTGGTTGGGGCCAAGTGCAGTGTGTATGCAGCCTCTTCATGAACATGCTGTGCCACAGCATGTTCACTAGCTTGAGAACAAGGAAATGGGAACAAACAGAAATGTGCCCCAGTTATTGTAAAGGATGTGATCCAGAGACTTCATCCTCCTCCTCCTCTTGTAGATCCCAGCTGGTGCATTAGTTGGGGATGGTTGGGGCACTGGATGCCCAAAGTTGAGCAGGTGGTGACCAGAGGCCAGAAAATCTTAATGAAAAAAAATTGATAAAGAGCATACTTCAATGAGTCCAGAAATACATGTCAAACACTGGTGAAAAATAGACAATGGAGTGATACGGAGGAAGAAGAGGGGGAAGAAGATTCAGAAGCATCCTCTACTACATCCTCATAAAAGATTCATCCTCTGACCTTGACAATTTAGAGTCCGAAACTTTGGCTGCAAAAAAACATAAAGTTAAAACCCATATTTAAAGAATCATTCTCTATATTCCACTCTACCTTTCTTTGCCATGTGTTTAAGACATACTTTGCATCCTTGAACCTGAAACGTAGCAGCATATATAAAGCTATAGGAAAGAGAATACACATGTGCTATGTTACAATCACTGCCTGGCAGTTTTTTCCTACAGGACACTAGAATAATAACCACATTTGAATTATCACGAGTAAAACAAAAATCATGGATACATGGGTGTTCCTACTGGTCCCAAAGGAATGAAATGTGTGATTGGGTAGCGATTTTGTTCAAGGAACAGAATTCCAGGTACACAAATTGGTGGATATGCAACCAAGAACGACACTTATGCTGGCTGTCATATCTTAACCATAAATACTGGCTGATTAATATATATGTGCACTGAAGACCATTGCTGCATGGTTGGTACTGTTTTAAGCATTATGACCTTACTTAAATGCTAATAGACTAATAATATCGGGAGGTGCTTTAATTGTGGGCTATTTAGTTCTGACAAAGAGGGTAGCACTACAAAACTTTATATTGATTCATTTTTTACGGAATATGGTACAAACAGCAGATTTACCGGATGGATGTAAGGTGAAATGTGTGGAATAAGGTAAAATGTAACTGAGGCATGTTGTCTATGAGAATGTTTTTTTCTCACAAGAAATGAAAGCAATAAAGGCAAATACTATAGGTGTTGAAAATCTGATCGTCTAGCTGTAGCTTCTTTGTGTTTAACTAACACAACTGCACAACATACGAAAGCTGAATATTGGAGAGTGAACATAACTTTGCTGCAGGATACTATATCATCTGAAGGTGGCAGCACTTGTATAAGGCAAGACAGTCCATACAGTGTGCCTATGAATTGGTGCAGGAATAGTGGGAGACATCCAAAACAGATTTTAAAAATGTCTTTATTCATCAAGGTGAACAACAAAGGTTGAATGATTATTTTAAATGTAATTAGTTGCAGGTCAGTCCTGATAAATAGACTTTTAGTCTCAGCGAGCCTAATCAGTTAACAAAATCCAAATAAATAAAGAAATACATATCTGGGACTTCACTTCCACTTACAAAAATTAGTTTATCTTCAGCATTTGGGACATTGTAATTAAAGGGATTCAATTAAAATACCAAAACACAAATGGAACAGTTTCAGTACAACGAGCACTGTCATGGAAACAGGAATTACAATTTATAATCCAAGGCAAATCACAATGTTTCAAGACACGTTCAAGGGTTGTGCAGAAAGGGTGTCTAAAAAATGAGGTATGGGCTTGTAGCACCAGGTACAGACAATGTTCATACTAAACCAGAAGACATTTTGGATATAGTACATGACCATATAGAAAAAAACGTTTGGTACTACTGTAGAAACAATGTGGGATAAGACTTTTGTAGATAATTTGTACATAATGTCTAGACTTAGTTAATAAAACCAACAACTCTCTAGACTTAGTTAATAAAACCAACAATAGAAACATAGAAACATAGACTTTGACGGCAGATAAGGACCACTTGGCCCACCCAGTCTGCCCATTTCCCTACCTACTGGTTAAGCTGCAGATTCTAGTTAACCAACAGCCTACTTCCTGCAACCCTCAACTATAATTGCCTTGTGTCTGTCCCATGCATGTTTGAATTCCCCCACTGTTTTAGACCCAACGACCTCCTCAGGATCAGATGTCACACTTTAGATTAGGCTGTTGTTGCAGGGAGCTACCCTGATAATTACTCATGATACCCAAGACTGGACACAGGCTGGATGAAATCGAGACAGCAGGTGGTTAATCTGGAGTGCCAGGAGAAGCAGGGCCCACAGAATCACAAGGTGTCATTCCTGTTCAAGCGTGGAGCAGGGCTGATCCCAGGCAGGTCTCTGTCGGGTGGCTTTCTCTGTGCAGTGGGTAGTCTGGTAGGGCCAGCATGGCATGGCCCAGGCCAAATGGAATGAACGCAGATTCAGTCCGATTAGGTTGGATAAAGCTTCCAGCAAGCAGAACATAGTTCACAGTGGGGAACCAACTCACGACCCACTTTCAATACGCAGCACATTTACATGTAAAGGATTCTATGGTACCAGCAAGCAGAACACAGTTCACACAGTGGGGAACCAAATCACGATCCACTTTCAATACACAGCACATTTACATGTAAGGAAATTCTACTGTACCAGGCAAACCGCTCTCCGGTCATGATTGCAAAGTTGCTGCACAAACTGGGGATTCAAAAGCAGCTGGAAATCCTGACAGGCCGATCGCATTCAGCAAAATCTTCTGTCTTCTTCAGGTATGAGCCTGGTAAAAATTCAGTGGCTTACTACGTTCTCACAAAGTTGGATTTAGTCCAAATAATTCTCTTCTCTCCTCTCAGGGCAGCAGGCAGACATGCAGGCCACAACTCAGGCCTTTCCACAGTTCTCCTGTGCAAAACTACTCAGACGGCTGCTTGACTGTCTCAAGCTGCTGCTTCTTCATCTCCCAACTTAGATCTGACTCAGCTGCCAGCAAGCCTGGGACTTTCCCCAGAATCCAAACTGGTTTGGTTGGCTGATCTGTCTGTCAGTCAGTCACAACAAAGACTCCCCCTTCAGGTGCAAAAAGGCACCAAAAGACCAAAACTACAATTCCTACAGATTTTGACTCCAGACAGCTCCTGTAGTCCGGCTCCATTTTAGGTCCCACCAGAACTGATTGGTCGAATTCGCAGTCCAGGACCAAGATGGTGGAGATAAACAAAACAGTCCTTGCTGCAAAGAAGGCAGATTAGACAAACTACATTATCATTATCACTCTAAATGATTTTCAGCAAATAGTTACATCTTTCAACATAGCTCCCTCTCAGATTACTTATGACTACAATACAGGCAGCTCTTAAAGAGACAGTACACAGAGGCTATAGGCACCTCTGGCAATCACATTTAAACTTCTCACATTCTTTAACAAATCATGGGAGGATGGGTGGTACCCGAGGACTGAGGAGGGCAGATGTGATTCCCTTCATAAAAGTGGGAGCAAGGCAGAAGCAGGAAACTACAGACCTGTTAGTTTAACCTCAGTGATAGGGAAAATGATGGAATCACTTCTGAAGGAAAGAATTGTCGAGTATCTAGAGGCCAGAGGGGCACAAGACCCAAGGCAGCATGGATTCACAGCGGGAAGGTCATGCCAGATGAATCTGATAGATTTCTTTGACTGGGTGACCAAAGTAGTTGATCAGGGAGGGGCTGTGGACATGGCCTACCTAGACTTTAGCAAGGCATTTGACACAGTCCCACACAAAAGAGTAATACACAAGTTAGCCAGCCTGGGAGTGGGTCCCAAGATGACAGCCTGGGTAAAGAATTAGCTGGAGAATAGGACACAGACAGTAATAGTAAATGGAGTCCACTCTGAAAAAAGGTGGGTTACTAGTGGGGTACCGCAGGGTTCAGTATTAGGACCGGTCCTCTTCAATGTCTTTATAAGTGACATTGCAGAGGGACTGAAGGAAAAGTATGTCTCTTTGCAGATGACAAAGATCTGCAACAGATTTGTTGCACAAGGTGGGTGGAAAGGATGAGAAGGACTTGGCAAGGTTAGAGGAATGGTCAAATGTATGGCAGCTTAGATTCAATGCTAAGAAGTGCAAGATAATGCACCTGGGAAACAAAACCCAGGGAAGAGTACACAATGTGGGTGAGATACTAACAACAACAAAAATGGAAAGGGACCTAGGGGTAGTCATATCAGATAACCTAAAGGTGGGCAAGCAATGTGAGAGGGCAGCAAGGAGGGCTGGGGGGATACTGGGATGCATAGAGAGAGGCATCACCAGTAGAAAACAGGAAGTTATTATCCCTCTGTACAGACAGCTGGTGAGACCCCATCTGGAGTACTGCGTACAGTTCTGGAGACCCAATCTCCGTGAAGACATAGACAGGATGGAAGCTGTCCAGAGGAGGGCAACTAAAATGGTGGAGGGTCTGCACCGAAGACATATGAACAGAGACTTAAGGAGCTTAATATGTATAGCCTGAGGAAAGGAGGAGAGGGGGACATGATAGAAACTTTCAAGTACCTCAAGGGAATCAACAAAGTCCAAGAGGGTAGCATCTTTCAAAAAAGAGGTGTGCAAGAACAAGGGGCACAATTTGAAGATGGGGGCGGCTCAGAGGTAATTTAAGAAGTGTTTTTCACAGAGAGGGTTGTGAATGCATGGAACAGCCTTCGGAGGAGGTTGTGGAGTCAAAACAGTGGTGGAATTCAAGCATGCCTAGGACAGTCATAAGGCAATTCTAGGGAGTGGGGGTAGGAAGAAGTAGGCTGCTGGTTAACTAGGATTTGCAGTTTATCCATTAGGTAGGGAAATGGGCAGACTGGGTGGGCCAAGTGGTCCTTATCTGCCATCAAATTCTGTTTCTATGTTTCTAAACTGCTAAAACGCATGACACCAGCCTGGCAGTTAGCATTTAGGCAAGCCCAAGGAAGACTTTTGGGAACTCCCTTAGAGTTATAAAATAGAGTATGATCAAGACTGCATGGAATCGCTGAAAACCACACCGAAATTCATCGTTAGAAATCCAGTTTGTTTATCGAACAAGAGAGTTGCACTTCAATGAAAGAATGTCAGTGTTTCATGTCGCTCTGACACTTTTTCAAGCGTCAGCACGATGTGAAACTTAGACGTTCTTTTATTGAGGGGGTGCTACCTGTTTGTTCATTAAACAATGTTTTTTATAGTTTCCTAACACTGGATTTTCGGTGTGGTTTTTGACGTGTAGCTGTATTTTCTCCTTTTTGCAGCTTTGCCTTTCAAGTATCAACTCCATCATGCAGTCTTGATCCGCCTCTGTTTTGTGTTGCAATTGTAACTCCCCTACAAATGGGGGTTCCCGAGAACACTGGATTTTTGCCGAGGTTTTTGATGTATAGCCGTATTTTACTTTTGCAGATATACAGTATTATCCATGCAACCTCCTAAATTTCTAAAACAAACCCACCACAATTTATTCCTTCGCTAAAACCAACCGCAAACTGCTCCATATAAAACAAGCATTTGTCAATGCCGAATGTTTGCTTGCTTGCTGGCATTGGCATTGGTAGTGTAGAAGTTACAGACCTGCATAATAGGAATGGCAGCGAAGTATTGAACTGAAGCCAACCCCACCACCACCCTGCAGAGAGTGACAGGCATTGGGGTGTGCCTTTGGGTCATCAGGCATAACGACCATGCCATTTCACCACACCCTACCCTGCAGACACTGACAAGTGTCACGGTGTGCCTTGGGGTCTTTGACCCTTATGCGCACCCATTCCATCAGGAAATACGGTGAGATGGTGCGTATAGGAGAATGGGGTGAAGTTTGGACCTCAAGAGTCCGAGGCACACCTTGATGCCTCTCACTGGCTGCAGGGTGTGGGTGGGGGTGGAATGGTATGAGCATGACAGGCAAGAATCCCAAGTCACACCCCTGATGCCTGTCATTCTTTACAGGGTGGGGCGTTATGGTCGGAAACGCTAACGCCTCAGGCATTCGTTAGTATTTTCACTCCAAATTTTCAACATGTTTTTTTTGTGACCCCCACCTCATGAACAGTGGCAAAATCAGTTTGTTAGCCGAAAACTGCTTTTGTACAGCGACTATGACATTTAGCACCACAGGTGCAAAAACACATTCTGAACAGGATGTGAAAAATGACAGCGGTACTGTTCATGGGGAGGTGTTAAAAATGGCAATGTTGAAAATCTGCTGTGAAAATCTTAAAAAAACTGGTGAAGTCACGAGCGTGCGTAGAAACTGTGCAACGCACACCCATAATGTAACTAGTTTGGGAATTTTTTTTACAGCAGATTGTTAACGCAGGCATTTTGGGACCTCTGATCATGAACAGTGTCAGTGTGATTTTCTTTATCTGTCCCGAACAATGATTTCCCACAGCGACCATGCATTTCTGTACTGAAAGTGTGAAAACACATTTTGGCCATGTTGTGGAAAATGACAGCTGTACTGTTCATAAGGAGATGTAGAAAAATGCCACTGGTGAAAATCTGGACTGAAAATATTACAAATTCATGAACTTACGAGGGTGCGTGGAAACTGTGCAATGCTCACTCGTAACACGGTCATTTTATGGAGTTTTGTCACCAAATTTTCTACATAGCCATTTTAAGACCTCTGCTCATTACCAGTGCCACTGTGATTTTCAAATCTGTCCCAAACATTGTTTTTGCACAACGACTGTACCATTGTGCGCTACATGTGCGGAAACACATTTTGGGCGAGATGTGAAAAATGGTAGCTGTACTGCTCATAAGGAAGTGCGGTAAAATGGCACTGTTGAAAATCTGGTGTGCAAATATTACAAATTCGCAAACTTGCCAGCTTGCGTAGGAACTGCTCAATGTGCGCTCCTAAAACAGTCATTTTAGGGAATTTTTTTACCAAATTTTCAACATAGCCATTTTAAGACCTCTGCTCGTGAACAGTGTCACTGTGATTTTCTTAATATGTCCTGTACATTGATTTAGCACACCAACTGCGCCATTGTGAGCTACATAGGCGGAAACACATTTTGGGTGAAATGTGAAAAATGACAGCTGTACTTCTCATAAGAAGGTGTGGTAAAATGGTAATGTTGAAAATCTGGAGTGAAAATATTGAAAATTCGCGAACCTCTGACGTGCGTGGGAATTGCCTGGCACACTTCGTGAAACAGTCATTTTTAAATTTTCCACAAATTTTCAAATTAGGCTTTTGAGAGCCCACCTTATGAACACTGGCAGTGTCATTTCATTAATCATTCTGGAAAGGTGATTTTGCGCAGTGGCTGCGAAATCACTCTTTGGACCTGAGTAATGCCATGACAGTGACAGCATTCATGAGAAGGGGTCCCAAAAACCCCATGTTGAAAATTTTGTGCAAAAATTCCAAAAAATACCTAAGATATGCAACAAAGTTGAAAAAAACCCTATCTATCCCATTATACAGCTTACCGGCATTTCCTCAATTCGCAGTCGGCTTTGAAGAGTGCAGACGTGTTCCTGGTCCACCAAAGATCATCGCCGAGTGGGGAGGCAGGGCACAGTGGTGGGTACGGATAGTGGGAGGGGGCAGGGGAAGCACCGAGGGACAGTTTTTGTATTTACAGGTGGTTTTTTTTTTTCGAGGACAAAGACTACAAGGGACGTTTGCCACGCTGGGTGGGCTCCCAGCGTGGCAGCTGAAAGAGCTGTTGGGGGCTGGAGCTGGCAGGGAATTTGGGCACCCCGTTGGCCATACATCAATTTGCCACACTGGGGTGAGCTCTGGCGTGGCACCTGGATACTTTGGGCATGCAGCGGCGGGGATTGGGCACCCCACCAGCCATAAAACATTTTGCCACGCTGGGGTGGGCTCCCAGCATGGCACCTGGATGCTTTGGGGCATGCAGCCAACGGGGATTAGGCACCTCGCGCTATATAGTGTGTGTGGGTGGCCAGCATGCAATATGCATGCAGTGTGTTGAGGGGGTGCTCTGCTCACTGAAGCGGAGCTCTCCCTTTCAACTGTATGCCACTGCATTTTCAGCTGTCATAGACAGCTGGAGCAGTGATTGGCACACTGCGACCATGCCTGCAAACACACTGACTGAATTGGAAGAGGCTGACACACCTCTAGAACACTCGGATAATGGCACTATGTTTCTTGCACATGCGTGCAAGCAAACATAAAAAAAGTCATGTACAGCCACTTTCTACTTGTTTAATTAGCCACTGCTCCCTCCCTGGCCGGCTCCATTGCTCCAAATCTGGTATTTGAAACTACTCGCTTACCCGCAGTTGCAGTGATGCTCACGGTCTCTCTCAGCTCCCCACATGGTCCTTCATGCTCCTCACTTTCCTCATTTCTTTCAGATACCAGCCTAGCAAAACTAAAAAATCTTGTTCAGAGCCTTCAACTCGGACACCATCAGACATACACAGAGTGCTCCCACCTGTCATCAGGCTCTGTCTCGTAGGCTCAACTACTGATAGATGTCGACATCTTGCAGCATACTCACTGCTTAAAAGAGAAAGAAACACAACAACGTGCCAAAACACACCAAACAATCAACCCACCATGTGCCTATGCAGCCTATATCTGTGTGTGTGCGTGTGTGTTTGTGTTGTGTCAAGTAGTGGAGACAGCGATTACTAAACAGTCTGTATGTGTGTGTGTGTGTGTGTGTGTGTGTGTGTGTGTGTGTGTGTCTGTGGGGGGCTACATATTCTACCTAGCGACAAGGGACTATTTAGCTTGGGAGTAATTATATTTTACATAAAAAAATCAATAAAAACTTTATAAGCAATAGGTGGAACATTTTAAACATCTTTTTTTTTCATTGTGTAATCACAATATTCCACTCCAGGGTGTGGGTTATGGTGGGGTTGACCCACTTCTGGTGTGGTTTACTCATTTGGCCTGTTGTCTCATGACCGAACCTCACCAGGCATGGATAAATCCCACCATAACCCACACCCCGTTATGTATTATTGCTGAAAAGGCATCTGGATGGGGACCTGTGAGTAAAATAAAAAAAAGTTCATTTTCTGGACCATGCGGCTTCCTTAATAGCACATCTCACTCGATGTTCTGGCTCCTGATGACACAGTCAATGCCATGTTAAACTCTTCCCACTCATGTTTGCTTCATGGGGCAATGTACATTACAAAACTTCCTTTCTGGCTGTAGCATGTGACCATTTGCTTGGCAGCAAGTGTTTAAAACAAATTTAAAGTATACATTTGCATAGAGTAACACTGCAGGGTTGAGGAAAATTGGCTGCTGCAGGTCTGCACTCGGGAGTGTGTACTGATCCTTTTTCTCACAGGTACTAAGGCTGCCAGCTTTTATAGAAGTGCAGGCTTGTAATTATGGGCACATAATTACATGGCTGTACTGGTGTTCTGACCAGTCAGAACACTTGATTTTTCTTACACATGTTATAAGCTGTTATAGCTTGTTTTTAGGTGCATCCTAGGGGAGGGTTACATGGACCTGTTTTATTGATGGTGAATGTTGGCTATGACAACAGGAAACTCCTACTCTTCATAGTTAAGCGAGATCTTACTTCCACCTGGACAGTGACCAGAATTCTGCAGAAGGGGCCTCGGTTTAATGTCTCATGTGAAGATGACACCTCTGCCGGCCGGTGGCGCTGAGGGTTGAGGCACCAGGCAGCCTCGGTCGGGAATGAACTTGGACCGCCACGGGTCGACAGGGGAGGGAAGGGATCGAGCATCTGAAGGACTGCTCTCCCTTCCTGGGGAGGGATTTGGGGTTGTGCTGCTCCAGTGCAGCTCCTGGTGGTAGCCAGGGGGCAACAATAGAATATGCGGTGCAAAGCGGATGCTGGGGGAGCGGAGCATCGGCAGGCGTCAGTGCTTAACACCATGGATGCCATTGCACGTCCATGCTCTACAGGGGAGAAAACAACAGAAAAACCCTCTAGAGCACTGGTGATATGACAGAAATCCCAGGAGCGTGCCCACATCCCAATGCCGGCCCAGCATACCCAGGATTTCCATGGCCAGGCATGGTGACAAGGTAGGTCCCTCTAATTCCAGAAAGAGCCACGGGGGTGATCTGGGGGCTGGATCTGTGAGAGTCATTTGGGGGAAGCCTGGGAGAAGCGGGGGTTCAGGTCGGAGTGAGAGGCAGCAGCTGAGAGGGTACTCCTGAAGGATGCCCGAGGCCCCAAAGTGAATAAATAAAGTATACAAAAAAAAAAAGAGAGACAACACCTCAACAGTGCAGTACCTCCCTACAGTGTCAGTCATGGGTGTTACCACAAGTATGTAATATGAAACTAGAAGCCATGACCAGCTGATCTTCTGGCCCTGAGAGGTAAGTGAGCTACTTACAGAGCCATTAACACCTATAAATATACTGATAACACTGATAACTTGTTTTGAGGAGGGGACTGATTTTACTAAAGGGATTGACACCAAAAGGAAAGGAAGGGAGAGAAGTTATTTGGTTTTATATACAGTCTTTCCTGCACACTGTGCCTGACCTCGAGTAGTGGGAAGACCTTGGCGCTACTGAAGGTTGCCAACAAACTACAGGACCCAAGGTAGCATGGTTTCACCGGGGGGAGGTCATGCCAGACCAACCTCATTGAATTTTTTGACTGGGTGATAAGGGAGGTGGATCAGGGGAGGGCAGTGGACGTGACCTATCTAGACTTCAGCAAGGCCTTTGACACTGTGCCACATAGAAGGCTATTAAACAAACTGGGGAATATGGGAGTGGACAGGACAGTAGTGCGGTGGGTAGATAATTGGCTGGGTGGCAGGACACAGAGGGTGGTGGTAAATGGCTGTCACTCCGCAGAGGAAAGAGTGACCAGTGGGGTACCACAGGATCAGTGCTGGGACTGGTCCTATTCAATGTCTTCATCAGTGACATTGCGCAGGACCTAGAAGGCAGAATTTCCTGTTCGCTGATGACATGAAGCTCTGTAACAGAGTGAACACACCAGAGGGTGTAGACAGAATGAGGAGGGACTTGCAAAAGCTTGAAGAATGGTCAAGGGTTTGGCAGTTGAAATTCAATGCAAAGAAGTGCAAGATAATGCATATGGGTCACAAAAACCCTGGCACAATATATCAGTTGGGGGGTGAGGATATAGCATGCACCAAGCAGGAAAGGGATCTTGGGGTTATCATCTCTGAGGACCTCAAGATAGGGAAACAGTGCGACAATGCAGCAGGTAAAGCAAACAGGATGCTGGGATGCATAGGCAGGGGCATCACCAGCAGGAAAAGGGAGGTCATAATTCCACTATACAAGACACTAGTGAGGCCCCACCTGGAGTACAGTGAACAGTTCTGGAGACCATACCTACGTAAGGACATAGACAGGGTAGAGAAGGTTCAGAGGAGGGCAACAAAGATGATACAGGGTTTGCATCACAAGTGCTATGAGGACAGGCTAAAGGATTTGAATATGTAGTCCCTGGAGAAGAGGAGATATGATAGAGACATACAAGTACCTTACAGGGAGGAACGGGTGGAATACACTATTTTCCAGTGAAAAAGATGTTCCAGGACTAGAGGGCATAGAATGAAGTTGGAGGGAGGGCGATTCAGAGGAAATGTGAGGAAGAATTTATTCACAGAAAAGGTGGTGGACAAGTGGAACACCCTACCAGAGGAAGTGGTGGGGGCTGAAACAATCACAGGATTTAAGAATGCATGGGATAGACATAAGGGAATTCTGGCAGTCAGGGGTAAGGGGCAACAGACTTCTAGAAAAACATAAAGTGAACTTACAAGCTCAAATGGGCAGACTGGGTGGGCCATAGGCCCTTATCTGCTGACAGAGTCTATGTATCTATATATCTCCAGGCATCCATCAGGTCATGATAACTGACAGCAGCCTAATATCAGGGAGGTTAAGTACAGACAGGGGGAGCAGAACAGAAAGTGGGATCCCTCCAATATGTAGCAGAACATTCCCTTGTTCAATCTCAATTCAAAATGGCCACCACGGAGGGAATGAGAACACGGGGAGTTTAATTGGTTTGATCACAGTGAGCAATGGACAGTGGGAGATTCAAACTGTCTTCAGCTTCAAAGCTTTGTTCTTTAACCAATATGTCAAACTGCCATCCTAAACAAGTAGAGTTCACCAGCTGTGAACAGATATGGATTTCTTGAAGAGCACAGTTTTTGCCCTGATGAGGGAGAATTATACAAATGGCATTACAACTCAGGGCAGTAGGCCTGACAGTAAACATGTGTAGCATATTACATTTCATCTGTTAGGGGTTTGGGCCTGTGAAGAGAGACTGGACAACAGCAAGGAAGAAGTAAACAATTGTGTAAACACAGGAATCAGAGCCCCCACAGTACTGAAGGAGCTATGGCTTCATTGAGAAAAGAAACTGTTTATAACATTTTCTACATGATGAAAGTGAGATTCTGGCAGTCTGCATTTTGACTAATTACCAGCAACTAGCATGGACAGTGTTTGGACTGGTGACTGGTAACTAGAGCTGACTGTGTTTTAACTGGTGACCGGTCTCTTTGGCACACAGTGATATGACAGTAGTAGCTTAGTAGTAGTAGATTTTATTTCTATAGGTGCCTTTCTCCTGAGGCTCAGAACACCTTACAGTGAAGTACAGGAACAAATTATGTCATCATAATCAAATAAAAATATATAACAAATAAAACAATAAATATTCATAAAATAAGATAGGACCCAATAGATACTGTAGTAGTTTGCAGTGTCAGCAATCACCAAATGCCAGTTTGAACAGATGCACTTTCAAAACCCTCTTAAAGTCCTCCACCGAGAGGGTCTCACTAAGGGCCTTCAGAAAGAATTCCAGAAAACTGGACCAGCTATCTTTAGGATCACTCCTGAGGTTTTCAGTCTGGTCCTTGGCACTGACAAGAGCACCACCTTAATGGAGAGGTGAGGGAAAGAGGACAAGTGGGGATGCAGGAGCTCCAACAGGTAGTCAGGTCCCAACCCGGGTAGGGCCTTAGAAGTTAGCAAACTGACTTTGAAGAAGACATGACATGCTACTGGCAGCCAGTGCAGCTCACACAGGACCAGGGAGATAGGGCATGTCCTAAGAAGGTCTGTCAATATCCTGGCCACTGCATTCTGCACCAGCTACAGGCTCCTTACTGACCTTGAGATACAGAGCATTACAGTGCTTGAGCCAAGATGTCACAAATGCATGCACTAAAGTGCTAAATCCTCATGGGAGGGAGACAAAGATCTTATCTGGCTAATGTTCCTAAGATGGTAACAGCCACTCCAGACTACTGATGACACATGAGCCTCAAGTATCAGCCCCTTGTTCAGAATAACCCCAGATTTTTCATCTTGGTGGGAGCCAAAAGTGTAGAGGAGTCAAGCCAGAGTCCTGTCACCCTCTCAGCA
Source organism: Neoceratodus forsteri (assembly GCA_016271365.2). Classification (NCBI taxonomy): domain Eukaryota; kingdom Metazoa; phylum Chordata; order Ceratodontiformes; family Ceratodontidae; genus Neoceratodus; species Neoceratodus forsteri. The sequence continues at coordinate 405,721,908 of CM028132.1, read as the reverse complement.
GCAACCACTTTCCTCTACAACTTGGATGGACCACCAGTACACCAGTCTTGTCCAGGTTGAGTCTCAACCAGCTCAGTGACATCCAGTCCTGTATCTCAGGCAGGCATTTATTCAAACATCCACTGCACCCAGCATCCTGGGTGCAAATGACAGTTGCAGTTGGGTATAATCTGCATAAATATGTAACTCCAATCTGTACCATCTTATCATCTGCCCCAGGGCAGCATAAACACCACGATCAACATGATGAGAGGACTGAACCCTGGGTCACTCCCCGGGGCAGTGGCATCAGGTATGAGGAAAAATTCCCCAACATAACTTTCTGTGTCCTGTCCCTGAGAAAGGACTCAAAGCAGCAGATTACCTTGCTACTCTAAGTACTCCCTAAGTCAGTCCAACAACAGTCCATGGTCCATGTGTCAAAAGCTGAGGAGAGGTTGAGGAGGATGAGAAATGACCATTCCCCTCTATCCCTTGCCCTGAGAAGATCATTCTGCACCCTGACCAGAGTAGTCTCCATCCTATGCTTAGACCTAAAACTAGACTCGAGAGGCTCGTAGATGTCAAAGGTAGTGAGCTGAGCTTCTATCTGCAATGCAAGTGTAACCCCCTCCCCACTCATTTGGGGTTTACCTTAATGTCTTCCTGGGCTTCTTTAATGCCCACTGCCAGGCTGATGTGGTGTAGAGGTAATGGATTCCGGCGTATCTGTTTGCTTCTGTTGATTTACGTGAGAGTGCCATGCGGTGGTTCCGCTCCTCTCCCTTTAAGAGCCTAGCTAATATGTGTATAGTAAATGGTCTGAGCTGGATCTGAATGATTTAAGGCTTGCGACCAGCCAGGCACCGCTTTGATTTGCTCCACTCTACAGTCGATAATAGTGCAGAGGGAGCCTGTATGGAAACTACTTATCTACCTCTGGTGTGTTGTTATATTTGAATTAGAGAAGTTTGTTTAACCTGCTTTCCTTACAGTTTGCCTCTCTGAATGGGAGGCACCATGCTTGGTCCAGGACTTCCAGTATGTGGACCAATAGGACTCCGGGATCTCAAAGGGTCCTTAGCCCAAGTGTCTCGTGGGAAGGAACAACTAGTTTTGGGGTTGGCACCTAAACTGAACAGAAGGGGGAGTCCAACCTGTGACTGACAGCTTCCCCAGCCAACCTGAATCCTGGGATTGAAGGGAAATCCCCAGAACCATAAGAGACAGTGAATCAGTTAAGAGTTGGAGCTTGAAGTGTGAGCAGCTCGAGCTTTAGAGCAGCGGCTCCCTGAATGGAGCTTAGGGGAATCGGCGGGAAGAGGCCTAACTTGCCTCCCTGCCACTGTTCTCCTGCATTGGACTGCCTGATTGCAGAAGTTGGACTTGTTCCAATTTAAGACTAAAACTGTGGTAGAAAATATTGAAGAGTTTAAAAGCACTGCTTGTGAATTTGAGCCAAAGATTTGTTCCTGTGAAGCGATCGGCCCAGCTAGTGTGCAAGACTGATTTTGAATTGAGAGGTTTGCTCAGTGAATCTACTACAATTGCAACCGGACTGTACCCGAACTACAGAAAGTTGATGCTGTTCGATTTAAATGTGCTGAATGTTTCCTGTGGGTCAAGGCCTGTCTGTTCTTGACCTGATTGCTATGCCAGCGGAAGGCTTCACCAGCAGAATCAAACTGAACTTTGCCAACATGCTCATCACGCCTGAGCCTTTGCCATCCTGGCCCAGACCAACTGCTTTGCACCAGAGACTGTCTTCAGTGAGAGACCAGCTTTGGGGATCCAGCCCCTGTGCAGAAACAACTCACAGGTTGTGGCCACCTGGAGGGAAAGGCCGTGAAGAGGAAGTATGTCATGTTGGCCCTGCTTCTCCATGCTCATCAGTGAACACCACGAGGTCTCCATATCGCTTGCAATACTACAGCCAACTGGTAACATGAGAACAATCAGGGTAGCTCTTTGCAATGAGTCATTTAATTATTTGTGGTACCATCTGATTTCTTTTCAAATTCTTGGGTTCACGAGACTGGGCCAACGGCCAGGATTACAAATATTCATCTTGTCATGCATGCTAACTGCCTTTTCTTTCCATCAAGGCTAACATCAGCTGCAATGCTGGCCAGTCTGCAGTCACCCCAAACAGCGCCTTTAGCTAGCCAACTTCCATCCTGGGTACCAGTGTCATTAGAACTGTTCATTTGGGACTTAAAAGTGCATGCCAAAACCTGAATCAAATCAGAATACCGATCATTTAACTAAATTCACGCCCCTTCCTTGTTCACGTCCCCTAAATAAATCTGATTGTCGTTTCACATTTAACCTGGCTTGTGTGCATATCATTAGTTGGGTTTCAGTACTGAAAGTGCACAGTTGTCTTGCTAATCTTGTTTTACAGGGGTTCTCCAGGGATATTGTGGAAGGTCCAACCCTGGTGGTAAGTGTGAAATGTGTGTGCACATCTTTACTGCTATTTACTGACTATGTGTTAACTACTGTTAAAGGTTCCAAGCCACTAGGAGGGTTAGTGGGTGGTTATAGCTTCCCAGGGGGCTATAACAGGTTAGACAGACACCCCCATTACTGTAACTCTGGGTGGAGGCACCTTAATACAGAATCCAAGCCCCTCAACCTGTGCTAGAAATATAGGCAGGGGTAGTAACCTTAGGGATATCATCACCTAGGGGTTACATCTTGGAGTCACTGCTGGGATTAGTGCCCCTAGTGGCCAAAATATAAAGTTTCAGTCAGTTGTGAATTTTGTGCAAAATTTGAAATGGAGTGCCTCACTACAGCTTAGTTAAATATTTCACCCCATAAACTGGTCGTGCAGCATGATGGGGTGAGTGAGGCAGAAAGGGTTGATCCCATCATGCTTTGTTGTTACTAGATACCCCCATGGGGACCACAAATGCTACTATAGAAGAAACCCTGGGAAGGTTAAGTGTTTGGGGAAAGTTTCAGTGAGAGGGTGGGAAGCTGACCTGTTTGAACAGATCCTAAAGGCCCTCATTTCCTGTAGCATCCTTATAGACCTAGAGACTGAACCCCCCCCATCATTATGCCTGAGGGATCCCAGACGGGGTGGAGGGTCATTCATGTGCATAGTGGCCCATCTTCTCCTGGGGAGGGATTCCCCAAAGTAGAAGGATTTAGGGAGAAGTTGGAAAAGCTATTAGTTGCTGAAGGAAAATGTCAAGGGCTTTTCAAAGGGCTTTGGGAGATTTTGAGGGGGTCACACCTATAACCTCTCCCTCAGCCTCCCCACCTTTGCCCAGGTCTTCTCCCATTGCAGCGACCTCATAACAGTACCCTCTGCACCTGGGCTCTTTGCAGGCTCAGGTTGTTCTCAGCGGCCATCCCTGTTCCCGTGGGGAAGATGATTTGAAACCTGGATGGACTATGCTATCCCCTGGTCCAAGAGTGGCAATGTTCCGAAGGGGAAAAGCATAAAAGACTTATGGAGAGCTTAAGGGGTCCTGCACAGGAGGCCAGCCAGTTCCTCCAGTGCACAAACCCAGAGGCCTCTGCTGCTGAGTATTTATCTGCTTTAGAACGGGTATTTGGTAGTATCGAGTCAGGAGAGGATATGATGTGGAAGTTTAAGTCTACCAAGCAGTGAAAAAACGAGCAACTGCTTTTGTGACTCGTGTACAGCGGGCCTTGCAAAGGGCTCACTGAAGAAGGGGGCATCCCAGCTAGTAAGCTGAATCGAGTGAGGTTGGAACACGTCCTTAAGTCTGCCCGCTGTTTTATTTATTTTATTTTATTGAGTATTCGAAAGTACCTTTGAGTCAAAGACTCTTTTCCAAAGGTTCCACGTCAGTACAGGTAGATACAATAGGAGAAACAGTACAGATCAAAATCGAAAGCAGAGACACAAACAAGAAAGCACTGTTACTATACATACATTAGAACATCCGACATTTAGATCCTGGTATTAAATTTACTAGTCGCAGATTCAGTACATTTGCAGAAGTAGTAATACAAATAGTCAAGTAGTATACTGCAGTACATTAAATCAGCTGATATTTAGATACCTGAGATCCTATGTGCTAGCCACTAACTCTAGGGAGCATTTGAAAACTCCAGTGTGGGGCTACCAATGAGGGATCCTGGAATTTGTGCGACAGCTTATGTCCAGTCAGTGATGAATGGGAGTACGGTCGGTTCGGTGGCAGTCACAGAAATTCGTAGATTGTAGGTGGTGTCTAAGGTGTGCTCATGTTGAAGTTGAAATTTCAAGATCGCAGCCCACCCTCCTGAACACTGTTGGTTAATGAAAGAAATCAGGAGGCTGAGAATGAAGATGATGGTTGAGACCCCTATGCTGGGTTTTCATGAACTGCCCTGACCCCAGACAGGCCTAATGAGAAAGAGGGCACCTTAGAGTCTCAATAAATCAGTGAGCTGTTGAAGGAATTGATAGAACTGAAAACCATCTGGCAAGCTGCGGCTGAACCAGCTAAAACCCATGGTCCTTGCCCTACAAATACTGAAACCACTTGCGAGACCCAACCTGTCTGTACAGGGGCCAATGCCCATGCAGCTGAATCCCGATCTGACAATAACATAGTAGAAGAGATGAGGGGAATTGTGAGCTATGGTGAGAGACCTCATTTATGCTGCCCAGCCATCTGCCTCCTGGAGGAGTTATGGGGGAGCTGAGTCTGAACCTAAGCCAAAGGAAGAGAGTAGGTCTCTGCCTTCTGACCACTACAAGCCTCCCGAAGACTCTCCCTGTTCTGCTGAATCTAGAACTAAAGTGTTTTGTTATTAGTGTGGTCAGGATGGGCATACTAAATGAACTTGCAATGCTCCAGAAAACCTACACCCGGGTCACAGCTGAACTGCTCAACTAGGTTCACCAAAGCAACATAAAGCTGCAGCCAGGGCCATCACAAAAGTCTTTTTCCTCTAAGACCACCATGGACAAACCTGCTAAGCCTGCACTTCCGGACTGGTCCGAGATAATGGGCCCTTCAATGGAGACTGCAGTAAACATCAATGGCATTTTGACCCGAACCGTGTTGAACAGCGGATCTCAGGTTACTATTGTGTTTAAGGATTGGTATGACCAGCACTTGTCTGACCTCCTACTACAGCCCCTTGAAAGACTTCATGTGTGGGGTTTAAGTGACATATCCTATCCATTCCTGGGTTATGTGTAACTCTGGCTATCATTTCCTACTGCTGCTGACGGGATGAATCAGTAGAGACCTGAGCTCTGGTATGCCCACTGACTGGAATGTATGATGGTATCCGTTTGTTAATCGGCACTAATGCCCACATGTTCAGCCGACTCACCCAACTGTGCCAGGAGACACAAGCCAAGAAAACTGGCCAGGTCTTACACATCCCTGCCATGATGTGCAGAGCATATGACCTACAGATGCAAGCAACAGAGGTTGACAAGGATGAGCCAGTGGGAGTTGTATGGAAGAAAGATCCAGCACCACTTGTATTGCCACCCAACTCTCAGTGTACCGTTAGTAGTGAAGTACGAATAAGGAAAGATGTCAAGAATAAGATCCTGATGCTGGATACCCGGGAAAAGGGGAATCTGCCCGAGGGCCTGCTAGTTAAGCCTAGCATCCTGCCTGTTCGAGCTCATGCCTATGCTCAGCCCGTGGTGGTACAAATTCAAAACATGTCTGACCAGGATATTCGAGTCAACCGAGGTTGCACCCTGGCTACTGTGTATTGTGCAGATACTGCTGTGCTGCCTAGCAAGCACTATATCAAAGAGGATGAAGAAGTAACTCCTGATATGTTTGACTTTGGGGGAATTCCCCATTCCTGAAGAGTGGAAAGCAAAAGTCAGCAGAAAACTGACCCAGCAGAGCAAAGTGTTTTCCTTGAGAGAATGGGATATTGGATGCGCGTAGTGCAGAGCATTACATCAGGCTCCATGAGGAGAGGCTATTTCGTGAAAGATCCCATAGATTGGCACCAGCAGACATCAACGATGTTTGATGCCACCTCAAAAGATGCTAGCATCTGCAATTATACAAGAATCCTGCAGCCCGTACGCATCTCCCATTGTGGTAGTCTGAAGAAGAATGGCTCAGTGAGGATGTGTGTGTACTACCAGACCCTCAGTTGAAGAACTATACCAGACCAATATACAATGCCTCACATCCAGGATGCCCTTGATTGCCTTCCTAAGAAGCCTCCCGAACTGGAGAGCTGCCCCCACCACCACGCAGCAGAGCAGCTCTCACAGCAGTGCAGGAGGTTGCGATGGTCCCTAAGAAGCCCTCCACTGAACTGGAGAGCTGCCCCCACCGACATGCAGCAAGCAACTCTCCACAGCAGTGCAGGAGGTTGCAAGGGTCCTAAGAAGCCTCCACCAAACCAGAGAGCTGCCCCCCACCGACACAAAGCAAACAGGTACAGCATTCACCCGATCATCGGCAGCTCAGCAGAGAGCTAAACTTGTTGACGCTCGCGTCAGCTACCCTGCCACCCCCACCACCACTCTTGGCAAACTATCACTTACATAGGCCTGATCACATGCTACAATAAAACCAATCAGTCTATTTCTTCATTTGCAGGTTATACCTTTCAACCACTAGTGGCCACCACACTAACAACAAAACAAAAAGAAGAAAATTAACTCTAAATCTCACACTTTTGTTTCTCCATTATGTTTTCACTGTACCTAACTACCATCTTTATCCTCATCCCCTGGGTGTCCCTCCCACGTCTACCTACCCTGATCTGGTGGACTGTCAGGCACCATGTATCAGGCTGCCAATAAACATTAATGCCTCCGCTACCAAAGCTGACATACAGCCTGGTTGCCACTTCCACACACTACCACTTAGCCCCACTGTGCTCCCATCCAGCTTCCAAACTAGCCACCTAGCCCTTCTGCTCCATGCTTATAGGCCAACAGCTGCCTTCGCCAAGCCTTATGCCACCCCCAGGAAGCTACACTGGGTTGCACATAATACCAAATTCCTGATCACACTACTGCTACTTCTAGCAGGTGATCGCGCCCCAAACCCCTCCGTACCACTCCAACCCCCATCAGGCTTAAAACTGATTCATCTAAATATATGTAGCCTACTACATAAAATAACCTTGCTTCAACCCCTCACCCGTCCCTCAGTCCGGACATTCTGTTTATTTCTGAAACCTGGCTGAAGCCCCACAACCCAGACACGAATTCTCTATATGTCAGATATACACTCATCCGACATGATCGGATGGGTAAAAAGGGTGGCATAGCCATGTACATTGCCTCCACCATCCAATTTTTCCCAGTCACCCTATCCCTGCCTTCGGAGTCCATCAGTGCTCTAATTGTAGAACTCTCCCTCCCCACTCAATTCCATTTCATTGCTGGTACCTACTGTGCTTCTGACACCAACAGACCTGCGATGCTGGATCACCTGGGCACACTAAACTCTCTGGCTTCAGGAGGTGGCTCATATACTTGAGGATTTTAACTTGAACTGGCTCGCTAGGTTAACTCCAAGCTTAGGGTAAAGTGACTGCCTAAACCTGGCTCAACTAATCTCAGAACCTACTCGATTAAACCACAAATTATTGATTCATACTTTTCTAGACTGAGCCCTCACCTCACCTCACACCCTCATAGGATCCTAGCCTCAGGCCTCCTTCCGGACACCCTTAGCGACCACCACGGAATCTATTTGGTACGAAAAATCTACAGACCAAAGCTCCCCCACCCAGAATTCTTATGACCAGATCCTTCAAATCACTTGACCTTACCTCCTTACTTAACGATTTGGTCAATTCTGACTGGTCGTGCATCAGTCAATCCACCTCTATAGATGAGGCCCTGGAGTTCTTTAAGACCAAGTACACTACTGTTTGGGACCGTTATGCCCCCCTCAGGCAAACCAGGGTCCAGAGGTGCCTCCCATGGATCTCAACCAAATCCTAGCTCTCCTCCAAAGCAGGAACAAGGCCTTTTGTCTTCCAGCTCACCAGTTGACCTCCAGTAATATGGTGTGTTACGCAATGCCAGCACTAGGAAAATCCACCAAGCAAAGCCAACTATTTCATCGTCGCATTCAATTCCACCTCCCATCACCCGGCAATTTCTGGAAAGTGGTAAAATCACTTCTCAGCCCTCCATCGCAGCCACCCTCCTACCCTACAGGTAGGTGGTCTCCTCATAGCTGATCCCCCAGCAGTGGCCACATTGTTTAACTCTCACTTCACAAACAGCCATGCCGCCCCTCTGACCTCACCTCTCCTTGTTCAGCACATCACCTCTACCACCCCAGCCAGTGCCTCACCCTCAGCTCACTGCTTCTCTTTCCTGCAGATCACCCCAGATAAGGTATATAATGCACTGATTGCTCTTAATCCAAACGGGGCAAATGCCCACTGGCTGAACTCCAAATGCTCACCTCTCGGCCCCCCCACCATAGCGATACCCCTGGCCTCCTTTTCAATCTATCCTTCTCCTTGCTGAAGTTCCTCTGAATGGAAACATGCCACAGAATCCCTCTTCCCAAGGGTGGGAATGCCTCAAACCCAAGCAACTACTGGCCCATCTCCCTACAACCAATCTTGGTAAAACTACAAGAGCGTCTAGTACTCTCTCGCCTATCACCCTTTATGGATTCCTCCTCCTTTTTCAGCCCTTCCAGTCTGGCTTTAGGAAATCCCACTCCACCACTACCTCCCTCCCTTCTCAGGCTCACTGACTCCGTCTTCACTGGAATGGATGCTGGCCACATCACAGCTGCCATTTTCATTGACCTGGCCAAGGCATTTGACACTGTCTCCCATTCACTCCTCCTGAACCAAACTCGACAACGCTGGTCTATACAGCTAGGCCACCAGTTGGTTCCACTCGTACCTTGCAGGCAGGTCCCAATCCATCAGAATCAGTTCTTCCACCTTGGCACCCCTCCCTGTCACCACAGGGGTACCGCAAGGCTCAGTCTTAGGCCCACTCCTGTTCTCCATCTTTTTGAATGACTTGCCGTCTGCCTGCCTACACACCTAAATCCACATGTATGTGGACGACACTGTGCTGCATACATCTGGCCCCTCAGCCTCAGAGGTTATGACCAGATTGCAGCTGGACTTTAATACGGTCCAGCACTGGCTTTGCTCCAATCAACTCTTCCTCAATGCCAAGAAAACTGTCTCAGTAACCTTTGGCACAAGGTAGAGACTATTGAGGCTCCCCTCCCTGCTCACATTCCACACCCTGGAAGGGAAGCCCCTGGAGGCCTGCACCTCCTTTAGATACCTCGGGGTCTGGCTAGATCAGCACCTCAACTTTTCTGCACATGTTGACTCCATACTCAAGAAGCTGCACTCCAGGTTTGGAGCACTTTACTGTAACCAAGACAGCATCCCAGAATCTGCCCATAGGGCCATTGTGCAGAAAATGATCCTCCCGGTCTTCGACTACGGGGATGTAGTCTACAGTGCTGGTCCCAAGTCCACCTTAGCCAGACTGGACCTCCTTTTCCACTCTTTCTGTCACTTTGTACTGAACTGTCCATGCTCCACACACCACTGTGCCCTCTACCAATCAATGTACCTCACCTCTCTAGATAATCGTAGGCAGTTTCACTGCGCCAAGATCCCAGCCATGTACTGGTCCCAGTTGCTCTCCTCCTACTTCACCAGTGACCTAGCCAACCCCACCACCCTAGCGTATTCCCTCAGAAAACTTGACTCACAGTCCTCAGCTGTCCCACATAGGTCCACTGCTGCTGGACAGGCAGCATTCAGCTACCGCATACCAAAGTTGTGGAATTCCCTCCCCACAAACATTCGTCACTTCTCCCCCCCAACCGCATCTTAACTCCTTGCTTCAAGCTCATTTCTCCTCTACCTGCTCTTGTGCCTAGGCTCTTTTACAGATCACAGAGTGGCAGGACTGTTTAACCATTCTGTGTATATATCAATGAATGTTGATATATATCGATCCTATTGTGTGTGTGTGTGTGTGTGTATATATATATATATATATATATATATATATATATATATTGATACCTATCTATCTATATTTATGGTAATGTATCCAAACTGTGCCTGTATCTACTTGTTCTCTAGATCTAGTATGTCTTTATATCAGGACCTGTTGTGCAGCGATTACGCCCATTATGAATCACAATTGTATTATGCTTGTCATTCAACTGTGTATGTGTACCTCCTTCCCCCAGGATGCATCTGGAATCGAGCAGTAGCCTGCTCAGCATACCTTCCTGGTTAAATACTTAAATAAATAAATAAATAAAATGGGAGCCAGTGGTTTTCCATTTTAGACCTCAGGAGCAGGTATTACCAAATCCTGATGGCACCAGAAGATAGAGAGAAAACTGCATTCATCTGTCCTTTGGGTTTTTATGAGTTCTTGCATATGCTTCAGGGCATTTCTGGAGTGCCTGTCACCTTCCAATGGCTAATGGCGCGAGCTGTAGGAGACATGAACCTGCTTGAATGCTTGATTTGTCTGGATGACGTCATTGTGTTTGGCAGGACACTTGAAGAGCATGAGACTTGCTTATTCAAAGTTTTGGACCAGTTAGAGGATTTCAGCTTAAAACTGTATCAACAAATGTCAATTTTCCAGCAATCTGTGAAATATGTAGGCCACATTGTTTCCTCTGAGGGAATTCAAACTGATCCAAGCAAAGTGGAAGCTTTGACCACCTTGCTACAACCTACCAATCTCAAAGAACTGCAAAGATTCTTGGGCTTCTGTGGTTACATCATCGTTTTGTGAATGATTGCACCAAAGTTATCCACCCTCTGCTCAATTTGACTCAAGGGTACCCGCCAACAAACCACAAATACAAAAAGTGCTGTAAAAGAGGGAGACAAAGCCTATTTCAGAACCAATGAACCATTCAGGGCAAGGTGGACTAAAAAGCCTGATGTAGCTTTTTACAATATTATTCATCTGCTTACCCATGCCCCTGTACTTGCTTATGCAGATCCAACTAAGCCATATGTGTTGTACACCGATGCCAATTTGAAGGGGCTTGGAGTTGTGCTTTACCAGGAGTATGAGGAAGGACTACGTCCAGTGGCATTTGCCAGCAGAAGCCTGACACCCTCTGAAAAGAACTACCCAGTACACAAACTTGAATTTCTTGCATTAAAGTGGGTGATAGTAGATCAATTTCACAAATACTTCTACAATGCAAAGATTCTGGTAAAAATGGACAGCAACCCCCTCACGTACGTTCAAACCTCAGCCAAGTTAGATGGCACTGGGCACCGTTGGTTATCAGCACTTTCAACCAATGACTGTTCAGTAGAATATTGTCCAGGCCTGAATTACACTGATGCCGATGCCCTCTCTAGAAGGCCTGCATCCAGCTCTGAGTGGGTGAGGATGTCCGAACAATCTGTTAAAGCACTTTGGCAAAAGTTTGTCAAAGATGAACACCCATCCTCTGAGACAGTTGATTGCCTGGTTGATTGCTTGGGCCCCCCTGACACCTGTGTTCCTGCAGCCTATTGCAATTTTGTAACGTTGGATCTTAGTACTCAGCCTCAACTTACTCCCACTGATATCCAGAGGGAACAAGCCAACGACTCCATAATTAAGCCTGTATTGGACGCCATAAAGGCTGGAAAAAAAGTCTTTAAACTTCGCTCTAAAGACCAAAGGACTGCTTTGTTATTCCAAGAGGAGCCTAGGTTAAAGTTGTGCAACAAACTGAGTTACCAAGAGACCACGAATAGACAAGGTCAAGTTGTCAAACAACAGCTAGTGCTGCCTACTGTATTTAAACACGTGGTTTTACGTGCCCTCCATGATCAAATGGGACATCTGGGTTGTGACAGAACTTCAGACTTCACCCGTGCCATCTTTTACTGGCCTAAGATGGGTGCTGACATTGAAGCCCACATCATAACCTGTAGTCATTGCCTCCAGAGAAAAACTCGGCCTCAGAGGGCCGCACCTTTAGTTAACATCTCCACTAGTGCTCCCATGAAGCTTGTATGCATCGACTTCTTGTGTTTAGAGCCCAATCACAAGAACATTGGTAATGTGCTGGTTGTGACTGACCATTTTACTCGCTATGCTCAGGCCTATCTGACCAAGGACTAAAAAGCAACCACGGTAGCCAAAGTACTTGTGGAGACATTTTTCATCCATTACAGTGCCCCCCAAAGAATTCATTCAGATCAGGGGAGGGACTTTGAAAGCCATCTAATTAAAGAGGTGCTCTCACTCTGGGGGTAAGGAAATCAAGAACTACCCCCTATTACTCTCAGGGGGACCCACATCCTGAAAGATTTAATCTGATGTTACTGGACATGCTGGGCACACTTCATCCCAGAGACAAGCCGAGTTAGAGTCAGGAAATAAGTACTATAGTTCATGCATATAACTGTACTCATAACGATGCAACTGGGTTTTCCTCCTACCATATGATGTTTGGTCAAGAAGCCAGGCTGCCTGCTGATGTTTGTTTTGGAGTATCCCCCGATGGAGTCCTAGCAGAGAATTATCTCCAGTGCATACGAAAACTCAAAGCTCAGCTCAATCATGCCTATTTGTTAGCACATACAATGGCTGCCAAGAAAAATCTAGCAAACAAAGAAAGGCATGACAAGTGTGTCAAGGCCCAAGAGCTACACCCTGGAGATTGTGTCCTGTTAAGAAACTTGGGACTGCACAGGAAACACAAGATAGCCGACAAGTGGCATCACACCCCATACATTGTTGTCAGCAAGCTGGAGGACTTGCCAGTTTACAAAGTGCATCCAGAGAATGACCCATGAGCTGTAAAGACAATGCACAGAAATCACTTGTTACCGATTGGGCAAATCGTCATTGACTCTGCATCCCAAGATGACACCCCCACCGGGACTGTGACCTGAGCTACAGCTAAAAAGAGACAGTTAAACTCTCCTCCTGTTCTTCCAAATCCAAAGCCTTCCACCAGTAACATTCTCATTGAAAATGACAGCCAATTTGAATCTGATGATAGTAAATGTGGGGTTGCCTATTATCCTTCTTACAAACTGAGTCAGTTGTTTCAAGGAAATCCCCTGTGTAACATGGGAGATGAGGCTGGATCTTCAGGACTGTCTAATCATCCAGCCCTCTCCACCACCCCTGTGCCCCTGATAGTGAGGTGCAAAGTATAATGTCTGACGCAGCTGACTCATTGTGTCTCAAGGAACTAACTGAACCTCAAGAGGTGAATCCTGATCTTTTGAGCCAGACTGGTGAAATACCAGATGAAGCTGAAATGTCTGAAGAAGGTAACTCTGATATCATGATGGACAATGACGCTAGTGTAAATGATGATTCTGAAAGTATCAGCAATGTATTACGTGATTTAAATTCCATGGAATTTCCTCCCAAAGATGAACCTGGAATATCAGAGCAAGCTATTGCAAGTGCTCCTTCTAGTTCTGGACCAATAGCTAGTGCAGAGGCACCCCTTTTGTCAGAAGCTAACTTATTGCTGGACAATGTGCTGGGACTGATTAACCCAAATGCCAATGTTGAAAGGACTGAGTCTGTGCCTGCTCCTCCCAGAAAATCTGGAAGGGCCACTAAACCTGTAGTACACCTTAGCTATGATTCCCCATGAAGGCCTGTAGATCTTCCTGTGAATGTAGTTCACAAAGGGGTTTACATTTCTGAAAATTCTCTTCCAAAGGTAGGCTATACTGCTACCTCTAAGCTCATAATCAAGCCCTCTAGTCAGTATTCTGGTGACCTTTCCCCATGCAGCCCAAGATTAGCTGATAAGGTCAGAACCCCAACCATGTGGGTTAGTGTACAGGGGGTAATCCAGACAAGGGCTGTATGTTTAACTACTTGAGCTAGTTTTCTGGAAGAAACTGGTTTCATGTACAGTATTCATTGCAGAATGTGAAATGTTTAAGCAGTAGTAGGTACTGTTACCTATTGACAAGCATGCTTAATTTCTACTGATGCATCAGATATAAACATTTATGTTATATGAATGTAATGGTTGCAACCTGTATATATATATATATATATATATATATATATATATAATATATATATATATATACACATATATTCACATAAGTGTTTTCTATATAGAACTATTAATACTTTATAGACTTGACGTGGACGCCAAGTTTTTCCAGGCAAGTGTAAACACAATTACTGAATAATTCATTTAACTCGGTTGGCTGTTTAAGGAAAGGTGTGCAGTAAACTGTATTTACATATTTTATTGTGATTACTTTCTGAGATGACAGATTTACTCGGACATGCAGTGCAATTAGAAGCTGTTTAATACACAATTAACATTTAAACACATTTGACATTTAAGCAATACAAAACATTCCTAGGAAAATTTAATTTAGACTTTTTCTCTTCGTGCACTATATCTTTTTACATGATTTTTACTACGTACGTATGAGGCCCTGTAACTCCTATCAGGAGGCAATTTAAAGTAGTATTTTTTCAAGAATAACCTTAACTAACACAAGTACATAATTTCTTAGTACTAACAATCTTTGCTAGCATTTAAACAACATTTTATTGCAGTTTATCTCTAAGCATTTCATATGGAATCAGGATTCTTAATAGGCACATATTTAAATAAGCACCTTAAAGTCTCTAGGGTATACTGAGCCAATGTCTCTTGTGGGATCTCCTTTCCCTTTCATCTGGAGATGTGAAGTGTCCTTGGAGAGGCTGGATTGAAGGTCTTTTCTTGGCTTTTTGAATTTTTTTCTCCTTGAGGCTTGCAAATAAAATAACAAAGTTAGTACAATTTTAATGTTTCTTACTCCTGGCAAAAGCCAAAAGTCTTTAGAGTTCAGCAGAATAATATTTCTTAGAGTCAGTAGCAGTAGCATAGATGTGAGATCTCTTTCAGTGATGAAACACAGATTCAGATGATGTGAGTAGGTAATTACAAGGTGTTAGTCTTTGGAGACATCTTATATAATACTTCCTCACAAATGGCATGAGGTTTTCAAATGCTATAGCCATATTTGGACAATGGCTTATCTGGGTCAGAAGTCTATAGCATACAGTATGTGTTAAAGTAGTTTTATTTTTATTAGACACTGTCAGTAACCTGTCTATTGTCCTCTTGAACTTGTCCATGACGTGACAATTAATAGATTTATAACCACAAAACCTTACACTGTGCATGTTCAAAAACAAGGTGATGGAGGTTATATCATTTGTGGTTTATGGCGCTGCGGTCGGTGGTAGCAGATGGTTCCCTGTTAAGAGGAACCAGTTCCTTGTTTGACTGTCTAGATTTTAGATCTATTGCAACTTCTTATGGTATGATCTGGTGACATAATAAATGCTGAGTTTTGATTTTAAAATACTTTTGGAGCTGTCAGCTCTTTGCACAATGTCTGAGTCTAATAAATTCGTTCATTTGGCATTTTAAATGTTCTTTGAGGCTGGAAAACTTAGAGAATATGATTTGCTGCAGATTTGTTCAATGATTTCTTTATGCTGAGATTAGTCCACATACCAGGGTTAAACACTTGCAGGTCTGCTTGATTAGAGACTTAAAAGGGAATGTTTTTATGACAAGTTCTTTTAATGTACATTAATGGCAGCTGAGATTAAGATGAATATCCTTTATACACTTTGGCAGGGTCTGGCAGCTTATGGTTGCTATTGGGCCTACATAGTTCCCCACCTCACCCCTTTTGTGAGGCAGCACCGCCAGAGTGTTGATGCATCACAAAAGGATGTGGCACTTAAGGACCTGTCAAAGTGTAGTAATGTGAACTTATGAGAATCATGGTTTCATAATTTATACCTTTAAAGCTGTTATTTTTTAAATCAACCTCTTAAGATTACATTTAGAAGTATTTATTTTAAGCAACTATTTTAGATAAACCAAAGTACACATTTACTAACAAATATCTAGAAATACTAAGATATATTTTTATTAAAGGGGAACTGTCATCAACAGGGTTTCTTAATGTCTGAAAGACCATAAAAAGCTAAATTGAGTGAGCCATTGTGTTTACCTGTGAGTCTTGCACTCCAGAGTTATTCATATGTAAATCAGTCTGTAATTAAGGGCTGAGGGCAACCATATGTTTTAGGCTTCTGACAGGAAATTATGTCACCAAGTATCTGGGCCCTCCATTGACTGTAGGTTAACTAGGAAATTGTCTGTTTTATTAAGTGTGTTTTAAGGTGTTGTTACAACACTTTCTACATTTATAATAATTGTTTTGTATGTGCATTGAAACTAGTGAATTACAGTATCACCCTTACATTTCAACCTGTTAGTAAAAATAATCCATCTTTAGGATTGCTTTAACCTCTAGGCTATACTGCCAGCTGATCATTAAAAACTACACATCTCAAGGCTGGCTCTGTGGTGCCAACAGGTATTAGGGCCCAATACTGTATCAGGATATCTAAACCCTGTCTGTGTTCATGTCAGTACAGATTTCTGGGGCTGCCACAGCACTAACTTCTGTCTTATTCAGTTCCCTCTCTTACAGCCTTTTCTCTTACAATTTCGGATGTGAACTCAGGTTTACAAGATGCAAATGTGGCTATGCACCTACTGGCCTGGCATCATGGGGCCAGCCTTGAAATACGTAATTTTTGATTAACAGCTGGCAGTACAACCTAGAGGTTAAAGCAAAGAGCTGTGAACAAGCTTCATTCATCCAGCAGAAAGGGGTTTGATTACAACGTGCTCTAGTTGTATATTGTGTGGCCAGAGTAAGTCAGTTAACCTCTCTGTGCTCCCAAAACACACACAGAAACAAGCTGTAGATGTGTGCCTTTCCTGGACAAAGACAATAAAAATAATCTGAGCATGCGTCATGATTCTGAAAATATTATGCTCTTTCTATCCAGATTTGACTTGAAAAAAAAATAGGACCCCATTAATTGTTTATTAATTGCAAAAACACATGGATGGACAACATTGTTTTAAAAAAAAGCATAATCTGAACTGCATTATTAAAATATAGAACAATACATGTGTGTGTAATCAAAATTTAACACCCCGCGAGCGGGTGTGGGATACTACATTAACCACCGATAGCAAAGTCCGAGTGGTTTATAAAAGCATCCACACTGAGGGTGTGTAAAATTGTTTTTTTACACCTACCCACCCACCCATATATTATTTTATTTAATTAATGGTGATAATTGTTTTCCTTTCAGCACAGTTCAGTTAGTGCAGCACTTCTGTCAGAGACACACACACACACACACACACACCACTTCACACACACACACCACACTTCACACACACACACACACACACACACACACACACACCACACCACATACCACACACACACACAACACACACAATGTCTCTCCCTTTGTTTTTGTTTTTTGTTTTTCTTTCTTTTTTTTACATTACAGTGGGAATGGCATTCTGGAAAGTTGCAGTCCATCGACATAGCTGCGGAGTGTAAGACACGCTTGAAGTGTATGGGTGGCAGGATCAACCAGATTGATTTTTTTTCCTTTACGGTAGAAAATTCCATTCCATCCAAAGTATTTCAGTAAGAGACTGTTATACTTTTAACTTAATCAAAAGAAGTAAAATACTTTTTAATAATGCATTTCAGGTTATGCATGTTTTAACTGTGTTATCCATCTATGTGTTTTTGCAATTAATAAACAAATAATGGTGTCCTATTTTTTCTTTTCAAGTCAAATCTGGATAGAAAGAGCATAATGTTTTCAGAATCATAACACATGCTCAGATTGTTTTTACTGTCCATGTCTAGGAAAGGTACACAGCTACAGCTTATTCCTGGGTGTGTTTTAGGAGCACGGGGGGTTAAGTGACTTGCCCTGGTCACACAACATACAACTAGAGCATGATGGAATCAAAACCCATTCAGCTGGATGAACAAATTTGTTCACAGCTCTGTGCTTTAACCTGTAGGCTATACTGCCAGCTGATAATCAAAAAGTCACATTTCAAGGCTGGCCCCATGATGCCAGGCCAGTAGGTACGTAGCCACATTTGCATCTTGTAGACCTGAGTACACACCCAAAATTGTAAGAGAAAAAGCTGTAAGAGAGGGAATGGAAAAAGACAGAAGTTGGTGCTGTGGCAGCCCCAGAAATCTGTACTGACATGAACACAGACAGGGTTTAGGAATCCTGATATGGGGCCCCAATACATGTTGGCACCACAGAGCCAGCCTTGAGATGTGTAGTTTTTGATGATCAGCTGGCAGTACAGCCTAGAGGTTAAAGCAACCCTAAAGATGGATTATTTTTACTAACAATTTGAAATGTAAAGGTGATAACTCACTAGTTTCAATGCACATACAAAACAAGTATTATAAATGTAGAAAGTGTTGCAATAACACCTTAAAACACACTTAATAAAACAGACAATTTTCTATTTAACCTACAGTCAATGGAGGGCCAAGATCCTCAGTGACATAATTTCCTGTCAGGAGTCTAAAACGTTTGGCTGCCCCCCCAGCCCTTAATTATAGGCTGATTTACATATGAATAACTCTGGACTGCAAAGACTCACAGATAAACACAAAGTCTCACTCAAATTAGCTGTGTATGGTCTTTCAGACATTAAGAAACCCTGTTGATCACAGTTCCCCTTTAAGCTATACCTAATCAATATCATCATTTTAGTATATAGGAAGATTACTACTAATTATATTAAAATTATTAATGCAAGTAAATGTCACAACTCCTATGCTATAACACAGCCTATAGGAGTGCATGCAAGCATTGCCCGTTATGTTTTACTTTAACTTTTAACTTTTAAGGAGGCAGTATAGTGCAGTGGTTAATAGCTCTGAGCTGCAAATCTGGTGACATCCAGTAGACTAGACATGGGTTTGAATCCCACAGCTTCTACTTGCATACTGTGTGACCCTGAGCAAGTCACTTAACTTCCCTGTGCTCCCAGGTCGCACCTGTAAAAAAAAGCTTTCAGCTTAGTGTGCTGTCCCTGGTTAAACAACTAATAAAAACAAAATAAACATACTAAAATGAGCTCTTTAAGGTTTAAGCCTTGCTTTTGTTGTTTCTTAAGCTATGCCATAGCAGTTACTTTAATGGAGTGTTTTACTCATTTCCTGTTTTTCTAAAGGTGAATCACATGGATCATAGGGTTACAGTGTTTCTCTGAGGGGTTTCACATTGGCATATTTTTTCTCTTTATTTATTACGACTAAGGCTGGAGAGTTGGGTTGGTTGTTAATAGATCTAGGTGGAGGACGAGGTCTTATTTTGATTTCCAAAGCATGGTTATATAAACCCTGAATTTTTACATGATTAGCATGGAGTTGCTTGCAGGTGGAATATAACATCCACAGGAAAGCAAGAACCAAGGTGGTATTTAAGACATGAAAGAATGCGATAGTGAGAGGCCAATGTATTGGTATGCGAATTTGTTTCTTATCACCGGGACTGAACTGTTTATCAGAGATAACCAGGTCGGTCTTAGAGACAGTGATCTCAATTTCATGAAGGTCCTTGGCATCTAAAAGACACTTAAGGTCATCGGCTAAAGAAAACTTATGACCTCGGAATGCAGAAATGGCAGTGATTTTTATTTTTTGGGAAACTGGATTAAGGGGATACAAGGTGATATGTGCAAAATGGATATGTGCACCTGCAGGAACAGAGATGAGTATTACTTTGCTGGGCAAAGTGAGTTGAGTGGTAGTACCATGTCTCTTATAAGTAACAGTGACTTCCATTAAATAGATGTTAACTAGCCATTGAGCTCCCGTGATTTTAGCATGTGAGTTTTTTAGTTTCACCTGTACAGGTTAAAGTAACCTTACACTTTTTTGGGGCATTGGTATTGCTAAGGCCACAAAGAACCTTGGTGATATATTTTAGGAAAGGTTTACTGGGACACAGCCAATGTTGTTCTTTAGTAGTCTGACACATCTGTAAGTTTGTGGCTAAATATAAATCTGGATTAAATTTATGGTATACCACTATAGGTGGAGTTTTAATTTTAGCATAAGTATCTCCTTGCCAGGTACCCACATTAAGAATGGTCTTTATCCTGTAGACATTTTGTTGTTTTACAAGGGGAACATTTAATATAAAGGCAATGGTTTTCTCTTCTAAATCGACATGAACAGGAATAGCGCTTTTAAGACTGTTAGCCACATGTAGTGGCTCTATTTTCTCTGAAGCGGCTACACTCAAAATTTTTGTCATTAATTCTGGGGGAACTAAATAGCGTGGAATTTTTTCTGCCATTAAATCTTCTATGCCACTGTTTACTTCTCTTAGCAATTTTTGTGCAATTGATCTAATTTGCTGAATAGTGGTGAGCTTTTCACCCACAGTTTGAGCTAGATTATAGAGTTTTTGCATGGTATTATTGAGAAGGGATGTATGGAGTTTAACCATAACTACGGTATCTCCCACAGTTTTTCCTATGTTTGATAGGAGCTTTTGCTGTGTAGTGAGTTGTGCCTTAATGTTACCCATATCTTTGTACAGTTCCTTAACTGTATCCTTTATTTTAGAAATTTTAACAGAAATTATGGTGTTTAAGCCTAATTCAAAAGCGATTCCTAATGCTCTTAAACCAGAAAAGAACAGGGAGGCAGTTCGCTCTGTTCTAGTAGATATGTCAGGAGTTTCAGGAAATACAATAACAGTTTTTAACTGAAATAAAATATTTTTTATGTCTCTTTTAATGTAAAGCATATACTCTTGAAACCATCTTAGGGCCTTTTTGGTTAACCACTCTGTTTTTATATGCTTTAACATGATGTATCAAGGGTGAGGGCAAGTATAGATTTTCTTGGTTACTACTTTACATTTTGTAACCAGAAGCCCTGTTTTATTCTGAAGCACGATGCTGCATGGTGCTCCAGGAACGACTATTACTGCATGTAGAACCCACTTGAGTCTTAGCAGCAGGATGATGACTCTGGCTGTTACTTGATATCTCATTTGTAAGAGATGGCGCGAGGACATTTTTAGTCATATGCTTGCTATCTATAGGCTATAAGCATATCTACAATAACTGTATCTTAACAGTACCTACATTTATGCCATAAGCTATTCACATTACAATTCAGTTTTTGTTTGATGGATGTACAAGGTTTATGAGGGTGTGGCCATGGACTGGTCTCCCCCAGGAGTGTCTGCAGTTTTCTGGTGGGGGTGGTATATTTTCAGCAGATCAATGTGGACCCATTTATAGATTAGTTTTCCATACCCTGTACGAATTTTGAGTTGATAAACAACTGGTGAGAGTTTTTCAGTGATTTTATAAGGGCCTGTCCAGTTGAGGACAACCTTTTTGGCCGGCAACCTCTTTTTAGCATAACTGAAGTAGAAAACCCTGTCCCCATTTGATATTCTTGTGGGGTAGTTTTTTGGTCATAGTATGCCTTCCTACCTTTGGCACTTTTCTTTAGGTTATCTTGAGCGGAGGCGAATGTGGCCTGTAAATGTTGTCTCAAATTGGTCTAATATTTATGTGTGATCACAGCACTAACCAAGTTGACATCACCAACCTGATATAGCAGGTGTAAGGATGGAACCATTTTTTTATCTGTTATTATTTTAAATGAGGTGACACCTGTGGAGCGGTGTGGTGTGGCACAAATGGCCATCAGCACAACGGGAAATTTAATGTTCCAGCCTCTCTTTGTAGTAGAGATATACTTTTGAAGATTGTTTACAGTGATCCGATTGGCTCCTTCTACTTGTCCTGAAGATTGGGGGTGATAGGAAACATGGAGTTTCCTTTGGACTCCAAATGTTTTTTATACCTTGGTTACCACTTTTGCAGTGAAATGTGTTTCTCTGTTAGATTTTACTGTCACAGGTAAGCCCCATCTAGTGAAAATCCTATTAATCAGAAGGAAGGTGATGGTTTCTGCAGTGCCATTTGGTTCAGGGAGGCATTCAACCCATTTGGTAAACACACACATGACCATTAGGAGGTACTTGTTACCTCTGGAGGATTTTATGATGGGTCCTATCCAATCTATTTGTAAGTCTGACCAGGGCAAGGTGAGACCTCTGGTTTGGAGAGGTGCTTTGTGTCAGAGTTTAGAGGGCTGAAACGCACAGCATTTCAAGCATCCTCTGGTGTAGCTCTCAATGTCTTGGCACATGTTTGGCTAATAAGCTATTTCTTTGAGGGTATCATAGGTAGGTCTACTGCCATGGTGTGCACTAGAGGGCACATTGTGGGCATTTTGCATGGACATGCCTTGGTGGCTGTTGGGGACCACCCAGCAAGGTGTGGGAGTTTGTTTATGAACATAAATTAAAAGTTTTTTTTGTAACTTAAACCTTTGTTTTTGCTCAAACATAGTGTGGCATTTTGGTTATTTGGTCTGCCAGACCCTTTGGTTGCTGCTGGTGAGGACCCCATCTGGACAGTGTGAATAACTAGACGGATGCATAAAATAATAATAAGGCAGGTTTATTCTGTGCTGCAGATGTTTGTCTCCTGAGGGCAAGCCCCAGACTGACAAATTATCTGACTGACAGGCATACATGGCACTGCCAGGCAGTGCAACAATTAGCTACATGCAGGTTCTAAGTGCTCTTAAAGGGACAACAGCTTAATATTAAGCCTCATGCTTAATGTGTGCTTCACAATAGTTTTGAATTTTGTGTTAGTTTGCAAATCCTCAAGTGTGATAGGGTTAGCCTCAGGATTTACTACATACTGGTAAAGCTTGTTTACAGTTGAATCTTTAGTCTATGCTTGCACTAAATTCAAGTGAGGGTCTTGGCCTCCTAATACTAAAGTTTGCTTTGGAGGACTTGGACCTTCAGGTCGTGGGGCTGTCTTTTGGACCTGACCTTTAGTGATTACAAATATAGTAAGCGTATGGTCAGGGGCAGCATGGTGAAGCTCAAACTCCCTGTGAACATTACCAATGGCTAGTTTATCCACCAAGTTATTGCCATCTTTTTCTGGGCCACTCACTTTTGAGTGTCCTTTGACCTTTTTTTAATAAATGATCATTTCATGTTCCTTTACGCTAAGATCAATGGCTGTGATTAACTCTACGTGTGTGATGTTTTTGCCTTTTGCATTTTTCATGCCGTTTTTTTCAGAAGGGAAGATGTGTAAGAAAGGTTTGCCTCATGTAGTTAGAATTAATGCAGATAATAATATCAAAAAGTTGGTATTTGAGCACTCTCTCTAAAGCCAAAAGAATACACGCCATTTCAGCATACTGACTGGTCTTTGAGCATAAGACATATTTTATAGGCAGTTTGGGGTATCCTCCTTCCCACACAAGAGCAGTGCCTGCATGCAGAATGTCACCCTTGTGATATGCACAATCATCCACACAGACCTTAGGAAGGCCTTTGCAGAGGTTTGTATCATATTATTGGTGGCAAGAGGACATCTTAGGAGGTGGTTTTGCTTCCCAGGTGTAACCGGGGTCATTAGGACCTTTGGTGGCCCAGTTGTGGCCCTCAACAAGGGCCTGGGCCAAAGAGTTGTTTTAATTTTTGTCATAGTGGACTTTCAAGGAAAGTTCTTGGAGTGCTACGGTCCAAGAAACAATCCTGCTTCCAGAAACATTTCCTTCTTTTATCTTCTGGCTCCCCAGAAAGGTAAGAGGTTGGTGGCATGTTTCCCAGGAAAATCTTTTTTCCCCCAATGTAATGTCTAAAGTGTTGGATGGCCCAAACCACTGCAAAGATAGCCTTTTCACAATTAGAAAACTTCTATTCACGTCAGTTAAGGTTTTACTAGCATAGGCAATGATTTATCTGTCGGTGTCGTGCATTTGGGAAAGAGAAGCACTTAGGGTGCTGTGTGTATGAGCAGTGTTTAAAAGAAACTTCTTACCCTTTTGGAAGTAAGCTAAGCAAGGTGCTCTGCTTACGCTGATTTTTAACTCCTGGACAGCTTTTTCTTGTCTGGATTTCCACACACAGGGAATTTTCTTTAACAGTTCAAACCCGGACTGTACAATTTTACATGGTCTTTGATGAACTGTCGGGAGTAGTTAAAAACTCCTAGGAAGCTTTGGAATTCCTTTAAGTTAGTAGGTGTTTTGAAGGTGTGAAGGGCTTGTACCCAATCCTTTTGTGGATGGTTACCTTGGGGTCCTACTGTGTATCCTACATAATCCGCCTGCGAGCGGCACCACTGTCCCTTAGTTAAGGACAGCATGGCTCCGGCCTCTTTGAGTTGTCCTAGGCCATGCCTGAGTTTCGCTAAGTGTTTAGGCCATGTGGCTCATTTTATGAGTATGTCATCAACGTAAATTAGGGTTTCATGTGTTGCTACATCTGGCAGAGCTTTGTGTAAAAAGATATTGAACTCAGCGGGTGAACTGCAATACCCGAACGGTAATCAATTTTAAGTGAACTGAGAGTTACCGAAGGTAAATGCCAGCTTGTACTGGTCATCAGGGTGTACCTTTAGAGTCCAGAATTCACTAGCTATATTAAGGGAGGTAAAATATTTAGCTCCCTCAATTTTAGCCAGGCTCTAGTCCAGGTAAGTCATGGGCTATTGTGAGAAGGGTACTTGTGTTTTGAGCTTCCTATTGTCTACAGTAAGTTTTTACTTACCAGTAGACTTAAGCATAGGCCAAATTGTGCTGTTGTGGTTTGAGTTGGTCTTTTTGATGATTTCACGCTTTAGAAAGGTATCCAGGGTTCCCTAGATAGACTCATAGGCTGCTAAGGGGATTTGGTACTGTCGGACATGCACAGGCTTTGAGCTGGCAACAGTAGAGATTCTTACCAGGTGAAGGCAGTACTACCATAGGATAAGGAATCCGTTGCAGACGTGTCACAGTGCTCATGGAAAATTGACCTTAATTGGTCTTTAGCTATTTTATCTGGTAGGGCAGAGAACTCAAATTTGGACTTTCATGGACTCAGTAAATCTAGGCAATTCTTGGGCTAGGCTCACTTTTACTTTTTTCTTTACAGACTCACTAACATGTTTTATGATGGCGTGCACTACCAGAGGTGTAGCATGGCTTGTGGTAGGGGCATTTCCAGGGAAGGAAAGTACTAAGTTGGTACCTTCCCACTGTGAGTGGGTCATGGTACTTCCATCTTCATTAAGAAGAGACTGTACAACGATTATTTCTAGAGGGCAAGTGTAACATGGTGCCTCAGCCTCCCCCCATGTAGATCTGGGGTAGTGGACCGATGACAGGCACCAGGGGTTTGAAGCCATATAAAAAGTTTCCCACTAGGAATTCTAGTTGTGTGCAAGTGGAGATAATGATATCAATAGGGTTAGGATTGGTTACCAGGATATGGGTGCCTTGCCCAATAATTTTTAGGTAAGACTCACCTTGGATAATTAGGTCTAAAACATGGAGTAAGGCAGCAAGCCTGAAAAAAGCTCTAGTATCAGACATTATTTGACCTCATTGAATTCTCAGTCTTACTGGGAAAGCAAATGCTGTGGCTGGTATAACCACTGACATGGCTGCAACGGCCTGGCAAATTTGAGGCATGGTCTGTCCAGACCTCATGTTCTTGGAGTGACCCATGAGGGGAAAGGGAACCCCTGCTATTTTAGTCCACAGGATGGTGTGAATAAAATCTATGGTTACACCAAGGTGCACAAGAAAGTCGGCACCAATGTAAAGCAAAGGTTTCAGGTTTTTTACCACATACACATAGTGTGAGATTTTCTTTTTCCCTATCGTAATGAGAAGGTCAGTGATTTCTATACTTTTTGCAGTGCCCCCTTTTAGTGGTAAGCCTGTGTGCCTAGTAGTCTTTTCTGCCAGGGCAAGGGGCTCAGTTTCTCTAAGCTCAGAGAAAAAAGCTTTACTAATTAGAGTGCTTTCCTGATTGAGGGCAAGTATAGCATTGGAAACAAGGTGTTTAGCCACTACGACAGTCCATCAGTTCTCATTATGGTAGTAAATACGTTCCAGGCAGGCAGGGCGATGTGTTACTCTATTAGAGGGCATGGTAAGGCCAGTGTGTGTGTTTTCCTGTTCGCTGGGGTTTACAGACTCTAGGGTGTCAGGTGTGCCCGTATTTTGTGTGTCAGCTTTTTGATTAGCTGAGGAGCTAGAGTGAAGAATTGAATCATTCAGTTCTAGTATGGTTTGTAAGGGGTCAGCCTCCTTGTTATAGGCTGGAGTGTCAGCTGTGTTTGGATCTAGGACAGGATTTGTCAAATCCAATCCACAGCCCAAAACCAAAGGATATGCCTGTGTTACGTTTGGATAAGCAAATTTAAGTGTGGTACCATTTGAACCAAAGGAGCAAGCAGTGGCTTGTAACTGATTGTTATCCACATAGGTGACAGGAAGGGGTTTAGGAAGCTGTGCATACAGTTTTTGTGCACAAAAGTCCAGCAGCAGAGCAAAACGTAAAAACAGATCAGATCTCACCAATACATCTTTAGAGGGGAGACTGGTTACATACACAGGATGGCATATGCTTAATGTTCCAAAATTTACTTGTAACCAGATAAAGCCCAGGACATTATCAGTGTCTAGTGTAAAACTGGTAAAGCTTACAGTACTGTCTAGCAGGGTTAAAGGGTTTCCGTTTTGAGTAGAGCAATCCTGTAGTTTTTTAAAGACCGTTTGAGTCATGATAGTAATTTTAGAACCAAGATCCAAAAGGGCATTACAATTAAGAAGGTCATTAATGGTGACTTCGAAGTATGGTCTTCTTATACTTACCTGAAGTATTAAAGGAGTGGCATTGGGGTTTGGTGCAGGGTGCCGGTATGGGGCCCTGGCAGTGTATCTACGAATTTCCTCACTCAGCTGTTTGATCTGCCTTCTTAGCTGGTCAACAGCATTGCCGTTAGTATCTCTGCCTCGGTTAGGCCGTGGTTGATCATTTTAGGCATCCGGGTGTTGTTTAGAAACCTCTGGCCCCTTTTTGTTTGGGTTGTGGAGGCTGCATGATTTAGGGTTCCAACTGTCCCTCCCCTGATTTGGGAATTTTTTATTATCCCTAGGAAGGCTGGAACTGGCCTCCAGTCTGTTTTGGGGCAATTATTTTCCTTCCATTTGGAGGGAGGCCTGATCACTTGTAATGGCAAAAAGCTTATTTTGAGGTTCCA
This sequence comes from Neoceratodus forsteri, assembly GCA_016271365.2. Taxonomy (NCBI): domain Eukaryota; kingdom Metazoa; phylum Chordata; order Ceratodontiformes; family Ceratodontidae; genus Neoceratodus; species Neoceratodus forsteri. The sequence goes on along the minus strand of CM028132.1, from coordinate 405,694,942 downwards.
TGGTAGGTTTCTTACCTACATTTGGGTTAACAGTTATAAACATTCTTTGGCCCGCTCTACAATATCATTCATGGGGGTATCTGGTTCTACCCATGGCTGGGCTAATGTCCTAACTGAGGGATGAAGGCCTTTTACAAAGGCCTCTTTTAGGTGAGGAAATGGGTATGGGTCTTTCTCCTCTCCTCCAGAGAAAAACATTCCACTTAGGATTTTGTAAAAATCCTTTGGGGCTTGATTCTTTTGATATGTCTCTTTAAAAGCTGCTATGGGACTTTTGATAAGTGGTGTGCTGTTTAATCAGGGCTGGGCACATTTTATCAAAATTGGTTTTGATTTCAGGTTTTTGTCTAGTCATCCAGGCTCAAACTTCTGATGCAACAGAAAATCTTAATCTTAACACATACAAGTGATCTTCCGGGTTATTGATCCCAACGTATTCCAATTGCGATTTCAAATCAAAAATGTGAACCTCTACCTCCGTATTAGTCTTGGGATTGAAGCTAGTACCTATGGCCTTTATAACTTGAATCAATTGTTTTGGGTCTGGTCGGTATGGAGTTGTGGGACTAGAGGTAGTGAGGCCAGATGTGATAGGAACAGGTAGGGGTTGGCTTGTCCCTGCAGGGGTACTATTTTGGCTGTTAGGGTCTGAGGACCATTTGAAGGTTGTTCCCCCTCCCCCAATTTTAAGTCTTGAATTTCTTTGACTAAATCCTGGACTTTACTGCAAGGTCCTCTGCCACTGGCTTTAGGGGTTATCTGGGACAGGAGGTGGCAAGGGCACAGCTGGTTCTAGGGACCCCAGCTGTTGACCAATAGCATCAAGGGACTCAGTAAATGCTGCATGCAGCCGGTCTATTTCCAATGAGCTGCACCTACTTGTTCTTCTGCTGTCTGGGCTGTGTCTTGAGCTGCCTTTATTTGAATCACAGCCTCTGCTAATTTCTCCTGGCACTCAGATTTTTCTGCTTTTAACCCAACATTTTCAGCTTTTAAAACCCTTATTTGCTGTTGTAGGTCTCTGACTTCGCTAGGCCCAGGGATGATTTGCTGTTTTAAATCCCCAACTTCTTCTGTCAACCTCTGACTAATTGCTTTTAAATTGTTTCTGTCTGCTTCATTTACTTTAAGAATGCCCAAATATTTGGCCTTCTCTGACTGTAATTCCAATTCCAAGGCCTGAATTTTGGGGGTCTGGTCTTACCTGCATTGGTCAAGTCAAAAGCTAAGCTCCCCTAGTGTATATAGCCTGCTTTGGGCTTCTTGATGGCAGATTTTATGTTGGAGATATAGTTTTTAATCTAGTTTTGGCTTCAGCAAAAAGTGAGCTTAGTTCTTTAGCAGGTGTAACCCTCCCCCCATTTGGGGGGCTTACCTGTAATGCCTCCGGGTGTCTCCTGCTGCCTGCCTGGCATCTGCCAATTTTAGCGGCACTCTGCCACTTTCTCCAGATGCCCCCTTCTGGAAATGAGCCCTTCGGGGCTTGCCTATTCCTTGTGAGCGGTTGGCATGGTGCAGAGCTGCTGCTCGCATGTTCAAGGAGGTACAGTGTGCACTAAGACTGCTGTTCTGGTGCCTTGGCTAAGTTAAATAGGGAACACAAACAAAGGGAGGAAATGGTTTGAAATTAAATAAATGGCAGCCGCCGTGAGCGCTGCCTCCAGGGCACCACAGGCTAAGGGGAAAGGTCAAGGGGCAAATGGCAGCCCTCATAAATATTCATAAGCCTGCTGCAGTGTTTCTAGGGGCAGTGTATTACGGGAGCAGCGGCTCCCTGAGGGTACATTCAGTTAGCTAAAGAGTGGATTTATTCAATAGAGGACTGTTGGGCTATCTATGTGTGGGGACATTATTTAATAAAAGTTAAACTCCTGGCTGCACTAGAACATTATGTGTGGGGACAGTAAAATAGAGTGCTGTGGAAACTGTATGAAGCCACCATTTTAGCAGCCCATAACCAATCGGGAGCCAGGATTAAACAAAAAAGGATGCCTGGGGGTTTGTCAAAGACTTATGGAGGATTAACTGGGACAATTTCTAGGTGCCAAAACACCAGCCAATGAGCCTTTGGGAATTACCCAAGTCAGATCCTGCAGCCAATAAGATCTTTGGAACTCTGCCCCATATAAAAGGGGTCTCTGGCTGAAAAAATGTCAGATTTGGAAATACAGCTCATGAGCTAGAGTGTGTGTGCCTCTGGGGAGCCTGCCAGCTCTCAGGGGTTAGGCCAACGTGGCCTAGACTTTTTCCGGCCGTCCAGTCCACAGGTCCAGTTGTTCCAGTCTGGGTAGCTGCTGCCTGCAGTTGCAGGTCACCTGATTTTATACCTCTAGAAGAGAAGAGAAGAGAAGATCAGCCTGCATCCTGCTTGGAAGGACCAGATCGGAGCCAAGTTCAGTTATACATATAAATCTAAAATGAGATTACAGCCATGTTGATCCTTGGAAAACAGGAAATGATGGAAGGTTTGATACCTTTTATTGGACCAACAAGTTTCTTGTACAAAGATGGAATTATACACAAGCTGTCTGGGCCTCACAGGTCCCTTCTTCAGGTGAATATAAATATATGTGAGTTGTGCAAAGTGCTGCATGGTCGAGTAGTTCGAATCTGTTCGAGTTGCATGTTTTCGTCAGCCTTATTCACGTTGATCTGCCATTTGAAGATCAGCATCGTCGATGAGGACCACGAGGGACTTCACCTCCATCTGCATCCATCTGTGTCTACAGGTCTCATTTCATTGGAGAACCATCTGGTCTGGGGTAGAGTAAGTAATCAATCAGGGTAGCTCCCTGCAACCAATATTCAAATGAAAGTGTGTCATTTGATTTTCTTGTGGATTAAGTGTATTGGACTGAGCCATATGGCTCTGGATTACAAATTGTGGGTTAAAGTGCATGCATGTTTCTTTCCATCACAGGGCCCCAACCAGCTGCAATGCCGGCCTACCCCGGGCAATGCTTCAGGCTAGCCTGCACTAACAACTGGGTACCCAGAGTGTGTGTGACTGTGTTAGAAGGACTCTTGAGTGTATGTTTTATACCCTGACTAAATCAGATTCTGAATCGATCACTAGATTACGCCCCTCCCTTGTTCATGTCCCCCAAAATAATCAGATCTGAATCTTTTTGCATTTAAACTGGTTGTGGTGTACTTCTGTGCTAAAAGTACTGTGTCACTGCTGCTTCCTTGTTTCACATCTTGTTTCCTAGGGGGTCTCCAAGGCATTCCAGGCAGTCCCACTCTGGTGGTAAGTGGTTACAAGTGGGGAGTCACTGTGCATTGTAAAGTGTATTGGGTTTGTGTCATCCCGGACTTGTTCTGGCCACTAGAGGGAACAGAGGGGGGTATCAGTGTCCTGGAGGGCTGTACCCAGAGTAGTCACTCCATCATCAACCCTGTCCTCTGGGTGGAGGTACCCTTTTCATGAGCTCAGGCCCCTCAACTTGCCATTAGTCATGCAGGCAGGGGTAGTATCCCTTGGGATAGCACCACCTAGGAGTTACACAGGTATGCCTTCAAAGGGAATTTTCTGATCAAAAATTGCTTCATGAATAAAAGCGTTTATTTCCCTCTGGGCCTTGGAAAGGGTTTCCCCTGGGTATTCAAAGGAAATCTCTAACTCTGGGAGGTTATCTTTAATCTCCTCTTTCTGAGGACTATCCATGGGGGTGAGTATTGGGGTAGCATCTTCTGGGTCCCCTGGGAAAAACCCTGATGAAAATTTTTTTTTTTCACTATAAAGCAGGGCACTATGAAAGTACTTCTGTGCCTTTAAGACCTTTTAAAATCTGTTGTGTTTTTGACAGCAGTTTGTGGTCACAAATGACTTCCCTTTTTCTTGAGTGGCTAAGCCTTATGTGAAGAAAAAATAAGTGGTTCTTTTGCCTCAACTGGCAGTTTTTAAAATGGGGAGAGAAAGTATATTTTCCATTTAATTATAAAACATTTATCTTTGCCACAATTTAAGAATATTTTAATTGCAGTCCATACCCAAATGGTCTGTCATAGCTAGAATTAGTATAAAGCCTCAGGTCCACCTAGGGACGCTTATTTTATAATCACAATTACTTAGTAATTAATTTAACTCGGTTGGCTTTTTAAGGAAAAGTGTGCAGTAAATTGTATTTACATATTTTTATCGTGGTTTACTTTCTGAGATGACAGATTTACTCGGACACGCGGTGCAATTAGAAGCTGATAATTTCACACAGTTAACATTTAAACACATTTGACATTTAACAATACAAAAGATTCCTAGGAAAATCTCATTCAGACTTTTTCTGTTTGTGCACTTTATCTCCTTACACAGTTTTACTATGTACACATGAAGCCCTGTAACTCCTATCAGAAGGCAATTTAAAGTAGTATTTTTTTCAAGAATAACCTTAACTAACACACGTACACAATTTCTTAGTACTAATAATCTTTGCTAGCATTTAAACAACATTTAGTTGTAGTTTATCTCTAGGCATTTCATATGGAACCAGGTTTCTTAAAATACACATATTTGAACAAGCACCTTAGAGTCTCTAGTGTATACTCAGCCAGTGCCTCTTGTAGGATCTTCTCTCCCTTTCATCTGGAGATGTGAAGTGTCCTTGGAGAGTCTGGATTGAAGATCTCTTCCTGGCTTTTTGAATTTTTTTCTCCTTGAGGCTTGCAAATAAAATAACAATGTTAGTTCAATTTTAATGTTTCTTACTTCTGGCAAAAGCCAAAGTCTTTAGAGTTCAGCAGAATAATATTTCTTAGAGTCAGTAGCAGTAGCATAGATGTGAGATCTCTTCCAGTGATGAAACACAGATTCAGATGAAGTGAGTAGGTAATTACAATATGCTGGTCTTTGGAGATGTATTATGTATAGGCAACTACTTCCTCACAAATGGCATGAGGTTTTGAAATGAAATAGCCATATTTGGACAATGACTTATCTGGGTCAGAAGGCTATAGCATATGTGCTTGAAGCAGTTTTATTTTTATTAGACACTCTGTCAGCAACCTGTTTATTGTCTTCTTGAACTTGTACACGAGGTGACAATTAATAGACTTATAACCACAAGACCTTACACTGCATGTTTAAAAAATGAGGTGATGGAGGTTATATCATTTGTGGTTTATGGTGCTGCGTCGAGGTAGATGGTTCCTGTTAAGAGGAACCAGTTCCTTGTTTGACTGTCTAGATTTTAGATCTATTGCAACATCTTATGGTATGATCCGTGACATAATAACTGCTGATTTTTGATTTTAAATACTTTTGAGCTGTCAGCTCCTTGCACAGTGTCTGAGTCTAATAAATTCATTCATTTGGTATCTTAAATGTTCTTTAAGGCTGGAAAACTTGAGAATATGATTTACTGCAGGATTGTTCAATGATTTCTTTGTGCTGAGATTAGTCCACATACCAGGGTTAAGCACTTGCAGGTCTGTTGATTAGAGACTTAAAGATAATGGTTTTATGACAAGTTCTTTAATGTATACAATGGCAGTTGAGGTGTGGAATATCCTTTACACTTTGGCAGGGTCTGGCAACTTATGGCTCACTGTGTGCCCACATTAGGAAGAGTGTAACCCTCACTAATTTGGGGTTTACCTTACTGTCTTCCTGGGCTCCTTTAATACCCACTGCCAGGCTGACATCCTGTAGAGGTAATGGATCCCAGGGTATCTGTTTGCTTCTGTTCATTTATGTGCGGGTGCCATGCTGTGCCTCCGCACCTGTCACTTTAAGAGCCTAGCTAATATCTGTATAGTAAATGGTCTGAGCTGGGTCCGAGTGATTTAAGGCTTGTGACTGGCCAGACACTGCTCTGATTTGCTCCACTCTGCAGTCAATAATAGTGCAGAGGGAGCCTGTATGGAAACTGTACTTATCTACCTCTGGTGTGTTGTTATATTTGAATTAAAGAAGTTTGTTTAACCTGCTTTCCCTGCAGTCTGCTTCTCTGAATGGCAGCCACCATGCTTGGTCCAGGACTTCCAGTAAGTGGGCCAATAGGACTCCAGGATCTCAAAGAGTCCTTATCCCAAGTGTCTTGTGGAAGGAAACCTGTAGTTTTGTGGTGGCGCCTAATCTGAGCAGAAGGAGTCCAACCTGTGACTGACAGCTTCCCAGCTAACTTGAATCCTGGAATTGAAGGGAAATCCCTAGAATTGTAAGAGACAGTGCATCGGTTAGAGCTGGAGCTTGAAGTGTGAGCAGCTCAAGCTTTCGAGCAGCGGCTCCCTGAATAGAGTTTAGGGGAATCGCCGGGAAGAGGCCTAACTTGCCTCCCTGCTATTGTTCTCCTGCATTAAACTGCCTGATTGCAGAAATTGGACTTGTTCTGATGTAAGACTTAAACTGCTGCAGAAAATATTGAAGAGTTTAAAAGCACTGTTGTGAATTTGGACCGAAGATTTGCTCCTGTGAAGCAATCGGCGCAGCTAGTGTGCGAGACTGATTTTGGATCAAGAGGTCTGCTCAGTGAATCTACTGCAATAGTAACCGGATTGTACCTGAACTACAGAAAGTTGATGCTGTTTGACTTAAATGTGCTGAATGTTTCCTGTGGGTCAAGGCCTGTCTGTTCCTGACCTGATTACTACGCCAGCTGGAGACTTCACCAGCAAAACCAAACTGAACTTTGCCAATGTGCTCATCACGCCTGGGCCTTTGCCATCCTGGCCCAGACCAACTGCTTTGCACCAGAGACTGTCTTTGACAAGAGACTGGCTTTGGGGATCCAGCCCCTGTGCAGAAACAACTCGCAGGTTGCAGCCACCTGGAGGGAAAGGTCGTGAAGAGGAGGTGTGGTAGCGTGAGCACAATCAGGGTAGCTCCCTGCAACGGGTCATTTCATTATTTCTGGTACCATCTGATTTCTTTTCAAATTCTTGGGTTTCACGAGACTGGACCAACTGGCCAGGATTACAAATAATCATTTTGTTGTTGTGCATGCTAATTGCCTTCTCTTTCCATCGAGGGCCCCACATCAGCTGCAACGCCAGCCACCCCCGGGCAACACCTCTGGCTAGCCAGCTTCCATCCTGGGTACCCAGTGTTGTAGAACTGTTCATTTGGGACTTAAAAGTGCATGCCAAAAACCTGAATCAAATCAGAATACCAATCATTTAACTAAATTCATGCCCCTGCCTTGTTCACATCCCTTAAATAAATCTGATTGCTGTTTCATGTTTAAACTGGCTTGTGTGCATATCATTAGTTGGGTTACAGTACTGAAAGTGCATAGTTGTCTTGCTAACCTTGTTTTACATGGGGTCCCAGGGATATTGCAGAAGGTCCAGCCCTGGCGGTAAGTATGAAGGGTGTGTGCATATCTTTACTGCTACTTACTGACTGTGTGTTAACTGCTGTTAAAGGTGCCAAGCCACTAGGAGGGTTAGTGGGTGGTTATAACTTCCCAGAGGGCTATAACAGGTTAGACAGACACCCCCATTACTGTAACTCTGGGTAGAGGCACCTTTATACAGAATCCAGGTCCCTTAACCTGTGCTTAGAAATACAGACAGGGGTAGTAACCTTAGGGATAGCACCGCCTAGGGGTTAAACAACCATCTTCTCAGTAACCTTCCCCAAAAAGGGGAGGTTAGAGATAAATAGAATAATAGGTTACAGTGAATTACAAGGCTGTAATTCCATCTTGAGATTCTGGGGACATAGATAACCTCGAGAGCAAAGCTCAAGAGGTTTCTATGTCCCAGAACCTCAGATGGAATTTCAGCCGAGTATGTCACTGTAACCTATTTTTATTTTTGTAATTTATGGTTGAGAGAACCTGGCGAGGTCTTACTTGGTGAAGCTTTGTGCAGGCTGACATGTTCATGAGGAATCGAAGTTGTGAGTTTTTTTCTGAGAGCTGAACAGGAAGGTGCAGGAAACCATTTCTTTTAAGAGGAAAATGTAGGTACACTTCAGCGGAATGTGTAACTGTTACTTGTTTTCTTTTTAAAAAAGAAAAGTAAGGTACTGTTTGGTTATCGCGGAGCTGGCTTTGAAAACTGTCATGCTGACTCTTGGAAAAGCTGTTCTCATGGTCAGCGGGAGGCATCAGGCTTGCGCTGCATTTGTTTCGAGTGATACTACTATCGTTAAAACTGAAACGGTATTATTGGGAGTGAAGTATGGTATTATTGAGAAGGTGGTGTGTATTACAAGATTTTTTTTGCATTGTTTTCGATGCTATTACAGTATTTTAACATTCCATATATTACAAGTTGATAATTCACCAGAATGTCCAGGTCCAAGGATGGCTTTTTCAGAAGGGGCTTCACCAGTGCATCATTAGGTGCAGCTGGGAAGATCTTCTCTGATAACGAGTACTGCAAAATTGAGGCAAACACTGAACCCAGCTGCCCAACACAGCTCACTAGTAGTTGAGTCGGGCATGGGTCCATTTCACAAAAAGTTGGTTGCAGCTCTGAAATCAGTTCACTCACCTCCTCCACTGTCTCTGGTTTAAACTCATTCCAAGTCAGCTGAGTGTCTCTGGAATGTTTCTGCACAACCCTGCTGGGTTGCCAGCCACAGCTCACTAAGGGAGATCCTGGCTTGAATAGAGGACACCCTATCTCAAAAGAATTGGGCAAACTCCTTGTATTTAGCATGTAAAAATACTCTCATGGATATCAGACAAGCCAGGTGGAGTAGCCTGTCTACAGTCTGAAAGAGATGAGCTGATTGATTCCTGTAGACAGCAACTTCTGTAGACAGAAAATCTGCCTTTTTCTGAGTGACTACTCTTCTGCATTCATTGTAATGAATGCTCAGAGCCAGTCAGTACTCCTGGGCCCTGGATCTCCTCCAAGAACACTGACCTCTGTCCCTCAGGCCTTCAACTCCCTGTGCTCACCATAAAACCATGGCAAGCTGGGGTGTGAGACTAGGGGATGTACAAGGGCTGGTGCCGCAATATTGAAGACTGCTGCAACAGCCCTATTATGGACTGCTACTTCCCCCTCTGATTCCATGCCACATACTGTCATCACACCTGAGACATCCAATAGAGTCCCTCTGGCTGAAGCCTCTTTATGGTGGTACCTGACCATCTCCACTGGAGATGGAATACAGGAGGGGCCCTGAAGTAGTACTGATAGTGCAGTGATCCGGTCAACTGACAACACCAATCTCAAGCCCACCAATTTTGAGCTCCAGTGAAAAGACCAAGTACAGCATGACCATGTTGGTGGGTCACAGAAGTAATAACTTGTTCAAGGGCCAGTGAATTTATTACTAGGAGGAAATCTTTTCCAAAGTATGAGAGTTCGTCATTGACCCAGGTACTGAAATCACCCAGAATTAACCACCTGGGCAACCTCAATACCCTGTCGGCAATGAAGTCCACAGTTTCCTGAAGAATTCCCCTTATGTCCTGGGTTGATGAACGAGAGATCCTACAACCTGCACCTGGATCCCCCATGCATGGCTACGCATTTGAATGATGAGGCCTCTCGCACTGGGTGCCACCACATTCAACTTGGATCTAAAACAGATGCCCACCCCTTACCCCTGCAATTTCAGGTGGTGAACCATGGAGAATCTGGCTGGGATGGCTGCTTCCAACACCAGTTCTGCATCTTCACCAAGCCAGGTCTCTGTGATGCAAGTCAGCTTGACCAAGGAATCAGATATCAAATCCACTATAATGACAGTCTTATTCCTCATTGATCTGATATTACATAGCACTGCCTGAAGAGGACAAGTAGATGCAGCTTGGTCTCTCGACTACCTGCCTATATGATCCAGTGGAGGCTCTGGGTATGGGCTTAAACATGTCTGGCCTCTCTCCATCTCCTATTTCACCCCAAGATGTCTCCTGGTCCTCGCCATCCAAATTACACCTCCCATCAGCTCTCCCCAAACTCAACCTATGACCCTATGCCTCCTCATGATCCCCACCTCCCCTGCAGCTTCAATATGTAACAGCCAGCGGAGAGGGGCTTGGAAGGGGCACAGGCTATAGTGAAGGGACAGGGAAATAGCTGAGCTTAGGTATCTGTTGCACAAAACACATCACAGCACAATAAACCTATAAAATACACTATATAGCTATACTAAAACCTCACACCACAATCCTCTCCCTAAATACAATTCCCCCTCCTCCACCTAGCATTCAGTCTAGGCCCTAAGAACTCCACATCTCACATACATACAACTAAACAGACAGTAAATACCCTAATAAACACACTCACCCTCACAAACACCTATCCTTCAACCATTGTGAGGGTTAATCTCTGAGGCACTCCACCTTCTTTACATTTGGGTATTGTGTCCATCTGATAGGCTGCTGATGCACATGTGACTTTCAAAGGAAAGCCCGTCCCCTCTTCCCTGTGATGCTGCCTCTCCTGTATCAGTTCAATTTGTGCATCTGATCAGGTTGCGGTGCATCACAACAGCTCCCCAGCAGTTTGAAATTCATTCAAAATACTAAAGATAAGCTCATTTTCTGAAGTTTGGAAACTCCCTCTAGACATTGTTACGTAGCCATTATAAATTCAGGTGTCTATTGTGATTACGTCGTGTGATTTTCTAGCAATTTATTGAGAGTTCTGTTCAGGCTGTGTTTATAGAATAAGAATTTATTTCCCTTGGGGGACTCTGCCTCAGGTGTTTGGGCTCAATTTGCTGTTATTTTGTTACTGACCAGCCCTCAGGAACAGTGCTATTCTTTACTGTAATTATTGGCTTAACGTTGTGCCTGTTAGCAGCTCACTTGGGTCGCCTGCCAGCAGACCCAGGTATGTACACTGGATGGGAGTGCAGCTGCAGGGTGCTATTGAGACTCCTGCTAGCAGTCTCATGATGTCCCTTCCCCCCCGTCTTACACTGTGCCTTATTTGGGGGAGTCTTTTCCAGGGCTTCCTGTGGCCCCTGCTAACGACCACAGGACCATCCTCTGGCTATGTGTTTGGGTTTGAGCTCTGTTAATTGCCTGGGGCTTGGTCAGTATTCATTTTATTCGAGCGTTGCCTGCTGGTTTTTTTGTGTGTCCTACCTGATCTCATTTTGCCTGGGCAGTCCGTTCCTGCAGATCTGGGTTGCTCTGTTTGCCGACTGCTGTCCCATTTTTGGCATACCATCATGGCGCTGGTTCACACTTCCCCGTCTTTTGTGTATTCGGGGAGGGTGTTGGCCATGGTTGCCTTCTCCCCTTCTTCTTCTTGCGATAGATAAATCAGAAGAAGCTTTCAACCTCCTACCCTGCCACTGTCAAAAGTTTGCCAAAAGAGTGAAAGCAGCAGTATTTGTTGATTGGTAAAAAATGTCATTACATAGTTTTTTGGCAAAAAAATGTATTTCTAACATATAAAGATTCATGTTCAGTGTATTTTGTTTTCTCAGATATTGTTAAAACAGCTTTTACAGCTTATTTTGTAATTAATGACTCACGTCATTAAAGGTGGCTGTCACTTGTAATTTTTAAAAATATGTCCTGCTGTGGTTACCTGTTGAATATACATGCTAGCTTTATACTGTAGATGTATTAGGATGGTGCTACCACATGTTTCTGATGGTAAACAGCACACCACTGCACTAACATTCATGCAATACCTAAATAATATGCATATTATGAATAATGCTGGGTCCACCTCTCCCAAGGACTATTGTTTCAGTATCCGCCATATATGTGTTTTTGTGCATTCTCTTTCTTCCATGATCACTGTACTTTTAATATTGTATAATGTTTTGTATGCTTAAATTTCCATTGCTTGTTGTCTCTTGTTTCTATTACCTGAACGTTGTACTGCTTAATACTATATGTAAGCCCTTATTGTTGTTTGACGTGGAGCCTTTGTAAAGGAGTCTATGACTCAAAGGGTGTAATTCCGTATGTTATTAAATAAATACATAAAAGATATATAATTTTTTCGTTGCAGTCATGGCATGGGAGTGGGAACTTTTAAAAACTTCAAAATCCCATGTCTTGGTTCTGAAATGAAAGAAAGCAAAAAGGAAAATGTGTATCTTGATATTTTTGCCAGACAAACATTATTGCTGAAACAATACATGGTTACTAACAAATACTGAGGGCTGGTTCTCTCACCACATCCTGTCTCTGATCCTGAGTACAGCTCACAGTTCTTTCCAACAGTTCTAGGTCTCCATGTCTCTATGAGTCCTGGTAGCCACCAGTGTAAATCTACAGAGATGGGCTGGCTGGGCCCTTCAGCCCTGAACAGCTGACTCCAAGTTCCAATCCTGCCAGCAGTGGGAAAAATCCAAACCTGACCAATCACCGAGAAGGACACAACCATCTTCTCAATAACCATCCCCCAAAAGGAGAGGTTAGAGACATGTCGATAATTCGCCAGAATGTCCGGGTCCAAGGATAGCTTTTTCAGAAGGGGCTTCACCACGGAATTGGGCACTACGGTAAGCAGACCTTTGAATAAAGACTGGTCACTGTGATGTTCAGTGTTTTCTGACTGGTGATGGGTTATTAGAAGGCAATGTTTTGAACTGTAACCAGTCAGTACAATGGCCAGGGTTTTGATTTGCTTCATTACATTGATATCAATTTTACTGGTGACTGATCCTAAGGCAGTAACAGTTTTATTGATGATTAGCCTCTTGTTCACCGTATTGACTGGTGACCAGTCTCCATGGCAGTCAATGTTTTGACTGGTGACCAGCCACCATAGTAGTTATAATTTTGGCTGCATGAGGGGTCACTGCAACATACAAGTGAGAAAATGCAAGCACTTTTGAATGGTATATGTGCTTATATGCCCAGGTGGACATGTATATAGAGGCCAGACTAAACGTATCTTCAAAGTACAGATGGGGGAACACAACACAGCTATCAAAACAAATAATTTGATCTATGAAATGACCACACATTACAGTGAAGTGGCCAAGGAACTGTAGTGACACTGAGATTCACGGAATTCAAAACAATGGAGACTGGACCATGTGGAGGAGAAAAAAATGACAATGATAAATTTTCTGGGTATAGCGTTTGAACACTGTTACCCCATATGAATTAAACTAGGAATTATTGCTACAGTGCTTTTTGTAGCTATATTTGAACCAGAGTTTGACTACATGTATTTTTCTTCCTCTTATCTCCCTTTCTGCCCTCCTCCTGACCTATTCATCCTTTTTTCTGTTACTGTATGCCCACACTCAGTTGCATATAGGCTACATGGAAACATTGAAAATGTTGGCAGAAAAAGACCATTGGCTCATTCAGTCTGCCCTGTTTTACCCTATTGTATCCTGTGACCTATTATCTAGTTGGGGTTATTGCCCTCATCTCCCTCCCCATGTCCCCTGTCCTACTGCTTCCCCCTGTGTAACTAGTAAGCCTTTTATTTCTTACCACCTATGTTTGAAATCATTAATGGTTTGTGCACCCTCCACCTCTACTGGTAGGCTGTTCCTTGGCTCTATCAGTCTCTCTGTAAAATAAAACTTTCTCACGTCATTCCTGAATCTGCTTCCCCCCGATCTCCACTCATGGCCCCTTGTGTTCTTGATTTACCATTCTTGCTGAGCAGTTCCTCACAATCTCCCTAGTTCATTCCTTTCAGAAACTTGACATTTTCGATCATATCGCCCTCTCCCATCTAGTCTGTGAGCAGTACATGTTCAGGGTCTGGTAGGATCTGTTTTGCTGGCCCTGAATTATTTTGGTTACCCTATGCTGCACCATCTCTAGCCTGTCTGTACTAGATCCCATTAATATTTGCTTATAACTTGATCTGTGTCTGTGAAAGCAGAGATGTTTTTAATCTTTTAACTTTTAGTGTATTTCTCTCAATATATTTCAGTTTCTTCACTTCTTATCTCTATTTGGTGTCAGTAGGGTGTGTGTGGTAAATTGCTGTATACTTTTTCAGGTGTTTTGAACAAAATCCACTTGTGAGTTCTACTTTCTATGGATATTTCCCTTTGAAAACACTTCAGTGTGACAGGGCTGTTTCTATCATAGGCATTGCCCCGGGGGGGGGGGTTCCTCGGTGCCCAGAAATCCCCTCCCTTAAGTTACGGCTTTCATTATTGTTTTCATAAAAAAACGTTTATATAGGGAGACTAAATAATGGGATTTCTTTGGTAGAAACACTCCATTCTAAAAACATGGCTATGACCCTGGTTTCTAAGTACTGCCCCTCTGGTTGTACCATGTCAGATGCTTGCTGGAATTTAAATGGAACAAGGGGCTCAGATTACAATCTCTGAAGAGAAATGTTGGTGTACGTGCATGTGATGTGATGCGTGAGCGCTACTGCCCTGCCTACCAGTGAACTGGATTAACTATGAAGTAAGGCTAAAGGCACTTGAGGAGATAGTTGATGCCACTTATTTTATTTGAGTGCATTTGAAATCTAAATCATTAAAGGGGAAATGTAGCGCTAGAGGCCCACACCCAGGTGTGGGACTGGTCTAATTTGCACTTTGTGTGCAAAACTATTTTTTACTTACTGTTTACTGTAGCATAGTAGACTGTATTAGTCTAGACTGATTTTGCTGACTTCCAATCTGACATTTCCTGTAACCGCAATTCCCAGAATCCCTTGCAGATGACATCAGAGCAGGACTGCAGCAAGGGGAGATTCAATAGACTGCAGTGCATGTTAGGGTTTTTAAAAGCTCTGATTTTTTATTTGCTGGTTCTGCTGTTCTCCGTGGGCTAAGTATAGTCACAGAGGACTGTACTTAGCCCCAAGAGGACAGCAGGACCAGCAGATGTGTGATCTGAGCTTATAAAACTGGTGAAGAGGAAGAGATGTTTTTGTTCCCAGCAAAGGTAGTCTGTGAAGAAGAGCCCTCCAGGGGGGCTGACTGATGGATTAGTAGGTAGTGCATCATACTCCCACAATGGCAGCCCGGGTTCAGGTGCAAACTCAGGAGCTGCGCTGTGAAGTCAAGGGCAGTGGGGTAGTGCTGCCATGTGGGGATATAGGGATGGTGCTGTGGTTCCACTGCTGCAGCGACCCATGCAGTGGTACGGGGAGCTTGCCTCCTCTGCAGGGACATCACTGCATGCGTGGCCTGTCGGGGCACAACCCAGCATTGGGGAGGTGGGAGAGCTTAAGGGGAATGAGAAGAAAACCAGAAAATCCCCAATGTCTCTCAGGCCGCCTGTATGACGGCCACTGGAACTCCTGGGTTCCACACCATGTGGACTCCCATGGGGGGAGAGCAGCAGATGGGACTGGGAGATCGCTGGCACAAGGGCCAGATGGCAAGCTAAGGTGGTGGTTCAAGGGCAAACAGCTACATGAAAAAAAAAATAAAGCCCTTCACAGGTAAGAAGATGTGATCGAAAGGTACTGTAGTAGTAACAGCTGATGGAGGGGCAGGGTAAAAGTACAGTACTAATTGAGCACTAATGTTGATTTCTCCTTTACAATTCCTGACTAGTAAAGCTTATGGCACTCGGTAAAGGGGTTAATGGTTTGATTCCCACCAGGGGTTGTTTCTGAGTTACAGCCTTAAACACTGTTTACTGGTGAGCGTGAGCCTGCCCATTGTTTGTCCCCAAACTATATACAGACATGCTTACAGCTTTAGCACACAGCTTTTATCTGCCTACTTTTAAAATGCTCAAGTAGGAATTTTGAGAAATGGTTGCCTTCTTAGCGAACTTTTGCAGTGGACATTAGAGCTTGGGGTTGGCAGTCAGCGCTGTTTTTCATATGTACTATAAGGCTTGTGTGTGGGCTAGTCCTACCTTTTTTGATACTTTTTGCTATGTTTTGCACATATAGGTCTCAAGATTAAATATAAAGAGAACTACAATTTTTGCAGTATGTTCCTTGACTGTCCATGTTTTTGCCATTCGATGCATTGTGTTTACAGCCAGCTAAATGTAGCATCTGAGTAATTAAAAATTATTTTGAAGCATTTTGTATCTGGGTGGAGTTATATACTCTGGTTGGGATATGCAAATGGATTGCACGTATGGAACCCACTGATGTGCCCCGGTGCAATATTCAATGGGGGGAATATGCGCAGCACAAATTCTGATGTGCCGGGGCGCATCGGTAATATATGCAGTGCAGGTAAGGGGGGCATGCCCATGCATATTCTCAACATCCCGATATTCAGCCTGGGATGTGCTGAGAATACACAGGTGCAACCCCTACCTGTGCTGCACACAGTTATGCCACAAAATAAAGGAGCAACAGCTGGCCACCCACAGGTGAGCTGCCGTAATGCAGGGTGCAACACTGCAGCAGCCAGCTGTGGGTGGCCACCTGAGCTCTGGTGGCACCATCTGGTGGTGTAGTGCCCCCCCATGCCTGATCGCAGGCTGTTTGACATAATAGAATCCCTGGTGGTCCAGTGGACCTATGTCCTTGCCCGATTGTGGGCTATAATAATGAGTAAACTGCCTGGTGGTCCAGTGGACCTATCTCCCTGCCTGATCGTGGGCATGCAGTAGTTCAATTATCCCTGGTGGTCCAGCGGTACCGTACCAACCCACCCACTCATTCCGCCACCCGCTTCCCCCAGTCAGCGGCGGTGGCAGCACCCACCCGCAAAGCCGCCGGCCACCCACCGACTGACAGCGTACAGTACAGCTGTACACCCATTGGTCCACAGCGTGGCCTAATGGGTGTGCAGACCGTACTGTACTACACAGTCCCAATATGTGAAAGACTGCCCCCTCTCCCCCCCGCTGATCCTTACTCCTTTCCAGCACCTCTCTCCCCAGCTCCCACCTCAGCCAGTTAATTTCCTCCCTTAGTTGGCCCAATTGCCTGCATATTGGGCACCCTCCAGTATTCCACAGTATGTTTAGGAATACAGCTGCCCCACACCCCTTGCAGCCAACCACTCTTCCCCTCCTTTCCTGCCCTTCTGTCTACCTGTCCCCCACCACTGCCACATCCCCCTCATCCCCCCCCGCATGTGCCTTCCTCCAGCATCCCACATCCTACTGGTGAGATTAGAGCAGGTTACTTCAGTATCCTATGTAACAGGTGTCTCAATCTTACCAAGCCACACCCTTGCAATAAAAAAGAAAAAAAAAACCTGCTTCCTTAAGATATTTAAAATCCCAGAGTCCTCCCTCCAATAAGCCACCAGCAAAAAAATCCTGTTCCCTTTGAGACTAAAAATAATAGCCTACCATCCTAAAACCCTCTTTTACAGGAAGTCTGTAGATCAATACTGCTTCCCAATCTCTTTACCTATTCATATTTACAATGATGCAAATATTACACTTTTACAGAGCTCCTAAAGTTGTTAATGCTCTACCTAAATACTTGGACCTTAATACAGCTCACAGCACACTAACAAAGACTGTACAGAGAAATAAACTCTATACCAAATGTTAATTATGCATACTCATATTTCAATGGAGTTTAACATCCGTGTACATGGTACCTTTTAACTGAGTTTAACATCAGTGTACCTGGTAATAAGGAGCACTCTTATTCTCCCAGACCTCCCTACAGACAAACGTCATTTATGTTCAGCAGTTTGATTTTCCCAGCCGGGTGTCAGTCACAGCATGAGCCTCTTCAACAACTGGGCGGGAGGGGGTGGAGGAGAACAAAAAGACATCCGGTGGCTTGTTTGCTGATCTGCGGTGTCTGTTGGTAGGAGCCACAAAAAGTCCCAATGTCACTGTGTACACAGGACGGTGCAGGGGGAGGGCTGCAAAAAATTCAGTCACCTCTGCCCTCCGACCCCTGGTGCTATTTTCTTCCTTGTAGCTGAAACTAGCTTTTTTGGGAAAATATTTTTCATTGCACTGCTGCTTTAAAATCTTATATTTTTTATAACTGTATGTCTATGTGGTTATTTTCCATGGCGGTTTTAAAAAGTGAGTGTTGTAAGTGTTGTTCTTACATACCTTAAATAAATGAAATCTGATTGTGCCTCAGAGATTCCAGGCATGTCAGGTTGGTAGTGGCTGACTCAGACTGTCAGCTCATCAAGGCTAGGTACGACTCCTGATATTTAAATAGACAATTCTGAGACCTTTCACATTCTACCAAGGGGTGGGACTGAAAGAGTGAAGGGGTCTAATACCTGACCCAGGGTTCAGTTCTTATCCCCAGCAGCAAGTAGTTTTAGAAGGTCCAAAAAGATAATGGGACAGAACTTCAGTTGCTTACCAGAGATAGGGAAAAGGAACATTGTTTAACCAGGAGTAGCACACTAAGCCGAAGCTTGTTTCCAGATGCAACCTGGGAGCACAAGGAAGTTAAGTGACTTGCTCAGGATCACACAGTATGCACCTAGGCAGCTGTGGGATTCAAACCAGGTCTCCAGATCTGCAGCTCAGAGCCTTTACCCACTGCACTATACGCCTTACCAGAGATAGGTGAATTCCAATGGAAATGATTCAGATGTTACAAAGCTTTCAGCACTAGGTGAGTAGGGATGAAATTGTCTGTGCCCCATTGTTAGAATGGCAGGTTAACATATTGCGCAAGGTAAAATCCGGCAGATCATGTGAGGCAGTAGGGGGTGGACATGATAAAGGCATGGTATCTACAACTAGGAGTGAGCAGGATAGAAGGCAGGTGATAACCACAGCCCAAAGCATGTGACCCATTATAAGAAGGACACTATGCTTGAATAAGAAAAATATAAGGCCATACCAGGAGTGGGAGTAGAGTGAAATTAACAAAAACCCGAAGAACCACAGACTGGGTATGTGGTATATAGGCACAAAGGTATGACAGTGGTACAGTAGGACGTAATTAGCCAGTGGTTTGCAACGCCAAGATAGGGAGGGAACAGGGACTTACTATAATGTTAACGCCACAGACAGAAGAGGAAATCCCACATCATTCCTTAAAGTAACATAGAATCTGTTGGCAGGTAATGACTGCTTAGCCCACCTAGTCTGCCTATTTTTCCCTGCCTATACTGTCACTGTAGACCCTACCTGATCTCTAGCTACCTCCCCCTGTGCTTCCCTACCAAGATTCCCATGTGTTTATCCCATGCATGCTTGAAGCCCACCACCGTTTTCGCCTCGACTACCTCTGCCGAAAGACTGTTCCGGGCATCAACCACTCTTTCAGTAAAGATGTACTTTCTTACATTCCTCATAATTTCCTCTTCTAGCTTCATTACATGCCCCCCTTGTTCTTGTTAACATTCTCCTTTGAAAATCACTCCCCTCCTGTACCTTATTCACCTCCATGAAGTATTTATAGACCTCTATCATGCCCCCCCTTTCTCTCTTCCATGGTGTATATATTGAAATCCTGCAGTCTCTCCTCATAGGGCTTATGATGCAGCCCCTGCACAATTTTGGTTGCCCTCCTCTAGATAGCCTCTACCCTGCCTGTGTCCTTCATGAGATGTGGTCTCCAGAACTGGACAAGTACTCCAGGTGGGGTCTCACTGATGATCTCTACAGTGGTAACACTGTCTCTCTCTTTCTGCGGGTGATACCCCTTCCTATGCACCCCAGAATCCTGTTGCCCTTACCTGCTGCCCTGTTACACTGCCTCACCACTGTGAGGTCATCCTATGGGATTACTCCAAGGTCCCGTTCCTGTTTTGTGACTGTCAGTACCTCTAACTGCAACCACCTGACAAATGGTAGAATCTTTATCGCACTAATATATGATGAGAACAACTGATGCTGTAGATGCACTACCCTGGTGGTACTAAGGTAAAGTATTAGACCCACCGATGAGGAGTAGAAACAGATCACAATGGGACCACTTACACTAGTAACTGAGGAGACACATATAAGGCCCACCAATATGAGAACAGGATACCACAGTAAATTGCTATACTGGTAGCCACCACTGTGTAAGTAATCACAGACTTATAAAGAAAGCTGGGCATCACCCATAGGGTGTCAGCGGGAACTACAACAAACTATATTTCAGGATTACAAGGACATCAGAATCCCAGTAGATTACATTCAGTAGTAGAAAGCTTTGTTAAATTCAACACAAACAAAAACTTTAAGGTGCGATAACTTTTAAATGTGGTAAAAGTTAAGGGTGACAGTTTATTTGTGTGAAGTAGGGTATGAGTCACACAATGTATTTAAAAAAAGAGTTAAGAATAATTAGTTTTCTTTTATTAAAAATGATCATCTTCACACAGGAATCCTTCACAAATGTTCTTTTTCTGTATAATCTACTTGTAGCACAAATATTTGAAATAGGTTTTAAAAGTATTTATGCTGCATGACGTTTTTTGTCGTGTACAATTATTAAAATCTTCATGAGTTATAAAGTATTTGTTAAAATATTTGTGCTTCACGACAGTGGTGCTTTGCAATGGTTTTCAAAATCTTTATTGGGTATTAACTATTTCTCAAAATCATTGTGCTGCATGATGGTTTTCATGCTTTGCAATGATTTTCAAAATCTTTGTGATGTCATAAAGTATTTGTAATAACCTTTGTGCTGCAAGATGTCTGTGAAAATCTACATGCTCTAGCAGTTTTCAAAATCTATGTGGTGCATGAGGGTTTTAATATTCACACACAAATATTTACAAATATTTTGAAAATAAATGTGCTGCAGGAAGGTTTTGAAAATAAATGTGCTGCAGGAAGGTTGTGAAAATAAATGTTCTGCAGGAAGGTTGTGAAAATAAA
Organism: Neoceratodus forsteri; assembly: GCA_016271365.2. NCBI lineage: Eukaryota > Metazoa > Chordata > Ceratodontiformes > Ceratodontidae > Neoceratodus > Neoceratodus forsteri. Next base: position 405,674,402 of record CM028132.1, on the reverse strand, counting down.
TGTGCTGCAGGAAGGTTTTAAAATAAATGTGCTGCAGGAAGGTTTTGAAAATAAATGTGCTGCAGGAAGATTTTCATAATCTATGTGCTGCTCAATGGTTTTGAAAATCTACATGTGCACAAAGATAATTATTTTGAAAATGCACATGTTTTAATAAACGTTTTATTTACTAAGCAAAAACGTTAATGCTATATATCTTTTTAAGTACTTAAATGTTAAGGGTGATAGTTTACTATCTGTGATAAAGAGGTATAAGTAGAGGCACAATGGGCCCTGTGCATCACTGGGCTGAATATGTGCCACAAATGGAGTATACCAAGATGTCAAGTGCCACCAAACACCCATCACCAGCTGGACATGCAGGGCTGGATTCATTATCTGTGGCTGGAGTGATGTGTGGCTGTGTACTTGTGCAACATGCCCAGCAGAAGCAGTGGGGGACGAAAACAGTGGTGGGGTTCAAAAGGCCTGGGACAGGCACAAGAGTATCATAGATGTGGGGAGTTTGTGCTGTAGATCATGTGGGGTCTGCAGCAAAAAATTAATGTTAGAAAAAAATGGGAAGAGTGGGTGGGCTTAGTGACCCTTATCTACCATCATATTCTTTGTTTCTATGTGGTGCCACCTGGGGACTGACCACAGTTGGACTGTCAGCTTCAGTTCTGAAGGCTCAAATGGTCCCATGGCCTGTGGGATCAGGGGATGATGGTACACAACAGTCCACTGAAGGACTGCTGTATCCCCAGGGCCAGATCAAGCCATGGGGGGCCTGGGACACTCACAACTTGGGTGGCCATATAAACGCCTGACTTTCCATACCAAAATGTTTTATTTTGCTGACATTTACTGAGCACATTGTTTATTAACCATAACAACCACCATATGGGGAGACTACCTCCATTATTCACAGGAGAAAAAAGTAACTTGAAGTACAACACCCTGTCATGTTGTCATAGTCTGTAATGTTATATTTATTGTACTGTACAAGACATGAAGGCCAGGGCCCAGATGCTCTGGGGGTCTAGATGCTCTGTGGTGAGTTTTGGGGCTTTTATTGAAGTCGCTCTCCTCTAGACCCTGTTCAGAAAAGCAAAGTAATCTTTAAGTAACCTCTTTAATCACAAGTTTATTTTAAGGAAATAAATGAAACAAAAATAAACAGTGCTTTACTAAGAGGTATGCATCCTACTCCAAACAACAGTAAGTTACTGTATGTACCCATTATACAGAAGTGTGCAGTTCCAATGTACAAATGCTATGACTCCAAATAAACAGACTGATGTCATACCTTTATCTGCTCATGGGATATCAAAGGAATGATTAATTCCATTTATTTCAGAGTTAGAGGATCCATGCATGTATACACACACCCTCCCTTTATCTCTTCTTTGAACAAGCTCAGATCAATTATCTCAGCATAAAAATAAAATACAGATATCAACTTTCTAGGCCACTTACTGAACTCAGGCTGTCTGCTGTTGCTTGCGCTCCCTTTGAAACTCCTTAGTTTAGCAGCAGCAGGCAGTTTAGGACAATGCATCGATTAATCATGCTGCTAGCGATAGAGTGGCCGTGGTGTACTGATAGTGAGTGCAGGTGTTGCTGCTGGCAAAGTGCATGCTTGAGCCTCAAAAACCACCAAGAAAGAGGTTTTAAAAATGCTGCCCAGATGGATTGTATGTAAAGCTCCTGGTCCTGGCGCCATTCCTCGTATTATGCAGACGGCAGCCAGGTCTAGTACTAGAACTTGCACGGTCCAGGTCCAGTCCCAGACTCAAAAAGTGGAAAACCTGTCAGTATCCTAAGGAGGTAGATCACGGTGCTTGCATAGTTAGCCTTCTTCACTTCTTGTGCCGCACAGTGCCAGTTTGTTTTTCTAGCAAGTCACCTGACCCTAGTTGCAGGCTCGCAAATAATGGAGGAGGAGGGTGGGGTGGACGAGAGAAATCTTCTGCAATGTTGGCTTTGCGGGGCCTATCTGTAGCAGGAGGGTCCGGGGGCTTGTGTTTTGTTTTTTTAATTAAAGATCCTCTCCAAAAGTCATTTTTTGTTTGTGTTGTTTTATGGAGCAAGCTCGGGGGTTGATTCACTCTTGACTCATGTGGGGAGGGGAGGCATGATTTATTACAAATCCTTACCAGTACTGTACCACCTGAGGAAGGGAGAAGAGAAATCTGCAATGTAGGCTTGCCGGGGGGCCTATCTGTGGCAGGGGGCTTGTGTGTTTTTTTTTATTTTATTTAACAAATGTGCTTCTTCCAAAGTCAGGCTGCTTTCACAGCGTTTTTAAGGGAGCAAGCTGCTGGGGGCCTATGGGGGGAGGTTGACTCGCGCTTAACTCGCGCTGTGGCGAGGGGGAGGTGGCATGATTTACAAACCACCAGTCCACCTACTAAAAGTGTCTCTTGCTTCCGACTACTGGGGGGGGGGCAGTCTATGGCGGGGGGCCTGGGGCATTTGCCCCATTTGTCCCCCCCTTAATCCGGCCCTGTGTATCCCCCTCAGCAGAGTCCTTCTGGCTTTTCACAGACTAGAAAGGTTCCTGTGAATGGTATGTTAGGAGTCACCTCCTGCTGTGTGTAGGTTTCGATGACCATGTGTAAGTGAAGTTACTACACACATTTCTAAAAAGTAAGGAAAGTAGTGGGAAAAAATGATGCCAGTGCTTATTAGGGGTTGCCACCTTCAAAACTCAAACCATACAAAGGTTGAAATAAACTATTAGGGTTGTAAACACAATGCCTGCAAAGTTTGGAATTGTGCTATTAGGGTTGTTATATCTAACTCCTACTCACCCAGCTACATTTCCTATCCTCATGACCCAAGGACAGTCTACAGGTACAGGGCTATGAGTCAGTGGTATGGTACCTCATACAGGTCAACATATTAAAATTGGTATATAGCAACCCTAATCCCCATCCCCCTTTCCCACGCTTGTGACTGGGGTGGGACAAATCAGTTAGCCAGGTACCAATGGCCAGTAAAATGGTTCATTTTGCTACCACATTCTGATATTTACTAGCCAATGTGATACCTTCCCATGAAATGATTTCCAGCCCTTCAAATTAAGGGTCACTAAAAGTATTGAATTGGCTATCACATTTTTGAAACCTACTGGCCAAACTGACCACCAGCACATAATGATTTGTTCCACCATGGTTGTGACACATGGCCAAGCTACAGGTCTAGCACCATCCTACAAGGCTGTGCAGGATTATGTGACACTCTCTGAAAGTTCAGTGGTAACTTGCACAATTACCATGCAGTTCTATGTCTGTGGGTACATATTGTACGTGGACCCTGTGTATAGTATGACATATGTATATCTATATGTATGGGATATCCTATGCCAGTTCCACTATGCATAGAAACAAAGAGATTTGTTGACTGATGGCTGTGACAGCACAACACCGCCAATTGGTGTTGCACTTCCTTCAAGGAGGACAAGTGTTTTCTGTGGGGGCTTCACTCCCCATACCACCATGAGGGGCTCTGCCCCTGCATCCTCCATTCTTTAGATTTCTAACTCCACTCAGAGTTAGTTCAGGGATGGGGCAAGCACCTCACCGGCAACAGTGTCGGGAATGTGGAGACCATCACAGTGAACTGCTGAAAATGTCGCTGCGATGGTCTTCGCAGTATTCCCAATGCTGTGCGGTTGGTTCACCGCCTATGCCCCATACAGAAATATCTGTGATATTTCTCCCAAGTGTAGTTTGATCTTATGACATCATGAGTGGCACAGCCATGAGAGATGTCAAAGGTCAAACTACACGAGGGAGAAATACACAGATATTTCTGTATGTGGCATAACATATTTTATTTATCCAACACTTGTTGTTTTTTAGTTCAATTTTGTTTAGTAAAGTGTACTTTTTATATTTTCGGATGTCTGAGTGGTTTTTCAGAATGACTGAGCAGTTTTGAATGAGTGATGCACATGATGCTTTTGGATATGTCACTGCATCAGCATGTGAGTTCCCAGTCTGTGGCTGTTGTAAGTGAGCAGCCATCGAAACACAGAAGCGAGCAGGAGTGGCCTGTGTGTATGTAGACATTGGGAGAGTGCTTGCTGGCCTGGACTGAAGGAAAGTGGCAGTGAAGGAACTGAGGTTGCTGGTCAGGAGACGGAGGGAGGTATTGTACAAGGGAAATGGGTTTTGGTGACTTTGCTTTCATCGGCTAATTTCTAGGTGCCATAATGGGGAGAAAATGTTTTTTTAAGGGATATAAAGTTTTGGACACATGGAACATGGACTGAAAACAGTTCTAGACCATGTTCTAGAGTCCAGTACCAGACCCTCATCACTTCTCTGCACAGGGGGTATGAGTGGGTCCCCCCTTGCTTGTTGATGTAATGCACTACACTGATGTTGTCCATCTGCACTAGCAGAGGCCCCAGGGACAGATATTCCAGGAAGGCTTGCAGGCTGTATAGGTTGACTCTCATCTCAAGGATGTTTCTGTGGAGGGAATTCTCCACTGTGGTCCAAGTACCCTGGGTCTGGTGAGGGCTCAGATGTACTCCCCAGCCCAGCCCTGAAGTGTCCGTGGTGAGGATCTGATGAGGGGAGGTAATCAGGAAAGGATTCCCTTTGAGTAAATTGCTGGGTTCCACCACCATTGGAGCACCTTCTTTACTGGTGAAGTTACAAGAACCTTCTGTTCTAGATCGGCGGTGCCTTGGTCCCATTGGATTCTTAGGGTCCATTGGGGGATCCACATGTGCAACCTCGCTGGGGCACCGTGACAATGGCTGCAGTCATCAAGCCCAGAGCCACAGGAATGTCCTGGCTGTGATTTATCTGTTGCTGTAAAGCAACCTGGCCTATTCCATTAGGCATTCTGCCATGTATTGGGGCAAGAAAGTCACACCCTGAACAGTGTCCAGTATGGCTCCTATGTACTGAAGATACTGACAAGTGGTCAAAACTTGGGCATGTTGACCGTGATCCCTAATGAATGGAACAGCTGTCTGGTATGCACTAGGGTGTGGAGTAGTTGCTCCTTGGACTGGACTTTTAGCAGCCAGTCATCCAGGTAAGGGAAAATGTACAGTCTCTTCCTCCTGAGGGCTGCTGCCATTACCGCCAAGCATTTGGTAAAGACTGGTGGTGCAGATGACAAGCCGAAGGGCAGCACCCTGAGCTGATAGTGCTCCCCCCTGGAAAAGGAATCTGAGGTACTTCCTGTGGGGAGCACAGCCTTTATGTGCAGGTATGCATCTTGCATGTCCAGGGAGCATATGCAGTCTCCATTGTGCAGAAGAGGCAGCAGGCCTTGAAGGGTTACCATCCTGAACTTATTATACAGGATGAAGAAATTCAGGTTTCTCAGGTACAGGATGGGCCGTAAATCCCCTATGGATTTGGGGACCAGGAAGAAGTGGGAATAGAACCATCTGTTCCTCTGATCCATGGGAACTGGTTCTATGGCCATTTTGTGCAGCAGTGTATGAATTTCCTCCAGCAGCACTGGAATGTGATCTGGGGAGTAGTTTGACTAAACTGGAGGCAGATCTGGAGGCCACTCCAGAAGTTTCAGTGTGTTGCCTTGCTCTATGAGCTGCAGAACCCATGCATCTGTGGTGATCTTACTCCACCTGTCCAGGTGGAGGGAGACGTGACCCCCTACCACCACCTCCTGCAGTGCTGGAGGGTGGAGGTATGGCAAGGAGTCATGCTGAGGTAGGGCACCTGGCCAGGGCTGCACCTCCACCTCTAGGGGCCTTCCTGGTGGTGAATGTAGGGGTAGGGAGGGCTGTGGCTGCTCAGCAATTGCCTGGCTGTCAGGTACCCAGTTTGGGTTTGAGGGAGGCCTGATGAAAAGGCACCTTCTGTCCACCTCTCGGCTGTGTATGGTAAAGAAAGTGAACTGACTGCAGGGCTCTCCCCGAGGCCTGCAGGTCAGAAAGAATGCCCTGTACATCTGCCCCGAAGAGTTTGTAGCCTCTAAAGGGGGTATTCAGAATGAACTGTTGCACATTAGTAGAGAAATCAGAAACCCTGAGACAAGAATGTCTTCTGAGATAGAAGCCAACAGCAGCTGCTCTAGCAGAGCATCTGCAACATCATAGGCTGCCCTCAAGAGGTGCTTGCCCACATCTGCCAGCAGACTGGAGGGCCTTAAGTAGCTCCTGCCTCTGGGGACCCTCTGGAAGGGCCTGAGATGCAGCTTTGCTCTTCTTTCAGAGAGTATTCTGAAACTTGATCATATGGGCAATGTAATTAATGATTCTGATGGCCAATGTGGAAGAGGCATAGGTCCTCTTGTCCATAAGATCAAATTTTCTGGACTCCTTATCCAGGGCAAGAGAGCTGAGGTGCTGAAGTCTCTTGGACCTATTATGGGCAGCATTTATCACTACTGAATCTGCCCAAGATGGGTGTGCAAAAAAGGCATCCCTGAGGGAGCCTGGTACAATTTGTCTGCTTTTCTGGGCATTGCAGGGATCATATTTGGCCTGTACCAGGCAGCCATGGTAGCATCCCCAAATGCAGCCAGCAGAGGAGGAATAATCAGAGGTGGGAAATCTGGCAGTTCTAACTAGTCTGTTAGATGTCTCCTAGTAACATCCTGCTCATCAGCATCAAACCCCATATCTGCTTGCAGCTGCCTTATCAAAGAGTTGAATGACAGGTCATTAAGGGGACCTCAGGTATACTTGGAGGAGTCCTCACCCCTCTGAGGAAACAGTGGAAACTGAGCAGGAGTGGCTCCTAGCCCCCTTGTCATCCTTGTTGTCCCCTTCCTCCTTTTTGTCAGGTGGGAGGAGGTCAGGATGGTATTCCTCATCTGCCCCAGCCACTGAAATGGGCACAGAAGATGTCGATAAGTGTGAGTGCAGAGGACATGTCAACATGAGAGGCTGTGGTGAAGGGGCCGGACTAGTAGGCCCCGGCATTGATAGACCTAGAGGAGGGGCAAGGCGGTGCATGAACTCCCAAAAGGGGAAGAGCACAGTCTGGATGTCGATGGTCATCGGTGTCGCTGGAGCACCTTACAGCACTGATGGTGGGGATTGGTTCCTCAGCATCAGTGGAACAGCCTGAAATGTCAAAGAAAGGGGCTGAGGCTCCAGCATTGGCAGGAGGGTCAGTGCAGGTGACAGGGGAGATTGAGTCCCTGGCATCGAAGAAACTACCCAGATAAGTGATGGGGGATGCCGAAACCAATGTAGGACTGGTGGAACCCCCAGCCTGTTGATCCTCAGCAAGGGGTGGCCTGAACAGCAGGGGTTCCTGAGGTGTCAATGGGGGATGCTGGGGTCCCGGCATCAATGAAATGGCCAAAAGCATTGATGGGAGAGGCAGGAATCCTGATGTCAATGGGCCATCACCCACCGAAGTAGGTCCAGCAGAATGTGCTGTCTGATGCCCCTGAATCAAAGGGGCCTGAGCGACAGAGATTGCAGCATCAGTGGGAGTGTCATGAGGCCTATCATCAAAGAGCCATAACCAGCTGATGAAGGACCAGTGGGGAGAACTGCCAAGGCCAATCCTGTGGAGAGAGAGTGTGTGTGCATGGCAGTGTGGGCCGCCACTGCAGGTGGGCAATGACTCAGCTACAGTCAGCGCCTCAAGGGTGACTGAGAGTGCACCAGAGGATTTCTCCTTACTCTGCTCCTTCTCCCAGTGCTTGCATTTGCCAGATGATTTGTCCCAGGCCTTAGAAGTGTGATCCCATGGACAGAGCTGGCGATGCAGAGGAGCTTCTTGCCTGGAGCTCCGTCTTCATGAAAGTGACCTTCTGTTTCAGGAGGAAGCTTTCTAGGGCCTTCTGACAGTGTCACCAGGTAGCCTAGCTGAATCACGGCAAACCTCACAGGCCTTAATGTCTTGGTCAGTGTCGAGACTGCGGATGCAGGCGTTGTGGTCATCTTTATCGAAAATCTTCTGACTGCACCCACAATAACAGAAATGTTTCTCATGGTTGACTGGCATAAACGAAGGTGAAAATCACTTTATAAAATAAATTGATAAATTAGGGTGAGAAAGAAAATAAAGAAGGAAAATGAAGATTTGGTAGTCGACTGAAGCTGCAGTGTCTCCATGGAGTCTGATGCTCAATGGTTGATGGCGGGAAAAGAACTGAGGAGGCCGTGGGGCCACCCACATTTATATATGGAGGATGTCATTGTAGGTGGCTCCAACTAGACTGCTAGCTAAAAAGTTTCCATGGGGTCCTAGTGCCTGGCGGCTACAGTTCCATAGGTGTGGCCTGATACCAGAGATACCCTCGATGAAGATCTTCCACTCTTGCCTACTGCTGTGATATCAGCTGCAAGGGATTCTGGGATTTGTAGTAACAGAAGATGACAGCCTACAAGTAGGCAAAATTTGTCTGATACAATCTACTATACTGAACAGTAAGCAAACCAAAATGTTTCTGCATACAAAGTGCACATTGGGACCAGTCCCACTCTTGAGTGTTGGGGCCCTTGTATTGACTGTTCCCATTTAAGGAGATTAAAATGAAAGTTCTACAAAAAAGTTAAGTTTTGTGCCTACATAGGGATTTAATGACTTTGACATACGTTGACTTGTTATGCTTTATTAGAAAACTGAACTTGAAAGTAGTATGTACAAACCTGTCATAGGTGAAGGACACTAAAGATTTTTGTCTCTTACCAATAAAAATCATGTCGAAGATGAATGTCTACTCATGACTTTGCATGTTGCATCATTATATAGTAATATCCCTCATGAGGATGGCATGACTGTATTAATGCTGGCCCTGTCTCAAAACACACATATATGAATGAGGCCTAAGCAGAATTACTCACACTAATGGCTGAGAAGGTGTTAAAATATAAAGCATCTACCTTCCTCAATGAATTCTTCCAACAAGTGAAAAGAGATGGCCAAAGGAACAGCTGTGGTTTTAGCTATGTGAGCAACTTTCTGGGCCAATGGGAGGCAGACGTGATGTGTGACCCTACCAAGAATCAATTCCTCTGATATATTGATGTATACTGGGTGTACACTGATGACATTTTATGATATGGAAAAGTACTGTTGAGAGCTTGCAAGCATTTGTACAGTATCTTGAGAACAGTAACCCAAATCTTAAAATTCACAGTATCCCATGATAGACAAAAAGCCAGTTTCCTAGATGTCATGGTGGAAAAAGGAAAGGAACATGAGTTAGCCACAGATTTGTTCCAAAAAAACAACTAATCAGAACAGCATATACCAGCTAGCCAATTTCTTTGGGTAAACTAAACTACAGTTCCCTAGGGAAGTTTGAAGAGCAGCAGAGTTTGAGAAAAGATTTGCAATGAGGGGTTATCTGGAACATGTAACAGCTAAAGGTAGAATATGGCTAACAGTAGTGATGGGGAATAACTAATGAGAGAAAGAGTCATAGCAAGGACCCACAACTTGCACAGGAAGGGAAAGTTAGAACTAAAATGTAGCACCAGTTGATTTTGTCACTACTTTCTTTACAGAAGCTGGTAAATACAGGAAACACTGGAAAAGCACTGAGAAATTGTTTAAAGGGACACTGTCAACCATTTTTGCATCATATTATTTTTAGGTAAAAACCCACATTTCATGATTGCTTATCTTTTCTTAAATTCATTGACGTTGCTGGTTGTTCTCGTTGCCTCCTTCTTTATTAGAACTGAAATGTATGGTAATGTATAGCTATACCCAGCCTTGTTTTGCTTCAGATCATTGAACTACTCTTAAGGCGCTTTTGCACACAGGGTTTAGAAATGGAGCGAGCGTTACCTGTGTAGTGCCATTGTACTCTGTTGCGTTCAGTGTTCCTTTTACAGTTTGCGAGTATTCCGGCTAACCCTTCCTCCATTTGTTTCGGCTCCCCCACAGAGTTTGCCTCTCCATAGGCTGTTTCTGCAGTACTACCTGAATGGCTATTTTACACAGCCAGTCGAAAGCGGAACACATCGGTGCAAACCGCAAAAAGCAGAGACTGCGGTTTGCACGAACGTTCATGAAGGGAACAGAACAGATGCACTTGACACACAAGGGATGTAACGGAATACTGTTTCCGGTAACAGTCATTCCATTACAGAAACCTGTGTGTAAAAGCTCCTTTAGTGCACACTTCCTGAACATAGAAACACCCTCAAACAGTTCTGCCACTCATGATACAATGGTCTTTTCTACTTCCACTGCATGGTGAGAGTCTAGATTATGCTGAGGGTGTTCCTGAGTCCAGGAAAGATGCAATGGGAGTAGGTCAAGAAATGTAAACAAACATGTTTTGGTGTGGTAACACCAGTATGGTGGGCACTCAGTTTTTCACTTTATAAAAGAAAAAGTGGATCTGAATCAAACTACCAGCTGCATTAGCAGTTTCTATAGAACGTGAACAATCATAAAATGTGTTTTTTAAACTAGGGACATTTTGAGGCCTAAGGGGATTGACAGTGTCCCTTTATGGTGACCCAGTGCTGGGACCATCATTGCCAGAATTACCTAGGATGGTCTGTAAGACAGGACTTAACATTGGGGAATGGGTGGTTCATAGTTCGCTCCCACGTGGGTGAGAGGCAAATTGGTTGCCACCACTTTCAGTGTAGATTCTCTGTATACATGATTCAGAGGGATTGGTTCTGTAATCCAATTAGCAAAATAACGTTTTTTGTTAAAGACTTAATAGGCTGTGACTCAAAGAATGTAATGTATTTGGTTGCACGTGAATGTGAAGCAATCTATTTAGGTAAGAGTACAAAGAAACTGAAGATAAGGTTAGGGGAGCATCTAAAAGACATACAAAGGGAAGTTGCAACTAATGGCTTAGCCACACATGTTAAAAGTAATGGAAATGGTAATTCTTTTAAATTTATGGGGATAGAAAAAATTAAGGGGAGGGGAATGTGAGGTGTGAGGATTTGGATAATCAAATTTTACAAAAAGAAGGGCTTAGGATTTACAAATTGGAAGCAACAAAAAGACAAAGTATCACACCACAGAGTGAAATAGTTTTAGACATGCTTTGAGAAAACATTTATTTTTTAAGTGCCAATGTAAATGTGTTACTAATTAGTTTTATGTGTTTTTTATTTTGGTTGTATAGTTAATGTCTGTATATTATTTATTAGTTTTTGTTCTATGTGGTTGTATGTTTGTATGATGTTCTGGTTGCCAATGAAGACGGGCCATTGGCCCATGGATTTACCAGATTTTAGATAAACAAAACAAAACAAAAAAAAAAGTATGATTGCCTTTTAAGTGACTAAACCTGTGTATTTTTCTTATTGGCTATGTATCTGTCAAGCATTCATCTTCACTGTTATCTATGGAAGTAGGAGATTTAACGGTTATACAAGAAGTTTCAGGAGAATGAAACATATCAAAGAAGACTGCAAGCACCGAAGACAGAGACGAATGAAAAGTCTGTCTTAATCCATGTTTGGCCTGATCTATGTGGACTGTGTTTTGAATGCTTTTGAGCGGTATTGAAATAACATAGAAACATAACATAGACTTTGACGGTGAGATAAGGACCACTGGCCCACCCAGCCTGCCCATTTCCTACCTATTGGGTAAGCTGCAGATCCTAGTTAACCAACAGCCTACTTCCTCCTACACCCCACTAGAATTGCCTTATGTCTGTCCCATGCATGAAATTTAAAACAAATGTATTGTTACACAGCCATGAACTGTAATAGTTCTTGCATCTGTTTTTATTCTGTTTTGTGTTGTTTCACTATATGCACTTTACATTGCTACTTTAAGAAATTCTTGAGATTGCTGCTTTGCATGTTGTTTTTGACCATAAAAAGCACCTGTTTGTTGGCAGTGTTTAGCTGTGACTAAGCTCCTAAGGGAGAGAACTGTTGGCCTATGTCTTTTTTTTCCACTATTGCTGCTCATGATTGTGTATGTATCTCAAAAGATGGCTATGTTCGAATAATAAAAAGCCATTTATGCACTTTAAATTGTGTGGCGACTATTGCTTGACTGGTGGAAAGGTGAGTGAGCCCAGTATTGTGCATATCCTTTTTAATTCTAGCACAGCATAACATTCATATCATAACACCAGTAGAGGTGGATGTCTGACAGCAGGAGTAACCAAAACCAATTATCTGGGACAAGAATGCAACCCTCCTCTCCAATCAGCTTGTGAGTCATGGCTACCTGGCAGGTGTATGCATTCCTACACCCATGTTCCATACAAATCGGCAAATGTTGGGAGCTATATAAGAACAAGGATTTACGAAAGACAGAATCTACATGGATCTTTGAGCACCGATGGGTTGGTCCTGTACTGTAGCTACAGCCCTATGCTTTCCCTGAGGGCTGGACTTAGGCATATAATGTTTGTCATGGTGTGTGTGTGTGTGTGTGTGTGCTTTCTTGGTTGGTGGGGGTAGGGAGGGGGGCGGTGGTTGTTTTGAAATGTCTCAGTAAAGAAAGCATAGTATCTGGATGTCACTCCCCAACCCCCAAGCACAGCATAGCAGTTTCCCCTTCCCTACAGCTCCAAGAATGCCATGCGCTTTGATGAGTATTTCTAATCAGAATAGCCTAAAATGGAAATAATAGATATAAATAATAAATAATAGAAAATAATAGGATATGCAGAGCAGTAAACCAGCCTGAAATTGTTTTTGGCTCAAAGCTTCGAATAGTTCTCAAATCCTTTCTCCTGATCTAGGCACTTCATTGTCCCTAACTGAGAGGTACTAGCTATATTCAGTAGAAACAATTAGTATTTCACTCAGGGCAGATCCTTTGAACTATTATAAATGTTACTATCGTTGCTGCCTAATGGATCCATTTTTTACTGTACTGACTTTTCATGCCCCACTCTGAATTTCAGCACTCCTACTCTGGTTACAGGTAGCATGCATGCTTCTGCATTTACTTTCCATAGCTCAGTCTGAATTCTAGCATTGCTGATCTGCTCAGAGTGACAGAATCTAAATTCATCAGTTTTCACACATTGTTCTCCTCATCTTAACTTGAATCTGAACACCATTAGGATGGGGTCTGAATGCTCTAGCCAAGAACATTGACTAATCCATTCCTTTTCATTATGTTTTTACTGAATTCGTTATGCTCCTTTCTCCAGCCTGAATTAATCAGTCCTGCTGGTGGCCTCCCAGACCCGACACCTCCTTCCAGATTCTTCCTTGCTCCCCTATGACTCCCTCTCCCATGGAGAGGCCTTCGGTGTAGAATCCCCTCAAGTGTTTAATCTGGTTGGGAGCACCAGGAGTCAGCATGGGGCCCAATAGTGCCAGGTGCATCACACATGCAGGCCGGGGGCTTTCCATTGTTTTGCCTGCCCCATAGGATGCTGACATTGAGGGCTCTAGGTATGTGTATGCAGAGCAGACAGACAAGGAGCCCATTGGCTTCTCCTACCCATGAAAAGCCTCCAGCTGTACCACAATCTGTGGTCACCCTGTGGATGGTAAAACAGTGGGGCCAGTAGCCTGACCTCCCTCCATGGAGGAAAAGCGCTACCTCTGGAATGCATGATCCCCCCCCACCCATCAGCTCATTCCTAAACCCAGATCACCAACTTTTCATGCAGTCATGCAGCCTCTGCACAAATGGCCCTGCTGATTCTCCATTTCTTAGCATCCAAAGCCCTCCATATCTTGCTGTCATAGGTGTGTAATGGAGCACTGCCTTTCTGACTCAGATATGAAGCTGGGAATGGTGGTCATACTGGGAGAGTGAAACTGTGACCCAATGAAAGGAAATATATGTCTGTGAACCCTGAGCTAAGGACTTTCAGGTTGGTTAAGGCAGGGAACCGGCTGGATTAAGAACTGCTCTCCTCCAGGCTGGTTTCACAAACTGGGGATGAGTTGCCTGCTGAATGAAAAGGGAGGTGGACTGTTTCTGGATTCAGGAACTTAGGGGTACATGCCCTCTCCAAGTATCACCTGCCATAGTCTGCTGAAGATACTGCCCTGGATTGTTATACTGCAAACTTGATTTGTTTGGGGTGGGGTCCAGGAATGTGACTTTGGTGTCCCTTATTCATTTTTGCTTTTTACTGTAAATGTTTATATTTGTAGTTATCATCCTGTGTTCTTTACCTATTTTAAAATATATGAACTTCAACTGCTGTTTAGTGGTTGCAATGCTGCAATAAACCTAAACCAAATTTGCATATCTTTAAAATGTCCTATATTAGGGGAACACCCCACACTTGCCACTCAGAACCTTTCTGTTCCTTATGGGGAAACTGTTGTCCTACATTGAACACTATGATTTTAAGCAAAGAAGTCATATTAATCCATTTCTCAAACCTTAAAAACACAAAAGAACTAGTTCCTTCATTGCCCCAAGCTTGAATCTGTCTGATTTGATAACGTTTCGGATACTTTGTTCTTCTTTTACATGTTTGAAAGGCCAGAGTGCTACAATTGGGTGACAAAATGTTGACTAGTATGGGGCTGACCTTGGCAGTCTGCTGCACCAGCCCTCCCTTCCCTGTCTGAATAAGAATTCTAGAGCCACTGGGCTGGTTGGAGGTCTGAGCACATAGTAGTAGTAGTCCTTCAACCTAGTGCATAAAAGTCTGATCTAATGAAGAGCTGGCTTAGCTTGAGGCCTGAGTTTGCGGTGTCAGCCTTGCACATTCCAATCTAAACCCCTTGCAGTGCTGGTCTTATTGAGATGTGAGCTCAGTGTTCATTCACATTGCTCGACTGTGTCCCAGTTTGAATGCCATCACTGCTACTCCCATTGGAATCTGCAGTGACATTCCCATATTGTTAATTTATTTTGTATCCCATACCCCCTTCCCCTTAGGCCACACCCGGAAATAAGCCTTGTCTCAGAATGCCCCCCCCGACAACTTTTCTAAATAAATAAATAAAATCATCAGTTGTTCTAGTGCAATGGCCATTTTTTTTTAAACCTTTATTTAGCCCTCCTACTTCCTGTGGACTCCGACCCTTTGGGAGCTGCCAAGGAGTCATCTCCCTGCCTCACTCACCTTGCCCAATACTTACCACCCGGTCCTCATGTAGCTGTGGCTTCCCCCCCCCGAGCAGGGGCTGAGGTTGGGCGGCAGACACCCCAATACTGTAAGTGGCATTGGATCGGGGGTAGTCAGGCAGGTGAGGGCATATCGGGGGCACGCTCCAGGTGCTCCATATTCCCAGCATCTGCAGGTGTTTTTGCGCTTTCTAAGGAGGAGTAGCACATCCCCTATGCCAAGACATTGCTGCCAGCATCGCCACTCCCCATCCCCATCATCAACTCTGTGCCTGCTGTGCCCCCGGCTTCCGCCAGGGGCCAGTCGGGCACCGAGTATGGATCCCCCTCCCACCAAGGAGAGGAGAGCTGTCCTTTGCACGCTCAATCCTCTCCTTCCCTGCTGACCCCCAACGTCCCAGGCTTGCTCCCAAACATGGGTCGCTGGTGTGGTGCAAGATGTGGTGTCCAGCTCAGATCAGAGGGCTGTGGGTTCAGTTCCCACATCTGGCACTTGGGTTAATATCCCAGTACTGACACTGTGGTGCAGCATAAGAGGGGTGCTGCACTTCTGAGGTGCCATCTTTCTGATGAGACATTAAACTGAGGTCCCATCTGCCTGGATTAGTGGTAGTTTAGGTGGATGTTAAAGATCCCATGGCACTTATTGAAAAGAGTAGGGGAATTTTTATTATCATAATCAAAAACAAAATATATACAAACAATGCAAAGGCTCAGAAAACAAACAAATTATAAAACACAGGAGATAACTGAAAACATACATCATCAA
The DNA here is from genome assembly GCA_016271365.2 of Neoceratodus forsteri. NCBI lineage: Eukaryota > Metazoa > Chordata > Ceratodontiformes > Ceratodontidae > Neoceratodus > Neoceratodus forsteri. The sequence goes on along the minus strand of CM028132.1, from coordinate 405,658,694 downwards.
AATTGCATAAGTGAACACTGGAATCAACAACACTCTCGTACCTACTGAAGGAGGAGAACAATTGCAATTACATAGCTAAAGAACTAAATATCAAAGCAAAAAAAAAGTGCAGAAAAATAAAAAATAAAATCCAAAGGAAAGAAAAAGAGACAGTATGTAGGAAAATCAAAAAAAAAAAAAAAAACACAACCAAGCTTACAAGAAATGCAGTGAATCAAAAACAGACAAATCTGGAAAGCCTACACAAAATTTAAATCATGCCAATAACATTCCCAGATACCTCGTTTTAGAGAGAGAAACTCTGACTCCCTCCTTCTGGATATATCATAGTAAACCAAATGAAATAAGGCTTCAGGAGTTGTCTGTTTTATTGAAAAAAAGCCGCAGCAAACCTACCAAATAAAAATAGAATTACTGCAAATACATTCAAGGTACTAGTATTATACCTCTGCCAAGTTGTTGGGTAAAGTCCTTGAAACAATTGTAAAGCAGACCAAATGGAAAAAGCATGCCCCCTCCAAAACCTAGACCACAAACCCCAAAATGTCATAACAAAGGGACACTCAAAATATAAATGTTCTTGAGTTTCAACTCTCTGAAAACAGGAATCCCGAAGACAGAACCTATCCGCTAAAGCTTTATGCTTGTGATTTCCCCTGGTACCAATCTTACCATGCACCCCTAACCAAACCAGATCCCACATGGAGGGAGGAATACGATGATCTATCAATCTAAGACCAATCGCTCACTGTTCCAAATCAGTGAAAGAGGAAAATGGATCAGCCGAAAAAAAACCAAAGTAATGAGGCATAAAATGCCTTTCGGAGCAATTGAACGACATCAGAAATACGGACTTCCCATTTACGGACATAATCAAAAATAAGAACCCAATCCGAAGACAAAAAATAACGTCTTTTATTTTTATGAATAAAGGCTGAGAGACGCCGTTCCAATAAAATCTATCACAATCCTCGCTCCACCCAAGGTGACCAAATTTTATCATGACCCAATAAAAGAGGTTTTAAATTTGTAAAGAGAAAAATTGTGAAAAAGAACAAAATAGGGTTCAACATCCAGAGACCCCCAAATTTAAAATCCAAATACAAAATGTCACGCTTTACCGGGTTCAATCTACTGCCCCAGATACCTGTAAAAAAGCAAGCCATTACTCCAGTTTCATATATTTTTGGTAGCGGAAAAACATGACTTAAAAAGAAATATAGGTAAAAAAAGGATTTAACTAGGTAGACATTTCTTCTTCCCATCCTCCAAGCCATCCATTTACTGACAACCGCCTTCCTGAATTTAAACACGGTTCCCAATTATAATCAGCCATATCAGGACCTCCATAATAAATGCCTAAAATTCTACATGGAGAATCAGCAACAACAATACCCCCAATCTATACATCCAAAGTGGAAAACCCAGAAAAATTTTAACAAAAACTCTTATCTCGATTAATACTAGAGCCCATAAGGGAAAGAAGGGACACCAGGACAGAAAGGAACAGGGACCCTACAAGCAATATAGGAAATATAAGACAGAGATCATCCACATAACAAACTGTACGCACATCTCCTGAAACAGGACAAGAAATACCTGTCAAAAAGGGTGATCTATTTAAAATTCTCAAAATGGGATCCAAAGCCAAGACAAACAAAAGGGGACTAAGGGGACAACCCTATCTAACACCACGCCGAACAAAACATCTTGAACCAACCTTACCGTTCACGTATGGCTTGACAAAAGCTAAGGAATAACGCATTTGATTCCAATTGCGGAATTCAATAGGAAAACCATAAACCAATAAAAGTTGCCAAAGAAAATCATGTGAAAGTCGATCGAATGCCTTGGCCTGATCAACATTAAGTAAATATCCACCACATAAGCCTCGAGCACCTGCTGAAAAAGTTCCCTCAACAAGATCAGTGCATCTTGAATAGAGCGCTGGACACCGAACAAAATTGTGAACCATGAAGTAAACCAGGAAGAACACTGGAAAGCCTATTACTCAAATCTTAGCAAACACCTTAAAATCCATATTTAAAAGAGTAATAGGTCTCCAGTTAACAAAATCTGTCCTATCCCCCTTTTTAAACAAAAAAACATCAACCCCTCATACATTTGAGTAGTAAGCCTGTCCTCCAAAATAAAAGCATTAAACACCTTCAGAAGAATGTCAGGAAAGGAAGCCCACAGGACCTTATAAAGCTCAGCAGGAAGACCATCAGACCCAGGAGCAGTACCACTCTGTAGGCCTCGAAAAACAGCATCTAACTCCGTATGAGAAATATTACCAGTAAGTGCAGCCTTCTGAGCACTAGATAAGGATAGAGGGGATGCTGCCTGCAAAACAGGCATCAAACAGTCAGGAACAGGAAAGGAGGTACCAAATTGAGCCTCAAGATGATGGTCCAACACCCCCAAAATATCAGACCCTGTCACCAATGAACCATCTACATCACGCAGTGCACCCATGTGTTTAAGGTGACCACATACGTTACAAGCTTCAAATGGATTAGTTCTAGCCTTCTTTCCCTGAGTCCCAAAACATTGTTCTCTGTCCAGTGAAAGCTGGCGATTATACTGTAGCCGTGTCAACCTCTGTTTTAAAACAGCAATTCTATCATAATCAAAAGATTTATCAGACTGAGCCAAAGCATATAGAGAAAAAAGTTATTTGCGGACCTGCAAACATTCTTGATATTTAGAAACAGCTAAAGCTCTAGAATGGTGTTTAAAAAAATCACACAAACAGCTTTTCATATCCTCCCACCAATCTATAATGGAATCATACAAAAATAATACCGATTTCCGATCATCTAAAATGGAAGAAAGTAAAAAATTAACATTAGAATTATCCAACAACCCAGCATTTAAACATCAAATTCCAGGACCAAATAAAAAGGAAGGATGAGGGAAAATTCTCAGATGTAATAAACAATGATCAGAAGTCTCAAAAGGTAATATTTCAGCATTTGAAGTAGGTAGAGTAGGGGACACAAAAAAATAATCAATCCTGGAATGCAGAGACCCTTTATAAAAAGTAGACACTGTTTTTTTCATGAAAGCATCTTGTAAGGCTGACAACTTTAAAACAGCACACAATGCATGTGTATCACAATATATTTTCTGTGCCCCTGCTCTATGCAAGTTAGTATTAAAGTCATCCCCCCAAATCAAAGGACGGTTAGTAAACAAATAAGGGCGTATTTTATGAAAAAGGGCCACATGAAGTGCCTTCTGTTGGGGAGCATAGATATTGATTAAACGATAAAAAAAAATGGTAATTGATATCCAACAATAATGCCCTCCCAGGTTCAATATCCACCAATTTCTGAATTCGAAAATCTGACCCCTGAAAACAAAAACTCAAACCAGAACAAACATCTTGCCCAACAGACCAAAGAGAAGTTCCCAAATACCATTCTGCTGAAGCCTTATGCAACTCTGAGGCAGAAAAAGTCTAGTATCCTGTAAGAAGTAAATATCACAAGGTAATGACTGCAAAGCAGCATAAGTAGCTTTACGCTTGTAATCCGACTTGATGCTGTCTACATTTAAACTAGCTACAGTAATAGGTAAACAGGACATCGAAATAGTCAAACAAAGAAACATCAATAAACTATGGAGAAATATTAACTATGTTTTTTCTTAATCAACCTAGAGGTCCACTTCTTAACCGTGGAAGGAACTTTATCAGCAGCTGGAGGTAAATCTTCCAGTGGGCTATCCAAAGGAGTAGGGCAAATCAAAATCTCAGAATCCTCACTATCCATAATATCACCCCAGGTCTGTAAAGGTTCGAAACGATTAGATATAGGCATAGGGCCAGGGGCTGAGACTTCGACTGCAGACGCCTTGAAGATCTTTTAACAGGAACTGGACGAAAAACCTCAGCCTCAGCAGGGGGACAGGACTCTTTCACAACCTCAGCCAGTGCTGAAGGAATAGAAGGAGGGGGAGGGACAACATCCACAACCTTCGGTAAGGATGTAGGGTTAGTAGATATAAAGTCAGAAGGACCCTACAAAGGCGGATTGGGCTGAAGCGAGGAACCAGAGGAAGAATGTTGTGAGCGGTGACCAGCAGCATCTTCTGTAGTAGCTGTAGAAACATAAAAATCGTGCTCCACAAAATCAACAGAATTGTGTGCCGCCCAAGGGCAGGAAGAAAAAACATGATCTTCCAGACCACAAAGATTACAGGAGGGAGGGACCTCACATGTAGTAACAGAATGACTAAGAGTACCACAATTAGAGCACTTCAATTGGTCACAGTCAGAATTAAGGTGGAAGGGGGAACCACACCGATAACAAGATTTAGGTTAGCCGGGATAAAACAAAATACCCCGATCCCTACCTAAATAAAAACAGTTTGGCAAATATTGAATTCCGTCTTCTGTAAGCGCAAGCTGAACAGTAAACTTCCATCCCCCAGTCCAGAAACCATTATCGTCAATCAAGGCATGTGGAAGACCATTAACAGTACAACATTTTTCCAACCAATATACAATATCCAAAACGTTAACCCCTTCATTCCTAAAGAGGACAGTAATCACCTTGGCTGTGGGCTTGGTAATAGGATTGCCGTAAAGGCTTCCATAGAGGAGTATTCTTAACCTCATAGTAAGCAGCCCAGAATTTGTCTAACAGGCTCACAGATCAAAAACTAATGTCAAAATTGTGATTGCCTGAGGCATGAATGAAGGCATAAACTTCAGCGAGGGTAAAATGAAGAGAATCAATGATTAAATGTTCCCCACATAATTCCAGTCGGGGGGAAGATCCAGACCCCCACGATAGTATAAGTGCACCACAAAATGGCATTTAGCCACCTCCACTGGTTTTCTGAATAAACCAGCATAGCTAGGGGGTTTTGCCTGATGTTTAGATAAACCCGAATTACAGTAGAAACAGGTTACTCAGGGGGCAAAGAAACAGTAGCAGTAGGGCCAGTCATACCTGAGTTCTGATGGCAAACATCCGAAATTGTAGGAGAAACTGCAGGAGGAGACTGAGACTCCGCTCGGTCTACAAGCACACTCCTGACATCTAACGTAGTAGGAACCGCCAGTTGAGAGTCTCTGGGGAAAACATCCTGCACCAAGCCAGTAGAAATTTTACGTCCATCCACATTCGCGAGAGGAACCGCAGAACATCCATGTGGAGATAAGGATGAGGAAGCATTGTCGGCTACATCAGGCAAAGGAATATTGGGGTCAGAAATCCAGATACCGTCACGGAATAACCAGCCCACCTTGGATAATGCCTGGTTGGGATGCCATTCAGAAGTTGATCCAGAGAAAGGCAGTAAAACTGAATCTTGGGACAAATCAACAGACAAGGAAGGTAAGCCGGAAACTGCAATGTCCTGATTGTGAAATAGGCTTTTTTTTTAAAGGCAGCACAACAGGGCTAGTATCAGTACATTTACGCTTTTTATCCTCTTCCCCAGTCACAGGGTGAGCGCATTCAGAATCTGTAGCCAGTAAATCTTGCAAATGCAATTCTTGTCGTTCCATTTCGCAATGTAAAATATCCACAGAAGAAGCAGACTAAGGGACCATAGACGAAAGTGTCCAAAACAGCAGATACCATTCCAGTAGCAGAGCTCTGAGAGACACCACCTTCTTGCTGTCCAACCTCTGAGAGACTGGAGAGATCCATAGTCGGAACGGACAGAGGTCCCCCTACTGCCGGAATAGGGGAATTTCCCCAGTGTCCTGGCCAAATTTCCCTCATTCACTAAAAATACCACCAACAGATTAATCTGGTTCAAGGTCAGTTGGCATTCGTCTGTATCCCCTTCCCCCGGGTTGTGCCTGAAAATAGGCAGTATTTGTCTAGTGCACTTACCCGATCAACAAAAAAAATGAACTAACTAACTAATTAACTAACTAACTAACCCTCAGCGACACCAGGCCGGCTCAATGGCCATGTTTATCCCAGTGTGAGTCTGGATGCTGTTGATCCGTTGGAGTCTTAACTTGGTGTTCTTTTACACTGACATGCCACATCTTAGTTTGAATCCCAGCTCCAACAGTCCCATTGGAATATTAACACACTGGCGGTCATCTGCATTCAGAGTTGTAGTTTATTCCCCAGGAGCTGTGCCTGCTTATTAACATGCATTTGTGTCACATTTTTAACTTATAATCAAATTGTACAAAGAGTGAGCAACAAAGCACAAGTATTTATTTAATAAACTATTTTACTGAAGAAACGAACAGTACATTGAAACATATTCAGTCCTATTTCCAAGCACATCCAGGTTGTGTCTCAAGTGGTGGCAGCACAGACACATGAATTTATACAGTTATATAAATCAAAATAATCCAGCAGTGACATTTATGTAGGACATTTTCTGCATCTTGATTTCATGTTGAATAAAAATGACAGCTATTTTTAGAAATCATATCATGTGCTAGCATGTTAAAGGAGTCTGGGGTGTTTTCCTTAGTTTTTGGGGCTCCTAGGAGCAGGGAATGACTTAAAAACTCTGGTATATTGCCCCAAAACAATCTGAAAAAAAGACATGCAAAATACATAAGGACTTTCTGGTGGGGAATGAACAGCATGCCAACTGAGCACACATTATTTATTTTATTTAGTTATTGATTGTTTATTAATTGATTTTATGTATTTAAAATAGGTAACCGGGAAAGGTACACTGAGCTAAGGCTCTTGGGATTAGGTAATAACGACTACGATGTTCGCAATGTACTGTTGGATAAAATGGCAGAGTGAGTTGCACACCTGGTTGTAGCGCTTTTATCAATGAGTGGTACACCTCCTCATCTGTTGAATCAAAAAAAAGGGGCACTTAAAATTAGCAGCAATTTGGAATAGAAAGGGGATAACAAGGAATGAGGTACTTATGTTCAAAAAGTGCAGACGAGCATAGGTACCACTTTATATTTTGAGTGCCACCATTGGGGTTTCACACTGCATCAAGTTGTTTGGGATCAGATAAGGTTATGTTGGAAGTGGGGGATATAATATAGACCTATAAATACTTATTGGGGTTGAAAAAGGTACAGATGGGGAGTATTTTCCAGAGGACAAGGTGCACAAGAACTAGGTGACGTGCAATGAAGCTGGAAGGGGGGATTTAGGAGGGATGTGAGGAAGCACTTTTTTTTTTTGCAATTTTTTAACCAGGCGAGACGTACTAAGCTGAAAGCTTGTTTACAGGTGCAACCTGGGAGCACAGGGAAGTTAAGTGACTTGCTCAGGGTCACACAGTATGCAAGTGGGGGCTGTGGGATTCAAACCCAGGTCTCCAGATTTGCAGCTCAGAGCCCTAAACCACTGCGCTATACTGCCTCCCTGCCTCAACTTCTTCATTGAAAGAGTGGTGGATGCCTGGAATGGTCTTCTAGCAGAGGTAGTGGGAGTGAAAACAGTGGTGGGCTTCAAGCATGCATGGGGTAGGAACATGGGAATCACAGTTAGTAAACAAGGAGGGTGGGAGGTAGCCGGAGATCAGGTAGGGTCTGCGGTGAATGTATAGGCAGGAAAAAAGGGGCAAACTAGGTGGGGCAAGCAGTCCTTATCTGCCAACAAATTCTATGTTTCTAACTACCTACCGGTTTATCAAACATGGTGTGGGGACCTTCCCGGGGGCAGCCATGACTGAGGCCTTCAAGGTTGGAAAGGGTTACAATGCCTTTGTGCATCAGGGACTCCAGACTTGGGAAAAGAGAGGCATCACAGAGGTGAGTGAGCTGGTTCGTGATTGGGAGATGTTGCTATCCTTTGGGCATCTCAGGGAGTGAAGGCACGTCCTTGTGAGTTTATTTTTTGCATACTTGTGTGTTAGAGGCTTTTCACGGGCAGACCAGGGTGGGGGAGACCACACAATACTCTACAGCAGAGTACATAGTGTCTGGGCCACAACCAGGGACCAAACCACTATCTGCCTTCTACAAAATAGTGTGGCTAGTATCCCTCCAGCCTATAGTGATTACAGAGAGGCTTCGAGTAGAGACCTGGACTTGAAGGTCACTGAGGAAACGTAGCGTCAGGCAGTGGCACATGCAAGAACATATGCCAGATCAAACCACCTCTGACAAATTCAGTATAATTTTCAGTATAGGACCTACCTGTGCCCAGCCAAGCTCAAAGGCCCATGACAGAAATTAAGACTGTCAGAAGTGCAGGAGTGAAGTTAGGGCATACATCCACATGGCTCTAGAATGCCCAAAAATCATGACGTACTGGGATGGGGAGCACAGTATAATGGAAAGATTCACTGGACGTAGTTTGTCCAAATCCCCACTGGAGTTAGCCTTGATGAAGAGGTATTGTACCTTGAAGCGCCGGGCTGGTTTTTGGTCTGTGAACCTGTTATACATGTCACATATTTATAATCTGCAACTTATATGAAGTGCACAGTGAAGTTTTTGTAACTGATGCTTGGAGTGCTGGTTTTCTTTTTACCTTTCCCCAATGGAGTTACTCCTGGGGGTGGAACACAAACAAGGAACCTTACAAGTATGGCCCTTATAAAACTTAGCTTTAGTGATGGCCAGGAAAACCCTGGCACAGGCATGGGGGTGGTGGACCCCAATCGGTGAACACTGGATCCACAACCTTTAGACTGCATGAATCTAGAAAAGCACAACTATGCACTGGGGGACAAGTTTGAGGACATGTGTCTGCCCATTCTAAGGGGACTAGAGGGGGCATGTTATAAGGCCAAAGTGCAATGGGTTAGTGTGACTCTACAGAACAGGGAGGTGTCTGAGCCATGGGAGAGCCTGAAGAAGAGGGAGACCAAGGAAAATCACCTGACCTTGAGTCAAAAAGTCAAAGGGTGGGGGCAAGATGACTTGTCAAATGCCCACTGACCACAATAGAGGACAGAATAGGTCCAAGTTGATAGGGGATTCATGAACCCTAGAAAATGTGAATGATGCTGACTGATGTATATTGTGACAAATGTACATGAATTGTCATCTTGTTTAAATAATGTTCTGTACAGCACTGTAATGCCTTAACAAATTTGAAAATAATCATTAAAAAAATTATTTTTCTATGCTTACGGAAGCAAATGGAAAAGCCACTGCACCAAGCTCATTTCAAATGACATTCAAAATGCACAATACTACACCTTCAATTGCAATAGATAAAATACAGCATCACAATCCAACACAACAGGTAACAATGTAAACTCAAATGTACACAACAATGTTATTCTTAGATGCATTTATTTTTCATACAATAACTGGTCAGCAATTTTTTACATTGCCTGAACAAGTTATATTCCCATTATAACTTCATGATTATAACTAGGGGAAAACTGGCCTTAAACCAGTCATGAAAACCCACTCCCTGATTGGCTCTGAATGTGGTCCAGAGCAGGCTTTCAGTTCCAAAAACATGGCGGCTCCTCACTCACTTAGCAAGAAGCTACCAGAGCAACCATTCTCCTTGCTTTTCTTTTTTTTAAAAACAAACTAATTTATCTTGTTGAGTCTACTATTTAAAAATGGCAGCATTTCTGACTCACTCGCTATCTGGCTGATCCTGCCATTCGGCAGCCACACAAAACAGGAAGTGTCAGCGGGAAGACAACTGCGGTAAGATCGCAACCACAAAATAAATGTAAAATGTCAAATAAAAAATTGCTGACCAGCAATTATATATAATAAGGGATGGGGGACTGTGTTAAATTCGAAATTAATAGTTGCCCTTGGTGTGGGATGCCTTAATAAACCCTGGCTGGCCGGCGAGGATGACTGAAGCTGGCTGGGACTAGAGCCATGATGTTGTACTGGGATAAAATCACGGGTCCAGTCCCAGATGGACCAATTAGAGTCCAAGATTCTTTCATGCCATTGTATAACCATGCTTAATCCTGCAACATATTTCCAGTTTATTATGAAAGCAAATATATTCATTGGGTCAAGCTGTTATATTCACAGCTCTTAGCAAGAGTCACATATAATAGCGTTCTGTCATCTGGATTTTCCCTGTCCAATGACACCAGATGGGGTTGCCCCCATACCAATTTTTGTTTAATCTCTACTTTGAACCCCTAGTAATTAAGCTGAACCAAACAAGTGGATATAGGGCATACTCATTGGAGACAAACAGTACAAATTGTCCCTTTATGCAGACAACATTTTACTCCACATCCAGAATACAGAAACGTCCCTACATGAAGTACTAAGAAAAGTGGAGGAATTTGGCAAGATCTCCCTGTACAAACTGAACATATCCAAAACTGTTGTCCTCTCCCTGACTCAAAAGATCAGGCAACAGGACCTTGCAAATCTGGGGCTGCCTTGGTCTACAGATTCTCTGGTGTATCTGGGTATACATATATCCACCTCCTGGAAAACAATAATTCAAGGCAACCTAACATCTTTACTAGTCAAAGTAAAACAAGAGCTCTTCAGGTGGTCCACTGTACCCCTTTCACTCTGGGGGAGAGTGAGTGAATGAATTAAAATTAATATTCATCTGAGGATCCTATATCCCCTTAGTATGTTATCCATTAGGCTCCCTCTCCAGTGGTTTTAGTTCCCTTCACGGTACTGTCTCGACCTACCTCTGGCAAGGTGACAAACCCCGGACAGCCTACACTAAATTGGCAGCAGCCAAACAGGCTGGAGGCCTCAACCTCCCAGATTTTCTCATTTATTATCCTGCTGCTGAACGTGCTAAATACTTCAGATGGGGGTCACCCTGAACACTCTAGATGTCTGTTACTGTGCAAAATGGCTAGAAATTGAGAAGGCTATCTCTAAGCAACAGGACATCACCCCATCTTCCCTGTTCTACACTACAGCTGCAAATCTTCCTAAATGGATCAGATCTACCCCATAGCAATTGAGCGCTATGCCTACAGACAGCTAACAAGGGTAGCTAAAACTTCCAGTGATGTCACTACCAAGCATGCGGCATTGAAGTGGTAGCTCCAGCACCTCGGGCCCAAACAGACTCCAAAACTAGAGCATCATCATCATTCAAAACCTTCTTACCTTATACACCAGGGCCCGATCCTCAAACATGATATGGACTGGCACAAGCTGAAGCAAACAACAGCTTGCACCAAAAGCCAGGTGTGCCAGGGATCCTGCACCAGATTCTGGTACAGAAGGGTCCAATGTCTAAGTCAGCACACTTGTGTCAAACACTACCTGTGGCAAACACTGGAAGGGTCCACCACAGACCACTTGGGGCAAACACAAGGGGTCCCCCCATCCCACCCCCAAGTAAAGTTCATAAAAACCTCACCCTGGTGGCCTAGTGTCCCCCACTGTGATCCCCGATGCTGCTCTCATCATAATTATGAAAACCACCACTGATTCCCGGTGCTGCCCCTATGATGAATAATAATATCCCTACTGCTGACCTAGTGCACAATACATAAATGTCACCACTCCCCGATGCTGCCGTTATCATAAATACGAACCCCATCCCCGATGTTGTCCCTAGCACCGATATTGTAATGTGGCACCCCTCCATGATCCCAGATGCTGCCCTTATTATAATTAATAACCCCCCCATTCCTGATGCTGCCCGTTTCATATATATCGTGTACATGCTCATTGATAGACAGTGCAGTTGGTGCCCAGCCGTGGGAGGTGAGAGGTGGGCCGTGCAGGTGCCAGCTATCACTCGGGATAGGGTAGCAGAGGGGTGGTCACACCTGCTGGGGAGGGTGGAGGCCACTATACCACCTTGAGGGGGAACTTCAGTAATCACTGGTAACGGGGCTGCATCTGGGATAGGGGGAATAATTGAATATATGAAAGGGGCAGCATCAGGAATGGGGGGTTATTAATTATAACAAGGGTGGGATCGGGAAGGGGTGCCACATTACAATTCCTGTGCTAGGGACAGCATCAGGGATGGGGTTCATATTTATGATAACAGCAGCATCGGGAAGGGGTGATATTTCTGAATTGTGCACTAGGACAGCAGCGGAGATATTATTATTAATCATACTGGCCACTTCAGGGATCTGGGGTGGATGTTATTATATATGATAAGGGCAGCATCAGGGATTGGGGAGGAAGGCCACTAGACCACTTGGATGAGGGATGATAAGGGGCTGTATTCAGGGATTTTGGTGGGTGGACCACCACCCATGGCTTGCCTCACACAGGCAAGTTTCCCAGGGGAGAATTTTCTAAATCCCCTTAAGCTAGCCCTGGCTGGTCTAAGGGTACTTAGAATTTCTCCCTCTGGAAGATGTCTGTGAATTGCAGTCATGGGGCTGTGATAGCTTAAGTCTGCTGCATGCTTCCTAGTGCCTTGTCATAGCCCATTTCTGAGTGCAGGGACGGCGCAAACCCTGTTTGGGGCAGGCAGCCTGCAGTTGATGCAGGCTGCCTTTGAGAATTGCTCCAGGTACATCATTTGGTGCAAGGGGCATTTTGCGCCATTCTTTTTGGCGTAAGCCCCTTGCACCATGCCAGGAGCTGTGAAAATTGGGTCCCAGGAGTCTTACATCTGAATAGGAGGTCGCCGAAAGAAAAAAAATATCTTGAATCCTTTGGATCCCTCTGGATTGCATGGAGATCAGCAGAAAGTGCTCTCAGCTCTAAACAACATGGTGGATCCCCAGCCTCAGTGAGACTCACAACCCAGTAATGCCACAACCTTAACTGAGCTTCAGGGCTTCCGAAATGACGTATGTACTTTTGGACCAAATATACAACAGAGTTAAATAAGTTAAATCAAATAGTGTCTGAGCTAGAATCAAGCCACACAGCATTGGCTACTCAGACTGATAGACTTGAGAGGCTGATAGTCCACCTTTTGGATGAGCAAAAATAAATATTGGATAAATGTAAGGATCTGGAAAACAGATCAACGTCAGAAAAACATTCACATACACAGAGCCCCTGAAAACGAAGAGGGCAGGGACATGTGCTCTTTTGTGGATTCTCTCTTACGGAAAACTCTTCAACTAGACCTGACTTTTATTTTGGATATTAAAAGGGCTAATAGAGTCCTCACCCCAAAGTCGACACAGGCTGACCAGAGACCCCACTCTATAGTATTCAAATTGTTAAATTATGCAATCAGACAACAACTATTGGCCCGGGCTTGGCAAATTAAAGAAACTAAATACAAGGGATGCAGAATATACTTTGACAATGATTATTTGCCTGCAATATTGGCCAAAAGGTGGGCATACACTCCAGTTCTCCTCATTTTAAAACAACAGCAACTGCGTTTTTTCACTCCCTACACAGTGCGACTTACTGTTATGTTTCCAGAAGGCCCCCAAACTTTCAAACCACCAGAGGCAGTGATCAAGTCATTGAATAACAAAGGGATCTTAATTCCCCTTCAGGATCACCAGACTATCCGAAGAGAGGAACAGACCTTGAAAGAAAACTCCTGGACTCAAGCATCAGAACAGCAAACTCGCAAGTTCCAGGGACTGTCCATGCTGTATGATGTTAAGGCACTCTTGCAGAAGTTTTAGAGGACAACTCATGACTGACTCACAGTGGACTCTATTTTGTACAATTACTTAGCAGGCAGCAGGCACAGCCTGTCACCCTCAAGAGATTTTTTCTCCTCTATATATTGAAGTGGCTATAAAAACTAATGTTCAGGGGTTGGGACACCTTATATGGCTTGGGGGGAAAAAAAGACTACTGTGGTTTTCTAGAACGAGCACGGAGCTTCCATCTTGAACTATGCTGGTTCCACGGGTGATCAAATGGGATTCGGGGTACACAAAGTAATGGAAGGGGGTGAGTGGAGTAATGAAGTTGGGACCAGATATCTGCACCTTTCTCATACATAGTGCCCCCTCCCAGGCACTGGGATGCTGGTAGCTACTAATGTAAAATCTGACCTCCCTAGTTATTCCTGGGATGGCTTCTGAAAGAACAAAGGAAGCCTAAGAGAGCATTCCTGGGGACTTAGTTTTGTCTGGAGACAGGGAATAAATTTTTCCAAAGAATTTGTTCAGATTGGGGCACCTCCACCCCCCCCCCATGATTCTAAGTCTGTTTGACCTTTCCCTTATACAAATATATTATTTTAAAGTTACACCCGAGGTGCATATGGGATATGCCACTACCTAGATGTTACCACCCTATAGCAGAGGGACAACTGATTGCCCCTGAACATAGACAATTTCTACTAGAACATACTGGGATGGAGCAATCAAGGCCATATTTTCATGGTCCTTGGCTATTCTTGCTCTGCCTCGCTAGCCCTATGCACTGAAGGCACTGGCACACAATGGTGCCGGGGCCCATAGCTTGACTGTGTTTTACCCCACTGGGAGACTACATCATCTCCCATACAGGAGGAAATGGAATCCCTCCCAACCTTGGGAGTCTGGTTTGGTTCTTTTGGGATCAGGTGTTTATCACCATTAGTTATTACAGGTTGCAGTTTGCACCTACGTCGTTATGGGTTAATTGGTTGGATTACCCCAGTTGCCTTAATACCCATTTCTTGTTTGAAATGTTATGGCATCTGTTTCAGGCTTTTGCCTGGTTGGTTTTATCAGTTTAACTGGTTATCATGATTCTTTATCTGTCTACTTGGTATTATGTATATTGCTGAGTTACTCTTTGAGCATATGTATTCAGAAGACACAGGCCTTGCAAATGCTTTTAGGTTTGAGTTTTATATGATACAATTTTTCTCTGTTTATTAGAATTTTATTTTTAAACCAAAGAGGGTTGCTGACAAGCAAGTGGCAGGTTGTATTAACTAATGGCTAAGCCATCATTAGTAATGTCTTTCAATGTCAGTGGGATCCATAATCCTATTAAACATTCACCGTTATACAATTACTTTGGAGGAGAAACCAGAGTTATATTTCTTCAGGAAACTCACTCGTCTCCTGAGAGCATGCTAAATTCAAAATCAATCAATCAACTTTATTTTTATAGCACCTTTCAAAGCCAAAGGCGCTGTACATAAAACCATATACATCAAATGTAAAAAGAATTAAAACAGACTTTTAAAACAAATCATCCATAACTAGGGAAGGCCAAGTTAAATAAATATGTTTTAACTCAATTTTAAATCTACAGACGGTTGGGCATTTCTCTTAATCGGAGGTAGAGAATTCCACAGGGTTGGAGCTGAAAAGAAAGGCACGAGAACCAGATGTCTTCAATCATACCATGGGAATCTCCAGCAATCCCTTGTTGGTGGATCGGAGAGGACAGAGGGGGCAGTAGGGTACCAGGAGATCTTGCAGGTAACCGGGTCCCTGATCATGTAGGGCTTTAAAGGTTAGCAAGCCAACCTTAAAGGTGATCTGCCACTGAACAGGCAGCCAGTGCAGCTCACGGAGCACAGGCGTAATATGACTGGTTCTAGAAGTCCCAGTCAAAAGCCTACCTGCCACGTTCGGCACCAGCTACAAGTGGCATATATCAACCCCTGGTAGCCCTAGGTAGAGGGAATTGCAGTAATCAAGACAGACAGTGACAAAGGCATGGACTAATGTTGGAAGATCATCTGGAGGAACCAGGTGTTTCACCTGGGCGATATTCCTCAGATGATAAAAACAGGATTTGATGACAGCTGACACCTGAAATTTTAAAGTCAGACCATCATCAAAAATAACGCCCAGGTTACGCACCTGATCTGAGGAAGTGAGTGACATACCACCGAGTAACAAACCTGATGGTTGTCCAGTCCCAAACCCACCCGGATGACCTGGGTCCTCTACCAGTACTTCAGTCTTATCTGGATTCAGTCTCAGCCAGCTAGAAGTCATCCAGGATCTGATCTCAGCAAGGCAATTATTTAGCATGGAGAGTGCATCATTCTGTCTGGGCAGAAATGACATATACAGCTGAGTATCATCTGCATAGCAGTGAAAACTCAGACCGTATCACCTGATGATATCTCCCAATGGCAGCATGTACACTGTAAACAATATGGGGCCAAATGGAACCACCCACAAGGCAGAGAGTGAGCACCAGAGGAATAAATTCCAGTGGCAACCTCTGAAACCTGCCATGAGGTATGAAAGGAACCATTTGAGAACTGTACCAGACAGCCCACAAAAGTCGCAGGGTGCTCCAACAGCACACCATGGTCTTCAGTGTCAAATGCAGCAGAGATCAAGAAGGACTAGAATGGTACATGCCTTTTGATCTCTGGCCATTAGGAGGTCATTCAATACCCAGACAAGAGCAGTCTCCGTGCTATGCTTCTTCCTAAAACCAGACTGGAGAGTATCATAGGCATTGTGAGTTGCAAGATGATCGTCAATTGCGAGCAACCACCTTTTCAATAACCTTACCAGCAAATGGCAGGTTAGAGATAGGCCAGTAGTTAACTAGACAGTCTGGATCCAAAGAGGGTTTTTTAAGGAGTGGTTGAACAACCACCTCCTTGAGAGGGTCAGGAAAGACCCCCCACTCCAAGGATTTCCAGACAATGTCAGCAAGGATCGGGCAGATAACATCTACACATCCCACCAAAAGGGATGTAGGGCCCGGATCCAAACTACAACTGGTTGGATGCAATGTTTGGAAAATCTTCATAATGTCAGTGCACTCCGGCTGGTGGAAATCTAACCAGACAGACGAGTGCATGCCACTCCTGTCAAACCACTGCACTCCCTCATAGGAGAGGTCAGACCCGATGCCAGACCTGATGCTGGCAACCTTATCCACAAAATCGGCGAACTCCTTGCATCTCAGCTGAGAAAAAGCTTCTCTGGGCTGGAGACAGATTGGATTGCACAATCTGTCAACAGTCCAGAAAACTGAGCTGGTCAATTCTGTGTGGCAGAAATCTCCCTGGATGGAATTCTGCCTTTTACAGGTGATTTCTGATTGATAGCCATCATAATGTGCCATCAACCTAAGCCTATCAGCATCAAGGCGGACTTCCACCGGGCTCTCCATCCTTGGACAACTCGCCTCAACTCCTTCAAGGATCATCAAACCAAGGACTCCTTGAGCGAGGGTGAGAGGCTGAACACGAACAGGAGCAATCTTGTCCAGAGCATCTCCCACAGCCTTATTATAGGCCATTACGAGATCATCTGGACTCATGCATTCACCCGACAAGCCCGATAGGTCCAGTACCACCGATAGGTCACTAGGGTTACCCTCCCTTAAAGGCGGTGCGAACCATCTCCGTGGGGCAGACTTATTGGGGGCCCTGAAGCTGAACCTTATGGTGTGATGGTCAAACCAGCTGACTGGTTCCACCCCAGATCAGCAATCTCCATACCGAAAGAAAGATCAGATCAACGAATGACCCCTACATGGGTTGAGAAGGTAACTACCTGTGTAAGGCCCAGCATCGTCATCAGCTGGAGGAGATTTTGACCAAAATGCGAGGTTCATTGTCAACCTCAGGCACTGAAGTCCCCAGAACTATCCATCTGGGGACCTCAACACTCATGTCGGCGATGAAGTCTGCTGTCTCCTGCAGGAATTCTCCTCCATCTCCTGGTGGACAGTAGATGAGCAGAATCCCTCAACCTACACCCTCTCCCGGGATATATTCAAAAGATCTGGTACTTCCTAATGGCACATCCACAAGGTCCAGCTCAGTCTTAAACATAATGGCCACACCCTCGCCCCTACGATCCAACCTTGGACGATGTATCACCAACAACCCGGCCATTGTTGCCGATGCCAATACAGGGCCTGCATTTTCATCCAGCCAGGTCTCAGTGATGCAAGCCAGATCAGTTGTTCCAACAAGATCAGCTATAATAGCTGTCTTGTTTTTAATAGATCTGGCATTGCGTAACACCGCCAAGGTAGGATGAGCTGCCAGGGAAGACCTCGGCACCTGCCCACTAATGTCGGAGCCCTTGGGTATGGGGACAAGACAAGGATAACCTCTGTCCTGACTTCATTTTACCCCAGGGCATCTCCTGGACCCCACAACTCCAATCTGCCCTCCCCTTTCCTGTCCCCACAAGCCCAGCTCCCCCTTCTTTTACGCTTTCTAAGTATGCCCCAAAGCACAGCACCTAAAATAGGTGTCGGATGACAATAGGGGACATTCAAAAGGACATAATTCCCTGAGCCTGGTGGGGACATAATGCCCAACCATCACTAAACCTCCCCAACACATTATAATAAAACCAGTTAAAATAAAATCAAATACCCACCCAAATAAAATAAGTAAATCTAATCTTAATAACAGTACTAAATTAAATACTTTCCACTCTCTCTCTCTCTCACAGAGTGCGGGGGTAATGACAAATAAAATAAAATAATAAACATAAAATAAATGAACAAAACAAAGACCTACCCACTCTCAAATAACCAGAAAATTCACTCCTCCACTCTCTCTCACAGAATGGAGAATCAACAAATATAAATCCCACACAATGGGGAAAACAAATACATAAACATATACTGTAAAAAAACACAAAATACCAAAAATTAACACAATTAAATCTAAAACAAAATAATAAAATAGAATACTAGAACAACAAAATCATTTGGTTTCTTAATTTGTTTATAAGTCCTGATTAGTCCAGCACTTCTTAGTTGCAGGCAACTTTAAAGAGCCACTGATGCCAAAAGTGCTACATTGCAGAATCCAAATAAGCATACTCCCAGTAAATCTCATCCAAAACTAGATTTTTATGTTACTTGGTTTTAAAGTTATTAGCCATTTGTAACTTTGATTGCTCTATCTGTGCAATAAAAGCAGGTGTCAGTAAAGAGCTGCTGATGATGTCATGTAGGGACCTCAAAGTCTAGTAATGATGGTCAGCAAGCTTATAGGACCCATTTCTACAAAGTTGTAAAGATCATGTACAGTGGTTTTCACAAGTAAAACAGACAGCACCAGTCAGTAAACATTGCTATAAATACTATACATGTTCCAGGTTTTGTGACAAAGTTGATAAAGTGTATTATTCAATGCTGTTTTTGTGTGGTCCATTTCGCCAGGGTTGCTGGATACTAAGTCAGCGTGCCTCCAGACTGCTGAAGCCAGTTAGAGTGCTACTAATTTTACTGATGTTTGTCATTGTCTGCTTTAAAATATGTTTTAATAGGGGCCTTATATGTGTTAATTCCTACTGGGGTGGAAGTGTTAGCTCTGGTAAAATGATCATTGTAATTTAGAGTAGAACATAGATGAGTCTGCCTTACCCCCATTAACAAGGAGATGGGAGTTGCCTCAATTGACTGATAGGTGTGAATGAGCTCAGCCTTTCATCAGAAACTTATTCAGTCTGCAAACCTCACAGTGTACTATGATCCAGCATTCAGCAAAAGGACCTCAATAAAAAGGCATCCAGATGAAATATTGTCAGTTTTGTTACAAATCCTGAAACACAAAGTTGTTAAAGCAATGTTTACTAACTCTTGCTGCCTGTTTTACTTATGAAAACCATTGCACATGATCTTTACAGCTTTAGAAAAACAGGTCCTATAAGCTAGCTGACATGGGAGAATAAACTATAAGGTCCCTAGATGACATCAGCAGCAGCTCTTCACTGGAATAGGCTTTCTTTGAACAGGTAGTGAAATCAGGGTTACAAAATGGCTAATAACTCTAAAATGAAGTAACATATAAACCTAGTTTTTTGTATGAGATTTACTGTGGATATCGTATTCTAATTCTGCAATGAGCACTTTGGCCAGATGGCGTAGCAGCTCTTTAAGCTCCTATTATCCATTAAGATAGATAAGTGTTCACAGGAGCTAGCAACTTCAAGGGACCATAAAACGCTTTCAATTTCTTTCGTGGGCTGTCACCTCCACTTAAAAACTAACAGAGTCCCAATATGTTGTGAATAGTAACAAATCCCAGGAAGCAGTCCAAAGTCAGCTAAAAACAGAATAACTCACTCCTCGATCTGCATGTCCCACCACTGCCACTCCTCACGCTGGCCGTGGCCCACACAAGCTGAAGGGGATAAAAACAGGGTGATGATAGAACCACCGTCCCGCTTCACCACTCCACGAATCTTCACCGGCGCAGATCTACCTCTCAACCATCACACATTATGAAATCGTCACTCATTTTACCTCTCAGAAACCCTTTGTCCATCATGGGGAAGGTGATAGTCCACATTCCCCACTGAGACTTTAAACAGAAATTCATATTAATCTATTATGCTCAGTTATCAAAAAACATTAAGAACATTAGTGCACTGATAGCTATAGTGTTCTGAGCTTGCAGTGCCGTGTTAGATGATATGTCACACTTTTTGCTCATTT
Source organism: Neoceratodus forsteri (assembly GCA_016271365.2). Lineage (NCBI taxonomy): Eukaryota > Metazoa > Chordata > Ceratodontiformes > Ceratodontidae > Neoceratodus > Neoceratodus forsteri. The sequence goes on along the minus strand of CM028132.1, from coordinate 405,638,530 downwards.
GTCACACATCGTGTCACACATTTTGGTGAAGAAAAGTTGAGAGGTATGGGGCAGATATCGGGGCTAAGCTGCAGTCCAGGCACTCAAGATGCAAATCCACAGCCAATATTTGACGGACACTAGGAGTCCCCAGCCCCGAACCTCTCCCAGATCCGTTTGACACCACGGCTGCCCACCAGCTACCGCTTAGACCAGATGGAAGTGCTGCAGAGCGCCACCTAACAGCAGCAGCCCTACAGCACACCACTAGGTCAGGGCCAGGGTCAGGGCCAGGAAAGAACTCTTCCCAAGCAATTCCACCAGCATCCGTTGCCAGACTGGGTCGTTACCAACTCTGCTCCTTCTTTCCCACCAGTACAGTCTTTCCACCAGCACAATCCGACTAGTAGAAATGGGCCAATCTTCACTCCACCACTGGGATTCACACCCTGCTTACAGCTGACTTGGCTTTCAAGTTATGGTGGCATCCTCGCATGGCTCTGGGCGGATGCATGGGATGGCTATATTGATCCCTTGAGATTCATTTTCAACTACAAGATCAAGTCCTGGACCCTGAGGGATGGTATGCCATTGCTACCAGCAGGTTGTATGTGCAGTCTATTGCATTGGCCTCGGTATATTTCCCCTGGGATCCCAAAGATGCTAGCACACAAATGTTGTACTCAGTTTCTTACAGTGTTACAGGGCAACTACTTATGAGGGCGATCTAAACTTCACACTTAACCCTGCTTCAGATGTCTCTAAATCTCTAGCACATCGGGCCATAAGCCTGCAAAATATTTCAAACTGTTTCCTGCCTGGGCATCATTGATACCTGGCGCCACTGCTTCCACCACCGGGATACATACACATGGCAGCTTGAACAGATGTGGCATCTCACCTTGATTATGTCTTTACACTGCTGAACATCTGGATACTCTCAGGATGTTTGGCATGGTATAGCTCTTTATCGGATCATGTCTCGGTCTATGCTAAATTTATGTTGGGAGGTGTTACCGAGTGTCACATTGGCGGCTGAACCTCACCCATCTAAGAGACCCTGAATTTAAGCAGATGGTCCAGGAATCAATACCCAGGATTCTCTCTGACAATTTCTGATCCAACGTCTCTCCCACAATATTGTGCGACACTTTAAAGATGGTTTTCCGTGGTGACATTATAACTTACTCAGCTAAAGGAAATGAGAAAGAGATGCCCATTTCAGGGAGTTGCAGGAGGAGCTTCAGACTTTGCAATCTTTTTGCCAAGGGGACAGGACAGTGAAACTTCCAATGCAGGTGGTTAAACAAAAATTACAAAACTGATGGATCAAAAATTGAACAATTATTTTATTTAAAATACACATATCAAGAAAGAGGTCCTAGAGGTTGAGGAATTTAGCCCGCAGACTATGGATGCATGAAACTAAGGCATGTGTGACGAGCTTGTTTCACCCTACCACGGAGGATTGTTCACCCACCCTCAGGAGATCAGAAACACCCTGGCTGAGTACTATTAAACTCTGTACACACGCTGACCCCGTCCTACCCACTCACAATTGGAATCTTCACACCTGCAAAGTTATCCTTACCTAAACTGGCCCATGAGAAAGGTAAATCCCTCTTGGCCACAGTCTCTTGGGGGAGAACTAGCTAGGGTGTTTAAAAATGCAAAAATGCTTAAAGGGACACTGTCAACCTTTTTTTCATCATATCATTTCTAGTTAAAAACTCACATTTTATGATTGCTTACCTTCTCTAAAATTCATTGATGTTGTTGTTTGTTTTGTCTGTCTCATTGTTTAGTAGAACCGAAATGCATGGCAATGTATATTTATAAACAACTTTGTTTTTGTTTACAATTCTAGATCTATTCTTACTGCATACTTTCTGAGCATTAGAAACACACTCAAATAGTGCTGTCACTCATGAGGCAGTAGCCTCCTAAACTCCCACTGTATCATGAGGGGATAGACTGTGTTGTGGTTGTTCATAAAGTCCAGAAAAGATGCAGTTGGAGCAGATCAAGGAATGTAAACAAACCTGTGTTTGTGTGGTAACACCAGTTTGGTGGGCAGTCTGTTTTCCATTTTCTAAGAAAAAAGAGTCAGAATCAAACTACCAGCTACATCAGCAATCTTTATAGAATGTTGGCAATCATAAAATAGTTTTTTAAACTAGGGACACTTTGAGACCTAAAGGGGATTGACAGTGTCTCTTTAAGGCCCCAGTCTGAGCAGGTACCCATTTGAATTCTATAAAGAGTTTAAGGAGCCCTTTTATTTATTTATTTATTTATTTATTTGCACATCGGTTTACAACCTTTGAGCCAGGGCTCATTTTCAAAAGTACCTCGTCACAAAGAGGACAAATACAGTACAGACATTCATGTTACAGGATGTAGGTTACATGGAATTAACATACACGTTTGTGAAGAACATGATAGGTACAGCAGTAAATACAAAATACAAAACTCACTTATGGTTACAGGATATGGGTACATCAATCAATGGGTGATTGGACCGATATTACAGAGAAGCCAGATTGTTTTTGTGGCACTAAAGGGACTGCAAATGGAGCAGTCAGTAGAGCAGTGGTAATTTAACAGTTTACAGCAGTATATAATGGTAAGAGCAGTCAGGAGCAGTAGCAAATTAACCAGGTTACAGCAGCACATAGTAACACTGCCGGATGAAGTCAACAGAGCAATTTAAGCCAGGTTACAGTAACATATAGCAGTACTGCAGTTTGAGCAGTTGGCGAGCAGTGGTAATTTGCCAGAGGAGATACATGCCGCATGGGGAAAAGCCACTCTACTGTCGGCATATCATGTTGGCCAAAAAGGTGATCCTCCCCCTCCCCCATGGAGGTATGCCGTCATTGCAGCTATTCCAAAACCCCAGAAAGATATTTGATATTCAGCCTCATACTATCCGATATCTATGTTAAAGTTTAATTACAAAATATATTATGACTGTCCTCACCCATAGACTGGAAAACCTAGCACCAGTTTTAGTAGATGCTGACCAAGCCGGGTTTGTTAAAGGATGACAGGCTCAGGATGCGGTACGGTGCACTTACCTGCTGGTAGATGACACTACCACCTGAAACATTCCACTTGTTCTTTTGGGACTTGATGCAGAAAAAGCCTTTGACAGGGTTGCCTGGCCTTTTTTGTGGGCAACCCTGTCTCATTTTGGCTTCCCACTGGGGCTAATAAAACAACTTCAAAATATATACAATGCTCCCCAGGCCTATTTAAAATTGGATGGCTCCCTTTCTGACCCTTTCACACTTTCCTGTGGAACATGACAAGGCTGCTCCCTCTCCCTCCTGCTTTTCACCCTATATCTCGAGCCCTTATAGTCCGTGGACTAGATAGTGACCACCCCAGGGAATTTTCAAGACTATGATTTTGAAAAGTTTGTATCATAGCAATTGAAATTTACTTGTTTGCCATTGCTGATGGTAGCTTCTGTTCGGTACAGGGTCATATGTGTCATCAATTTTAGTAGGAACTGAAGGGCAATAACGAAGGGTAAGGACAGCTTTTCATGTAGTAAAATCTAAGTATGTGGCTAAAAATAATGACAAATTGGATATCAATAAAAAGGTTTTAATGTTTCTATCATATGAATATAATCTAGAGGTTCATGAAGTTAATAGTAACGTAATGATAAAGTCCAATTCGGCCCGACAGTTTTGGAAATCAAATAGATTGTAGATGGGGATATATAAAGATATTGTCTATAAAATTATTATTGCATCAGTGAATATTGAAATGGTTGCTTTAGTAGAAAATAATTCTGGAAAAGGAAAATAAATCATTTTATTTATTTTTTTCAGAATGATGAGACACACGAGGCTGAAAACCTAAGCTTAAAAGCACCTGAGTCGAGGCGGACAAGTAAGCATTACCGTGAGAAAGATACGATAATTCACAACAGCAAGAACAAGTCTGACATAATAATAAGACTTTGACATCGACCAGTTGGTCCAAAATTGAAGAGGTTGCACATAGAAGACAATTGTGTGATGACCCATGTATCAGACTCGATGACATATGCAAGAACATACCCTATAAACTTGATGACATGCATCATGGGGATCACAGAAGGTGCTACCAATCATTTACAAATGTCAAATACCTTAGGAAAGGGATGTGTCAGTTTGATGATAACGCAGAGGACCAATAACCTTCAACATCCCAAAGGAGCAGAGCTGAAACACCCTCTCAAGTGTTATTTCCTGCGAACCAGTGTATCATATGTGGAAAAAGAGATAAGTGGATTTCTGGACGGAAAAAAAGACAAAAACTAGGTAAAAACTGATGCAGTGTATAACAAAAAACTGCAGAGATATCTATCAAAGAAGCAGCAGAGGCAAAACAAGATGATAATCTACTCTACAGCATTCAAGATTTTGATTTAATTGCAAGGGAGGCTCATTATCACAACTCTTGTCACTGTGATTATACAAGGAGAGATGACAAAAATGCAGTAGTGGACCAAACTGGAGAAAGAGCAAATCCGAGCCCATGAAAAAGCATTTGAGTATATTTGAGTATATCACTGAATATGTAGAAAAGAATATCATCAGAGGATCACAGGTTGAATGAATGACAATGTTACGTGAGAGGTACTGTTTGTTTATGCAGGCTCATTACCCAGCATTCTATAGTCCTAATTACAAAGCAGACAAGTTGAAAACAAGTTGATCAAACACTTTGTTCAGAGGATAAGGTTCTGGCAGCCAAACTTTAGAAGTGAACTTGTTTACTCTGATGAGCTCCCAGCTGGTCAAGCTGTGCAGACTGCATTTGAATCTGCTGCATCAAATGATCCTTCCACCACTGACTAAAGTGTTATTATCAGGAGTATGAGTGATTATGCTCCCTTTTGCATCATTGACCGTGACTGACCCCAGGCACCCCAGTGTATTCATACCATCCCTGTCTTGTGACCTTCCCATGGCCAGCAGTCTGTTGTACCTGGACAGCTAGCGCTAGCACCTAGCCCTGGATTAAATATGCGGTAGGTGCTGTTCCACCCATGCCTCAGTACATCACTCACACCTCCTTCCAGTACACCTCGGTACAACCGCCCATAGCCCCAATGTAAGCACTCCCTGGAGATGCCGTGTTAGTGCCTAGCAGGCTGCTTGCTTCCTGCTTCCTTCAACATAATTACGCCTGTTTTACTCAATTGTGAACTTGTCAAGAAAAAAGCTGTATCACTTACTTCTGTCTGTCTGTCATGATAGCGATACCTGGGTCTCACCTATGAAATTGACCTATGAAAATTACTGTAACAATAACCATCTCTGTATCTCTGTGGACTTGCCTCTTCCCACTGTTCACTGGTCTTGTTGATGCTCTAGAATCAACTGTTATGTTATGTACCTGTGTTTCCTGAGTTGCACTTCCACTATGTTTTATTCCCACTGTAAATATTGATGCTTGTTTTGTAATATAATCTGGACTTAACAGGTCCATCTTGTAAATGAGCTTGCTCAACGATGTTCGCCTGGATAAATAAAGATTTGATTGATTGATTGATTGAAATGATAGGAGACTAGAAGAAACAGCTACTCCTTTGCATCATCTCATCATAGAATTCTTTAGGGAATCACAGGAGCTTCCTGCACCTTCTTCAGGTTTCCTGCTCCACAAAACCATCTCATCCCTAGATGTGCTTGTAAAATTCCTGGCCCACCTCATTTCTGGCCAATCTAATTCTATGAACACCTCAAGAAGAGAGAGAGAGTTTGTTGAATTCAGTTGGTCAAGATATTTGCTATGCAGTGAGTTGTGGTCAATGGAAAATACCAAAACATCTCCTCCTAGGAATGACTGCAAGACACATCACTGGTAGCGCTGAAATCGTGAGTATCCTCAACTGCTTCGGACACTGTGTGTCCTATTCAACCCTTTTGAAAATAGAAACTTCTATGTATGATAGCATTGTTGAGAGTGACAACACTCTACCTCTAACCATAGACACTGATAGAAATATTGTGATGCATTTTGGCCGGGACAATTTCGATCTTAATGAAGAAACCCCTTCTGGTGCTAGCACCACGCATTCAACTCATGGTATTGTAATGCAGAAAATGGCAGAGGAATGCCTACCTTCATCTGTGAGATCTAGCCAGCCCAATAGCAAAAAGAGATCTGTTAAATACAAGCCTCAAGAGCTTGAACCATGCTTTGTGCATGAGGGCACAGTTTAAGCCAACCTTCCACCCTCACCCCACCCACCCTGGAAATAGTTCATTTATACCTGGGGTTCTGACATCATTTCCTCAAGAGGCAAGGTACACATCACTGTCATATCCTGTCTAGCACACTGCACTGACAATATAATCATATACATTATATAAATACATATATTTCTATATAACGCACCAATCACACACACACACACAAAAAATAAATAAACAAGGTAGACAGTTATGTGGGAGTAGTACAATGTAATGGCTGGGGCAGCAGTCTTCTGGGAGTCTTTCTGGAGGCTGAGATGCTGCCTGTTTGCAGACAACTATCTGCCCTGAGGAGGAAGTTGCCCATCTTCAGGCCGCACTGGACAGTGGCAAGGGAACCTCCCCATTCAGGGAGCACCACAGCCACCACCACTACTCAGAGGTTGTGAAGAAAGCACAGCAGTTGGACCACAGTGGGCTCAGGAGGAGTGAGGGTGGTGGAACAGAGGCACACCAGTCAGTTGTTACACTCCACAATCCATACACCATTCTGGGGGCATAGTTCCCCTATGGATGCACCATGAGAGGAGACTAAGGAGGTGCAGACAACTGTCAGCAGGGAGGCCCTCAGGAAGGAGGCAGAGGCACCACAGGGAAAGAAAGCAGCTCCTGGTGGGGACTCAGGTGTTAGGGGGATAGGACTGGGGGAGCAGGGAAAACTGAGTAAGGTGCCTGCCTGGTGCCATGGCAGGAGGGACAGGGCATCGCCTTAGGATCACGAGAACAGTTGCACGGAAGTCTGAGCTGGGCGTCATTGTTCACCTAGGGACAAATGACTTGGCTCATCATGAGATTAGAGCAGTGCAAAAGGACTTTGTAGAGTTGGGAGGGCTTAAGACAAGTAGCACACACAGTATCCTTCTCAGAGGTGCTGTCTGTCAGTGGCATGAGTGAGGCAGTGCTACTTGCACCATGCAGTTTAACAAATGGTTGAAAAAATGGTGTGGAGCACAGGGTTTGGCTTCATTGGGACTGGGGTTCCACCTGGAGGACACCAGCCTATACTAGCAGGATGGTCTGCATCTGTCCAGGAAGGAACAAAGTCTTTTAGGCAATCGGTTTAAATGCTTCATTGCCAAGCCTTTAAACTAAGTCAAGGGAGGCACTGATAAGCAGCAGGAAAATCCCAGCCTCCCCCTACAAAACAGGGTACTAAATGAGAAAAAGACCAAGGTAGAAAGGTCAGTGGGGGTTGCCGCTACAGAAGGTAAAGCCATCAAAAAATGGAGAGCAATGAGTACCAATGCCCGTAGTCTGGGTAACAAGCTTCCTGAATTAGTGGCCTTGATGGAGGAGGAAGATCTGGATATCATGGCAGTCACAGAAACATGGTACATGCAGAACCATGACTGGGACGTAAACATACCAGGATACATTATCTACAGGAGGGACAGGGAGGGTAAAAGAGGAGGAGGAGTAGCTCTACATAAGAGAGAAATCAAAGCAACAGAACAAAAGGGTAAACAGGAGAGAAGAAGCACTGTGGGTCAATTTGGAGGCAGGCAATGGCACCACAATCCGCACAGGGGTTGTATACAGACCCCCCTCTCAGGGGGAGGAAATGGACAAGGAAATGATAGAAAGTATACTTAGAATGGCAGATAAAGGGGAGATATTGCTGATGGGTGACCTGAATATGCCAGATGTTAACTGAGTGCAGTTGCAGCAACCACTTCTAAGAGTGGGTTATTCTAGATGCCCTACAGGGGCATGCCTTAGACAACTAGTATTGGAGCCCACTGAGAGGGAGCAATCTTAGACCTGGTTCTCTCAAATGTAGATGAAGAAGGATCACAGATGTAAGTGGGTAGCCATCTGGGAACTAGCGACCATCGAACAGTATGGTTCACAATAACACAGCAATAGAGTCAAGCCATACAAAGACAAAGGTACTGGATTTTAGGAGAGCTGACTTTGTCAAAATGGGTGAGTGCTAAGGAATGCACTAGCAAATGGGCAGGAAGGAGGGGTGGAAGAACAATGAGGAATAATAAAACTGCCATCACAGAGGTAACAAGCCTTTGTGTAAAGCAAATAAACAAAACAAATGATGTAAAACCACTATGGTTCTCAAGGAAGTGGCAGTGAAGGTTCAAGAGAAAGAAAGCATTCAGGAAGTACAAGGAATCACAGAAGGAACAGGACAGAGAACTGTATCAGTTAAAGCAAAGGAAGCTGGAAAGGCAGTCAGAACAGCAAAGGCCCAAACCGAGGAAAAGATAGCCAACTCAGTTGAAGGGATACAACCTTTTATAGGTACATCAGGGAGTGAAGGAAGATCAAGGAGGGATAGTGAGGCTTAATAAAGGGGAGGGAGGTGGGCAGAGGGTGACTGTGAAAAGGCAGAGATACTAAACAAATATTTTTGCTCAGTATTTACAAAAGGAAGAGGGAGGTACCTAAAACAAACAGTAGAAACACTCTGGATACAGAAGTTGATACCAGCCCATTTACAGAAGAAAGGGTTCTGAAGAGCTCTTAAAACTGAAGGTGGACAAAGCAATGGGGCCTGATGGGATTCATCCCAGAATTCTAAAATAACTAAGGGTAGAACTAGTGACACCACTGACTACCCTCTTTAACAAATCATGGGAAGATGGGGTGGTACCTGAGGACTGGAGGAGGGCAGATGTGATTTCCCTTCACAAAAGTGGGAGCAAGGCAGAAGCAGGAAACTATAGACCTGTTAGTTTAACCTCAGTGGTAGGGAAAATGATGGAATCACTTCTGAAGGAAAGAATTGTTGAGTATCTAGAGGCCAGAGGGGCAGAGGACCCAAGGCAGCATGGATTCACAGTGGGAAGGTCATGCCAGACAAATCTGATAGATTTCTTTGACTGGGTGACCAAAGTAGTTGATCAGGGAGGGGCTGTGGACATGGCCTACCTAGACTTTAGCAAGGCATTTGACACAGTCCCACACAAAAGATTAATATACAAGTTAGCCAGCCTGGGAGTGGGTCCCAAGATGACAGCCTGGGTAAAGAATTGGCTGGAGAATAGGACACAGAGAGTAATAGTAAATGGAGTCCACTCTGAAAAAAGGGGGGTTAGCAGTGGGGTACCGCAGGGTTCAGTATTAGGACCGGTCCTCTTCAATGTCTTTATAAGCGACATTGCAGAGGGACTGGAAGGAAAAGTATGTCTCTTTGCAGATGACACAAAGATCTGCAACAGAGTTGATGCACAAGGTGGGGTGGAAAGGATGAGAAGGGACTTGGCAAGGTTAGAGGAATGGTCAAATGTATGGCAGCTTAGATTCAATGCTAAGAAGTGCAAGGTAATGCACCTGGGAAACAAAAACCCAGGGGAAAAGTACACAATGGGGGGTGAGATACTAACAACAACAAAAATGGAAAGGGACCTGGGGGTAGTCATATCAGATGACCTAAAGGTGGGCAAGCAATGTGAGAGGGCAGCAAGGAGGGCTGGGGGGATACTGGGATGCATAGGGAGAGGCATCACCAGTAGAAAACAAGAAGTTATTATCCCTCTGTACAGACAGCTGGTGAGACCACATCTGGAGTACTGCGTGCAGTTCTGGAGACCCAATCTCCATAAAAGACATGGAGCAGGATGGAAGCTGTCAGAGGAGGGCAACTAAAATGGTGGGGGTCTGCACCGGAGAACCCTCTGAAGAAGAGACTAAGGAGCTTAATATGTATGCACCGAGAAGGAGGGAGAGGGGACATGATAGAAACTTCAAGTACCTCAAGGGAATCAACAAAGTCCAAGTGTATGCATCTTTCAAAAGAGGTGCAAGAACAGAGGCACAATTTGAAGATAGAAGGGCGGCTCAGAGGTAATTTAAGGAAGTATTTTTTCACAGAGGGTTGTAGATGTATGGAACAGCCTTCCAGAGGAGGTTGTGGAGTCAAAAACAGTGGTGGAATTCAAGCATGCATGGGACAGTCATAAGGCAATTCTAGGGGTTGGGGGTAGGAAGAAGTAGGCTGCTAGTTAACTAGGATCTGCAGCTTATCCATCAGGTAGGGAAATGGGCAGACTGGGTGGGCCAAGCGGTCCTTATCTGCTGTCAAATTCTATGTTTCTATGTTTCTATGTTGTTAAGCAACATATTGAACCAAACCTGACTGTAGTTAACACTGCCACCTCTGTTCCAGAGATTGTGAACTAAGCTTGTGTATCAGATTTCATATGTTTTTTCTGCAGAGGCCAGATGTATGATGGAACACAATCTGTTGATGGGTGGACAGTCTGGGTATCTTCCACAGGGAACCAGTCAGGATCAGTGCAAAGACTAACAAATGTTGACTACATGGCACCAATCAGCTCTTCTGTTATAGAGGACTCCACTGTTCAACATGTACTGCAGATATCACAAAATGCTGCCAAAGAGGTTGGCCAAAGTACACGATTGTTACTTTTGATTTGGCTGTTGCAAAGAAGGCATATGCTATAGTTTGGCAGAATCCACGCCAGTTCATTGACGTCATTGTGTGACTTGGTGTTTTCCACAAAATTTACTCATCTTAGGAGCCTCTGGAAATTGCTTCATGGAACTGGCTTTGCCAAAATCATCACTGAGTCAGAGGTGTGTGCCAGTGGCTCTATTGAAAAAGTATTGAGTGGCAAACACTACAACAGGGCCATGCAGGTGCATAAGCTTACCCTTGAGGCACTTGAAAGCCTTGTCTTTCAATCATTCCAAAACAGCACTGATGTACAGACATTGGTAGAAAAGGCCAAAGAAAAGGTGAAAAGGCTAGTAGAAAGACCAGGGTCTGACACATTACGTGAGGCAGTTGCCAGTGACTCTTGTCACCAACTTCGCAAAAAGTACTTCAAGTTTAAAGAGAAAGTGAGGCATGGCAAACTTGGGAAGACAGCAGTTTTGGATTCAGTACATGGACAGAATCTGGTTGGTGCTTAGGTTTCTGCGTGCTATGGATAACAACTTTGACCTACACCTAGCTTGTGTTGAACAACTTTGCCCTCTGCTTTTTATCCAGGATCACCAAAATTATGCAAGATAGCTATCTGTCTATTTTCTGACACTCCTGAACCTAGATCATACTCATCCTGGAGCTGATGTCTTGCTGCAGAATGGTGGGTTCAGTGTGTGTAGAACCGATGTGCCAGCATCAAGAAATGCTGTTGATCTGACCATTGAGCAGACAATCAATTGACATGACAAATCCAGTGGAGGTATTGTTGGATTTAGCAGGAATTATCGAGCCTATTGCCGGTGGTGTGCAACAAGACATACCCTAGCAAGCTATGTGACTGTCACACTTGAAAGTGCTGGAATGGTAGACTCAGAAGAGTCCTTTCACAAAATATGCTAGGCCTGCAGAGATGGCACACAGTGAGAAGGATGTACAGAAGCTGATCAATGCATTCAGAAACTTAATCAATCCTTTTGAGATAGAAGTCAAAGAGGCACTATTCTGTCTCTCATCAGGTGCATGAGCCCCTGAAGATGTTGAAAATGATTTGCACAGTGCTGAAAAATAGGGAAAAGAAGCCTTTCAACAATCTGTGGAGACAAGGCTTGTTGACAAAACAGTTACCTTTCATGCACCCTTGAAAAAACAGCCACTAAAGATGTTTGCTTCCTTTCAGTAGTCAAAGAAACTCAGATCCTCACAAAAGAAGATTGTTCAGTTGACTGCACAAAGAAACCTCTTTGGGCAACTGCTAATGCTTTCAGAATAGAACAACCTTAGCATGGAGAAGGCTCTCTCGTACCCACTGAGTCCACTGCCATGGTCATTAGCAATGTCAGATGGCCTACCAGTGAAGACAGAGAAAGCCACCTTCTTCACAAACTTGAAGATGAGACAGTACTCAGTACAATGAATTGAGATAAAGACGTTTACATCTGTGATGGCAATGCACTTCTCCAGTCAATGACTGGTCTACCACAGACATTTGGAGAGCTACAGTAGCAGAAAAGGTCTTCAGTGCATTACCAAAGGTACAAAGGTTGGACTTTGTAACAGACACCTACAAATATAATTCCATAAAATCAGCTGAATGCAGAAGATGAGCATCATCAGATTCTTACTTGGTGAAAGATCCATCAACAAAGGTGCCAAGAGATTAGAAATTCTTTCTCACAAACAATGACAACAAGACAAATTTGATCAAACTTCTCAATGAGTGGCAAAAGGAAACATTAGCCAAGACTAATGGGTCGTCAAATCTTTTTTGTCTGTGAGGAAAACTGTATCTCTTTGACAAGCCTTGACAGAATCACAACACAGAGCCACCCTGTACCAGAGCTTTCTTCACCTCAGAAAGAAGTAGATACATGAATATTACTTCACTGCTTTCATGCAGCGGCAGCAACATCCTCAATTGACATCATCATCAGATCACCAGACACAGACGTATTTCTGCTGCTGCTGTACTATGGCAATCAAATACAGAAGAACATTTACTTTGACACAGGAGTGGCAAATAAACATCGGCTTTTGAACATCAAAACTCTAATCCAGATTCACGGTGCTGAGATGTGTAGTGCACTGATTGCACTGCATGCATTTTCAGGATGCAACAGCACAAGTACATTTGTTAGGAAAGGGAAAATCAAACCCTACAACATCCTGAGAAAACAAAAGGAGTATATGGCAACTTTCCAAGTACTTGGTGACACAAACGTGCATGGATGCCATCCATGCTGACCTTGAAAGCTTTGTCTGCCGCTTGTACGGGCAGCCATCATATACTGCAATCAACAAACTTCACTATGACATTACAATACAGAAATTTCACACAGGAAGCAGCCAACTATTGTCAAACTATGATGGCATTGATCTGAGTCTAGTACCTCCATTTATTTGTTTTATTTAATTAGCTTTTGTTGACCAGGTAGTTACACTAGACAAATTACATGCCTATTTTCAGGAATGACCGGAAGAGTACAATGAAGTTACAGGTACAAGCAGAGTACATAACAATGAGTAGCGCTAAGTACATTGAATCGAAAGAACAGGTTAATATAGATAGCCTGCTGTAAGCAGTAATAGATAACATACATATATACAAAGAATAACTATACATATATACAAAGACTAAATAGTCTAGGTCATTCAATAGCAGGGACAGAAACCACAGTATACATGAGACATGGTAGCAGATCCATAGAAACCGTTAGTTCCTGGTATGTTAATTAAGCAGATCAAGTGCAACCAAGAGAGAGTCCAGTACAGAGTCTATGTATTAAGGAGGCTTGGGACACTTGCACGAGAGGTCAGCTTCAGATGCTCCTACAGGAGTACCAGAGGCACTGGTGGGAGGAGGAGGAGTGAACATGGGCAGGAAGGAGTTCCAAAGCCTATGACCACTTGCAGTGAAGTCTCTATCCCCATAAGGGTTCGCGTAAAGGGAACCTTGAGCAATCCAAGACCCTGAGACCTGAGGGAGTAGGAGGAGGGTCCACAGGCCTGAGAAGCTGTGCCAACCCCTGAGGGGTGCCAGTTCTGATCACTTTACCCATGAAGCAGCCCAGCCCAAATTTCAAGTGATTTGCTGGGGAAAGCCAGACAAGTTTATCATATAACTCGCAGTGGTGAGTGAGGCAAGGAGCAGCCAGGGCAAAGCGACAAATACTATTGTAGGTCGTGTGCCACCGAGTAAGAAGTACCTTGGAGGTGCAGGCAAATTAGAGTAGGCCATAGCTGAGCGAAGGGAGCAGTACACCCCTGGCAAGTGCCAGCCGAGCAGCAGACATCAGATTTTTCTTTGCCCTGTAAGCAAGACCCAGTTTGCAGTTTACAGTTCTGTAGACATTTAGGATGTGACTCCCTAGGTCCAGTTGGGGGTCAAGTGTCACCCCTAGGTATTTGATGGAAGCTGTGGTTTGGAGGGGAGCACCATCCTCACCTCTGATGCACAGAGGGATGGGGGAGGCCTTAATCTTGGCTGATGACCCAAACAACATGGCCTGCATTTTATTCAGGTTGAGGACCAGCTTGTGGGATGTTACCCAGGACTGAATATTCTGAAAGTCCTCAGTCAGCTGAAGGTTGAGAGCCCCAATGTCCCTGGAGTGTGCCAGGATGATCAGATCATCCACATATAGGGTGGCACTGCAGTTGGTTACAGTGACTGGAAGATTGTTAACAAATGCAGAGAAGAGAAGGGGCCCCAGGACAGAGCCCTGAGGGACACCAGAGGTCACTGGAGTAGGATCAGAGAGGACCTTGTTGAATTTGGTCAGCCGTACTCTGCCCTGAAGGTAGTTTGTAAGCCAACACAGGGCAGGAGGGGACAGGCCAAGGAACCGCATCTGAGTGCAAAGTAATGCATGGTTCACAAGGTCAACGGCCTTAGATAGGTCAGTGAACATGGCTCCATAGAGTTTACCCTGATCCATGGCTGCCCTGATGCTAGATGAGACAGAGACAAGGGCCGTGGACATGTTATAGCCTTTTCTATAGCCATGCTAAGTAGCGGACAGCAGCTCATGGGCCTGAATGTACTCTGTGAGTTGTTCAGCCACTATTTTTCTAGGAGTTTGCTAATAGCCGATAGGACGGTGATTGGATGAAAGTTATCCAGGACTTTGGGATTTCCCAGCTTAAGGACAGGGACAATCTTTGCCACCTTCCAGATGTCAGGGATAACCCCAGTAGCAAGGGACAGGTTAATGATATCGCCACTGGGAGGGCAATGTGGGGCACTTAGCTTCAGAAGCTTGGGCTCCATATTATCAAGACCAGCACTAGAGTGCGGGAAAGACCAGAGAAGTCTCTGCATCTCCAGGACAGACACAGCCCTGAAATAAAATAAAGGGGGAGGTGAACCTCCTGCGGGCCCGGAAACCGAGGGGCCACTTGAGTTCGTACCAGCAGGAAAAGGAGGTTCATGGATAGGTCTGAAAAGTGAGAATTAAAAGCATTTGCGATCGTGACTGGATTATTGCAGGTGGAACTGCCAATGATCATATCAGATACCCTAGTACTGGAGGAGCCACTGACTAGGTTTCTTATGTTCTGCCAGAACCTTCGTGGGTCCTCAGCAGAGCTAAATAGGGCAGATTTGCAGTATTCGCTCTTTGCCACCCTAATGGCATTTTTGCACTAATTTCTGAGTTTCCTATATTGTTGAAAGATAGACTGATCTAGCATGCTTTTGAAGAGAGCCCAGCACTTGTCTCTAGCCCGCATGAGGGCTAAGAGGCTTCCGAGCAACCATTTTATAGCAGTTCCCCTTACCCTCCGCCTAATAAGGGGAGCGTGTTTGTCCTGCAGGGCACCAATGACATTGAGAAACTGGGTGACAGCAGTAGAAGGGTCATGGGCACTAATTACCCCTGACCAGTCAGTGATCATCAGATCCTCCTGAAATGCCCCCAGATCAAATCTAGAGAAATCTCTAACATGAATGATCTTGTGGGGAATTTTTGGAGAGGGGATTTTCCACACACAGAACACTGGGGTGTGATCTGAGATGGAATCAGGCAGAGTTCCAGCAGAGGTGATCCTCTCAGGATGATTTGACAGAATCCAGTCCAGCAGAGTTAGTGACACCACTAGCAGACCATCTAGTGGGCTCCTGGATAAGCTGTGTCAGGGCTAGACTTGCAAGTATTGGCTCAAATTGCCTAGAATTGCCTCCAGCCCAGTTCAGGTTCACATCTCCTAGGATTAGTAGTTCATTGTCCCCAACATTAAGACCAACAGTGTCCAGGAGGTGGGTAAGGCCAGGCAGACCACCTGGGGGTGTATGTACATATAACATGCAGTTTCTTTGTATTCCCAAGTAGCAGCACAGTATGCAGCAGCAGCTCACATGGGGACAGAGAGGTCTGCTGATGCGCCACCAGAGACACTTTAAGATGACTCTTAAGTATATTAGAATGCCTCCACTCTTGTTGCTACCTGACTGATCATGTTGAATAAACTAAAAGCCAGGGAGTGCATAGGTAGAGTCAGGGATTGAGGGTTTTAGCCAGGTCTCTGTAATGCTGAGAATGTCAGGCTTATAGTGTGCAACCCAGATGGTGAGCTCGTCCAGGTTGGGCAAAGACTGCGAATATTAAGGTGAGCAAGTTTTAACCCTTGCCTGACCTCAATTCTGCAGGTGTAGAAGAGAACTGAGAGGTGAGACCAGGATTGAGTTCAATATCACTGGCCAGGACCTGTATCACCAGGAAGAGCCAGAGAAGATGCCAAAGGAAGGTGATACCACTGGTCAAGGGCTTGCGGAAGGACGTCTCCTCACCAAGAAGGGACATAGGCATCTGAGATCTAGGCAGTAGGTAGGGCAGGGGCATCCTATCAAGGGCTGGGAGGTTATAGAAGGTGAAGTCAGACACCTTGTGGGGACAGATATGCCCCAGTGGGCCCCTTCTGGCTGAGCAGGGCCAGTAACCATTTGAGAGAGGAGGAGGCCAAAGAGAAGGTCAATGAGGAGGGCAGCGCTAGGTGAAGACAGCATAACACCATCCCTGGTAAGCTTAGGAGACTCCATCCCAAGGTAGTAATTCCCAGGAGCTCCCACCTTGACAGAGTGACAGTGAGGGACCAGGGGGATGGCCTAGGAGGAGTCTGGTCAGTGAGCACAGTGCGCTAGTGCAGCTGATGGGACAGGTTCAACGTTGGGGTATGCATATACATTTTAGACAGGCAGTCAGAGATTCAGAAATAGCTGCCAGAATGCTCCCCCAGAAGACTGCAGACAGTCAGGAATATACTTGTCAGAACCCTGGGGTGCTAATTTACTATAGATAGACCAGCCAACACGCTGAGCAACATCATTAAGAAAGTCTGCAGAAGCAAGCAATATATACAACAAGAATGGAGAAGATAAGCAAGCCTTAGTAATTTCGTGCCCAGGAAGAGATAAGCAGCCCGATCATAGACACTTTATACAAATCAGTGAGGTCAAACACACAGAATAAGGTCAAGGTATAAAGCTTTTTTCTCTTTTTTGTTTCCTTTCAGCCACACCCATCCAGCTAATAGGAGAGTATTTAAGGGAGGAGGCAGGAGGGAGGAGGAGCGAGGGGTGGGTGGGAAAATTGAATCCCCAGAGCAAGTCTGCTTCACGTACAGCCTTCTCAACACCTGCAATGGCAGGGCAAATAGCTTCAGTTTTTAGGCAGGTTTTCAGTCCAGACATGTTGAGGAGGCCGCCAGTGCTTGGTTGAGCGAGCGGCACCTCAGACTCACATCAGTGACCTTGTAGCATGGAGGTGGGGGAGGGAACCTCAGGCTCAGGTTGCACCGCAGCCCCTCCACGACTAAAGTACAGCCCAGAGTTCAGAGCCGCTGGACGCGCTCTCGCTTTTGAGTGGGGAGAGCTGGTGTGTCAGAGCGGTAGGAGCCAATGGAAGACAGAAGTCCGGGAGCTGAAGAGTTGGCTCCTAAATTCAAACATAGAATCCCAAAATTTAATTGAATCCCTAGAGCAAGTCCGCTTCACATACAGCCCTTCTCAGCACCTGCAACGGCAGGGGCAAATAACTCAGTTTTAGGCAGGTTTTCAGTCCAGGCGGTGTTGGGGAGGCCGCCCGGTGCTCGGCTGAGTGAGCCCGGCACCTCAAACTCACATCAGCGACCTCGTGTAACGGCGGTGGGGGAAGGGGGACCCTCCCAGCTCAGGTCGCCTGCACAACCCCTCCATGACGAAAGTACAGCCCAGAGTGTAGATAAACATTGAGAATGCATGTACTGAGAGTGAATTACCAAGCCCTTGTCTGGAAAAATGCCCATGCGTCACACCCTAACATACCAAGTCCTGAAACACATGGGTGGAAACTTGATGAAACAGGAATCCTGGAGTATGACTGGTGTGATGGTGACATTATATCACAGGAACTGGTGGACATTTTGTCCCAGGAGGAGACCCTGAATCAGATGAGGAAGATGACAATGACATTCTTTCTGCCAGCTTGGCAGAGGAGATCTTTGATGCTGAGGATGAAAACAGTGGGGCAAGAAGATGACAACTAAATTATAATGGCAAAGATATTACTGTTACATGTGTCAATTTAATCATACACTTATACAACAAGTATTGTTATAACTATATTCTGATACCAATTTCCATAGTTTCAATGACATTGCAAAGTACTCATGTATACGTCAATGTGACATCATTACTGATATTACCATTGAGCTGAATCTTTTATAATTATAATAAAGTCATAAATGAGTATGTAACCCTTTTATTGATACTCATTTTGTCATTATTTGACTTACATATATAGAATGAAATCAACAAAAACTACCTCTACCCCATCTTTGTTGTTTTCTTTTCTGATACACAGTGATCACTACGTTAGCCTGTAGCAAACAAAAGCTACCATTGCCAGATGGAAAACAAATAAATTCTAAACTATTACAGTGTAAGCTTCTAAGAAAGCAATGTCTTGAAAATTCCCTATGGGGAGGGGGGTAGTGATAGGTCATGGACTATTAGCTGAGGCCATCCCACGATATCCGGATATAAAGGGTATTCCTATGGGAGGCCGATCCCACAAAATTTCCCTCTTAGCAGATGACATACTGCTTGCCATGACCACTCCAGAGCGATCTATACCGGCGGTGTGGGAACAGCTTAATCTGTTTGGGTCTCTGGCGGGATATAGGGTGAATGAACAAAAACAATGAAGTACTTCTGTATAATTATACCCCCCTCCCTCAATGCTGAAAAGTGCATTTCCATTCAGATGGCATAAATTGGTCATCGCTACCTGGGAATTAAGTTAACTAAGAACCTCATACATGCAGAGCTGCTCAATTATAAACCCTAGACTCAGCAACTCACAGAAGACCTGACCAGGTGGTCTCAGATCCCATTAAGTTTTTCAGTGAGGTTGAGCCAGTCCAACAAAATATATTCCTTGCATCCTATATTTTTACAAACCCTACCTGTGGTATCCAGTAAAACCTATTTCCAAACCTGGGACAGATTAATCTCCCATTTTATTTGAAAAGGATGGCCACCGAGTGCGATATTCCTTCTTCAGCTCCTAGGAGAGGGAGGCTAAACCACCCAACCTATGGCAATATGCTGTGGCATGCCAGCTCAAATCCTCCTCTGTTGGTTAAACCCATTGTATGGCGCTATTGGAAGCAGCTTGAGCTCAGCTGGAGTGAACTGGTTGACCTCAAAGATTATCTTTTGGCCGCCCACAATGTATTACTAACAAAAGTGATAAGGCCTTTGACCTCTGACAACACCAGGGTTTGAAATATGTGTCTCAAACAGTTGGACCCACCAGCATACTACCATTTGTGCTGTTGCAATCTGCCTATTGGCTGTTACAGGGGAGCTTTCTTAGATATTTGCAACTTAAATCATATTTGCAACCATCTGTGGAGGCTCTTTCTTGTAGAGCAGAGAACCCTTCACTTTTGATATAATTAATCAAATCCTACATTAGTGGCATGTCTACTGAGCATCTGATCTGCTCCATATAGAAGACTCTCTGGGAGAGGCCGGTGAGTCAGCTGAATCAATTCAGGCCAAATGGTCACAGGAATTACATGTTGACATTCCTGCCCAGAACTGCACTGCTTCAGCCCTTCTGGCCTACAAAGTCTCCAGTTCCCCATACTAGAGGGAATATGCATGGAAGCTCCAAACTCATTTTTTCCATACTCCAGCCATAGTGACAACGTTTTCTGACCTCTCTCTCTTGGGAGATTCTGGAGAGAGTGTGGGTGCTTGAACGTGGATCAGACACATGTTTTGTGGGAGTGTGAATCCTTGACCCCTACTGGAAAGAGGTTATCCAAGAATTAATGGGCATATATGTGTTCTCAGAGCTATTAATCCCCACCTATATATTGACAGCCACACTTCCACAGGGGATTAAGGTGGATAAGGTTATTTATAAACAGGTCACTCTACTTGTTCTTGCAGCCAAAAGGCTATCACCGGTTGTGGCATCGAAGGCAATCCCAACCAAAGAAGCTGGTGAGCCCTTGTCAGGGAAATATATGCTTTGAGCGACTTTCGGCTAGATTACGGAACCAGGTGGTGGCCTTTGATCTTAGATAGCTAAGTGGGTCATGTCCTAACTGAATACTACACTTATTTTGTTTCTTATTTAATGGGAAGTTTGCAGCTTAAAGAAGTGCAAACAGCCAATGCCTTAGTGGGATTATGTTGAGGATGAGGGCATGGGGGGTCCCATTTCCTTTGGGAGTCTCTAGCATAGCCTTGACTCCCTCCTTTACTGGTGGTGTGTCAGTGACCTCTCCTTCCATATATTCTATGTGTTTTTCTTTCTTTCCATTGCACTAACAAATTATGGATATGATTTCACTAATACATGGATAGTTACCACTCATATTTAACCTTGTTGCTCCAAGGTTGAGATGAGCAGACTAAGAGGGGCTCGGGTCAGAGCTTTACGTTTCCTACAGAACCCATGGACTTCTTCCTTTTATGCGAAGTGAAGATATGGAACTTTCATCTGAAATATATGCAGGAACAAGAGTCCCCAGAGTGATACAGTAGGTATCAAAAGTGACTATAAATATAAACAATACTACAGCTGCTTTCTCTGGTAGTGCCCCAGGAGCTTTACCAGAAAATGGACTTGGAGCAAAAGTGATTAAAACTGAAATGCCCTTATAACTTGTATCCTAGATGGATTATTTATGTACAAATTTTACATTTTAATTATTTATTCAACTGTTTGGCCTATAATATGTATTTTCTGTGTTTCTATATCAATAAAAATTGGAATAAAAAGGCTAGCTAAAATGCAGCTAGGGGCTCTGGAGCTCGAACTCTTCCCTACCGTTGTGAGATTGTCACCAAAATGATCCTACCATTTTCACCATGCCTATGTCGTGTATGGCACTACCTCTCAGGTCTCCTTAGGCAGACTTGATATCCTATTACACTCCTTCTACCACTTCGCTACATCTCTCCTCCTCTTACCCACCACTGTCATCTTTATTCTGCCCTATCACTTGCTCCATTGCACCACAGGAGACTCATTCACTGTGCATCTTTCATTGCAAAATTCTGGTTTTATCCCCCATCTCTCCTCCTCCTCTCCTAACTGCCTCCTCAAGCTACCCCCTCTGTCACAGAGATCCTCGAACCTTCTCACTCCCTCACCCCACTCTGTTTCTGGGCAAGCTGCCTTCTCCTTCTGTTCCCTTCTCTCTGGAATAAACTAACCCCAGACTTCTGTCAATTCCCTCCCTTTCTCCTCAAAAAGCTCCTCCGACTCCTTCCACAGGAGTTTTGCACTCAATGTCCCCAATCCTTACCACCTAAATGTTCTATAACTCCTGTATAATGCCTGCCCAGGCTGAGTTAGTATAGTCATCGCTTATTACGGGTTGTTTAATCTCAACTCTCACTTTCCCTTGACTTATCTTCAACTATGTAAATAGCATGTGTTGTATAATCTTGTCACTGTTGTTTCAATTTTAATTGTTCTCGGTCTTGTAACCCTGACCCTTGTTTTCTGTCATGTTATTATATATTTTTCGTGTTGTTAGTTGTTATTATCCCCATATGTACCTTTGTCCCTGGGTTGCACCTGGAAACGAGCCTTGGCTCATTGGTGCTTTTCCCGATGATCAACTTTTAAATAAATAAATAAACTCCTGTGGTATAATAACAACAACTTCTGTACAGAGGACAAAACCCTCTTCAGAAAGAACTGGAATGACAAGGGTATCTCCTCAGTAGGCCCTTTAGTTGCTAATGGTAAATGGATCACTTTTGCTGAAATGCAAGCAAAATACAGTCTGGACAACAAAGATATTTTGTTCTTCCTGTAACTCTGATATGTAGTAGCCATGACCACAGGGAAACTCACAATGCCACCCAAGGGGGCTCTTGTCCTACCCCAATTATAACAAGTGGCAACAGCAGCCCAGTCCTACCTCCAATTTGTACAATGCTATCAGAGCCCTGATGCTACACAGGTTTGACCTTATGAGTCAGACAAAATACCATTTCACCTTAATTACCATGGCTATTAAAAAAAATCATATTGAGTTTATTGGTGATCATGGGTAGAGAATTTTCTAATCTCACTTTCTGGCTAGTACTAGTATTAAATAAACTGAGTTGCCCACCCCAGACTAGGCACGAAAACATAAATAAAGCCCCCCACAACCCCCTGCCCAAACAGCATCCCCCTGTGGTGTTTGGCTGGATTAGCTCTTGTATTTCCTGGACTCCTTCCAGGAGTCCTCTGGTATTCTCCCTTGGGCATGGGTGTGCATTGCAATCTGGGTGACACAGACATAAAGCCTACCCTCTCTCTCAAACTCCCACCAGGGTAGATCCTTCAGTCGAAGTGAACAGTCTAGGGCCAGTGCCAACCACACTACATGCTCGCTTTGGAGTTCACCCCCCCCATCCCACAACACTACAATTAACTTTCAACATTGTAAATGTACCTTGAAGCAATTGGTGCATAGCTAAGAATATAAACATTTTCATAACTTTTGTTCAGGAAGTAAAATATGATGAAACACAACATGGGAGAACCTGAACAAGTTAATAGGAATAGTTTAAACCTGTGGGGAGAAAACCCCTCGATCAACTTATGACCTAGGCAGTTAATGTCCATAGTGGGGATAAGGCAAGGGTGGGGGCAGATGAGGGCCTGACCCCAAAGCTAAGGTTGCTCCTTGCTTAAACTGTTTACAGTACAAAGTCCAGAGGTTGCAAAGAGTGATAGGTGGCACCTGTGAAATGTTGCCTTGAGGTTGTAAAATGGAGTTCCCATTTCTGGTTGTGTTGTCCTGATCACCATTTTCTCCAAGTTTGGCCATTTTGCCTGTCAGATGAACTGTGGAAGGCTGACTGGGACCTATCTCTTAAATGACCACCTTCTGCAAATCTGTGAGGTCTGCAGTCATGTTCACCTGAAAGCTGGAGGAATTCTTGCATCCGAAGAAAGACTAAAGGAGCTTAATATGTATACCCTTGAGGAAAGAAGGAGAGGGGACATGATAGAAACTTTCAAGTACCTCAAGGAATCAACAAAGTCCAAGAGGGTAGCATCTTTTAAAAAGAGATGTGCAAGAACAAGGGGCACAATTTGAAGATAGAGGCGGCTCAGAGGTAATGTGAGAGTACTTTTTCACAGAGAGGGTTGTGGATGCATGGAACAGCCTCCCTGAGGAGGTGGTGGAGTCAAGAACAGTGGGGAAATTCAGAATGCATGGGACAGGCATAAGGCAGTCCTAGTGTGGGGTAGGAGGAAGTAAGCTGTTGGTTAATTAGGATCTGCAGCTTATCTGTTAGATAGGAAAATGGGCAGACTAGGTGGCCAAGTGGTCCTTATCTGCCGTCAAATTCTATGTTTCTATGTTTCTATCTGATCCTTTGCTAGGGAGTTGGAATGCCTGCAGTGAATACACACGAGACCAACAATCATTTCTGTGTCCCAGCGTCACAATCTTGCCAATGTTCATGATAGTGCTGGAGAACACTGTGAATGTGTGCAGGAGGAGTTACTGGTTACATCTGCACAGTGAGGGCTGGAGGTGATGTACTGGTGGGAATAGTTGTGCATCAACTCTGCCATATTTGGCGTCTGTGTGGTGCAGTTGTTTTACTGAAGTCCAGTCAAACTAATCCAGTTGAAGCTGCAGTTCATAATCAGGCACTGGGATCCACATTTTGTTCCGCTTCTTGCTCTTGTCTAGCCCAGTCTAGCATCTTATCAGAACTAATGATAATCACTTTTGTGTGTTAATACAGACCGGAAAAAAATAGTCCTAAACATTACAATTTTAAAGAAAATGTCTCCAGTGTGGATGATTGGTACAGAAGCACTGTCAAATGCAGGGAACTGTTTTAGTGTTCCATCGCTGTAGCTGGGGTTACCTCAGCTCGGCGCTTGAATATTTTAAGAAGGACTGTATGGAGTTCTTGTGTAGCAGCTGAGGCTGAATCAAAGGTATGGGTTCCAGATGGCAGCCGTGTTATGAGCTTTGCCAGAAAGACAATCTGGAATTTCACCCCGCCAGCATGTAGCTGAAGTTTAATTTTATGATAGGTTTTTGCATTTCCCTCACTGTTTGGCTGAGATCACTGAAGATGAAATAGCGGGCATCCTTCCAGTGTAGTGCTGGACAGTTATGAGCTACATGCTGAAATTTTAGCTTGTCTTGGAAATTGAGGAGCTTGCAGATAATTGCCTGTGGTCTTTCCTGAGGCCCTGGCCTCAGGGCTCTGTGGGCTCTCTGTCTACCACATACGAGGAGTTGTGCTCTGGGGGCACTGCGAGCTGGATGAATAGATTGTTAACAAAGGAAATCCTGTCCTTTCCTTTAGCGAGTTCAGAAATGCCCACCCGTAGCAGATTATCCTCCTGCTCCTGTTTTCCTGATTATCGGTCTTTTCTTCCAAACAAGGCACTTTCCTCCTGAGTGCTATTACCTCTGCTCTTTCCTTGTGGGCTCTGTCTTCTAGCGAGCTTACTGTGGCTTTGACATCCCTGACTCAGCAGGCCCGGTTATCAGAGAGGCTTTAACAGTTTTAAGATTGTTCGTGCTTTGTTTACTGATAATTTTAATAGAGGAGGTGAGCTCTGTTAGAAATATTTTGAGTAAAGCTTGGCTTCAGTTTGTCTCAGATGGGTCACTGGTGGTAAGTCTGCCTTGTGGCGCTTCAGGGCCTGGGGCGGGCTGGCGTCAGAGGTGGTTAATGCTGTTCAGTTCTGGGCTCCGGCTCTTGGTGAGTCATTTCTCCATTTGTTTTATTTCCCCAAATAGGTTGCAAGAGCCTCTCAATGTGGTGGGACAGGTAGGGTTCTGGGGGTGATGTTAGGGTTTTCAGCAGTTTTAGTGCAGTCAGCTCTGATGCGCTGCCAAACTGCACGCTCTCATCAAATACATCACCGGAAGTCCCCCATCCTACTTCCATCTAAACAACATTGTTCTAAGTTACTACAGGATCAGAAAACAGGCTTTCTCATATCAGATTTTAAGGCATGAGTCTCTGTCAGGCATGAAACTACTACCTGTTTTACAGACTTCAGCCTTTTCGATCATTTGACCCAATTCTTACTGTAGTAGAACAACTGTTGAATGTATCAGACACAGTGAATGTTTTGCTTTGACTTCTGTGTTTGTTAATTAAAGGAATTCATGTTAGGCTAGTAATATTTTACTACTTTGGACAAAATAATGTATTCAGCTCCCAAGAGCATTTCTTTTACCTCAAGTTGTATGCTGAGACATATAGCTGCTCATAACAAGCATTTGTCAATGTTGAATGTTTGCCGCTGGTATTGCACTTGTACCAGTTCTTGCTTGTACACATTTTACTATATATTTACCAGGATAGAGCAGTTGAGATGCAATGTCTCATTTTCAGTAGCGTCCTGCTTTTAAGACATTGTTAGATTGTAATTACCAGGATAGGGCAGTTCAGAGGCAATATTTACTTTTAAGTGGGCTCTCACATTTTGACCCCAAATGTCCAACAGTCTTTTTATAACCAGACATGATCAAGACAGGAGGAATTTTTAAAATCCCATCTGATAGGTGATTTCACTGTGTGACTGTGGAAACAAGTTTCAGAGGGGATTTGAAAAATGACACCTGCAATGTTCAGGAGGTGGGGTAACACAGGGCATAGGTTGAACATTAGGGGCCAAAATCTGCAAAAAATAAAATTATGAGTAAATGTTGGAAGAATTTGTTTCCTCATAGCTTAGTTGTTTTTTTACATTTTACCAAATGGTCAACATAATCTTTTATGACCACTCCTTCTGAGCATGACAGGTGTAATTTATAAAAAAAATTGGCTGCAGCATCATTTTGTGCTGCAAGTGTTAAAACACATTTTGTGTAGGATTTAAGAAATGACAGATATCGTAGTCATGAGGTGGTGTGAAAAAATGGCTATGTTGAAAAGTTGGGGTCAAAATATTGAAAATTATCACAATTACAAGCGTGTGATGAAAAAATGCAATGTAGACTCATAACTTTGTTGCTTTCTCCTATTTTTACCCCAAATTTTCAACATAGCCTTCATATGACCCACATATCTTTCTTATGAGCCCACCTCATGAACAAGGGCAGAAAATGTTCAAATCCGTCAAAGGGTAATTTTACATCATAAGTCGAAAACATATTTTGGCTTTGCAAAATGACAGCTGTCACATTCATGAGGTGCTGTGAAGAAATGGCTATAGTAGAAATTTGGGGTCAGAATACTGAAAATTACCAAAATTCTGAGCTTGCATTCATAAATTTCACCTTAGGCTCATAACTTTGTTTTTTTAATTTTTTACCCAAATTTTCAACATAGCTTCTTATGACCCACTTCATGAATGAGGGTGAGAAAATTTTCAACTCCTGGTCGAAGGTGATTTCACGCAGTGTGCACAAATTTACCTTTCGAGACAGATTTGTCCAGTTTCACTGCCATTGTTCAGGAAGTGGGGTCTCAAAAAAGTCATGTTGAAAATTTGGGACAACAATATTCAAAGATAACCAAGTTATGCCACTAAGTTCAAAACCCCATTGAAATACATTGAAGCGAATACCTGATTTCCTGAGTTTGCAGTCCGGCATTGAAGAGTGAAGATGTGTCTGCAGTTCAGAGAGGATCACGCCATTCAACCCCTAGTAGGCAAGAAAGGGTTTGGGGGTGTGGGGTAGTGGGTGCTGAGTGGGAGGGTCAGTGAGGGACAATAATAGTGGCAGCAGCAACAGACATCAATGGATGGTTTTCTTTTTTACAGGGTATAATAAACAAAAAACTAGGGACCGTTTTCTTTATTTCAGGTGGCGACACTGGGGATTGGGCACCCCCAGTGTTGGTGTTGTGCTTGTGGGAGGCGTGGAGTGGTAGGTGCTCAGTGGGGGGTTGGGTGGGGGACAGTAACAGCAGTGGTGGCAACAGACATGAATGGGTAGTTTTCTTTTTTATATATATAAGTTACTAGGGATGGTTTTCTTTATTTCAGGTGGCAACACTGGGGACTGGGCACCCCCAGTGTTGGTGTTATGTTTGGGTGGGGTGTTGGGTGCTGAGTGGGAAGGTTGGGTGGGGGGACAGTAATGGCAGCGGCAGCAACAGATATTGATAAATGTTTTTCTTTTTTGCAAGGTGTAATTCAATCTCAGCAGAATGATCATGACAAATCAGGCGTGCTTGCTGGGCAGTGTTATGTAGATCAAAGAAAAGAGCTGACCTTTTACTGGGTCGGCTCTCTCCTTTGAACTACATGAAGTTTCTGCCCAGGAAGCCAGGACACTGTCATGACCAGCCTGGCTGATGATTGGTGGAACACTGACAAGCCCTTTGCAGACCACTCTGCATTTAACTGATAGTGTCGCACCCATCAAAGTCACTCTGGCAACAAAATGTTGGCTGCATACGGTGAACATAAACATTAGGTGGTTTCTCTTGAACTATAGAATATTAGCTGCTTAGCCAATAACTAGCTCTATTCCATAAGCTTCAAGCACTTAAAATTGTCTGTAGTATAAAGATGCAATTGGTCCATCTCTCCCTGGTTGGCTTCAGCTCCTGGGGATTTTAACTGCCTGGTGCCTTCCCTTGGAGCTCACCTCTCTGCTGCCTAAATTTATTTTCTTTTCCTAACTTCTGCAGCTGAATCTGTAATGAGCCTAATGTACCCATTGCTGAATTTGAATTGTTAGAGTAAGGAACTACAACCATTCTTGAATTGTTAGAGTAGGAAACAACAGCCATTTTTGGAGTGTTAAATACTTTTTTTTCCCCCACTTTTTCATTTGCAAGTTATACATCTCTACCACTTGAGGGCACTGTTCCTAAGACAGCACTACTCAAAGGGCAAGAATCTTTCTATCTTTTGGACACATCACCTGACTTTAAATTAGGTTCTACTTATGGCTTCTACTCCACCTTATCTAGACTTGTCACTTAACTAGGCATTATTGAATTACCTTTCCTAACCACTCAAGTCCTCTGCAAAAAAAAATATATATATATATATATATATATATATATAAAACTTCTTACCTGGCCCTTGCATACCACAGTATGCTGACTTTACAAATAAGCTGCCTACTTCTCCTTACTGTCTTTACTCACTTCTTCCCATGCCACCTACCCATGCGAACCTGCTAAATAAACCCTCAGTAACCCCTCTTGCTTAATATCTTCCTCTAATTTCAGCCTTTGATCCCAATGTTGGATCCCCCACTCCATTCCTCCAACTTTGGGCTCACCATACTTTTCTACCTTGTGCCTCCTCTCTTCTGTCCTAACTCCTATGCTCCTGTGCTCCTATCTATCTGGTTTGCTTCCTCTTACTGTCCGTCTATCCCCTAGCCGGTCACATCTAAGTCATGGTACAAAGTACAAAGCTCCACTTTATAATCATCTCCTTCTCCTACAATCCACAGGGATATAAACCTAACCCTGGCCCCCTCTATCAAACATACAGGTGGCCCCTATCTCACACACGCCCTCCCCTGCCTCCAACATGCCAACTCTCCCTCGTGGTATTAAAATCCTCCACCTTAACATAAGAAGTCTACTACCTAAACTAGTCCTGCTTCAAGCCCTAGCACTATCATCGGCCCCTGACCTCCTCATAATAACTGAAACCTGGATAAATAATAAAACACCTGATCCCAGTATATACATCCCTGGCTACAATATCACCCGGCAAGATCATGCAGGCAGGGGCAGCGGCATAGCTATTTACACCTCATCCTCCATTCATACTACCTCGGTCCTATCTGTATCGGTCCCCACAGCTTATGAAACCCTTGTCCTCAGGCTCTACATGCCTTACTCCATACCAGTCTACGTTGTTGGGATTTACTGCCACCCAGGCCTCTCCCCTACTATTGACTCTAATCTTCTCTCTCAAATTTCTACCCTCACATCAAATGGTGAACTCTATATACTAGGCGACTTTAACCAAAATTGGCCTGACCCCTCCCTATCCAAGCTGTGTAACAACATTGTGGCCCTTAACTTAACACAATTGGTCCATAAGCCAACCCAACTAAATACAAAATCAGGCAACCACTCAGTCATTGATTAGGCCTTAACCTCACATGTCCACAGAGTAATCGAATCAGGTCTCCTCCTGGATGCACTCAGCAACTATCATATGATCTACTTGGTCTGCAAACTCCACCGCCCAAAGTCCATAAAAACATCCTTGTCCACTCATAAAAGTCCCTAGACCTTACCCACCTCCTGTATGACCTAGCCCACACCGACTGGTCTCCTATTTCCTCTGCTACCACAGTTAACAAAGCCTGGACTATTTCCAAGGCCACTTCCTTAACATCTGGAACAACACGCACCCTTAAAACACACTCGAAACGCATTGAAACCACCTCCGTTGGATCACACTGGAATTGATGGCGTATGAGAGCTCAAGACTGGGCTTGGAAGGCTTACAAAGTCTCTAAATCTAATGCTGACTGTGAGAGATATCAAGCCCTCAGAAATGCCTGGTCCAAGGCTACAAGGCTCGCTAAGTCCGAATACTTGAGCTCCACCTTTGATGCTGTCGTACCCCATCAAAATTTTGGAAAGCTATTAACACCCTCTTTTCTCCTCCTCTAAATCCCAAACTCCACTCATCTATGTCAATAATGCCCTTATGCCTGCCCACCTCTCAGTTGCCACTGAATTCAACTCTTACTTTACCTCATGTGCTGCTGCTGTACTAGTTTCTCTTCCTCTTACCCAACCAGTCGAGTCTGTCTGAAAATAACTCACACCCAAGCACCTCCCTAGCGACCTCTTCTCCTTCTCTCCAGTCTCACCTCATTATACTCTAAATGCTCTCCTTGATCTCAACCCATCTAAGGTTTCTCACCTATTTCCTTGACTCAAAACGTTTCTTCCTCTCCACTCACGTCATTTGTTCACCACTTTCTGCCTTACTAAACCTTTCCTTCTTGCTGGTCTCCATCCCTGACCCTGAAAGAATGCTGTAGTTCTCCCACTACCCAAGGGAGGTGACCCTTTTATGCCTGGGAACTATCGGCCAATATCTCTCTTACCTATTCTTGCCAAGCTTCAGGAGCACCTGGTCCTCTCCCAACTATCCTCTTACCTCTCTGACTCTGCCTTTTTCACTCCCTACCAATCTAGTTTTAGGAAAGATCTCTCCACTACCACTTCCTTACTCAGGCTATCCAGTTTCATACTCTCAGGTATGAACAGTGGTCTAATCACATCTGCGATCTTTGTCGACCTTGTAAAGGCTTTTGACACTGTCTTCCACCCTCTCCTCCTAGATAATCTGTGATCTGCTGGCCTGTCTGATTCAGTGATTCAGCCACAAACTGGTTTAGCTCCTACCTAACAGGCCGGACATAGTCAGTCAAAATTGCTGATTCCACCTCCCCCCACTCCAGATTAATCCTGGCATACCCCAAGGCTCCGTCCTTGGTCCCTACTATTCTCCATATTCCTTAATGACCTCCCGTCAGTGTGCATCTCCTCCTCCTCCTCCTCCATCATCCATATGTATGCTGACAATACTGTCCTTTTTTATTCTGGCCAATTGCCAACTGATGTCGCTTCCACACTTCAGCATGACTTTGAGAAAGTTCAGCAATGGCTAAGCTCCCATCATCTTTTCCCCAACACCAAGAAAACAGTCTTCATAACCTTCGGCACTAGGCAGAGACTCTCTAGGCTAACTAAATTGCCCTCCTTCCACACCCTTGATGGCTATACTCTGGAGGACACCTCCTCCTCCTTTAGGTATCTTAGGATCTGGCTAGACCAACACCTAAATGTCACTGGACACATAGACTCCATCCTGAAAAAGCTGTGCCCCAAATTAGGTGCCCTTTACAGGAACCGAAGCTGCCTACCTCTACAGGCCAGGTGGGAGATTGTCCAGAAAATGATACTACCCATCTTTGACTATTGTGATGTAGTCTACAGTGCCACACTGAAGTCATCCGTAACCAGATTGGATACTCTTTTCAATGCTTTCTGTCATTTTGCTCTGGATGCCCCTTCCGTTACCCACCTCTGAGATCTATATCACTCTAGTTTTCCTTCCCTGGAAAGCTGTCATCCAACCCACTGCTAAAAATCTGTCTTTAAATTCTGGTTTGGTACACTTCCCCTTACCTTGCCCCTCACTGTCCTCCTGCCCCACTGCCCCTCTCTCCCTCAGATCTAGTGACTCCCGCATCCTAGCTATACCACGGCACACCACCTCTATAGGCCAATCATCATTCTCCCATAGGTTCCCTAAGCTCTGGAACTCAATGCCTCATCAAATCACACACTTCTCCTCCCCATGGTCCATCTTCATCTCCCTCCTCAACTTCCTCGCTCCATCCTGCAGCTGCTCCTAATTTCACCTCTGTCTCCTCACTCCTCCTAATTTCCCCTCTGGCTTCCCCATCCCCTTTCCCAGCCTAGCACTTAACGTGAGGAGAAACCAATATATTTTATTGCACTTTCTTGTCCGCATTGTATGTATTAAGTCTGCAGTGCTGTTAATTTGCTCTCTCACATCAAATCCCAATGTTTATCTAATGCTACTAACTGATGTATTGCTTTTTCTCTGTTCCTTCTCTGTTTTATATTACCTTTGGAAATATGTTGTTTATTATTTATATATACTTTTCTATAATACTACATGGAAATATGCTTTTGATTACTGTACTCCCATGTTCCCCTTCCCCCAGGACACTCCGTAAGACAAGCAATTTTATATTGTTCAATGTGCCTTTCCGGGTGAAACTTTTCGATAAATAAATAAAATAAATAAGAATGAATTTGTGGTTGTTCCTTGGACATTAGCTGTACAACAGTGTTAAATGCACCTTTTTTTCCCACTCATACTAGAACCAGAGTAAAATCTTAGATAACATGTCACTACTTTGTACTGTCTAGGACAGAACATGGGGGCAGGTGGGAGGGGGATACTTACTGTTTGGTCATTCAAGAATATACTGTCAGGTTTGGGGTGAGACACAAAGTTTGAACATTTCATGGAGTTGTAAAATGATAGTGTTGCCTTGGAGAATTTCGTGAGACTCCAAGATTTAGTACTAGGGGACAGTGCACTGATTAGAAAAATTCAGAATGTGGAAGAAGAAATACTCCTTTTGCTGGTTTCTTTTTTAAACACAATTCATCTCTTTCAGATTTCACCTGAACTATTTGTTTCACCTATGACTTCCTTTCCTTTCCTTTCTCTCCTCTTTCCTTGGGATCGCGCTCACCTGTCAGATGGCTAGCTTGAAACATCTATCATTAACTGGAAAAATAAGTGCAATTTTATGCATGGTGATGTGGTTAAAATGATTATAAAGGTATCAGTACCACGGTTCTCAGTTGTGTTATGGATATAGGTAAAGATACAATAATAACATCTTGGTATGTTAGAGGTCTGAATACACAAACTAAGAAATACAAAATCTTAAAACACATTAAAAACTTAACACAAGGGGGGGCACTCTAGAGCAGCCAAGATGGTGGATGTTTCTTTCGAAGCTCCGCACTGTGCTTAATATGAATGAATCTGTTTGACTGCTTAATTGTTTATTTGGTTACCCAAACTTTGGAACCGAACAGTGACTTCTTTTGTCCACAACATGAGTCCAAAAAAGCAACAGCAGCAGCCGATGCATGGGCTTGAAACCTGCTTCTCAGCCTCAGGTACGAGTGTGTGAGGGAAATCCAGAGGACCAAATGCATCCAGTTGCTCAGATTTTTCCCGATTATGCCAATTCTTACCAAATTATAGGCTACCGAGGATGAAACAAATAAGCGATTAGCCTCACTGGAACAAATACTCTCTGACTTGGATGATAAAATTAATAACAACAAGACAGCCATTACAGAACTTACTGTAGCTGTACAGCAGCAGGCCAAAGTCAGCAGGGCCTTGTCAGAGACATGGGCTTCATGCGAGCTGCAGTGGAAGCCTTGGAAAATGGCCAGTGACAGCAGAATGTCTGTGTTGGTTACCCTCCCCAGGCTGGTGGGATGGGCAGAATAATTAGCACACATAGACAAAATGATCTTTGATGACTTAGCTCTACTATCCAGAGACTCCAGAATTAGAGTTACATAAGCCTTTGTAATTCCAATGCACCCCAGACAATGTGGAGGTACCAGGGAGAGACCATTTACAGCAATCACCACACTCTCGTCTCTGGAGGCTGGAATCCCCATGCTGCAGACGGCTAATCGTAAGGGCGACATTACATGGGAAGGCAGTGGATTAGGGTTTTCCCCTGACCTCTCCCCCAGACACAGGACCAGAAGAAAAAGTTGCAAATAATTAAAAATCTTTCATGGAATGGGGAGTAGTGGCTCAAATGCTTTCCTGCCCACCTCCAGGTCTCCTATCAACAGAAGCAGCATATCTTCACTGATCCTGTAGCAGTTTCAAGCTTTTTCGATAAACTGGTAAACCAAATTATGTTGGAGTTCCCAGAGCTTGAGACTGAGGAATCTTAACGTACCTGACTTTTGGACTTAATCCTTTTTGGTTTTCTGGACAGATAGCTTCACTATACACATGTATGTTCTCATTGTAAATGAGCTATGCTCAATTGAATGCTTCCCTTATTCTTTATGAATAAAAAATATTTACTACTACTACTACTACTACTTTGAAATGTTGTTCCATTATGGAATAATTCATAAATAAAATTTACAAAAACTTAACACAACAATAGTTTTTCTCCAGGAGACCTTTCTAAAAGAGAAAGATATAAATTTGATGTGAAGGGAGTGGGAAGGTCAAATATTTGGCACATGGGTTTGTTCCAGGAAGGCTGGGTCTTAACCCTTAGGCTGCTGACAGAATTAGAACATAATACTATGTGCAAGGGACTTTAGGTTTGAGCCACTAAACATAATCAGAGATACCAAAGAAAATTTCATAAATGTTGGCTAAGTTACAGGAAAACATTGTTCTATCTCAGCTTACTTCCTTTCATGACAACTCCTCCTTTTTCACTCCCTTTCAGCCTGGTTTTAGAAAATTCCACTCTACTTCTACCTAGCCTCCTTCAGCTCACTGATTTCATATTTACTGATATGGATATAGGACTGATAACGTCTGCCATTTTTGTTGCCATTGTTGCCATTGCTAAGGCTTTTGGCACTGTGGTCCATCCCCTCCTACTGGACAAACTTTAAGCCGAGGACCTTTCTGACTCTTTTGTCAGTTGGTTTTGTTCCTATCTTAAAGGCAGGTCTCAAGTTGTCCGGATAGGAAAATCTGTTTCACCTTCATTTCCCATTAGCTCAGGTGTCCCTCAAGGGTCTGTCCTGGGTCATATTCTCTTTTCCATATTCTTAATTGACCTACCCTCTGTCTGTTCATCTGCGACTATTCATATGTATGCTGATCACACAGTTCTTTCTGCATCTGGCTACTCTCCTTGTGACCTAACCTCCCGACTTCAGTTGGATTTTGACAACATTCACTGCTGGTTCAAAGATAACCAAAAATGCCAAAAAAGTAGTCTCATTGACTTTTGGTACCTGTCAGAGGCTTGCCAAACTTACTTCTCCCCTATATTTAATACCCTTGATGGTGCTAATATTGATGATGTCTCCTCCTTTAAGTACCTCGGGATCTGCCTTGATCAGCATCTTGATTTCTCTGTGCACACCAATGCAATTCACCACAAGCTTCACCCTAGGTGTAGTGCTTTGTACAGGAATAAAGTAAGGATAATGCTCCCTGCCTGCTGAGAAATTGTCCTAAAATTATCCTTCCTATTTTTAACTACAGTGATTTAATCTACAGTAGTGCTCCTAAATCCTCCCTTGCCAGACTGGATCTCCTTTTTCATTCTTTCTGCCACTTTGCTTTAGATTGACCCTCTTATACTCACCACTGCTCTCTTTACTCAGCTCTTTCCCTTCCCTCTCTAGATGCTAGGTGATTTTCCCACTGTGTCTCTTTTTTATCCAAATTCTGGTTTGGCACTCTTCCCTGTTATCTCAAATCCCTTCTTTCCCCTCCCTCTTCTTCCTCCTACCCTTTCTGCAACATTACTTTCCATTCTATCTCTTTTCCTTCTAGAAAATCTGCTATTGATCAATCAGCTTTTTGTTACTGCTTTCCAAAACTTTGGTCCTATCTTCCCCTTCCTATTTGTTCTGCCTCACCTCCTTCATCCCTAAAGTCTCTACTTTCTGACTTTTGTCAACCTACCTGCAACTGCTTGTGACCCTTCCTCTTCTTCTCCATTCGTTAGTCTTGCCCTCTTCTTACTGTTCTGTGTTTCCCCCTTTCTGTATGTTTTAGAGTGTGTATTATTCTCTAGATGGCTTCATTTACTATCCTGCCTATAATATTTATGATTCTGCTTGTAAAGCTATATCATTGTATTTTACCTTGTTATTTTTTTATTGTTAGAGATCTCCCACTCCCCTCTCCCCCAGGACACATCTGGAAACATGCTCTTTTCAGCTCAGTATATACTTTCTGGTTACACTTGTAAATAAAATAAAATAAATAACTAAATAAATAAATAAATACATTGTAAATGGTACACTGGAGGGGTCAGCAATGCACATTGGTTAACATCTACAGCCCAAAGAATGGTATACACAAAATTTTCTCATAAATCTTCATGACTGTGCAACCATTCTTTCATAGTTGCCTAATTTTGGCCAGGAATACAAACTGCATCCTAAACTCTAGGTTGGATAGGACTAATACTAAACTATTCCTTTTCAAAATCAGACAAAGTCTTACAAATAATGCATAAAAATCTGAACTTAATAGATGTGTGGAAGGTTACAAAAGGAAACCACAGAGAATATACCTTCTGGTATGCCTCTCACAGAACAAGGACAAGAACTGATCACATTTTCATAAACCCTACCTAATATGCTGATTGGTGTCACCAAAACTGAAATCTCCACTCTCATAATTTCTGACCTCACTTCAGTTACTATGACATTCAATAATTTAATAAAGAAGAAGACAAACAGATGGAGAATAAATAATTTTATTTCAGAAAATGAAGAATACTAAACTATAAACTGAAGATTAGACAGCAAATTATACATTTCTTTGACTTGAATAGATTGGAATATTCAACATAAACATCCATTTGGGAAGCTCTTAAATGCGCCATTAGAGGATTCCTAATTAGCTTGTCCTCTAAAATCAAAAAAGAAAAGGAAAAAAGTTAACAGACAAATTAGAGGAAGTTAATAAAATAAAGAAAACATTAGATATTAATAATACTGATGAAAACTGGTCCGCATGGTCAAAACTCAAAGGAGAATATGATAAATTAACAAGAAGGGAAACTGAATTCAACATTAGAAAAGCACATTTAAGGTATTCTGATTCAGTTTTGAAGGTCCAAAAACTGCTAGCTAGTGCTGTGCCAAAATAAAATTCTGCCAATGGAATTACCGTGAAAGTCAGAATTTCACTTCTGTGAAATTTCTGAATGCACCTTGGCAACTTCCATCTTAGAACAGCGGAATAAATGTATGAATTGCAGATTAATGTATTAAACAGAAGAAAGAAATTCCACAGAACAGATCACTATCAATGATCCATTCTACGGAACAGATCACTGTCAGTGATCAGTTTTGCAGAATTTCTTTCCTTAGTTTAATACATTAATCCGCAATTCATACTTTCATTCCACAGTTCAGTGAGTCACAGAATTGTGGAATGAAGGTATGAGTTGCAGAATAATGTATTATACTACAGAAAAAATTCCACAGAACTGATCACTGAAGTGCAGAATAATTACAGTATTGTGGATTGATGTATTAAACTGTGGAATTAAATTCCTCAGAACTGTCATTCCACAGTTCATGTGTATTATTCACAGTTCGGCTAGAAAGTTTGTGGAACAGGGTGAAAATTTGCTAAACACATTCGGAAGATTCGGATTTCACCAAAGTCAGTATTTCAGAAATTTGTTTGAAATTTGCAAAATTTTGCAAAATGTCCACAAAATCAAAATTTGCATATTCAGCCCAGCTCTACTGCTAGCCATGAGGTTCAAACAAAATGCTAATAAAACTTTAATATCAAACATTCAGGAATCAGAACAAGGTCCTCCCATTATAGATCAAAAAAGAATAAATATATTTACACATTACTATAAAGATTTGTACAAAAGAAGGAAATATCTTATTCAAATCCCTTGGCAGAATTCTGTGAAGGTTTGGATATACAGTACTTAAAATTTCCCAAGGTCAGATTGGTAATCTAAAAGTCCCCCTCATGCTAATGGAAGTATGCAACACCAAAGATTACTTAAACAAAAATAAATCACCAGGTTCAGATGGAGTTTCTGTCCATTTTTTCATACTTTCAAGGATGTTCTTGCCCCAAAACTACAGTATTATAGGTTTATAATAATGCTTTTGACAGAGGTACATTACCACCATTTCTACTGGGTGTAATCACAATGATCATAAAACCAGGAAAGATACTCACTTTTGCAAAACATCCAGCATATTACTTTAATTTATTTAGACAGTAAAATATTGGCAAAATGCAAACCCTCAGACTTGTTGAATCTTATACAATATCTGATTAGTCTATCACAGATTGGTTTCCTAAAAGTCAACAAGTATCAGACATGAGAAAACGTTTATTTCTTATTGATCAGACATCCAGATCAGCAATATCAATGGCCTTGCTCTCAGTAGATGCTGAAAGCTTTAGCGTGGTATCCTGGCAGCATATAGTAAACACAACATATACAGTATGTACATTATCCCAGAAGAGTTCATTAAATGGATAAGATTAATGTATAACGAGCCCAGATCTGTGGTTTTAATGAATGGTACCTCTCTCCCTTTTTTTGTGCTTTTTTAAAGGTAAGAAGCAGGGCTGTCCTTCATCCCTTCTACTCTTCATTTTATCCCTGGATCCTTTAGTCAGGAAGCTCAAAGCTGATCCAAATGTGGAAGGTATCCATTTTTTTTATAAACTTTGTTGAGTTTCGCCAATCTATACAAAACATATTAAACACAATCACATAGTTATTAAGAATGCATTACAAGACATATAATGGCATTTCACACTGGCATTGTTTCCACTTCTTTTACTTGACTTTGAACACATTTTTAATAGGTCGCAACTTGCAGTTGTAACATTTATCCATTAGTATGACAGATTATCCCATTACTCTAGTGCTAGTCACCCAGGAACATCCCTTGCTCGAGAGCTCATTCAAAAGGGTACTATATCTTGCTGTATTTGTCTAGGTGGCAAGGCAGGTCCTTGAGCTCTCCGGCATCCCATGACAGCCATCAGCAGAGCTCTGGTTTGAGGAGGTGGAACCTCTGTGTCACAGTAAACACTGCAAAGCACTATGGCTTCTCATCTCCCCCAAGCAGCTTCCAGAGTACAGGGTCTGTGGGAGCAAAGCTAGTCTGAGTAGCAGGTGCTCTACACAGAAGCACTGAAATACCGGGGTAAGCACACAGTAGTGCAAAGAAGCTGTAAACACCCTAATTTTTTTTTTGTCCTCTTCTCTCTTTTCCTACAGCATGGGCACCTATCTGGGAAGTGACACAAAGGACGCACACAGCATCCGCAGTTGATTGTTTTTTGGCGGCAGGCAGAGGTACCAATCAATCACTTTTATTGTTGACCATAAAAACTCTTACAATATTTAAATAGACAAAGACAATATAAATAGTAACATATACCTATAACAAGATACAACATATTAAAAGTTCAGGAAATTTAAAATCCCTTGAGAGCAAAATTTAATTTCTATTATATTATGACAGATATGTTTGTGCAGCCTCACAGACATGCAGGAGTTCATGTGCCCTGTTGCCCAGGGATTAAATACTATTCTTTTGTGCTTCTTCCTTATCCGGACAATAGTCTAAAATATTTTACAGCGTTTAATTGTATTACCGTCTGCTGTATTAAACAGAATGAATATCAGCTCATTTTTTGTTAGATTAGGCCAATCCAAAAATGGGCCTAGCCAATAATGTCTGGGTTTGACATACCAAGGGCAGCTCCATAACATATGATATATGTCCTCCCTTTCCCCTGTGTGACAGTCACATACCTCCTCTGTCTTTGATAGTTTCTTGTATCTAACTTTAAGTAAATTGCTCTCCAACAATTCTAACTTTGCTTTAATAAATACATTTCTCAATGTTATATCTGATAAAACATCCAAGTAATATTTAAAGTCAAAACTTGGGTTATTTAGTGCATACCATTTTACATACCTTGAAAGTCATATGTTGTGCATTTCCTCTTGTACCCAATAATTATTTATCTTTGTATATAATTTTTATATTTCAAACTTAAAGTAATATTCATACTAAGGTTCATACTAGGGTGCATTAGGAGCTAAAAGGCTTACGAAGCCCATAGTTGCTCCTTTAGGTTACTAAGTGTAATAACTAAGTTTATGTCCAGAAAGAATAAGTTATTGAGGCATCGTTTAAATTAATTTTTTGTTTTACTGATAATTACTTCAAGTGGAAGTTTATTACAAGGATTAACTGTTCGTAAAGGTAAAAAAAATGCGATTATTATAATTACATTTTCTACCCGATAATTGTAGGGGATGACCTCTGGTATTATAGGAGTTATTTTTAAATTCAAAGCCCAATTCTGACAGTAAATATGGGTCTTGGATTATATCAAACATTTGGAGAAGGTCACCTCTAAGATGACGTGTTGCTAAGGACATGAGGTTTAGTGAATTAACTATTTTTATAGGACTGGTTGTATAAGCCAGCTATATGTTTAGTAAACTTTCTTTGAACATTTTCTAGTAAAGTGTAATCTGATTTTTTAAAGGGACACCAGAACTGAGCGGCGTATTCTAAGTGGGGTCTGGCACATGTCCTAAACAGAGGCATCATAACCTTAGGGTCCCTTGATCAAATATTCCTTTTTATGGACCTAATAGCGTGGTTTGTTTTACTAATAGCCTCATTTATTTGCCTTGAATGACCTAGATAATTTGATATGAATACCCCAAGGTCCTTTTCGTCTGCAGTGGTGTCCAGGATAGTGCCTCCTAGGGTATACTCCATATGGGGATTAAGGGATCCTAGATACATTACTTTGCATTTATTGGTGCTCAGTTTCATGTCCCAAGCAATTACCCAGTTTATGATTTTGTCTAGATCATTTTGAATTGTTTGCATTTGATCTGAATTTATACAAGGGCCACTGATTTTGACATCATCAGCATATTTCACAGAAGATGATATGCAATTACTGGTTAAGTCTGAAATAAATGCTTGGAATAGGCAGAGACCCAATACCGAGCCTTCTGGAACCCTGCTAGTAACTTGACCCATATCAGATAGATAGCCTGAGATTTGGACTCTCTGTGATCTATCGCATAACCAGTTCTCAATCCAAGTGACAATATTTTTATTGACAATGGGTCCTATGCACAAAGGGGTGGGCAATATGCACCTGAGGCCCATACCCCACCTGCTCAGCTATGCACCCGCTGGAGATCTGCGGGTGGCCACATGCATGAACAGGGCCACCGTGTGACTCCCGTACATGGCCCTGCTCCCCTGGTGCACAGGCCCATGGGGCGGTTGGGTGCGGAGCTGCGGATCTGGGTGGGTGGCCAATCAGCTACTTGACCCAGATCCCACAGTGGATCACTTGTGCCTGTGGGCGCTGGGAATGATGCCAGTGAGTAAGCGCCACATGTGATGTGGGGTCGGGTGCCTGATCAACCACCCGCTGACCTCCTATTGTGTCCCATGCCAGGCTTCCTTGGTGGGGTGCATAACCCCACCTCACCACTGCAGCCCGTGGCTGTAACTCCTGGGGGCCACATAACTGGCCCCCACCTTCTATCTGTCCCAACATGACGGAGGTGCCAACACCTGCACCCAGCACTCAGCATGGTTGTGCATCCCACAGAGTTCTGGCATGCCCCCTGCACCTCCCCTGGTCCACCCCCCACGTGTTGGTCTGCACTCTACCAGGGATCTGGTGCATGGGGGGGGCATAGATGCAATGGGGAATGCCACGCAGAGGGCGCAGTAAGCATGGGCGGATACAGAGTGGGCTACGCACTAAGGTTACATGGCGTGTACCCACTCTGCACCTTCATGCATAGGACCCATTGAATGTATGCAATTTTGATTTTAGGGCCCAATGAGGCATTGCATCAAATGCTTTGCTGAAATCAATGAATATGATGTTGAATGGTGTCCTACAATCCAAATGCAAGCTAACCTGTTCATAAAAATACATGAAGTTTGTGAGGCACCCGCCTTCCCTTTTTAAACCCATGTTGTTCTGGATCCTGATGATTCAGAACTGGAATAATTAAGTCCTTTATTGTGCTTTCAAAAGTTTACAAATTGATGAGGTCAGACTGATGGGCGGTAATCTTACCAATTAATTTTGGTTCCTTTTATGTATTGGGATCACCGTTCACAATCATTAGGAACAAAATTTGATGATAAGGCAGCCTTGAAGAGTAGTCTTGATAGGTGTACAACATTATTTGCAAGAATGGCCAG
Organism: Neoceratodus forsteri; assembly: GCA_016271365.2. Lineage (NCBI taxonomy): Eukaryota > Metazoa > Chordata > Ceratodontiformes > Ceratodontidae > Neoceratodus > Neoceratodus forsteri. Next base: position 405,596,886 of record CM028132.1, on the reverse strand, counting down.
CAGATGACCAGCTACATCATCGGAACTAGGACAGAATTTCCCCTTTTGGGATCGTAATTTTTTTATAGTGACTCTTCTGATAAGCTAATGGGGTTGTTAGTGATAGATGGTGTATCTTAAACATTATTTTGCTGTGTGTGAAAAAATTTCACAGAACTTAATGTTAAAAATATCTGCCATTTCAGCCGACCCATCGCGCAGCGGTTGGATTTCCACTTTCGACGCCGGCGACCCGGGTTTGGGAATGGGTCTGTGTCATCGGAGGGCCGGCTGGGAGGAGAAGGATGGAGCATCCTGTGGACAGCTCTCCTTCTCCGGGGGGGGGGGGCATATGCTCAGCATGCGAGGGACTCCTAGCGGAGGCTGGAAATCCCCACATAACCAGCGTCAGACTGTTCCAGGAGGCAGGGCAGACGTTGGATGTCATTGCACATCCCGCCTCCCAGAAAACATAGAAACAATCTCTCTCTGAGGCGTTCTGGATGATGCCGCCCCTGAGCCTAGCCTCCATCACTCCTCATTGCACTGCCATCAACTTAGTCCCAGTTCACAGGCTCCACCCCGTCCTGAACCCCACCTAGGGAAGCCAGGAGAGCAATGTCGGAAACCCGACACCTTACCCGTCATAGCGGGCAGGTTGTGGAGTAGGTGGTACCACCCTGGGGATGAAACCAGGGAGTATTGTTGGTAGATGGCAGTAACTGAGGAGTGAGGCAGTAACAGGGTAGTGCAGCAGATGTACGAGCATCCAAGGGGCAAAAAAGCATACTAAATAAAACAAAAAATGTATCTGCCATTTCCTTCGCTTCATGAATCTGGTGATTATCTATTAATAAGGGGCCTACTTGGCAGATTTTTTTTCAAGGAATTAATATAGGTGTAAAAAGATTTACTGTTAGTTTTATTCGCAGTATTTGCCAGATTATATTCCCATCTTGGTTTAGCTTTCTTGATTTGAGCTTTACATTTTTTTTGAATTTTGAGGTAAGAATCCCAGTTATTGGTTGTTTTTGACTTTAGATAGGTGGAATATTTTTGGTTTTTCTGCCTTTTTAGTATTTTTAGGGACCTATCTATCCATTTAGGACAATTTTTTTTGTACAGTTTTTTAGTTTTGATGGTACATACGTGTCTCTAAGATGTATAGTCTTTTTTTAAGAAATCCCAGCATGTTGTAACAGGGTTGTTAGAAAAGAGTGTATTTTTTTGTACTGCCAAGGTTCTGTCTCTGCACTAGCCAAACTAGATACTCTATACCATAGAGCCATAAGGTTTGTCACTGGTACTCCATACTCTACTTACCACTGCTCCTTCTATGCATTAGCAAGATGGCCTTCCTTGCTTTAGAGGACAGAAAATGCCTTCTTTGGACATGCAGAGCAATCACTAAAAGCTACCTCAATACATATAGGACTGACTGACGCTTAAGCATGGTAGGTATATATGCCCTAAGAAGTGCCTCCTGTATCTCACTTACTGTACCCAAAGTCAATTCGGCCGGTAGATCGTCCGTTAGCTACGCATTGACAGAACTATGGAACAATGTACAAAAATCCTTAAAACTGGTCTGCCCTATAAATTTCTCAGCATTCAAAATGCTGTATGTATGCTCTATCAAGGAATCATGTCACTGCTTCCCATGATCATGTAACCATGTTTAGAGTCACTATGTCCTCCAGCGTCTGCTAACCAAAACACCCACTTTTCTCTTCCCTCTTTGTACCCAAAATGTTTATCAGGTGTTTGCCATGGAGCTGGTGAATATTCCCCTTGTGGTCACACCTGTCCCTTACTTTGAGCAACATTTAATGCTGTTCCCCTTCCTTTGCAAGTATCTTTGAACTGCCTTCCTTCTCCCCCCTTTTATGTGTGCACCAAGCATACCCCCATACAATATTTTCTGTTTTCTCTCTCTCTCTCTCTCTCTCTCTCTCTCTCTCTCTCTCTCTCTCTCTCTCTCGGCTCCCCCTGAACTCTATACTAATGTATATGCTTCTCAAGGCACCTGTTTGTGCTCCTTAAGCACAGTTTTGACTTCTTATATTACTGTAGTACAACGACCCTGTCCTACTCCCTAACTGAACCTGTGCCTTGGTATAATGATGTAGGAATTACTCACCCTGTGTTCTCTTATGTATGATGTGTGTATAAGTTACAATATGAACTGAACCTGAACATGTATATTCTGTGTATATATTTCATTTAGTGTATTGAATATGTATAATTATGGATGTTTGTATGTGTACTGAGTATGTATATTGTCCAGGTCCACCTCAAAATGAGTTCTTCTCAACTGTGTTCTGCCTGGTTAAATAAAGATTTTTGATTGATTGATTGATTGATTTGATTGACTGTATCCCAATCTATATTATTTAGTATAGATTTAATCTCAAGTAGGTTTGTTTTATCATAAAGAGATTTTGTAGTAGTGGAGCTGAAAGTGTAGTGTTTTCCGAGGTAAATGTATAGAATTATGGTCACTGCTTCTGATAGATGACCCGATAGCGATATTATTAATAATCACGTCCTTGTTGTGTAGCACTAGGTCGAGGATCCTATCACCCCTAGTGGGAGAGAGAATGCATTGCTTTAACTTAAGTTGTTGACTGGTATGTAACAGCTCTTTTTCCATGCCCTGAACTGGCTGTAGAATTGCTCCAAGAGATGTCCGCTAAATTAAAGTCACCCATGATGATAATATCACCTAATTCACCAGCAAGCTGTTTCTAAGAGGATCGCATCAGAAATTTCTGATGAGGAATTTGGTGGACGATAACAAGTTCCTAGTATGATAAACTGAGTCATTGAGTAACAATTGAATCCAAATTGATTCTATACCTATACCATGGGTTTTATTTTATTAGAGATGTTAACTGTTTTAATGTTGTTATTAACAAAGATGGCGACATCCCCTCCTTTTCTATCTGTTCTATTTAGTTTGTGACTATTATAGCCGAGCAATATGATGTCCCAAGAGGCACTATCGTCTCCCCATGTTTCTGAAATGGAGATGATGTCTATATTTTCCTGGCTTACTTTTGTTTTTAGCTTGTCTATTTTGTTATTTATGCACCTGGCATTAAAGTACAAAAAGGTAAGCTGATTTTTAATAACTGTCTTTTTGTGATTGCCAGAGTAGTTAAGAGAAGCGGGCATTTCCCGCCTCTCCTGTGTATTTAATTTAAACAAGTGTTGATGACTGACACAATATGTTTTCCCAGTAAGGCACTGCCACACCTGTTCAAATGCAGCCCATCTCCACAGAATAGTTCAAGTCTATCAGAAAACTCCTCCCAATGAGTGAAGCTCCTAAGATTTTGTTTGAGGCACCACTTCCTCAGCCACTCATTTAAGGTTTTAATTTTCTGAGTAATGTGGTTGGGTGCTCTCGGTATAGGGAGAATTTCCAATAAACAAATTTCACAACCCCATTCCACTAGTTTGTTTGATAATGCCACTAAGTCCTGTTCAATATTTAGTATGGAATCATGCATAATGTTGTTGGTTCCCACATGTAAAATAACCAGGGAGTTGACAATGCAATTGTATAGAATATTATCTGTCATAGTCATAATAACAGCAATTTTGCCCTGTGAAAAATTGAACAAGTGCGATTGGTTTTGTCCTGGTCACAAATAGCTCTGTTAAGTGTTTGACAATAGGATCACCTACAACAAAAATTTGTCTTTGGTGTGGATGGGTAGAAGCTGATGGCTCATATGAATTTCCATGTCAACTGGCGGGTTTAAATTGGATGTAGCAGAGTGGCTGACAAATCCACCAAGGAATAGTAACATTTAGATTGGGGGCAGTAGCATCAGTAATATCCTGGAGGTCGAGGTATCATTTTGATTGATATACCTTCCATTACTATAGGTACAAATGTTATGTCAGTGACCTGAGTGAGAGGAATATCCACCAGGAGGGTAGTGCATTTTGGGTTGAGTATGGGGTCAAAACTTCAGTTGGAGCCTTAGTAAAAATGTTGTTATTGCTGGGAGCCCTGGAAGAGGTACTGGGAGAAGGATCCAGGGGACTTAGAAACATAGAAACATAGACTTTGATGGCAGATAAGGACCGCTAGGCCCATCTAGTCTGCCCATTTCCCTACCTACAGGATAGGCCGCAGATCCTAGTTAACCAACAGCCTATTTCTTCCTATCCCCCACAAGAATTGCCTTATGTCTGTCCCATGCATTCTTGAATTCTCCCACAGTTTTAGACCCGACAACCTCCTCAAGAAGGCTGTTCCATGCATCCACTACCCTCTCTGTGAAATAATACTTCCTCACATTGCCCTGAACCTCCCTCCTTCATCTTTTTAAATTGTGTCCCCTTGTTCTTGCAAGTCTCTTTTTCTGAAAGATGCTACCCTCTTGGACTTTGTTGATTCCACTGGGGTACCTAAAAGTTTCTATCATGTCCCCCCTCTCCCTTCTTTCCTCAAGGGTATACATATTAAGCTCCTTTAGTCTCTCCTCATACGGCTTCTCTTGCAGACCCTGCACCATTTTAGTTGCCCTCCTGTGGACTACCTCTATCCTGTCTATGTCCTTGCGGAGATGGGGTCTCCAGAACTGGACACAGTACTCCAGATGGGGTCTCACCAACTGTCTGTACAGAGGGATAACAACTTCCTGTTTTCTGCTGCTGATGCCTCTCCCTATACATCCCAGTATACTCCCAGCCCTCCCAACTGCCTTCTCACATTGCTTGCTAACCTTAAGGTCATCTGATATGATTACCCCCAGGTCCCTTTCCTTTTTTGTTGTTGTTACTACCTCCCCACCCATTGTGTATTCTTCCCCTGGGTTCTTGTTTCCCAGGTGCATTATTTTGCACTTCTTTGCATTGAATCCTAGCTGCCATACTACTGACCATTCCTCCAACCTTGCCAAGTCCCTTTTCATCCTTTCCATGCCTCCTTGTGTATCAACCCTGTTGCAGATCTTTGTGTCATCTGCAAAAGGCATACTTTTCCTTCCAGTCCCTCTGCAATGTCACTGATGAAGACATTAAAAGGACTGGACCCAATACTGAACCCTCGGTACTCCACTAGTAACCCTTTTCTTCAGAGTGGACTTCATTTACAATTACCTTCTGTGTCCTGTTGTGCAGCCAATGTTTTACCCAGGCTACCACCCTGGGACCCACTCCCAGGCTGGTTAATTTGACTATTAATCTTTTGTATGGGACTGTGTCAAATGCCTTGCTAAAGTCTAGGTAAGCCATGTCACAGCCGCTCCCTGGTCTACTACTTTGGTCACCCAGTCAAAGAAATCTATTAGATTCATTTGACATGACCTTCCCGCTGTGAACCCATGCTCTTGGGTCCTGTGCTCCACTGGACTCTAGGTACTCAACTATTCTTTCCTTCAAGTAGGACTCCATCACTTTCCCTACCACAGAGGTCAGACTGACAGGTCTGTAGTTTCCTGCCTCTGTCTTGGTCCCACTTTTGTGAAGGGAATCACATCCGCCTTCCTCCAGTCCTCGGGTACCACACCATCCTCCCATGATTTATTAAAAGAGTAGCCAGTGGTTTCACTAGTTCCTCCCTTAATTCTTTTAGAATTCTGGGGTGAATTCCATCAGGACCCATTGCTTTGTCCACCTTCAGTTTTAGGAGTTCTTGCAGAACCCTTTCTTCTGTGAAAGGACTGGGATCGACCCCTATCAAAGTGCTTCTGTTAATTGGATTAGCACTTCCCCTCCTCTTTTGTGAATACTGAGCGAAATATTCATTCAGTATCCCTGCTTTTCACTGTCCCCTCTGCCCACCCGTTCATTCTATTCAGCCTCACTATCCCTCCCTTTGTCTTTCTCGCTCGCTGATGTACCTATAAAGGTTTTATCCTTCTTAACTGAGTTGGCTATCTTTTCCTCAGTTTGGGCCTTTGCTATTCTGACTTCCTCCTGCTTCCTTCTGCCTCAACTGGTACAGCTCTCTGTCCTGCTCCTTCTGTGTTTCCTTATACTTCCGGAATGCTATCTTTTTCTTCCTGACTTTCACAGCCACCTCTTTTGAGAACCATAGTGGCTTTTTCTTTCATTTTGATTTGTTTATTTGCTTCACACAAAGGTGTGTTGCCTCTGTGATGGCAGTTTTGATGATTCCCCATTGTTGCTCCACACCTCCTTCTAACCTGTTTGCTAGTGCTTTTCTGAGGCACTCTCCCATCTTGCCAAAGTCAGCCCTCCTAAAGTCCAGTACCCTCACTTTTGTATGGCTTGACTCTGTAGCTGAGTTTAACGTGAACCACACTGTTTGATGGTCACTTGTCCCCAGATGGCAACTCACTTCTAGATCTGAGATCCTCTCACTGCCCCCGTTTGAGAGTATGACGTTTAAGATTGCTCCCTCACGAGTGGGTTCCGAAACTAGCTGTCTAATGCCTGCCACCTGTAGGGCATCAAGAATGGCCCTGCTCTTGGATATGGCTGCAGCAAATGTGCTCCAGTTAACATCTGGCATATTCAGGTCTCCCATCAACAGTATCTCCCCTTTCTCTGCCATTCTAAGAATGCCTTCTATCATATCCTTGTCCATTCCCTCCCCCTGTTATCTCTGAGTCTTCTGATGGGATACATGTTAAAGGGTCAAATCTATTATGAATCAACAGGTTAAATGTGTTGGCCTTAGCGCCTTTTTGGATACCCTTCTACTCTGTGCGTCATACCAATGATAGTTATTCATTATTATCTTCCTCCCTTACCTGTTTTGTACTTACAGAATCAGATAGTAGGGCAGTGTTGCCTGAAACTGCACTAGTAGGCACCAAGGCTGGGGGGGTCATAATGTTCACAGAGGCTACAGCAGACTGATTGGGATTATTAAGTGGTTGCAGACTAGTTGCTAGTGGTATGGGGGTAATGGCAAAGAGGTTGTCAAGGTTTCTAAATCTTGAGGCCATATCTTTCTGACTTTGCTTTAAATGCAGAAGCCTAGAATTAAACATTGAGATCTCTTTCAACATTTTTCCATTTAGTATACATTTATTACACACACATGCTTGCTTAGATTCTTTTCAGTGTAGTATTTTAGTACACTCAAACCATATTGATACAGTTTATTATATATTTTCTGCAGCCGGTTTAAATTCCCACATTTATTTCTAATCCATTTTGATTGTTCTTGAAGGCATAGTTTGGGCAACCAAGTATCTGTTAATCTGGTTAAGCGTAACCAGACTTTTAATTTTCTCCATCTACATAGGGTTTATGTTTAATAGGCCCAACTCTGAGCAGGGGCACCATCGGACTACCCTAATCCCTCCCTTCCTCCCCAGGGTCGTCCTCCTTTATAGTTCCACGATTCCTGTCATACCTAGTAGGGGGTGGGGCTTTATCTCAGCATCTCAACTGAGGCTTACGGTCTATGTTCTACATCCTCTCTCTTGAAAGGGAACACCTAGAGGGGACACACACACACACACACACACACACACACAAAACTTTTCTACCTTTTACTTCTCTCCAGCAGCTAACAACAGGTCAGACAAACACCAATTATTTCCATAACAAAGAATGTTAAGCCAACAAAAATGGATATCGTGCACTGTAATCACTGTAGAGAACTCTTTTACGGGGCCTGGGTCCAGGAGATAGGACACTGCCCTACATGCTGAGCCATAAACAACTTCAGAGCACAACTCCAGGAGGCATGGGCAACAATATCCCACCCAATACAGAAATGGCACCAGGTCATGAGGACCTGGAAACAGCCCCAGCACCACCAATACCCTGGCACTGACCCTCACCGCAGAGGACAGGCCATTTCACACACACACACACACACACACACCACCTCCACCCCAGTGGTGAGAAAGGGCATATACACACAGACAATGGTGCTGGGCCTAGTTGTGAAGTGCCCACCTTAGGAAAGACAAGGACTGCTTGGACAGGGTTCATAGGAGGGCTGTAAAATGATACAGGGGCAGCAGTGGAAGACTTACAAGGAGAAGCTGGAGAGGTTGAACATGTACTGTACTTCCTGAGGGCAAAGGGAGGGGGTAAACATGACTAAGACCTATAAGATCTTGGGGTATCAATAGGGTAGCTTGCAGGAATCTGTGGATGAGGAATGAGAACACAAGAAACAGGGGACATGGATTGAGGTTTATTATTATTAGTTGGTTTTTGTTGAACAGGAAAGGAGGGCTAGACAATAATTGTTTATTTTCATCTTTGTCATGGGGGTTGGGGGGATACAGATGCAAACCAACTGGAGTTGAACCAGATTAAGCTGTTAGTGATATTTTTTTGAACAGGGGATATTTGTCCAGGACACTGGGCAAATTCCCCTATTTTTTGAGAAGTACCATGAGATCTTTAATCCCCATCTAAACAAGCACCAGCAAAGCCAGACAGGACCTTGGTTTAACATCTCATCTGGAGGATGGCACACCCTGACAGTACCACATCCTCTTACTACTGCACTGGTATGCCAGGGTTTATAGTGTGAACCCAATCCCAGTGTGGAATGAGATCCCTCAACTTCTAATAGAAAGGCGACGGACTTCTGGAACAGGCTGCCAGAAGGGTGGTAGGGGCAAAGACAGTGGGGAGCTTCAAGCATGCATAGGATAGGCACTTGGGAATTATTAGGAAGGGGGGAGGGACATCGGCAACCAAATAGGATTCAGGGTGTAGTAAAAGGGAGGGGCAGGGGAATAGAGTGGACTATATGACATTACCAGTCCTTATCTGTCAACAAATTCTGTTTCTATGTTTCTGGTCCAGAGGCTGATGTCCTACCAAATGAGCCATGATGGCCCTGGGTTGGTGGGAGGAGGGGAGAGATTCAAAAGGAATATCAGGAAGTACTTTTTGTTGAAGGGCTTCAGCCTCCGGTTCATCAGTCCCTCTCTTTTTACCAGCGTTAAGTGCATCGAAAGTGAGGGGAAGCCTGCACTGTCTCTGCTCCAGACTGTACCTGACCCTGTGGATAAACAGAGGGCTTCTGTCTCTAGTGGTGTCAGTCCCTTTCTTTTTACTATCATGAAGTACAGCAGTGTTGGGAAACCTGCACTGTGTCTGATCCTGTGAATAGACAGAGTTTCAGTCCCCAGTGCAGTCATTCCCTCACCTTTTACCAGCACACAATCCATCACAGAATGGGAAAGCCTGTGCTGTAACTTCCTGATAACTGTACTTTGCCTGTGCATACACAGAAGGCTTCAATTTGCAGTGCTGACAGTCCCTCACATTTCACCATGCATAAGTACATAAATGGCATAGCATTATATTCATAGGTTTGGTGGTGCTATAAACAATTGCCAGCACAGTGCTGTTTACCACTACCAAAACCTGGCTCAACTCATGTGCACAAAGCTGACCCCCGAATACCTGATGGGTGTACTATAGACGAAATCCTTGGTATCTAGTGGTCCCCTCCCTGATCACCCTGTAACAATGTTATACCCAAGTCCCTGGTTTCTAGTGGACCTGTCCCCCAAGTCAACACTGCAACAATATTATACTCAAGTCCCTGCATCACTGCACTGTGGAACCAGCTGTTTGAAATATGTAATTGAATACTCTAGTCTATGGATTACTAAATGCATGCATAACAAAAATATAATATTAAATACACACTGAAAACAGAAAACATTTATAATCAACATTTTTTGACCAGAGGCATTCTTCAGGGTCTTCTGTAGTTGAAATGTAAATTCTAACTCTTATCTTTTATTTTCAGCATGCATTTAGTATTACCCTTTTATTTTGTTTTCTGCCCAAATGCTGACCTAGCACCTTGTTTTTGTATAAATGTAAACAAAGTTACAAAACCAAACAAAGCAAAAGAGCTGCACCAAGGACCATGGGCTTTGTGGTTTTAATAGGCTTAGCAAGAAAATCAAAAACTGAAGCTCTAACTTGGCCACGGCTACGTACCACAGAGGCTAATATCAGCTGCAAAAATAGTAAACTTTACTGAAAAAAGTGACATAAGTTAAAAAAGGCACCCCTCCAAAAGGCCATGTCACCACTTGTTTCATCTATTCAGATACTTTATTAAAGGCATCTACCCAGAGTGACTACAGTCTATTCATACTGTTATGCTCTCAAAGCTACAGTGTCAAAAAAGACAGAACTGTGGAGTTGTGAGGACTAATACCAATTAAAAACATTACGTACAAAAACTAAAAACACTTTGAATGCATTCTGGATTATATATTAACCAATTCAATATTTTACTAAATGATTTACCAAATGGCTAAATATATTCAAAATGCATTAAATACATGGATCACACAAGAGGCTTATTAAACATCCACAGTAATCCTTGGCGAGAGATCCAAGCAAAAAAACATGTCAGAATCCTGCAACCAACACTTCGTGTTCCATTAATGGAATCCAAAAACTGATTACCCAGATACAAATTGGTGACTTGTGTACATACAGTGCCGTAGGAAGGGTGGGGCAGGTGGTGCTCCCCGCCCAGGCGCCAAGCCTCTGAGGGGCGCAGTTTTCCAGTCTAAAGTTCACTTTTTAATTCACTTGTGCTGTCGCTTTAAGGTTTCTTTTTTTTTTTATATATATATATTTTGGTTTTGTAATTACAACTGGCTGCCAGTAGGGGCGCATCTGTGGACCAAAGATCAGCAAATCGGGGGGTCACATGGTTGCACCGTCTGCTGCAGACAATATAATCATGTGGTGGTGGTACAGAGAAAGAGAAACTGTGAGCGGGCAACCGCCGTCCAATCCATTAGTATAAAAGGTACTGGGTGGAGCGCCTCGAGCACGTGGCACTGAGAGGCGGTTAAATAGAGGCTGGAGATACAGTAGTTTGTTGAGATGAGACAGAAAGAGACTAGCAGCAAAAAACAGCAATAAACTATAGAGTGTAGAGAGGAGAGACGAGACCAAGAGACAGAGAGATATTGGATTTGTGTAAGCAATGCACTACTGTCTTCTGTGATGTCTATAATGTAGTAGTCTGACTGGACTGCATTAAGTAAAAGCAACAGCAAGCATTTTTCATTTCCAACCACGTCCATCCTGTGTGGACCCAAAATGATTACTTTTTGTTTAAATCAGAACTTGTGTCATATTGTGTGTCAGTGAGATGAATTGTGGTGTATGTGGCAGCAGTGACGCCAGGTGGAAGGTACTTGATTGGAAAAAATGCAAACTCAGGAAATCTGCTTTGAATTTGATTAGTGGGCTGCCTCAGCTGACTGGCTGGTGGCTGCTGTGTATTATTTCATGATCAAGGAGTGCGTTCAGTTCACTTTTGTGACCGTCCGTGTGAAAGAAGTTTTAACTTGTACTGTCCACAGTGAATTTTTTTGCTTAGCATGTTGTTAAGCTAAGTTTTATAATCACACTCCCATACAGTGCTTACTCATGAGTTTCTTTTGGTAGTGACTGGCAGTGAAGAACAGAAGTCGTTGCCTTCCTAAATTGGGCTGACTTCCGTGGTGCGGGCCGCAGGGCACCATCCTCCCGCTCACATGTTATACGTTTTAATTTTTCTTCTCCTCTTGACCTATCCCTTGCACTCCCATTCCATTGCCATTGTTTTTTTTCCATGTCTTCCATTATCCCCACCCACACCCAGTCTTGCTGTAGAAAATGAAGCATTGCCTTGACTTGGATGGAAGTTGTTAGTTGGGCTGCTGGCAGGCCTGGCTCTGCTGCTCCAGTTACATGCAGGCAGGCTCCTGCACTGCTTTCCTAATACTCCAGGTGGGTGGCTGTTGGCAGTAGGCCTTCATCCCAGTGCCAGGGCAGACAGAGCCTCCAGACCTGAGACAGTTCTTCATTCTGACTCCACTGCCCTGACTCCCTCAACCAGGGACCCCTACTACTACCCTTAGTACTCAGTACCTGCTAGGGCTACTACTGAATGAAGAATCAGCTGCAGCAGGCCAGGCAGCCAGCACTGGGAAGTAGCACTTATAGATACTGCAGTCAGTTGTATTTAAGACGAGCATAGATATACAATGCCCAATACATACAATACAACTAAATCAATCAAGATTTGTTTCTTCTTATTCAGTTAGCCCTCTGCCACCTTAGCTGGCATCAGGCAAGTGTAGACTAGTATATTTTATTTGTTGGTTGATCAGCAAAAGAAACTTCATTTACAGCTCACACTCTGATACCAGCCAGCCTGAGTCTCACACACCTCAGATTCCATGGCAGCAACATTTTCCCTGCAGTCAGGGGTAGGGAACATATACCAAAACTATGTTTTACCTCATGAAAAGCCCAATAACTCACCACAGAGCATATAAACCCACAGGACTTCTGGGGCACATGAACCCACAATTTGACTGTTTTCTGGAGGGGCACTAAATCAATCTCTTGCCCAGGGCATCAAAATGCCTTCCTACGGCTCTGTGTATATCTCTGTTTTGTAGCAAGCCAAGCACAGTGACTGGAAATATTGGGGATTTGTACAAATACTTAAGGGGCAGAAGGGTGGAAGGGCAGGGGCAGGGAAAGAGAGCTAAAGAGAGAGACAGAGACCAATCAAAGAGCAGTAGAAGTGTATATGTGTGTGTGTGGGGGGGGGGGAACTAATCAGACAGCTGCAGAGAAGTGATGGGTGCAAGGAACAGAGGTGGCCAATTTTTTTCTGTTCTAAGAAAAGTAAAGAGTTACACCACTTTGACCACCAGAGAGAAGTAAATCTTTTGATTTGGGTACATGTCTCTGTTTTGTGGCATGTCAAGCACAGTGAATGGAAGCATGGAGGGGGTCTGTACAAATACTATATGGGGAACCAATAGCGGGCAGCCAGAGGGAAGAAAAAAGTGGAGGGGATATGGGACATGGGAGAGAGAGAGAGAGAGAGAGAGAGAGAGAGAAACTGATCAGACAGCTGCAGAAGTGTGGGTGGTGGGGGTGGGGATAGAAACAGACAGAGAATTGAACAGCTGCAGAGGAAGTGCGGGGGGAGAACAGACACACTGATTCACATTGATATGCTTGAACTCCACACACTGGGCAGAGTGCGAAGCACACAAACTGCTCTGCGTTCAGTATCTGGCATGCCCTCAAACCCCTTATTCTCTCTCCTCCTCCTTTCGCTATATGTCAACATAGTTCTCGCTATGCAGCTGTAAAACCCAATATACTTCCCAAAGTCTTCTTTGCGTTCAGCATGACACTAGGTCTCATACCTTTTTCATGGTTTCTTTCTCTGCAATTGTAACTTACTAAATTAATTTGGGCACACAAAAGAGCAAGACAATCCTATAATAGATTATCCAGACCAAAAGGCTTGGGTGGTCTCAAAACATGAGACTTCTATAAGTACTTCTTAGCTTCTCAGTTACAACAGGTAGCAGAATGATCTCTATATCGTAGTTGTAAGAGAAATACTGTACTGTAATTGGTGGAATCCAGTCACATGACTGTACTGTTATCCTAGTACAACAGCACAGGTCAGGCAGGTTTCTGAACCTCATTACTTGGTCAAATATAAAAAAATCAGGGAAGCCATTTTATAATTGCAGTAAGATATTCCAGGTTGCATAACTGAGGGATAACAGCAGTTCTTCTTTTATTTTTTTTATTTGTTTATCCTCCTGGGAGCCTGGCAGGCAGCTCCGATCCCTTCCTTGGAGGGACTCGGTTTCCGGCTCACTATTCCCCGGCCCAGCATCTCCTACGTTCCTCCATGGGTCCCCTCCCCTGTGACAGGGCCAAGGTAAAGGGGTGCTGGCTTTCCCCCACCCCCAGAGAGAAATCCAGATGTTCGGGGAGCTGGGACAGGCACTCGTGAGTCATCACAGAGCCTGCCAGCTCCATTCCTATTATCTCACCCCCACCACCCGATGTCGGCAGTGCCTCCCGACTCTCATATTCTCCAGCCACTGCCAGAGAGAGAGATCGAGGAGCAAGACGGCAACTTCTCCCTCCCCGAGAGAGGAGAGCAGTCCTCTGGACGCTCAATCCTCTCTCTCCCCTCTACTGACCCCAAGTGGCCCAGGCTCATTCCTGAACCCAGATCACTGGCATGGCACAAAGTGTGGCGTCCAGCGTCTTAACCTCCAGCGCCACTGGGCCAGCTGGATAATGGCACTTCTCAGGTGCGTAAAGCCCACAGTTCTGCCTCAGGCTTCACTTACCGAGGTGTGTCGTTATCCCACAATAAAGCACACTCTGTCATGCCTTATTGCTTAATTTTAAAGGATACATATCAGAATAGGTAGTTATCGAAAAAAAGATATCTATGTCTTTTGGTTATCACCTAAACACACCACTTTTTGTGAAATCTCTTAAAAAACTACCTAGTTAAATTTATTACAGATTCTGTAACCCTAGTCAATAGAATATCAAACATGTTACATTTGAACCTGAAGAAATCCATTACTCAGCCACTCCAGCAGTACCCTAATATAACTATTAATGTACTACCTCTTCAAAGTGATGGATGGAAAAATGCATTTTAATTAAATGTCTCAAACCAGGGAAGAACTTGATCTAAGGTAGAAGACAGACCCCTTTTTGAAGCTTTGCTACCTAATGTCGCTAAACTCTATAAGAGAGGAGGTCACGTCAGTGCCTGGAAGAGATGGCAGCTTGATTATCTAACTGCGTGCTGCCCCCCACCCAGCAAATTCTGCTTCATCCTCATCTAATGGGGCATTAGAAATTTTCATTGACTGACAAGTTCTTTAACTATGCAATCTACTGAGGTACAGCCTGAAGATTTGAGTGCAGTACAAAGCGAAAAAAAATCAATTGATAAATCACCACCAGGCACCAATTGCCAGAGTCAAAAATGGCAGCCACGAAGGATCGCAATGCTAAGGCACCTGACCCAGTTAGACAAGCTCTCTTGATCGAGCAAATTTCAGCATCAGCTGAAGCCATCAAAATAATGGTCACTGATACCCAAGCCAGCTTAGCTACTATTGCTGACCATGTGGGTTGAATAGAAGCCTCCATAGCTGAAGCAGTGGAACACAATTTCATACAGGATTGCTGACTTTAGGCTGCAGAGAATCAGATTGCCTGGCTCATGATGAAACTAGAAGATTTGGAGGCAGGGCAGAAGAAAAAACATACAGATTATAGGCCTTACAGAGGGTTCTGAGAGCAGGGACCCAGCCCAATACCTCCAAAACAACCTCCCCAGATGGCTCCAACTAGCTCCCAAAGACTACAACTTTGAGGTGGAGCCAGCCAACTATATCCGCAGAGCCCAGAGCAACAAATCACCTGCTAGACCGTGACCGTTGATGTTCAGGCTTCTCTGGTTTCAGGACAAAGAATGAATCCTTACTAAAGCCAGGGAGCTTAAAAACATAGTGGTTAATGGATCTAGGATCTCTTTTTACCTTGACTATCCTAGAGGAATCCTGGAGAGGCGCTAAGATTAAGCAGAACTTGCGTAACCGAAGGCTTACATAAACCCTCCTTTATCCAGCCATCCTAGTTGTTATGATCAAGGGTCAGGTTGTATAATTTCAGACACTCGAGGAGGCTGATAAATATTTACAAGTGCATCTTGGATCATCCTCATCAGCTGCTCACTCAGTAACCTCACACCTGACCCAGGGAGAACAAATGGACCTTGGAGTGCCTGAAGGGACCAGTGCAACTATTACTACTGCTACATGAAAGGTTGGCGGCCTAAAGCCTTATCAGTTAGAGGTAATGCTGGGTAGCCTGTAATTACTGCTCTTTTCTTTTGTTCTTCACATTTCCCTGGTATTTGAAATTGTGCTGCAGGTCCTACATGCAGCTAACTGAATCTTGCTGGAACCATTCAGCAGCGACGCTTACAACCATACTGTAGCTTTAATCTTCTAACCTGCATGTGTTCTCCACCTCAACCCTCCTTAGCAGACATAGAGGGGTACCAATCTGGAGATGGATGACTTTACTGGAGCCCCAGGCAAAAGAACACCACATTTAACCAGATTTCCTCACCCACCTTAGTACTGTATGCTCCTCGTCTGTTGTTCCCCTTCCCCTGAATTGGTAGTACTGCACAAGAGCGGAAATCAAGGGATGGGCGAATACATCTGCATGCTTGTTTGAAACTCCTCTGGCTCCCGCAGTTCTGTATTTTCCAGGGAACACCTCACAGTTTTGGGAGCAAGTGTTTAATCTTTCATTGGGGCGCACAATTATATTTGGGACTTGAACCACACCACAGATCAATCATTCCTTAATTGAGATGGGGTTGCCTTTACTTGACCTTAGGGGCGACTGCTCAACTCTGGGATTGTCTCCCCATCCCCCCTCACCTCTGGAGGACAGACTCATCAAGGATTCTTCCCATTTCCTCCATGTTGTGCTCACCCTTTGAACACAGCTGTGGTTGATCATGGAAGCGGACTTTCATGTTAAAACTGCTTCACCATCCCCCAGCAGACCTTTACCACTTCTTTGGGATATGCTGCCTCCACTTCCATCTTGTTCAAACTTTGTTAATTTTCTTATGGATGGTTGTTTGTTACAATGTGAATATGTGTTCCTGCAATCTATTGGGAAGCAAGAGGAGGGAAGGGAGTACTGTGGAAAATTTTAGCCTCTCTTGTTTCTCATTAATCCTTTTGCCTGTTGAATGTGTAACATTTTAAATGTTTGGACTAATGTACTGTTTAAAGCTGAGACTTTGTGGTTTATACCCAGGGAAGCTCCTCTGGCCTCATCAGTTTGGGCCGACAGCACTGCCACAATAGCATTGCTGAACTTCCAGTTTGCTACCCAGTGAGACCGGGGAGAGGATTGTTAGGCTCCAAAGGGGAGAAAGGAAAGTGTAAGGAGGGGATCTGAACAAGGCAGAAATACTGAACAAATACTTCTGCTCAGTATTCACTAAGGAGGGGAGGTCAAGGACCACAGTTGGGATGCAGAGGCAATGGTGGGAGGAAGAGGTGGACACCAGTCCATTCACAGTGGAGAGAGTTCTGGAAGAACTCACAGAGTTGAAGGAGGATACAGCCATGGGGCCAGACGGCATCCACCTGAGGATATAACTGTCCGCCCACTATTAAATTACGGATCACAGGTCTGGTCACCATAATTGACTAAAGATATCAAATTAATAGAAAGTGTACAGAGAACAATGACTAAATATGTGCCCAGACTTAAGGACTGTACATACCAACAAAGATTTTAGAAACAGATTTACACTCATTTGAGGAAAGAAGACAAAGGGGAGATTTATTATTTTTATTTAAGATTCTCCAAGAACTTACGGATGAGTGTAAAATTAAATATAGTAGCATCAGGGGTAGTTTAAGATCTCAAAATAAAAAAATTAATAATGCCCAAAGCTGCAACTGCCAAGAGAGACAATTTGTACACAGTAAGAGCAGTAAGGGCATGCAACTGGCTTCCACAATCAGTGGTAGATAACATTACGTTAGATACCTTTAAGAAATCTCTGGATAATTTGTTCTACTCAAACCATTTACAGGTTTAGTTACTCACTTATGTGGGAGACATTCTAGATGGGCCTTGTGCCCCCTTATGTGTTAAACATCTTAGTAATCCTAGTAAAGGAGCTGAGAAGGGAACTAACAGTGCCTCTGGCGGCCCTGCTCACAGAGTTATTCAACACGGGTGTCATTTCAGAGGACTGGAGGAGGGCACACGTAGTCCCACTCACAAAAGCGCAATAGGGGAGGCGGGGAACTACAGGCCAGTCAGTCTCACCTCAGTGGTGGAAAAAAATCATGGAGACACTGCTGAAAGAAAGGATAGTAGCACATATGGAATCCAGCAGTGCTCAGGATCTGAGGCAACATGGATTCACGCAGGAAGGTCATTTCAAATGAATCTAATATATTTTTATTGATTAGGTGACTAGGGAACTAAATCAGGAGGGTGGTAGACATTCCTACCTAGATTTCTAGCAAAGCCTTCAACACCGTCCCACATAGAAGGTTGATTAACAAGGTGGGTAGTCTGGGCATGGGAGACAAGGTGGAGAACTGGGTTAGGAACTGGCTAACAGACAGAAGACAGAGGGTGGAGGTAAATGGGGGACAATCTAGAGAAAGGGGGTGACCAGTGGTAGGGATTAGTACTAGGACCAGTCCTGTTCAGTTTCTTCATTAGTGACATTGCAGAGGAGCAGAAATGAAAGGTCTGCCTGTTTGCAGATGACACCAAGATCTGCAAGAGGGTGGATACTCCAGAAGGGGTGCAGAAAATGAAGAGGGACCTGGAAAAGCTTGAAAGATGGTCGGAGATGTGGCAACTGAGGTTCAATGCAAAGAACTGCAAAATAATGCACCTGGGGAGAGTGAACTCTGGGGAGAGCTACAGGTTGGGGGGGAGGAACTGATTGTCACCAAAGAGGAAAGGGACCTAGGGATTATCATCTCTGATGACCTCAGGGTATCAAAGCAGTGTACAAAGGTGGCAGGGAGGGCCAGTGGCATGCTGGGGTACATAGGCAGGGGTATCACTAGCAGGAGGCGGGAGGTGGTGATGCCATTGTCTAAAACATTGGTAAGGCCTCAACTGGAGTACTGTATGCAGTTCTGGAGGCTACACCTGTGCAAGGACATAGATAAGGTGGAGACTATCCAGAAAAGGGCAACAAAGATGCTGCAGGGCTTGCACCACAAAACATATGAGGAGAGACTAAGGGACCTCAATATGTACTCACTGGAGGACAGGAGACAGCAGGGGACATGATTGAAACTTTCAGGTACCTCAAGGGCATAAACAAGGTGCAGGCAGGGGACCTTTTTCAATATAGAAAAAGTACTAGAACAAGGGGGCACAATATGAAATTGGAAGGGGGTAGATTAAGAGGTAATGTGAGGAAGTTTTTCTGTACAGAAAGGGTAGTTGACACTTGGAATAGCCTGCCACAGTAGGTAGTGGGGGCAAGCACAGTGGAGGGGTTTAAGATGCCTGGGACAGGCACAAGGGAGGCCTGAGAGGGGAAGGAGTGATGAAAAGCAATTGATCACATAGGGTCAATGGCCACATACAATGTATAGGGCCTAAGGGCAGACTACATGGGCCTAGCAGTCCTTACCTGCTGACAGTTTCTATGTTTCCATGTTTCTTTGTTTTATCTTGTTCTGACCCTATGCTTTCTTAACTGTTACCATGTTGTGCAATGTTGTCCAAGAGCTGCTTTACCTAACTACACTATTCCCTCGCATGAAGGGGTGTTGACTTACCATCCTTCTTGCCTACTACCATGCCAGTACTTCATATTGAAAATGTCAAGTCAGCTAACTTTAAACTCCCAGCACCCTCACAATTAGAATCTCTCTTGCCATTCTATCTGCCTCAGCCACATTTGGCCAGACAGGAAGGGAGAGTTGGGAGTGAGCAGGTCACCCCTGGTTTATTGGAACACCCAGGACCCGTGTAAATAGCAACATAGCCCCCAATATCTTCCATTAGGAAAGTAACCAATGGGCCTCCACTGGGAGAGGCCAGCTTATAGAAGCTTTTGGACATTTTCTTTGTGTTCCTATTGTGCTTACCCTATTAGACCTCCCCTTTAAGAGAGTTAACAGTCCCTCATGTGTCTCCTATAATTTTATAGGATGGGAGTCACCTCCCAAGGTCTTTCTACATGTATTTCTATTGGTTACTCTTGGGAAGTGTTCTGTACTATAGTAAGTAGGATGGGGGAGGAGTTGAGGGGGTACTGGGGAATTGGGGGAGTGTATTTGAAACAGAACTATGTACTAGTACATACACATACCCAGCAGGGATGACCAGTATCCACCATCTGAGGATTGTATCATGGAGTGTGAGGGGTCTCAGTTGCACTAGAAAATGTAGGAAGGTTCTTCAATACCCTAATGATATGAATTATGACATAGCCCTCTTACAAGAGACGCACTTATTAGACGGGGACTCCAAACATCTGGGTTGTATGTGGGTAGGCTAGTATTACCACAATGCGCACCCTTCCCAAAGAGGGGAGTAGCCATTTTATGTAGGAGGGGCATGCAATTAGGCATATCACAGGGATATGAGTATTCAGATGGGAGAGTTCTACTGCTGACAGCCAGCTATCTAAGTATTCCATTGGTATTGGGTGGTATATATGCCCCAAATGCGCCTGATCTGCAATTTTACCAGACAGCATTAACTGGAGTCCCCTATACTCCCGCATCCATTATTGTTGGAGGTGACATAAACCTAGTACTAGGAACCCACATTGGCGGCCCAAGTGGTTATATTCCTTCAAGACTTAGGCCTGCGTGACATGGTGTTCCCTCCATCCAACAGATGGGACTTTACCTGTTACTCACCTTCCCACAACTCGTATAGTCGGACTGATGTCATACTGACACCATCCGACATGTTCCCTGAGGACCTGGGGAGTTTCCTTGGGGAATATCCTGGTTTCAGATTATGTCCCAGTTGCACTCTGTCTTGCTTGGGACATCCACAGCTCATAGACATAACAAGTGGACCCTTAATACTTCTCTATTACAGCTAGAAGAGACCCAGCTCTGGCTAAGACAGGCCATCCAGGACTATTGCTCCCTTAGTGACACACCAGAGTGCTGTCACGCTACTTAGTGGAAAGCTCTCAAGGTGGTATTATGGGGTAAATTGATAACCCATGCAGCCCATATTGAGAAGCAACGGACTCTACTCTTAAGTTAAGGAAGAAGAACTAAAACTCTTGAACTAATGGTGGCACAGGATCCCCAGAAAAATCCCATACCAGAGAACAGATTACTAGAATTAAAACTGAAATATAAGACATCTTGCAATATAAAACAGACTACACCTTTACAAACTGAACCAAAAATTTTGGGAAGCAAGGTAGTGTCCAGGAAGCTGTTAGCAGCCCGACTCTAGGCCCAAGCCCAAGAAAAATACATTCCAGTAATCAGTGACTCACAGAGAAATAAGTTAACAGCCCCAAATTACATTAATCAGGCTTTTCAGGCTCATTATGTTTCCCTCTACTCATATAAGTTAGCCCACACCTGAGCAATATTCCACTTTTATGCAGACCTGCCCTGCCTAAGGTCCCAGCCCATTACCTGCCAGTTCTTACAGCCCCAATCCACCCAGGAGGTTGCCCAAACCATCTGTAGTATCTCTCAGGGTAAGTCCCAGGCCTGATGACTTTCCTACTGAATTCTAGGCTACTTTCTTGGATGTATTAGCCCGAGACTAGCCCTGCTGTCAAACTAAGCATGGGAAAGGGGCACTTCCTCCCACTTTCCCACGCAATTATCAGTCTTATCCCAAAAGTCAAGGGCAGCATTCTCTGTTCTCAGTTTAGGCTGCTACCGTTACTCAATGTAGATGCAAAATATTTGCCAAAATCTTAGCCAAATGGATGGAATTTATTATGCCCTTTTAATCCACCTGACCAGGTTGGTTTTATTCCAGGAGATTAGGGCCTGACAATATTCAGAGAACACTGGACCTTATATGGGCAGCAAGCTCCCTCACCCAGCCACTGCCACCCTTTCCCTAGATGCTGAAAAAGCATTTGATGGGGTGGAGTGGGCTTACTTGTTTATTGCAATGGCCAGATTCAGCTTTCAGCCCTCTTTATCTCCCTGGTACAACTCCATCATACATCACCGACTGCAGCTGTCCTAACTCAATGCTTTCTCCCTACTTCCCCCTAGGTAAATGGACCAGGCAGGGCTGCCCCTCTCCCCTTTCTTATTTCTATTGGCAGTGGAACCCTTGGAAATTAAAATTAGAGCAGATCCCCACTTTATAGACCTGAAAGTAGGATGTATGTCTCACAAAACTGCACTATTTGCCGTTGACATTACCCTCTTCCTGTCTAATCTAACTTTGTCTCTTCCAGCCCTTCAAGAAATAATAATGGAGTACTCCATCCTATCTGGATATAAGCTAAATGCCACAAAGTTCCAATTGTTATCTCTCAACAGTGCCTGTACAGCTGATATGTTTCGGCCTTCCCCTACCAATGGGTGTCAGATGGAGTGAATTGCCTAGGTGATATTATCAAACTCGCATTCCATGCCATGGTAGCGGCCTATGCTCGAAAAATGCTGGACACCTTGAAATCTGATATAACCCACTGGAAAACCCTCATTATTTCTCTTTGGGGCAGGATCAGTTCCCTAAAGCTCATTGCCCTGTCAAACATATAGTACATATTAGCAAGCCTACCTATTTCCCTTCCAGGTGACTTTTTTCAGAAGCTAGCAAACAAACTGACCACATTCATTTGGGAAGGCAAACCTTCTAAAATAAAACTCAAGTCCCTACAAAGGCCATAAAAGGAGGGTGGATTTGGGCTACCAGACATGAGGGTATATCATGATTTTACAGTTTTATGCCAGGCAGTGATCTGTTCCATTTAGTGCTTGCCCCTACCAGTTGGATCTCATTAGAATTGGCCTAGGGCTGGTTACTGGATGCAGGCCTAATCTTTCACAGAGTGGTCTCTCCATACAGAAATTTCTCCTTGTCCATGTTATACCAAGCACATCTGGGACAAATATACTAAACTACTTTGACTGGGCCTATCAGACTTCACCTTTCAGGCCTCTTAGGCATAACCCAAATCTGCTCATTGACAAAACAAAAATGGTTTATTGGAAGGACTGGGAAGCCAGTGGCATTTCCATCCTTTAAGACCTCTTTGATCCACAGACAGGTTACCTCCATTTCTTTGAGAACCTCCAAGCCAGATATCAACTGCCTCTGTCTCATTTTTGGAGGTACTTACAAATTTGGAACTTTGTAAAACAAAATATTTTGCAGGACTATACCATCCCACAGCCACAGAAACCTGACCACGGATTGCTGCCCTAGATGGTGCACAACACCTCGCTAAACTGAAGACTTTTGGGTGCAGCTAGTCCTCTGTCTCCACGGTGGGCTCGAGACACAAATGAGAGCTAGAGCTTGGCATAAAAGGTCCCCCTCAGGAATGGGTCCAAGTATGGTCAAATGTATATTAGGCATCCAGGGAGTTGCAGGCTAAATCCGTCCAATTTATAATCTTACATAGGGCTTACAGAACCCCTTATTGGCTCTATAGAGTGGGCCTATTAAACCACAGTGACTGTTGGAGGTGTTCCTCCCCTCAGGCTACATTAACACATATCCTCTGGTTGTGCCCTGCCATCAAACCCTTTTGAAGTAAAGTATGGACTACTTGCTCATTGGTACTCCCTAACTTAAGGGTCTGAGAGCCCCCAACTGGCTCTTCTTGGCCTATCCCAAACCAACTCTAGTTTGACAAGGCCTCAGCTTCTGTGGGTAAATGGAACAATGGTAACTGCCAAAAGAGTACTTCTTAGAAATAGGAGGGACCCTGATCCTCCTACGTATGAGGAATGGTTCTCTCTCTTGTCCCTCAATGCTCATTATGAAAGAACCTCCCACCTGATAGTGGGCAAACTAAAGGAATGTTGGATGATCTGGAACCCATTTCTAGACAAATTTCATCATTACACTCTTAGAATAAACCCAAGGTTGAAGCAACTGCATAACCCCCTTTTGATCGCAACAATCAAGAGCATCCTGTGTCCCTGTTGACGGTGAGCTCCATTTGGAGATTTTCCCTTGATGCTTCCTTCTTATGACTTCAGTTCTGTCCCTCCCTAAATTGGAGTTACACATCCTGATGATGAACTCTAGCCAACAAGCCAGAGTTCCTACTTCTCCTTTCTCGCTGGCTATCAGTGATACCTTCTTATGGAGGTACACTGATACACAAGGGAGTGCCTGCACATACCATCCTTGGTGCCCCTCCCCCCCAAATCTCCCTGAATAACACCCGTACTTTCCTTAAGGAACTCGGGATATCTGGGTCAATAGAGTGATTTATGTCAAACACAAAACGTACACTTGGATATACCAATGACCTAATGGCCCAGCTGACTCTCAGACTTTGTCTCCCTCTCCCAACATTGGGGCCTGACTGGTTAGACATAGACATGTAGAGGATAATGATGGTTGGCTATCCATAACAAGCATAGGTAGCCATGACAGGTTGTCAGTAGGGACGTTTAAACCTCGAGTGAAGCTTGAGAGGTTTTGGTCACCTTAGCAACCTCAAGATGGTTGCTCCAGCTTGTCTGGATAGCAGACCATACATTGTCTTTATAGTGTATGGTCCAGTATCACACTAAAATCACTTCACATTATAGCCTTGCTAATGAAATGACACCTTATTTTTTCATTTATTTTTGGTCAGCCACTCTTCTCTGGTGTAGCTTCTCACTGCTGCGGCCGCTTCCAAGTTCAGGGAAGTTCGGATAACGCGCATGCTCGCCCGCATTCTAAGTTGTTATGCTGCGCTAACTATGTACTGTAGCTAGTGCAGTAACAAACTAGCTGATGTAGCTAGTACAGCATAACAACATTTTAGGAGGGATGGATTTCAATCCCTAACAATGTTCCTCCATACACTATAGACATCTTATGTACAAACACTATTTCTGCTTTCCATCTGGTATAACCCTGTTTTCTCCACACATTTTTGTTCTCACAAGAAATTACTTTCACATATTACCTTAAGACCCAAATGTAATCACTGTGTACCTGTGTACTTTGTTCATCATAATAGGCTGGAAAGGAAGCCTGGGTAGCACGCAACATACTGAATTGTTTGACTGTTATCTTTTTTTCCCTCTGATGTTCTCTTTCTCTTACTGGTTATGTTCATTGAGCATTGTAACTATTTTTTATGAAAATCCTCTTGCAATTGGATTGTTGTAAGTACTGCATATTAAACTAATAAAAACCTTTATGGCAAAAACACCTCTATAAGAGAGAGATAAACCCCTCCTGTCAGGCAGGACCACTGTATCTTTTCTTGCTGTACTCAGTCGTAAGCTAAGCATTTCAAAAGGTTATGATTTTTTGCTGAGACAGTCAAAGTCGGAATCTGATCACAGACCCCAAATTTGATCTAAAATGTTGAGAAAAGATGTGGAAGCTTGGACTTGGACTACTATTAGCAAATTCCCTGTCTGCAGTCTCATCAATAAATCATAACACCATACGTGGGAACATAGAATTTATAGTTAGAAAAGGACTGCTTGGCCCACCCAGTTCGCCCAGAATGTCCCGGCCTACATATATACATGTATAGAACATAGAACATTGAATGACTTAAATTACACCCAGTTCATCTGTTCAAGATGGATGAGAGACAAAATGACATGAACCTCAAGCAGACCTCGCTCACATTTGTTTTGAAATGCAAGGAAATTGTAGTTCTTTGGAAGAAAAACCTGGAATAGCAAATGCCCTTTCCCTGGGAATGTGCATCTTAGGACACTTCAGCAAGCAAGTTAATATCTCCTTGGAAGATAAATAGGCAGTTATGCTTACCAAGATCATTCTTAAAAATATACTCTTGAAATACTGAACAGAGGTAACTTCCCTATCTTTCAGAGAATGGAGACAATGACTGTTAGAACCAATAAACCTCAAAAAGCTTGCATGTACTGTAGCTTAAATAACAAACTTAATAAGTTTAAGAAGAAATTAGGTAATTTTTTTCTCCTTTGTCACCAGATCAGAACCAGCAGGCAATCAATCGCAGGGCTGGTGTGACCCAACTGCTTTCAGTCTTCTGTTTATCGCCTTGACTGCCTAGCCACCCATTGACTGATCCCACCCACCCCCCAGTCCCGAAACTACCTGGAAGCTGAAAGGTAGGTCTAGTTTTCTTTTCTTCTTCTCCTTTTCTAACTTTTCCTTGTTGTTTGTTTGCAAATTACTAATTTTTTATACATGTTGGTCCCATGTGAAATTTCCCTTTAAAGGGAGGAGGTTACCTAGAGCCTTCCTCACTATTTCTAATATGATTAACTTCTATGGGAAGCTTGCTTTTAATTCTTAGTTATGATAGTTTAAGATGAAATGTAGTGGCTATGTATATCTTAATGTGTATATGAACATAATTACTCTTCAAGGTTCTTTGCAGTTATGCTACAGTCCTTCATCTGTATTGCCTCGTTTTTGTTTATAAAAGGTATATCACCTGTTCTTGCATGTGAACTGTTTTGAGGAATATATTATTATTGTATTGAGTTATATTTCTTGATATTCTGTAAATAAAAATGTTATTAAAAATGAATACAGGTTGACAACAACAACAGTTTGGATTTTATATTAACACATTTGTATTTCAAGCTGACCTCTGCTTATACTTTTTACTTTAGTGTGCCCTTCTATGCTGGCGCCTCAAGCTGCTGCTTGGGTCACTTATGCTAACACTGCCTCTGTCGTGAGCCAATTCAAATTCAGAGCAAGAAAGGTTTCTCAGTATCTTCATGTATTTCTATCAAACAGAACCTGCCTCAGTCCTGCTGCTGGTGTACTCTTGCTACAGACTAATGGCAGTAGGTACTTAGTTTTCTCTGTTTTAAATAACATTTAAACATGTGAGGGTTAAATATGTGACAGTAAGTGAACTATGTGAGGGAAAGACATATATGGCCCTAGATGATAACGTTATAATGTCAAGAGTTATAACTTTCCAACAGAGGAGACCGTAAAACTCTCAGAAATTCAGCAGAGTGCCACTGGTTTGTAAACTTAATTAGCAGGAAATGGGCCCCAATACAGAAGCCTCCTGTGTGTGTATGGGAGGGCATCTTGCCAAAGAAAGAAATATCCTTCTCTGTCAGTGATAAATAATGTCAAAGATAACTCTGACAGAAGTGCTTTAGACAGGGGCTACAGTGATAAAGAGACATTTATCTCGGGCAGTCAAGTAGGCTTGTGGATAAAGAAAACATTTGCAAAGTATTATGAGCTAGAATAAGTCTCAGATGGGAGGTGACAGCTGCACGGCTTTCTTGGTGAGTGCCAAATGCCAGGTGTTGTGTTTTAGTCTGTCCTTATCAAAACAGGCAAATAAGATAAATAAGCTGAGAATCCCAGCAGGCAGCCAGTGTTTTGGACCACACACATACACAAACACACACACGGAGCGCTCCCCATACCCTCCCGCGTGGCAAATCTCAACTTGTTAGACACCTACAGTACTGGAATAGTGAAACCACAGCAGAGAAGGGATATAAACACAGCTACCCTCTGTAAGGACCCATAATTTCTTAGACTACTGAACAGGACAGGCATCCTCCCCATATATCACCAATTAACTGTAGATCAGAACAGATTGAGCTCAAATTAATTTATTTACTTTTGTTTACTAGGTATGTACACTGGATAAAAATGACTATTTTAAGTACAACCTGAGAGAATACAGAGAATCATGATGTCTGGAACAGGTACAAACATAATACAGAGGTGAAGTATAGTATATAATTTACATGGGGTGGAAAGGATGAGAAAGGACTTGGCAAGGTTGGAGAATGGTCAAAGATATGGCAGCTTAGATTCAATGCAAAGAAGTGTAAAGTAATGCACCTGGAAACAAAAAGAGTACACACTTGGGGGTATTAATGACAACAAAATGGAAAGGGACCTGGGTTTAGTCATATCAAATGACCTAAAGGTAGGCAAGCAATGTGAGAAGGCAGTAAGGAGGGCTGATGGGATACTGGGATGCATTGGGAGGGGCATCACCAGTAGAAAACAGGAAGTTGTTATTCTCTGTGCAGACAGTTGGTGAGACCCCATCTGGAGTACTGCATGCAGTTCTAGAGACCCCATCTCAAGGACATAGACAGGATGGAGGCAGTCAGAGGAGGCAATTAAAATGGTACAGGATCTGACCAGAAGCCATATGAAAAGTAAGGTTGCCACCTACCGGTTTTGACGGATCACCCGAGTTTTGGGACGTCCATTCGGTGATTTGGTCTTCCTGTACAGTCATCTGGTTTTTCAGCAGTTCTGCAAAACTGAAACTTGCAGTGAAATTCCCAAAAACGCACACTGCCGCCGCCATTGTTCACCACGCTAGCCAGCTCCTTCTCATTTTCCCATGCTGGCTTGGTGTATGAGCGTGTCCTCAGTCACCTCCCTCTCTTTGTTCTACCCCCCAACCCCAGCGCAACAACTTCCGCTCGCGGCAGCCGCACTACCCACAAGTTCTGCTAAGTCCTACTGACCCTATGGTTCTCAATTCGGCAGGCAGATGAAGAAAGACCTACCTTGCTGGCTTACCAGGCAGTTGCTGGCTGTTGGAGGAAGGCAAGTCATAATGAGCCAGAGCCAAGAGTCGCACTGGCCAGTGACGTGAGGCAGGGCGGAACCAGGAGGCATCAGAGACTCAGGCAACATCACATGTTAAGCCAGCATAGACGCGGGGATACAGAAACAAACCAATGGAAGCGCTAGCAGGGGGCTAAAGTACCCTATCAAAGCCACTATTTAAGGGCCAATCAGTTTGCTAGGAACATAACCAATCAGGGCTTGTGACAAGGGCCAATCACAGGTAAAGATTAAGCAGCAATAACAGAAGACCCTGAAAGAACAAGAAAAGCTCCAGGAAAAAGAGGAGTTTTAGCCTGTAGTATCCATTCAGGAGGAGGTTGGAAGACCCATGGCGTAGTGAGCAGCAGAAGGAAGGACAGAGAAACTGAGAGAACTACCACCACCACCACCACCACCACAAGCAAGCATTCACTGCCTGAAGTCCAGCACAGCACAGAGGACAGGAGGAGGCTCAGCAGCAGCAGCCAACTGCCAGCATATTTCTTCTTGTGGAGCAGCTTGACTTCTGGAAAGCAAGCAGCAATACCAGCCCTGCATCCCAGCAGCCAGCCAACCATCCAGAATCTCAATAGCACCATTGAAGGTAAGCTGAAGCCCATTTCTCATTCCAGGCTCACTCACTGTTGTAACTTTCAGTATATATTTGTGTATTGATTTTATATGGTTCAGTATTTTTAAAATGTAGTTTAATGGTGCTGCTGCGTGTGTGTGTCGGGCAGGGGGGATGGAGAGATCGTGGCCACCTGTGAATGATTTCTTTGTGGGAGGAAGGGAAGGTGGGAGTAAAGATTAACAGTTTTTATTATCATTATTATTTTTTGGTTACTTTTCTAATTTATACAGTTGGGGTGCATGGGAAGGGCTCGGGGACTGGGTGGGAGGACATGTAGGTCCAAGGTAGGAGTTATGTGCTGCGGACAGACAAACAGTTGTTGAATCATGGCTGCCCATTGCCCATGGATGATTTCTGGGAAGGGTTTGGAGGACTGGGTGGGAGGGCACTAGGACATGGAGCTAGGAGTGACGGTGCTGCTAGTGTGATTGTGAACAGAACAGGAACTGTATAACTGTGCTGAATGATTGATGTGTTTATGTGTAGTATCTGTGCCAATGTTGGATTTGTGTAATTGGGTATCATCTTCAGTTGGGAGGTTGCTGGGGCATGACTGATTTTTTTTTTTTTGCAAGTTTCCTAATTGTGCTCAGTGTTTTAACCTGCATATCTGATTACCTGTGTTGCTGTCGCATGGTGTTTACAGCTGACTGAAATGTTTTACGTTGTTAGCTGGTGTAAACAGAAGCAACACAAACATAGAAATTGTTGACAGATAAGGACCACTAGGCCTATCTAGTCTGCCCGTAAGTCCTGTACTTGATTACAGCTTTTGACCCTCCTCCCATATTTGTCCCATGCATGTTTAAATCCAGCCAGGTGCTTGCTTCCACCACATCCTGTGGCAGATCATGCATCCCACCCTCTCCATGGAAAAATAAGTCCTCACATTCCTCTTAACTTGCCATCTTCCAATTTAATGTCATGCCCCTAATTCTTGTACTCCTCCTGTATTTGTCTGACATGACCTAACCACTGTGAACCCATGTTGCCTAGGGTAATCGATGTCCGAGGAGAATGCAGGTCTCTTGTGTTCTTTTGCCGATGTCTGAGGAAGATGCAGGTCTCTTGTGTTCTTTTGCCGATGTCTGAGGAGGATGCAGGTCTCTTGTGTTCTTTCGCCGATGTCTTGGGAGAAGGCAGGTCTCTTGTGTTCTTTCGCCGATGTCATATGTTATATTTGCATTCATAATTTGTGATTCCAAATTAAAAATGCTGAAATAACACTATCAGTGTGTCCCCTGCTTTTGGCTTTCATTGAAAAAAAATCAGAGGTTTGATTGACATGTGACATCACCAGTAGTGGGTGGGTTGGGCGCGTGGCTTTCCAAAAAGGGGTGGGGCTTCTGTAGTTCGGTTTTGACCTGACTCAAAGGTGGCAACCCTAATGAAAAGATACTAAAGAGCTTAATATGTATACCCGTGAGGAAAAGTGGAAGGGGGGACATGATATAAACCTTCAAGTACCTCAAGGGAATCAACATAGTACAAGAGGGTAGCATCTTTCAGAAAAGAGATGTGCAAGAACAAGGGGCACAATTTAAAGATAGTGAGGAGCGGCTCAGGGGCAATGTGAGGAAGTATTTTTCAGGAAGAGGATAGTGGGCGCGTAGTACGGCCTTCCTGAGGAGGTCAAGGGGTCAAAAACAGTGGGAATTCAAGAGTACATGTGACAGAGACATAAGGCACCCTAGTGAGGGGTAGAGGAAATAGGCTGTTGGTTAGCTAGGATCTTCAGCTTATCCAATAGGTACGTAAATGGGCAGACTAGGTGGGCTAAGCAGTCTGCCGCCAAAGTCTAAGTTTCTATGTTTCTGTATGGTAATGAGATACAGAGGCAATTAACAAGCAAGTTGGTTTGCATACTAAACTGAACACCAAACAATTATATATCTATGTAAATATTCAGAGAAAGGGCTATACAATCAAATGGTGATAGCCACAGAGGCAGGTAAGTGACCAGTTTAGGGTAGACCACAGTAATAAATATTATCTGCAACTAGCAAGGTGAGCAAGGCAGGGCATCACATGCCAGTGAAGTGGGCAGAGGAACTTAAGTAACACAAAAACATAGAAACATAGAAGTTTGACAGATAAGGACCGCAAGGCCCATCCAGTCTGTCCATTTCTTGTTCTACCTTAAGAATGTGCCATGGGCCTTTGCTCTGTCAATGGCCTATCTATTCATACTCATCTGTATTGCTCCGTTATGCCTATCCCATGCCTGTTTGAGCCTGCACTGTATTCATATCCACCACTTCCTGAGGTAGGCCATTCCATGCATCCACCACCCTTTCTGTGAAAATAGAACTTCCTCACATTACCCCTTAATTGACCTCCCTCCAGTCTCATGCTGTGTCCTCTTGTCCTGCTATTTTTCTTATATTGAAACATGTTAGACTCTTTCACCTTGTTAATGCCCTTAAGGTGTTTGAATGTTTCAGTCATATCACCTCTCTCCCTCCTTTGCTCTAGGGTACACATATTGAATTCAGTTAATCTGTCCTCATATGTTTTCTGATGCAGTCCCTGCACCATTTTGGTTGCCCTTCTCTGGACTGCCTCAATTTGGTTAATGTCCTTGTGAAGGTGTGGCCTCCAGTACAGCACTCAGTACTCCAGATGGCACCTAAAAAGTGTCTTGTAAAGAAGGATTATTACCACCCTCTTCTGACTTGTGATACCCCTACTAATATACCCCAACATCCCTCTAGCCTTACCTACTGCTTTAGAGGTCTGCTTGATGATTTCAGGCCATCGGTGATGATGACGCCCAAGTCTCTTTCTTCCCTTGTGACTGCCAGCAACTCCCTCCCAGCCTATAGGTGCGTCAGATTCTCTTCCTATGTGCATGATCTTGCACTTCTTTGCATTAAACCCCAGTTGCCACTCTTCCGACTATTTTGCTAGCTTATCCAGATCTCTTCTCATTCTGCCCACACCATCTGGTTCATCTACTCTGTTGCAGATCTTGGTGTCACCTGCAAACAGACAAACCTTACTATCCAGTCCATCTGCAGTGTCACTGATGCAGATATTGAAGAGGACTGCCCCCAGGACTGATCCCTGAGTACCCACTTGTGACTTGCATCTCTTCTGACTGTATACCGTTTGCCACCACTCTCTGTTTTCTGCCCGTCAACCAGTTTGCCACCCAGTTGACCAGCGTCCAAACCACCCGAGCCTACCCAGCTTATTAATCAGTCTTCTATGTGCAACAGTATCGAAGCTTTGCTGAAGTCAAGGTAGGCAACATCAACTGCTCCCCTTGGTCCACCACTCTGGTTACCCAGTCAAAGAAATCTATGAGATTAGTTTGACAGGACCTTCCTTTTGTAAACCCATGCTGTCTTGGATCCCATGCTCCTATGGATTCCAGGTGTTGCACTATCCTTTCCTTAAGGAGTGTCTCCATAATCTTGCTCACTACTGAGGTAAGACTGACTGGTCTGTAGTTCCCTGCCTCCTCCCCGCTACCACTCTTGTGGAGCGGGATCACATGAGCCCTTCTCCAGTCTTCTGGGACCTCTCCTGTGCTCAGAGTACTGGTGTAGCTCCATTTTGAAATGTACAGGAGATTGTGAGTGCTGGAGGGATACTGAAAGGGAGTTTAACATTTTGGAGCAAAAGGAAAAGCCCTGTAGCTTTTTTTAATTGTATTCTTTGGCACAAGTACCTGCTTTAGGAGCACCTGGAAGTACTAGGGTGGTTCAGTGACTTGCTCAGAGTCACACAGTATGCAAGTGGAGGTTATGGGACTCAGACCCAGGTCTGCTGGATATACCAGGTTCATTCACAGCTTGTTACTCTAACCTCTAGACTATACTGCCAGCCCCATGTTCACCCATATTAGGAGAACATTTTAGACTACTAGAAGAAATAGTTCAACATTCTAGAGGGGGTAGGCCTAATCGGGGTGCTACACGAGGACAGCCAATGAGGAAGGTGCAGCAGACCTGAGAAATATGTCTGTGAGAGAGCCAGTGGCAAACAGATGACAAGCATGTGAGAAGAGCCAATTTAATCCAGAGTAGGGTATACAATGGTGGGTGAGTCAGGTAGAGGTCAAGGCAAAACAACATACCTGTATATTGTATGTGGTGTTCAATTTGCTCAAGCTGGCTTTGGAAGAGGTAAAGTAGGTGATGATGCCATAAGTAAGGCTATGAAAAAGAATACCCTTGTAATGGCTAGGCAGGCTGAGGAAGCGAGGGATATCGTACCTCTCTAGTTGGCAATAATTAACATCTCAACAGATATCAGAACTTAGTGCCATAGCTCATTACCTTTTTTTTCCCTTCTGCTGCTTAGCCCCAGGAGCTGCCTTACTCTGACCCCAGTCCAACGCCTGTTCCAGAATCATTGTATCCCACTTACTATTCCAGAATGGATCACAGTCTCACATTTCTGTTGCTTCCCTCTTTCCAAAACAGGGGTCTCTCTCACTCTGGGCTCCAACATGGGGATCATCACTCTTTGCATTGCTAGCAGGTCACTAGAATGTCGGCAGCTATGAATGGTGTGTTATCCCACCCTTCAGGTGCTCCCCCTCCATTTCTTTATGGCTCCATTTACCACCATTGCATCAGACCATACTGCTATGCCTGACCTTTGATGGGGGGGGGGGGCATATTGTGTGGTAACTTACAGTGTCAATGCTGCTGTGAAACCCACCAAAACTGGCACTTATGCAGTAGGACCAGCCTAACCCTTCCCATGGAGTCTTTCAGCACACCCTCTCCATGGTGCACCCTAGATACCACTAGCCTGGAGAGGGAGTCAGGCTCAGGACAGGAAGCCCCAGAGAGGAAATGGATTGCTATGACCCCAGGGGATATGAATAGGGATCCTGAGGAAATAAGGAGAAGAGCTGCAGAGAGTAGCCAGAGTAGGGGGGGAAGGATATTTTCTTGGGTACTAGGAGGCTGCATATCTGGGAAGGTCTCCAGGCCTTGGGTGGGAGGGGTATACAGTCAGCTCTACAGGAGAATCCTTTGTGGTCAGCAGTCCCTGGTGGCTTGGGTCTCATCTGCAAAAGTGTGTCTACAGCTATGAATCCACAGCTGGGAGGGTGAATCAGTATGGAGGTAAGGGTAAATCTCAGGCACTACAAATCCAGTCACTCCCTGCTGATGGCAGGTCTCTGCAGCTCCCTCAAGGGTGGCTTGTCCTTCAGCAGTCAGGAGCAAGTCTGGTTCTACAAAGGAGGACACGGTCTGGGACTTTGACTTGAAGGATAGTTAGCTTCACAGTCAAAAGTGAGTTGCTAGTCGGTCCAGTGGTGCTGAGGTTGAGGTGCTGGGTGCCACACTCACGCCATGCCCGGCGACCGGGTTTGGGGACGGATCCAGGTCACTGGGGCCAGCAGGGGAGGGAGAGGATTAAGTGTTCGGAGGACTGCTCTCCTCTCAGGAGTGGGTTGTGGGTAGCTTCAATACGGTGGCAACCTCTGAGTGAAACCAGAGGTTACGCTAGATGTCAGGACATAGTCAGGGGGAGGGTCGACGGCAGGCTCAAGTGGCACGAGGTGAAGGGAATATGCTGCACAGGAGCCATTGCCTGCCGTGACCCTAAGGGGCACTAACAAAGAAAAATCCCCTCTGCGGCAGTAGGCGATGGTGGGATCAGTGGCTGGGCCCCACGCCTAGTACCGGGCTCTACTGGTGTGCACTTCCAGTCTGCTTCCTCCTATCCGGTCGCTGCACTGGATTCTAGATAGAGTGCCAGAGGAGAAGGTGGCCCCACCACAGGGGGCTCAGAGCTGGGGGGTCGAGTGGTTGGATTGGGATGGAGGGCGGGTCTGGATCAGAGAGCACGTTGGAGAGCTTCAGGTGGGTAGCAAAGTTCCAGCCAAGCATCCTCACCTGAGAGCTGTCAGGGGGTAGGTGCAGAAACAGAGTCGAAAAAAAAAAGTGAGTTGCTGGAGCTGAGAGAAATCTAGTGAAAAGGCTTCAGGATCCATCACAGTCCACGAAGAATGGCAGGAGGTTGGCGGCTTGCTGTACAGCTGAATAATCCCAAGAAGAATCACCAGTGATGATTCTGGGTGGAACATTAGATTGAGAGAAGTGAGAGGAGTCAGCCTGATGTGTGATGTCGCAAATCAAGCCAATCCTGGATCCAAGCTGAGTGAAATGCCTGTGATGAAAATGCACAAGGCCAAAGTAGCCATATGGCCTTTGATGATCCAAGGCCAGCCTCACAAAGCACTTGAAAATCTCGCAGCTGTGGGAAAAACCCAGTGCAAGTGGGTTGCCACTTGCAGAGCCACAGTTTTTTTCACAGCTGTGGTATTCACAAAGGAGAGCCAATTTATTTATTTTTTTGTAAATATAATTTTTATTAACTTTTTCAACCGGGTACAAACAGTCACAAATTCATCAATAATAGTTGATTATGAATACCTGAATACAGTTCGAGGGCTGCTTCGGCATAAGGTCAATAAATACATCCAGGTACAGATTTGAGCAGAGCAAAAAAAGAAAAAAAAACATTTTTTTATTTTTTTTAAATAAGTAATAGGATAAGGCAACATTTCTTACAATGGAAGTCATGTACTCCCATTTGAGTGTATTTGGTCTCAAGGGATCCTATCCTGCCCCTCCCGCCCGGGGGGGGGGCAGCATTTACAGTCACAAGAGAAAATCATTCCTTAGGGAACAAAGTTTGGATCCTTGGGCATGATATATAAAATCCATCTGTTCCATTTCAGCGAACAGAGATCGGAGTTATCATTCAAATAAAAGGAGATCCTCTCCATTTTATATATGAGGTTGACTATTTCTCTCCATTCGGGAATCGCAGGAGTTGAGACTGTGAGCCACCTCCTGCTTATGGCCTTCTTGGCTGCTAAAAGTGCCACCCCCAGGAGATATCCTGTATGAAGGTCCCCGAATCCCCAGGGAAAAACATGTAACAGAAAGAGTTCCCCAGTAAGGGGTACTGGATGGCCTAGCAGACTCTCCGGCTCCTGCTGCAGAGATGTCATGAAGGATTGTAGCTTTTAGCACAGCCAGAATATATGAGAATGGTGTACTGTTGGGTCACCGCATTGGCGCCAGCAGTGTGTAGACTGAGAGGTCAGGTAGTGGGAAGTAATAACCGGTGTACGAAAATACCTTATGAGCAGCTGCCATGAGAAGAGACGCCAACCATGGGAGAATGTGAGTTTAGAAGTGGTAAGACAACTAGTGTCCCTCTGTTGTGGTGTGACATTCGTACCCAGTTCCCTATTCCATTTCTCAAGTATCGGCCCAGTAACAGTCTCTGCTGTGTCCTTGAGGGCCTTGTAAACCACAGAGATTGCATGTGGCAGTCCTGTTATAAGTGAGAGTCCCTGGAGAAGAGTAATCGGGGGAAAAACCCCTCCCGGTGATGGGCTCCAAGAGGAAGGGAATGAGAATAGTGTCTTAGTTGGAGATACCTAAAGAAATCCGTCTGACGCAGCCCATATGTCCAGAGCATCTTTTGAAATGGTTAAAAAATGGGTCCATTTAGAAATTGTGAAAGAGTTGTGAGTCGCAGGTGATCCCAGTTAAAGAATGTGTGGTCAAGCTGGGCAGGAGAGAAGTTTTTCCAGCAGTGGGATCTGGCAGAGCAACATCAGAAAAAGGTGAAGAGAGAGTTGTTTATGGATCTCCCTTCAAGTTCTAATTTGGTGTTGGATCCAGGGGTTGGGATGGGCCCAAGTTAATTGCAGGGGATTCTGATACAGGGTAGCCCTGACCATGTCATCATAGGGAAGGAGCTCCTCCTCTATCTCCCTTGAGATTGCTGGGGAGGCCCTCATGTGGCAAATAGCTATAAAGGATAGGTGGGAAGCCCAATTATATAGCCTTAGATTTGGAGTGCAAGGCCCCTGTTTTCTAGGAAGAGCGAGGTGAGAATTTCACTCTGGGACGTTTACCTGATCAGATGAACCAAGGATTGCCTTATTCCACATATGGAATAACCTTGCGGTATCGCGTAATGGGACGTTCTGAAAGAGGTAGGGGCCCTAGGCAGAACCACCATCCGTATGACCGCTACTGTCTGGTACAAATTTAAGGGAAGGATACTCCATTTGGCCAGGTCCTACTGAAGCTGGGAGTAAAAGGGGACATAATTATTTCTCATTGCATCTTCGGCCTTATGGGACAAGCAGATGCTCAAGTATTTCAACCTTTCAAGGTCCCACTGAAATCGGTAGGCTTGTTGGAGTGCCAGGAGAGGGGTAAAATGGAAGGCAAGGGCATCCGTTTTGGAAGTGTTGAGTTTCTATCCTGAGCAGGACCCGAAGGTCTCGAGGATTCTGAATACTGCTAGGATGGATTGTGCTGGTTTTGTGAGAAAAAGCAGGACATCGTCTGCATACAGAGCAATGCGATGTTCTGTCCCTCCCACCTGAACCCCTGATATTCATGTGGACAATCGTATTGCCTGGGCCAACGGTACAAAAAAGATGGCAAAGAGTCCTGGCAACAGGGGGTAACCCTGTTGGGTCCCCCTAAAGAAGGGAAAGTAGCCAGAGTGGTGGCCGGAAATCTTAACGCAGGCCTGAGGGGAGGCATAAAGCACTTTTATCATAGCGACAAAAGGGATGGGGAAACCCATCTTGGCCATGATAGAGAAAAGAAAGGGCCAGGAGACCTTGTCAAAAGCCTTCTCAGCATCTAAGCTGAGAAGGACTAAGGAGTCTTTTTGAGTCTGCATGTCATGTACCAGATGGAGTGCTCTGCGGGTGTTGTCCATGGTGGATCTAGAGCTTACAAAACCTGTCTAGTCAAGGTGGATTAGGGTGGGGAGGACCGTATCGAGCTGATGGGCCAAAATAGACATGAGGTATTTATAGTCCATGTTTAGGACTGAGATCGGCCTGTAGGAGAAGCACGATAGGGGATCCTTACCCGGTTTAGGAATAAGGGAAACCGCTGCATATGACCAACTTGGAGGGGGGCTAGAGGTACCCTGTAAGACCTCATTGTATACCTGTAATAAGAGTAGGCTAAGTGTTTGTGTTGTACCCTTGTAAAACTCTGCCCGAAGCCATCTGGGCCCGGGGCCTTCATGGTTTTGGATCTGGACATGGCATTTACCAATTCCACCTGGGTTATAGGAGATATCAGGCTGACCTGCTGATCTTGAACAAGACAGCAGGTTCAAGGTGAACAGAAAGGTATTAATAGCGGTGGGGTCAGCTGGCTGTTTGGGGTGTATAGGGCTTTATAGTAATCACAAGAGGCTTCTGTAATGTGCCCGAGTTTTGTATGGAGGGAGCCCGTATTAGGGTCTTTTATTGCTACTACGGTGGATAGTTTGCGCTATTTGCGCAAGTGGTACGCTAACAGGTGGGAGGTCCGGGGGCCTATCTCCCCATATCTCTGTCACAAGAATGCTAGCGCTATCTCTGTCTGTTGGGCACAGAGGGAGTCCAGGTCCCGACGGACCTGCTTAAGTTGAGTGATGACGGAATGGTCCCCCTGCTGATGGGCAGTTTTTAGGAAGTGCAGGGTTTGTTCATGGTATGTTCACCTCTCCTTCCAAATCCTCACTAGGGTGGCTGTATGTTACATCAGATGGCCCCTCAGAACTGCTTTCAGGGTGTCCCATCTAATGGGGGAGAGAATTCCAGGGTCGGCATTGTCTACCAGTATCTCTTTAATCTTATCACTCAGGAATTCACGAAAGGATTCGCTCCTGAGATGGGCTGGGTTAAACCACCAGATAGTGTTGCACCTCTCCAAACCCAGACCCCAGGAGGTAGTCAAGGGGATGTGATCTGAGTAAGAGATATCCCCCATGGTGGCGTCTACTAGGGCTCCCCAGGCATTCCTTCTGAGTATAGCAGTGGTCTATTCATGTGTAGGTGCCATGCACATGAGTAAATGTGTATCCTCTTCCCATGGATGGAGGGATCGCCACACGGCCAGCCAGTCCACCTTCTGGATAAATTGCTTAAAAACTTATGTGCAGCCATCTGCTTACCCCTGGATGAGCTTGTGGAGTCTAGGTTGGGACTAGGGGCTATATTGAAATCTCCCACCAGGATCAACGCCCCGTTGGTCCATTCTACTATCTTATTCAGGAGGTGACAAATTGTGGGAACATTAGAGCCCAGAGGGAGGTATATATTAGCTAAGGTCACCTCCCAATCCTGCAGCCGCCCCTGCACAATAACCAGTCAGTCTTCCGGATCCATCCACTCCTTAGTTGCCTGGAAGGGGGTATGGCTGGGAATCAGTATGGCGACCCCCCCTCCTTCTCCCCCCACTGAATGCAGAGGA
Organism: Neoceratodus forsteri; assembly: GCA_016271365.2. Classification (NCBI taxonomy): domain Eukaryota; kingdom Metazoa; phylum Chordata; order Ceratodontiformes; family Ceratodontidae; genus Neoceratodus; species Neoceratodus forsteri. The sequence goes on along the minus strand of CM028132.1, from coordinate 405,557,949 downwards.
CAAGACCTGGGCAAAACCTCTGCAAATCAGTTTTCTGTGTTCATTAGCTGACATATGCATTTCTTGTATATATGCAAATTCGGCTTGACTCTTCTTCAGCAGAGAAATCATTCTTGACCTCTTTATGGGGCTGCCCAACCCATTAACATTCAAAGAATACAATTTGAAAGTTTACTAGTCATTCTAAAACCTTAGTAAGGGCAGGGAGGACTTGCCTAGCGTTAGTATCATGACACTCATGCCCTCGCCTAGCATCAGGCCTCGGACCGATTCCTGAAAGAAGGTATTGTGACTGCCTGTAAGGGTGTGAGGAAAAAAATCCTCGAACAGATAACCTGAAGGGAGGGTGACAAAAAGGGGAATGCTAACTATGCGGGTAGCTGCCAACTGGGCAGAGCCCGCTGAACTAGGGGTGGCTTCCTCGGGGCTCAGCGCTGGAGGGCACCAAGTGCCCAGACTTTGCCAAGCTTGGCCTGTCCCTGCAAGAGGGCACAAGACGTAAACGTCTAAGTAGGGAAAGGGGGATGTGGTCATGCCTTAGCTCTTCCAAGGTGAGAGAATTAAACATGCTAATACTGTTACCTCAACTGCAGCGTTGTCATCAGTGGCCGAAGAATAGTGGCTGCCTGGGGCTTATCCACAAAATCATTTAGGCTACAGTGGTCCTCTGACCTACACTCATAGGCCTGTGTGTGGGATTGGGGGGAGGACTCAGTCCCATGTCTCATCCCCTGCATCCCGCATGCCAGGCCGAAGTGTCACATAGCAGAGGGGAGGCAGCTCCGGGGTCACCCTGGACGCTAAGGCCGCAAACCAGCCCATGTAGCACTGTCACAGATACTCATGGGGAAGGCTGCTACAGCAGTTTCCATTCTGTCTGATCTGATCCCTGCGGGGAGCAGGCCGGGGGACAACTTGAGTACCAGACCTGGATCACCCATGGGGCCCGCTTAAATTTCGGAATGCCACGTGGCAGTCACCTCATGGCTGTAGTGTAGAGCAATCATGGCAGCAGCCACCTGAACCTATTAATAGCTGCAAGAGTTCTATGGAAGGAAGTTGCCACTGACCTGTTGTGGCAGCAGCCACTTAAACCAATTAATGGCTGCAAGTATTCTACAGAAGGAAGGCGCCACTGACCTGTCTCTGGCCCAATCGTCAAGGCTACTGGGGATGAATAAAGAGCCAGTCCCACCACCCTCCGGCAGTTACTCTGATCCCCAGCTCCCACCGAGCCTCCCCAGCCCCCAGAGAACCCAGCATCACACTCGGCGATGGTCACTATCCTGGAGGCGGATATGCAGATTAGGCACTCCACCTTCCTGGGAATTCCATGGCTGCAGGGGCCTGCTCAGCCTTGGGCTGCAGCGATGGATGAGGGGTAACCCCCCTGTCTCATAGCTCAGCCTACCCAGTGTGTGTGTATGTGGGGGAACCTGAGGGGGAACTAGAGGACCAGAGGACAGCGATTACCAGGCATAACTAGGAGGGGAGGGCAAAAAAGGGAACCAGCTCACCTGTGGGGAGAAAAAATCAGCAGGTAGTAACAGTCCACTCATTTAGTTGGCTGGTGCGTGGTTGATCCTGAAGTCGATTCCGATGTCTGGCTCTTCAGGCCTGCCACTATTTGCTGAATTGCTGAGGCTGCTTCTCTGTGACGCTCCTCCCTCAGCGGCAACTAACTCCAGACCCTCTATGCCAGTTTTGATGCCAGAGATGGGTTACTGCTTTTTGGCTTAGCATCCTATGCCGTGGCTGCGGAGTTCTAGTGGCTTCTTCACATTTTCATAGGTTTTGGTGCCCTCTGAGAATGCACAGTTAGCTTAGAGGGTATGGGGTCCTGAATTTTATTTTAGCCTCTGGAGCTTCTTAAGTATGAGGCATAAGCCCTGCGGCATGCAATTATGAGGGGGTAGTCTATCGCATATATGGGATGGTCCTGATAGGAGAGGTTCCCTGCTGCCAGGATTTATGTAGATTTGCTCCTTCTGAAAGTTAAAAGCTCAAAACCATGGTGCATGGGCAGTTAGATGGGCCTGGCTGTGGGCCCAGCGCACAGTGACCGTGGTCGGTCTCTATTCTACAGCTGTCAGGAGGTCTAATTTAGATCAGAAAACTGTTGCAGGAACTGAATTGGGTTGTTGCCCTCACAGCCATCAGGAAAGCCCGACACCCTGAGATTATTTCTATGGTTCGGGCCTCCACATCCTCTGCCTTTTCCTGTAAATCTTGGATAGCATGATGCAGCTGTATTATTGCCGCTCAGTGCAGTCCACCCGAGTATCCGTCAGCATTGCCTGATCCTCCACAGAGTCGAGCCTCCGCTCAATTTTTCTCTATGTCAATATGGAGCGCCACAAAGTAGTGAGGGTTTCTTTCGGAAGTCCCGGAGCTCTTGTAAGACAACATCCATCTGACTGGCAAAGTTGGGTGCATTTGAGAGGGCGCCCTCAAGGTTCACCGTGGCCTGAGATCTGTGAACTGTCGCTATCGGAGTATACTCCATCAGTTCCCACAAGTTACGACAGTGATTTTGGCAGGTCAGGTTTACTTCTGGGCATCTTGAAAGGTTGTATATTGAGATTTGCCCGAATTTAATGTATAGATAGCCGAGTTTGGAGTTTTTAATCCTTAGAGGAGCCGGAGCTATGAGCTCAGGTTGCTTCCATGGGCATGGCGTCACTGGAAGTCCCAGTGGAGCCAATTTATGACTGGCTCCATGATTTACGGCAACTTGATGGTGTTTTTTCCCCTGCAGCTGTGCAAACTGTTATGATCAGTGGAACCAGGCATAACATTTCTGCAGCTACGGGGACTGTCGGCTCTAAATCTCCACAGCTGCAGAGATTTTAGTCCGAACTGGAGTTTGGAGTGGGACTTAGTCCCATTTCATTTTATCTGTCTATGGCTAGGATGAGGCTAGACTACTCTACACCATAGGATTCAATGACTGGTTGAAAAACTGGTGCAGAGCTCAGGGTTTTGGCTTCATTGGGGACTGGGGCTCCACCTGGAGGGATGCAGGCCTATACAGGAGTGATGGTCTGCATCTATCCAGGAGGGGAACCAGGATCCTAGGTGATAGGTTTAAATGCTTCATTGGCAAGCTTTTAAACTAGCCAAGGGGGGAGGCACTGAAAGGAGAAGAGAAATCAGCCTCCCCAAAATCAGGGTAATTAGTGAGGTAAACACCAAGATAGAGCAGTTGATAGGGAGAAGGGCTGGGGTAAATGGAGAAAAAGACAAAGGCAGTAAGGATAGGGATGGGGCAAAAAGAAATAAAGCCATAAAAAAATGGAGGGTAATGAGTACCAATGCCCATAGTCTAGGTAAAAAGCTCCCTGAAATGGTGGCCTTGATGGAAGAGGGATGCCTGGACATCGTGGCAGTCACAGTAACATGGTACACAGAGAACCATGACTGGGATGTTAACATACCAGGGTACACAATCTACAGGAGGGACAGGGAGGGAAGAAGAGGAGGAGGAGGAGGAGGAGTAGCTCTCTATGTAAGGGAAGGGATCAAAGCAACAGAACTAAAGGGTAAACAGGGAGGAGAGGAGGCACTGTGGGTCACCCTGGAGACTGAAATGGCTCCACAATCTGCACAGGGGTTGTATACAGACCCGTCTCAGGCAGAGGAAATGGGCAAGAAATGATAAAAGGCATCCTTGGGATGGCAGAGAAAGGGGAGATATTGCTGATGGGAGACCAGAATATGCCAGATGTTAACTGGAGCACCTTTGCTGCAGCCACATCCAAGAGCAGGACCATTCTCAATGCCCTACAGGGGGCATGCCTCAGACAGCTAGTTTTGGAACCCACTGGAAGGAGCAATCTTAGACCTGGTACTCTCAAATGGGGATGGAGAGAGGATCTCTGATCTTGAAGTGGGTAGTCATCTGGGAACAAGCGACCACCAAACAGTGTGGTTCACGATAAACTTAGCTGTAGAGTCAAGCCACACAAAAGTGAAGGTACTGGACTTCAGGAGGGCTGATTTTGTCAAAATGGGAGAGTGCCTCAGAAAAGCACTAGCAAACAGGCAAGAAGGTGGGGTGGAGCAACAATGGGGAAACATCAAAACTGCCATCACAGAGGCAACAAGCCTTTGTGTGAAGCAAATAAACAAATCAAAATGAAAGAAAAAAACACTATGGTTCTCAAAAGAAGTGGCGGAAAGTAAGGGAGAAAAAGATAGCATTCAGGAAGTATAAAGAAACATAGAAGGAGCAGGACAGAGAACTGTACCAGTTAAAGCAGAAGGAAGCGGGGAAGGCAGTCAGAATAGCAAAGGCCCAAACCGAGGAAAAGATAGCCAACTCGGTTAAGAAGGGGGACAAAACCTTTTATAGGTACATTAGGGAGCAAAGAAAGCCTAAGGCAGGGATACTGAGGCTGAATAAAGAGGAAGGCGGTTGGGCAGAGAGTGAAGGTGAAAAAGCAGGGATACTTCTGCTCAGGATTCACAATGGAAAAGCAGGGGGAGATACCTAATCCAGTCAATAGAAGCACTCTGGATAGGGGGTTGATATTAGTCCTTTCACAGAAGAAAGAGATCTGAAAGAACTCTTAAAACTGAAGGTGGATAAAGCAACGGGGCCTGATGGGATTCACCCCAGAATTCTAAAAGAACTAAGGGAAGAACTAGTAACACCACTGACTACCCTTTTTAATAAATCATGAGAGGATGCTGTGGTACCTGAGGACTGGAGGAGGGTGGATGTGATTCCCCTTCACAAAAGTGGGAGCAAGACAGAGGCAGGACACTACAGACCTGTCAGTTTGATCTCAGTGGTAGGGAAAATGATGGAATCACTTCTGAAGGAAAGAACTGTTGAGTACCTAGAGGCCAGTGGGGCACAGGACCCAAGACAGCATGGATTCACAGTGGGAAAGTCATGTCAGACAAATCTAATTGATTTCTTTGACTGGGTGACCAAAGCAGTAGACCAGGGAGGGGCTGTGGACATGGTCTACCTAGACTTTAGCAAGGCATTTGACACAGTCCCGCACAAAAGATTAATAAACAAATTAGCCAGCCTGGGTGTGGGTCCCAGGGTGGTAGCATGTAAACACTGGCTGGACAACAGGACACAGCAGGTAATAGTAAATGGAGTCCACAGTGAAGAAAGGAGGGCTACTAGTGGGGTACCGCAGGGTTCAGTACTGGGGCAGTCCTTTTTAATGTCTTTATAAGTGACATTGCAGAGGGACTGGAAGGGAAAGTATGTGTCTTTGCAGATGACACAAAGATCTGCAACAGGGTTGATACGCAAGGTGGGGTGGAAAGGATGAAAAGGACTTGGCAAGGTTGGAGGAATAGACAAATGTATGGCAGCTTAGATTCAACGTAAAGAAGTGCAAAGTAATGCACCTGGGAAACAGAAACCCAGGGGAAGAGTACACAATGGGGGGTGAGATACTGACAACAACAAAGATGGAAAGGGACCTGGGGGGTAGTCATATCAGACCAACCTAAAGGTGGGCCAGCAATGTGAGAAGGCAGTAAGGAAGGCTGGGAGGATACTGGGATGCATAGGGAGAGCATCACCAGTAGAAAACAGGAAATTGTTGGCCTTTTGTACAGACAGTTTGTAAGACCACATCTGGAGTACTGTATACAGTTCTGGAGACCACATCTCCGCAAAGACATAGACAGGGTGGAGGCTGTCCAGAGGAAGGCATCCAAAATGGTGCAGAGTCTGCACCAGAAGACATGTGAAGAAAGACTAAAGGAGCTTAAGATGTATAGTCTTGAGGAAAGAAGGAGAGGGGGACATGATAGAAACTTTCAAATACCACAAGGGAATCAACAAAGTCCAAGAGGGTAGCATCTTCCAGAAAAGAGATAGCATTCAGAAGTATAAGGAAACATAGAAGAAGCAGGACAGAGAACTGTACTAGTTAAAGCAGAAGGAAGCAGGGAAGGCAGTCAGAATAGCAAAGGCCCAAACCGAGGAAAAGATAGCCAACTCGGTTAAGAAGGAGGATAAAACCTTTTATAGGTACATTAGGGAGCAAAGAAAGACTAAGACAGGGATACTGAGGCTGAATAAAGAGGAAGGCGGTTGGGCAGAGTGCGACAGTGAAAAAGCAGGGATACTGAACGAATACTTCTGCTCAGGATTCACAATGGAAAAGCAGGGGGAGATACCTAATCCAGTCAATAGAAGCACTTTGGATAGGGGGGTTGATATTAGTCCTTTCACAGAAGAAAGAGTTCTGAAAGAACTCTTAAAACTGAAGGTGGATAAAGCAATGGGGCCTGATGGGATTCACCCCAGAATTCTAAAAGAACTAAGGGAAGAACTAGTAACACCACTGACTACCCTTTTTAATAAATCATGGGAGGATACTGTGGTACCTGAGGACTGGAGGAGAGTGGATGTGATTCTCCTTCACAAAAGTGGGAGCAAGACAGAGGCAGGAAACTACAGACCTGTCAGTTTGATCTCAGTGGTAGGGAAAATGATGGAATCACTTCTGAAGGAAAGAACTGTTGAGTACCTAGAGGCCAGTGGGGCACAGGACCCAAGGCAGCATGGATTCACAGTGGGAAGGTCATTTCAGACAAATCTAATTGATTTCTTTGACTGGGTGACCAAAGTAGTAGACCAGGGAGGGACTGTGGACATGGCCTACCTAGGCTTTAGCAAGGCATTTGACACAGTCCCGCACAAAAGATTAATAAACAAATTAGCCAGCCTGGGTGTGGGTCCCAGGGTGGTAGCCTGGGTAAACACTGGCTAGACAACAGGACACAGTGGGTAATAGTAAATGGAGTCCACAGTGAAGAAAGGAGGGTTACTAGTGAGGTTACTGAGGTTCAGTACTGGAGCCGGTCCTTTTAATGTCTTTATAAGTGACATTGCAGAAGGACTGGGAGGGAAAGTATGTGTCTTTGCAGATGACACAAAGATCTGCAACAGGGTTGATACGCAAGGTGGGGTGGAAAGGATGAAAAGGGACTTGGCAAGGTTGGAGGAATGGTCAAATGTATGGCAGCTTAGATTCAACGCAAAGAAGTGCAAAGTATTGCACCTGGGAAACAGAAACCAAGGGGGAAGAGTACACAATGGGGGGTGAGATACTGAAAACAACAAAGATGGAAAGGGACCTGGGAGTAGTCATATCAGATGACCTAAGGTGGGCCAGCAATGTGAGAAGGCAGTGAAGAGGCTGGGGAATACTAGGATGCATAGGGAGAGGCATCACCAGTAGAAAACAGGAAGTTGTTGGCCTTCTGTACAGACAGTTTGTAAGACCACATCTGGAGTACTGTGTACAGTTCTTTAGACCACATCTCCATAAAGACATAGACAGGGTGGAGGCTGTCATCCGAGAACCTCCGGTGCCTCTGCCAATCAGCTGTCACTTGTCTCAGGAGGAGGCTCCTTGGTCCATCTGGACTTTCAGTTCGCTGAGCCTGCAGCTTGGCTCCTAGAACATAGCCATTCTGGGACATGGATATGTTGTTCATCCACACTGTCTATGGGATCCTTGCACACTTTAAATCATGCAGAGGTCTTCAGCTGGCTCCTCCCACCCACCGGGTGGTAAAACTCTCGGCTCACCCATGGCGCCAGATCTTCCTTCCACTTGAGCTCAGGTTCTCCCTTAGCGCTCTGCGTATAGACTGTATCCTAGTTCTTCGGTTCACCCAAAACTTATTCTTATGTTTTCAAGACTTCGGTCAAATTACTCCCTCACGGTTGCGATGGACAAATCGACTCCCGGTTTTCGGCAGTGCCTATGTGGGCAGAAAATGTCCAGGATGGAACCGCACTCCATGTGTGTCTACTGCCTCGGCCTAGACCATGACCCGCAGGCCTGCGAGTTATGCCGTTCATTTTCGGCTAACGTCCTGGAGGACCGCACTGCCCGGTTACAGCTTGGGCACCCCGAGGAGCGCTACCCGCTGGTGAAGTCAGAGGAGGCCCATTGGGTGGTGTCCGTGGAGGCTGGTTCAGCTGAGCAACTTAAGCAGATGATCACCCTCGAGGAGGAGGCGGCACAGGCCGTATCATCCTCTTCCTCGGTCGCAGCATTTATCCTGCTCTCTTTGGGATTCTCCTACACAGCTTCTTTTAAGGAGCTTTGCCACTCCCTTTCCATGAAGGGAGTGGGCCATCGGGACATTCTTCTCGGTCCAAAAAGAAGGACTCGAAAGGTGAGTCCCACCGTTGGCGTTCGTGGGGAGGGTCCGTTCCCGGACAGTCAACACTCGACTTGATCGAGTTGCAGATAAGACTGTGGCTTCGCGGTGTCCTATCAGGTCAGCTGGCGAGGACACCCACGTCTGAAAGGTAGAGATTTTCTCGACCAAATCGAATGATCTCTGTCGACTAATTGAAACCCGACAACCCTTCTTCACGGTTTCCCGGTGGACACTGAGACTTACCTGCACTCCTGTGCCAGAGTCCCCGGTCAAGGCTTCGACGTGGGAAAATGGGTGTCCCCGCCCCTTCCAGACCATCCTCAAGAAACACCGAGGATCTTGGTCTGGGTCTCGGACATCGTCTCGGTCAGCCGGAGTCCACCGACGGTGGCGGTCTTGGTCTCGGCACCAAAGTGGCGGGCGCCGCCGCTTGCCTTATCGCCTCCTCTAGAAAAGGAGGCTTGGTGCAAATGCGTCGACGCTCCCGAGACCTGATGTGGCAGCAGTTACTTCTGTCCAGGAACAAGCCGGCGCGTGCGCCTTCCCCAACCATCAAGTGGCTGTCACCCCAAGCAGCCGAAACAACCCTCGCTGTAGTCGGGGTGCCCAAGCCTGGGCCAGTTCTTGGCGAGAAACCAGCTGCTCCAGCGATTGTGGTGGAACCTCCGCCTCCAACCGAAATCGGGGGCGCCGACCAAGGACTCTCGGTCAGGTCAGGGTCTGCCCCACAGGTTGTCGATCACCCTCAATCCTGACCGTCCTCGGAAGGTGGAGTGTGGCTCAAGCCCCAGGCAGCTCTTCGCGGACTCCTCGGAGTCCGACGACGACTCCTTCCTGTTCTCCAGGCCCATTGACCTGGAGTCCTCTGGGGGGCCAGTCTAAGGACGAAAGCCCATCGTCCTTTATGGGTCTGCTTAGGCTCATCTCGGGTCCACCAGGATGCAGCTCGAGCCCATATCCAGCGGGCAAAGTGTCACTGCAGGAATACTGGACCGAGGATTCACCCACGGAGGCCTTTCGGTGGCTGAAGCCATTGTTGGCCCAGCCTTGGAGCTCTGGCAGCGGCCGGCTTCCTGTCCTGCACCTTCGGCCAGGATGGCCAGGAGTATGTGGTCTACCAGCTCTTTATCCGGTTTTGAACACCCCTCTGCCGGGGTTGGTCTGATAGCATTTTCCGGCATTCGGGAATGCTAGGGATGTAGATAAGCCCCCCGACAAGGAGTCCAAAAAGATGGACTATGCGGGGCGCAAGGTGTACACTACGTCCTCCCTTGGCCTCCGCCAGGCCAGCTCTGCCGTGCTGATGGCACACTTCTCCCACGCCTTCATGGGCTCCCTGGATGAGGTGATTCCTCATCTCCCAGCCGACCTGCAGACCACGGTCAAGCAGGTATGGGACCAGGGAAGGGCGGTGGCAAAACAGCAGCTCCTAACAGCTCTGGACATTGGAGACTTCTGTGCCAGATCAGTTGCAGCCGCAGTGGCCATGTGCCGTAGAGCATGGCTGAGGATATCCACCTTCACGGCGGATACCCAGCATAAACTGGCGGATGTTCCCTTCCTGGGGACTGACCTCTTGACCCTGGGTGGAAGGTCACCTCCAGCCCAGTTGAAAAGTCAGTGCCACTCTGGACTCGGTCACCTCCACCCAGAAGGACAAGGGCTGTCGACACCAACATAAGTTCTTTAGCCCTTCTCGCCTGCAGCTGTCCGGCCAAACAGCACCAGCATCAGGGCCAGCAGGCTCGTGCTGCACCTCAAAGCCAAGCCTCGAAGCTTCCTCTAATAGGAAGCTAGGGAGGAAAAGGCCCAGGAGGTCCCTCGGCGGTCCTTCCTCAAGCCTGCCCAGTGGCGGTTGAGGGTGTCACTTCAGCACTCGTCCTCCCCTGAGTTCTCCCCATGGGGATGGCTCCGCCACTTCTTTTCCGCCTGGTTACGCTATCACCACGGACCACTGGGGTGTTGGAGGTGGTTGGAAAGAACCTGCCCTGGAGTTAGAGCAGGCCCCGCCCTTCCAAGCCGTCGCCCCTTGGGGGGCTACGGGGTCCGCAGCCTCTCTGTCGGCTCGTCGAACCGATATCACCCTGCTCCTCGAAAAAGAGGTGATCAGGAAGGTGGCGGATCCTCCTCCAGACCCGGAGTTTGTGTCCAGGTACTTCCTGGTCCCAAAACGGACGGGGGGCTGGTGCCCCATTCTCGACCTGCACGACCTGAACAGGTTCCTAAGGTCTTGGACCTTGAGGATGGTGACTCTGGCTCAGATAATCCCACCCTTGGAACAAGGCGTGTGTTTCTGTTCTCTGGATCTCCAGGACGCGTTCTTTCATGTCCCAATCCGTCCGTCCCACCAGAGATTCCTCCGCTTCAGGGCAGAGGGATCCCTCTACGAGTTCCGGGCCATGCCCTTCGGCCTTTCCCTAGCTCCCAGGGTCTTCACCAAATGCATGGCAGTGGTGACAGCATTACTCTTGGCAAAGGGTCAGGGTGAACCCCTACCTGCACAACTGGCTGATTGCAGCCCCCTACAGAACGGAGGTGGAGCAGTCCAGAGATCTGGCCTTCCAGGTTTGCTCTCAGGTTGGCCTCCTCATCAACGAGGCCAAGTCAGAACTTGTACCAAAGCAGGTGATACAATTCATCGGGGCAGAGCTCGACTCTCTATGAGCCAGAGCATGGCTCCCCGCAGACAGGGCCGAGGTTCTTTCCTCCTTTGCCCAATCATTTCAGGTTGGGCAACTGCGCCTTGCTCGGGACTTCCTGAGCCTCATGGCGGCCTTCACCAGCGTGGTCCATTGGGCCTGTTGATGCATGCGTCCCCTTCAAGGGGGGCTGGCCAGCCAGTGGTCACAGCACTTCGATCCTCTGGATCAGCTCATGACAGTGACCATGGGGATGTGGAACGCTCTCCAGTGGTAGACCGTTCTAGCACATGTGCAGGAGGGCATCCTGTTCGTCCGCCCCGAGCCGACGGTCTCTCTATCGACCGATGCCTCTGTGATGGGTTGGGGTGCCCATCTGGGGGAGCACAGAGCGCACGGCCTCTAGTCCCCTTGGGAGTTCTGATGCCACATCAACCTGCTGGAGCTTCGAGCAGTTCGTCTAGCCCTCACCACCTTTGCTCCATTTCTATGGGGTCAAGTGGTTCAGGTCCTGACGGACAATACCACGACCATGTACTACTGAAACCGCCAGGGCGGGACACGCTCCATGCTTCTATGCAAGGAAGCTCTCCGCATTTGGTCACTCTTGTGCAGCCTGGAGGCGGATCTCCTTGCCATTCATGTGGCAGGAGCCTCCAACACCCTGGCCGATCAATGCCCTAAGCCGGATAGGGGCGGTGTCCCACGAGTGGTCTCTACTGATGGAGGTAGTACAAGATCTGTTCTCCCACTGGGGCATGCCTCAGGTGGACCTGTTTGCCTCCAGGGAGAATGCGAAGCTGAGACTGTTTCATGCCCACCCCCTCAGCAGGGCTCGCTGCAGGGGGATGCCTTCTCGAGGCCGTGGACCCCAGGCCTCTTCTACACCTTTCCCTCATTTCCCTTGATCCAGAAGGTGCTTCTCAAGGCGAGTAGGGACAAGGCGCAGGTGATTCTGGTAGCCCCAGACTGGCCCCGCCAGTTCTGGTATCCAGATCTCCTCAGTCTCAGCTCCAGGCTCCCGAGGCGGCTTCCAGCCCACCTGAACCTGATCTCAGTCAATCAGGGGAAGGTATTCCACCCGGACCTTCAATCCCTGCACCTGACAGCCTGGTTCCTAAGTGGCTAGAGTTCCAGGCCTTGGGTCTTTCCAACGAGGTCCTCAACATTGTTGAGGCGTCCCGTAAGGAGTCGACCAGAAAATGCTATGCCTTCAAATGGAAGAGATTCTCCATTTGGTGTCAGGGCAAGGGTCTGGACCCTTCCTCCTGTTCCTTGGAAAGCATTCTGGACTACCTGTGGTCCTTTCTCAGCTAGGGCTTGACGGCGACCTAAGAGTGCTCCTGGCAGCCATCTCTATGTACTGTTGTTGGCGGGCTGGGAAGCAGTCGGTGGCAGGAGAAGGTGGTCGGGCGCTTTTTCAAAGGCCTTGATCACATAGCCCCTCCGGTGCGAGAACCTCCACCTCCGTGGGATCTACTGCTGGTATTGGCTAAGCTCATGGGCAAGCCATTCAAACTGATGCACAGGTGTGAGATCTCTCACCTGTCATGGAAGACCGTCTTCTTGGTGGCTATCACGTCAGCCAGAAGGATGGGAGAGCTCTAGGCACTTTCCATCGAGTCTCCTTATCTGGTCTTCCACAGGGACAAGGTTGTCCTCGCCCACCGAAATTTCTTCCAAAGGTGGTGTCGGAGTTTCACCTTAACCAGGTGTTGACTCTGCGGTGTTCTACCCAATCACACCTCAGACGCTTGAATATAGGCTCCATTCTTTGGACCCTAGAAGAGCGCTCACTTATTACAAGGAGCGGATGGCTGAAGTTCGGGGAGAGGTTCACCAGCTGTTTGTCACCTACGCTGAAGCTGCACCTGGCAGACCTGCAGCCAAGCGGACGATAGGCAGGTGGGTCACCTCCTGCATAGATCTCTGCTATAGGTTGGTGGGCATGGAGCCTCCCAGAAGAATAAGAGCTCATTCTACCTGCCATACCGCTGCATCGGTGGCTGCTTCCAGATACGTCCCTATCCAGGAAATCTGCAGGGCTGCTACTTGGAAGTCAGCACACACCTTCATCACCCACTACCACATCGACCTTGAGTCACACCGGGATGCTGGTTTTGGGGCCTCGGTTCTCCAGTCTTCATTTCCTAAGCAGGGGGTGTGCACCTTGCCTCCCTCCCTCCCGGAGAACTGCTAGGAGTCTGCCAGACAATGTGGATAAACAACATATCCATGTCCCTAGAAACACAGGAGTTACTCACCTGTAACAGGAGTTCTAGGAATGGTATATGTTGTTCATCTACACGACCCACCCGGCCTCCCCGGCTTCGACGCACAACCTGGTTTCCAGTGGGCTAGATCTGGCGTCATGGGGTGGAGCCGAGAGTTTTACCACTTGGGTGGGTGGGAGGAGCCAGCTTGAAGACCTTCCGGCAAGATTTAAAGCAGCAAGGAATCTGCCAGACAGTGTGGATGAACAACATATACCATTCCTAGAACTCCTGTTACAGGTGAGTAACCTGTATTTCTAGGGACATGGATATGTTGTTCATCCACACTGACTATGGCTATCCTGCACAAATCTTGCGGAGAAATCTCAGCTTCAACTCTCACCCACCAGTGTCAACTCTCAAACTCCATCACTGGCAGCCAAATCTTCACTTACACCGCTTGGAGAGCTCAGGTTCCTCATAACGCTCTGCGTATAAGACTGGTTCTAATTCTTGGTTTCCGAATTTAAAAGTTTTGCATTATAGACTTGGTCTTCTATCCCTCACGGCTGCGATGGACAAATCGACTCCGGTTTTGGGGTGCCCTTGCGGGTCGAAAGATGTCTCAGGCGGATCCACATTCACGTGTGTCTACTGTTTTAGGCCTTGAGCACGACCCGCGTCGCGCGACCTGTGCTCTTCCTTCTCCCCCTCGTCCTCGAAGACCCGTGCTGCCTGTTTAGAACTAGGCGCCTGAGAAGCGTTTTCCTCTGATAAAGTCCAAAGAGGCCCGGTGTTGGTTTCATGCGGCGGGCGGCAGATCAGCTAGAGCAGATGATCGCCCTCGAGAGAGAAGCGGCCGGGCGCATCTTCCTCAACGGCGACTTTATCCCGCTCTCCCTGGGTTCCTCTTACACAGCTTCCTTTAAGGAGCTTTGTCTGTCCCTCTCCGCTAGAGGAGAGGGACCAACATCTGCTGGACCTTCTTCTCGGTCCAAAAAGACAAGGGTAAGTCCCTCCGTCGATGCTTTTGGGAGTGGGAAAGGTCCCTCTCCCCGAGTTGTCAGCCATCGACTTCGGTCGATCGTTCGGCTTCAGCTACTGGTCTCACGGTGTCCCCGTCAGGTCAGTTGACCGAGACTCCCGTCGACGCAGTCGAGATCTTTCTCGACCCGTTGGACGGGTTGTCGACAGTGGCTAAATCCCTCTCCCGGTTTCCCGGTGGGTGTTGAGGATCAGCGGGCTTGCCAGTGCCTCGGTTCCGGAACCCCCGGGTGAACCCTCGAGCCGAGGAGGAGCTGGTTCCACCGTCCCTCCCGCACCATCCTCAAAAGGCCGAGGTTCTCGGTCTCGGACTTCTTCAGCGGTCAACCCGATCCGCCGTCATGGCGGTCTCGATCTCGGCTTTGCTGATGGCGGCGCCTCTTGTCCTCATCCTCCTCCTCGGATGAGGGGCTTCGGCGTAAGATTACATCGCGATCGAGGACCTCATGTGGCAACAGCTCCTTCTGACCGGGAACAAGCCGACGCGTCGCCTTCCCCGGCCATTAAGTGGCTGTCACCGGAGCAGCCGAAACAACCCCTCGTTTTACCCAAGGAGCCTGTTCCCAGGCCGGTTGTTCGGCCAAAACCAGCTGCTCCACCGATTCCGGTGGAACCTCCACAGCCGCTGTTTGGGGCTCCGACCAAGAACTCTCGGTCGGCTCAGGGTCTGCCCCATAGGCTGTCGGTCACCCTCACTCCCGATCGCCCTCGGCAGGTGGAGGGTGGCTCAGGCCCAAGGCAGCTCTTTGTGGACTCTTCTGAGTCCGACGACGATTCCTCCCTTTTCTCCAAGCGAGTGGACTTGGAGTCCTCTGGAGGTCAGTCGCTGGATGACAGCCCTTCGTCCTTCCTGGGTTTGCTCAGGCTCATCTCGGAGTCCACCGGGATGCAGCTCGAGCCCGTATCCAAGCGGGCCAAGTATCCCCTCACGGAGATATTGGACCGAGGGGATTCCCCTACGGAGGCCTTTCCTGTGGCCGAGGCCATTGTGGGCCCGGCCTTGGAGCTCTGGCAGCGCCCTGCTTCCTGCCCTGCGCCTTCGGCCAGGATGGCCAGGAAGTATCTTGGTCCCCTACGGTTCCCTGTCCGGTTCTCGGAACATCACTCAGCCAAGGGGTTAGTTACCGACAGTGTTTTCGGCGTGCCGGGCGCTGGGGCGTGGACAAACCTCCCGACAAGGAGTCTAAGAAATTGGACTATGCCAGGCGAAAAGTCTATGCTGCGTGCTCACTTGGCCTTCGTCAGGCAAGCTCGGCCGTGCTTATGGCACATTTCTCCCATGCCCTGTTGGGCTCCCTGGATGAGGTAGTCCCTCATCTCCCGGCTGACCTGCAGACCACGGTTGGGCAGGTGCGGGACCAGGGCAGGGCAGTGGCCAAGCAGCAACTTCAGACTGCTCTGGACATTGGAGACTCATGCGCCAGGTCAGTCGCGGCCGCAGTGGCTATGCGCTGTCAGGCATGGCTGAGGATATCCACCTTCTCGCGGATACCCAGCACAAATTGGCGGATGTCCCTTCCTGAGGACCAACCTCTTGACCCTGGGTGGAAGGCCACCTCCAGAGGATCGAAAAGTCCAATGCCACCTTGGACTCGGTCTCATCCGCTCAGAGGACAGGGGCTGCAGACCGCAACACAATCCTTTCATCTGTCTGCGCCCGACCGTCCGGCCCAGCAACACCAGGGCCAGCAGGCTCACGCTTGGCATCCCAAACCCAAGCCGCGGCTTCCTCCTCCAGGAAGCAGGGAGGTAAAGGCCCAGGTGGTCCCTCGGCGGTCCCTCCTCCAAGCCTGCACAGTGGCCGGGTTGAGGGGTGTAGCCCCAACCGTTACCTCACCCCAGATTCCCCATGGAGGCGGCTCAGTACTTCCTTTCGCCTGGTCTGCTATTACCAAGACTGGTGGGTGTTGGAAGTGGTAGGAAAGACCTGCCTCTGGGTTTGAGCAGGCCCCACCCTTCAAACCGTCGCACCTCGGGGCCTCTGAGAATCGAAGCCTCGTTGTCAGCTCAGCGAGCCGACATCAGCTCTCCTCCTCAAGAAGGAGGTGATAAGAGAGGTGGCGGACCCTCCCTCAAACTCGGGGTTCGTGTCCAGGTACTTCCTGGTTCCGAAACAGACGAGGGGGGCTGGCTCCCCATTCTTGACCTACACGACCTAAACAAGTTCCTAAGATCTCGAACCTTCAGGATGGTCACTCTGGCTCAGATAATACCATCCTTGGAACACGGCGTGTGGTTCTGCTCTCTGGACCTACAGGACGCATTCTTTCACGTCCCTATCCGTCCGTCCCATCAAAGGGTCCTTCGCTTTCGAGCGGAGGGATCCCTTTTCGAGTTCAAGCCATGCCCTTTGGCTTATCTCCAGCTCCCAGGGTCTTCACCAAATGCATGTCAGTGGTGACAGCATTCCTGCGGCGCCGAGGGGTCCGGGTTTACCCTTACCTGGACGATTGGCTGATAGCAGCCCCCCTCAGACAGGAGGTGGAGCGATCCAGAGATCTGGCCCTCCAGGTTTGCTCTCAGGTCGGCCTCCTCATCAACGAGGCCAAGTCGGAACTCGAGCCGAAGCAGGTGATTCTTTTCATCGGGGCAGAGCTCGACTCTCTTCGAGCCGGAGCACGGCTCCCGGCGGACAGGGCCGAGGTTCTTTCCTCCTTTGCCCAATCATTTCTGGTTGGGCAGTGCGCCCTGACCGGGATTTCCTGGCCTCCTGGGTCTCATGGAGGCCTGTACCAGCGTGGTCCGTTGGGCCCGCTGGAACATGCGCCCCCTTCATTGGGGGCTGGCCAGCCAGTGGCCCCAATGCTGCGATCCATTGGACCAGCTAGTGACGGTGACCCAGGGGATGTGGAGCGCTCTCCAGTGGTGGACCATTCCAGTTCATCTGCAGGAGGGCATCCTGTTTGTCCGCCCCGAGCCGACGGTCTCTCTATCGACCGATGCCTCTCTGATGGGTTGGGGTGCCCATCTGGGGGAACACCGAGCACACGGCCTCTGGTCCCTGCGGGAGTCCCGATGCCACATCAACCTGCTGGAGCTCCAAGCGGTCCGCCTAGCTCTCATACCTTTGCTCCGTTTCTTTGGGGTCAAGTGGTCCGGGTCCAGACAGACAGTACCACAACCATGTACTATCTAAACCGCCAGGGCGGGACACGCTCCATGCTTCTATGCAAGGAAGCTCTCCACATCTGGTCACTCGTGCGCAGCCTGGAGATGGATCTCCTAGCCATTCACGTGGCAGGAGCCTCCAACACCCTGGCCGATGCCCTAAGCCAGGTAGGGGCTGCGTCCCACGAGTGGTCTCTCCTGCCGGAGGTAGTACAAGATCTATTCTCCCATTGGGGCACACCTCAGGTGGACCTGTTTGCCTCCAGGGAGAATGCGAAGCTGAGGCTGTTCCATGCCCCCCCCTCAGCAGGGTTCGCTGCAGGGGGATGCCTTCTCGAGGCCGTGGACCCCGGGCCTCTTCTGCACCTTTCCCCCGTTCCCCTTGATGCACAAGGTGCTGCTCAAAGCAAGGAGGGACAAGGCGCAGGTGATTCTGATAGCCCCAGACTGGCCCCACCAGTACTGGTACCCAGATCTCCTCAGCCTCAGCTCCAGGCTCGAGGCAGCTTCCAGCTCACCGGACCTGCTCTCAGTCAATCAGGGAAGGTATTCCATCCGGACCTTCAATCCCTGCACCTGACGGCCTGGTTCCTGGCGGCTAGAGTTCCAGGCCTTGGGTCTTTCCGGACGAGGTCCTCAAGCGTAGTTGAGGCGTCCCGTAAGAGTCGACCAGAAAATGCTACGCCTTCAAATGGAAAAGATTTTCCATTTGGTGTCAGGGCAAATGCCTGGACCCTTCCTCCTGTTCCTTGGCGAGCATATTGGACTACCTTTGGTCCCTTTTTCAGCAAGGGCTTAGGTCGACGACCCTTAAGGTGCACCTGGCAGCCATCTCTGCTTACCGGGCGCGGGCCGGGAAGCAGTCAGTGGCGCAGGAGAAGGTGGTCTGGCACTTTTTCAAAGGCCTTGATCACATTTCCCCTTCGGTGTGAGAACCTCCACCTCCGTGGGATCTACTGCTGGTACTGGCAAAGCTCATGGGCAAACCATTGAACCAATGCACAGGTGTGAACTCTCTCACCTGTCGTGGAAGACCACCTTCTTGGTGGCCTCCGTCAGCCAGAAGGATGGGAGAGCTCCGGCGCTTTGCATGAGTCTCCCACCTAGTCTTCCACAGGGACAAGGTTGTCCTGCGCCCCCACCGAAATTCCTTCCGAAGGTGGTGTCGGAGTTCCACCTTAACCAGGTGTTGACTCTGCGGTGTTCTACCCCAATCACACCTCGGAGGCCGAATGGAAGCGATACTCTGGACCCTAGAAGGCGCTCACTTACTGTAAGGGGCGCACGGCTGAAATCGGGGAGAGGTTGCCAGCTGTTTGTCACCTATGCTGAAGCCACACTTGGCAGACCTGCAGCCAAGCGGACGATAGGCAGGTGGGTCACCTCCTGCATAGATCTCTGCTATAAGTTGGCGGGCATGGAGCCTCCCAGAGGGATAAGAGCTCATTCTACCGCCATACTGCTGCATCGGTGGCTGCTTCCAGGGACGTCCCTATCCAGGAAATCTGCAGGGCTGCTACCTGGAAGTCAGCACACACCGTCACCCATTACCACATCGACCTTGAGTCATGCCTGGATGCTGGTTTTGGGCCTTGGTTCTCAGTCTCTATTCCCTAAGTAGGGGTGTGCGCCTTGCCTCCCTCCTCCCAGAGAGAACTGCTAGGAGTCTGCCAGACAGTGTGGATGAGCAACATATCCATGTCCTAAATACAGGTTACTCACCTGTAACAGGAGTTCTAGGAATGGTATGTGTTGTTTATCCACACGACCCACCCGACCTCCCCGGCTTCCACGCACAACCTGAGCTTCCAGCGGGCCAGATCTGGCGTCATGGGGCAGAGCCGAGAGTTTTACCACTCGGGTGGGTGGGAGGAGCCAGCTTGAAGACCTTCCGGCAAGATTTAAAGCGGCAAGGATACCTGCCAGACAGTGTGGATGAACAACATATACCATTCCTAGAACTCCTGTTACAGGTGAGTAGCCTGTATTTTTGCGACATGGGGTCTCACAAGAGGTAGCTGGCGTTCTGGTGGCCATGAGAAAACCGGCCACTCGTGCTACTTATGCCATGAAATGGTGCCCTTTTTGCCTATGGGCTCAAGCGCGGGGGTTTTCACCTCTAGACTGTCCAGAAAAGTCTGTCTTGGGCTAGCTGTTGTCTCTTTTTCAGACAGCCTTGGCCTACTCCTCGATCAAAGTACACCTCTGTGCCGTATCAGCCTATCATTATCCTATAGGCCAACGCACCATATCTCAGTTGGACACGGCACGAGCCTTACTGAGAGGTATTCTCCACCTTAGACCTCCTATTAAGGATCCAATTCTGCCATGGGATCTACCCTTTGTCCTGGAGCAGCTTACGCTGCCGTCCGTTAAACCAGCCGCGGAATGCGAGCTACATCTTCTCACTTGGAAGACGTTGTTTTTAGTTGCTTTTACTTCGGCCAGAAGAATTTCTGAACTCCATGCACTGATGTGCAAAGAACCTTATTTGGTTTTTCCAAAAGACAGGGTATCCCTATGGACTAATCCCAAAATCTTACTTCGAGACACAGCTCTTGCCACAGGTTACACCATTAGGACTGAAGCCGGCAGGCATCAGGACCCACGGAAAAATTCTAGCTCGCTGTCTTCAGCGGGGACCGCCCCCGACGTCAGTCCCACCTCCAACGTCAGGCGTAGTATATAAAGGGGCGGTCCCGTCAGATTCCCCAGTTCTTTCCCGCCGTCGACTTGCATGTCTCGACCCTTTGGTTCAGTTTCTAGCGCGCGACGCGTGGTAAAGTTTTTTCCTACGGGAAATTCGTTCTCTTCAATCAAGCTTTTCTCTGATGTCCTCTCCGACCTCTGGTCACTCCTCGAAGTGCGCCTGTGGGAAGCAGATCCCGTTCAAGGATCCGCACTCGGCCTGTGTCTGGTGCCTAGGCCCAGACCACGACACCTGGTCCTGCACGTTTTGCCAGGGTTTCAATAGCAGAACCCGGATCTGTCGCCAGAAGGCCCTCCAGGCGTTTCTGCTCGAGGAACAACTCAAGTCCATGGCTTCCAATGGGGATTCTTCGCAGAAGGCCCACAAGCATGCTGAAAAGCACAGGGAGAAGGCTTCTTCCAGGTCCCCGTCTAGGGCCTCTGACTCACGCAGTTTCGGCTCCGGGTCCAACCGCTCTCCTTCCCGGGC
The DNA here is from genome assembly GCA_016271365.2 of Neoceratodus forsteri. Taxonomy (NCBI): domain Eukaryota; kingdom Metazoa; phylum Chordata; order Ceratodontiformes; family Ceratodontidae; genus Neoceratodus; species Neoceratodus forsteri. The sequence goes on along the minus strand of CM028132.1, from coordinate 405,537,607 downwards.
CAGCTCTCAGCCTCCCCCTGCTGCGGTGAGAAAATCTTCAGGCTCCTCTTCCCAGGCCAAGACTCCCAGGCCTTCTTCTTCCTCCTCCAAGGCCCTGGCGAAGTCGGGGGACCATCATCACCATCACAAGTCGGGTTCCTGCCATTCTGAACCCGACATCAGGTCTGCCTCCTTGCCGCCTCCTCCCCAGCGGAAGACCAAGGAGCTCACCTCATTCAAGAGGCCGTTGGACCCGACGCTGGTTCGCCCGACGTCGGCTTCTCGCCACAGGTCCCCAGAGCCATTGTCCATCAGGGGAGACCGTCGCCCGGCCAAATAACTCATCACCCGGGCGCGGTAGGGACCCGCGCCAGTTCAATCAGAAGGGACCCGACATCGGTCAGGAGACCATCACTGAGGAGGAGTACAGCCGAGGACCAGGCAGGTGACCCGGTCCTGTTGAGACTCCCAGGGAACCCTCGCCACAACCCGAGCCCCCTTTGGAGCCGACGCTGGGTCCCGACGATCGTCCACCAGCGCCCGGACCGTCGTCGGGCCTTTCCTTTTCAGAGGTGAAGGAGCTTTTCACTTACTGGTGGGATACCATCAAAAAAGACATGGTCCCCACTCCTCCTCCTCCTCCTCCTCCTACACCGGTTGCTCCTCCGGTTCCGGCACCCCCCCGTCTCCATCTGGGTCTGCAGGCCGGTTACCTCCTCCCCAGGAGCCCAGGACCCCTCCAAGGGGGAGATTCGATAAAGGGAGACCTCCGTCCAGATCCTCTTCTAGGTCACCCAGTCCCAAGAGACCCAGAAGACGCCGCCGTTCGCCTTCGACAGAGGACACGGGATCAGAGTTTTCTACATCCAGATCCCCATCTCTCCCCTCTCCATCCCTTCTCCAGACCCACGTGAGCTGCCAAAGTCTCCTCTGGATGACCCTTCGTTCTTGGATATCATGAGACACATCCAGGAGAACATGGGATGGGATGCGGAAGAGTTAGACCTCGAAAGGCTGCGCCTTGCGAAGTATCTTCGGCAGAAGGACCCCAAGCCTGTGGTGGTGCCACCCTTGGTAGACACTTTCGTGGACGTCACCAAAGCAGCTTGGAAGCGTCCACATTCGCTCCCGGCGATGCCGAAGAAAGCTGACCGCTTGTACAAGGCTCCAAGAGAAGACCAGTACTTGACTCAGCATCCTCAGGCCGACTCTCTGGTCATAACAGCCTCTCATGACCGGTCCCAGAGACCGCAACATCTGAGCATCCTGCCACCGGACCCAGAGTCCAAACAGCTGGACTCCATGGGTAGGCGCACGTATGCTTCCGCTACCTGCGCCATCAGATCCCTGAATTATTTGACCCACATGGTGCAGTTCCAAAATGCCCTGTGGGAGCAGGGTCTGGATGCGGCCGAGAAATTGCTGGAAGGTGAGCAGAAGGAGGAGATGTTACAGTTCCTCCGTACGGGTTCGGACGTGGGAACCCAGGTGCAACGAGCCGCGTACGACTCCGTGGACTCCTCGGCCCGAGCAGCAGCTTCAGGCGTATGCCTCCAGAGGCACTCTTGGCTCCATGTCTCCGGTTTTACCCCAGACATCCAGAAAAACATCATGGACGCCCCATTCGAGGGAGAAGTTTTGTTTGGTAAACCCTCAGAGAAGATAATTACCAAACTCCAAGAGGCCGGGAAGATGGTGAGGTCGGTTCAGGCCATGTACGACCCAAGCTTAGTTCCTTCGTGGAACCAAAGCGATTTAGTGGACGGACGCAGAGACAACAGTCCCGCCCGTTCCAGCAGAGGGAGCTCCGGTTTTAGCAGAGCCCAGGAAAGCAACCCGCTGAGGTGAGCCAGCGCGCTCCTATGCGGTCCAGCCAGCGGGACCCTCAGCCGCCACAGCCTGACTCCTTCCCGGCCCCCGCCCCTCAGGATCAACGGGACGTCATGGTCGGGGGTCGCATTGCGAATTTCCTGCCGGGATGGCAGGCTATAACCACCGACAGGTGGGTTCTACAGTTGGTCGGAAGAGACCACTTTATATAATTCGCGGAAAAGCCACCCTCGAGGCCTCCGTTGCTCTCCTGGTACCTGGGTCAGCACAAATCATTGATCAGGCAAGAGGTGCTCACGCTCCTGCAAAAGGGAGCGATAGAGTACGTCCCAGAGAACCAGAGAGGACACGGATACTATTCCCACTTCTTCCTGGTTCCAAAGAAGACAGGGGACCTCCGTCTGATTCTGGACCTCAGCGACCTCAATTTGTCGGTCGCCTACAAAAGATTCCACATTGTAACTCTTCCGAGTCTTATTCCCATGCTGAAGCAGGATGCCTTTTTAGCGTCTCTAGATATGCGGGATGCTTACCTGCACATCCCTATAGCTCAAGCGCACAAGAGGTTCCTGCGCATCGAGTTTCTCGGCCATCATCTTCAGTTCCGAGCCCTTCCATTCGGGCTGTCATTGGCACCCAGGGTCTTTACCAAATGCATAGCAGTCATGGCAGCGTCTCTAAGGAGACAGGGCCATTATGTGTTCCCGTACCTGGACGATTGGCTTCTCATGGCCGCCTCCAGAGAGGCGTTGATACAGGTGATCCAGAGCACCCAGGACCTGTTCGATCTCTGGGTATCCTAATCAACCATGAAGTCCCTCCTGGTACGTCGCGAAACACTGCAGTTCATAGGAGCAGTACTAGACAACGTTCGGGAAGAGCATTTCTTCCAGGCGACAGAGTGGGCGCATCAGATCCCTCATCAGGAGCTTTAGTCGAACAAGACCGCCCCAGCCAGGTCGGTCCTTCGCTTTCTCGGACACATGGCTGCGGCCATTCCTACTGTCCCTCTGCAAGGCTCCACATGCGGTAACTCAGTGGATGCTCAAGGTGCAATGGGACCAAAGGCAAGACCACATGCAGCATCCGGTCAGAATCACGAATACCGCGATTCGAGACTGGCAGTGGTGGCTAGACCCAGGGACACTCTCTATGGGCGTCCCGTTCACAGCGCCATCCCCGGAGGTAATCCTCACCACAGACGCCTCAGGTCTAGGGTGGGGAGCACACCTGGACGGGGTGAAGTCCCAGGGTACGTGGACCCCTCTGGATGCCCACCTCCTTATCAACGTCCTAGAGATGAGGGCGGTCCTTTATGCCCTGCAGGCCTTTCAGTCAGAAATCCCATTGAGTACTCTCCTACTTCAGACAGACAACACGGCGGTGATGTATTACCTCAACAAACAAGGAGGCGCACACTCTTACCCCCTTTGCAGGGAGGCCATGAGGGTGTGGGATTGGGTAATCCGACACGGCGCGAACCTGATCACAGTACATGTTCCCGGGGTGGACAACACAATTGCAGATGGCCTGAGTTGCTCCCAGGCCAGAGTCCACGAGTGGGAACTTCTCCAGGAGGTAGCAGAGAATCTGTTTCTTCGATGGGGAACTCCAGAATGGACTTGTTGCCTCCCCATCCAGCATAAAACTGCCCAATTTTTCGCTAGATCCAGGGCCTGGTGTTTTCTGGCGAGACGCGTTGTCCCTCTCCTGGGTGGACAGATTCCTCTACGCTTTCCCTCCCTTCCCGTTGATCCAGAGAGTTCTTCTCAAACTACGCAGGGAGCATGCAACAATGATCTTGGTGGCCCCATTTTGGCCCAAGCCGATCTGGTTCCCTTTGCTAATTCAGCTGTCCCGGGAACCTCCGCTCCTGTTACCATTCAGCTCCCACCTCTTGTCTCAGGAGAAGGGTTCACTGGTCCACCCGGACTTACGCTCACTGAACCTGCATGCATGGCTCCTAGAGACATAGCCATCTTGCGTCACGGGGTCTCGCAAGAGGTTGCGGAAGTCCTTTCTGCAGCCAGAAAGCCGGCAACGCATGCGACATATGCCATGAAATGGCGCCGTTTTTGCCTATGGTCACAAGCACGCGGCCTTTCCCCTTTAGGTTGTCCGGTGAAAGCGGTGTTAGAGTACCTGCTCTCCCTTTTCCATTCGGGTCTCGCCTACTCCTCGATTAAGGTGCACCTCTGTGCCATTTCAGCTTATCACCTCCCAATGGGACAGCGCTCAGTGGCACAATTAGATGCCTGTCGAGAATTCTTAAGAGGGGTTTTACACCTTAGGCTACCCATTAAGGACCCAGTGCCTCCTTGGGACTTGCTCTTTGTCCTGGAGCAACTCACGCTCCCCCTTTGAACCTGCCGCGGATTGCGAGCTGCATTTTCTGTCATGGAAGACGTTATTTATGGTTGCTGTTACATCAGCGAGAAGAGTTTCTGAGCTTCAGGCTCTCATGTGCAAAGAGCCCTATTTGATTTTCCACCGGGACAGAGTATCCCTGAGGACGAATCCTAAATTTTTGCCTAAGGTGGTTTCCACACTCACTCTCAACCAGGATATTGACCTGCCGGTCTACTTTCCTATTTACTCTAACAGAGGAGAGGCACTGCTTCACACCCTGGATGTTCACCGCAGCTTGAGGTACTACCTGAGCAGAACTAAGCAGCTTCGCGCCGGAGTAGCTTTTCGTCTCCTTTACCGAAAGGATGAAGGGCCAACCAGTATCCAAACAGTCCCTGTCTCGCTGGCTTGTCCAGTGTATCTCATACTGTTATGATATCAAACAAAAGGCCCTCCGGGATCAGTCCGGGGCCATTCCTTAGGGGTGTGGCCACCTCCTTTGCAGCACTTCGAAACGTCTCCACTTCTGCCATTTGTGCTGCAGCCACTTGGAGCTCTGTACATACCTTTATCAGGCATTATAGCCTGGACATCGCTTCACAGCGAAGAGCAGGCTTCGGCCTGGCTGTGCTACAGGGTCTTCTGTTCTAGATTCAGGACCTGGAATGTTCTTTCTAGTTTCCTCCTCCCAGAGTGTTTGCAAGCGCTACTGCTTGGGAATCAGTCCTAATGGTGTAACCTGCTGCAAGAGCTGTGTCTCGAAGTAAGATAGTACAGTTACGTAAGAACTTACCGTAACAGTAGATCTTCGAGAACAGCTCTTGCAGCAGGTACCTTCCCGCCCACCTTCCCCCTTGGAGGAGGCATGGCTTAAGCCTTTTTTAACAGGGATTTATACCTTTTTGTCTTCTGACGGTGGATCCTTGGTCTCCCATTTCAGTGTCAGCCTGCGGCCGGAAGTCTCCAGCAGGAGAACTGGGGAATCTGGCGGGACCGCCCCCTTATATACTACGCCTGACGTCGGAGGTGGGACCGACGTCGGGGGCGGTCCCCGCTGAAGATAGCTAGCTAGAATTTTTCCGTGGGGTCCTGATGCCTGCCGGCTTCAGTCCTAATGGTGTAACCTGCTGCAAGAGCTGTTCTCGAAGATCTACTGTTACGGTAAGTTCTTACGTAACTGTACTTTTCTGCCTAAGGTGGTCTCAGCTCTCACCCTTAATCAGGACATCGATCTGCCAGTGTACTTTCCCAACTATTTGAATTGAGGAGAGGCCCTGTTGCACACCCTAGATGTGCATAGGTGTCTCCGATACTACCTGACCAGAACCAAACACCACCGAAAATCGGACCAGCTTTTTGTCTACTTTGCCCACAGGATGATGGGAGCTCCTGTTTCCAAACAGTCGCTGTCCAGGTGGCTCATTCAGTGTATCACGTGTTACCAGAAGCGTAACAAACCCTTACCTGGCGCAGTCAAGGGTCATTCCACAAGGGGGGTGGATACCTCCTTTGCGGCCCTTAAGAATGTGTCCACCTCGGCTATCTGTGCTGCAGCTACTTGGAGCTCCATGCACATTTTCATCAGGCCTTATAGCCTGGATATCGCATCGAGGCGAAGTGCAGGTTTTGGTCTAGCAGTCCTTCAAGGACTTCTGTCCTAGGCTTAGGTTCCATTAAGGATTTCTACCTTCCCTCCTCCCAATGGTGTGGGATTTCCATTATTGCTTAGGAATCAGTCCTAATGGTGTAACCTGCTGCAAGAGCTGTTTCTCGAAGTAAGATAGTACAGTTACGTAAGAACTTACCATAACAGTATATCTTCGAGAACAGCTCTTGCAGCAGGTACTTTCCCTCCCACCATCCCCGCTGGAGGTAGATTCTAGTTTCAACATCCTTCTCCAAGGATCAGGTGTCTCAGCATCTCTCTGACCGCCATTTGATGGCGGATCCTCAGTCTCCTCTTCTGATGTCATCCAGAGGCTGGGAGTCTCTGGCGGGAGAACTGGGGATTCTAGGGGACCGCCCCTTATATACTATGCCTGACGTCGCGGGCGGGACCGACGTCAGGGGTGGTCCCTGCTGAATACTGCTAGCTAGAAAATTTCCGTGGGATCCTGGCACCTGCCGGCTTCAGTTCTAATGGTGTAACCTGCTGCAAGAGCTGTTCTTGAAGATCTACTGTTACGGTAAGTTCTTACATAACTGTACTATTTGTGGACCAGTGGTCAGACAACTGACTATATGGCTGTAAACTTTCCTCACTCCTCCTTCTCATCTTGTAGTGGCACTGGTGGCAGTAGCAACAGCAGCAAAAAGCAAGGGTCTTTCTCTGTTTGCAGGCAGGCAGCATTATGTATTTGTGGTTTTGAAAAAGATCACAAAGCAGAACATCTTCTGGAAGGCGTTGAAGAAAAGTTTGCCGAATGGCAGACTCCAAAGTCCTTGCAATGGCAGTTTACTCACCTGTTAAAGGTGATTGCATGAGCATCACCTTACAGCATCCCTGAATCCATTAGTTCTGGGTTTCGTCCACCTCATAGGTTGCAGATGCACATGTGACCAGAATCGAAATCCAATCTGCCTAGGTTCTACTTCTCCCACAAGCCTGCAGTTCGATCTTTTCCAAAGCTGTGTTGTGTGCTGGTATGCTGTGGGAGTGAAAGTTATGGTACAACAACATTGACAAATAATATGAAGAACTTTGAATGCCTTGTCTGAATATGAGCCTTGTGCTCCAATAATGGTCTGCGATAGCTGTGTGCATGGCCATAGTTGATGTTTATTTTCTATTATTTACACTCTATTGTGTCCAGCCCGTAGGGCATGCTGGGAACTGATTGCACCTCTATCTCTGGAACCTTGTTCAACTGTACTGTCATCCGAAAGCCCGGGCGGGACTGGGGATGCTGTAAGGTGATGCTCATGCAATCACCTTTACCAGGTGAGTAAACTACCATTGAGTATTGCATCACCTTACAGCATCCCCGAATCCATTACCTCTGGGTTGTAAGAAGCAGTGAGACATGAATAGTGTAAGTATCGTGGGAGGGTCGGATGACTGTGCAGTTAAGGTTTGGTGACAGTGAGGAGGACTTTACGTGCAAAGTTTGCTTTGTCTACATTCTGTACATCTAGTCTGTAATGTCTGTTGAATGTGTGCACTGATGACCAAGTGGCAGCCGTGCAGATGTCCAGTATAGTGGCCTCATTTCTTTCTGCCCATGAGGTGGCTACTGCCCTGGTGGAATGGGCCTTGATGTCTTGTGGTTGAGTGGCACCTTGTGAATTGTATGCTTCCATAATGGCCTGTTTTATCCAGCTGGCAAGAGTGGAAGTGGCCGCTGCCTGCCCTTTTCGGGGTCCCTTGTAAATAACGAACAGTCTGTCTGTTTGTCTAAGTCATTTGTTTTGTCCAAGTAGGTTGTGATGTCCCTCTTCACGTCCCAGTGTTTGGTTTCCTCCCGGTTGGGCCAAGCTGGCAGCTCTATGGGTTGGCCCATGTGGAAAGGTGAGTGGATTTTTGGTACGAATGTGGAGTTGGTTCTTAGTGTAACTCTGTCATTGTGTGTGAGTAGGTAGAGAGGTTTGCAAGAGAGGGCTCTCAGTTCCCCCACTGTCTTGGTGGAACAGATGGCCAGTAGGAATATTGTCCTGAGAGAGAACCATTTGAGGTCTGTAGTGGCCAAGGGTTCAAATGGGGGTGAGGCTAGTGCCTCGAGTGCTAAGTTAAGGTCACAAGGTGCTACCGTGTTTTTTTCCTCAGAGAGTATATTGGCAACTGCCTTGAGGAATCTGAGGACGTCAGGGTGAGACCCGGGTGTGTAGCTTTCTAGAAGTCCTGTACTTCCTCCTATGGCTGCAGCCTGAACTCTGAGGGAGGAAGTTGATAGGCCTTTGTTCACGCCTTGTAGGAACAGAAGTATGTACGTGATGTTGATGTCCTTTGTTGTGATGACTTGTTTCTTGCACCACACTTCGAATATGTTCCAGTGTCTCTTGTATGAGTTGGTGGTTGATGTGCGCCTTGAGCGCAGCATCGTCTCGACTACTGCCTGGCTGTACCCTATGTTTAGCAGTCTTTGCCTTTCAGTAGCCAGGCCGTGAGTTGAAGTGGTTTTAGGTTAGGGTGGCTGATGGGTCCTTGTGTTAGGAGATCTGGCCATATGGGCAGGGTCCATGGGGGTTTGATTGCCATGGATACTAGCATGGCAAACCAGTGTCTCCTGGGCCATAGCAGCGTGATCATAACTACCGTGGCTTCTGATTGTTGGATCTTGGTTAACACTTGTGGTATGAGTGGTATTGGTGGGAATACATATGCTCTGTAGAATGACCACTTTTGTGTTAGTGCATCTATTCCGATGGCTCCAGAGTCTTTGTATCTGGAGTAGTTCCTTGGTAACAGCATGTTTTTTCCTGTTGCCATGAGGTCTATATCTAGTGGACCCCAGCTGTTGTCTATCTGTTGGAAGACATGTGGATGCAGAGTCCATTCCCCCGGGGCTATCTGTTGGCGGCTTAGCCAGTCTGCTTTGATGTTGAGTTTGCCTGCTAAGTGGATGGCCGAGACTGATATTAGGTGTTGTTGTGCCCAGTATAATACTCACTTTGCTTCTCATAGTACTTGTGGGCTCCTTGTGCCACCCTGGTTGGAAATGTATGCTACTGTCACTCTGTTGTCCGATCTGATGAGTACCTTCTTGTACTTCACGAGCTTCTTGAAGTGTTGTAGTGCGCGGTATACTGCTGTCATCTTCAGGACGTTTATTTGCATCCTGGATTCTTCTTTTGACCATTTTTCTTGTGCTGACCTCTGGTTGAGCGAAGCTGTCCAGCCAGAGAGGCTGGTGTCTGTTTCTATTATTGCGTCATGTTGGCTGTTCAGGTCCGCTCCTTTGTTTAAGTTGTGGCTGTTGGACCACCAGTTCATTGAGGTTTGTGCATTGTGATCCCATTGTGTTCTCTTTGTAAGGTCGTGCTGTAGGCGATGGCCCTCTCGTATGACCAGGTTCTGCAGGGGACGCATGTTCCATAGTGCCCATGGGACTAGGCCGATGTATGACACCATTGACCCCAGTGTCTACAGGGTTTGTTTCAGGGTTGGGTTGCTGTTGGCCCTCAGTGCTTGTACCTGATTTATCACTTTGTCCATTCTCTTTTGGGATGGTTTTGCCTTGCCCATTGTGGTATCTATAGATGCCCCTAAGTGTTCAATGGCCTGGCTGGGACTTGGGCTGCTCTTGTCCCAGTTGATAACCCAGCCATGTGACAGTAGAGTGTTTATCACTATTTGGGTCTGCTGCTGGCAGACGGAGGGGCTCCTAGCTTGTATGAGCCAGTCATGCAGGTGTGGTATGATGTGGATTTCCTGTTGCCTGAGTCGTGCTGCGAGTGTGATTGAAACCCGGGTGAAAACTGGTGGGGCTGATGCTAGTCTGAACGGCAGCATCTGGTACTGATAGTGACGGACGAGCATCTTGAATCGAAGGTACTTGTAGTGAGCTGGGTGAATGGGTATGTGGAGGGAAGCGTCCTTCATGTCGATAGATGTTAGGTAGTCCCTGGGTCTCATGGCTCGTAGTGTAGACTGTAGTGTTTCCATCTTGAACTTCTTGTATTGCACAGATTGGTTGATGAACTTGAGGTGTAAGACTGGCCTCATGTCCCCTGTTTTTTGGGATACCAGAAAGAAAACGGAGTATATGCCCTGGTCTATTTGGTCCTGTGGGACCTCTGCAGTGCTCTGTTGATCAGTAGTGATTTGAGCATGGATTGTACTGCCCAAATTCTTTCAGGATGCCGGGACACTGGGGAGGCCATTTTCCTGTGTGAGGGGTTTCTAGAAGAATTCGAACAAGTACCCGTGGGAGACCACCTCCGGACCCATTTGTCTGATGCTGCTGACACCATTTGTGAGAGAATTGGAGGAGCCTGGCATCTATCGGAGGGTGATGGTCGGGTTCTGGTTGATGTGTTGTGTAGTGGTCAATTGGAGTTGTGTTTTCCTTGCCTGACGGTCTACTGGTACCTTTCTGTCTGGTATTGTCCTCTTGCTCTGATTTGTGTAGCGTTGTTGAAGTATGAAGGTTTGAATGAGTAGATTTTGGCTTGTGAATACTGGTAGGTTTGTCTCCTATCTTGCCTCCCTCAGAATGGTCAGAATTTTCCCCGGAATGCCGGTAGGTAGGTACTCGTGGAGGGTTTGTCCTTATTGAGTGTTTTCCCGTCGCCTATTTGTTTAACGTATTTCTCTAGTCCCTTGCCAAATAGGAGGCTACCCTTGTAGGGCAATTTGCTGTGCATAGTCTTGGACTCTGAGTCTTGAGCCATATGTGGTGTCTTGTTTTGTTAGTTAGGGCCGCGAGTCTAGCTGACATCTTAAGGGCATCGATAGATGCATCGGCGGTGTACTTAGCGGCCTGGCTAGCATATTCCACTAGGTCCACTAGTTTTGAGTAAGGTTCTAGTGCATAGACTAGCTCCTCTAACCAGGTGACCAGTGCCCATGAGGTGTATGTCACTGCGGTGTTGGCCCTGCATGACATACCCGTCATCTCGTAAGCTTTCTTTAGGAGTTCCTCCATCTTCTTGTCCATGGGATCGCGTAGCGGTGTGGTTGTCTCTGAAGGGAGGACTGTCCTCTTGCACAGACCGGTAATCTGGTGGTCAACTGTGGGTGGAGTGCACCATGACTTGTTTATCTCCTCCTGCATCGGGTAGAACCTGTCGAAGGTGCGCTTTTCTGAGATCCTGGATGGGTCCGGGGAATGCCATTCCTTGTCTATGACTTCTGTTAGAGCTTTGCATACTGGGAAGGTCTCGTCTTTCTTTTGTTTTGCTCTGATGAGCGGGTTTAGTTTGGATTGTTGAGGGGCGTCTGGCACCTCAAATCCCATGGTTTCTTTTATTGCTCTCATTAGTTCCGACAAGACCTCGTCTGAGGTGAGTTTTTTAGTAAGTACGAGGTCATCCTCGTCCTCCCCCGGTGCTCCTTTTCTTCGGAGTCACTGCAGTTTTTTCTGGTTTGGGGGACCCTGATGCGGTAGGTTCCATGGGTGTCTGTTTGTCTTTATCCACATTGTGTTGCTTATCTAGGCTGTTGTCTCTGTTGTTTTTTGAAAGTCCTCCATCCTTTCCATGATCTTCAGCATAACTGCCTGCTGAGTCCTGAAGAAGTCCTGTGCTGTGGAGGGTAATTCATTGGGTGGGCCGTCCTGGGGTTTGGACCCCTGTCCCATGTCCATTTCGCTGCCAGTTCCAGGGTCGGACTGTTGGAGCGAGCATGTGGGCACAGTGATTCTGCCTGGCCACTCAGTAGGGTAATATGGCAGGTGTTACACTTTTGTGTTTTTCCCATCCCGAGTCAATCTGTGGAGACAGTGAGGGAGGGAAGGGGGAACATGGGAAGAGAAATTGTTTTAGGCAGGATGAGGCATGAACTAGACCAGCACTGTAGTTCATTAATAACGTGGGTATCATTTGGTAGTATGGACCAGCGGTCTTTTGTATATATGTGTATGTATATATTTATAAAAATATAGGGCTAGTGTCCCGCATACTGTATTCCCAGTTGCCATTAGTGGCCTCATTGTGCCCTGAAACATAAGTGAGGGCTAAGAATTAAGTCCCTTTATGTGTTCAGGATAGGAGTGTAAGGCTGTGTTAAAAAACAGCAGGAGGGCTGGGGGACCGAATGCCTTAATGTTAGTTGGCAGCCCATAGACCAGTCGGGGACATGTAGTGCCTAAAGAGGAGGCTCAGCAGCTGATCTCCTGTTGGAGTTGCTATAGAGTGCAATGAGCAGTGCACATGCGTGTAGTGTGCGTTCTTCACATGCACGACCTGCTGGAGAGCTGTGGACCCCAGTCGCCATTAGAAGATGGCGGCGGGTCCATAGAGCTACAGGTTGGCGCTGTGTTGTGGCATTCCGAGTCCTGAGGAACAGTGAAGAGCTTTCAGGGTAGAATGGGGCCTGTCCCTAGACGATGGAGCATCGCAGGAGGTGAGAGGGAGAGTCTTGGAGCAGTGAGTGAGCGAGGTAGTGACCAGAATAGGGAGAGAGGCACTGCAGCGTAGACCCGCTTGTAAGGGGGCTCCTTCTTTAGTAAGTCAGGTGCCTAGTGCTGAGCCCATTCGCAAGGGGGCTCGGCCTACGCATGGTGCACCTGGAGTCGCTCACAAGGGGCTTCCAGGATACGGTCCAAATTGCATGAGAGAAGAGCAGGGTTTATAAACCCTGAATTTGGAGATAGAATTGTTCTCAGTGCTGTACTCCTATCGCTAGGCTAAGTGTTTACTGGAGAACAAGGGGAGGCTCACATTTGGCTATAGACGCGATAAAGATTTTCCTGTACTCGGTGTACCAACATTGCCTGTGACAAACATGGCGCTGTAGATCAGAACAAAAATAGTGCATGGAAATCAATATTGCTGACGTTTGATGTTTTCATTAAAAAATCAGGTGCAATACCACTGACTTGCTGGCTAGGTTTTACAAGGACCATGCAGCTGAGTGAGCTGTTTACAGTGTTGTCTGAATATAGGCTGTTATCAGTCCTGCCTGAGCTTTGCATGCATGCTGAGTAAGTTCTTATGACTACAGGCTACAATTGCTACCTGGTTTGAACAATGGGTAACAGAGAGTTTTTCTGACTACAGGTCGGCTATCTGAGTCTCCAGAAGAGCACTTCTGTAAAATAGTCCCTAATTTCTGCATCGCAGAGTAGTTGCAGTAAAGTACCCTGCTAAGGAGCATTGCATTAATCTTAATATAAATAGTACCTTCTAATATCAGTGTCTTACCTTGATATCAATGTCTGGAGTTAGGCAATATGCTTGCAAGTAAGCAACCTCTGCGATGCACCTAGGCAGATCAGATTTCGATTCTGGTCATATGTGCATCTGCAACCTATGAGGTGGACGTAACCCAAAGGTAATGGATTTGGGGATGCTGTAAGGTGATGCAATATACAACCAGGATTTTTAGTGTCTGACAAGGCTTGGTAAGTTTACACATGTACCATGCTTTGCACACACAGTTAACTTGGTGGTGAAAGACTTTATCATTGAGGTCCGAAATGTTCAGAACTCGACTGCAGCTGCCCACGATGTGTGCACCCACTTTAGCCATTCTGTTAAAGCCAGAAAGTTGTTGTGGCAGATTCAAATAGAAAACAGCCTCCCTCTCCACCAGATGATCCAGGAAGTTCCAACCAGGTGGAATTCCACCTACTTTATGATGCAGAGAATGCTTGAGCAACAGTAAGCCATCCATCAATATGCAGTCCAACATGGCATTGGAAAAGGAGATGTGTATACAAGACACTAGTGAGGCCCCACCTGGAGTACAGTGTACAGTTCTGGAGACCATACCTACGTAAGGACATAGACAGGGTAGAGAAGGTTCAGAGCAGGGCAACAAAGATGGTGCATGGGTTGCATCACAAATCCTATGAAGACAGGTTGAAGGAACTGAACATGTACTCCTGGAGGAGAGGAGGAGAGAGGGATATGATAGAGACATACAAGTATCTTACAGGGAGGAACAGGGTGCAGGAAAACACTATTTTTAAGTGAAAAAGATGTTTCAGGACTAGAGGGCATGGGATAAAGTTGGAGGGAGGACGATTCAGAGGAAACATGAGAAAGAATTTCTTCACAGAACGGGTGGTGGACAAGTGGAACACCCTGCCAGAGGAAGTGGTGGGGCTGAAACAATCACGGGATTTAAGAATGCATGGGATAGACATAAAGGAATTCTAGAGGTCAGGGGTAAGGGGAAATAGACTTCTAGGAAAACAAACTGAACTTACAAGCTCAAATGGGCAGACTAGGTGGGCCATAGGCCCTTATCTGCCGACACTGTCTATGTATCTATGTATGTATCTATGTATCTATGTGAATATCAGCCCCAATGGGTGGTGTCTGATGGAAAATCCTGCTTATATAATATCTCGCTTAGCCCAGCACCATCGGAGCTCACCAATAATGTAGCCTCCTCAAAGGGTTTATGAATATAAGTTATATTCTTAGAGGAGGCTACATTATTGGTGAGCTCCGATGGTGCTGGGCTAAGCGAGATATTACCCTTAATTTCACTCATCAGAATGAGACTGGAGCGTTTTGAGTCACATTTCCTTGACACTGATGACATCAGTGCTGCATCCTTTGTGGGGAAAAGTGTTGAAAACATTCCTGGCTGACGAGCACATTGTAAATGTGTGCAAAGCAGAACATTACATTTTGGCCACACTTCTGGATCCTCAGTTTAAGGATACAATTGAGACATTCTTCAAACCACTTGACTTTAAAGACCTGGAATACTATTGCAAACTGTTAAAGGAAAACTACACCCAAAACTTGAAAAAAATATATGTTGTGCAGAGTGTTTTAATTTGTATGTGAAGTTCTAGTGTTTCCTTCCCTCTGATTGGTATTAGGAGTTTTTCCCAAATTAGCCTGCTAGCTTTATGCTAGTTTTACGACCCCTGGGGATCTTCATACCTGATAGCTTAATTGTATTTCTGGTTCCCACAGTGCATCTTGTCTCATGTGACTGTGATGTAAGAGAGACCCAACATTCAGTACACATATGCCAAACAAACTAAATATCTCGGAAGCTTTTCAAGCTGCACAAAAATTACCAGCAGCAAAGTTTTTCAGGACAGTAAAACCTTTAGGATGAGGGTGGTCACCAAGCTGAATTCTACAGATTCTCTATTGTTGTGAACTGATTGTAATGCAATGCTTTCTGCTGGATTTATGGGCTGTGCTACATCAACATCACATGAAACAAGGTGCATTGTAGGACAAAGAAATACAGTAAAGCTATTTGATATGGAGATCTCCAGGGGTCATAAAACTACCCTAAAGCTAGCAGGCTAATTTAGGAAAAACTCCTAATACCAGTCAGAGGGAAGGAGACACTAGAACTTCACATACAAATTAAAACACTCTGCACAACATTTATTTTTTCAAGTTTTGGGTGTAGTTTTCCTTCAACTGAGAAAGTGTCAGCACGTATAGTTGAGGAAAGTTGTACATCGTCAGTTCCCTTCTGGCAACATTCAAATTCTGAAAAAGATCTGGTGGTGAGGGAGGGAGCACAATCTGCCATTACTACTGCTGCTGATGGTACTGGTGATACCACCACTGCTGATGTTTTTTGTCATCAAATACCAACCAGAACTGCTGCTACACCACAAGAGGACAAACCACTGTGGGACATGCTGTCAGACTTTGGTCTGATAGACAGCTGGAAAGGCTCAGCTGGCTGTTGTGGTACCAGAAGTCCCTGCTGCAAAAATGGTGAAAGATTATATGGAAGAGTCCATACCTCTCACCGCAGGTGACAAACCATTGCTGTATTGGCAACAGAAAAAATCTGTGTGACCTTCTTTAACTGAGATCACAATTGAATAACTCAATTGCTCACCTGCAAGCACATATTCAGAGAGAATTTTCAGTGCTGCTGGGGCAATAGTGAATGACAAAAGAACATGTCTTTCCAAAAAGAATATAGAAAGGCTCACTTTTCTTAAAATGAACCTGCCACAGTTCAAAAACATATACTGTCCAAAAATTTTGCAGGCTGACAGCATCCATTTGGCATGCCACACTAATGATGGTGAGGAATTCTGTTGCCACTAGCCTTTCCACCTGTCTGTCCTTCACTGGTGGGTCCTCCTGTCTTGTCATCATTATGTTCCTTGACTTCCATTAATTTCTGAAACAAACATCCACTGCTGGTTCTCACGTGCCACTGAAGCCCAATCTGGCTAGCACCAGAAACTGAAGGACCACTACATGCTGCAGTTCAGCTAAAACATCCATAAATGACTACACATTACTGTCACACAGCTCTTCATCCATTTGTTTTTATTGCATTTTTATAACAAAATACTCAATAAGACTTCCAGTGACGTCACAGATCGATATGGTCACTTAAGCCCACGCTCCGAGACATCGGCGGTTTAATCTAAATCCATCTGGTGCTTAAAGACCCCCCAGGAAAGCCAAGAACATACCTGTGAGTCAGGATGAGTCAAGCTATAAAAAAAGAGGCCGATTTTCAACAAAAGCAAGTGAAAGGAGGCGCTCAAGAACAGATCGCAGCCCCAGCGCATCCCTCTCCCAGGCCTCTGAATCAGCTGCGGGCTCGGGTGGCAAGGAGGATGACACGGCCTCTCGCAACAGTTCTTTAGATGGGAGAGCCACAGCACACATCCTGAAAACGCTCGAGAGAATTGTTACCAATGTAAAAGATATCAAACAAGATTTAAAGACAATAGAAAGACGTACCTCTGACCTGGAAAACAATGTTGATGGTCTCCGTGAGGACACATTGAAACTCAGCCAGGTGGCGGTACTTCTGGCAAAACGAGAGCGTGAATTGACACTTAGAGCAGAGGATGCGGAGTAGCTAGGCCGCAGAAAAGCTATATGAATTTTCAGCGTCCCAGAAGGCAGTGAGCAAGATAACCCTTCTGAATTTATTCGCTCCTGGCTGTGACAAGAAGTAGCTATTCCTGAGTCTGAACCCTTGGACTTGGAGCGAGTCCACAGGGCCTTAGACCTGCGCCCTAAAAACGGTGCACCCCCCGAGATTGATCCTGGTGAAGTTTCACAGATACCCGGTGAAGGAGATGGTCTTAAGGAAGGCCTAGAAGAAAAGAGATCTGAATCTTAATGGCAAAAGAGTTTATGTAGATCAGGACTTCCCACCCTCCATGATGCAAAAACAGAAAAGAGTCTTGACCATTATTAAACAATTACGGGACAAGCAAGTTAAAGCTCAACTAAGATACCCAGCAAGAATCCTGATTCACTGGGAGGATGGTAGCAAAATGTATGACTCGCTCTTGCAGGCCAGTTAACCACTCTCCAAGATTGGGATCATGGTCCCAGAATGCCAGCAGGAACTGACGGAGCAGATCTTACTTCAGCTTCAGTGGGCAACTGCAGGCAAGAAGGGACAGAGAGCAGTGGGTCGAGGAGCAGCAGAACCGGATGAACAACTATGTCAGGACCTGGTCCATCTTAGCAAGAGGCTGATCAAGCAAGTAGACATTTGACTTTCACTATTTCTGGGACCTTAGTCCAAGGAGGTGGGCCTAGAGAGGCGGATGGCGCCATGAGGCCTTCTCCTCTCTCTGTTGTTCTGCACTGAGTGACTGTAAGAGAAAGTGAAATGTACTGCAGGGATAACTGCCTCTCAAGAGGGGAATTTCTTTAAAGTTCTGTATTATGGTTTACACGTATTAGATTCACGGACTGAGAAAGCTTACATGTGAAAAGACTTGTTGCAAAGACGTCATTGTCAGGGCCTTTGTAATATTTGGTCAGATTTAAAAAAGGTATCAAGCTAAGGCATGCAGCAACACTTTCCGAGGGAAGCTGCTTTCCCTTAGATTTAGAGTGCGCCAAGAGTTGCCATGGAGAAAATGGCGCGAAAACGCACTGTTCTTTACTCACAGTTCCTGAGGGGAGGAGAGGGAAGCAGTGGGGATCCGCTCTTTGTAGAATGCACTTGAATAGCCCCCTATAGACAGGGGAAAGGCTATGCTTTTGTTTTTTTACTTTATTTCAAAGGGGGCCTCTCCTCTCCAGAATAAATGATGCCACAGGTACACCAGCTACGATTTTTTAAACAGGCATCAGGACCTGAGGGAGAATAGCGGAGGGTATCCTCAATTAACCAAGCCTCCCATCCATCTTTCTGATGTGTGCACAGCTGGAGCTAATGGCCTTACAGATGGGAGGGCCAAAATAATGCATAGTCTCGGGGCCAAAAAGACCAGATGGCATTTGCAGAAACGGAGGGGTCCAGGAGAAACACCTCACTGTTGGGACTCCTGCCCTTTCCTATTAAGAACATGATTGCCAGAAGCCAGGGCCGCACAGTCTGCTTTTCTCACTGAGTCCACCCTAATATTGAGTGGGGGACTTAGAGGGAGAACTTTAAATCGCTGTTGCCCACACCTGGGGACCGTACACTTCCATCGCTCCAGCAAAGGTGCAAGTGACGAGGAGCCAGAATTGCATGGCTCGCGCTCCAGGCCAGAAGGAGTTTCCTTCTGTTAACGGTCTCAATGGAGACAACACCACTTATTGGAGGGACACATGGTTGTATGTGTCTTGTACATAGTTATAGTTCTTTGTTGGTTGTGGGATTCATGGGGGAGGGAGTTGGGCTTAGGGCACTGGTCACTTTTGGGGAAAATGGGATGCAGCATTGAATAATGGTAAAAGTCCAGTTAAATAATTTAGAGTTTATAACGGCAGAAGCTGGGGCCTCTGGAGTAAAGGGTGGAACACAACTGTGGGACACGGGTGGGCTTTCTTGGCCACCTGCAGGATGTTGGTCATTTGACTAAGGACTACATGGGGTCACTAAAAATACAGGCCCTCAATGTGAAGGGACTTAATACTCCCACTGAGTGATATGCAATTTTAAGGGATTTAGCCTGGTCACATTGTAACATAGGCCTACTACAGGAGACACGTGCCCCCCCCCCGAGCACTCTAAGCTGCAACGCTCGTGGGTGGGAGACATGGTGGCTTCCTCTCATCCTAAAGCCAAAAATGTCGGAGTGGCGATTTTAATTAGAAAAGGCCTTGGTTTTAAAAAGATTAACTCATTTGCAGATGCCCAAGGATGGATAGCTGCCATCTCTGGAAACTTAGCAGGCAGAATCATTCACGTGGTCAATGTCTATGTCCCCACTCCATGTGTCCCACAGTTTTTCCAACAAGTATTTGGGTATATAGCCTTTCTGGGGGAGGGTCAGGTAATCATAGGAGGCGACTGGAACTGCATAGAGAATGCCCAACAGGACCACTCCTAGAGTTTTGGCCCACTTAAGGAAGGAAGCAGGACTGGTGGACGCATGGAAGGAGAAATTCCCTACCAGCAGAAACTACACATTTTATTCTCACCCTCAAGACACTTATTCTCGCATTAATAGATTTTATATGCAGAAATCTTGGCTGCATACTGTTGCTGACCAAGAGATTGACCCAATCTGTTTGTCAGACCATGCCAAAATAGGCTTGACACTAGATCTGGGACCGGTGAGTAAGCAATCGGTGTGGCGCTTAAATGCGTGGCTTTTAAAGGACGCAATCTTCATATTCAAAATAAAAGAGGTCCTAACCAACTATTTCACTGAAATGCTGGGACGACTTCCAAAATTAAATATTTGTGGGATGGTATGAAGGCAGTGGTGAGGGGAGAGGCTATTGCATTTGCGGTGCACAAGAAGAAAGCACTAAGACAACAACAAGACACCCTAGAACAACAAATTAAGGAACTTGAAACAAAACATAAAAGAGGGAATCGGAAGGTGGTTCAGAAGGAACTTAGAAAGGCTAGGGAGTCACTGCAAAAAATTCTAGCGGTCCAGACAGAGAATGCTCTCCGGTTTGTGGCTCAAAAATACTACAAGGGAGGCAGTAGGGCAAGGAGGTTACTGGCCTTCAAGCTTCGTAAACAGATAGCAGGTAGATATGTTCCAGCAGTTAAAAATCCCAGTACCCCTGGAAAACTAGAAAATATGCCCCAGGAGATAGCGAGGTGTTGTCAGAGCTTCTGTGAAACCTTTTACTCTTCAGAAGCACCTGCAGATCAGGCACAGGAGATAAAGGAGTTTCTGGGTGCCCTGAAGCTCCCCAGTCTCTCTTCCCCACAGGAACAGCTGTTAGACTGCCCCTTCACCCAGGAGGAGTTGGCGTTGGTCATAAAAACTTTAAAACATAATAAGTCCCCAGGCCCGGATGGTTTTATAAGTGAATATTATCAAAAATTCCAGGTTGAGCTGTCCCCAATCCTGCTCAAGGTTTGCAGCTCAGCACATGAGCCTCAGGAAGCCCCAGATACATGGGCCAGAGCCTTAATATCCGTAATACCTAAACCAGGCAAAGATGAGACACTGTGCAGTAATTATCGACCCATTTCACTTTTAAATGTGGATGTTAAAGATTTTTGCCAAATTGATAGCCAACCGTCTCCAGGCAGTAGTCACCCAGTTGGTCCATCCTGATCAGGCAGGTTTCATGCCAGGGAGACAACTCCATGATAATGTCAAAAGACTGCTCACCATAATGACATTGACTTTGAGGCCCTCGGGGGATACACCAGCGGTCATAGTCACATTGGACGCCGAGAAAGCGGAATGGTTGGCCCCAAATTTAAAGCCTGGATAGAGGCGTTTACACTAGCCCACAGGCCCAGGTGAGAGTCAGCGGCACACTTTCTGGACCCTTTACCATCAGGAGAGGAACCAGACAAGGGTTTCCGCTCTTTCTGCTCCTTTTTGCGCTGAGTATGGAGCCCCTGGCGGAGGCATTTTGCACATCACCCACTATAAAAGGCATAGGAAATAGGCTCGGATAACCGGATCTCACTGTATGCCAATGACACCCTCCTTTACTTAGGAGATCCAGAGTCCTCTTTCCTGAACGCCATGGCCCTATTGGAAAAGTACAGAAGTGTCTCCGGTTTTAAGATAAATGAGACCAAATCTGAGATCGTAGCAATAGGAGGGATCATCCCTCCGCAGGTGAGGTCACTAACCAAGTTGAAATGAGTGGAGGAGAGTTTTAGGTATCTGGGCATCCAGATCCCCCTAGATTTAACCAAACTATACCAGATGAATCATCTGAAGCTTTTTGAGTACATAAGGAAAGACTGCAAGAAATGGGCAGTTTTACCACTCACTATCTCTGGCAGAGTAGAGACAGTCAGGATGAATATTCTGCCCAGAATGTTATTCCAGTTTGATTCCATCCCCGTAAGTCCGCCAAAGGAATACTGGGATAGGAGCCACAAAATACTTCAGAGGTTTATATGGGCTGGGAAGAGGCCCAGGTTGAAATGGGCCTTACTGAAACTGGATAAAGGATTGGGTGGATTGGGAATGACAGACCTAAAAGGCTACTATAAAGCATCACAGCTGCAACACCTGGCAACCTACAGCAATACCTTAAATAGACCTAGCTGGGCAACCATGGAGATGGAGGCATCCCAACCAGATAAACAAGACCCTGTCCTATTCAGCAAACCGACCATAAGGCTGCAGGGAGCTCTTCCCACGCCTTAGTTTAAAAATACGGTGAAGGTAGGACACCTGACATTGAAAGATCTAAAGCTTCAGGGGGTAATTTCATTACATGGGCAGAAGGTTAAATCTATAGACTTTACTCCAGGACGAGAGAACCCAACATCTTATCTGTGTCGGTCTTCACCATTCATCACAGATGGGTATCTGGCCGGAGGTCAGGACCCCACAGGAGCATTTCTTTTTTTAAAGGTAGGCGGAGCCAACACACCATCGGCGCCGCCCTCGAGGCCAACGCACTGCGTGGCACTCGCGGGTTGGCCGTTAGGCTGTGCTCGACTCGCCTGCCTGCCAGTTCTTCGCCTCCCCGCCGAGGTCGCCTCGTGATGCTCAAGAAAATCCTAGGCCTGCTAGTTTTCTAAATCCAATCCTTCGACGTCAAAGTCCGTCGGTCCTCCTGCCGGTTCTGTTTTTGCCACTACTCGACGTCGCCTGGTAAGATCTTTCCTTATCTTTATATTTTCGCGACGTCAAGTCTGTTTTTGGTGTTTTTTTTCCCCGTAGGTCATGTCTTGGTTGGAGGGCAAGAAATCTTCCAAGATGGGTCGGCCCCCCCATGCGACGGTGCCCATGCGGCCGCAAATTCTCCGTCACCGGATTCGTGCGACGCCTGCTTCTCCATAGACCGTCGGGTCCTCGAACAACGCGCGTGAAAAGTGGGGCAAGCTCTGCTGACTTTCGGGGGTCGGGTATGCACTCGTGGCTTCTTCTGCGGTGCAGGAGGCCCATCCCGCTCCTTCCCGGGAGCAGGTGGGAGGTGCCGCCATAGCAGTCGCCCTTTGGGGTGAGAAGCTCCCAGTGTTGCTCCACGGCTCAGAAGGCCTGGGTTGGCGCCGCCTTCGACACCGCCGGAGTCCTTGGCGCCATTCGCGTGTAGTGGGCTCCTGACGGGCCATCGGCGCTGACTTGTCACGCGGGCGCCGTGAGTTTGTCGGGTTGCCGTGGCGCCGCACTGTTAGCGGTGCCGAGATCTACTGCGACGCCGTTCTTTGCCACATCTCACCTCGGCGCCGGCCCTGGGCGCTGAGGTTGAGCATGCGCCGTGTCCTCGAATCAGCACCATAGGGCTGTGTTTCCCTCAGTCGGTGCTGTCTGCGGCGCCACCCCGGCCCTCGGCACCGGGGAGCCAGGCAGAGCTGTTCTCGGCACCGTGTCTGCCTTCGGGGCCGTCCACGGCGCCGTCCCAGCCCTCGACGCCGTTCGCGGCACCGGGGAGCCAGGCAGCACTGGGGGCAATGCCGAGGGTGCCGCCAGGGCTGTCGTTGGTGCCGTCTCCGTCCTCTGCACTGCTCGCGGTGCCGTGGGACTGGATGGTGCCAGCTCTGGATCTCTAGCTCGGGGCTGGAGCCGCGCCTCCCTCAGATTCCACTCGCGGTGTTGCGGGAGGCGCTGGCACCGACTCGGGCACAGCTGTGGTCTCTGGGCCTGGTGGTAAGGATGGTTCTGCCCGCCCTCCCACGGTTTGGCACAGGGCCTCAGACTCTACCTCCTCAGAGATGGAGTCGAGCTCTGGGTCGGATGTGCAGTCTGACCCTTCGGAGTTGGCTGTTGAGGTGGGCAGCACGGTGGTCTCTTCGACCAGTCAGAGTCAGCCCCCTTCTGAGGTGAGGTTGGTAGCTACTGAGAGTAGGGTCAGGGGTGCTGACCAGCAGGCAGTGGTGCGGGTCACCATAGCTCTGCAGCCTGGTCTTGGCGGTTTCACTGATCCCTCAGTTGTGGTAACCCCTCCGGTGGTGTGCCTTGATTGTCCAGCTTTGGGACCAATCGGAGCACCTGCGGGGGGGGAGGGTACTGCACCCTGGATAGCCCCTTCGGGGGCTGCCCAGAGATGCCAGCTACCTAGGCTGGCCCTCTCAAGGAGGAGGAGGAGGACTCTTTCAGACTCCGAGGGGTCGAGGGGTGTCGGGTCAGCGCGCCGGCCTTTTTCTGGGGTCCACCCAGGCCCTGGGAGAAGCCGTAGTGCGGATTTCTGCTCTTCCTCCTTGGTCTCTTTGAGAGAGTCCCGTTCTTTTGAGGCAGGGCACTGTCCTTCTGGACCTATACGGCCCCAGTCACCTCACAGGGGGGATTCTTCCAGGCGCAGCCAAGGCAGTACTGATGTGGTTGTTCAGCTGTCGGCTGTGGGGTCTTCTGGGGCACCTTCTTCCGCGGGTGCCCACGGTCCGCTCCTTAGCCCTGGCGGTGGTCAGCCGACATCTCTTCTCGGCTCTGTCCCCATCCCTCTGCCACACTGTCCTGCGCTCCCAGGCATCCTCGGTCCTAGCGGCCCTCTCACCTGGGAGCAGTTCAGAGCGGTGGCTGCTCGGTTCCCTGCTTACATTAGGGCGATGGACAGCCAGGTTTTTCAACCTCCCCCCGTGCAGCCACCCACTGAACAGACAGTGACCTCCAGCTCCTCATCCCCCTCTTCAGAGGGAGACGAACCCTCTGTCCTCATCTCTCCGGCTGCTGATCTCTCTGAGTATCAGCGATTCCTCGTGAGGATGTTGGAGGATTTGCACCTTTCTCCTTCCACTATTAGCAATCCTGAACACTCGGCGCACGCCTTTCTAGGGTGATTTTGACAAGGCCACCCTTGTGGTGCCGCCCTGGCTGGCTCCCTTTCGGGAGGCGTCGTTGCTTTCCTGGCAGAGGTCCTTCTCCGGAGTTCCTGCCCCAAGGGATCTCAGCCAGAGGTATTGTGCACCCCCGGAGTCTCCAGGTTCCATGCCTTATCCACAGTCTGGATTGACGCAGTTGGATACTCCTGATGGGCTTCGCACCCTTCACCATGACTGACCCCTAAATCAAGACTCCTTGGATTTTGATTTCTGGGGTAGGAGTACTTTCTACTCGGCACGGTTACTTATCTCTGTCTCTGCACATCAGACCCACTACGCAGCCTATGACAGGTTCTTGTGGTCCAGGCTAGGTCAGCTCCTAGCCTCATTGCCTGACACGGAGCAAACCAGACAAGCCATTGCTCTCTCTGTGTGAGGCCTGGAGCTAGCAAGGCGCCGGGCGAGGGCATCTTATGATGCCAACAAGGTAGCCACCAGGGTCGAAGGGACAGCGATCTGCACTAGGCGGACGGCATGGCTACGTCTTTCCCGGTTGTCACCCGTGGCCCGGCGTAGGGTGATTAACTCCACCCACCTCCCGCAGAGTGAGACGGCGCTTGTCGGGACTTCCTCCTCTCCCGGGGACTCCATCTCTCTCTCCCACCTCGGCCTCTCCAGGCCCTGAAGGTCCCCCTTGGTGTGTCACCCACTGAGGACTAAGGGACTTTGTCCCTTAGGGTGTAAAAAGAAACCCCTTGGGGGCTCGGTATCACCCATCTGTGATGAATGGTGAAGATTGACACAGATAAGATATGAAAATTACGTACC
This sequence comes from Neoceratodus forsteri, assembly GCA_016271365.2. Taxonomy (NCBI): domain Eukaryota; kingdom Metazoa; phylum Chordata; order Ceratodontiformes; family Ceratodontidae; genus Neoceratodus; species Neoceratodus forsteri. The sequence continues at coordinate 405,512,964 of CM028132.1, read as the reverse complement.
TACTGTAATTATGATCTTTCTGTGTATCTTCACCATTCATCACAACCCCACCCTCCATCCCCCTGGGGCCTCAGTCTCTGGGTCCCTCTCCCTCTCTGTGACTTCCCTCTCCTCCTTAGAAGTGGGGTAAAATAGGGACACACAGGGGAGTATTTTTCCAGGCAGAGTGGATAGCTCGAGCAGCACTCCTTCTCCAGTACCTTGTCTCCATCCCTGTGGGGTGGGAGTTGGTAGTTGCCCTCCTTTTCTCCTCCTCCCTGTTTCCATCCAACGTATTTCTCCTAAGAAAAAAAAACAAACTTTTTTTCACCAAAAATCTTTTCTTGAGAGGGTCCTGAATCCCTGTATCCTGTCCTTCTTCCAGAATAGCTGACTCTGCTTATCTGGAGTGTTGCCAGATCTTACTTCGAGACACAGCTCTTGCAGCAGGTTACACCATTAGGACTGAAGCCGTCAGGCGCCAGGACCCCACGGAAAAATTCTAGCTAGCTAACTACAGCGGGACCGCCCGATGTCGGTCCCGGCCCGACGCCAGGCGTGGTATAAAAGGGGCGGTCCCGCCCAGATTCCCCAGTTCTTTTCCCGCCAGTACGACTTAGCTACCTGACCCTTCCGTTACCAGTCTAGCGGCCACGCATGAATAGTGCTTTTACAAATTTCTTTTTTTCAAATTCTCTTCAAGCAAGATCTTGATGTCATCACCAACTTCTGGCCATCCATCGAAGTGCGGCTTGTGGAAAGCAGATCCCGCTCAAGGACCCCCACGGCCTGCGTCGGTGCCTGGGCCCAGAACCACGATACCGGGCCTGTCCTTCTTGCCAAGGGTTCAACAGCCGTACCCGGATCCGGCGTCAGAAGGCTTTGCAGGCGCTTCTTCTGGAGGAACAACTGAAGACCATGTCCTCCAAGGGGGAAAGCTCCAAGGTCCACAAGCATGCGGAGAAGAGAAGGGAGAAGGCCCCTTCCAGGTCCCCATCCAGGGGTTCGGAGTCCCGTAGCTCCGGTTCGAAATCTCCCCCGGCTGCAGTGAGGAAGCCTTCCTCTCAGGAAAGATCCGCCAGGCCTTCCTCCCCTTCCAGGGCCTTGGCGAAGTCCGGGGAACGACACCATCACCACCGCAAGTCGGGTTCCCGCTCCTCGGTACCCGACGTCAGGTCTTCGTCGGTGCCTCCACGCAAGACGCTGGAGCTCACGCCCTTAAAAAGGCCTGTAGCCCAGATGCCGGCTCGACAGCCGTCAGCCGTGCGCCCTGCTTCCCTGGAGCCGCCGTCGGCCCGACGACCGACGCCGGCCATTGCATCCCAGCGGACGCCGGTAGGGGGACCGACGCCCGCCCCTCCTGAGAAGAAGAAGGCCCTGTTGCCTCCGACCGACGTCGGTCAGGAGCCTCTATCGGAGGAGGACCTAGAGCAGCCCGAGGACCAGACGGGCGACCCCGGTCCCGTCGGTACTCCCAGGGAACCCTCGCCATTACCAGAGCCCCCTGTGGAGCCGACGCCGGGACCCGACGACCACCCACCGGCTCCCGGGCCGTCGTCGGGCCTCTCTCTAGCGGAGGTGAAAGATCTGTTCACCTCCTGGTGGGATACCATTAGGAAGGACATGGTTCCCCCCCTCCTCTCCTCTCCTCCTACTCCAGTTCCTGCCCCCTCGCCATCGGGTCGGCAGGCGTGTTCCTCCTCCAGGGAGCCTGGAGACCCTCCCAGGGAGACCTGATAAACGGAGACCTCCGTCCGAAATCCTCTTCTGGATCACCCAGCCCCAAGAGATCCAGGAGACGCGACGATCGCCTTCAACGGAGGACACGGGATCAGACTACTCCACCTCTAGATCCCCATCTCCACTCTCCATCCTTCTCCGGACCCACGTGAGATGCCTAGATCTCCTCGATGATCCTCGTTCCTTGATATTATGAGACATATACAAGAGAACATGGGATGGGATGCTGAAGACTTAAACCCGAAAGTGCGCCTCGCCAAATATCTTGGCAAAAGGACCCCAAGCCTGTGGTGGTACCACCCTTGGTTGACACTTCGTGGAGCGCCACCAAGGCGCGTGGAAGCGTCCACACTCGCTCCCGGCGAGACAAGAGCTGATCGCTTGTACAAGGCTCCTAAGGGACGACCAGTACATGACGCAGCATCCTCAGGCGATTCTCTGGTCATCACAGCCTCACATGACCGGTCACAGAGGCCACAACATTTGAGCACCCTGCCACCGGACCCAGAGTCCAAACAACTGGACGCATTGGGTAGGCGCACGTATGCTTCCGCTACCTGCGCCATCAGATCCCTGAACTATTTAACCCACATGGTTCAGTTCCAGAACGCTTTGTGGGAACAGGGTCTGGAAGCGGCTGAAAAAGATGCCCGAAGGTGAGCAGAAGGAGGAGATGCTTCAGCTCCTCCGTGCAGGTTCAGACGTGGGACCAAGTGCTGAAGAGCCGCTGTGACTCCAGCGGACTCATCGGCCCAGCAGCAGCTTCTGGCGTATGCCTCCGGAGACACTCTTGGTTGCGCGTCTCCGGTTTTACCCCGGACGTCCAAAAGAACATCTTGGACGCTCCTTTTGAGGGAGAGGTATTGTTTGGTAATCCTACAGAAAAGATCCTTACCAAACTCCAAGAGGCCGGGAAGGCGGTAAGGTCGGTTCAGGCCATGTACCGACCTAAGCTTGGTTCCTTTCGTAGGAACCAAAGCCGTTTCCGTGCGCGGACGCAGAGGCAACAGACCCGCTCCGCTGCACCTCAGAGGGGCTCTGGTTTTCGTAGAGCCCAGGGCAAACACCCCGCCAGCCGAGGCCAGCGTTCTCCTAGGCAGGCCCAGCCAGCGGGTCCATCTGCCGCCTCAGCCTGACTCCTTTCCGGCCCCCGGCCCTCAGGATCAACGGGAGTTTATAGTCGGGGGTCGCATTGAGAACTTCCTGCCGGGATGGCAGGCCATTACCACCGACAGGTGGGTTCTTCAGTTGGTCAGTCTAGGCCACTTTATAGAATTCGCAGGAAAGCCACCCTCGAGGCCTCCTTTGCTCTCCCGGTATCAGGGTCAGCACAAAGCCTTGATCTGGCAAGAAGTACTCGCGCTACTACGAAAGGGAGCGATAGAGTACGTCCCAGAGAACCAGAGAGGACTAGGATACTATTCCCACTTCTTCCTGGTTCCCAAGAAAACAGGGGACCTCCGTCCAATCCTGGACCTCAGCGACCTCAATGTGTCGGTCACTTACAAGAGATTCCGCATGGTGACCCTTCCGGGTCTTATCCCCATGCTCAAACAGGACGCCTTTTTAGCGTCTCTAGACATGCAGGATGCCTACCTGCACATCCCTATGGCTCAGGCGCACATGAGGTTCCTGCGCTTCGAGTTTCTCGACCACCACCTTCAGTTCCGAGCCCTTCCTTTCGGACTGTCTTCCACACCAAGGGTCTTTACCAAGTGCATGGCAGTTGTGGCAGCGTCTCTGAGGAGACAGGGCCACTACGTGTTCCCGTACCTGGACGACTGGCTTCTCATGGCCGCCTCCAGAGAGGCGTTGCTTCTTGCAATCCAGAGCACCCAGGATCTGTTCCGATCCCTGGGCATTCTCATAAATTACGAGAAGTCTCTCCTGGTACCGTCGCAGAAACTGCAGTTCATAGGAGCAGTTCTGGACACTGTTCGGGGAAGAGCCTTTCTTCCGGCCGACAGAGCGGAGCGCATCAGATCCCTCATAAGGGACTTATCATTATGCAAGGTTGTACCTGCCAGGTCGGTCCTTTGCTTGCTCGGACACATGGCTGCGGCCATTCCTACTGTCCCTTTCGCAAGACTCCACATGCGAATTACTCAGTGGATGCTCAAAGTGCAATGGGACCAAGGCAAGACCACTTGCAGCATCCGGTCAGACTCACGAATCCAGTGATTCAAGACTGGCAGTGGTGGCTAGCCCCAGGTCGCTCTCATCAGGCATCCTGTTCATTCGCCGTCCCGGAGGTCACCCTCACCATGGACGCCCGGTCTTGGGTGGGGGCACACCTGGACGGGTAAAGTCCCAGGCACGTGGACCCAGATGGAAGCTCACCTTCACATCAACGTGCTGGAAATGAGAGCGGTCCTCTATGCCCTGCAGGCCTTTCAGTCAGTTATCCCACCGTATACTCTTCTACTTCAGACAGACAACACGACGGTGATGTATTACCTCAACAAACAAGGAGGCGCACACTCTTACCCCCTTTGCAGGGAGGCCATGAGAGTGTGGGATTGGGTAATCAGACACGGCGCAAATCTGATCACTGTGCACGTTCCCGGAGTGGACAACACGATTGCAGATGGCCTGAGTCGTTCTCAGGCCAGAGTCCACGAATGGGAACTTCTTCAAGAGGTAGCAGAGGATCTGTTTCTTCGATGGGGAACTCCAGATCTAGACTTGTTCGCCTCCCCATCCAACGCAAAACTGCCCAATTTTTGCTCGCTAGATCCAGGGCCTGGTGTTTTCTGGCGAGACGCGTTATCCCTCTCCTGGGCGAACAGATTCCTCTACGCTTTCCCTCCTTTCCCGTTGATCCAGAGAGTTCTTCTCAAACTGCGCAGGGAGCACGCACTAATGATCCTGGTGGCCCCATTTTGGCCCAGACAGATTTGGTTCCCTTTGTTGATTCAACTATCTCGGGAACCCCCGCTCCCGTTGCCGCTCAGCTCCCACTTACTGTCTCAGGAGAAGGGTTCACTTGTCCACCCAGACCTACGTTCCTTGAACCTGCATGCTTGGCTCCTAGAGACATAGCCATTTTGCGTCACGGGGTCTCGCAAGAGGTTGCAGAAGTCCTTTCTGCAGCCAGAAAGCCGGCAACGCATGCGACGTACGCCATGAAATGGCGCCGTTTTTGTGTATGGTCGCGAGCACGCGACCTTTCCCCTTTAGGTTGTCCTGTGGGAGTAATATTAGAATATTTGCTCTCCCTCTTTCATTCGGGTCTAGCCTACTCCTCTATTAAAGTGCACCTCTGTGCCATTTCGACACCACCTCCCGGTGGGAAATCGTACAGTGGCTCAGGTGGACGCCTCTCGGGAATTTCTTAGGGGAGTGTTATACCTTAGGCTTCCTATTAGAGACCCTGTGCCTCCATGGGATTTGCTCTTTGTCCTGGAACAGCTCACGCTCCCCCCCTTTGAACCTGCCGCGGATTGCGAGCTACGTTTTCTGTCGTGGAAAACGTTGTTTTTAGTTGCTGTTACCTCGGCAAGAAGAATTTCTGAACTTCACGCTCTCATGTGCAAAGAGCCTTATTTAGTTTTCCACCGGGACAGAGTATCCCTGAGGACGAACCCTAAATTTTTGCCTAAGGTGGTTTATTCACTCACTCTGAACCAGGATATCGACCTTCCGGTCTACTTCCCGAGCTACTCAAATAGAGGAGAGGCTCTGCTCCATACCCTGGATGTTCACCGCAGCCTGAGGTTTTACCTCAACAGAACTCAGTCCTTTCGTAGTTCTGAGCAACTTTTCATTTCCTTCTCTGAGAGAATGATGGGCCAACCAGTATCCAAACAGTCCCTTTCTCGCTGGCTTGTCCAGTGTATTTCTCTCTGTTATGGTATCAAACAAAAGCCCCTCCCGGGTACAGTCCGGGGTCATTCCACTAGAGGGGTGGCTACTTCCTTTGCAGCGCTCAAAAATGTTTCCACTTCTGCTATATGCGCTGCAGCCACTTGGAGTTCTGTGCATACCTTTGTCAGGCATTATAGCCTGGACATCGCCTCTCGGCGAAGGGCTGGTTTTGGCTTGGCCGTGCTTCAGGGTCTCCTGTCCTAGGTTCAGGACCTGGTATTTATCCTTTATTTTCCTCCTCCCGGATTTTCTGACAGTGTTACTGCTTGGGAATCAGTCCTAATGGTGTAACCTGCTGCAAGAGCTGTGTCTCGAAGTAAGATAGTACAGTTACGTAAGAACTTACCGTAACAGTAGATCTTCGAGAACAGCTCTTGCAGCAGGTACCTTCCCGCCCACCTTCCCCCTTGGAGGAGGCATGGCTCAGTCTTTCTGAGCAGGAAGTGTTTCTTTCTGTCTTCTGACGGCCGAATCCCTAGGTCTCCCATTTTGATGTCAGCCTGCGGCAAGAAGTCTCCGGTAAGGAGAACTGGGGAATCTGGCGGGACCGCCCTTTTGTACCACGCCTGACGCCGGAGGCGGACCGACGTCAAGGTCCCCGCCTGAAGTTAGCTATAGCTAGAATTTTCCGCGGTCCTGGCGCCTGACGGCCTAGTCCTAATGGTGTAACCTGCTGCAAGAGCTGTTCTCGAAGATCTACTGTTACGGTAAGTTCTTACGTAACTGTACTTTATTCCGTGCCTTGAATTCTGGCAGAAAGCTTTGCTACTCCTTGCAGTTCCTATACAATCTGGAGATGGACCAGGGTCCGGGATATCTTATCCTTCTCCCCTCTCTCCTAAATTCTTTACCCACCCTACCCCTCTTCCTCCGCTTCCAGTGATTGGGACTCCTCCCAATCAGCTTTAGTTTCTAACCTCTTTCTTTTCTGTCCTCTCAGTCGTTATTTCTCCTTTTAGTTCATATATCTTTTCCTTTTTCTGTCCCTTGAACTCTCTTGTCCCACCCTCCACTCCCTTCCTCTTACCTCTCCAGCGACTCAGAACTGGCAGGCAGGTGGAGTCGACACAGCCCTACGGCCTACCTACGAAGCGCCACGCGGTCGTCGGCCTCGGGCGGCATCGATTGTGTGTCGGCCCACTACCTTTAAAAAAAAAAAAAGACTTTGGGGGTCCTGACCTCTGGCCAGATACCCATCTGTGATGAATGGTGAAGATGCACAGAAAGATCATAATTATGGTAGGTACGTAATTTTCATTTTTAGAAGGTGGGCAGGGCTAGGCCTAAAATTCTTCTCTCAATTGCATGAAAAAGATTTACTGAAAAGTTATACTCAGTTGAGACAGGAATTTAAATTAGCACAGGTGGACTTCTACGCCTACCTGCAATTAAGACATTTTCTACACACCAAGTTCAAGGGAGCCCACCTGTTCTCACACCCTAACCCCCAGGTAGTAGAATTTCTTCTTAAAGTTGCTAGGGGTTCAATATCAGAATCCCACCTAGTCTCAATAACCTATAAGATGTGCAGAGGGAATCTGAATCAGCACAGGGAACCCATTCAACTGTGGTGAGAAAGAGAACTAAACCTGACAGAAAACTAAATACATTGGGACATGGTCTGGAAACTGGCACAGAGGACCACTGCCTCCTCTTTTTGGAGGGAATTCTGTTGGCAGACATTAATGAGGTATTTCAGAACCCCAGTAATTACAAAACTCTTTGGGGGATTGACCTCAGAGAACTATTGGAGAAACTGCAGCCAAAAGGGGACCCATGAGCATATTTTTTTGGGTTGCCCAAAGCTGGGCTACTAAACTCCAGAAACTTCTCAAAGTATGACATCCATTTTGCAGGTTTGGGTGCCAGAGAATCCCCAACATTTGATATTGGGAGAACCCCCACCAGGCTTGAAGGGCTATAAAGCTCAGTATTTGTTCCCTATCTTGGTTGTAGCAGCTCACAAAGCCATAACCAAGTTGTGGCTGACTGACAATCCCCCCACAAAAGATCTTTGATTGGCAGGCTGTATGCAGATCAGGGGTATGGAACAAATGACTGCTAACCTACGCTTCCAGCAGGAACTGCACAACGTGAAATGGCTACCTTACTTAGAGTTCCTTAGTATTCAAGAGGGAATTTCCATGATAGAGTTAATAGCCAGAGACTCCTTGGGCTGCTAGATCTAGTCCATGACCTCCACCCGGTGACTGCTAGATCCTTATTTTAACTGTCAGCCACTGAACTTTTCTGTTACTTTAGACTTCACCTGAATTTAATTATAACAGGAGAATGATGCGGGAGGGGGAGTGAACTGGGAGGGATGGTTGTAGTATTGTTGTTGTCTAAGTAGGTATAAGGTTTTGTTTGCATAGGTCTGTCTAAAGTTCATTATTAGATGTATGTATTTATGTTCTGTTTACAGTGATGAGACTGGAGATGTATTATTCAAGGGTTATTTTAACTTCCAACCACAATTGCTATGTGGACTATGGGACACTACACTGCCATTATGATTTAATTAACTTTTTGAGAGGATGTTCCTGATTTATTAACTGTCATATATGTTAATCTACATGTATAATGGGTTGGAATATAAAAAAAGGAAAAATCAATAAAATTACAATTTCAAAAAAAAATACTCAAGTATTTGGCTGTTAAAAACAAAAACATTAATAAAATAAATAATAAATAACTGTTCCTCAGGTTCGACTCCAAATGGGGATTTAATTTTAATAATTTTTTGTTGTAAAATGTCAACTTTACAATACATTCACAATGTCAATGCTGCACCCATGGACATAGCTGATGTTTTGATCTGAATGAGCCATCCACCAAACAGAAGCTGTTTTCATCATAACCTGTAAAAATAAAATAAAAGAATAGAATTTAAAAAAAATGCTGTCCCCACATGCTGTACTAATTGACCATCATGATGACAATACAAAAAATCCCTGGTCTTACTCTAGCACCCCTCCCCAACTCCAAGTCCAAACTCCCTGGGACACTCCTTCTTACAAATACAATTCACCCTCTATTGTTAAACCCCAAACCACACAAAGCCTGCATTATCATTCTACTTCTAATCCTGGCAAAAATGATGACTCATAAAGCACTGATCCATGCTAAGTCAGAAGTCATCCCAGCCTGGGAACCCACAATCATAGTTCCTGCTGCATCTTCATATTGCTTCCCTACTCTTAATCTGTCGGGTTTTCATTTTAATTCTCATCCCTCTCCTCTGGCCCTCCTCCCTTCGCCAATGTCTTTCTGTGCAGTTCCTGCTAGCCTTGAGCAGCCATGTCAGCATCTCCTATGCCCTGGCTAGGCATTACCTCAATGACTGAACACCACACAAGAACCCATACAAAAAGAGCCCACTTCTACCTGATAAATGCCCTCAAGAAAATGTTTCTAATTCTCCTTTTCTGTTCAGGCAATGTCGAACTGAATCCAGGCCCCCCAACTCAGATCACTTCTCCGTCGGAGTTTGCAGCTGCTCCTGGGATGAAACTGATGATGGTCAGTATTCTAAGCCTGCTCAAAAAACTTGATCATCTTCAAGTCTGGGCAGCCCACACTGACCCAGATCTGATTATAATTACCGAGTCATGGCTAAAAAAGACCAACACTGATCCACAAATTACTATACCAGGCTTCAAGCTCTTTAGGGCTGATAGGGATTCGAGGGGGGGAGTGGTTGTACACGCCAAATCAAAATTTGATGTTAGCAGCATTTCCTGTAAAACTAAGCCCAAGGAATACGAGATTGTCTCGCTTAAACTTCACTTTCCATCCTCAGAGTGCATCACAATCATTGGTGGCTATAGACCCCCGTCAGGAGGCACAGAAATTCTTAACGTGTTGAAATCCATAACTTTGGCTGCAACACGGAAACAATAATCTTAGGGGGACTTCAATATGGATTGGCTCACTGCTAAATCCCACTTTAAAAGCCATCTGTGATGAGTTAGGTCTTCACAGATAGTAACTGAACCCACAAGAATTAATGCATCTAACTCTGCCAACAGCTCACTCCTAGATGTCATCTTAACCCGCATCCCCATAAAATCTCACATTCTGCAGTTTTCCATAACGACGTGAGCGACCACAGTATCGTTGTATGTACAAGATTCCAATCTAAAACCCAGCAGCACCCTAAATTCAGAATCAAAAGCTCGTTCCGTAAATTCAACTCAGTAAACTTCCTAACCGATCTAGCTACGATCAGGTGGCAAGACCTATATCTTGCCAAATCTGCTGATGCCGCCGTCTCTGTCCTAAATGACAACCTCACCACCCTAATTAACAAGCATGCTCCTCTTATTAAAATGAGGGTGTGGAAAATCTCGCATCCGTGGTTCACCCAAGAGCTCAAATCTGCACTTACCAATAGAGACAAGCTATGGGCTAGGGCCAGGCACACAAAGGCAGACTGGCAGGCTTTTAGAACTGCCAGAAATAATTGTGTTAAAAGTGTATGTGCTTTTAAAGCAAACTTCTACATCTCCACTCTGGAGCAGGCCAAAGGGAACTCCCAAAAATCTGGAAGACACTGAGATCCATTGAAGGTCATCCTGCTGCTTCCTTCCTTCCCACCAAGATTCTAGCCAAGGACGGGATGGTTGAAAATAAACTGCGAATCTTTGAAGAACTTAACCTTCACTTTGCCACTGCCGGGTTGGCATTCGACTCCTCCCCATACACTAGCCGAGTGAATAGCAACACTAGCCCAGATACTACACATGCTACTCCACCTCATCACTTCCAGTTGTGCCTGTTTAGCTACAAAGAAGTCGAAGACATAATTCTTAGCCTTGACACCAAGAAAAGTGCAGGGGACGATGGCCTTGAATCATTTTTCTTGTGGTTAGGCTATGCCCAACTCACAGCCCCCATCCTTCAAATCTTCAACCTCTCTATTACCACAGCCACTGTTCCATCCTGCTGGAAATCTGCCCATATTCTTCCTGTCTTCAAATCAGGAGATCCTTGTGACTTAAACAACTACCGTCTTATCTCTATCTTGCCCGTTCTCTCCAAAGTGCTGGAAAAACTTATATACAACCAACTAAAAAATCACCTCGAAGTGCACTCACTCCTAAACCCATCCCAATCTGGCTTCAGGTCGAAGCACAGTACCATCTCAGCCTTGGCTAAAGCCTCTAATGACTGAATCCATGCTATGGACACCAAGAAGGTTACTGGTGCAGTCTTTCTAGACCTCAGTAAGGCCTTCGACACTGTAGACCGTCACCTCCTAATCATCTGTCTTGCCTACATAGGTGCCACTCCACTTACCTTACAGTGGTTTAACAGTTATCGCACAGGAAGGATACAAAAAGTCAAAGCTGATGGCCTACTATCTGCCCCCCTTCCAATTGCCAGAGGAGTCCCTTAAGGCTCCATCCTAGGACCAATCCTTTTTTCCCTGTACATCAACAACCTTGACTCCCACATAAAGAACTCTAGCATACATTTCTTTGGGACGTGCAGTTCTATGCGCATCAGGCTGGTCCTTAACTGAAGTCAGGGAAGCACTCCAAGCTGACTTTATCCAGTTAGAAAGCAACCTTATCAATGCCAGGCTTCTCTTAAATGCCAAAAAATCCAAGACAATGATTTTCTCGAGACTTGCCTTGTCTGGTGCCCTACCTACCCCACCTAAAAACTTCATTGTTACTTCCCTAGGTGAGCCCTTGGAAGTTGTACCTAAATTTGAATATCTAGGTATGTGGATAGGCAACAAGCTTTCCTTCAACGACCACATCGAGGATCTATCAAAGAGGCTTAAGCACGCTTGGATTTCTTCTTTAGAAATAGGGCCCTCTTTTCTCTCGCGACCTGCAAAAGACTTGTCCAAGCAACATTCCTTCCCTTGCTTGACTACGGAGACATTATCTTTATCTCCTCCCCAACCTTGAGCCTATCTAAGCTGGACGTACTCTATCACCGTGCTCTTCACTTCATTACTAACTCTACATACAGGACCCACCACTGTGATCTTTATGCAGCAGTTGGGTGGACCTCTCTTGTCACCAGACGCCTCCTGCATGCTGGCATTTGGACCCTCAAATTACTACTCCACAAACTGCCTGTCTGTTTAACATCTCTCATACACATCTCGCATAGCGCCTACTCCCTAAGGAAAATCCGACCTTATCCTACTAGATGTTCCGAGGACACGTACCACAGCTGGCTAAAGAGCTGTCTCATACGCCCTCCCAAACATTTGGAACCAACTACAAGCCATGCTAAAGCTGACAAGCATCGTATCAATTAACTCCTACAAAACACTAGCTATCTCTAAATTAAAAGACATATGTAGGTGCTACTAGGCCCCCAACGCCAAGTCAAATTCCTAGGTACCAACTGGCCCTCTACTTATTAAGCTGAAATGTGTTGCATAATTTAGGGCAAGGTTAAAGCTGGAATGCACTGCATATATAGCATAAGGACTTCTATTGTGTATACCTCTTGTATTATATATTTTTTTCTTTGTTGTTCTACATTTTATATCTCCTGTCTATGTAATTGCGAACTGTATGTGTATGTGCCTCAGGACCTCCTTGTGAATGAACTTGCTCAACGGAGCCTTTCCTGCAATAAACTTGAACTTGAACACACCTGGCATCATAAAGACAATTGGCAGATGGTATACTGTTATGAGTTTTTCAGTTATTCTGAGTAAGGAGGAGGAAGGGACTGGTGTTTTGGAGGGTGGGACAAATGAAGTAATTTTGAGATAGAGAAGATAGATATTTTATTTATATAGCACCCATCTCCAAAGACTCTGGGTGCTGTACAATATAACACATGTAACATATACTATACAATAATACAATTCTAAAACTAACTACAGCAATATACAAAATATACCTAAAAACAACAGCTTAACTAAACATCACAAAATATGCTGTTTTATAAAAACCCCTTCAGTTAAAAGCTTGATTAAATAGATATGATTTGAGGACCTTCGTAAAGGTGTCCACCGTGGGAGCCTCCCTAAGATAACCAGGCAAGGAGTTCCACAGGGTAGGTGCTGCGGCTGCAAACGCCCGATCACCAGAATGCTGCAGCCTAACCCTGGGAACTCCAAGGAGGCCACCCCCAGCAGAACAGAGAGGCCGGGCGGTACGGCCAAGGAGCTTTTGCAGATAGACAGGGCCCCTCAAGTGCAGGGATTTATAGGTTGACAGCCCTATCTTGAAGACAGTCCTCCACTGAACTGGCAGCCAGTGCAGTTCACATAGCACTGGGGTGATATGTTCACCCCTTTTCACCCCCAACAATAATCTTGCTGCCACGTTCTGCACCAGCTGCAGTCTGCAGAGGTTGCCTCCAGATATTCCTACGTACAGGGCATTGCAGTAGTCTAACCTGGAAGTGAGGAAAGCATGCACCAGTGTGGGCAGGTCATTAGGCGGGATCAGGGCTCGAATTTTGGCAATATTCCTGAGAAGGTAAAACCCGGTTCTCACCATGGCCGATACCTGTGCTTCAAGTGTCAGGCCACCGTCCAGGATTACACCCAAATTCTTCACCTGTCTAGAGGGGGTAAAGACACACCCCCCAACACATTCAGGGGGTAATGTCATCCCCCCCCCCGTCCCGATAACCTGACTCCACCACCAGTACTTCAGTCTTGTCTGGGTTTAGTTTAAGCCAATTTTGAGTCATCTATGTCTGGATTTCCTCAAGGCAGCTGTTAAATAGAGTCTGACACCTGGCTATTGGGAGCACAGGACAGATACAGCTGTGTATCATCTGCATAGCAGTGAAAACCCAGCCTGTACTGCCTGATAATGTCCCCCAGTGGTAGCATATACACCGTGAACAACAGAGGCAATAAAACTGCCCCCTGTGGAACACCACAGCCCAGAGGCTTCGAGTTTGATGAGAAAATTCCCATGGTCACCCTCTGCACTCTGTCTTTCTGATATGACCTAAACCAGTTGTTGACATTTCTGGACAGGCCACACCAGAACCGCAGTCATTCAAGTAATACCTCATGGTCCACGGTGTCAAACGTTGCAGAGAGGTCTAGGAGGACCAAGATGTTACTGTCCCTTCTGTCCCTCACCATCAGGAGGTCATTAAGCACCCTCACCAGGGCTGTCTCTGTACAGTACATAGTTACCTATGGAAGATATAGGATCAGGGCAGGAGAGTGTACTAGAGGGAAAGAAGAAAATGAGGGCAGGTAATATATTACTAATATTGACATTTACTCAGCAAAACTGATACTAGATGCCTGCCACCCCTACATTTCTTTATGGCCCATGGCCACAACCATTGGGCTCTATTAGTAGTTCAGTAGGGGGTTTCTACTTGTGCCAAGCTTCAAGCAGGAGCCACTCAGTCAGAAAGGGGACTACCCTCGGATTCTGAAAAATTCAATACGACAGGCGCTTCTGGTACCTATAGCCTCAGCTGCTATAGTACTAAATAATAAGTACATGGACAAAAGTTTAAAATAGAAAAATAAATTAATCCACACAACATGGTAAAGCAAAATGCCACACTGCCCCAGTGCCTCAGCACCATGCCTTCCTCGGGGGGGGGGGGCACTGAGGAAAGAAAGGTGCAGAAGTGCTGGGGCAGTGTGGCATTTTGCTTTACCATGTTGTGTGGATTAAATTCTTTTTCTACTTTAAACTTTTGTCCATGTACTTATTTAGTACCACATAGCAGCTGAGGCTATAGATACCAGGACTCCGGAGTTCCAGTCATTTTGAACTGGGCTCTATTAGTACCTGGGTCTAACAGTGGGAGAAGATTTAAAATTAGTGTAACATAGTGTAGCTCAGGGGGTTAACCCTTTGGGCTGCAACCAGATTTAAAAAGCTGAAGTTGTCAGGGATGTTACATGAGTCATATATCATCCCTGAGCTTTATTGATTGCTAAATCTGTTTCGACACTATTCAGTCAATCAGTCAGTCAATCAATCAAATTCTTTATTTATCCAGGCGATCACCATTGAGCAAGCTCGTTTACAAGGTGGACCTGCATCGTACAAGTCGAGTGGCAGTGCATTTATAAACAGGCAAATAAACAGTAAATAAAAATGTACAACAGTGCAGGCGGGCCTGCAGCAGACAAGACAAGTAAGAGTACATATATGTTCAGGTGATAGACAGTCGGTATGGGTAAGTACGGAGGTATAACAATAAGGTCGCAGGTCAGTAAAAATTGGTACTATTTTACACATCTACTGGTAACCAGATGGTTCTACAATATATAATCACATTCTACCTGGCTGTATATAAAAAATGCACATATTTTATTTTGCATGTTTGGGAATATACATGTAGTACAAAGATTCTAACTTTAAGAATGGTAAGTTTTGCAAAGCTTTCAAGCACTGAGACAGAATCCTATGCACCAAAGCTTTGCAATACCTAACTGTGCATATCATTCTTAGTACTACGTGTACTTTCCCAAACATGCAAAACAATACTTATGTGGTTTTCTTAATTAAGTAGAACCAGCTAACATTTTTTTTTGCCATTATATATTATAGAACCTTGTTATACCATGTAGAACCTGGTTTCACTTAGTAGAACCTGGTTTTATTTAGTAGAACCTGAGTCTACTTGGTAGAACCTTGTTTTACTTGGTAGAACTTGGTTATAAATGGTAGAACTCAGTTCTACCTGGTAGAACCCGATTCTGCTGGGTTCTGCCTGGTAGAACCAGGTAGGACCTTTTTGGGTTCTACTCAGAAAGTTCACGAGGTAGAACTTTTAGAGGTTCGCGCAGCCCTAATGAGAAGAATAGTGAGGAATGAGATTGCGGGAATGGAGAATATAAGGGACGTAGAGGAATTATGAGAAACTATTAAAGGTGGGGTGCTGAAAGCAATGCGAATGTGCATAAAGAAGGTAAGGAATAGAAAGAGGAGGAGACCACTTTGGTGGAGGTGGCGAGAGTGGTCGGGGACAGGAGGAGGGCTTTCAGAAAATATAAGCGGACACAAAGGGAGGAGGACAGGGAGGCTTACAGGGAGAAGAGGCTAGCAGGGCAAAAGATAAGGAGGGCAAAGGTGGACACTGAGGAGAGAATAGCTAAGGAGGCCAAAAGTGGGGACAAAACATTTTTAGATATGTAGGAGAAAAGAGGAAGGCTAGGCAGGGGATTGCAAGGCTGAGGGGGGAGGGAGGAAGGGATAAAACTGGAAGGGGACTGTGAAAAAAGCAGAAGAGCTGAAAAAGTATGTTTACTCAGTATTTACGGAGGAGGGCAGGGGGCCCAGGCTTAGGGGAAGGAGGAGGGAGGACAAAAGAGTGGATCCGAGCCCGTTCAGTGTAGAAAGAGTTAGGGAGGAACTAGGCAGGTTGAAGGTGGATAAAGCAATGGGGCCGGAGGGGCTGCACCTGAGGGTGATCCGGGAGCCGAGGAAGAGTAGGCCGCCCTACTGACGAGGCTATTCAACTTGTCTCTGGACTCTGGGAGGGTGCCGGAGGACTAGAAGAGGGCGCACATGGTGCCGCTGCACAAAGGGGGTAGTAGGGAGGTGATGGAGAACTATCATCCAGTTAGCCTCACCTCAGTGGTGGGGAAGGTCATGGAGGCACTCATAAAGAAGAGGGTGGTGGACTACCTGGGGGATAGTGGATTACAGGACGATAGGCAGCATGGCTTCTTAAAAGAGAAGTCATGCCAGACAAATTTAATTGAGTTCTTTGACTGAGTGACACAGGTGGTCAACCGGGGGGAGGGGGCGTGGTGGACATAGTCTATCTAGACTTCGGCAAGGCTTTCAACACTATCCCCCACAGAAGATTGGTGAGCAAGCTGGAAAGTATAGGGGTAGGTGAGAAAATAACCAGGTGGGTGGAAAACTGGATGGCAGGCAGAAACCAGAGAGTGGTGGTACTCCTGATGCAGGGGGGGTGACAACTGGGGTGCCTCAGGGGTCAGTGCTGGGACCCCTCCTTTTTAATATCTACATCAGCAATATAGCAGAGGGGCTGAGGGGAAGGGTGTGCCTGTTTGCTGATGATACAAAAATCTGCAATAGGGTGAACACCACGGGGGGTGAAGGACCTGAGGACTCTGGAGGGATGGGCTGAGACTTGGCAACTGAAATGCAATGCCAAAAAGTGTGCTGTGATGCACTTGGTATGCAGGAACCCTAAAGCAAGATACACCCTTGGGAGGAGGACATTAAGGATATGGAGCAGGAGAAGGATCTGGGGATTACAGTATCATGTAACCTTAACGTGGGAAACCAATGCAGCAGGGCAGTGGGGAAGGCCAATAGGATGCTGGCATGCACTGGCAGGGGCATCACCAGCAGAAGTGGGGAGGTACTGATGCCCCTCTACAAAGCCATAGTAAGACCGCACCTGGAGTATGGAGTGCAATTCTGGAGGCCACATGTACAAAAAGACACAGACCGGATTGAGAGAGTTCAGAGAAGGGCAACCAGGATGGTGCAGGGGAAGACGTAAGAGCAGAGATGTAAGGAATTGGATCTGTACACGTTGGAGACTAGAAGGGAGAGAAGGGACATGATAGAAACTTTTAAATATGTTAAGGGGATCAGCAAAGTAAAGGAAGGGTGTTTACTTAAAAGGAAGGAAGGGGCTATAAGTAGAGGGCATAGCCTAAGACTTCAGAGAGGAAGATACAGAGGCAATGTGAGGGGGCGATTCTTCACGGAGAGGGTGGTGGAGGCATGGAACAGGCTTCCAAAGGATGTGGTGGGGGCTGAAACGGTGAAGGGATTCAAGAGAGCATGGGACAGGCATATGGGGCTAAATAGCAGAGGGAGGGGGGCTTCCAGAGGGGGGGAGGGACGAATAATGGAGGGAGTAAGAGGCAGACTGGATGGGTCGGTGGATCCTTTTCTGCCACCAAGTCTTTATGATTTTATTATCAGACACCACCTTATTTATTAAATAGGCTTTCAGTTTCTACTTACAGTCACAATCTTAGGGTTGTCCCCAATCATGGTTTGTTTTTGCCCAGATTTAAACCCCATTTTGGGAGAAACAGTTTTTCATATGATGCCCCTCTCTCCTGGAACAAACTTCCCCCTCTGTTGCAGAACTCTTCATTCCTCAAATATTTAACAAAACCTGAAGAAGTTGCTTCTACAAGAACAACTCATTTGTACCTGTTTTAATTGCCTGTTTAAGACTGATGTACTTATTGTTGTACTCATGGTCTACATTGAATATTGAATCTTGTTTGTGTACTGGTCTTGATTGTACTTGATTTATCTGTTTTGTTAGTTTTGTATTTTATGACTTGGGATATTCTGTAAATGAGACTAGTTTCTCATGGAACTTTTCCTGTAAAGCATTAACTTTTAAATAAAATAAAAAAAAGGCTGGTTCTTTAGGAGCTAGAGTACTCTACTCTGATTTTCATTTCTTGGACCAGGTCCTTGAAGTGTCCGGGAAGCCTTCTACTAGGAAAACATATGCTTCCAAATGGAAAAGGTTTTCTTTATGGTTTGCCTCTGAGCAGATCAATCCTCTCTGGGCAGATCTGCCCACACTCTTGGACTACCTCCTGCACCTGTAAACCTTAGGTCTCAGCCCTGCTACCCTAAGGGCTCACTGGGCAGCTATTTTACACTTATGCATCAGCAGGCAAGCAGAAAACAATGGCTTCTCACCCCATTTTCAAGTTGTCCTTTAAGTGATTTGCATCTGTATTCCCCAGTTAGGGAATCTGTCCCTCCCAGGAATCTAAACAGCTGTGTAGCCAAGCTCAGGGAACCTCCTTTTGAGCCCAAGGCCACTGCTGATTTGAAGTATGTTACTTCAGTCTTCCTGATAGCCATTACTTCAGCCAGAAGGGTGTGTGAGATGCAAGCCCTCTGCACTGACCCTAACTACATCATCTTCCACAGGGATAAGGTAGTCCTTAGGACTAACAAAATATTCTTTCCCAAGGTGATGTCTGAGTTTCATCTGAACCAGTTCACCACCCCGCCTGTGTTCTTTACAGAGAAGTGCAGCACTGTTGAGCAAAGGCTGCACAGCCTTGATGTTAAGAGGTCTCTGAAGATACTACCTGGAGTGTACTAAAGACCATGGGTCTTCCTGTACTCAGCTGTTCCTTACATACGCAGAAGTGGGAAAGGGCAACCCAGCCTCAAAAAGGACTACTGCCCACTAGCTCATTTACAGCACCCAGTTCTGTTACCCTAAAGCTGGCATACAGCTACCTCAAGGCCTCAGGGCATACTCCACTCAGGGCACTACTGCCTGTGTGGCAGCAGCTAGGGATGTCCCCTTACTGGAAATCTGTAAGGCAGCTACATGGAAAACGATCCACACCTTTATAAAGCACTATTGCCTGGACATACAACCCAGAAGAGATGCCAGATTTGGCACTGCTGTACTGCAGAACCGTTTCCCCAAGTAGGTTCTGAACCCAGCGTCCCAAGTACTGCTTTGTAGTCTGTATATAGTTAAGCATAATAAGGGATTCCTGGGGTTTGAAGAGAAAATTACCATAGTAATATTGTTTTTTTCCAGAGGATCCCTTATTATGCTTAAATCTGCCGCCCTACCTCCCCTTCCAGAACCAGGAAAAGGTTCCACAATAATCAGTTTGTATTTTTCTGTTAACTGCTTGAGAATTACTTGTTCATTCGCAGATTGGAAAAAAAAAAGAATTTTTAACTTTTTCTATTGATTTTCTTAACACTTTTGACCATCAGGGCCATCCCCTAATGTTTGTTTTAGCTTTGGATGGATTACCAGACTGGGTGGAGGTCCCCTTGGGTTAGGCTATGAATGGATCTGATGTTAGGCTGCAGAACGTAGCGATATCTAGAGGGCAGAGGTTTTGAATTTCATTCCAAATTCTATCCACGTGCTCTGGGGCAGCTTCACCTGCTGGGCTTTCTGCATATAGTTAAGCATAATGAGGGATCCCTGGAAGAACAAATAATACTATGATAAATAATTTTTTCTTCTAGTGGGCATCACCTCTGCTTGCAGAGTGTTTACAGTCCATGCCCTGGTCACAGATACTCCACATACTGTTTTCCATAAGGACAAGGTAGATCTTATTTCGAGGGTCTCTTGCAGCAGGACATCACTGTTAGGACTGAGCTGTCAGGTGCCAGGACCACATAGAAACCTTTCTAGCTAGCAGTCTACCAGAGGAGACCCCCACCTCTGATGTCAGTGCCTGACATCAGCCAGTCCTATAAAGGTGGGCAGCCCCCACACCCTCCTCAGTTCTTTCCTGTCATTGACCAAAGCATGTCGGACCTCTGATACTTCTACAGCTATAGTTGACCACCATTTTCCCAGATTTAACCTCGCTTTTTTTTTTCTATTTCAGTTTAACATCAAAATTTTGGTGTTTTCACCAGACGGTTTACGTGTTCAAAACCTTCATCTTCCGATCACTCCACCAAGTGTGTCTGTGGCAAACAGATCTCGTACAAGGACGGCCATTCTGCCTGCATCTTGTGCCTAGGCCCAGACCACGACATACAAGCCTGTGAGGCCTGCCAGAAGTTCAATCCAGTCACCCACAGACATCGCCAGAAGATCCTGGAGAATCACCTCCATAGGCAGAAGGTCACCTCAATGGAACAGGAGCTGTAGGCTAGGAGCTCCTCCGGTTCCCTGGCCCAGTCCTTGGGGTCTTCATCTTCAAAGTTCCAGAACAAATCTACTGGGAAACATAAGTATAGAGACAAGGACTGGGATCAACCCCAGTCTGCCTCCCACTCATGGTCCCCACACAAGCAGTCTTCAGCCACCAAACGGTCCTTCTCCCTTTGGGGGAGTCGACCTCCTCGGCCCCACATGCCCTAACCTCCACAGGGCTGCTGGTGGCCCTGCCGACTGCCCAGGTTTCCCTAGTGGGTGGCAGCTATTCAAGACAGGGTGTTTTGTATCCTGCCCTCCAGCCCCTGCTGTCCCAGCCCTTGTTTTCCATGAGGTGTGAGTCAGGTGGCTTGGCCGGAGTCTCTTTCGGCCAGTCCGGGTGCAGAAGGCGCTGGCCTCCTGGCTGCCACCCCCCCAAGTCAACCGCACCATCACCAACACCGGTCTCATCTTCTGGAACTGCCGCCGGATCTGCCCCTCGTTCCCAGGCGTAGACGCTGCAGGATACCGGTGCCTCCCAGAGCCTGGTTTCTCCTCAGCCATCTCCCAGGGGGATGCCCTCCACTCCAGTGCCTGTCTCCCCTCTGCCAGCGCCCGTGGACAGCCCTCTGGCATTGCCTAGGCTGGCGCCCACAGGGCCTGTGCCCGTTCTTCCTCTGTCAGCCTGCGAGCCCCATGCCAGCCCCGCCTCAACTGGCACCAGTGGGCCCATCACATGTACTCCCGCCGCCCACTCCAATGGGGTTGGCACCCATCCTGCAGCAACCCATGCCCATAGGATGTATGCCGGTACCCTATGCTGGTTCCTGGTGGTCCATAGCCTGTATACCCCTACCCAGCACCAGCAGGTCCTATGTTGGGCTGCCCATCCCCAGCTCCTGTGGGTCCATCACCGATCCCCACTTATCCAACGCATTTGGGACTGCCACCAGCCTCCATGGATTACCACAGTCTGATCTCAACCCTGTGGTCCTTTATGCAAACGCAGGTCCTTGTCCTGAGGGCACTTGTTCTGACCTCCCCTCAAGGACCTCCCTTGAGACCCGCCTCCCGGGTCCCTGTTCGGCCAGGCCCTAGTGCTCCTTGCACACCCAGGGATGGGACTGATGTCAGGGCAGCTGGACACTCAGATGATCGTCGGCCCATGGAAAGCAGGGATGACGACCTAGACAATGCTGACCAGAGTTTCAGCAGTGAGTCCTCCTCTGTGAGGCCAGATTCCTCCTAAGGGGAAGAGGTCCCCAGCAACATCTCCAAGCCCCCACCAGACGAACTCAGTTTATGGCCATAATGAGGCACATTCAGGCCACCATGGGGTGGGAAATGGAAGACAAGGACCCAGAATAGCGTTGGCTTGCCATATACTTGTGTCAGCCAGATGTCTCTCCTCTGGTGGGCCCCCCCCCCAATAGACTCCTATGAGGAAATCACCTAGGCCACTTGGAATGACCCCCATATGGTACTGGCGGTATCCAAAAAGGCTGACAGGCTTTACTACACCCCGGCTGGAAAGCTGTATTTTAGCGAACAGCCCATGGCCGATTCTTTTCATTTCATTTTTTTATTTTTTATACTTGTAAGCAAGATGAGCATTACTACCCATTTTCACAAGCGACACGTTTTACATAAAAAAACAACTTACAAATAACAATACACACCATAACTTCACAACAATTAATACAATACACTGAGTAAAAGCACACTTAATCAGAGCTTATATTTAAGTTAAATTTCAAATATAGTCAAAAGGTTGGTGTCAAGCCATGATATCAATCTGTTTTTAAAGGTTAGAGCAGTTGAACAATTGAAAATAGTTGTTGGAAGGGAATTAAAAAAGGAGAGGGCCCTATATAATAATGATTTCTGTACTATGGATTTTTTAAATAATGGTAATCTGAAAACAAATTTGCTTTGGGATCTGGTCCCTTCAGCATTAGTACATCTTGAGAATAATGCCTGAATGGAAGTTGTTAAAAAACATTAAGCACTTTGAATAGCAGAATACCCATTTTAATTTTAATGTGATCGTTATCAGTGTGGTGCACGACCGCACCAAAAGATTGAAGCACCTAAGTTCCCATCCCACCAGCTGGACCCGATGGGCAAGAGCGCCTTCACCTCTGCCACTCTGGTCATCTGGGCCATCACCTATTTGGCCCATATGGTACAATACCAGAACCTACTCTGGGACCAGACTAGGGAGGTTGTCTTAGCCATGCCAGATGACCCCTCCAAGCAGCAGATCCTTCAGGCCCTCAAAATGGGCTCAGACATCTGTACCCACATCCTCTGGACTGCCTATGATGTGGTAGATACCTTGGGCATGAGGCACCACTTTTGGTGTTGGGTCTCTGGTTTCGCGCAAGATGTCCAATCTGACATTATGGGCGTACCCATCAGGGGCTTCAAACTTTTTGGGGGAGATGTCCAGGATATCATCTTTGAACTGTAGACCTCAGGATGGCTCTCAAATCTGTCCATTCTATGTACCATACCCAGGTGAAGTTGGGGCAGTGGGCCCCTTTTCCTTGCTCCTCCTGCAGACAGGCCCGACCCCCTCGCAAAACCCAGGGCAAGTGAAAAGCAGGGACAGCTCTCCCTACTCCCTCCTCACTCGCCACCCACAGTGCCAGAGGTGCAACAGCAGCTCCAGCAACAGCTGCTCCCACCTCCTGACTCCTTGCTAGACCCCCCTCTAGTCGTTCCGCAGGAGGCGGTAGTCAAGGGTAATTTCTCCCTGCACCTGGACAGGTGGAGGGAGATCACCACAGACAACTGGTTGCTGCAGCTTATCAAGCATGGCCACACTCTCGAGTTAATACAGTGGCCTCCAGAAAACCCTCTAGGCCATTCCTCATATCCTCCCGGCCACGGTCCCTTATCCAAGAGGAAATCCAGGCCTTACTTTGGAAAAAAGGCCATAGATCCAGTCCCACTGTGTCAGTAGAGAAGGGAGTTCTACTCCCACTTCTTCCTGTCCCCAAGTGGACGGGAGATCTTTGGCCTATCCTGGACCTAAGCCAGCTGAACCTGTTTATAGGAGTACAAACAGTTCAGGATGGTCACCCTTTAGGGTTTACTTCCCCTGTTACATCAAGTGGACTGGCTTTGTTCCCTAGATATGCAGGATGCCTACCTGCATATCAAGGTTTTCACCTCCCGCTTCTCCACACTTCTTCCACTTCCAGGGAGTGCACTACCAGTTCAGAGCTCTGCCTTTTGGTTTGCCCTCAGCCCCTAAAGTCTTCACCAAATGCCTGGCAGTGGTGGCAGCTGCCTTGAGTCAGCAGGGATTCTACACTTTTCCTTACCTGGATGATTGGCTGCTAGCAGCGCCGTCCAGGGACCATCTCCTTCAAACTCTTTCCCACACCTACAGCCTGTTCCAAGCTTTGGGCATTATTACCAACCTACCAAAGTCTTTCTTAACCCCTTGTCGGCGCCACCAGTACATAGGGGCAGTGCTGGACACCACCTAAGGGAAGGCCTTCTTACTCCTGGACAAAGCAGAGCATCTGATGGACCAGGCCCATCTCCTTTACTCTAGCCATCATATTCTGGTGAGGGTCTTTCTGAGACTTTTAGGCCTCATGGCCGCAGCAATTGCCATAGTTCTCCAGTCCAGGCTGCATATGCAAATTCCTCAGTGGACACTGTGGGTCCAGTGGGACCAATGCATGGACATCCTGGATCAACCAGTGCTGGTGTCAGGTCCAGTCTAGAAGGTGCTGTTGTGGTGGCTGGAACCTAGCAACCTGTTTCAGGGAATTCCCTTTTCTATACCTCCCCTTCAGTAGATCCGTATGATGGACGCCTCCGGCCTCAGTTGGGGAGCTCACATGGGAAACCACCAAACTCAAGGGACATGGTCCGAGATAGAAAGGGATCTCTACATAAATGTCCTGGAGATGCAAGCAGTTCTGTACACACTGCAGGCCTTTCAAACTCTGCTGTCCCCAGGTCCGCTCTTGGTTCAGATGAAAACATGTGCATAGTTTATCACGTAAACAGGCGGGGGACTCATTTTTATCCCCTGTGTAGGGAGACAATGAGAGTTTGGTATTGGGCCATCAACCATGGCCTGGAACTCTCAGCCGCTCATGTTCCCAGTGACCAAAACATCCTGCAGACAGCCTAATCCGCTCGCCGTCCAGAGCCCATGAGTGGGAACTTCTGACCTCAGTAGCAGAAGACCTCTTCCACAAATGGGTTCAGTCCGAATTGGACCTTTTTGTGTCCCCACACAGCGTAAAACTGACGCTTTTCTGTTTGCTAGATACATTGTCCCTCTCCTGGACAGGGAGGTTTCTGTATGCTTTCCCTCCCTTCCCGTGCCTTCGGATTCTGATCAAACGCCAGATAGAGGGGGCTACAGTGATCCTCATTGCCCCCTTCTGGCCTTATCAAATCTGGTTCCCCCTGCTACAGGACTTGTCCCACTCCACTGGTAAACATCACACGGAAGTTGATAATCTTTCTGACCATCGGGTATATTATGCAGGAATAGACCATGTCCCATGTAGATTAAGGAGAAGAGACATGTTTCTTGCACTTGATAAAAAAAGAATCCATGTGGATTTTCAAACTTAAAACTTTGAGGCCACATGGCTTCAATGACAAAATGGGGTGGCAATCATCATTTTTCTTTTACTTGTTGTGCAGGGGTGTGTGTCATGCACTTTAATATTGCACATAATAATAATGATAGTAGATGGTTTGAATGAAATCTAATATTTGGTATATAAAACAAAAAAATAAAGTGTATTTTTTGTAACAATAGAGTGAATCTAGTATAGTATGGCACCATAGTACTAAAAACTGTGTGTGTTTCTTTTGAAAATGTATTGCAGTTTTTACTGTTGCACTTTATTCATCCTGCTTGTCTATCCTGATGCCTCAGCCATCCTGTTGGCAAGCAATTAGGAAATTTCCTTTCAATATAGGTTGCTCAGCTACAGGACTAATGAGAGCTGAGACATCAAAGCTTGCACTGTTTTAAATAATTGGGTTTCTAAAGTTTTTAGGGGTTATAATTAGTTAAATGTGAATTGATTAATACTGTGCACCTGAATTAAGCCATATTTAAACGCTTTGGTACTGTGGATGGTGATGCCTCATAAAGAAGGGGTGGCAAAACCCCGAAGTGCAGAGGCTGGCTAGGAGTGTGAGAGTAGCCTAAAAATCACATTGAGTGCTAACTTTTTTTTTTTTTTTGTAGACTCTGTTTGTACACCTAACATTCGGGGAATCTCTTGGGAATCCACGCGCTGGGATCCTAACCACCCGCCTGAACTGCCCTTACCTGAGCTACTGTGTCGGGGTCAGGACTCCAGTCTCTTCAGACCCTCTAGAGAGATTCTAGAGTCCCCAAATTCGCGTTGGGTAGTGCGGCCAGCTCAGGAAGTGTGGACCCATGCCCCTGGTGGTTCCGTCGCCTCCCCGGTGTCAGGGGATTTTCTCATTTTTCCCTAAATCCCCCCCCCCAAGAGCTTGGATGTGCAATGACATCTGAGATGTCTGCCGCAGTCCGCCCTCCTCTAAGCATGTCCTCCGGCTTCCACCGGGGGCCGCTGTTGCACTGAGACGTCCCTGGATCCCCTTCCCAGAGAGAGGAGAGCAGTCCCCAGACGCTCAATCTTCTCTCTCCCCGGTCGATCCCCGGCAGCCCGGGCTCATTCCCAAACCTGGGTCGCCAGCATGGCATGAGGTGCGGCATCCAGCACCTCAATCCTCAGCACCACCGGGCCGACCCTGAGTGCTAACCTTTTTTTTTTTTTGTAAGTATTGCACTTTCAAAACATTTTATTACAAAATAATAAATACTTTCACTGAGTTTTTGAAGTTTGGAGTGCTGGATTTTTTTTTTTTTTTGTTATTGGCCCCTTGCTACAACAACTGGCATTGGAACCTGTGCTGTCCCTGCTTCTGTACACAGGCTTGCTTTCCCAGGAACAGGGCACCCTGATCCATCCAGACCTCAAGTCTTTCCATCTCTATGCATGGCTCCTGAAGACATAGCCATCGCCAGATCTGGGGTCTCTCACAGAGTGGCGGATGTCTTGGTGGTGGCCAGCAAGCCCTCCACCAGGGCCACTTACTCTACGAATTGAAAGCACTTCGCTCTTTGGGCTGCACTGCACCAGTTAGATACCTTCACCTGTCCAGTGGGTCAGGTTTTGGAGTACCTTCTGTCCCTCTCAGACTCTGGTTTGCAGTACTCCTCTGTTAAGGTATATCTCTCTGCCATCTCTGCATATCGTGTACTAGTGGATGGACGTTCAGTGGCCCAACTTGATGTCTCCTGCACGTTCTTGTGGGGCATCCTGAATTTGAAGCTTCCAATCAGGGATCCTGACCCACCTTGGGCCCTTCATTTTGTGTTGGAAAAGCTTACGCTGCCTGCCTTTGAACCGGGCACGTCTTGCAAACTACGCTTTCTGTTGTGACGTGTTATTTTTAGTTGTCATTACTTCTGCTTGACGGATTTCCGAGCTTCAGGCACTTATGTGCAAGGAGTCTTATTTAGCTTTTCACAAAGACAGGGGGCCAGATTTTCAAAGCAAGGCCCAGAGCTTGCGACAAGTCCTGCGCCACAGCACTGAGGTTTTGGCAGTGCACCAAACCACTTCGCCGCAATTGCACATGATTTTCCAATCTTGGGCGCAGTTGTGACAGTTTCTCCGATTTACTGCAGCTTGTGCCAAATTTCTGGTACAAGCTTCATGCAAAAGGCCCTCGGGAGCACCGCAAGCTAGACCACAAAAAGGTGATTTAAGTTGCGGCAATTTGGCACATGGGATAGAAAATCCTGATCCCTGCCATGAGAATGCCACAAGTCTCATGCGCCATATGTTCGGCACACCGCAGAGGCTTGCAGCATTCTCAGACTTTGGGAAATCTGGGGTGTCTTTGCTTACCAGTCCTAAGTTTCTTCCAAAGGTTGTGTCGAAGTTTACTTTGAATCAGTCCATCCACCTGCCTATTATCCGAAGCATTCCAATCAAGGGGGAGGCGTTGCTCCATACATTGGATGTGCATAGAATCCTGCAGTACTATACACACCGGACTAAGGACTCCCAGAAGTCCAATCAGTTGTTCATTTCATTTGCCCCGGGAAAGAGGGCACCCCAGTGTCCAAATAGTGTTTGTCTTAGTGGTTAGCCAATTGCATTGTCTATTGTTTCCAGAAATATGGCAAGGAACTTCCTAGAGGGGTTGGCTACCCCACAAGAGTTATGGCCACATGAGTGGCTTGCCTCCATAATGTGTCAGCTGCTGACATCTGCACTGCTGCCAGCTGGAGTACTGTCCGCACTTTTACCAAGCATTGCAGTCTGGACATCACCTCTAGGTGTCAGGCCAACTTTGACTTAGCTGTCCTCCAAGGCCTCCTTTCTTAGGCTGTTATTTCTTTTGCCTACTGTCCGGACTGTCTGTCTGTACTGCCAGAACTGCTTGGGACTCAGTTCTACCGGTGATGGCCTGCTGCAAGAGATACCCTCAAAGTAAGATAGCTCTGTTGCGTAAGAACTTACCATAACAGTAGATCTTCGAGAGGATCTCTTGCAGCAGGCACTGCTTTCCCTCTTTCCTTCCCCCTTTTCCTGTGTGTGTGTGTCTCTCTCTCCTTCCATGTGGGTGAGCCTTCTGCCTTTATTTTATATATGGTATTAGGATACCTCAGAGTCCTCCTTGGTTTCCCCTTCCAGTATCCTGCTTAAGGTCTCTGGTGGAAGAACTGAGAAGGGGGGGTGCCCACCTTTATAGGATTGGCTGAGGTCAGGCACTGACGTCAGAGGTGGGTGCCCCCCCCCCACAGACTGCTAGCTAGAAAGGTTTCAGTGCGGTCCTAGCACCTGATGGCTTAGTCCTACCAGAGATGGCCAGCTGCAAGAGATTCTCTCAAAGATCTACTGTTATGGCAAGTTCTTACGTAACTGTACTTTCTCCATACACACACCAAGTTTCTACCAAGAGTGGTGTTGAAGTTCCATCTTAAAGGAGAACTGCACTGGACTTGTAAGCCATTTTCCCCTTTAGAACCTGGTTTTTAAATACTGGTTCCAGTTCTGTTACTGGTCCATCTCTACAGGCTTTTTAATTATCCTAGTAGGTGTTTCTACTTTACATGCTGTTGGTAAGTACCATTTTAGAACTGTATGATGTAGTCAATGTCCTTGCTCTACTCGTCTATTGTTGGCACAAGGGACCCATGTTCTGTTTTAGAACTGTGGCTGAGAGGGACATAAACTGCATCATATAGTTCTAAAATGTCACCTAACACCAGAGTGTAGATCAGAAAGACTCACTGAGATAACTAAAAAGCCTGTAAAAATAGAGCAGTATTCAGAATTAGAATCAGTATTAAAAAAAAAAAAAAACAGCTTCTACTGGGAAAAATTACTTACAAATTCAGTAGTGCAGTTCTCCTTTAATCTGCAACTAATGCTACCTACCTACTTTGCCAACTTCCAGAATGAGAGAGAACACACTCTTGACTCACCGGATATTAAGTGGGTCCTTAGGTTTTATCTGGACAGAACTAAAGACTTCAGACAGTCCAAACAGCTCTTTGTCTCCTTAGATCGTGATCGGAAGGGACAGCCTGTTACAATCAAGTGCATTTCTGCCTGGACTGTGAATTGTGTTTGCCACTATGCCATGGCTCAGGGTAATTTGGAGGGCAGCGTATGCACCCACTCCACCAGAGCAGTTGCAACGTCCCTGGCAGAGATGTGCTCTGTGCCTATTGGAGATATTTGCAGAGGTGCAACTTGGAGCACAGTGCACACTTTTGCTAAGCACTGTGCCCTGGAAGTCCATGCCAGGCAGCATGCTACCTTCAGCAGGACAATCCTGAATGGATTACTATCCTGAGTGAGCCCTCTGTTCCTACCACTCTCATCCGAGGAACTTTGTGTGAGCTTGGTTCTCTGACCCATTAGTGGGAATCAATGCTAAAGATCGATTCCTGGAAGATATGCAAATTAGGTACTCACCATAATTACTGATCTTCTAGGAATATCTTCATCATTGATTCACACGCCCGCCCATTTCCTTATCTCACTCCAGTATGTTGTGTTGGTCTTCACTCCTTTATGTTTGGGTTGGGCTGAGAAAGACAATGTGTTGCTGGTTGGTGCCCCTTCTTACACAGGCTACCAGGGCTATCTAATGTCCTTAGGTTAAGTGCATATGTAATTGTTAGATTATGCTGCACCGTTGCACCTCCTGGCAAAAAAAGGTACTAAAGTGATTGAGAACTGGTGCCAAGGTAAGCCTGTGTCCGTGAGTTCAGTCTTACAGAGCTGTGCATGCATGTAACTTACCTTAGCACCAGCTCTCTGAAAAGATCTAGGTCATGCAGGGTCCTAGTGCCTCCAGCTCAGACCCACTAGTGTGAATCAATGGTGAAGATATTCCTAGAAGATCAGAAATTATGGTATGTAATTTGCATTTATCTACCCTAGAATCAAAAATGAGTGTAGGTCAGCTGCTAAATGGGAGCAGGACAATGTTGAGCTGGGAGGTTAAGTAACAGAGTGTTTTATCACAGCTGTCTTGAGTTAGATTTGTGGGAGGTGATCAGAGACTCATAGTAGCTTTGTTTGGCATCCAGTAATAGCTTGTTGTAATACTGCAGCTGCTTATATTATATGTCCATTTACACTGCCAGATCTGCACCATTGTGAGAGGTGCAGATAATCGGCAGCACTACAAATCAGACAGTCTAAACATGGGGAGCACTGCAGGTGGCTCCGTTGTGGCATAGAGTGATTGGTGTTTTGGTGGGTCTGTGTACCTGTGCAGGCATTTTGCACCTGTGCGTGCAGCCCCGCGACACACCATGCTACACCAAACTGTCTCCCTCTTTTACAGCAGACAGCACTGTAAAAGCGACACCTGCATCTTCTTGCACTATCAGTCCCTTGGATAGCAGCCCTAGTAGTAGTAGCTCAACCTCTGCAGATAAGGCAGCTGCCGCTCTGCTTCAGCTCTCCATCCTAAGGATTTCTGTACTGTCCACATGTTGGCGAGAATGTTTTCATTTACTGTTTATAAGCATATAAGTTGAGTTATTCATTGTTATTCACCAAAAACTAAATTATAATAGCATGACTTTATTAATTGGAGTGTACAGTAGGGAAATCCCTAGGATGGAGAGCTGAGGCACAGTGGTGGTGGGCACATTATTACAGAGATTTAGTTACCATTCGGGGACATTATCTGAGGGACTGGTAGTGCCAGAGTAGTTGCTGTGATGCAGGTGCATTCACTGCATAGGAACAAGTCCCACTTCAGCCCTAAAGCTTTCTGGTGGCATCACATTTCCTCTTGTTCACTTTCCAATAGAGACATCATCTACCACAAAGTCTCCAAATAGTTATTCAAACAACATGGTCTTGCTGTATTCTGACTATTGCAGTTAGGTCCTGCCTTTCAACTGCCCCGGAGAACAAAGAGTTAAACTTTCCATGGCCAGCATGGAATGTTCACCGCGAGCTCGGTTGAAGCCCCTGTCTGCTGTTGTTTAAACTCCAACTGTCAGATTCTTTACTCTGCCTCACTGAACAGTCGCTCTGGAGATTTCTCCTTTGCTCAGTTCAAAAAAGTCGGTTAAAGTGTCATTTTTCGCTTGGTTTCTACCGAATCTCTGCTACTGAATCTGTCGGTTTAAGTCTCTGTCTGTGGTACCATGAGTACTAGATAGGTTTTGCATATAGTTTCTGTGTGGAACTTGTAAATGTCAGCTCGGTTCAGCTGAACTGATCAGTTTAGGTAAAAAAAAGTTTGTGAATTTACTTAGAGTGTGGTAACCGGTCCGTATCAGTTCTAAAAAAAACCGGATTTTATTACATTTTTTTCCCCAAGACCCGTAACACGGTCAGGAACCGATAGGGGAGTCTTGCCTGGCGGTTTGCCGAAAAAAGGGTAAGTTTTGGATAGATCGCCATGTCTGAGAAACCCAAGAAAAACTGGCCCACTGGGTTTCAGCAGTAGTGGTGTGTGTGTGGGGAAGCTCAAGGCTGATCCCACACCACCTGTGTTTATTGTCTGGGCTTGACCACCCTCGATTCAGACTGCCAAATTTGTAAGAATTTTCCCAAAGCTACCCTGGATAAGAGAGTAGGTAGACTGAGGGAAAGGGAGGCCGAGTGTCCGCTGACCTGATGGCTAACCCGTTCAGTTCCGACCGAACCAGAAGGAATGCCTCTGACCAGGGGCGATACTTCTTCGGCAAGAGGAGAGCCGATTCTGAGAGTCAGTTCCGGTTAAAGAAAAGATAAATCGTCCGTTCGGATCCAGAAATTCATACTCCGACCGCTGATGAGATAGCCAAGGCGATAAGAATAGTGCAATCGCTACTTCAGTTCGCCAAACCGGCACCATCTGGCAGGGGTCTCGTTCGGTCAGTTCCCGGTTCCGGATTACACTTCAGAAGAATTTTATGAACCGGATGAGGAGGAGGGAGAGTATGAGGATGATGATGGTGATTATGAAAGTCTGGATGTGCCTATTGACCTGGACATCTCCCCAGACAGACCTTCAAGTGTTTCTCCTCCTAGGCTTTCTGAGTCCCCTTCCCACTTTATGTTTTACAAAAAAGTGGCTGAAACCCTCCAGCTTTCAATAGAAGAAGCAGTAGAGGATCAGGAGGAGCCTGATTTTGTTGAAATGATGGACATCCCAGAGTCCAAGAGACTGTCTATTCCCCTCCATAAATCTTTTGGGAAACAGACAAATAAAATTCTTAAGACTCCTAACTCCATACCTCCTGTGGACAGACGAATGGACAAGAGGTACATTCTTTCAGGCTCGGACACAGAGTTCCTTTCTCAGCAATGCAGCCATGTTGTGGTAGTGCAGGCTGCTGCCTGTGATAAGGCAAATATCCCCTTGGCATCACACCCCCCAGATAAGGACTCCAGGAGGATTGATGCCATGTCAAAGAAACAGTACATGGCAGCATCTTTGGGACTCAGGCAGGCTAACTATATGGCCTACACAGCTAGATACCAGAAGTCCAGATGGGACACTGTGCTGGCCCTGGCTAAACAGGCCCCTGACCAGCTTGCCAAGGAGCTGGAGCAGGTGGCTGCAGATGGGATTGAGGCATCCAAGGTGCAATTTCATGCTGCTGTGGACTCCAATGATGTTTCATCAAGAGTCATGGCTACATCTGTGGCCCTTCGGAGGATGGCTTGGCTCAGATGTACTAGCCTATCACAGAATACCCAGGCTAAGGCCATGGATTTCCCTGTTATTGGTAATTCTCTGTTTGGGAGCAGACAAAGAACTACATGAAAAAGATGGACGAGTACAGGACCACCTACAGGAGTGCTCAGGCCAAAGAAAGGCAAGCCACTCCTCAAAGGCAGCAGTCCAGGGGTAGGGGCAGGCCTTTTCAAAGGCCTTTTTACCAAGCACAGGCCTCTTCTTCTTCTTATGCTCAGAGGGGGTTCTTCAGAGGGAGAGGCAGATGGGGAATGAGCAGGCCTGCATCCACCCCTCAGCCTAAAGCCCCTGCCAAGCAGACACCCTGATGGGTCTGCCCAGGCCGATTCTCCAATACCTGTAGGGGGCAGGCTGGCTTACTTTGTCCAGGACTGGAAGTCTCTGACATCAGACAAGTGGGTCCTGGAAGTAGTAAGCCAGGGACTGGTTCTCAGCTTCAAAAAATTTCCCAAGATGAGAACCAGATCCTTTCCACTTGCAAATCCATCAGAGACCCTTGCCCTAGAGGCAGAGGTTTCTTCCCTCCTGGCTGTCAGAGCCATAGAGAGGGTTCCCACCCTACACAAGGGCAAAGGATTGTACTCCAGGAACTTCCTAACCCCCAAAAAGACAGGAGAATGGCGGCCCATCCTGGACCTAAGATATCGGAACAAGCACCTTTTAAAACCAAAGTTCAAAATGGTGACTCTGGGAATAATCCTGCCCTCTCTAAGGCCAGGAGACTGGCTAGCCTCCCTGGAACTCAAAGGTGCCTATTTTCACATTCCCATCACGTGTTCCCACAGAAAGTACCTCAGGTTCGAGTTGCCCTCAGGCCACTATCAATTCAGAGCAATGCCCTTTGGCCTAACATCAGCCCCAAGGGTTTTCACAAAGTGCCTGACAGTAGTGGTTGCTTTCCTAAGGAGAAAAAAGATCTCCAGCTTTCCATACTTGGATGACTGGCTCATAGTGGGTCAGTACCAGACCAAGTCAAGTCACATTTGCAAATAACTCAGCAAGTGCTCACTTCTTTAGGATTCCTCCTCAACCTTCCAAAGTCAGTTCTCGAGCCAGTACAGCTCCTCACCTTCATAGGGGGCGGAACTGGATACAGTAAGGGCAAGAGCCTTCCTTCCCCTGGACAGGGCAAGGACCCTTATGGAACTGGTCTCTTCATTCACCCTACAGGTGTCTCGACCAGCAAGGCATTTCCTTCAGCTTTTGGGCCACATGGCAGCCTCCACAGCAGTGGTCTAGGGAGCAAGTTTCCAGATGAGGGACATTCAGTTCCACTTAAGAGCCTTCTGGTCCCAAGGAAAGGATTCCCTTACCAAAGTAGTCCCAGTGACTCGAACCCTGATCTAGGCTTTGCAATGGTGGCAAGATCAGGACAATTTGAGACAAGGAGTTCCTTTTGTCACTCAATCTCATTCAGTGATACTCACCACAGATGCCTCCCTGCTGGGCTGGGGAGCCCACCTGGGGGATCTTACCACCCAAGGGCTGTGGTCACCTCAAGAATCTCTGCTTCACATCAATCTCTTGGAACTCAGAGCAGTGTTTCTGGCACTGCAGGCCTTTTCCAAATCTGTACAGAACAAGGTGGTCCAGATCATAACAGACACCACCACCACAATGTGGTACATCAACAAGCAAGGAGGCACTCGGTCTACGGCCTTGTGCACAGAAGCAATGAAGTTGTGGTCCCTGGCCTATTCCCTGCAAACCTCTCTGATAGCAGTTCACCTCCCAGGGAAAGACAATGTCCTAGCAGATGCTCTCAGCAGGATATCCCAGGGCCATCACGAATGGACCCTAGATCGCCTAGTTTTGAAAGTGATTTTCTCGAGATGGGACACTCCACAGATAGATCTTTTTGCAGCCCCAGACAATCACCAACTTCCTCTCTTTTGTTGCAGAGCCCCAGTCTTGGGCTCAGTCCCCCTGGATGCTCTGATTCTGAATTGGGAAGGGAAATTTCTGTATGCTTTTCCACCCTTCCCTCTCCTGTTCAAGGTGTTAGTCAAGATAAGGTCACAACCATGCAAAGTGATTCTGATTGCTCCAGACTGGGCCAGACAGCCCTGGTACCCCCTGTTGCTGTCCTTAGCAGTCCACTGTCCCCCGTCTCTTCCTAGGAATTACAACCTGTTGACATCCTCTCGGGAGGATTTGGTACCCGAACCTCAGGTCTCTCAATCTCAAGACATGGCTCTTGAAGAGTTAGAGTTTGCTGATCTGCATCTTTCTCAAGGGGTTCTGGATATCCTTAAGGCTTCTCAAAAGCCTTCCACTAGAAAGACTTAACAATTCCAAATGGAAAAGGTTCACTATTTGGTGTTCTAATAAGGATATTTCTCCAGAATCTGCTGGGTTGCCTACGGTTTTGGACTATATGGTCCATCTCAATGGCCTAGGCCTTAGGCCAGCTACACTTAAAGTGCATTTGGCTGCTGTCTCTGCCTTCTTGTCAGCAGGCAAGCCCTCTCCTCTGTCAGCCCATCCTGTGTTTTGTAAGTTCTTCAAGGGATTGCTGCACACCAATCCCCCCTTTAGGGCCCCTGCTCCTGCTTGGGACCTTAATGTTTGCATTGCTCAGCTTATGCAACCACCCTTTGAGCCTTTGTCCTCTGCAGAGCTTAAGTACTTGACTTGGAAAACTGTGTTTTTGGTAACCATTACCTCTGCCAGGCGTATCGGTGAATTGCAAGCCCTGTCAGTGGAGCCTTATTTCATCTCTTTCCATAGAGATAAAGTGGTCCTAAGAACTAACAGGAAGTTTTTGCCTAAGGTGGTTTCAGATTTCCACCTTAACCAGTCTATGTCTCCCCCTGTTTTCTTCACTGACCATTCCTCCTCTGGAGAGAGGAGGCTGCACAGCTTGGATGTTAAAAGGGCCCTCAGCTACTGCATAGAGTGCACCAAGGGTCACAGGTTTGAGTCCCTCCAATTGTTCCTCACATATGGAGAGGTTGGTAAGGGCAAACCTGCCACTAAGAGCTCTATTGCCAGGTGGATTGTCTCTTGTATACAATTCTGCTATGAAAAACTGGGTAGAACTCCACCCTCAGGCCTGAGGTCTCACTATATTAGAGGTACAGCTGCTTCCCTGGCTGCTGCCAGGGATATTCCTATCTTAAAAATTTGTCAAACAGCCACCTGGAAAACAGTCCATACATTCACCAAGCATTACTCTCTGGATATCCAGGCTAGGAGTGATGCTCGATTTGGAACAGCAGTACTTCAGAGCTTGTTTCCAAAGTAGGTTCTGTCCCTCCTCCATGGAGGTACTGCTTGGTAGTCTGCAATAGTCAGAATACAGCAAGACTTCATGTTGTTTGAAGAAAAAATTACTTACCTTATTAATGTTGTTTCTTCTAATGGAGTCTTGCTGTATTCTGACCTCCCTTCCGCCTCCCCTCTCAGAACCTGGTTTTTGGGATGTGGGTGGGCAGGAGCAGTGTTGGCACCCTAGGGGTATCCATTTTTCACCCTCCTTTATTTTGGGTGAGTGTTGTGTTTTGGGATGTGTTTTGTTTTTTGGGTTTCCTGACTTGAGTCTTTGCTTTGAAACCAAAAAACCCTTTTATATAAATTTAGTTGCCAGTTGGCTAGTGTAAGTTTTACAGTTTCCACACAGAACTTCTAGTGAGTATTGCTCATAAAGATCTGATGGTTGGAGTTTAAACAACAGCAGACAGGGGCTTCAACCGAGCTCGTGGTGAACATTCCATGCTGGCCATGGAAAGTTTAACTCTTTGTTCTCCGGGGCAGTTGAAAGGCAGGACCTAACTGCAATAGTCAGAATACAGCAAGACTCCATTAGAAGAAACAACATTACTAAGGTGAGTAATTTTTTCTTTCAGTCTCAGAGTCATGTGCCAGCCTGCCTCCTGTTCCAGCCTCAGCGGAAATGCAATACAAAACACAGAAAGCACTTCTACCACCCTTCATCAGTGCACAGCTGTGTGTAAACGAGGTTACTAGCAGTGTGGGTGGAGCTGCATGCAAGTGGCACAGATGGAAGCACTACTGTCAGGTACTTATAAATGCACTTTATAATTCCTTAGAAACGGTTAAGCCATCATTTAGCCATTGCCATTCCAGCTGCCTGTGCTTTCTATTTTTCTGTAGCAGACAGGGTAGTGTACTAAGAATTGGGGGAGAGGCAAAGACAGACATGAGTACTGTAGGTTTTAGTAGAGTAAACTGGTCTGCAAGAGGTTAGCATTGCATTTTAGCAGTCTGCCTGGGAGTTCAAGCAAACACAGTCATCCAACAGCAGAATGATGTCAGTGATGTGGGGGATGCTGTTGGTAAAACTATATCATACATATCCAGTTTATGCAGCCTACTACGAGACCTCTGTCTGTACACTAGAAGCATTTGCACAGAAAGATCTACAGATGAACTTCAGCAGATCAAAGCATACATCTGTTATTTAAACCACCTGTACTTCAGATGTTTGCAGTTTAGGATAGTACCTTGGGATCTAGATGTCTCACTGCAAGTAGCTGAAATAATTAAAATTAGTATACCTGTAGAACCATTGGTTGATTAGTTAAAGCAACACTGCAAGGAAAATAGTTTTTCCAAAAAAACCCAGTTTCAGCTACAGTTAATAGAAGTATTTGCATACCTGTCAAAACTGCTTTTCTAGGTATGGTATGTCCTATACTGCACATCATATTTTTAGGTGCCAGTAGAATAGCTGTTAGCACCTATCGTGGTCATGCATGCTCTCTTGTGCATTCAGTCAAGTTTAAAGATGGACTGTGGCCAAAAGTGCTACATTGCATAATTAGAATAAGCATACCCCTAATAAATCTCATATCAAAAATGTGGTTTCTGCATTACTTCATTATCAAGTTATAAGATATTTTGTAACCCTGATTTCACTACCTGTTCAAAAAAGGAATTTTCAGTGAACAGCTGCTGCTGATGTCATCTCCTGAACTCACAGTCTAGTCCTCCCTGTCAGCAAGGATATGGGACATGTTTATCCAAAGTTTAAAGATCATGTGCAATGGTTTTCACAAGTAAAACAGGCAGCACCATTCAATAAACATTCCTATAAAAACTATGTGTGTTTCAGGTTTTGTAACAGAGTTGACAAATTCATATTTTAATGCCTTTTTGGTGTGGTCCATTTCTCCAGGGTTGCTGGATGCTGAGTCAGCATGCCTCCAGGCTGCTGATACCATTTGGGGTGCTACTCTACTCTGCCTGTTAGGAAGTTGTATTTGCTACTAGTATTGTAATGTTGGTAACTTCATTGCTGTTTGCCAGTGTCTGCTTTACAGTACATTATAATAGGGGCCTTATATTTGTTAATTCCTAGTAGGGGTGGAAGTGTTAGCCCTGGTAAAAATATCATTTTAATAAAGGAATAATGCATGACAGGTGTGTGTCATGCTAGGATAAGGCCAAGTGTGTCCAACACCCAAGAAGTGATATTATCCCAGCATGACACAAACCCTGGAGTGCATTATTAAAAATACTTTTTAGAATACACTTTCCCTTATATTTTAACATTAGAACAATGGTTAAAGCAGTATGACAGCTAATATGCTGATTTACATACAGCAACAAGGAATTCTGGATCGATTATAAAGTTAACTTAAATTTCCCTTACTCAGCAGTGCAGTGTCTTATTTTGGTAGTGATGAATGCAGTATAGCACCTAGTATGTAGATACATGCAGCAAGGCATTGTGGGTACAATATAACACTGTCTTCCATTGTCCTTACTTGGAGGTGCAATCTCCTATTTTACAACAACATAAGATCTCAGATGTTTATTTTCAAAATGAAGCATTGTACACACACTATATAGCTGACAGAATGTCTTTACTGAGAGATGTAGTCTCCTATTTCTGTAGTAAATACAGAAATATAATAGCCTGTGTACTAATTTACGTAGTATCCTTCTCAGAGGTGCTGCCTGTCAATGGCATGGGTGAGGTGAGGGTACTTTGCACCATGCAGTTTAATGAAAGGTTGAAAAAATGGTGTGGAGCACAGGGGTTTGGCTTCACTGGGGACTGGGGTTCCACCTGGAAGGACACCAGCCTATACTGGCAGGATGGTCTGCATCTGTCCAGGAAGGGAACAAGTCTTTTGAGCAGTCAGTTTAAATGCTTAATTTGCAAGCTTTTAAAGTAGTCAAGGGGGGAGGCACTAATAAGCAACAGAAAAATCCCAGCCTCTCCCTACTAAACAGGGTACTAAATGAGAAAAAGTCCAAGGTAGAAAGGTCAGTGGGGGGACGCTGCCACAGAAGATAAAGCCATCAAAAAATGGAGAGCAATGAGCACCAATGCCCGTAGTCTGGGTAACAAGCTTCCTGAATTAGTGGCCTTGATGGAGGAGGAACATCTGGATATCGTGGCAGTCACAGAAACATGGTGCACACAGAACCATGACTGGGACATAAAAATACCAGGATACACTATCTACAGGAGGGACAGGGAGGGTAAAAGAGTAGGAGGAGTAGCTCTTTATATAAGGGAAGGAATCAGAGCAACAGAACAAAAGGGTAAACAGGAAGGAGAAGTAGCACTGTGGGTCAATTTGGAGACAGGCAGTGGCACCACAATCCGCACAGGGGTTGTATACAGACCCCCTTCTCAGGGGGAGGAAATGGACAAGGAAATGATAGAAAGTATACTTAGAATGGCAGAAAAAGGGGAGATATTGCTGATGGGTGATCTGAATATGCCAGATGTTAACTGGAGTGCAGTTGCAGCAGCCACTTTGAAGAGTGGGGTTATTCTAGATGCCCTACAGGGGGCATGCCTTAGACAACTAGTATTGGAGCCCACTCGAGAAGGAGCAATCTTAGACCTGGTTCTCTCAAATGGAGATGGAGAGAGGATCACAGATGTAGAAGTGGGTAGCCATCTGGGAACTAGCGACCATTGAACAGTATGGTTCACAATAGACACTGCAATAGAGTCAAGCCATACAAAGGCAAAAGTACTGGACTTTAAGAGGGCTGACTTTGCCAAAATGGGTGAGTGCCTAAGGAATGCACTAGCAAATGGACAGGAAGGAGGTGTGGAAGAACAATGAGGAATAATAAAAAACTGCCATCACAGAGGTAACAAGCCTTTGTGTGAAGCAAATAAACAAAACAAAACGATGTAAGAAACCACTATGGTTCTCAAAGGAAGTGGCAGTGAAGGTTCAACAGAAAAAGAAAGCGTTCAGGAAGTACAAGGAATCACAGAAGGAGCAGGACAGAGAATTGTATCAATTAAAGCAAAAGGAAGCTGGGAAGGTAGTCAGAACAGTAAAGGCCTGAACCGAGGAAAAGATAGCCAACTCAGTTAAGAAGGGGGATAAAACTTTTTATAGGTACATCAGGGAGCGAAGGAAGACCAAGGGAGGGATAGTGAGGCTTAATAAAGGGGAGGGGGGTGGGCAGAGGGTGACTGTGAAAAGGCAGAGATAAATATTTTTGCTCAGTATTTACAAATGAAGAGGGGGGGGAGGTACCTAAAACAAACAATAGAAACACTCTGGATACAGAAGTTGATACCAGCCCATTTACAGAAGAAAGGGTTCTGAAAGAACTCTTAAAACTGAAGGTGGACAAAGCAATGGGGCCTGATGGGATTCATCCCAGAATTCTAAAAGAACTAAGGGTAGAACTAGTGACACCACTAACTACCCTCTTTAATAAATCATGGGAGGATGGGGTGGTACCTGAGGACTGGAGGAGGGCAAATGTGATTCCTCTTCACAAAAGTGGGAGCAGGGCAGAAGCAGGAAACAACAGACCTGTTAGTTTAACCTCAGTGATAGGGAAAATGATGGAATCACTTCTGGAGGAAAGAATTGTCGAGTATCTAGAGGCCAGAGGGGCACAGGACCCTAGGCAGCATGGATTCACAGCGGGAAGGTCATGCCAGATGAAACTAATAGATTTCTTTGACTGGGTGACCAAAGTAGTAGATCAGGAAGGGGCTGTGGACATGGCCTACCTAGACTTTAGCAAGGCATTTGACACAGTCCCACACAAAAGATTACTATACAAGTTCGCCAGCCTGGGAATGGGTCCCAAGATGACAGCCTTGGTAAAGAATTGGCTGGAGAATAGGACACAGAGAGTAATAGTAAATGGAGTCCACTCTGAAGAAAGGGGGGTTACTAGTGGGGTACTGCAGGGTTCAGTATTAGGACCAGTCCTCTTCAATGTCTTTATAAGCGACATTGTAGAGGGACTGGAAGGAAAAATATGTCTCTTTGCAGATGACACAAAGATCTGCAACAGAGTTGATGCACAAAGTGGGGTGGAAAGGATGAGAAGGGACTTGGCAAGGTTAGAGGAATGGTCAAATGTATGGCAGCTTAGATTCAATGCTAAGAAGTGCAAGGTAATACACCTGGGAAACAAAAACCCAGGGGAAGAGTACACAATGGGGGGTGAGATACTAACAACAACAAAAATGGAAAGGGACCTGGGGGTAGTCATATCAAATGACCTAAAGGTGGGCAAGCAATGTGAGAGGGCAGTAAGGAGAGCTGAGGGGATACTGGGATGCATAGGGAGAGGCACCACCAGCAGAAAACAGGAAGTTGTTATCCCTCTGTACAGACAGCTGGTGAGACCCATCTGGAGTACTGCGTGCAGTTCTGGAGACCCAGTCTCTGCAAAGACATAGGATGGAAGCTGTCCAGAGGAGGACAACTAAAATGGTGCAGGGTCTGCACCGGAAGACATATGAAAAGAGACTTAAGAGCTTAATATGTATAGCCCTCGAGAAAGGGAGGAGGGGAACATGATAGAAACTTTCATGTACCTCAAGGGAATCAACAAAGTCCAAGAGGGTAGCATCTTTCAAAAAAAGAGGTGTGCAAGAACAAGGGGGCACAATTTGAAGATAGAGGTGAGGTGGCTCAGAGGTAATGTAAGGAAGTATTTTTTCACAGAGAGGGTTGTGGATGCATGGAACGGCCTTCCGGAGGAGGTTGTGGAGTTAAAAACAGTGGTGGACTTCAAGCATGCATGGGACAGTCATAAGGCAATTCTAGGGGTTGGGGGTAGGAAGAAGTAGGCTGCTGGTTAACTAGGATCTGCAGCTTATCCACTAGGTAGGGAAATGGGCAGACTGGGTGGGCCAAGCGGTCCTTATCTGCTGTCAAATTCTATGTTTCTATGTAGTGAGGAATTGTGAGTGCAGTAAATAGCTAATTTTTCGATCTCCCTACTGATGACACTCAGTCATGTGTGTGCTGGGACTAGATCCTTGATGTTATGTTGGGATAGCATCACGGGTCCAGCCCCAGATTGACCAGTCAGAGCCCAGCATTCTTTCTTGCCATTGTATAATTGTTTTTAAGTGCCATCCTGAGAAATCATGTCAGTTAAATGACAGATATGAATGATCACATCCTTTCACCACATCAGAGTTATCCAGTCTGCAAAACTCACAGCAAAGTGCTATGACTCAGCATCCAGCAACCTTGAGAAATGGACCACAACAAACAGGCACCAAAAAAAAAATGCAAATTTGTCAACTTTGTTTCAAAACCTGAAACACACAGTTATTAAAGCAATGTTTATTGAATGGTGCTGTGTGTTTTACTTGTGAAAACCATTGCACGTGATCTTTAAAACTTTGGAGAAACAGATCATATAAGCTTGCTGACAGGGAGGACTAGACTATGAGTTGAGGAGATGACATCATCAACTCTTCACTGAAACGTGCTTTTTTGAACAGTGAATTTAGGGTTGTAAAATGACTTGTAACTTTTAAACAAAGTAACTTAGAAATCTCACTTTTGGCATACTGCTGATTGGGGCTATGCTGATCCAAATTCTGAATTTATTGATGCCAGAAATTTTCATCAGGGTCCCTCTTTAAGGTTACATTTTGTGTGAGTGATTCAGCTGCTTGATGTCACTGATGATATCAGTGATAGGTCTTTTAAATCTAGGCATAGGGTTTCAGACCTACACAAGCCTGGGTCTGATCCCCTGTATTGCAGATTTTTTTCTTTCTCACTACAGTTTTTATTGTGAGAGACATTGTTAGATGCCATTGCTGACGTAGTGAAGGGTTTCAGCAGAGCTAAATAGCAGACTTTCAGATATCTGAACTTAGTTC
This sequence comes from Neoceratodus forsteri, assembly GCA_016271365.2. Lineage (NCBI taxonomy): Eukaryota > Metazoa > Chordata > Ceratodontiformes > Ceratodontidae > Neoceratodus > Neoceratodus forsteri. Next base: position 405,470,453 of record CM028132.1, on the reverse strand, counting down.
TACAGTATATTTTAGTCAATTAAATTAGTCCCAGCTAAGGCTTATTTAGGCTTGAATCCAATTTGAGTCACCTGTTTTGCAGATTGTGACATAACTCACCTGTAGGAACTGCAACTCATTTCCCTATAGCTTAGTGACATACTGAACATGTGTTTGTTTAGCAGGCAAAGGATCTGGGGTTCAAACCGTGGAAAGGACTCAAACTTTTTTTTTGTAAGATGGAAACTCGCTTGAGTGGTGATTCATGGTGGTGTAGAGTTGGAACAGTAAATTGTATGAGAAGTAAATTTAGCTAAGAACAACAATCTGTGAAGGTAAATTGCTGGTGGGATTAGATCCCCAGTTGCCTGTTTTGCAGGTTGCAACATAACCTCTACATCATAGGAACTACTACTCGCTTACCAGAAGCATAGTGTTATATTGAATGTGTGTTTGCTTAGTAGGCAAGGGATCAGTGGTCCAAATCCTAGCAGGAACATAAACCTTTTTTTGCAAGATGGAAGCTCACTTGAGTGGCAATTCATGGTGCTGTTGAGTTGGAATAGTAAATTTATATGAGAAGTAAATTTAACTCAGAGCAACAATTTGTGAAGGTAAATTGCCTGTTGGAGTTAGATTCCCAGTCACCTGTTTTGAAGGTTGTGACATAACCTCTACACCATAGAAAATACAGCTCACTTACCTGCAGCTCAGTGGCACGCTGAATGTGTGTTGCTTAACAGGCAAAGAATCAGTGGTTTAAAGGAGCACAGTCAACTTTTTTACCAATTTTCTGGACCCTTCTACTGCTTATACCCCTTAATACAACTCTACATTGTAACTACTTACATGGCATTTGAAATGTATGTTTTTTTTTCCTGAAATCATTCTTTTTCAGCAAAAATGACTTTCAGTTGACCCGACCTTGTTTCACCATCTGCTCCTTCCCGTGCATCTGCGATAGAGATCTGGCACTGATTCCTGCTGAACTCATGCATGAGCAAGTTCAGTGATTTTTATGGCATTTGAAGTAAATAGCCAGCTGTATTAAAGAAAATTTCAGAAACTGAGAGGTACTTCAGATAGGATTTGCTGCTTGGAAAGTAAAAAGCGGGATTCAACACATGCGCACCAGCATACATGCAGAGTCCCTGTTTTACTTTCCAAGCAGTGATTCCTATTTGAAATACCCCTTGGTTTCTGAAATGAGTTTACTTGCCCAGATCAGCACAGTTTCTTTAATACAACCAGCTATTTACTTCATATGCTATAAAAATCGCCAAACTTGTTCATGCATGAGTTTGGCAGGAATCATTGCCAGATCTCTATCAGGGACATGCAGGAAGGAGCAGACGGCGAAATACGGTTGGGATGACTGAAAGTCATTTTTACTGAACAATAGTGATTACAGGAAAATAAAAAAAAGAAATATTAAATGCCATGTAAGCAATTACATCGTAGAGCTGTATTAAAGGGCACAAGCAGTAGAGAGGTCCAGAAAATTGGTAAAAAAATCTGACAGTGTCCCTTTAAATTCAGGTAGACATAGTTTGAATCCAGGCAGAGACTTGAACACTTTTTCCCCCAACTTTTTTTTGTAAGATGGACACTCATCTGAGTAGCGATTCATGATGATGCGGAATGGAGTGGAAATGTAAATGACATGAAAAGTGAATTTAGCCAAGAACAACAATTTGTGAAGATAAAGTTTCTACTGGGATTGGATCCGCAGTCCTGTGTTTTGCAGGATGTGACATAACCTCTGCATCACAGGAACTGCAATTCATTTACCTGTAGCTCAATGGCATACTGAATGTGTTTGCTTGGCAGGCAAAGAATCAGTGGTTCAAATACAGGTAGACACAGTTCAAATCAAGGCAAGGACTTATATATAGTAAGATGGAAACTCACTTGAGTGGTGATTCATGGTGCTGTGTAGTTGGAATAGCAAATTATATGAGAAGTAAATTTAACTAAGAACAATCTGTGAAGGTAAACTGCTTGCTGGGATTAGGTAATATTAAACACGATTATTTCTTACAAGGTTGTAAACTGAGAAAGTCTTCAGAGGAAAAGGACCTAGGGATTTATATTACAGATGATCTAAAAAGTGGGGTTCATAGTAAAATGATTGCAAATAAAGCAATGAACCTTGTTCATTGCATTCGAAGGTCCTTTTTTTTCAGATGATCAGGCAGTTTTAGTACCATCATACAAGACATATGTTAGGCCACTTTTAGACTATTGTTCCCCTAGTTGGAGCCCATTTTTAAAGAAGGACACAGTACTAGTTGAAAGACCACAGCGTGCACTTACAAAATTGGTAGCATGCCTCAAACAAGAACCTTATGAATTAAGGTTGAAAAGATTACACCTATGGCCATTGGAAGTTCGGCTTATTAGAGGTGATCTACTATTTCTATATAAGATTTTACAGCAGGAAGTGTTAAGGGAGGACTTGGATATTAGATATAGAATTCAGAATTATAAACTGAGAGGGCATAGTTTGCAGCTAGTAGGGCACAAGTGTATGACGGACTTATGGAAAAATAGTTTCAAACAAAGAACAATCAGATATTGGAATAGGTTGCCGCAAGAAATAGTGGGGGCACCAAGCTTTGCCAGCTTTAAAAACAAATTGGTTAAATATATTTCGGTTGGTATCCTTGGTTAACTCCACTGAATAGTGGGGACAAATTAAATGTCTTGTGCTTTCTGTTTGTCCTAGTCCTCCTAGTATGATTCCTGGATCCCTAGTTGCCTGTTTTGAAGGTTCTGACATAACTTCTACACCATAGTAACTGCAGCCTGCTTATCTGCAGCTTAGTGGCACACTAAATGTGTGTTCGCTTAGCAGTTCAAATCCTGGTAGAGATTTAAACATTTGTTTCAACAGTTTTTTTTTAAACTGGAAACACAGTTGAGTGGTAGTTCATGGTGGTGTGGAGCTGGGATAGTAAATTATATGAGCACTATATTTAGCTAAGGACAGCATTTGTGAAGTTATATCATCTGCTGGGATTAGATCCCCAGTTGACTGTTTTGAAGGTTGTGACATACCTGTACACCACAGGAACTGTAAATCACTTGGCTGCAACTCAGTGGCACACTGAATGTGTATTTGCTTAGCAGGCAAAGGGATCAGTGGTTCAAATCCTTGCAGGGACTTAAACATTTTTAGTAAGAGGGAAACAAACTTTATTGGTGATTCATGGTGGTATGAAGTTGAATGGCAAATTATATGAGAAGTAAATTTAGCTTAGAACAATAACTTGTGAAGGTAAATCACCTGCTGGACTTAGGTTCCCATTCACCTGTTTTGCAGGTTGTGACTTAACATCTAAACCACAGGAACTGCAACTCCCTTGCCTGTAGCTCAGTGGCACACTGAATGTGTGTTCATTCCACTGGCAAAGGATCAGTGGTTTGAATCTAGGTACAGTATATTGTATTTTAATACATTCAGCACCTTTAGTACCACTGGCACTTTTATTTATTTTGTCTATCCTAACCCTTACTAGGTTGACAATGGTAATTCTAAGCCAAATGTGGCAACAATCTTTTTTTCTTGAGAAAAAAAATAAATGAAAACATTTATAAAATACTCATATTTTGGTAGAACCGGAAAATTGATACCAGGAATTTTTATAGTGAAAAAACATAGGGTCTTATTTTTTGCACAGTTTTGTTGCACTGCTGTTTAAAGATGGAATACAAGAAATGGAAAAACTATAGTTTTATTGGTGAGAGAACATATGAGTGGATAAATAGGGTATCGGAGAATAGCATCTTTCAGAAAAGGAGATGTCCAAGAACGAGGGGGCATGACATGAGGTTGGAAGGGAGTAGACTAAGGGGTAGCACGAAGAAGTATTTCTTCACAGAAAGGGTGGTGGATGCATGGAATAGACTCCCAGCAGAGGTAGTGGGGGCAAACACAGTGTGGGGATTCAAGCATGCATGGGACAGGCATAGGGGAACCCTAGCAATAGGAACAAGGAGATAAAGCCGGAGATCAAGTAGGGTCTGCGGCTTTTACAGGGGGGCAGGGGAAAATGAACAGACAAGATGGGCCTAGCAGTCCTTATTTGCCGTCAATTTCTAGGTTTCTAAGTTATCGACCTTTTTTTTTTACAAACCCGAGTTTCATACACCTCTAAGATGGACATGTTAGTGGTGTAGTAGATGTGAGGGGAAGCCAGTCCAGGAGATAAAGTATAACTTAAAATAGAAAATAATCTCTCTGTGCTAATTAAAAAAAAAAAAAGAGATTCACCAGCTTTGGGATGGCTGCATAGACATCCATCCTAGTTTAGTTTCGATACATTCATAAGTCTAAAGCTTAATGCTGACTTTAGTTTACAGTGGTTGGAAACATTTTGTGCATTGCACCAGGGCCAGGCAGTGCTATGGTTTTCTTATCAAGGGTAGGATTTCTGCTCTGACTGGCTATAGATAGAAGACCTGCTGAGAATTACATTCTGTCTCACCTGTTACATGTCCCATTGCCAAAGGTTTTAAAATTTAACCCTTCCATGGCCCATACTGAAACAGGATGGAAGAAAACTTTGAACATGCTGGTGTGGCATGGAAAAACTTACACTTACCTAGGAGTAGATGATATATCAGTCCACACTGCAGAAGGCAAACATGTGTAAGCCAAGAAACCCAACAGATCCAACAGAAGAGTACCTTGTATCATATAAGTATTTAATTTTTAAATGTTTTGCTCCCTCATAGTGACTTCTGGAAGCACTATCAGCTCATAGCACTTAGCTTACATCAAGCTGCAGATTTGTGGACGAGACATTTTGAGATGGTCCAGAGATCAGATGAAGGTGGCCACAAAGGTTAATAAAATATATTTAACTGTTAATGTCTTCCCTTTTAGTGTCCATGGCATGAAAATGGAGAAGCTTTTCTAAGATTTGGGCTCTTTCACTGGCCAGGCAGCACAGTGGCTATGTCGTACAATGTCAGTCGGTAGACCTGAGTTCATAGGTGGACCAGTCTTACTCACTTTGAGGCTGGTAGGTGGTTGAGAGTGTTAAGGGGAGGGAGAACACAGTCTCTACCTTGGCATCAACTATGAAGACAGTCGTTTACCCACTTTTCTTGCCTGCAGTATGCATTTTTTCGGTATAACCTCCCATCCTCATTACCACACATCCCTATGGGACTGCTTTAAGTGGCATGGGGCCCAGGAATATCAGCCTTCATTTGGACAGGCCAAGAGTTTCCCCCCAATTTTTCCTCTGCCTGTCCCACACCCTCCACTCACTAGATGGTGCTGCCATGCCTACTAGTGGCCTTGGTTGCCATAATGAAACCCTGAGAAGAGGGAACTCCCTGGGTTGTCACAGCAATCACTGTGGTGCTAGATACTGCTCCATACCAACAGCATCACTATCTACCAGCTGTGGCTACCCACACCCCACACACAAGTTTGCTTCCCAACCCAACATGTCAGCCAGTGGACGATTGTGTGCAGTGTGTATTTGCCAGTAAACAAATAAAAACAAAAAACATGTATAGCTCTCTTGTTCCTCCATTATCTAAATCCTGGTTTCCCCAAACAGGAGGGGTAAGCAGTGGTACAGCATCGTTCAGTGTTTAAGGCAGGGACCTTTCTCTGTAACGCTGGGCCCCTATGGAGACATGATGTATCTCATAGGGCTATCCCAACTGACAACATTTCAAATAAATACGTAACACAGTGTAAACTACATACACATGGATCTGCCTTCAGAACATAATTATGTCATCATGAAAACATTTTCTCTAGAAGCAGAAGTTACCTTTTTCCATTTTTTTATTAATTTTCTTTTTGTACATAAAATGTATATAAATGTGACCATAAAAACATGTACTTACAGAAAACAAATACTAATTTATTTCAAGAGAATACAAAGGTACTTACAGTAAAAAAAAAAAAAAAAAACTGACTACATTTATAACTGGTTTCAGCACCTTTGCTGGATTTTACCTTTTCGAGCCCCCACCGGCTTTCTTAAAGGAAAGTGTAAATATCAGTTTTTCCTGTCTTGGAGGTTCTTTGATCCCAGAGGGAGATCTGTAACAAACTGCTGTAGTTCTCTCACACAGACCCACAGCTGTGAGCAGATTCGGAAAGGAAGGAGCTTTTACACTGATCCTGTGATATGGACCAAAACTGTAAAACACCCTCTTTCTGGGGCAGTTAAGATCTCAATAAAAGGATCAAGGAGCCAAGGAAACAGACCTGGGAAATGTCAAAATCAGCTCACACTAATAAAAATGTAATTCAGGTGAATTAATTGCATACTGCCAGGTGCAAACCACAGCACTGTGAGGCGCTCTGCCTCTTTGGTAGGCTGACCCCGTGACACAGACAGATCACCTCAAGGTGCTGGGGGAGGGGGGGTCTGCATCTAGCAGTGTGCAATAAATTCTCTTTAATTCTTTTAGTGTGAACTTTTTAAATATTTTCTCTGGCTTTTTGCTGATACCTTTTTTTGAGATGTGAGCATGCCATTTGTTTTTTTTTTAAGGAAACAGACCTGATCTGATTGAACTCCCCTCTGGGGTCCAGCTTGACCCCTTTTTCTCTTTTTCTTCCCATGCCCCACCCAAAAAACAATGCCATCATAGCTGTAGCACTCTTCCAGCCTGGGGAGTGGGTCAGCATACAGCTGTTTTCACAGCATAGCCAGCAGCACTCTGAGACTGGATGGTGGGGGCTAGGGACGGGTGCGAATGCCTGGTGGGCAATGCCCCCTCCCCTCCTCACAAGCAGAAACCCTTTTCTTTAACATACCTGAATGTCCTAAGCTGCAGTAGTTAAAATGTTTCAGAACAGACATATGTATGAACCCTCTGTTACCCCATGCAGAAAAGATGTCCTGATCTGCAAACCTGGAAAAGCTTCTCGATATACTGTAAAAACAAACATGGGTAATTGAAAAATTAAATTAGACGTGTGTTTATGCATGAAACCAGAAATAAATGGGACCCAGCCTCAGGAAAAGCAGCTGGGCTGCAGTTAGAATGAATAAGGTCCAACGTAGACTGTGAGCCGCAGCACAGAATTAGACTGGTAGTTTATGAGAGGATGCACCGTCACCATTTCCAGATCCAGCACGTATGTCCGGGGTCCTGTCACAGGCCTGGCCAGCACCAACATAGCACTGACATTGTTTATTTGCTGTTGAAAAAAGAAGACAAAAAACAAACTGAAAACTTATCTATTAATAAAGGAACCTAAATCAGAGCCAAACCATTCCAATGAAGCCAGGGGCTGTATTTTGAGTCACCTTGTGGCCCACAGGCTGCAGTTAGTAACATTTATTTAAACAATCTGCCTTTTTAGTAATGTACAGATATTTTTTACCAGAACCACTGTAAAACCAGGGTCTTACGTCTGTAAGCGATAGACATGGATTAAACACATCTAAGGCTTGAATGCAGCCATTTTTACATTCCAAGCTCCGAAAACCTACGAAACACCCTGAACAAGATTGCTGCCAAGATCATGGATATCATGTAAAAACACTGTAAAAATGTAAGTAATAAAAACAGTGCTGTTTATTGGCTAGGAGTCCATCTCCTTCATACAGCCCCACTATTTGTTCTTTGTGCAGAAGGCACCTTCTAGGACCTCTAGGGAACCACACCTTTTTGAGCCAGCAACATCGGTGCATTGCACTGACCAACGCACCATGCATCCATCCGTAACAGAGAACTAAGCACCGGCCCCAACATCTCAGTTCCTTTTTTCCTGCCATCGTAGCACACAGTCTTCCTCAGCAATGACCACAGCATCGTGTTGCTATTAACAGATTTTCTGTCTAGTTCACTGTATATTTACCTTTTTTCTCTTATTTTGCCTGTTATAAACACTATTTTAATTTTTTCCTGTACTTGTCAGTCAGCATCGCTTCATGGTATCAGTGCCTTGACAGCCCTCACAATGTTTACTCAATGACCATTTTGTCATGTAAGACTCAGTGTAAATCTTCTGACTACAGCAGCAAGATTTCAGCTAAGGATCCCCCACCAATGCTTGGAGGATCTTGGTATCAAGCTTGACATCTAACATTGTCCTAGCTGTGAGTTTAAGATTCCAGGAATTGTTTTCCATTTTTACAGGGTGAGTGGGGGGCTATTATGCCTATGTGTCAGGGATGGTGGGTGGCGGCAGAAGTTGTTACGAAAGTGGCAAGTGAGGGGGAAGGGATGTGTGAAAGAGAAACTTATTTTACTAAACAATACAGTACACCTTCGCTGGGATTGGGAGAAAGTATGGGTGCTACGAGGATGGGAGCCTTACTTTCAGTGGCTGGTGGGAGAATATAGCTGCATGGTTGGGGAGTTCTGAAATAAGGAACTTCACAGCATGAAGGTGTGGTGAAGTTGAGGAACTTTACCCTGCTATGTGTAGTGCGAAGTTCCTGACATTGCACCAACTTTGCTGGCGACTGCAACATCCCCCGTATCAGTTCAGGATGCACCCAGCCCACCACAGAGATCACATATAAATCTTTCTCACATGCAGGCTCTATGAGGATATCTCTGAGCAGGCATTTGTAGTGGAGGGATACCCAAAAGTAGTCCATCAGTTGCTGGGTAATTTTCCTGCTGCCGTCTGATAGACTTACTCTTGTGTGCCTGCAAGAAGTCTGATGGCTATGCTGAGCAGCTTTAAAAAGGCAAATGAGACAGGGGGAAGGTGGGGAAGAAGGAGGGTAGCAGTAAAGAAAAACAAAAATAAAAAGCTATTAAACATGCAAACAAAATAACAATAAAAAAACACCAAGAAAATATTTCCAGTTAGTGATCATCATAGAAATGCTGACAAGGAAAACCTTCATTCAGTACATTCAGTGCTGCAGTTTCAAGTTTATAGATCCAGTATGCTTCTCTTATTGAAGCTTCTATACAGTGTTTTCACTACACATGCCTTGATGTACTTTTTCAATCTCAAGGAATTTCACATTCTCCACTGATCCATATTTTGCCTCCAATGCAGCAGTATTTGTTAGTTGGCAAAAAAATGTCACTGCATAGTTTAAAGGTGTGATTTAATTAAAAAACATTTTGGGCTTCATAGCCCGCTACCTTGGGGTGGTGATAGCCCCTCTGTACTAAAATTAAAAATTTTTAAAGCACCTTATAGTTTGGGAAGGGATCGTAATGCTGGCCAAACTGCCAGCCAGTCGATCCCTTCCCACTTCCTTGTCTGCCTGCTCTGCCCCGCGCTCCCCCGTTTTGTGATGTTGTACCAGGGAGAATGTGGGGATGCACACGATACAAGCCTATGGGGCTCATTTTCAAAACGATTTTTCATAACTTTGAAGTACCTTTTGATAAAAATGAAAGCCACCGCTTAAAGTTATGAAAAATCGTTCTGAAAATTAGCCCCATAGACTTGTATGGCGCGCGACCCCGTGCTCTCCCGGGTACCACATCACAAAACAGGGGAGCGTGGGGGCAGAGCAGGCAGACCAGGAAGTGGGAAAGGATCAGCTGGCTGGCAGTTCAGCCAGCATTATGATCCCTTCCCAAACTGTAAAGGGTACATTAAAAATTTTAATTTTAGCACAGAGGGGCTATCGCTGCACCAGGGTAGCGGGCTATGAAGCCCAAACTCTCTTGCATCATACATTTGCTTTAACAAAATGTATTTCTGACATCCTTAGATTTATCCTCAGTGTTATGTATTTGTAATTTTCTCAGATATTTTGAAAACTGTTTAATAGCTGATTTTGTAAATAATGACTTAAGTCATTACAGATGGCTGCCACTCACTTTTATTTAAAAATCTTTTCTGTTGATGTTACCTATTGAATGTACATTCTGTGACACGTGGACAGCCAGTTCTGAGTACACTATGATTTTTGTAATATAAAAATGTGTTCTAGGGACATGGATATGTTGTTCATCCACACTGTCTGGCAGGTTCCCTGCCACTTTAAATCTTGCCGGAAGGTCTTCAGGCTGGCTCCTCCCACCCACCCGGGTGGTAAAACTCTCGGCTGCGCCCCATGACACCAGATCTTCCTTACCGCTTGGAAGCTCAGGTTCCCTCCTTAGCGCTCTGCGTCTAGACTGGATCCAAACTCTTCAGTTCACCCGAAAATAATTTTAAAGTTTTTAGACTTTGGTCCACTTCTTCCTTCGCGGCTGTGATGGACAAATCGACTCCCGGTTTTCGGCAGTGCCCATGCGGGCTGAAGATGTCCAGGACCAATCCGCACTCCATGTGCGTCTACTGCCTCGGGCTTGACCACGAACTGCAGGCCTGCGAGTTGTGCAGGTCTTTTTCGGCAAATGTCCTCGAAGACCGTGCTGCCTGGCTCCAACTTGGGCACCCCGAGAAAGGTTATCCGCTGGTGAAGTCCAAGGAGGCCCATTGGGCGGTTTCCATGGCGGCTGGCTCGGATGAGCAATTTGAGCAGATGATCGCCCTCGAGGAGGAGGCGGCCCAGGCCACATTTTCATCTTCCTCGGTCGCGGCATTTATCCCGCTCTCCTTGGGATCCTCCTACACAGCTTCTTTTAAGGAGCTTTGCCAGTCCCTCTCCACGAAAAGCGAGGGGACCATCAGGACACTTTTCTCGGTCAGAAAAGAAGGACTCGAAGGGTAAGTCCCACCGTTGATGTTTGTGGGAGCGGGAGAGGTCCCCTTCCCCAGACAGTCGACACTCGACTTCGGTCGAGGTTGCAGCTAAGGCCGCTGGCTTCACGATGTCCCCATCAGGTCAGCCGGCCGAAACACCCGTCGACGCAGTCGAGATTTTTCTCGACCCGTCGGATGGGCTGTCGACTGGTGAAGCTGACAACGCTTCATCACCGGTTCCCCCAGTGGAAACTGAGGACTTGCCTGCGCCTCCTGTACCAGAGTCCCCGGTCAAGGCTCCCGAGCCGAGGGAGGAGCGGGTTTCCCCCGCTCCCTCCCAGACCCACCCTCAGAAACACCGACGGTCTCGGTCTCGGACCTCGTCTCGGTCCAGCCGATCCCACCAGCATCGGCGGTCTCTGTCTCGGCACCGAGAAAGCGGCAGCACCGCTGTCTTGTCTTCCTCAGAAGAGAGGAGAGGCTTCAGCTAAATTGCATCGATGCTACGGGACTTAATGTGGCAACTGTCTTCTGACCGGGAACAAGCCGACGCCGTCGCCTTCCCTGCCATTAGGTGGCTGTCACCCGAAAGGCCGAAACAACCCCTCGCAGTGGTTAGGGTGCCCAAACCTGGGCCGGCTGTTCAGCCAAAACCAGCTGCCCCACCGATTGTGGTGGAACCTCCGCCTCCACAACCGAAATCGGGGGCTCCGACCAAGGATTCTCAGTCGGGTCAGGGACTGCCACACCGGTTGTCAGTCACCCTCACTTCCAACCATCCTCGGCAGGTGGAGGGTGGCTCAGGCCCCAGGCAGCTCTTTGCAGACTCCTCGGAGTCTGACGACGACTCCTCCCTGTTTTCCAGGCCCATTGACCTGGAGTCCTCGGGGGGCAGTCGATGGACAAGAGCCCATCATCGTTCATGGGTCTGCTTCGACTCATCTCGGAGTCCACCGGGATGCAGCTCGAGCCCATGTCCAAGCGGGCCAAGTATCCCCCTCATGGAGATACTGGACCGAGGGGATTCTCCCATGGAGGCCTTTCCGGTGGCTGAAGCCATTGTTGGCCCAGCCTTGGAGTTATGGCAGCGGTCGGCTTCTTGTCCTGCTCCTTCGGCCAGGAAGTATGCGGTCCCTACCGGGTCTCTGTCCGGTTTCTCGGAACACCCCTCTGCGGAGGGGTTGGTTACCGACAGCGTTTTCCGGTGTTCCGGGAATGCTAGGGATGTGGACAAGCCCCCAACAAAGAGTACAAAAAGCTGGACAATGCCGGGTGTAAAGTATATGCTGCATCCTCCCTCGGCCTCTGTCAGGCCAGTTCGGCCGTACTGATTGCGCACTTCTCCCACGGCCTTATGGGCTCCCTGGATGAGGTGATCCCTCATCTAACAGCTGATCTGCAGACTACGGTCAAGCAGGTGTGGGATCAGGGAAGGGCAGTGCGAAACAGCAGCTCCAAATGGCTCTCGATATTGGAGACTCCTGTGCCTGGTCAGTAGCGGCCGCAGTGGCCATGCGCCACAGAGCTTGGCTGAGGATATCCACCTTTATGGCGGATACCCAGCACAAGTTGGCAGACGTCCCCTTCCTGGGTACCGACTTGTTCGGGCCTGGGGTGGAAGGCTACCTCCAGAGAATTGAAAAGTCCAATGCCACCTTGGACTCGGTCACGTCTGCTCAGAAGGACAAAGGCCGCCATCAGCAGCATAAGTCCTTTCGCCCTTCTGCCCCTGCGGCACGTCCGGCCCAGCAACACCAGCATCAGGGCCAGCAGGCTCGCACTTGGCACCCCAAAGCCAAGCCTGCAGCTTCCTCTAACAGGAAGCCAGGAGGAAAAGGACCAGGAGGTCCCTTGGCCGGTCCTTCCTCCAAGCCTGCCCAGTGACGGGTTGGGGGGTGTCGCCCCCAACCTCGTCACTTCCCCCTGTGGGGATGGCTCCGCCACTTTCTTTCCGCCTGGTCCGCTATCATCACGGACCGTTGGGTGTTGGAGGTGGTAGGAAAGGGTCTGCCTCTGGAGTTCGAGCAGGCCCCGCCCTTCCAAGCCGTCACCCCACGGGGGGTACATGGTCCGCAGCCTCTCTGTCGGCCCATCAAGCTGACATTGCCCTGCTCCTCCAAAAGGAGGTGATCAGGAAGGTGGCAGATTCTCCACCAGACCCAGGGTTTGTGTCCAGGTACTTGCTGGTCCCGAAATGGACAGGGGGGGCTGGCGCCCCATTCTAGACCTGCACGACCTGAACAGGTTCCTAAGGTCTCGAACCTTCAGGATGCTCACTCTGGCTCAGATCATTCCATCCTTGGAACGAGGTGTGTGGTTCTGTTCTCTGGACCTCCAGGACGCATTCTTTCATGTCCCAATCCGTCTGTCCCACCAGCGATTCCTCCACTTCAGAGCAGAGGGGTCCCTCTACGAGTTCTGGGCCATGCCCTTCGGCCTTTCTTTAGCTCCCAGGGTCTTCACCAAATGCATGGCAGTGGTGACAGCATTTCTGCGGCGCCGAAGGGTCCGGGTGTACCCCTTCCTGGATGACTGGCTGATTGTGGCCTCCTCCAGAATGGAGGTGGAGCGGTCCAAGGATCTGGCCCTCCAGGTTTGCTCTCAAGTTGGCCTCCTTATCAATGAGACCAAGTCGGAACTCGTGCCAAAGCAGGTGATCCAATTCATCGGGGCAGAGCTCGACTCTCTGCGAGCCAGAGCACGGCTCCCGGCGGACAGGGCCGAGGTTCTTTCCTCCTTTGCCCAATCATTTCAGGTTGGGCAATTGCGCCCTGCCCGGGACTTCCTACGCCTCCTGGGCCTCATGGCGGCCTGCACCAGCGTGGTCCGTTGGCACATGCATCCCCTACAATGGGGACTGGCCAGCCAATGGTCATAGCGCTCCGGTCCTTTGAATCAGCCAGTGATAGTGACCCAGGAGATGTGGAACGCTCTCCAGTGGTGGATCGTTCCAGCTCATCTGCAGGAGGGCATCCCGTTTGTCCACCCCGAGCCAACGGTCTCTCTATCGACCGACACCTCTCTGATGGGTTGGGGTGCCCATCTAGGGGAGCACAGAGTGCACGGCCTCTGGTCCCCTCGGGAGTCCCGATCCCACATCAACCTGCTGGAGCTTCGAGCGGTTCGTCTAGCCCTCACCGCCTTCACTCCGTTTGTACGGGGTCAAGTGATCCAGGTCCAGACGGACAATACCACGACCATGTACTACCTAAACCGCCAGGGCGGGCAGCTCTCCATGCCCCTGTGCAGGGAGCTTTCGCATTTGGTCCCTCTTGGCAGCCTGGAGGTGGATCTCCTTGCCATCCATGTGGCAGGAGCCTCCAACATTCTGGCCGATGCCTAAGCCGGATAGGAGCTGCCCCACGAGTGGTCTCTCCTGCGGAGGTAGTACAAGATCTGTTCTCCCACTGGGGCATGCCTCAGGTGGACCTGTTTGCCTCCAGGAGAATCACAATTTGAGACTGTTTCATGCCCGGCCCCCCTCAGCAGGGCTCGCTGCAGGGGGATGCCTTCTCGAGGCCGTGGACCCCGGGCCTCTTCTACGCCTTTCCCCCATTTCCCTTGATCCAAAAGGTGCTTCTCAAGGTGAGGAGGGACAAGGCGCAGGTGATTCTGGTAGCCCCATAGTCGCCCCGCCAGTTCTGGTATCCGGAGCTTCATAGCCTCTGCTCCAGGCTCCCAAGGCGGCTCCCAGCCCACCTGGACCTGATCTCAGTCAATCAGGGGAAGGTATTCCATCCGGACCTTCAATCCCTGCACCTGACGGCCTGGTTCCTGAGCGGCTAGAGTTCCAGGCCTTGGGTCTTTCCGACGAGGTCCTCAATGTTGTTGAGGCTTCCCGTAAGAAGTCGACCAGGAAATGCTATGTCTTTAAATGGAAGAGATTCTCCATTTGGTGTCAGGGCAAGGACCTGGACCCTTCCTCCTGTTCCTTGGCAAGCATTCTGGACTACCTGTGGTCCCTTTCTCAGCTAGGGCTTCGGTCGACGACCCTTAAGGTGCACCTGGCAGCCATCTCTGCTTACTGGGCACGGGCCGGGAAGCAGTCGGTGGTGCAGGAGAAGGTGGTCAGGTGCTTTTTCCAAGGCCTTGATCACATATCCCCTCTGGTGCGAGAACCTCCACCTCCATGGGATCTATTGCTGGTACTGGCTAAGCTCATGGGCAAGCCATTCGAACCGAAGCACAGGTGTGACATCTCTCACCTGTCGTGGAAGACCGCCTTCTTGGTGGCTATCACATCAGCCAGAAGGTTGGGAGAGCTTCAGGCGCTTTCCATCGAGTCTCATTATCTGGTCTTCTACAGGGAAAAGGTTGTCCTGCGCCCCCACCTGAAATTCCTTCCGAAGGTGGTGTCGGAGTTTCACCTTAACCAGGTGTTGACTTTGCCGTTGTTCTACCCCAATCACACCTCGGCGGCTGAATATAGGCTCCATACTCTGGACCCTAGAAGAGCGCTTGCTTATTATAAGGAGCAGATGGCTGAAGTTCGGGGAGAGGTTCGCCAGCTGTTTGTCACCTACGCTGAAGCCGCACCTGGCAGACCTGCAGCCAAGCAGACGATAAGCAGGTGGGTCACCTCCTGCATAGAAACCTGCTATAGGCTGGCGGGCATGGAGCCTCCCAGAGGGATAAGAGCTTATTCTGCCCGCCATACCGCTGCATCAGTGGCTGCTTCCAGGGACGTCCCTATCCAGGAAATCTGCAGGGCTGCTACCTGGAAGTCAGCACACACCTTCATTACCCACTACCACATCGACCTTGAGTCACGCCGGGATGCTGGTTTTGGGGCCTCGGTTCTCCAGTCATTATTCCCTAAGTAGGGGGTGTGTGCCTTGACTCCCTCCTCCCGGAGAACTGCTAGGAGTCTGCCAGACAGTGTGGATGAACAACATATCCATGTCCCTAGAAATACAGGTTACTCACCTGTAACAGGAGTTCTAGGAATGGTATATGTTGTTCATCCCCCAACCTCCGGCTCGATGCACAACCTGGCTTCCAGCGGGCTAGATCTGGCGTCATGGGGCGGAGCCGAGAGTTTAACCACCCGGGTGGGTGGGAGGAGCCAGCTTGAAGACCTTCCGGCAAGATTTAAAGTGGCAAGGAACCTGCCAGACAGTGTGGATGAACAACATATACCATTCCTAGAACTCCTGTTTCAGGTGAGTAACCTGTATTTATGGACTGTCTCTCATGAGAGATACTGAGACAGCATGTGAGTTGACACACACACACACACCCAGGTTTTAGATACAAGGTGCTACCTGGAAGGCCAGAAGCTAATTACAGACTAGAACAGGCCTTAATCAAGAATCTCCTGTTTTTCTAAGTTAAATATAGCTTTAACTGCTAAGAGGGAAATCAGTATCATTTTATGCGTTAGAGGAGGAAACCAGGTTACAGCACACTGGTGCAAAATCCTAAATGCTTTGATGTCTGTGTGAGAGAGGATACTGCTTATAGATGAAAGAAATTTACAGACTTGACTGGGAAGTCACATGGGAAAGGAGTTTCTGCTGATGTAACCTTAATTATCTTACCTTCTAATATGATAAAATATCCTGGGTGTATGATTTTCATAAACAGAGGAGGAGCTAGGTGACCTCACACAAAGGGGTTGGCAAAGACAGTTTTTTAAACAGATTCTGTTTTTCTTCAGAGTCACTTTTATCTACACTCTGACAAAGAAACATCTTTGAGCACTTTAAACAAGTATACAGGTAGAGAGAGACAAAATCTAAGTACTGTAGTAGGAATTGCACTGTTAAACCTTGTTCTTTTAAAAGATTGTATTATTCTTGTGATATATAGTTCTGTATTTTATGTTTTACATACTTTTATCTAGTTTAGTAAAACTCTATTTTTGGTCTGTCTTTGAATTTCTTTTCTTTAACAAGTGAAGTATATATGGTTAAAGCAGACACTGTGCATAAGCTTGAATGGTGATACCAAACTGAAAAAAGGTAAGAGATAATCTGAGGTCTTTATTAGAGTTTTTAAGTGTCCATTTTGTACACCTGGTTAGGTGCCCGTAGGCAAATATATCTGGCCCCCCCGGAGACAGAATTATCTGAGCCTGTGCATTGGGCACGCTAGCAAGAGTTTCACAGTTTGAATCCCTCCAGAACTGAGACCAAAGGTTGATTCAAACCCACAAAACAGACAGGAGAGTTACCCTGTTTCTGTTAACTGTTCACAAGACTGCGCTCGGAGGTTGGCACTTTGGGAGCAGAGGGCTGACTTGAAGAGTGGGTTTGTGACAGATTGGTTGGCAGCGGTGTGAAAAATTTTGCTATTACAAACTTCTATTGTTCAGTGTGTCAACTTGAGACTGTCAGCTCACTTGCAAAGAAAGCGAGAGGCAGTGATTTATTTTTTAAAATAGGAGACAGAACTATATCACTTGGCGTACAGTCAAGTTCCTACCCATTTTTTTTTTTTTCCTAAAGTGCAAGCCAGAGTAGCAGTAGTTAGGGAAGATGGCTTCCAACTATAGCAGGAACACTGTAGACTACTTAAAGCAGTTGTGCAGGGACAGAGGAGTCCCATTTGAGGTGAAAGCCAGCAAACGGAACCTAGTGGATGCCCTGATGGTAGCAGATACCCAGAGCACTGAGTCACATACCGTGACTGAAAAGGATCAGATCTTGAGTGTGGCAGGGCTAGCGGCCAGTGCAGTGTCCAGATCTGATGAGGAGGGCAACAGCAGCAGGGGAAGGTCACCGGTATCCTGGATCCAGAAGTACTCAGGCTGCAAATTGAGTTGCACAGGATGGAGCTGGAGTTCCAGGAGAAGAGACAGCGAGAGAGATGAGAGGCAGAGCGGGAACAGCGGGAGGCAGACCGTGAGGAGCGTGAGCTGCAGCGAGCTGCAGAGGAGAAGAGAGAGCTAGAACACCGTGAGGCAGAGCGAGAACGCCGAGAGGCAGAGCGAGAACAGAGAGACGCTGACCATGAGGAGCAGGAGCGTCAGAGGCAACACGAACTGGAGAAGCTATGACTCCAACCAGTGGCACCAGAGCAGGTAAGTGGCTTGGGTTTAACTGGGACTGCAGGACTGGATTACAAATTGAACTCCAAACTGATAGCTGAATTTAAAGAGGGGGAGGATATGGATGCCTTTTTAAATTCTTTTGAAAAAGTTTGTATTCAGGCTAAAATTCCTAGAGAGTCCTGGAGCTTCCAGCTATCCCCGCTACTTACCAGGAAAGCTCGGGATGTATTGGGTCAAATGGACAATGAGGACAGTGATGATTACAGCAAACTTAAAGCTGCACTGTTAAAAAAAATTGAATTAACTGCTGAATCATACAGAGCTAAATTCCGTAAGCTCAGGAGAAGCCCTGACATGAGCTACAAGGAGCTAGCCATGAAACAACGTCAGTTTTTAAAACGTTGGTGGGAAGGAATTGAGATAAACTCTGTTGATAAAATTGAAAATGTGATTTTGTTAGAACAGTTTTATTGGGCTCGCCCAGCACAGCTAAAAACCTGGCTGGAGGACCAAGATCCCAAAACAGTGCAAGAGGCTGATGAACTCTCAGACCACTATGCCAAGAGCAGACCTGCTCTGAGCCAAAGAAATTAGGCGTGGCAGTGCAGAAAGGGAAAAACATTGCCTTCAGGGCAGCTAAAACCCTCACTGCCTCCACAAAACCAGTTAGCCCCTGGTTTCAGAGAGAAAATTTCTCTGAAAAGAGAAGTGAATGTTGGTTGTATAAAGAAACTGCGCATATTGCCAGACAGTGTCCCAAAAGAATGAGCAATAATACGCAGAATGGTACTAGAAAAGAAGTGGGTTGTTTGTGTGTCCCTGGAAGCATGCTTGTGAGCATGAGAGAACACATGCACCCAGTCATTGTGAATGGTGTACAGATGCAAGGCTTAAGGGACACAGGGGCATCCTTGACCTTGGTAAAAGGGGATCTAGTAGAGTCTGGTCAGCTTATACCCAATAAATACGTCACTGTATAGGACTTTACTGGTGAGGCGAAAACGTTGCCCCTCGCTAGTGTTCTCCTGGACTGGGGTGAAATGGGGGCAACTGTGCAATAGGTGGCTGTAGCCAAAACCTTAGCAGTAGATGTGATCCTGGGTAACAATTTAAAACAGGATGGTGTGTGCAGTTACCCGTAGCCAAGCGCAAGGGAAAATTGTAGTTCCCTGAACCCCACAGAAACCATTGTGGAAACCACTGAGAAGCTGGTTCCCCAGCCTGTGTCTCCAGATGGGGAGACTAACGAAAAGGGGGGAGAAATTTCCCCAGTAGCAAGTAACCACACAGCTACAGAGGATTACTCTGAAGAGGGAAGGGTGACCCATTGTCAGAGGGTTGGGATTGACAGTGATCCTGAGTGCCCTGACGCTGGTGCTAGGGACCCTAGTTTTAGAGCTGAAGGGACCTGTCCCATGCCTGGAAATGTGAGGGGTTTGAAGCTGCTCAGAGAAGTGACCGTAGTTTAGAGAAACTGAGGGCTTGGGCAGACTCGGACGGTGCACAGGGAGGTGACAGCAGACATAAGGTTTATTGGGAAAATGGACTTATGTATACTCAAGCAATACAGACAGAGGGAAGGGTGCTAGGCAGGCAGCTTGTCGTTCCCCAGGGGTATCGTGAGCAGTTGCTCAAGATTGCACATGATATTCCCTTGTCTGGTCATCTGGGAATCGCATGCAGCACTACACAGCGGTTGGCCCAGAATTTCTATTACCTAACTTCACCCAGCAGGTGAAGGAGTATTGCAGGTCTTCTCACTGGTGCCAAGAAATAGGAAGGCAGGCAAGAAAACCCAAGCCGCCCTGATTCCATTGCCCATAGTAGAGGAGCCATTCCAGAGGGTGGGAATGGATATTGTGGGGCCTTTCAATACCCCCAGCTCCTCGGGGAAGACAGTCATCCCAACTGTGGTGGATTATGCCACCCGGTACCTAGAGGAAGTCACCCTATCCTCACTGAGGACAGACACAGTGGCAGATGCCTTACTTGGGATTTTCTCCCATGCTGGGTTTCAGCAGGAGGTTATCACCGATCGAGGGGGTTCCTTCATGTCGGACCTGATGAAACGTTTATGGGAGAAGTGTGGGGTGGTGCAGAGATGCACAACACTGTATCACCCACAAGCCAATGGGCTTGTGGAAAGATTCAAAGGTACCCTGAAGTCAATGCTCCAGGCCTTTGCTAAACAGTATGGGAGGGACTGGGAGAAATACCTTCCCCACCTGTTGTTTGCATACAGGGAGGTGCCCCAAGAGTCGACAGGATTTTCCCCCTTCAAACTCTCATATGGACGCCGGGTATGTGGGCCCCTAGACTTGATCCAGGAGGACTGGGAAGGCAAGCACGCCACCCAGGGAACTCCCATTGTGGATTATGTCCTTAGGTTTAGGGAAAGACTGAAGGATGAGAGCAGAAGTAAACTGGGTCAGAAGTACCATCACCCCTATCCAGAGACCACCCAGTCCAATGCAGCTGCCTCAAAGAATGTCGAGAACGAGGAGTACTTGGGTGACAGTGGGCTCAGGGAGGGTTAGAGCAGTCAGGCAGAGGCACATCCCAGATCCTATTCCACTCAAGAACTCATATGCCACACTGGCAAATGGGGACAACTAAATAGCGGTAGCCAGAAAAGTGGAAGGAAAGGATGTGGAGGTTAGCCAAGGAGGTGACCTCAGCGGGGAGAGCAGTGGACCCCAGAGGAGGAGGAGGAAGCGAATCCTGGTGGGAGACTCCATCATCAGAGGGATCCAGCTAGGAACACAGGAGGGGGAGGACAGGGAGGTGAGGTGCCTACCAGGTGCCACGGCATGGAGGGATGGAAGGAAGAGCCTGGGGATCACTGGGAGGGAAGGAAGAGCCTGGGGATCACTCGGAAGGCAAGAAAGGAGGGTGAGCTGGATGTCATTATCCACCTAGGTACTAATGACCTGGCAAATGGGAAGCCAGAGGAAGTTCAGGAAGAGTTTAGAAAATTGGGGAGGGGTCTCAAGCAAGTAGCTACTTCTGTCACTTTTTCAGAAGTACTACCTGTGAGAGGCAAGGGAGAGCATAGGGGTGCATGCATCAGGAACTTTAACTCATGGTTGAAGAACTGGTGCTGTGAGGAAGGGTTTGGATTCATTGGTGACTGGAGACCCACCTGCAGGGATGGAGGTTTGTTCAAGCCTGACAGCCTGCATCCATCCTGGAGGGGAATCCAAGCACTCAATGATAAGTTTAAATGCTACATGGACAAGCATTTAAACTAGCAATGGGGGGTGGCAGGCCAGCAAGGAGGGTACCTATTTGCTCACCCCCCACAGCTAGCAGTGGAACCAGTGAACCAGAGGAGTGGCTATCTCTACAAAGCAGTGTGCAAAGGATGGAAATTAGCACCCAAGAGGTGGATAGGCAGAAAAGGGGCAAAATTCAGCAGAAGGGCAGACAGCAAGGCTAACCAGGGATAAAGGACAACCAAGGAAGGGGCTGGAGTAGAACAGTGAAACAGTCTAGGGAGATCAAATCATGGAAAGCCACGTGTGCCAATGCCAGGAGCCTTAACAACAAGATGGAAGATCTGGAGGCTGTCGTGGTGCAGTCAGACCTGGACATTGTGACTATCACTGAAACCTGGTGTAATGATGACCACAACTGGGCGATGGCCATTCCTGGCTACAACATATTCAGAAGAGACAGGGCAGGTAGGAAGGGAGGAGGAGTGTTACTGTATGTGAAAAATGACATAAGGGCCACAGAGATCCAGGAGGAACAAAATGGGGGAGAGATACTGTGGGTTAAGCTGGAAAGGAAAATGGGGCCAGCCATCCGCACAGGTGTGGTCTATAGACCACCAGCCCAGAAGGAAGAAACAGATAGGAGCTGATGCTAGCCATCAAAGGATGGCAGACAAAATGTGAGGTAGTACTGGTTGGAGACTTCAGTATTCCAGATGTGGAATGGAGCATCCCAGCAGCAGCATCAACTAGGAGCAGATTTATTCTGGACTCCCTTCAGGGTGCCTTCCTCAAGCAACTGGTCATAGAACCAACTCGGCAGAAGGCAATATTGGACCTTGTGCTCACAAACAGGGACAGTGTGATGGGGGTAACAGTGGGGGAGCACCTGGGGAACAGTGACCACCAGTCATTGTAGTTTGAAATCACAGAAAGTGCAGAACCAAACCACACAAAAACACGTATCCTGGATTTTAGGGGGGCAAACTTTGGGAATATGGGGAGATACTTGAAAGAGGCATTAAGGGGAATGGAGCAGGAATCGGGTTGAGGAACAGTGGGCAGTATTTAAAATGGGGATTACAAGAGCAACAGAATTATGCATTAAGCAGGTTAGCAAGAGGAAAAGGAAGAGAGACCATTATGGTTTTCAAACAGGTAGCAAGAAAGGTAAGCCAAAAGATTGCATTCAGGCAATACAAAAGACACAGGCAGAAGGGGATAGGGAGAAGTACCAGGAGAAGCAAAGGGAGGCAGGGAGGTCAGTAAGGAAGCCAAAGCTCAGACAGAAGAACACATTGCAAAATCAGTGGGTAGAGGGGACAAAACCTTTTACAGGTACATAAGTGAAAAAAGAAAGGCAAAGGGAGGGATAGTGAGACTGAAGGGGGAGGATGGGGGCCCGTGGAGGATGACAACAGTAAAGCTGACATATTGAACAGGTATTTCTGCTCAGTCTTTACTGAGGAAGAGGAGGTAATGGGTCTGAAAGGGGTACAGGGGTGAGAATGGTGCGAAATGGACACAAGTCCCTTTACGAGAAAGGATCCTGAAGGAACAGGAAGTAATAAGAGTTGATAAAGCAATGAGGCCAGATGGGGTGCCACGGTCCTTAAAGAACTAGAGAGGTGGTGGCTGAACCTCTGGCTATCCTGTTTAGCCGATCACTGGAAGCAGGGAGGTACCCAAAGACTGAGGACAGCAGATGTAGTCCCCTATACAAAAGTGGGAACAAAGAGAGGAGGGAACTACAGACCAGTCAGCCTCACCTCGGTAGTGGGGAAGATCATGGAAGCACTACTGAAGGAGAGACTGGTGGAACATCTGGTTGTCAGTGGACTACAGGACCAAAGGCATGGTTTCACCAGGGAGGTCGTGTCAGACCAAACTCGTTGAATTTTTGACTGGGTGACTAGGGAGGTGGATCAGGAGGGCAGTGGACATGGCCTATCTGGACTTCAGCAAGGCCTTTGACACTGTGCCACATAGAAGACTATTACACAAACTGGGGAATATGGGTGTGGGCAGGACAGTAGTATGGTGGGTAGGTAACTGGCTGGGCGGCAGGTCACAGAGGGTGGTGGTAAATGGCTGTCACTCCACAGAGGGAAAAGTGACCAGTGGGGTACCACAGGGATCAGTGCTGGGACGGTCCTATTCAACATCTTCATCAGTGACATGCGCGGGGCCTAGAAGGCAGAATTTCACTGTTAAGCTGATGACATAAAGCTCTGTAACAGAGTAGAACACACCAGAGGGTGTAGACAGAATGAGAAGGGACCTGCAGAAACTTGAAGAATGGTCAGGGGTTTGGCAGTTGAAATTCAATGCAAAGAAGTGCAAGATAATGCATATGGGGCACAAAAATCCTGGCATGATATATCAGTTGGGGGGTGAGGATATAGCATGCACCAGCAGGAAAGGGATCTTGGGGTTATCATCTCTGATGACCTCAAGGTAGAGAAACACTGTGACAAGGCAGCAGGTAAAGCAAATAGGATGCTGGGATGCATAGGCAGGGGCATCACCAGCAGGAAAAGGGAGGTCATAATTCCACTATATATGACACTAGTGAGGCCCCACCTGGAGTACAGTGTACAGTTCTGGAGACCTTACCTATGTAATGACATAGGGTAGAGAAGGTTCAGAGGAGGGCAACAAAGATGATACATGGATTGCATCACAAGTCCTATGAGGACAGGTTGAAGGAACTGAATATGTACTCCCTGGAGGAGAGGAGGGAGAGAGGGGATATGATAGAGACATACAAGTATCTTACAGGGAGGAACAGGGTGCAGGAATACACTATTTTTAAGCGAAAAAGATGTTCTAGGACTAGAGGGCATGGGATGAAGTTGGAGGGAGGACGATTCAGAAAAACGTGAGGAAGAATTTCTTCACAGAACGGGTGGTGGACAAGTGGAGCACCCTGCCAGAGGAAGTGGTGAGGGCTGAAACAATCACGGGATTTAAGAATGCATGGGATAGACATAAAGGAATTCTGGAGGTCAGGGGTTAGAGGCAACAGACTTCTAAGAAAACATAAACTGAGCTTACATGCTCAAATGGGCAGACTGGGTGGGCCATAGGCCCTTATCTGCCGACACTGTCTATGTATCCATGTATCTGTGTAGCTTATGGGGACAACCCGGAGCAACCTGGCAGCTGCCCAACAGAAACAAAAAGTGTGGTACGACCCAGAGCCAGAGCTCGCTCGTACCTGGTGGGTCAGGAAGTCATGGTCCTTATTCCGGTCCCGAAAGACAAGCTGCAGGCTGAGTGGGCAGGACCGTACAAAGTGGTTAGGAAGGTAAATGACGTGAACTACATTGTGGAGTTACCTGACCGAAGACAGAAAGGATGTACCATGTCAACATGATGAAGCCATATGCAAACAGGCCTGACATGGTGTTTTTAGTGTGTAGTCCTGGGAAGGGGACGGATGAAGGAGACCCCCTTCTGGATTTGCTGGAAGAAAGTAAACGGGTGTCCTCTGTGGGGGCAGTAAAATTGTCTTCCCAGCTGGCCCTGGACCAGATCCAGAAAGTAACGGAGGTTTTAGCAGACTTTGCCCCATTGTTAAGCGCCAAGCCTGGACTAACCCCCTTAGCGACACACGATGTGGAGACAGGGACACAGACGCCCATATGGCGGACAGCATATCGGTGTCAGAGGCTGTCCAAAGGACATTATGAGGGAAGTGGATGAGATGCTGGATTTAGGGTAATCCAGAGATCCCACAGCCCCTGGGCCTCCTACGTAGTCCCTTGTGCCCTAAGCCAGATGGCTCTACTCATTTCTGTGTGGACTATAGGTGGACTGAATGCAGTCACGAGTCAGGCATCACCCGATGCCCAGCGGACGAACTCCTGGACAAGTTGGGGAGGCGACCTACCTTACAACCATTGACCTGACCAAGGGGTACTGGCAGGTAGAGTTGACAGACACAGCTAGGGGAGAGGTGGCCTTCATCATTCTGATAGGCTTATTTGAATTTAAAGTAATGCCTTTCGGAATGAAGAGCATGACCACTTTCAAGGTTGGTGAACCAGGTGTTAAATGGTGCTGAGGAATACGCTGTGGTGTACCTAGATGACACTGCCATCTTTAGTACCAGCTGGGAGGAGCACCTTTCCCACCTTAGGGAAGTGCTGGGCAGGATACAGAGGGCCAGGCTCACTGTCAAAGCCAAGAAGTGCCAGGTGGCCATGGGAGAGGTGGCATACCTCGGGCATGTGGTAGGCCGGGGACAGCTCCATCCTAACCAAATAAAGATAGAGGCAATCCAGGCGTTGCCCAGACCAGAAATGCAGAAGCAGGTCAGGAGTTTTCTAGGTACAGCAGGGTAATACAGAAAATTTGTACCCAATTACAGTGCCCTGGCTGCTCCCCTATCTGACTTGACAAAGAAAAGGATGCCCATGAAAATTACCTGAGGCCCAGCCTGTGAAGAAGCCTTTACTAGATTGAAGGAGGTACTGTGCAGTGCTCCTGTTTTGACAAGTCCTGACTATAGCAAACCTTTTATAGTTCAGACTGACGCCTGAGACGTGGGCATTAGGGCAGTACTGAGTCAGACATCCAGCCAAGGGACAGATCACCCAGTAGTGTACCTGAGTAGGAAGTTACTTCCCAGGGAGCAGGCATACTCCACTGTGGAAAAAGAGTGTCTTGCCATAGTGTGGGCCCTAAAGAAATTAGAGCCATACTTATATGGGCAGCATTTTGTGGTGCAGACTGACCACAACCCCCTGGTTTGGCTGACGCAGATGGGAAAGAACAATGGTAGATTGCTAAAATGGAGTCTTACTTTGCAAGGGTATGATATGACAATTGTACATAGAGCTGAAGCCAGAAACCAGAACTCAGATGGTCTGTCTCGCGTGTATGAGGAGTGAACTGATTTGGGAAGCTCATCCCATGCTGGGATAGACCCCCCCAAATTCAGTCTAGGTGGGGAGGATTGTGACACGTGAACAGCCAGTCTGAGTACACTATGATTTTTTGTAATATAAAAATGTGCTATGGACTGTCTCTCATGAGAGATGCTGAGACAGCATGTGAGTTGACACACACACACAGGTTTTAGATACAAGGTGTTATCTGGAAGGCCAGAAGCCAATTACAGACTAGAACAGGCCTTAATCAAGAATCTCCTGTTTTTCCAAGTTAAATATAGCTTTAACTGCTAAGAGGGAAATCAATATCCATTTTATGACATTAGAGAAGTAAACCAGGTTACGGCACACTGGTGCGAAATCCTAAATGCTTTGATGTCTGTGTGAGAGAGGATACTGCTTATAGATGAAAGGAAATTTACAGACTTGATTGGGGAAGGCACATGGGGAAAGGAGTTTTTGCTGATGTAACCTTAATTATCTTACCTTTTAATATGATAAAATATCCTGGGGGTGTGATTTTTCATAAACAGAGTAGGAGCTAGGTGACCTCACACAAAGGGGTTGGCAAAGACAGTTTTTTAAACAGATTCTGTTTTCCTTCAGAGTCACTTTTATCTACACTCTAACAAAGAAACATCTTTGAGCACTTTCAGCAAGTATACAGGTAGAGAGAGACAAAATCTAAGTACTGTAGTAGGAATTGCACTGTTAAACCTTGTTCTTTTAAAAGATTGTATGGTTCTTGTGATATATAGTTCTGTATTTTATGTTTTACATACTTTTGTCTATTTTCGTAAAACTCTATTTTTAGAGCCTACTTGGTCTGTCTTTGAATTTCTTTTCTTTAACAAGTGAAGTATATATGGTTAAAGCAGACACTATGCATAGCTTGAATGGTGATACCAAACTGGAAAAGGTAAGAGAAATCTGAGGTCTTTATTAGAGTTTTTAAGGGTTCATTTTGTACATCTGGTTAGGTGCCCGTAGGCAAAGATATCTGGCCCCCCGAAGACAGAGTTATCTGAGCCTGTGGATTGGGTATGCTAGCAAGAGGTTCACAGTTTGAATCCCACCAGAACTGAGACCAAAGGTTGATTCGAACCCACAAAACAGACAGGAGGGTTACGCAGTTTCTGTTAACTGTTCACAAGACTGCGCTCGGAGGTTGGCACTTTGTGAGCAGAGGGATGACCTGCTGAGTGGGTTTGTGACACATACTAGAGTCATACTGTGGATGTACTAGGATGGTGCTACAATGTTTCTCATGGTAAACAGAGAAGTACTAAACCAAGATATTTAATTTTTTCATGGCAGGCACGGCACGAGATCGAGTACTTTTCAAAACTTCAAAATCTGGTGTCTTATTTCAGGAATGAAAGAGAACAAAAAGAAAATTTGGTATATTGCTGTTTTGCCAGAAAAACATTATTGTTGAAGAACTACATGATGATTAACAAACACTGCTGCTTTAAAATGTCTGCCCATGCTGTATGCCTCATTCCCATTTTATATAGCTGTCTTATGCTCCGAAATTCTCACTTTTAACATTCATTCTAAAGGTATGGCTACAGTTCACTATCCACACTCTGGTACTTCCACTGGAATGGTCTAATTCATTGGACGTCTTTAAGCTTAACTCCTCCCAGCAACCAGGCAATATATCCTCTGACTCCACCCCATGATGTCATATCTTTCTTTCTGTTGGAAGGGACAGGTCTTCTCTTTCAGAGCTCTGTAGTGTTCAAGGGTTCCTTGACTCAGTGCTTTGGGGAAGACTTCTTCAATCAGACTTTGAAATAGTTACTGCTCTGTCGTTCTGTCTCATTTCTGATGCCAGCGTCAACAAGGCAGAAAGAGGGAAAGCCATCCCATGGCTTCAAGTTCTGTGTAACCTGTTGACAGAAACTATGGAACACCAACCCCCACATGTCCTGCCTCTACTGCTTGGGCATGCAGCACCAAGTGGAGCGCTGGGGCCTTTCTCAGGTGATGCTTCCAGTGTGGCTAGATCATTTGGCCAGGCTTCTCCTCAGTGGACCGAGATTCAAAACTTCGACCAAAAAGCCACAAAAAGGCTTCAGCGGCTGCCAGATCTGCTGCCCAACTTGCAGCTTTTGAGGAGGAGGAGGAGGGGGTGGCTGCCGCAGTGAACACCTTGACAACCTTAGTGTTCCTTCCTGTTGGGGCTAGTGTCATAGAGTCCTTAATGGAGGGATTCTGTGAAATGTGACACACCTCCAAACCTTTGAGGAGAGTCCTTCTCACCATGGGAAGAAGCACAAGTGGTGCAGGTGCCAGTTGTGGAGTTGGGAGAGACTGAATTCATCCTGCTCTTTTGACTTCCATGACCACTCGACTATGGTTGAGCTTCCGTTGTTCGAGGGTTTGGGCGACAGCTCCTTGGTGCCCCTGTTGGGCTTGTCAACCTTGACACCGGTCAAGCAAGCTTTCGAGATTTTTCTCAAGCCTGTCGACCAGTTGTTGAAGAAGACTGATGATAAATCAATCTCCCAGCCCCAGTACTCCTGGTCTTCACCCAGGAGGAAATGGCCCAGTCAGTGTCCTTGACTGGTTCCACTTGGGATTGGCCTCCACCAGTGATCATACCTCTCTCTCTAAAGCCAAAGTACATTAACATGGCTTGGCTGCATGAATGTACCTGCTATTCTACGTGTTCTACAGAACACCAGATAGTAAAACAGTGGAGGCAGTTTTGGCGCAGTGGTTTAAGGCTCTGAGTTGCAAATCTGGAGACCTGGGTTTGAATCCCACAGCCCCCACTTGCATACTGTGTGACCCTGAGCAAGTCACTTAACTTCCTCGTGCTCCCAGGTTGCACTTGCAAACAAGCTTTCAGCTTAGTGTGTCTCACCTGGTAAAATAATTGGTAAAAAAAAAACAAAAAAAAACTTGTTTAATTTAAAGAACTCCTACTGAGTAAGCCATTTACAAGGCACTATGATGGATGAACCAGATACCGAATCTAAATTTACAAAGTAAGAACGGAAATGTTTGTGTGAAGCTAAAAAGAAAAAAGAAACAAGCTGTTTCTCACCAACAGATATCTTGAATCCTGACAAAAGGGGAAAAGCTGGCCCTATGGATAAATTCTTACATTAATGTCTACCAGGAAACTCTTGACAGGGTGTCAATCATGGGGTCAATGTATTTATCATTATGTCACAAAAAATGGATGTAAAGCTTGACACTAAATTCTCTCAAATAGAAAAGCACCTTCTGGAAGTCAGGTGGCCAAGAGGACATGGACAAGCCTCATGACAAAGAGTCAAAAAGCTTGACCATGCGGCCAAGAAGGTCTATGCTGCTTCCTCTCTCAGTCTTCATCAGGTCAGTTATGCTGTCCCGATGGCCAACTTTGGCCACTCCCTGCTGGGGGTGCTGGATGAAGTTCTCTCTCACCTCCCTGCTGACAAGCAGTTGCCGGTGAAGTTGGTCAAGGACCAGGGTCAAGTGCTGGCTAAACACCATCTCCAGACAGCTTTAGACATGGGTGACTCCTGTGCCTGGGCTATGGCAGCAGCCGTTACAGGGCCTGGGTGAGACTTTTCACTTCATGGTGGATACTCAGCACAAGCTGGCTGATGTCTCCTTGTACACTGATATCGTTGGCCCTGGGGTGGAAGGACATCTCACCAGGATTAAGAAGTCCAAAGCCACCCTGGATTCTGTGGTTTCACTGCATAAGGACCCAAAGAATCAGGAGTCTAAGAGAAAGACCTTCCAGTATTGGTTCTTTCTGCTACAGCAGCCCCAGAAGGGGCAATACCAAGCCTGATGCCCAAAGCCCAAGTTTGTTGGAGAGGGCCCAAAAAGAGGCAGGGAGTAGGGAAAGTGGGGCCCTTCTCGCCCCAATAGACAACGCTCCCTCCAAAGCTTCCCTGTGATGGATCACGGGGTGTCGTCCCCCTGCCTGTCCAGTTCCTGACCCAGCACCCAGTGGGGGGTTGGCTATACTACTTCTGGCCACATTGGTCTGTCATTACTATGGACAAGTGGGTATTGGAGGTGGTAGGCAGAGGGTTGCCTCTAGATTTCAAGGCTCTCCTGCCTTACCAACTCCAAGCTCCTCAGGAGTCCTCAGGGTTGCAGGACATGCTGTCTGCCCTAAGGGAGGATGTTGCTTAGCTCCTTGCAAAAGGAGCCATAGCCTGTGTCCCAGATGCCCTGGCAAGCCAAGGGTACATGGCCAGGTACTTCCAGGTCCTGCAAAGGATTGGGGGGGGGGCTGGCACCTCATTCTGAACAACCTAAACCAGTTCACACAGTAGCACAATATCTGGATGGTCACTGTGAGCCAGATTATACTATTCCTGGAGTAGGGCACATGGTTTTGCTGTCTGGATCCCCAGGACACGTTCTTCCACATCCCAGTCCGTCCCACTTGTGGTACCTCAGGTTCTGTGCAGAAGGGGTTCTATATCAGTTCAAGGTCATGCCCTTTGGCTTCTTGTCTGTGCCTAGGGTCTTCACCAAGTGCATTGCAGTGGTGGCAACCTTCCTGTGGTGGTATGACATCAAGATGTATTCTTGCCTGGATGATTGGCTGATAGCTGGGCTGTCAAGGAATCCATGAAGTGGTACAGGGATCTGGCCCTCCACACCTGCAAGGACTTTGGCCTGCTGGTCAACCCAGAAAAGTTTGAATGGATACTCTTGCAGGCAGTCAAGTTTATTGGAACAGAACTAGACTTCCTGTGGGCCAGGGTCCATTTCCCTGCGGACTGGGCTCAGGACCTTACCTCCTTTGCCTGATCATTTCAGGTTGGATGCTAACGCTCTACCCGGGATTTCCTGCGGCTGCTGGGGTACTCAGCATCCACCACCACCAGCATGGTCTGTTGGGCCTGTTTGGGAATGCACCACTTGCAGTGGGAGCTCAGCCACCAGTAATCTCAGTGCCTAGGTCATCTGGACTAGCCGGTCTTAAGTGACCCAGCCAATGTGGGATGCTGTCCAGTGGTGGCTGGTCCCTCACTATCTGGAGGAAAGAATTTCATTTATCTGCCCAGAGCCAAGTGTCATGCTCACAATGGACACATCTGTGGTGGGGCAGGGAGCATACCTGGAAAACCACAGGGCCCATAGATTCTGGTCAGCCTGGGAGTCCCATCACTACATCAACCTGCTGGAGCTCTGTGCAGTGTAACTGGCTCTCACAGAATTTGCTCCTGTGATCACAGGTCAGGTTGTTCAAGTCCAGAGGGATGATACCACAACCATGTTTTACCTGAACAGGCAGGGCAGAACTCTCTCCATTCCTTTGTGTCAGGAGGCTCTCCCCACCCGGACACTCGTGCGCAGCCTGGGTGCAGATCTCCTGGTGATCCATGTTGTAGGAGTTCACCTTCAGCTGGCAGACACTCTTTGCCAGTTGGGAGAGATGTCGCATGAGTGGTCCCTACATCAGGAAGTGGTAAGCCACCTGTTCTCCCAGGGGGATCTCCACTGGTAGACCTGTTTGCCTCATGGGAGAACAGAAAGCTGATGCTGTTCTGTGCCCAACCCCCACAGTCCGGGACACTGTTGGGGGAATGCCCTGGATCCCAGGCCTCATGTACAGCTTCCCTCCCTTTCCCTTGATCCACAAGGTGGTGGTCAAGGCCCAGAAGGGCAAGGCATGGATACTCTTGATTGCTGTAGACTGGCATAGACAGTTCTGGTACCTAGATCTCCTCAGCCTCAGCAGCAGACCTCTGTGGAGGTTGCTTCTTCGTCTGAACCTGCTGACTAGACACGAGGGGAAGGTACTGCACCTGGACCTTCAATCTCTGCACTTCACAGCCTGGCTTCTGAGCAGCTAGAATTCCAGACCTTGAATCTCTCGGAGGACATGCTCCATATTGTGGAGGCCTCCTGTAAAGATTTGACTTGCTAGTGCTATGCCTTCAAATGGCAAAGGTTCTCCATTTGGTGCCAGGGCAAGGAGCTTGATACCCTTGCCTGTCCTGTGGCAAGCATCCTGGAGTAACTTTTGGATCCTCTCCCAGTTTGGCTTGCAAGCAACAACCCTCAAGGTGCACATGGCAGCCTTCTAAATATACCGGCTACAGCCTGGTATGCCGATTGTGGCCCAGGAGAAGGTGGTCAGGTGCTTCTTCAAGGGCCTTGACCACCTGTCCCCTCTGGTATGTGAACCACCACCACCTTGGGACCAACTGCTGGTGCTGGCTGTGCCCACGGGCAAGCCATTTGAGTCTATGCACAGGTACGAGATGCCTCACCCATCATGGAAGACGGACATCTTGGTGGCTATTATGTAAACCAGAAGGATTAGTGAGCTCCAGGCGGTCTCATTGGAGTTTTCTTATCTGTTTTTCCACAAGGACAAGGTTGTACTTCACCCTCCACCCAAAGTCCTCCTGAAGGCCATATCGGAGTTTCACCTTAACCAGGTGATTAACTTACTGGTATACCTCACTAACCCGACCTCGGAAGCCGATTACAGGCTCCATACCACAGACCTGCGGAGGGTACTTTCTTAATCCTTAGAAGGCTGTGGACGTATATATACGTCCAGAATCATAGAAACATAGAAACATAGAATTTGACGGCAGATAAGGACCACTTGGTCCACCCAGTCTGCCCATTTCCCTACCTACTGCATAAGCTGCAGATCCTAGTTAACCAGCAGCCTACTTCTTCCTACCCCCACCCCCTAGAATGGCCTTATGACTGTCCCATGCATGCTTGAATTCCACCACTGGTTTTGACTCCACAACCTCCTCCGGAAGGCCGTTCCATGCATCCACAACCCTCTCTGTGAAAAAATACTTCCTTAAATTACCTCTGAGCCACCCCCATCTTCAAATTGTGCCCTCTTGTTCTTGCACACCTCTTTTTCTGAAAGATGCTACCCTCTTGGACTTTGTTGATTCCCTTGAGGTATTTGAGCATTTCTATCATGTCCCCTCTCCCTCCTTTCCTCGAGGCTATACATATTAAGCTCCTTTAGTCTCTCTTCATATGTCTTCTGGTGCAGACCCTGCACCATTTAGTCCCTCCTCTGGACAGCTTCCATCCTGTCTATGTCTTTGCGAGATTGGGTCTCAGAACTGCACACAGTATTCAGATGGGGTCTCACCAGCTGTCTGTACAGAGGATAATAACCCTGTTTTCTACTGGTGATGCCTCTCCTATGCATCCCAGTATCCCCCAGCCCTCCTTGCTGCCCTCTCACATTGCTTGCCCACCTTTAGGTCATCTGATATGACTACCCCAGGTCCCTTTCCATTTTGTTGTTGTTAGTATCTCACCCCCGTTGTGTGCTCTTCCCTGGGTTTTGTTTCCCAAGTGCATTACCTTGCACTTCTTAGCATTGAATCTAAGCTGCCATACATTTGACCATTCCTCTAACCTTGCCAAGTCCCTTCTCATCCTTTCCACCCACCCTGTGTATCAACTCTGTTGCAGATCTTTGTGTCATCTGCAAAGAGACATACTTTCCTTCCAGTCCCTCTGCAAGTGTAACATAAAGACATTGAAGAGGACTAGTCTAATCTGAACCCTGCGATACCCACTAGTAACCTTCCTTTCTTCTGAGTGGACTCCATTTACTATTACTCTCTGTGTCCTATTCTCCAGCCAATTCTTTACAGGATGTCATCTTGGGACCCACTCCCAGGCTGGCTAACTTGTATATTAATCTTTTGTGTGGGACTGTGTCAAATGCCTTGCTAAAGTCTAGGTAGGCCATGTCCCAGCCCTCCCTGATCTACTACTTTGGTCACCCAGTCAAAGAAATCTATCAGATTAGTCTGTCATGACCTTCCCGCTGTGAAGCCATGCTGCCTAGGGTCCTGTGCCCTCTGGCCTCTAGATACTCGACAGTTCTTTCCTTCAAGTGATTCCATCATTTCCCTATCACTGAGAGTTAAACTAACAGGTCTGTAGTTTCCTGCTTCTACCTTGCTCCCACTTTTGTGAAGGGAATCACATCTGCCCTCCTCCGAGTCCTCGGGTACCATCCCATCCTCCCATGATTTGTTAAAGGGTAGTCAGTGGTGTCACTAGTTCTACCCTTAGTTCTTTTAGAATTCTGGGATGAATCCCATCAGGCCCCATTGCTTTGTCCACCTTCAGTTTTAAGAGTTCTTTCAGAACCCTTTCTTCTGTAAATGGGCTGGTATCAACTTCTGTATCCAGAGTGTTTCTACTGTTTGTTTTAGGTACCTCCCCCTCTTCATTTGTAAATACTGAGCAAAAATATTTGTTGGGTATCTCTGCCTTTTCACAGTCTCCCTCTTCCCAGCCTCACTATCCCTCCCTTGGTCTTCCTTCGCTCCCTGATGTACCTATAAAAAGTTTTATCCCCCTTCTTAACTGAGTTGGCTATCTTTTCCTCGGTTTGGGCCTTTGCTGTTCTGACTGCCTTCCCAGCCTCCTTTTGCTTTAACTGATACAGTTCTCTGTCCTGCTCCTTCTGCAATTCCTTGTACTTCCTGAATGCTTTCTTTTTCTCTTGAACCTTCACTGCCACTTCCTTTGAGAACCATAGTGGTTTCTTACATCATTTTGTTTTGTTTATTTGCTTCACAAAGGCTCGTTACCTCTGTGATGGCAGTTTTATTATTCCCATTGTTCTTCCACCCTCCTTCCTGCCCATTTGCTAGTGCATTCCTTAGGCACTCACCCATTTTAGCAAAGTCAGCCCTCCTAAAGTCCAGTACATTTGCCTTTGTGTGGCTTGACTCTATTGCTTTGTTTATTGTGAACCATACTGTTCGATGGTCGCTAGTTCCCAGATGGCTACCCACTTCTACATCTGTGATCTCTCTCCATCTCCATTTGAGAGAACCAGGTCTAAGATTGCTCCTTCTCAGTGGGCTCCAATACTAGTTGTCTAAGAGCATGCCCCTGTGGGGCATCTAGAATAACCCCACTCTTCAGAGTGGCTGCTGCAACTGCACTCCAGTTAACATCTGGCATATTCAGATCACCCATCAGCAATAGCTCCCTTTTCTGCCATTCTAAGTATACTTTCTATCATTTCCTTGTCCATTTTCCCCCTGAGAAGAGGTCTGTACTCTAACCCCTGTGCAGATTGTGGTGCCATTGCCTGTCTCCAAATTTACCCACAGTGCTTCTTCTCCTCCCTGTTTGCCCTTTTGTTCTGTTGCTTTTATTCCTTCCCTTATGTAAAGAGCTACTCCTCCTCCTCTTTTACCCTCCCTGTCCCTCCTGTAGATAGTGTATCTTGGTATGTTTACGTCCCAGTCATGGTTTTGTGTGTACCATGTTTCTGTGACTGCCACGATATCCAGATGTTCCTCCTCCATCAAGGCCACTAATTCTGGAAGCTTGTTACCCAGACTACGGGCATTGGTACTCATTGCTCTCCATTTTTGGATGGCTTTACCTTCTGTTGCAGCATCCCCCACTGACCTTTCTACCTCGGTCTTTTTCTCATTTAGTACCCTGTTTTGTAGGGAGAGGCTGGGATTTTCCTGCTGCTTATCAGTGCCTCCCCCTTTGACTAGTATTTCTTATACTCAGTAGCAGTTTGCATAGCAGATGCAGTCTGATGATAATAGTATACTAATACTAGATGCAATTAGCTGTCTACAATCCTAATAATGTGTATAAGTAATAAGCTTTCTCTCTACAATCCCCCGTTTGACACTCTTGGCAAAATACCAAAGAATTCTGCAAAGTGGTGTCACAAAAATAAAAAGAATGGGATGTTACCTGGATTGAAGGACATGAGTTGAACTTATTCTTTGTAATGTTCGTGCAAAAGGCGCCTAAAGTCTATATACGTTCACACATATTCAGTTCTAAGGAGCGCATAGATGGAGTTTGGGGTGAGGCTCACCAGCTGTTTGTGACATTTATTGAAGCTGCACGTGGCAGACCTGCAGCAAAGCCAACGACTGCCAGGTGGATTACTTCCTGCAATGACCTCTCCTACAGGTTGGTTGGTTCGGAGTCTTCCAGAAGGCTTAGGGCACATTCCAGCAGATGTACCACTGCCTTGGTGGCTGCCTCCAGAGACATCCTGATACAGAAAATCTACAGGGCTGCTACCTGGAGGAAAGCACACACCTTCATTTCCTATTACAGCATTGACATTATGTCACGTTGGGATGCTGCTTTTAGGACCTCAGTTATTCAGTCTCTGTTCACCAAATAGGGGTGCGTTCCTTGCCCCCCCCACCTGTAAGGAAGATTTTGGGTGTCTGTGGTGGCACCAGTTATATAAAGACACAGGACACAAATAGCTGGTATACTTCCTTATATACTGCAGTTTGCACACAACTAAAAATACAAAGCATGGCATGATCTCTTAGACAGAAATACATGTAGCAGTCAGCACAAAGAATCAAATAAATTGGCCAAATATTACCTCCCTTCCGGGGGACGGGCACAGGCTGAGGTCTTCCAAAATGGACTCCATGTCTCCAAATTCCCAGTTCTACTGGGCCTATATTTGTACCAAGCCTCGTGTATAGTTAGGTGATGCATCCAAGGACTCTTATGAAACACCGTCGTCTTAGCAACATCCAAGGCTGCTTGTCCACATCATGTCTCACATGTCACCCTTGGAGTTCCAGCCCTTCCTTCTTATCAGTACTTGACTAAGCAACCCTGTGCACCTCTCCCAGAGACAGTAACAGTTTGGAATTTGGTAAACAGCTAAGTTCTCATAACGTAGTTCTTCTTTTCTCATAACAGTCCATGTGTGTGTGTGTGTGTGTTCTGCCTCAGCAAGACTACTTGGGGTCCAGAGAGCTAGGCTTGTAATTGTTACAATCCCTAATTGGCCCCATGTATTTCTTATACTCAGTAGCAGTTTGCGTAGCAGATGCAGTCTGATGATAATAGTATACTAATACTAGATGCAATTAGCTGTCTACAGTCCTAATAATGTGTATAAGTAATAAGCTTTCTCTCTACAATCCCCCATTTGACACTCTTGGCAAAATACCAAAGAATTCTGCAAAGTGGTGTCACAAAAATAAAAAGAATGGGATGTCACCTGGATTGAAGGACATGAGTTGAACTTATTCTTTGTAATGTTTGTGCAAAAGGCGCCTAAAGTAGCATAGCATGGTAAATACAAAGAATTAAGTTTGTTAACTCATGTCCTCCAATCCAGGTAACATCACATTCTTTTGATTTTTGTGACGCCACTTTGCAAAATTCAGTAGTTCAGCACTGAACTCTTTTCTAGTTTTAATTTTTGCCACATCACCATGTCAGGTCCTGGGGAGCATAAGGAGGTCAGGAAGAAGAATGGTGCCCCCCCATGTGTTGGTAATTCTGTTGGGTCATATTGCCTTCCATGACTGACATGACGCCTGCTGGGCCTGCCCTTGTGCTGAGCATGATATGAACAGATGCAAGGCCTGCTTCTCCATGGACTTCTATGCCCTTGAGAAGTGTGTGTTGAAGTGGGACCGTGATCTGCCCACCTTTGGAGACAGACATTGCACCAGGGGTGCCAAGATAAGGTCCTAGGCTCATCCCCTGAGCTCCTTCCAGTACTACACCATCCACCAAAAGAGACGTGCACTTCCTGCACTCAACACTGAGACATTGGAGACCCGGGGGGGGGGGCTGGTGGACATCGGCTGAGCACCCCCCCAGTCCGTTGGCCTTTTGGAGCAGCAGATGTCCTCGGTGGTGAGGCTGAAGCTGTATGCTTGTTCTACACCGGTGGGAACCTCGGCTTTACAGCTTGGGGCTGCCCCAGCTCCTGGTACTAAGGCCATGGGATGGCGCCAGCTGCAAGACCAGGCCCCCCTTCTGGCACTGCTCATGTTGCCAGAAAAAGAAAGGGTTCCAGAACTGACCTGTCTCAGACCCAGAGGTAGTTATCTCTTCCCCTGACCACCCTAGTGGCCCGAGGGAGAACGATGACGCTGACCTTAGGCCTGGGGACAGAGACGGTGAGGCTGGAGGCCTTCTATAGCCTGGTTCCAAGCCTGGCTCGGGCCAGGAGTCACTCTTGGAGTTGCCCCTCAGCCTGACGCTGGGGACAGTAGTAGTAAATCTTTTTTTATTCATATGAATAAGGGAAACATTCAATTGAGCATAACTCATTTACAATGAAGTCCCAGTTTCAAAAACAGCGAACATCAAACATCAGTTTCAAAGTACATAACATATAAAACAGACATTAGTTACAGTATAAAAAATATACAATATACAACAAGGAGCAATATATGTCAGGACCCCTTCTGGCATCACTTCACAATGCCTTTCTCAGTGCTGTGTCTGCTTCTGGTGCCACTCGCTGTGCCAGTTCTAGGGATGAATCTAGGGGTGGCTCTGACTTAGAGACTGGGCTTACTGGGGGGGGGGCTGGGTCATCCCTAGTGAGGAGCTCACATGGGGCAATGGGCCTGCGACTTACCCCTTGTCCAGAGATGATAGGGCCTAGTTTCTCTCTGGAACCATCTGGGCCTGTCACTGGTGGGAACCGGAGCCACCCTGTGGGCCCTGGCCAGCTCTGCTCTCCCTACCAGGGGATTCCCCTCCATGGGCACCATCTGGTCTGGTTCACTTATGTTGGTCTGTCACAGTCAGGTGAGTTTGCCAGGCCCTCCCTCCAGGCAAGGTCCCCTGAGTATTCTCGCAGCCCTGGCAGAGGACCTGGCCTACTCATCCATGACCCTCCTCTGCCCCCCCACCCCTGTGCTCCCAGGTATTTCGGGTCCCCTGGGACCCATGACCTGGGATTGGGTCAGGTCAGTGGCTGGTATGTTCCACCAGTATCACCTCAGAGAAGATCAGGACCTTTTTATACCTGAAGGTCCTCTACCACTGTTGTCTGGGTCCAGCTCCTCTTCTTCTACTTCCTCCTCCTCTGAGGAAGAGGATTTTTCAGTCAATCTCTCCTCTGATGCTGAGTACTCCTGGTACTAGCACTTCCTTTTGGAGATGATGCAGGAGCCGAGTTTACATCCCTTTGTAGGCCGCAATACTGCTACCCTGTCACTGTCATTCATTGGGGATTATAGCAGTGATGCTTCTGACATCCCTCTGTGGCCCTGGCCCTTTACAGAGGCATCCAGGCATGTCTGGCTCTGTCCCTTTAGTGCTTCACCAGCCCCTGGGGAGGCCCAACACAGATACTGCACTCACATGGGGTCTCCAGGTGCTAGCTCTCATCCCACCTCAGGGATTTTGGTGTTGCAGATTCCCTCTGGACCTTGGCACCCAGTGCATGATCGCCCCTTTGACACTGACTCTGCTTGGTGCAGGAGAGTTTTTGTGGCATCACACACTACGATGTGCATCTCTGCACATCAGGCAGCTTTTGGCAAGCGCCTGTGGGCAATGCTGAGTCAGCTCTTAGCAGCCATGCCAGATTGTGTGTCAACCAGGCAGGTAATTTGCCTTTCTACCCAAAAAATGCAGCTGGTGGGGCACCAAGTGAGATCGTCTTATGATGCCAGCTGGGTAGCTTCCAGTCCAGTGGGAACAATAGTCTGCATTTGGCAGGTGGCATGCCTTCATCTTTCCTGGCTGGCATCCCTAGCCAGGCGTAGGGTGCTCAACTTGCATTTCCAAGGGACTCACCTTTTCTCCTGCAGGGTCAGGTGTGAGTTGTTGGGGCGCCCTCCTGTTCCCATACCAAGGGAGCTTCTGCCTGCCCCTGGCTAGTCTCATGTCCCGCCGGACCTGTAAAGAGTCCCTGCCCTCCAGTGGTCACCCCCCGAGGGCTGAGGGATAAATTATTTCCCTCAGGGTGAGCCAGCTCCTCCCCTATATGAAAATTACATGCTCACCGTAATTGATGATCTTCCAGAATATCTTCACCATTCATTCATACGCTTGCCCACCTACCCTCCCTCACTCAGGTAAGAGTCAAGGCCTTTGGGCAGCTCACCCTGTGATGCTGCATAACATCTTCTTGCCACTCCCTCAGGGCCCTTTTTCTTGCAGTTGGGATTGGGGCTGGCAGTATAGCCTAGAGATTAGAGTAACAAGCTGTGAATGAGCTTGGTACATCCAACAGACCACACCTGGGTTTGATTCTCACAACCTCCACTTGCATACTGTGTGACTCTGAACAAGTCACTTAACCACCCAGTGCTCCCAGGTCGCTCCTGAAAACAGGCATTTATGCCTAGTGGGCCTTACCTGGTTACCAAAGACTAAAAAAAAAAAATTGGGTCATCTTGCCCCATTCAGCCACCTGATTTCTTTTCTTGTTACAAAAAAAAAATTAGGGACCCCTCCCCTCTCCAAAAAAAAAACATTTTATATTTTTGTATTTTTCTCTTCCTAGCTCTCCTCCCTCTCCTGCTAGGTGGTCTCTATTGACACCCCTAGAGCTGCTGGGGTTTCAGTCTCCACCTTGCACGTGTCTTAGCCTCTGCCAATTGGCAGGTTCAGCCTCCACCTCCAGTATCAGGGAGAGGGAGATGTTATTTTCTCTCTCTTTCTCTCTCTCCCTGTTCTCCCAGAGTGGTACGAAGATGGTAGCTGTGCTCTTCGACTTGTCCAATCTCTACTACTATCTGTTCCTTGGATTTTGTTTTGATTCCTATAGTTCTTGAACTCTTTGAGCAGAAGACCCTTCTAAATTGACTTCTGCCATCCTAACCTTGCAGAGACTCCCCTGGGTCTCTCCTGTACCAGCCAAAGCTATATTCCAGGGCTCTTGCCCTCCCTCCACCTTCCTGTCCAGGTGCCTGGAGCAATTTCTGGCTCATACCCCCATGCCATTCAGGCCCATCCCTTAGAAATGAAATGAAGTTGGTAGTCGGATCTTACTATTTTAATAGTTTTATATTCTATATCCTTTTCCTATCCCTTTGGGCTAGAAGTCTGTAGCCCTCTCTCTTTCTCTCCCGGCAAACAGAACTGAGGAAGTGAGGGGGCCTGAGAGGGCTGGTGTTGGTTACTGGCCAACCCATGAGCGTGACGTCACATCTGCCTCGTGGGCAGTGCTGGCACAAATGTCGGTCCCCTCACAGTCTGCAAAAAACTTTGCTCCTGCTGGGTCCTAGCACCTCCAGCTCAGACTCATAAGTGTGAATGAATGGTGAGTATGTGATTTTCATTTTTCCAAGGCATGCGTTAGTAATAGATCCATCCTGGCTTTAAGGTCTTCTGTAGGGTCTAAATCAATTCTTCTAAAGAATTTCTACTTATTCAGCTGGTTCATTATTTTGGACTCGCAATCTGTCCTCTCTCAAAGGACCACCTTTTGTCTGCTGGTTTCATACCTACTGCTGTGTTGCGTTTAATTCTGTTTATAGCTACTCTTTAGTTGAAGCTGATTTTTGTGTCTCTTGAATCTTTGAGTTATTGGACTTGATAATTTTCTCAAATAATTGTTCTACCAATCATGAAAAAGTCTAAACAACTATACTGTTACTGCTGGTAGGACAAAACTGTGACATTGCCTTAAATGGAGTAATTTCCCTGGTATATTGAAGCACAGTGAGCAAGGCAAGTGCATAGAGATTCTCTGTCTCAAATGATAGTCAGCTTTCATTATTCATGCTGTTAATTGTTGAAAGAGGGTTAAACATAAATTTTAAGTGAATCTGGTAAAATAAAATGCAAGATCAACTATGAAATGACTTTAATGTAGTTATATCATAATAACACCTGTGTCTATACAAAAAAGCATGTATAAAAAAGTTGAACTAACACTTGCAAATGCCTCTTTAAAATAGAAACAAAGCAGCATACTTTCCAAATTGGCACTTACAGCACTCATACTAACTGTCAGTTCCCTGGAGCGTATCCCATACTTACACCACCATAGTACAACAAATAAAATACAACCTTACACATCAAGCAAATGCAGACGCAGTTGCTGTTGGCACTAGCCAACTCTTGTTTTGTAAGGTGATCTCTTGAGTTTTGACTGTATGGGGACGGGGAAGGGGATGTAACCCACCCAACATGCTGTGTACATATGTTGTGGTTAAGTGTGTTGTCCAGTTCCTTACCCTGATGTAAAATTCTCCATGCTCATCACCAGATCGGATCCGGAAGGTGTTGTAAGCTCCTTGGTGAATGCTAGTAGCCTGAATCTGAAAGATGTCAGAAGGAACACTTCTGTCGGAGGCAATACTCATGTATCGGTACACGACTGAGGCTGGCTGGTCTCGACATGCTGGCGTTGAGGTAGGACACAGACAGCGACTGTGAAGGAATGAAACAAAAAAAAGCACAAGTTGGCATCATGTTGGAAGGGAAGCAATCTGCAGGTTTTACATTTTTATTAGAAGCATCTTAAACCATCCTTGATCTACCTGCTCAATTCGTGAAGCAATATAGCATATCTTCAAAGATTATATACAGCCAGCTCTGTGGCACCAAGTGGTAAGGTGCATGCTGGTGACCCAAGTTTCCACCCCACCACCAGGACAATGGGAGCAGAGATCATTGGGCAGATTATGAGTGTCCATGCAGATGCTGTCCAGCCCAGGTGTGAGGGCTTGGTGTGTACCATTGCTAGAATGGCTCGTGGTGCTGGCACTGCCATGTATCTGGCAGTTGTGGTATGTGTATCCATGTGGGAAGGCAGAGGGAGGAAAAGATGGGAAAATGCCTGCGTGCAGTGTGCCAGTCGAGGATTCCCTGCATCCCCTCATATCACTTGTCCTCTCACTGCATTGCCCTCCCCCCACCAAAGTCAGGAAGCTACTTCCTCCCTGGTGGTTACAGGGAGGATCCCCCTGGAGGATATTCCAGAGTCGAGGGAGGGACGGGGACAACACAGGGAGCATGGATGTTGGTCACAGCAGTGGAAAGTGACTCTGGCAGAAAGAAGAGAACATGTGGGGCCTGAAGAAGTGCGGCACCAGGGGGCATTTGAAGGAGCATTAAAAAAAGACTGCTGACATGAAAAGGCTTTTCTGCTAAGTCAGTGTTGGGAAAACACATGAGGGCAATAAAAAATACAAATGTGGAGAATGCTTTGCCATGGCACATATAAGAGTGTGATGCCAATCGTGTTCCGGTTCCAGAAGATTGAAAAGATGGCCACTGGCCAAAAAGGTGGAGACCAAGAAAATGTAGTGCTTAAAACAGTCATTTTTGTTGTTTACTGTGGAAGCTTACACGTTTCTGAGACTTAACAAATGGTTTGAGCTGGTGCCATTCCTTACATAAGTGTGTATCAAGTAAGTGATAATACCCGACAGGGTGGGCATTATATAGAGAATAATAGATAGGCAACTGTGTGTTATGAATTTTTTTTTACACACCCAAGGTGTGTGATGACCCATAAACCTCGAGGCAAAGCTCGGGGTTTATAGTCATCACACCGGTGTGAAAAAATTCCCTGATTTTTTTTTTATAATTACTGGTGCAGAGTTTGCTTAGTGTCTCAGTATATCTGCTATTAATACACACACACACTGTCTCACAGACACTGTCTGTCTCTCACACACACACACACTGTCTTACTCACATACACTGTCTTTCACACACACACTTTCTCTTTCTCCCTTGCTCTGTCAGACTAACCTTTTTTTTTTTTAAACTGTCAGCTGTGGACTGGTACTGGGGTCCGTCCAGCATTCAGCTTAGAGTCGCGACTGCATCTCCGATCTGGAGACACGGCGGGATCAACCAGATAGTTATTTTGTATTTGGA
Organism: Neoceratodus forsteri; assembly: GCA_016271365.2. Classification (NCBI taxonomy): domain Eukaryota; kingdom Metazoa; phylum Chordata; order Ceratodontiformes; family Ceratodontidae; genus Neoceratodus; species Neoceratodus forsteri. Next base: position 405,427,178 of record CM028132.1, on the reverse strand, counting down.
AGGTGGGATCAACCAGATAAAATAATACAAAATCAAATAAAGATAGGGAGGTGGTAAATAAAAACAGCTCATCGGCAAGCGGAAAAACAAGCCGCCATTTTTCAAACTATTCAGCCTGCCACGCACAGAGCGAGCCAATGAAAGGCCAGAATTCAGAAGTGACACACAAAGGAGCTAGGCAGTTTCGCAAATGCCGTAATAACTCGTTTTCGAGTTATTACGGTGTTTGAAAACATGAAAACCGTTTGATAAGGGGGTCACCAGTAATTATTAGGATATAACGGACAGCAGGGGCGTAATGAGAACCCAGCGCCCGCGGGCGGGGCCTGCTAACCTGGAAGGTCCGTTATATCCCATAACGCCCACCCTGGAGGGTATTATTACACTTAGAAAATGGGTTATGTGTTAGATTAATAATAAAATGGAATTAAACTTAATAGGAAGCTGAACAAATGTGAAACATAGAATAAAACTATATATTGTTTGTAAAGTAGTTCCTGGGTGCTGTTTAGGAGAGGCTGTCGGAGTGATTTGGATTTTTACCCAAGGGTTCATGGGAGCTGTAGTCCTGTGATCCAAGGTCGCAAAAAGGACAGTAAAAAAATGTTTTTTTTTGTTTTTTTTTTAACCTGTCAAAACTTTGCGGGAACGAAGACAACCTCATGACTGAAAAGGTACAGTGGTGCGGTGGGTTACAGCATTTATGGCAGGCTCAGCAAGCGTGAGGATCGGGAAGAAATGCAGCTTGGAAATAAGCATGGCCAGTTCTATGAAGTTTGTGCACAGATAAAGTCGGACTGCTTGGCTGGGGCGTTCTAGGCGGGAGGATCATGAGTCGGAAGGGGACTGATTATTTAAGCAGAATTAGATTTTTTGGTGGGGGAGAAATGAAAAAACTGACGTTTTTAAGTGTGAAAGGATTTGTATTTTTTTGTTCAGTGTCTGTTTCGGAGAGTTACGAGGGATGGGGCCTCTAGCTTGATGTCCCGCTTAGCGAGAAAAAATGGCGGTATCTTTTAAATTTCAAGAGGCATTAGGTTGGGCAGTTGTGGCACTTGTTTTCAGTTGGGCGTTGTTAAGAAATAACAACCCCGGTGCCAGCGTCCCTCAGCCAGTCAGAATGCTGCATTTACGATGTTTGCAGCGTGCCCATTTTCTAATTCTAGACAACAATCACTATTATATTGCCTTGTTTGTTACCTTATATAATAATAGTAATCTAATATATTATTTCTTTTTTGTAAGAGATCAAGTAAACAGTTCCCACTGTCATTATCTATTGCCAAGCTGTTTAAATGCCTGTTTTTAAGATCTGCTATCTGTAGTTGCCCTGCTGCAGTTTCTTGTAATATATGTTATCACTGTTTATTAATATACACTGTTTAGTCACTTGGAGTTCATGTGATGACTGCTATAACTTCAGATGCCACTGGGTGGCAGACTGTCTCTTTTTAAAGCACACATGTAGAGCGTGAAACATCTGCTCTATGTGGGGGGACTCACCACACTTATATTATCTGTGCAAAATAACGTTTTCTTTACCCACTGCAGTTGCTATTGCTGCTTTTTTCTCAGCAAAAGTAAGTGCCAGTTTTGTTTCTGTTGTGCACTGCTGTGATCTTCCCTTGTCAATCTTCACCATTCATTACTGCTTGGGTTAGTGCCAGAGGCACGCACCTGCTATGGGAGATTTTTTTTTTTTGAGTCTGCTCCAACGGCGCTGCCCACGAGGCCTGACGCTGCGTCGCTCTTGGCGGTGGCAATTTCTCCTGCCGTTGAGGCTGCACCTGCTGCGCCGGTAGAATTTATAGTTTATTAGGCCTTAGTTGCTTCCGCTCACTCCACGCCCGTATTCAGACTTCTCCTTCATCCTACCTTTCTCGGCGTCGTCACTGGTAAACGTTCTTTTTTTTTTTTTTTCTTTTTCTATTATTCGACAATGCTGAGAGCTGTGCTTTTTGCCTTAATTACTTCGCATCATTTCAGGTTTGGGGCAAAGCATGAAGTTGAGCGGGGCCGCCTATGCATCGGTGCTCCTGTGGCGGCATTTTTCCATCACGGACCAGCATGATGTTTGCCTCCGTTGCCTGGGACCCAACCATAATATGGATGCGTGCGACGCCTGTTTCTCGATGGACTGTCGCGTCCTGGAAGTCCACGCGTTCAAGATCGGCAAGGCTCCGCTGACTTTCGGGAGACAGCGCCGCTCCAGGGATTCCCAGGTAAGGTCTCTAGACCCTTCCTACAGGTCCCCTCTCAGGCCTATATGGTCTGGCGAGGAGGAAGCCTCCTCATTTTCTCTTGCCAAAGAAGAGGCCTCTTTTGCGGTGTTGGAGGAACACCGGGGTCCCTCCCAGGGCCGTGGTTGGGACACCGCCTCGGCCAGTCACCTCCCCGGTGCAGGCTCCCCAGTGTCGAGGCCCAGGTCTGCTGGGCCGGCATCAGTAGACCCTGGCGCGCCTTCGGACGCCATTTCAGATCCCGGCACGCTTGCGGCGCCCGGTGATTGAGGTGGAGCCGTTCACGACGCTGTGTTGGCTCTCAGCGCCGCCCGCGGCGCCATGGGCCCGGTCAGCTCTTCTAGCAGTGCTGAGTCAGGTCCCGGCGCCAAGGGCGGTGCCGCGGATCTGGCCGGCACCTTTGGGGAGTCAGGGCCGGGTTTCGGCATTGCGGGGGGCCCGGGGTCATCCGGTGCCGCCGCTGGCACCGGTGCCTTTCGTGGTGCCGTTTCACTGGAGACCCCCGGGGTGGCCAGTATTGTGGTCCAGCTGGTCTCTTCCTCCTCCTCGGGAGGCCATTCAGATGTGGACCCGTCCTGGCACCCTGACTCTTCAGAGTCAGGGTCTCCAGTGAGACGAGGTGCTAGGCGGCGCAGTGCACCTATTCCTCTGTCTCCTCTGCTGTCCTCCCCTGAGGCCTCCCAGGCTGGGGGTGGTCTGGGGTCCCTGGAGGGGGATGGTGTGGAGGCGGAGGGAAGGGCTCTCCCTCCTGGGGGGGTTGTGGTAGCTGCTGATCCCAGTGCTGCTGCACCTCCTCGGGGTGGGGTGTCGCTGGGGTCGAGAAAGAGGGCGTTCTCGGAGTCTGGGGGGTTCAGAGACTGGGTTGAGGCACCTTGGTCTTCACCTGCCACCCCTCGGGGGTGGGTAGGAGCCGTAGCGCCAGGCCTGTCTTTCCCTCTCGAGCCCCAGGGACCATTCTGGTGATGTTGCTGTGGGCTGCCCTTCTGGACCCATGCAGGCCCAGGTTCATCACAGGGGAGGATCCCCTACTAGGCTTTTCCAGGCTTCGCATCCCCAGGGTTCCGTTCTGCGACCTGGTTTGTTGTCCAGGATCCCGCCAGCTCGGGCCCTGTTTTCCTGATTTCAGAGCCTCAGCAGAGGACAGTTGCCTCGCCGTAGGTGCCCCTCTCCCATTCCTCTGCAGCCACCCCAGGCCATGTTGGTCCTACGAGCCCGTTATCCTGGGAGACGTTCAGAGGCTCTGCGGCGGCCTTCCCCTCATATGCTAGATATATGCATGAGCGGGTGTTTCGCCTATCCCCACCGCCGCAGGAGTCCTCTGGACATTCAAGCTCTCCATCATCCTCGTCTCCCTCCTCGGAGGGAGAGGAACCCACTGCTCATCTCTCCTCCGATGCTGATTTCACTGAATATCAGCGATTCCTTTGAGGATGGTGAGGATCTTCTTATCTCCTTTGTTAAGTGAGACAATACCAAGCGGGAGGCAATTCCTTGGTGAATTCAGTGCCCAGCATCTGTGGTACTATCCTGGCCTATTCCTTCAGGGAAGTCTTCCGTTCCTGGCAGTCGCCAGCCGCCCTTTCTCCAGCCCGGCAGACTGCAGAAGAAGGTATTGTGCCCCATCGGAGTCTCTAGGTACTCTCCCCAACCCGCCTTCAGGATTGGCATACCTAGAAACTCCCTCCGGGTGCCGCCACCTGGCGCACGACCGTCCACCGGACTCAGATTCCCTACAATTTGACCAGTGGGGGCGAAGCGTGTTCTCTTCCTCTCGTGCGATGTTATGCATTGCATCACATCAGGCTCACCGTGCTGCCTGCAGTAGGCATTTGTGGTTGATGCTCTCTCAGATCTTAGCATCAATGCCTGATATGGAGAAATCCAGACAAGCTATTGCCATCTCTGCTATAGGCCTAGAGCTAGCAAGACAACAAACAAGGGCATCTTATGACGCCAGTGAGGTGGCTTCCAGACTTGCAGGAACAGCGATCTGTATTAAACGGACGGCATGGCTTCATCTATCAAGGTTGTCACTCCTGGTCCGGCGTAGAGTGATTCGCTCCGCTTTCTGGGGGACCCTTTTTTCCTCCAGAGCTAGGAGACTTCTGCAGGGGCTTCCTCTGTCTCCCCGTCCTCGGGGGACACCTCCTAGCTCTCCTCCACCATAGGCTTCTCACCTGATTAGCCCAGGGTCTTCCCCTCCTGTTTCCCAGCAACAGAAGGCTGGGGGTCTTGTTCCCTCAGGGTTTCTATCCCCCCCTTGTGTGGGGGGGGGAGCTTGGTACTCACCCAAGCAGTAATGAATGGTGAAGATTGACAAGGGAAGATATGAAAGTGCATTACCTACCGTAATTCTTGATCTTCTCTCGTATCTTCACCATTTGCGATACCATCCCACCTTCCCTCAGTGGCCTCCTACTGGCGTCTCTCCCCCTTCTCATTCCTCTCCTTTCCTTTGGCCTTTATGCCAAAAAAAAAAAAAAACTATCCTGGTTTCCGTTCTTCTATGGATGGATCTTTTTTCCTCAAGGTAAAGGGGAATGAGTAGGACTTTTTTCCTATCCTGAGGGAACTCTTTCTGACTGCCCCTAAGGGTGACCTCTTGGCTCTTTAGCCACGTTGTTCAATTCACAGCTGAAGAGACTGTCCCTCTAGGGCTTGGCCTCAAATTTCAGGTTCCCTCTGGCAGGCATTATTTATCAGCTTCTTCTGGTTGGTGCTTCTGCACTTCATTAACCTTGAACTGTTGTCCTTGCCTTGCCCTCAGGGAATTTGATTGAGTTCCCACTTTATCCTTCACATAAAGCTGCCTTTTGTAGGGCCTAACCCCTACCCACACACTTCAGTGTTAGCACTTAACAAGGTGCTAAGGGGCTTATCCTCCTCATAGTTGGGTGCTCTCCTTCCGGAACAGATTTCTGCCTGTGCAGTCTGTGAGCTCTCAGCTAGAGTGTAGGGGGTTGGGATGATGAGAAGTTAGAGAATCTGCCCTTTGTGTCCAATCGATACAAGTGGTTCAGTTGAACCTTTTCTCAGTCCTATCAGGAGGGATTCTTGCTCCCTTGTTTTTGGTTCCGAGCTTATAACCCTCTCAACCAATGTATCTATGGGCAGTGTTCTCCCTTCTCAGCATCCCTTCTCTTTCCTCTTCTTCTTCTCCTCTTTATCTGTTCCTCCCTTAGAGTCGCCCCAGAAGGGAGGCCCTGTGGTCCCTTAGGGTAGGTATTCTCCCTCTTCTATCTGTCCTCTACTGGCTTATTCCTTCTTCAGTTTATATCCTTTCCTTTTTCTGTCCCTCGGCTCTCTTGCCTCTTCGGCTCTCTTGCCTCGCTCTCTGCTTTTTTTCCATTACCCTTTATTTTGCCTCTCCGGCTACCAGAACTGAGATGGAGGAGGAGTCTGCGGCACCTAATGGCCGCCCCTAGCGCATGACGCAGTGCGTCACTCTCATGGGCGGCGCTGTTGGAGCCAACTCCCCAAAAAAATCTCCTGTAGTGGGTGCACGCCTCCAGCACTAATCCAAGCAGTAATGAATGGTGAAGATACAAGAGAAGATCAAGAATTACGGTAGGTACATAATTTTCATTTTTGGAGCAGCCTTATTGCTTTCGATGCTCTGCTCTTCCAATGCTGCATCTCATTTTTTTATGTTGGCTCACACTTGCGCGGCCAACATATTGCACTAGTGGCAGATTTGGAGGCGCGGTCACTGTGGGCGAATGCAGGGCACGCATCAGTAGGTACGCCCCTCATTCCCCAATAAGGCAGCATGCAGGCGCCACACCAGCAATATATAATGCGATAAGCACATCTAAGGATAGGTCCGCTGCAATGAGAGCCAAGCTCGTCATGCAGTGGCACCTCCCGATGTGCCTTTCCTGGTGAAGCATGCTAGTAAACATGGCGGCAGTGACTGCCGCCACTGTCTGCCACAATGCCGACTTTGGGGGTGCCCAATCCCCTAGTCGCTATTCCTGAATTAGTTCATGTGCCGGCAGAGCCCTCCCGTCGGCATAATCCCATTTGTTGTGTGCGGGTGTGCCCAATTCCCCTTGGCTCTAGCCCCCCTTTTTGGTATGTGCCGCGAGGTGCCCAATCCCCTGTCAGCTTGCCCCCAAAACACTCAGGTGGCATGCTGGGAGCCACCCCAGCATGCCAAATATATAAAAAAAAAAAAAAAAGTCCCTCGATGTTTTTTTTTTACCCTGTAAGAAGGAAGCGGTCCCTAGCAGTCTGTCCTGCTCCTCCCCCAACCGCGCCCACCTTCTGTGCACCCTGCCTCCCCACACCCCCCCTCACCCCATACTTACTTCCGGAGTCTGGCACGACGATCTTCGGTGGACCGGGAACACGTCTGCACTCTTCAAAGCCGACCGCAAACTGAAGAAATGCCGGTAAGCTGTATAATGACATAAATAGGGTTTTTTCAACTTTGATGCATGTCGCGGGCATTTTTTGGAATTTTTGCACCAGCTTTTCAACATGGGGTTATTGGGGCCCCTCTTCATGAATTCAGACACTGTCACGGCGTTATTCCGTCCCGGAAGGTGATTTCGCAGTCACTGCAAGGAATCACCCTTCTGGACCGAGTAACAAAATGATAGTGCCACTGTTCATGAGGTGGGCTCTCAAAAAGCCTATTTTGCAAATTGGTGAAAAAATTCAAAAATGACTGTTTTCTGACTTGTCATTGCGCAGTTTCCACGCACGCTCGTTCGTAACTTTGTGAATTTGTAATACACTCACTCCAGATTTTTAACATTGGCATTTTTCCACACCTCCTTATAAACAGTACAGCTGTCATTTTACATATCCTGGCCAAAATGTGTTTTCGCACTTCCAGCGCAGAATAGCGCGGTCGCTGTGCGACATCAGATTTTGGGACAGTTTGAGAAAATGACAGTGACACGGTTCATGAGCAGAGGTCCTACAATGCATATGTTGAAAATTTGGTGATGAAAGTCCATAAAATGACTGTGTTACAAGTATGTGTTGCGCAGTTTCCATGCATCCTTGTAACTTCACAAATTTGCAATATTTTCAAGGCAGATTTTCAACACTGGCATTTTTTCACACCTCCTTATGAACAGTACAGCTGTCATTTTTCACATCCTGTCCAAAATGTGTTTTCGCACCTGTGTCGCACAATGGCGTGGTTGCTGTGGGAAATCAACTTTTGGGACAGATTAACAAAATCACAGTGCCGCTGTTCATGAGGGGAGGTCCCAAAATACCCATGTTGAAAATGTGTCTCTTCAGGGTGGGAGTGAGGTTGGCGTCAATTCAATACTTCACTGCCATTCCTATTATGCATCTCTAACTCCTGCACTACCAATGCCAATGCCGGCGAGACAACATTCGGCATTGACAAATGCTTGTTTAACTAAGCTTTCAAACCCCGGGAATCCCTCACTTATGCTTAACAACTGCAACCATTCCCCTGAAATGAGCTGTCCCGGAGCTTAGAATTTTATGCTAATTACAGAATCTTAGAAAGAAATCCAAAACTGCTACATGGTCACTCTCACCCTCACATTCTAACGGCAGATTTATTTCTCCACTTTCCTTGTTTGAGGAACAGAGATGATAACTGGCATCAAAATTCAATTTTGACACTATCTGGTGTTCAGCTTCTGGTGTGGTTCTGTTTATAAAGAAAACCGAACCACAATTTTGTATTCTAACCTTTATTTAAAAAAAAAAATTGTTTTGGGGAACAGGAACATCTTCCCAGGAACATGTTCTCACAGCTGTCAGTGTTTGGCATGACAGCCGGGCCCAAGAAGAAGACGGGACCTCAGGCTTTAAAAATTATGCAAATTATTTTCAACTCCTGGTTATGGTAGACTGCCACAGGTTATGTTTGAAATGCGTTTCCAGATCGCAATATTGTTAATTGTGAACTTTATATCAAGTTTTGCCCTAAAATGCAAAAGAAAAGGGCTAAAAATTAGAAGGCATTATGGCTTCTCAGTCTGCCTCCATGTCACCTAAAGGCTTGGATGAGGGTCCAGCCCCTCAAAATAAGCAGCAGTCCCTGTCAAAGGAGACAGATAAGAATAGGCTGCAAAAGATGGTTCAGAAATCAGGGTGTCTGAACGGGGAACTCTGAATCCAGCAAAAATAAAAGAACCTTACAGCAGACACTGAAGATGGTGCCTGCCAAACCCCCCCCCCAAAAAAAAAAGAAAAACATGTTGCTGTCCCTCCACCTGGAAAAGGAAAGGAGTCACTAGTGGATACAAATAAAATGTGCTCAATACAGGACATGACTAAGGCATGACAATTCATCCAGCCAGTGTGCCTGCCCCCCTGTCTCTGGTTCCTTTTCCAAAGCCTGTGGAGAAGGAGGGAGAACCAATAGAGCGTGATGCTTCTCCTGAACAATAGTTTGGCTCCCCTCGGACAACTATACCTCTCACTATACATTTGTGAGACATATGGTTAATACCCTCATCATCACCTCACAAGAGACTGAGGAGGATGAGGTGGAATTCCTGGATATGATGGATCTGACTCCAACAAACAGGATGCTACTACTGCTTCACAAATCCCTCAAGAAGGCCCCTGTAAAATCATGTCAGCACATACCTCAGTTGCTGCCGTAGATAAGACTGAGAGAAACTATCAGATGGACAAACAGGGTACCGAATACCTCTGTTCTCACCCGGATCATGAGGGGGTGGTCCCGACTACCGCCTGCAAAATGGCCAAGGTGCCCTTAGCTTTCCAGCCTCCTGAGAAAGATTCCAGGAAACTGGATAGCATGGGCAAAATGTTTATACATCAGCTTCCCTGCTTTAAAGGCAGGCAGCACACTTGGCCTACACAGCTCAGTACCAAAAAGCCAGTTGGAACACTATTTTGGCAATGAGTGAAAAGTGCTGGTGACTTGGCACAGGAGGTGGCTGACACAGCAAAAACAGTTACAGTTGCCACAAAGTGCCAGTTTCACATGGCAGTGAACACTAATGACACTGCATCCAGGGTCACGGCACAGGCAGTGTCCTTAAGAAAGTTTGCCTGGCTTAGGACTACCAATCTATCCCAGGACACACAAACCAAGGCAATGGATTTTCCCTGTGAGGGAGATTCACAGTTTGATGACGAGACTAAGGCTTACGTGAAAAAGGTGGACAAATACAAGACCACCTACAAAAGCAATACTGAGACAGAAAAGGCCTCCTTTTCCAATAGGCCTTATGGAAGGGAAGGTAGAGGCAGTGGATGCTTACCCCATACTTATATCCCCTATGACTGCAACCCTCAAAGGGGTTACTTTAGAGGCAGGAGCATTAGGAGCACCAGGCGTGTAGTTGCTCAGCCAGCCCCAAAGGCTCAGACGACGTAAACCCCTTGACAAGTTGCACAGGTTGCCCATCCATTGCCAGTGGGAGGAAGGCTGATGCACTGTTTACAGGAATGGACAAGAATAACCACAGACAAGTGGGTCCTGGAAATAGTAAGTTAGGGTCTGTCACTGCAGTTCAGAAAATTCCCAAGACTGCAGAACCACAAAGGGTCCCAACCTCATACCCAAGCAGAAAAAACCCTCTTGGAACTGGAGGTGAAAAAAAAAATTGCTGCAGGCAGAAAGTGGAAAAAGTATCTTCCTCACAATGAGGAAAAGGACTTCACTCCAGATATCTACTGACCCACAAGAAAAATGGGGAGTGGCGACCCATTTTATATCTGAGATATAAGAACAAACACTTGAAAGAAAAATTTAAGCCGTATCACTGGGCTCAGTGATTCCATCTTTGCAGAAAGGAGACTGGCTGGGGTCACTGGATCTGAAATACATCTACTTTCACATACCAGTAAGGCCTAGCCCCAGAAAGTACCTGAAGTTCAGGATTGGAAATTGCCACTTCCAGTTCAGAGCACTTCCCTTCAGCTTATCCCATAGTGGCAGCACATTTGAGGAGGCAGGGGGGTGGTGTTTTGTTTCCCTATCTCGATGACTGGCTAGTCTCAGGAAAATCACACCAGGAGGCCAGGTCCTCCTTCACTATGACACAGGGCACCTTGGGGGACCTAGGCTTCCTCATAAATATTCTAAAGTCACAAACAGAACCAATACAGGTTTTGGACTTTATAGGTGCAGAGCTAGATACCCTGCAAGGGAAGGCATTTTTTCCCCAGGAAAGGGTAGCAAATTTGACTACAACTGCAAAACCCTTCAAGGCAAGTCATCCCAGACCTGCAAAAGATTTCCTGCATTTGCTGGAGGACATGGCATCATCAACCGCAGTGGTACCAGGTTTTAAAGACAGATATCCAGTAATCCCTAGGGACCCACTGGTCCCAGAGGTGGGACCACTTTCAAAACTAGTGCCTGTCATAAAGTATCAGAAGAGGACAACCTTCGAAAGGGAGCTTCCTTCCTTCAGCAGTCTTCTACTGCTGTACTCGCAATAGATGCCTCCCTCCTGGGCTGGGGGGGCCCAACTGGAAGATCTCACTGTAAGCAGTATGTGGTATACACAGGAGACTCAGGAACACATAAATCTCCTGGAGCTCAGGGCAGTATACCTGGCAGTGCAGACCTTTTCCTCCCACATCAGAGGTCAGTATGTCCAGATCAGGACATGATACCACAACTAAGTATTACATAAACAACCAGGAATGAACAAGATCTTCAAAACTGCACAGAGGAGATGAAGATCAGGAACATGGCATACTCCCTAGAGGTCCGGCTTTCAGCAGTACACCTGCCAGGGAAGAACAATGTGCTAGCAGATTCCGTGAGCAGGATCAATCAAGAAAATCACGAATGGACACTGAACCATCAGGTGCTGGCCACAGTATTCAGAATGTGTGGTACACCAGAGATACGATTGTCTGCATCTTGGGAAAACAGCCAGCTCCTGCCGTTCTTTTGCAGATCCCCATTTATGGGTACAGTACCAAAGGATGCTCTAGTCTGCAAATGGTCAGGGAAGTATCTGTATGCCTTCCCATTTTTGCTGAAAGTACAGTACTTCTAAAGCTGTGAAGGAAGTCAGCAACAGTGATACTCAAAGATCCAGACTGGACCAGACAGATTTGGTACTCCCTGCTCCTGTCCCTCTCCAGCAGACAGCCTATCAACCTGTCCCTAAAATACAATCTACTGACTTTGTCTCAGGGCAGGATAACATTTCCAGATCTGAGAACGTTGTGTTTCAGAGCATGGTACTTGAAGGACTAGCGTTCTCTGAACTAAATCTTTCTGGAAAGGTTATGGAAGTGCTTAAAGGAGAACTGCGCTTAATGTGCAAGTCATTTTTCCCAGTATATGTTTTTTAAATACTGGTTCAAATTCTATTATAGCTCTAGCTATCCAGGCTTTTAGCTATCCTAGTGAGTGTTTCTGATTTACATACTGCTGGTAAATCAAGACGCCAGCACACTCGGCTGGGATCGAGCAGACAGCGAAGTCCCTAAAGGCTACCCTGAAACCCCATCCCCACCATGTTCAAAATGCCAGCACACTCAGCTGGGTTGAGCAGACAGCGGAGCCCCTATAGGCTACCCTGGAATCCCAACCCACCATACTCAAGATGCCAGCACACTTGGCTGGGATCGAGCAGACAGCGAAGGCCCAAAAGGCTGCCCTGGAATCCCAACCCACCATACTCAAGACGCCAGCATACTCGGCTGGGATCGAGCGGACAGCGGAGCCCCAAAAGGCTGCCCTGGAATCCCAACCCCACCATACTCAAGACACCAGCACACTCAGCTGGGATCGAGCGGACAGCGGAGCCCCTAAAGACTGCCTGGAACCCCATCCCACCAAACTCAAGACGCCAGCACACTCAGCTGGGATCAAGCAGACAGCAGAGACCCTAAAGGCTGCCCTGGAACCCCGTGCCCACCATACTCATGACGCCAGCATATTCGGCTGGGATTGAGTGGACAGCGGAGCCCCTAAAGGTAATTCGTCTCCCTCCTGCTGCACTCTACCTGTGGGGTGTTAAGGACCATTTCTGCCCTCTGACAATGACTGACTGAATATTCTGCTGCGAACATTACTGCTTGACTGGGAACTACCTGTAGTGAGAATAGGACCTTCAAGAGCTCTCTGCTCTCCATTGTTTTGTTATTTCTGGTCCTCAGACTTATCAATTCCTGGTACTCACTTGCTAAATTGCTTACTTGGATGGTACAGCTAGTACAATTGTTTATAGTGTTACTGCTGTTCTCTGGTTATATACACCACTGAGCTTAGAGTTTTATTTTAGCATTTACTCTGTGCCAGAACTGTGTATGCTAGCTAGAACTATGGTGTTGAACAGGTAATCTCTGGCTAGATGTTAGTGGTTTGTACCTGTACTGCTTGTGCCTGCCCTGGGAAAGCTTGTTGCACCACATGGTGGTAGCGTTCTCCGGTGTCTCCAGCCAGGTCTCCATCTTGGAACTCTGGAGTTCCATCCCCACTGCAGCAGACTGTCCGCACATGCGCAGTGCTGCTTCCCCTCTGAGCAGTGTAGATACCCCCCTCCCGCTGCATACTAATGCCTCTATTGGTTGTTTCCACTACTTAGGCTGCCCCGGAACCCCATTCCCACCATACTCAAGATGCCAGCACACTCGGCTGGGATCGAGTGGACAGCGGAGCCCCTGGCTAAAGGTAATTCGTCTCCCTCCTGCTGCACTCTACCTGTGAGGTGTTTGCCCGTCGATGTTTTGCGTCAACTGCCCCACCCACCCTCTCACCCACCCAAGGGTGTCCCTAAATTTATTGACCTTACCAGGTCACGTGACCCATCCCTTTTTTCTCTAAATCCCCATTTTCCCCTTAGTCAGTTATCATCTCCAACCGCTAGGAGTCAGTGTTGCACCTCCTCCTGCACCACGTTTCCTCCCTCTCATGACCACTCTAGTCCAACTCCTCACCTGCTCTCCTCCCCATGCTCAAGCCTCTTCTCTCACCTTGCTAAGGGTATTCCAAGTCTCCCTCCATTAGACTTGAACCCGGCACCTTAAGCACCATAGTCCGTGATGCTACTGCTGTGCCCGGTGGACCACCCTGTTATTAGGTATCTCCTAGTTTTACTTACCCTTACGCCCTCCCCAGCCTGTGCCCTCCTTGCATGACTTGCTGTCCACTGGTCACCACTGCATGTTTACTGACTATGGAAATTCCCAATTTAGCCCCCCCCCTTCACCCCGTTCTGCATAACTCTCCTCACTTTAATTATCCCAGTCTTGAACCCTGCAGCCCTTATGTGCACACCTGTCGCTCCTGTCCTAGCCGCTCCCATTTTCACCCACACTGCGTCCACGGTTGCTGCTCCTCCACCCTGCCACCCCCCCGTCCCTTCCTGGCAATGCCCTCTCCAGCTCTGTCCCCCTTCCCCCCACTTTTTCTTGCCCTATCTCACCTTTTTGTGCCGTCTCCATCATGGTCTCCTGCGCCAAGCTCGCCTGTAACCTTCGCCCGGGTACCGACCTTCACAAACAAATCAGGTATGCACTTCTTAGGACCTCCCTACTACTGCTACTCATGTCAGGGAATGTACACTCCAACCCTGGGCTCCCCCTCTGCTCCCAACACACACTGTTTCTCTGCTAATGGGCTACGGATTGCATCCATCAATATCTGTAGCCTTCAGAAAAAATTTAATATTCTCCAGGGATGGATAATCCAGCACCAGCCTGATATCCTATCCACAGCAGAAACCTGGCTCTCAAAGGATACCCCTGACTTGGCAGTATCAATTATCGGGTACACCATCTTCCGTGAGGACAGAGTCAGGAAATGCGGGGGTGGCTGTGCTATTTATATCCGTGACTCTTTACAGAGTCACATTCCCACCCACCCAATTGGAGCATGGTGCCCAAGCACTCACCCTGAAAGTCTCTCCTGGTACGCTCAGGGCCCCTCTCTTTATTATCTCCATCTACATTCCCCCTCAGAACCAAAACCTTGTTTTCCAATCCATTCTGAACTTCCTCTCCCTCCTGCTCCCAAACCTGGAGATCATTGCTGTAGGGGACTACCACATTAACTGGCTATCTAGCTCTGCTGCCTCTTACAAAGATGCTATAGCCGCTATGGATGTCTCCCAAGTCGTTACCTCCCCAACTCACTTAAACCCCCAAAATGGATCCTCCACCCTAATTGACCTCGTGCTAACTAATCACCCTAATAAAATCACTGGTGCCTCAGTGATCCCTGATGCACTGAGTGACCACTTGCCAGTACTATGTACCTGGTCCTCTAAGATGATAAAACCTGCTCCAAAAATTGTCTGCCAGCACTGGCTCAAACCGGGTAAGTTGGGGAAACTCAAAAACCACCTCGCTCACTGAGACTGGTCTTCCGTTCACCATGCCCCTGACATAGATGCAGCTCTCGACCACTTTATTCCACCTGTGATATATTTTCCCCTTCACTAAACGCATTGGAAATGGCCCAAACACTCCCTGGATCTCGCAGGCACTCCTAGACCAAATGCACCACAGAGATGCCCTCTGGCACCTGGCCCTTGAATCTGACAAATTGGCGGACAGACAGCACTATTGGGCTGCGAGGAATAAGTGCACCAGGGCTCTTAGCTCCCAGCCGAGGTTCTCCCAGCCAGTGGGCGGTCGGCGCTCCCTGAGCCGATGCCTGGCTCCACAGGAGCAGACTCGCAGCGGCACAAGCTGAGAAATAGCCCACCAGGGCTTTCAGCTCCCAGCCAAGGTTCTCCCGGCCAGCTGGCGGTCGGCACTCCCTTAGCCGACGCCTGGCTCCACAGGAGCGTACTCGCAGCAGCACAAGCTGAGAAACAGCCCACCAGGGCTCTCAGCTCCCAGACAAGGTTCTGCCGGCCAGTGGGCAGTCGACGCTCCCTTAGCTGATGCCTGGCTCCACAGGAGCGGACTCGCAGCGGCACAAGCCGAGAAAGAGCCCACCAGGGCTCTCAGCTCCCAGCTGAGGTTCTCCCGGCCAGCGGGCAGTCAACGCTCCCTTAGCCGACGCCTGGCTCCACAGGAGCGGACTCGCAGCGGCATAAGCCGAGAAACAGCCCACCAGGGCTCTCAGCTCCCAGCCGAGGTTCTCCCGGCCAGCGGGCGGTCGGCGCTCCCTTAGCCGATGCCTGGCTCCACAGAAGCAGACTCGCAGTGGCACAAGGTACAGCTAAAGCTGCAACCAATCAGAACACGAGTGCCTTTTGGGCTCCGTTTCCGATTGGTCCTCGGGACACCAGCTTCTCTGTATTTGCTTTTTCTCCTGCATTTTCTGGTTTAGAGCCTCTAAATGTTTAGTTATTGAAATGTTAGATGGTTCCAGTGTTCAAAGAACAAACATTTGTGTAAATGCTGCCATTAATTGACTGTAATTCCCTACGAAGGAGCTAGTAATCACAGCCCTTCTGTGTTGCAGTGTTGTAGATGCCTGGCACTAATCTTAATCACTTGCTTTATTTTCCTGACTAGGACCCCCCACCTATGATGTTGACCCCTTTGTCTCCTGCAGGCTCTTAAAAAACGTATCTCCCTTTCTCTCTGCAGCCAAGAAACAGCCCACCAGGGCTCTCAGCTCCCAGCTGAGGTTCACCCGGCCAGCGGGCAGTCGGCGCTCCGTTAGCCGACGCCTGGCTCCACAGGAGCGGACTCACAGTGGCACAAGTTATGGCTAAAGCCGCAACCAGTCAGAACGCGAGTGCCTTTTGGGCTTCGTTTCCGACTGGTTGTTGGGACACCAGCTTCTCTGTATTTGCTTTTTCTCCTGCATCTTCTGGTTTAAAGCCTCTAAATGTTTATTTATTTGAATGTTAGATGGTTCCAGTGTTCAAAGAACAAAAATTTGTGTAAATGCTGCCATTAATTGACTGTAATTCCGTATGAAGGAGCTAGTAATCACAGCCCTTCTGTGTTGCAGTGTTGTAGACGCCTGGCGCCAATCTTAATCACTTGCTTTATTTTCCTGAATTGGACCCCTCACCTGTGCTGTTGACCCCTTTGTCTGCTGCAGGCTCTTAAAAAACGTATCTCCCTTTCTCTCTGCAGCCGAGAAACAGCCCACCAGGGCTCTCAGTTCCCAGCCGAGGTTCTCGTGGTCAGCGCTCCCTTAGCTGATGCCTGGCTCCACAGGAGCAGACTCGCAGCAGCACAAGGTACGGCTAAAGCCGCAACTTTTCGCACGCCCACCCTCCACCCTCTTGGATTGTTATTTTATACACCTCTCCCACGCCCCTTCCATAACCACGCCCCTTCATGCTCCCTTTCCTATCCCCTGACATAACAATCTCTATTCTTATCTCTCCGCCCTTAATCTACAGAATTCTAAAGTGAGACTGTTTTCCTCCCTGAGGGCGAGACCTCCTCCTTGATAATTCTGGTTTTAAACTTTGCTGGGAACCATGTGGGCTGCTCAGACTCTCTTTTTCTGGGCCCTCCTCCTCCTCCTCGTGCCATATGACAAAGATCAGGTTCCCCAACAAATGGCGCTTGGAGTTTATGAGAAGCTACCATTCTGTCCCTAGGGCTCCCTATGTATATATATAACCTCCCACTTTTGCAGTGTCATCTTTGGGGTTCTGTCGTTGCTGGGACCAGGTTTGACTTACCTATGTAATTCACGGCACCTGTCCTGCCTAAAAACAAACTTGCTCTGACCTTTACCGTCAAAGTGTTAGTCTATGCTATACTATACCGGAAGAACCCTATATGGGGAGATTTGCCAATCCAAGATGCCACTTGGCGCAAACGAAGAAAGATCATAATTTTGAATCTACAGTAACACTTGCTGCCCTAAAAAAGTTATTGCTTCTTCTTCTAATTTGCTCAGGCAATGTATAGTTAAATCCTGGTCCTCCAATTGCTATTACATCACCTGCTGACCTAGCCAACCTCAAAGGTTTGAGCTTTCTGCATGTTAATGTATGCAGCCTATTAAAAAAGATATCCATGATCCAGACGTGGGTCAATCATACCACACCAGACCTTTTAGTGATCTCTGAAACCTGACTTAGACCAACTACCCCTGCTAGAGAGATTAACATCCTGAATTACCTGCTATTCAGAGCAGACAGGCATTCAAGAGGAGGAGGGATAGTCATTTACATCAAGGATAAATTCACTACGTTTTGCCTTGACTCAACAACAGTCGTAAATGAATTTGAATGTCTATCACTCAAGATTGCAATCTCACCTATCTTGTTTCTGCGTATACTAGGTTGCTACAGACCCCCCTCTGCTGGTCTCCAGATATTATCTCATATCAGCACCCTCATTGGGCAAGGGTCACTAGAAACAATTATTGTTGGAGACCTCCACCTAGACTGGCTATCAAATTCCTCAACACCTCTTTCATCCTTTTGCGATACGCATGGATTTACGCAACTAATCAATGAACCTACGCGTATTAACAAAAAGAATCCTGACAATAGCTCCTTGCTGGACGTTATCTTAGTGAGTAAACCGCATCTTTTCTCCCATGCTGGCGTTTTCTTCAGTGACACTAGCGATCACTGCTTCATAGCTGTTGTAAGATCATTCATTAAACTTTCACCTCCACCAAAGTTCTCCGCTAAAAGATCTAAACGCAATTTTGATTTACCTGCTTATATCTACGAACTAAAGCACTCCATGCAGTGGCAAGATTTCTACCTGGCAAAAACTGTACAATCAGCTTATGACATTTTCAACGAAATTCTCTTAGGGGCTTTAAATAAATATGCTCTGATTATTAAAACTTGTTTATTAAAAAAAAGTGTCATTGGTTCACAACAGAACTAAAATCTGCCTTATTAGAGAGGGATAAGTTATGGAAAAAAGCACGAAAAACTCAGAACCACTTGGACTGGAGGCAGTTTAAAAGGGCAAGAAACCGTTGCACAAAATTGGTTAGAGAAACAAAAGCTGCCTATTACCGCTCTGAATTTGACGCTGCATTAAAAAATTCAACTAAATTCTGGAAAACCTTCAAAGATCTGTCTGGACATATGCCTGGAAACTCTCTTCCGGACAAGATCATCTCTGGCAATGATATTATTAGTGATAGATTGGAAATATTGGATTCCTTCAACAATCATTTCGCGATCGCAGGCCTTGCACTTGACAACTCACCTGCTAATCTACTATGTCAACAGTTTAGTGATAAAGAGATGGAACCCCATGTCACTGACCCAAGATTCTCCCTGACTTCTACCTCACTCAAAGAAGTTGAAGATTTGATGCTGAAGCTGGATACTGGAAAAAGTGCTGGTGCTGACACGATTGACCCCTATTTCCTAAAAGTGGCACAGCACGTGTTAGCCATGCCTATAACACACCTATTTAACCTGTCTCTATCCCTAGGGTTTATCCCATCCGGATGGAAAATGGCACATGTCATTCCTCTGTTTAGTCAGGGGAACCTAGAGATCTAAACAACTACAGACCAATTTCAATTTTTCCAGTACTGTCAAAACTACTAGAAAAAATTGTAAGCAATCAGTTGCGGCTGTACTCAGAATCTACGAGTCTCCTAAATCCAGTCCAGTCAGGCTTCAGAACGAAACACAGTACTATTACAGCGCTTGCAAAGGTGACTGACAGTTGGCAAAGAGAACTGGACTGTAGGAACTACATTTGTGCTGTCTTTTTAGATTTAAGTAAGGCCTTCGACACTGTCGACCATAGTATGCTTGTCTCCTCTCTGCGTACAATAGGGTTGGACTCACTGTCCTTGCAGTGGTTTAATAGCTATCTCTCCAGCCACCTCCAGCAAGTGAAGGCTGAAGGCGAATTCTCAACCCTCAAACCTCTCCTGAGAGGGGTCCCTCAGGGATCTATATTAGGTCCTTTATTGTTTGCCATCTACATCAATAACATTGATGATTGCATAACCAGGGCCAGCATCCATCTGTTCGCAGATGATACAGTACTTTACATAAGCCGTCCAACCCCAGAAGCCGCATGCAGTGACCTACAAGCCGAATTCAGCTTACTACAAAATCAGCTCCTAAACAAAAAACTTTTACTTAATGCTAAGAAAACCAAAGCAATGCTGTTGTCTCCTCTGGTTCACACTGCAAATCAGGCGTATGCAAGCTTAATACCGCAAATTTCTACAATTCTCAGAGAAAAATTGGAATTTGTTAATAAATTCAAATACCTGGGAGTATGACTGGATCATAGGCTATCCTACATAGATCATATAGAGGATCTTCTAAAAAAACTACAACAAAGATTGGGTCTTTTCTTTAGGATCAGCCATTTCCTAACAAGAGATGCTAAAGTATGTCTGGTCCAAACAATGTTCCTCTCTCTGATAGACTACGCAGACTTTCTGTACAGTCAATGTCCTGCCTCCTACCTCGTAAAACTGGACACGCTATACCATAGAGCTCTGAGATGCATCACAGGTCTCCCCTTCTATACTCACCACTGCTCCCTATATGCAGCTGTGGGCTGGTCCTCCCTCCAATACAGATGGGAGAGAAATGCTGCCATATGGACACTCAGAGCAGTTTCAAACAAATTTCTACAATACATTGCTGCCTGCCTCCCTTTAAATCAATTAGGCAAGTATGCCCTGAGAAGCCTTACATCCATTTCATTGAGAATCCCCAAAGTCAAGTCACGCTTTAGTAGAGCAGATATAAGCACCCTGTTGCCCTCTCTCTGGAACAAACTTCAGAAAACTTTGAAGTTGAGTACTCTGGTCAGTATCGCTACCTTCAAGACCCTTTACTCTCATCTCATTAAGGAACCCTGCAACTGTTTTCCTTGACCCCGGCCTAGGTTCCTTATCATACCCACTTCTAACCCTTAATCCTCGGTAATCTCACGCATCTTGTGGATCTTATTCCTATCCTCTGTCCTCCTATATGAATTTGTGGCACATTGTCTTACTCCTATCGCTCAAAGTACCTAGTATCCATATTAGTCCTCATTGGAACCCAGTCCTTATCCCAGCTCTTCTCCCACCTCTTCTACTTCCTTACCCTGACTCCTGAAAAGTGACTCCGGGATCCTAACAATATACACTTTTCTCCCTCCACATACCCTGAATGAAGTCCTCTCCCCCCTAACTGACATCCTTAACTGCTCCCTCTGCGTCAGTCAATTCCTATCCAAATGGAAAGTCGCTGTCATTACCCCTATCCACAAAAGTGGAGACCGTACCTTACCAGGGAATTATCGCCCCATTTCCATCCCCAAGGCTCTGGAAAAAAATCTCCGATCAACTCACTGACCATCTCCTGAAATACGACCTACTCTGTAGGGAACAACACGGGTTTCGTAAAGGGCACAGCACCACCACTGCTCTCCCGGAATTCTCCAAAGCTATCCACACTGCCCTTGAAGGTGGATGTCTGGCTGGTTATGTCTATGTGGTTCTGTCAAAAGCCTTTGACACCGTAAACCACTCCGTCCTCCTATCTGACCTCTCCCACACAGGCCTATCCCAGGATGCCACCATGTGGTTTGCTGACTACTTAACCGGCAGGTCCCAGAAAGTCAAAATTAATGGTACTCTCTTCTCCTGCCTCACGGTCAAATCTGGGGTGCCTCAGGGTTCCATCCTGGGGCCCCTATTATTTAGTCTATTTTTGAACACCCTACCTAAGGCCTGCTCTGGGCATCTCCTTCTATATGCCAACAATCTGGTACTCTTCTCCACCCACTCCGATCCAAACTCACTCCAACTGTCCCTCCAGAAATCCTTCAAGGATGGCAGAATCATGGTTTGCTGATCACCGGTTGGTACTGAACTGCAAAGAAAAAACAAAGTTATGGTGTTCGCAAACCACCAGAACAAACACAAAGGTCACCACTACAGATCCTCAACTCGCAACTAGTACCCCTTCAGCAGGTTAACGCTTTTAAATTCCTCTGTGTCACCCTAGACTCTGCTCTCAATTTCCATGAGCATATTCACCTCCTTAGCGACCGCTGTCAATGTCAGAATTGGGCTGCTACATCGACACAAACAATGTCTCCCCCCGAAGCCCTCCGCCTAGCCGTCACGTCATCCATCCCGTCTCTGATCGACTGTGGGATCCTGGTCTATGGGGCGGCTGACAGCACTGCCCTCCGCAGAATTAAAGTATCCCTCAATAAAGCCTGCTGCCTTGTCATAGGTAGTGATAGGAGGACGCACACCTGCTCTTTATATAGCCTCACCAACTAGCTCAGTTTTGATGGGAGACTCAGGTACCAGACTTGCCTCCTCGCCAAAAAGATCACCAACGGTTTAGCCCCCCCTGGCCTTACTAACCTGCTGCAACCTGCATCGTCAGTGAAAACTACCCACAGCTCTACCAAATCTCCCCCCCACCCACACCGATTCCCTGCTGCAGAACTACCCTGGGTCAGAGATCTTTCTGCCACAGGGCTCTGCTCTGGGTGAATGTTCTGCCCAGTGCCATCACTTCTGAAAACAGGTTAGGTCCTTTCAAAACCTTCCTCAGAGATTACCTCCACTCCTGTGGTGCTTGTGACTGCTGCTAGATCACCCTTTGTTTCCATCCCCCCCTTCTTCTAAAGGCAACACCTGGAATATGATGGTCCCTACCCCTCTCCCCCTCCCCCCAACCTGCTAACCCACTGATAATGGATTCTATCCTGCTGAAGCCTTAACCTCAATCCATGCCTTCCTGACAAGGGATCTCCTTCCTGCCTATCCATAGAACACTGCACTCATACCGCTTAGTTTCTACCCATTTCTTTGATACCTGTCTGTAAAACTAATGTTTAAATCTACCTCTGCGTTGTGTAATCCCACTGTATTATTATCACTGTATGTTACCTGACGTGGAGCCTTTGGAAAGGAGTCTGTGACTCAAAGGATTGTAATTCCGATATGTTTCTAAATAAATAAATAAAGAACCATTTTTGACCTGTATGATGTAGTTTATGTTCCTGTTCTTCTCTTCTATTGTTGGCACAATGCATTCATGCTCTGCGATAGAACTCTGAAGTTGTTTGGGACATATGCTACATCATACAGTTCTAAAATGGAACAACACCAGAGTGTAAAGCAGTAACACCCACTGAGGTTACTAAAAGGCCTGTATAGATGGAGCAATAACAGGAATTTAATCAGTACTTAAAAAAAAAAAAAACAGCTTCTACTGGGGAAAAAATGACTTACAGGTTCAGCACAGTTCTCCTTTAAGGTTTCCAGGAAACCAGCAACAAGGGAAACCTGTGTCTCAAAGTGGAAAAGATTTTCCATTTGATGTTCTTCAAAACAGCTAAGCACATGGCAGGCGAGTCTAGCTGCAATCCTGGATTACCTAGTCCATCTCCAGTCCCTGGGCCTCAGGCCCTCAACCCTGAAGGTTCATTTGGCCGTAGTGTCTGCTTACATATCAGCTGGCAAGGACAGGCCAGTGACCTCACAGCCCATTTTTAAAAAGTCGTTTAAAGGCCTTCATCACCCATACCCTCCAGTAAAGGATCCTGCCCCGCTGGGACCTAAATTTGTGCACTGCCCAGCTGATGAGAGGCTTCTTTCAAGCCTGTGGCAACTGCTGCTTTGAAGTATGTCACCTGGAAAGTGGTTTTCCTGGCGGCACTGACATCTGCCAGAATGATGAGCCAGCTGCAAGCCCTCTACACAGACCCTAATTGTAACATATGATCTTACTTCGAGAGGGCTCTTGCAGTAGGTAATTACATATAGGATTGATGCCGGCCGGCAGCAGGACCCCACAGAAAAATTTCTAGCTAGCAGTCCCTGGCGAGGGACCGCCCCCACATCAGGTGACCGGCGTCATACGACGTTGGTATAAAGGGGCGGTCCCAGATGCCTGCCTTCCAGTTCTTTCCGCGTTAGCTCGTACGTATCTCCACGGTAAGGATTCGTGCTTCATCAGCCCATATCTTTCATCGGTTTACGAAAATTAGTTGTTTTTTCTTATAACGTCAGGTTATCGTCGGTATATATTAGTCCCCTACACCTCCGAGCACAAAAAGAGCGACACTGGCGCCATCAACTGCTACACAAGGACGGCCATTCCCTGTGCCTTTTCTGCCTAGGCCCCAATCACCCGGTCAAGAAGTGCCAACACTGCCTCAACTTCAACGCAGCTACCCGAAAACGGCGCCAACAATCCCTGGAAGCCCATCTTCTCAAGAAAAAGATGAGTTCTATGGAAAAGGAACTAAAAAAGCTGAGGCAGGCGTCCACTTCCCCCGAAGGACATCGGAAAAAGAAAGACAAGGAGAGGCACCGGGAGAAGACCTCCTCACCGCATCTCCCTCGGGAGGCATGGGGACTCGTGCGTCCCCGAGGACCGCTCCTCGACGGCCGCCTTGAAGGCTTCGGGGGCGGCGTTGGCCCGCCCGTCTGGCTGGCGCTCAGGCCTTGCGGGCACCTCCGGGCTATTGGAGGCCTCCGCCCCCGGTTTGGCCGCATGCTTGCGGCCTACTGGTGTGGGCGACTCCTCTAAGTCGGGCGTCGGCTCCTCCGACGTCCGCATGGAGAGGGTTGGTAAGATGCCCGACCCTTCGGGGCGGCACGCAGCCTCTACACCACCAAACCGGGCCGACCCTTCCCCTCAGCCCGCCTCCGGTGATGGCTCCCGTAAGCCGGACGCCGGCTCCTCTGGCGCCCGCGGGCCGCCCTCAAACCACCACGTCGGCTTCTCCGGCGCTTAGCGGCAGCGGAACCGCGATGGACCCCCCATGTCCGTCGTACCCGGTTCCCGCAGCCTTCGCTGCCATCCGGGGACCAGAGTCACCCAGCCTGACCCTGAGGATTTCTTTCCTCCATCCCGGGTGATGTGGGGAACTTCCTCTTCCATCAGACCCCTACGTTGAACCGGATCTGGCGTTGGCCCCCTGGGCACCAGCCCGGCCTGGTACCTCCGGCGCCAGCCCGGCCTCCGATGCCTCCGGCGCGGCCTGGCCCCGGTTCTGTCGGCCCAGGAGACATCCCACATCCGGATGTCCCCCTCCGGCAGGCCCTCCGCCTTTCAGGCCCTCCAATGTGGACCCCGCGTGAGGCTGCGGCGGGCTGAGCTGCTCCGGCAGCCCCGGCTCCGGGTACCCGCCATCTTATCCGACACCGTCGTGCCGGGACCGCGGTATCCAGCGCCCGATGCGGGTTTCCCACAGCGGGTTTTGGATACTCTCCTTATGGAGTATAACCCGCACCTTTTCCCCTCCTCCTCCACCTCCACTGCCCCCACAGCCGCGGTGGATCTGCAGGAGACTCTGGCCTCCTGGTGGGCGAGGCCAAGGCTCCAGCTCACCAAGGAGGTGAGAGCCGCTCACGATGGCGGTGCTGCCCCAGGTTCCCGTACGTCCGAGGCAGCACACTCCCTCTCCACCTCCAGACTCCAGGGTTCTCCCATCTGGGTCCAGAGAGGGGCAGGATACGCATTTACGGATACTACCCAAGGAACCCGTTCCTCCCCCTAGTTGGGTCAGGGAGTCTTATTCTTCTTCTTCCTCTTCACTCTCGGATTCCCCGGACTCTTCCGAAGGATGCTCCGAGAGAGATGACGAGCCCCGCTCTCCATCGAAGCCCTGGCTGAGGACTTCTCCGAAGTCTCCTCCGTAGGATCCATCTTTTACGGAGTTGCTTAGAAAAATCCAGGAGGTGCATCAGTGGCACTCTTTGGAACCAGATCCTCAGCGACTGAAACTTGCTGAACATCTGGATCTACCCGTGACAACTCCTACATTAGTGCCACCCTGGATAGAGCCTCACGCCAACCTTGTCACCACGATGTGGGAACAGCCGTCGGCATTAGCTCCACTTCCAAGGAAGTCGAACAAGCTATACCAGGCTCCTGAGGGTGTTGACTACCTAGACTCTCACCCTCGGGCCAACTCGGTCGTGATTAGCGCCGCTCATGGCCGGTCGGCACACCCAAAGCATCTTAGCTCATCCCCTCCTGATAAGGAATCTCGCCTTCTGGACCAGTATGGAAGAAAGATTTACGCTTCCTCCACACTGGGAATTCGGGCCCTGAACTACGTCGGCCACATGGGGGATTACCAGAAGGCTGTCCTTACTCAGGTGGAATCCAAGCTGGACTCCTTGCCTGACTCCCAAGTCAAACAGGAGTTAGCCGACCTCGTCCATTCTGCTCGTTCGGCCAGTCACCACATTCTGCGGGCGACATACGATGCAGTGGACACTGCCGGGCAGAGCTCCGCTTTCACCGTGGGTCTACGGCGTCATGCCTGGCTCCGCGTATCAGGGTTGGTCCCGGAAGTGCAATCCGCTATTCAGGAGGCACCTTTCCAAGGGTCGGTGCTTTTCAGAGGTGATGTCAAGGACATCATCACCGATTTGCAGGAGAAGGGGACGGCTCTGAAATCAGTGGATTCCATGTACCGTCCCCATCAACAGCAGCGCTGCCCTTCGCAGACGGATTCGGCCAAAGGCGAAACCACAGGGAAGGCGGGCCACCAAACGTCGGGCCCCTGCAGCTGCTAAGCCCCCCACCCAAAAAAGCAGCGGGTGCTTCAGCTGTGGCGCTGCCCCACACCACCTGACTCCTTTCCTCTCCCACCGCCTCTGGACTTCCCAGAGGAACCGGTAGGAGGGAGGTTTTCCCTCCACCTTCCGGGATGGGAGAGGATAACCATGGATTCTTGGGTGCTCCAGCTTATAGCGGAAGGGCACTCCATAGAGTTTCTTCAGAAACCACCCCGCCACCCCCCTCTGAAGTCGTCCTATTCAAGGGAACACCTTCCTTTGGTCCAGGAAGAAATCTCGGCTCTTCTCATGAAGCAGGCGACAGAACCCGTTCCCCTTCATCTTCAAGGGACGGGTTACTATTCCCATTTCTTCCTGGTCCCAAAGAAGACGGGAGATCTCAGACCCATTCTAGATCTCAGTTCCCTGAATCTTTATGTAGAATACAAAAGGTTCAGGATGCTCTCTCTGCAGAGCCTTCTGCCCCTCCTTCGGCCGGGTCAATGGCTTTGTGCCCTGGATATGCAGGATGCCTATCTGCACATTCCCATTTGCCTTTCCCATCGCAAGTATCTTCGTTTTGCGTTTCAGGGGGACCACTACCAATTCAAGGCGCTCCCCTTTGGTCTATCCTCGGCCCCCCGAGTATTTACCAAATGCCTGGTTGTGGTAGCGGCCCACCTGCGTACAATGGGAGTACAGGTGTTCCCTTACCTGGACGACTGGCTCCTGGCGGCCTCGTCCAGGAAGTAACTCCTGCATTTTCTCTCCCTTACCCAGCAGGTTTTCACTTGCTTGGGTATTACCATCAACCATTCCAAGTCTCATCTGGACCCTTTCCAGAGGCTACAGTTCATCGGGGCTATCCTCGATACGACCGTGAACAAGGCCTCCCTGCCTCCAGATAGGGCGGCCTCTCTTCAAACCCAGATTTCCCTGCTATCAGAACGCAGGAGGGTCTCGGCGAGGTCGGTCCTCCGTCTTCTGGGGCTCATGGCGGCCGCTATTCCGACGGTCCCCCGAGCTCAACTCCAAATGAGGATCTCTCAGTGGACTTTTCACTCTCAGTGGGATCAACTTGTGGATGACCTAGATCGATTAGTTCTGATCTCACCGCCGATGGTGCGAGACTTGCAATGGTGGATGGTTCGAGAGAACCTGTTTCGCGGGGTCCCTTTCTTTCATCCTCCCCCCCCCAGACTCTGACTACAGGTGCGTCAGGAGAAGGTTGGGGAGCCCATATAGGTCCTCATTGGACCCAGGGCTCCTGGTCCAGGCTGGAACAAGCTCTCCACATCAATGTGCTCGAGCTTCGGGCTGTGTTGTACGCTCTCCAAGCCCTTCACCAATACATCCTTCCCGGCCACCTGGCCATCCAGACGGACATGTGCGTAGTGTGGTACATCAACAAGCAGGGAGGAACTCTGTCCTACCCTCTATGCAGGGAGACAGTGAGGGTTTGGGATTGGGCAACACAACACGACCTTCACCTAACGGCGATTCATGTTCCAGGAGTCGACAACACTCTGGCAGACAAGCTAAGCCGCTCTTCTGCTCTGGCTCACAAGTGGGAACTGGACCAAGGGGTACTAGACGATATCTTTCAGCTTTGGGGGACTCCGCAGGTAGACCTGTTCGCCTCCCCCCAAAATGCAAAACTTCCCACCTTTTGCTCGCTTGTTCCAGAGCAAGGCGCTTTCTGGAGCGACGCTCTGTCTCTAGACTGGAAGGACAGATTCGTCTATGCTTTTCCCCCAATTCCTCTTATCCCTCGAGTATTGCAGAAACTAGCCTCAGAAGGAGCGAGAATGATTATGATCGCTCCTTTCTGACCCAGGCAAATCTGGTTCTCTCTTCTACAACAATATTCAGAGGGTCCTCCTCTTTATCTATCTCGAGGTTTGCTGACCCAGGATCAGGGGACCCTGGTCCATCCAGGCCTCAAATCCCTTCAGCTACATGCATGGCTCCTGCAGACCTAGCCCAATCCAGTTTTGGTGTGTCTCCAAAAATGGCGGAGATTTTAGTGGAAGCTAGGCTAGAAAGCCCTCCACCAGGTCCACTTATGCCATGAAGTGGAAGAGATTCTCTATTTGGGCAGCCTCCAAGAACGTGGAACCTTTCTCCTGTTCAGTGGCTTTTCTGCTGGAGTACTTACGTCATCTGTTTGACCTGGGTCTCAGCCATTCCTCCTTGAATGTTCACATGGCAGCTATCTCAGCCTACCATGTCCCCTTTGCAGATAAAGCTTTTGCTCAACTGGAGGTCTCTAAGACCTTTCTCAGAGGGATCCTCCATTTGAGGCCCCCCATCCGTACTCCTGCCCCCTTGGGACTTGAATTTTGTTCTCGAGAAACTTACTCTTCCTCCCTTCGAACCTGCAGCTTCTGCAGATTTGAAGTTTCTTTCGTGGAAGACGCTCTTCTTGGTGGCTATCACTTCGGCTCAAAGAATCTCCGAACTTCAAGCCCTGATGTGTAAAATCCCCTACTTGATTTTTCACAAAGAACGAGTTGCTCTTTGCACGAATCCTAAGTTTTTACCCAAAGTAGTAGCAGAGTCTACCTTAAATCAGTCCATAGAGCTTCCTGCCTTTTTTACGCAGTACTCTAACCAAGGGGAATATTTACTCCATACTATGGATGTTCACCAGATTCTGAGATACTATACCAATAGGACGAAGCATCTCAGAATGACTGATCAGTTGTTCGTCTTCTTTGCTCACAAAAGGGAAGGCAATGCTGTTTCCAAGCAATGCCTGTCTACGTGGTTGGCTCATTGCATCACTTTCTGTTATGACAAGTACAACAAGACCCTCCCGGATCAAGTCAGAGGCCACTCCACAAGAGGAGTAGCTGCCTCTGCGGCTTGTTTCAAGAATGTGTCTGCGGCAGACATATGCACTGCCACCACATGGACTTCCGTCCATACCTTTATGAAACACTACAGTTTGGACATTGCCTCTCGCCGTAGAGCAGGCTTCAGGCTGGCTGTTTTGCAAGGCCTCCTGTCTTGAGGCTTGCACGGCTAGGGTTACTTTTAGAGTAGTTCCCTCCTCCCGGTGCCTTTTTTTCCTTGTTCCAGACTGCTTGGGATTCAGTCCTACATGTAATTACCTACTGCAAGAGCCCTCTCGAAGTAAGATAGTACAGTTACGTAGAACTTACGTAACGTAGTACATCTTCGAAGAGGCTCTGCAATGACTCTTCTACCCTCCATCCCCTAGGCTTTTTCAGCTCATTTTCCAGGAATGGAAACATCCGCTTCTCTCTCGTCCGGGCCTTCCAGGCCTGTGGCGGCAAAGAACTGGAAGGCGGGCATCCGGGACTGCCCCTTTATACCGACATCGTATGACGCCGGTCACCTGACGTGGGGGCGGTCCCTCACCAGGGACTGCTAGCTAGAAATTTTTCCGTGGGGTCCTGCCGCCGGCCGACGTCAGTCCTATATGTAATTACCTACTGTAAGAGCCTCTCTCGAAGATCTACTGTTACGGTAAGTTCTTACGTAACTGTACTTTACAGGGACAAGGCAGTCCTAAGAACTAACAGAAAATTCCTCCCTAAAGTGGCATCTGAATTTAATCTGAATCAGTAAATTACACTTCTGGTTTTCTTTACAGCAAAATCCAGCTTAGGAGAACAACAGCTCCACAGTCTGGATGTTAAGAGAGTTCTGAGCTACTCCTTGGATCACACAAAGCATTTAAGGTCCACAATACCCAGTTATTCATCACCTGTCGTGAAGTAGGGAAAAGTAAACCAGCACCAAGAGAACCATTTCTCATTGGATAGTTCCTGCATACAGTTCTGTTATGGCAAAGCCGGCAAACTGCCACCTGATGGCACTGGGGCTTACTCCACATGGGGCACCTCTGCCTCCGTGGCAGCATCAGGACATGTTTCCCTGCAGGAGATCTGGAAAGCAGTTACCTGGAAAGCAGCACACACTTTTACAAAGCACTACTGTTTGGACATATGGTCCAGAAAGGATCCCAGCTTTGGCGCTGCTGCCCTAGAGAACCTTTTCCCTAAACAGGTCATGTACCCAGCCTCCCAAGGTACTGCTATGGAGTCTGCAGTTGTTAAGCATAAGTGAGGGATTCCTGGGGTTTGAAGAAAAAAAATCCTCATTGCCATAATGTTTCTTCCAAAGGGGTCCCTCACTATGCTTAACAATCTTGATCCCTCTCTCCCCTTCCAGAACCTGAGAAAAGGATCACACAAGAATCAGTTATTTTTGTTTGCTTCAACATTGCTTCTTGTGATGCTTTTACAGTAGCTACACAGTGATCTGAGCTTTTTAAATTATTCATAACATTTTAAAATTGCTCTATGTCGAAAAGTTTAAAAACAAAATGTATTTTTTATATACTCACTGCTCCCCCAGCTTTAAAAATAAATCTTTCATTAGAATGTGAGGGTGAGCATGATCACACAGCAGAGTTTTGAATTTCATTCTCTAATCAGCATAACACTGTAAGCCCCAGGGCAGCTCATTCCAGGGAAATGATTGCAGTTGTTAAGTATAGTGAGGGATCCCTTCGGAAGAAACAACATTACCACAAATAGTAATTTTTTCTTTCTGCTCTGTTGCCCTCTAGCCAGGGGGACACAGCCCCAGGGTAGAATCCCCAGCCCTGTCCTCTGCTAGCCCCATGAGTGAAGATTCTTGTGACACAGGGTCAGAGGACACTGCTGGCTGTCATCCCAGTGGCAGTATGGTTTTTAGCCCAGGTTTTTCTCATTCACCTCTCTAGTGTCAGTTATAACCACTTGATGGCACTGCAAGATGCAACTCACTGTGGGGATGCACAGCCCTTCACAAAGAACCAGATTCCTCGGGCTACCATGAGGGGTCACTGTGGCTGTGTGCACCACTCTGTGTGTGTGTGTGTGTGTGTGTGTGTGTGTGTGTGTGTGTCTCTCTCTCTCTCTCTCTCTGGGCTGGTTTGCACTGCAGTGGCAGCACTCACCATCCGTGGCCGTTCTGAACCCAGATCCCCTAGTCTACTTCTCTCGAAATCATCTCTCTGGAACAAAAGCATGATGTGCTTTCACGGGGCCATCATGCGGCCCCTGCTTCTCAATCAATAATGCTACTACTTCTACTTGTCCTGGTCCATTATGATCTCAGTTACAGATTACTGGAGCTTCAGCACTGGCGTGTGCTTCCCTCAACTATGGCTCACTGACATGACACAGGAATGGTTTCTTATCTTGCACTTACATCAGGGCTCACACCTGTGCCAATAGAGACCAGCAGCCAGAAACAATGCCACACAATTCTATACATCAGCAACTAGTGACTTCATAGGTTTGCTATCATATATTGAGACCAAAGCCAAAATGTGTGTGAGTATGAGTGTGTGTGAGTGGTGACTGGAGCCAGGTAGGGGTGTTGTTGAAGACAGAGACAAGTGATGACAGCTTTGTAATCAGTTTAATTCCATATGGCAAGTATAGGCTAGCAGCTAATGTCCGACAGTAGAGAGGAAAAAGACCAAAAAGCATTGCAGATACCTTCAAGAAAAAAATAAGAAAATGCTTGTTCAAGGATGCCCTCTCGATATTAATTTTTAAATCACATTAACTGTCTATTTATTTTGTACAGCTCATCGTATTTGTTATGAAATTCTGAAATCAATGGTATTATTGCTGTACTACATATCCTACTCCCTTTCCACAGGACTCACCTGGAAACAAGAGGTTGTTCAGCTTAGTTTGACCTTTAGGGCTGTGCACAATTTTAATTTTGCCAGCGAAATTTGGGCAAAATGACAATTCAACTACCATGACATTTCGCCAAAATGTAATTTTTCAGTTTTTTCCCATCTCTTTTAACCACTAGACCAAATTTCACATAATGTAACATGTTTGAAGGACTGTAACAAATCAGTGTGCTGGACAAGTTTCATTTCAGTAGCTTTAAAAGGGGCTGAGTTATAAGCAGACAAATATTCTGACAGTTCTTACATTTGACAAGTAAACAGCAATATTTCAACACCTGTAAGTTTAAAACTAGATAATGCAATGTCCTAAATTTTGACGTTTACAGACTTCAAAAAGGAGGCTGTATCAACCTTCTAATCTCTTTTTTAAAAAAATAGCCAAGTTATAAACAGCCAAAATGTCAAAATAACATAAGTACTTAAAATCAAATTCCATTAGTTTTAGCGAAATATTAGGAATTTTGTTTAATCCATATCAGAGTTGGATTGGTCCACCTGGATACCTGGAAATTTCCATGTGTCCCCCCAACCCCCATTGGGTACCTGACCATCATCAAAACTCTGAAAATCTTTCCATTTCTAACCCCAGGAATCCTTCAATATGCTTAACTAATGCAGTTAGCCCCCTGTGTTGAACTGCCATAGAGAGAAATGGAACGTATACTAATGATGGAACGCTCATTGTCCCGTGACAATTTCAAACTGCTTCCCCTAGTAACTGCCATGCTGTAAGGAGCGCAGATCTATTTCTCCACCTGCCAGTTTGGACACCTTGGAGAGCTCTCCTCGACTTCTAACTGCTTAGTTATTTTCTTGATGAGTATCGTTTTTAAATCATTATAAAAAACTGCTTCCCCAGTCATATTTGTGTTAATCACTAGTTTTTAGTTAGTGTTAGCATTTTCTCTCGTTCCTCATCAGTTCCCAGAATGCATGAGACAGCGACTTCTGAAAAGAAAGGATTTTCTTCTATTTGTATATTTATTGTGGGACGGTTGTCCTTTATACATTTCTGTTGTTTTAATTTTTTGGTTCCCTTTTTCCTCAGGAACCAACCGTTCCTCGGTTCCCTTAAGTGTGGGAACTGGGCACTGGGTTTTTGTCAGTGTTGAAATTATAGCATCTGACACTAATGTCAGAGACTCCTCTAAAAAAGAGGACAGGACCCACCAGTTTCAAAAATTGTTTAAAGAGCTGCTGATGCCTCAAAGAAAACTTTGAAAAACATAACAACTAGGTACAATTCAGCTTGCATTCCAAATATATTGTAAAGATTTCACTTCCCCATCTTTTATTACAGAGGAAATTTGCACCAATACATGATCGTCATCTCTTAGAGTACATCTGCCTCTATAGCTTACTCCTTACTTCAAGTCATAATCCTCTGTTCTGTCATCACAATCTGTTGCCATGGGAGTAACTTTGATGTCACAAGCTGTGCATTATGTCCTCAGGTGAGGAGAAAGCAATAGGAATAGATGAACTCTTCAGGAGCAGAGCTCCTGTTTTCATGCAAATGGCCTCAGTAATAAATAATGGGAAGGAAAAACACAGAACTAATGTGAAATATAAACTGAACTGTGTGTAAATATTATGTTTTAAGTAATCATGAAGATGTCAGCTGCTCTTTAAACTGTGGCCAGATCATAGCTAAAGCGGATAGGCACAATCTCTGAGTGTTTTGTCTGGGTACCAGCCATATGTTTGCCAACTGTGAAATCTGTAAAATGTTCTGTCTAAAAACTTTGAAAAAGAGGGCTAAAAAATTAGAAGAAATGGCTACTTCTGCATTTCTCTCTCAAACAGAGGAGTTATCTTCCTCAAAAAAAGAGGTTCCTTCCAAAAGAAGATAAAGCTAAGGAACCGGGTGAAAAACCCTCAGAAAATGTTGATTCTTCTAAGACAGAAAGGCCTGTGGAACCAGTCGTGGAACCAATTCCAGCAAAGCGTAAACATAAAGAAAAGCATAGCACTGCACCTCCTGCTGAAAAGGCAAAGGAACTCTCTGTGAACAGACTGACCATGCCCTCTGCCAAGGACATTGCTAAGGCCCTGCAAACTTTGCAGGCTCTTCAAGCGGTCGGCAATATAGCTCCTCTACCGGTTCCTCAACTGGTCCCTATAACTGTTCCTTCAGCAGTTCCTACAGCTGCTGCCTTGGCCCTGGAACTGGAATATTTGTATGAGGAAGAGGAGGATGTGGGGGAACCCATAGAACCCGAGGTTTCCCCAGAGCAAGACTTCAGTTCCCCTTCCTGGGGAATGAAGGATTTTTCATCACACAATGCCTTTGTAAGGCAAATGGTGGATACCCTCAATCTGCCCCTGCAAGAGACAGTAGAGGAGGAAGAGGAAGCTGACTTTCTCAATGTGATGGGTCTCACCCTCACAAAGAGGTTTATGCTCCCAGTTCATAAATCCCTGAAGAAAGCAGTCCTAAAAAAATCCTTCAAATACCTACATCGGTTCCAGTGGTGGATAAGAAGGTGGACAAGAAATATCAGCTGGACAGAAATAATGCTGAATTCCTTTTTACACATCCTGACCATGAGGGGGTGGTACAAGCAGCTGCCTGTGACAAGGCTAGGGTATCCCTGGCTTCTCATCCTCCTGATAAGGAGTCAAGAAGGTTAGAATGCAGCTGGC